>CM018052.1:36555006-38980787 GCA_008638375.1 Nyssa sinensis
GCAAACTAGTACATCACAGTTCGCACCACATTGCACTGCGAACCATGACCAGGTCGTTTGTGGGAGCAAGACCGTGATAGCAGGATGAGGTGTGGCGCTCAAACACTGCGTCCCAGGGTTGTGACAAATCTCGGCTTGGAGGATCACTACAACACAAGATTAGAGCACGTCACATCCTTAGAGCGTACCCTAACCGCTGGTTCGAGGGTATCACTTTTGAGTGGATACCTCACAACCGTTGTCTAGTCTCCTCCTCGGGCTAGCACCAACAATCTTGGGGCTATTTGGCTTCCCTCGACATTACTTGTTTTGGAACCTCGGAGTGGATTTAGTTAGGGGAAGCCCTCGTCCTTTCTAGAAGTTTCCTTTGAATCTTGTTGACTTCCTCAGTGGTGGGTTTATTAGTTTCCTCTTTCTACTTAGAGATCTGAAAAACTCCACTCTCCTCGGAACGAGTCTTACACACTCCAATGGATCTCAATACCAAATTGAACAGAGACACAGGAGATTGTTATAATGATTCGGAGAGATACACAAAACTTGTAAGAAAACTCATTTATTTGATTGTCACACATTACCTTGCTGTAAGAGTAGTTAGTCAATATATGCAAAGTCCTTAACAACAACATTAGAAAGTCACATGTCATATCCTAAGAAATTAAAGGGTGTTCCTCCTAAGGGTTTAGTTATGAAGGCGTTGGATAGTCTAGAGGTAATTGGTTTTTCAGATGTAGATTAGGTAGGTGATCATTTAAATAGAAGGTCTGTGTCAGGATTTTGTACTTTTGTGAGTGAAAATCTTGTCTCATGAAAGAGTAAGAAGCAAAATGTTGTTGCTAGATCTAGTGTAGAGGCTACATATAGAGCAGTGGCTCACACAACTTGTGAGATAATGTGGATAAAATCACTTTTGAAAGAGATGGGTTTTTCTACCCCAAAGCCCATGATCAAGATGCTATGTACATCGCCTCATGAGAGAACCAAGCACATTGAAATTGATTGTCATTTTGTACAGGATATGGGGCGACCAGGTAATAAATTGTTACATCATTTGTTATTTGAGAGATCAATTAGGAAATATGAATACATTTTTCCAATCTTTAAAAAAAACTCGGGATGACAGATATCTATGCTCCGACTTAAGGGCTAGTGTAAGAGTTATTACATATGTCCAAGTAAGGACTATTTTTTCATTTTGTTATTATAAATATATAAAAATATATCTCAGCATTCAAGGGTGAGAAGTCTCTCTCTCTCTCTCTCTCTCTCTCTCTCTCTCTCTTTCCCTAATTTTTTTCCTCTACAAGTCACTCAACATAGACCATTTGTGTTTTGATCAAAATTTGGGTTGATTATTGAAGTTTTTGCTATAGAGAGTGGTCATCATTCTTGTGTAAGGCTAGGAAATCTCCTTGGTTTCATTGTTAAGTATCGTTTCGCAATTTTTCTTGTTGGGCTCTATAATTTCTCAATGCTTGGTATTCCAAAGCTAATTTCATGGGCTGGTGAGTTACTTCTTAGCCAGTTAATCAATTTTTCCATTATTTCTCTTTTAAAGAGTGTCATCCTTAATTCCTAAGGCATGTCGTGAGTTTGTACCGGGTCTATTGGAAGTGGGGTTAGATGGGCTGGGTTGCATTAGAACTCTTGGTAAACTTTTTTGATAAGTAAAAGTAAATTTGTATTAAAGCACCCTAGGGGCGAACCCATATGTACAAAAGGGACCCGACACAACAATTAATGCTTAAGGTCCTCCAAAAAATTAATAAGAGAGCCAACATATAAAGGAGAGGCCTCTTTAACCCAAAAGTATAATAAACGCAAAGTTGAATGGAACTTATTTAGGGCGGCCTTGGCACGACAATAAGGTTGTTCCATTGTGACCTGGATGTCACGGATTCGAGTCGCAAAAACAATCTCCTTGCTTGTAGGGGTATGGCTGCATACATCTAACCCTCCCCAGATCCCCGCAGTGGTGGGAGCCTCGTGCACTGGGATAGCCCTTTTTAAATGTAACTTATTCCGTGAAGTTGAATGGAAACAATCATTTGGCATAATCATGATCATGTCTACCATCAGTTAGGGCAAAGGGTTCGTATGAGCACTTAATTGGGGCACGCAAGCAGCTAAACAAGAATGATACTCTTCTCGATTAGTGGATCGCAAAAAACTCGTGGGTTATGTCTTGGTCACTCAATTTTATGCAACCAAAGATTAGTCGAGGGTGTCTTTTTCTTAATACTACCTATGATATTTGGGTTGCTGCAACTTAAGCCCTCTTCACAAGTTGGTAATGATGCTTAAAGTCTATGACTTATGCAAAATGGATACCTGAAACCAATCAGAAAGATGTGACCATTACTACATACTATACAGAACTTAACCATTTGTAACAGGAGAAAGATTAATGTCAGGATTTCCAAGCAAACTGGGCTAGTGATGGTACAAAATTTCAAAAGATGATTGAAAATAGCGAGTTTATGATTTTCAATTGGCTTCAACATGGAGCATGCTCAATTCATATTCAAGTACATGGTAGAGAACCTTTCCCTTCCTTGAGGCAAGTATATGAATACATGTAGCAAAAGGAGAGTAGGGAGAGTGCTATGTTTCATACCTTAAGCCAAGACCGATCTGCATTGGTTATTGCTCCTCTAACAAATATCAACTCACCATCTGCTCGTGTCAACCATAAAACTAGCAAGTCGGAGAAAGATTAGCTTAAGGGTGATTATTGTGGGAAGTCACAACAAACTAGGGATCTTGGTGGAGGCTTTATGGTTGGCCCACTCTTGTGGTTGTTCTAGTTCCATTAGATCCCATGCACACGTGTTCGAGGTTCTTGAGATTTAGTCACAGTTCAGTAGTGGTGGTTCTACCTCTCTTTCTATGGAGGAGTTGTCAGACTCTCACATCTAATGGCCCATCTCAAGTCTTGACAATTTCCCTTCCTTGAGGCAAGTATATGAATACATGTAGCAGAAGGAGAGTAGGGAGAGTGCTATATTTCATACCTTAAGCCAAGACCGATCTGCATTGGTTATTGCTCCTCTGACAAATATCAACTCACCATCTGCTCGTGTCGACCATAAACTAGCAAGTCAGAGAAAGATTAGCTTAAGGGTGATTATTGTGGGAAGTCACAACAAACTAGGGATCTTGGTGGAGGTTTTATGGTTGGCCCACTCTTGTGGTTGTTCTAGTTCCATTAGATCCCATGCACACATGTTCGAGGTTCTTGAGATTTAGTCACAGTTTAGTACTGGGGGTTCTACCTCTCTTTCTATGGAGGAGTTGCAGACTCTCACGTCTAATGGCCCATCTCGAGTCTCGATAATTTCACTTTTGCTTCAGCTTCCACTTCTACCTTTGCCACCTCTAGCTAAGCTTGTTGAGTTATTCCTATAAGTTTCCTAAGTATCACACATGTATCTAATTATTGGATTATCGATTCTGGAATGACTGACCATATGGCAGACTCTTCTATCTCTTCTCATTCTTACTACATGCTCTAGTGGGGATAAGGTTAAAATAGCAAATTCTAGCAAAGGTCCTATTCATTGTTTTTCCATTATATTTCTTTCGTATGAGTTATATGTTTCTAATTTACCTACCACTCTACTATCCATCAGCCGTATCACCAAATCTTTGAATTTCTTAGTCACATCTTTTTCCCACTCATTGCCTTTCATGATCGTAGAGACAGGGAGAAAGATTGATGGAAGACAGGGCCTTGGCATAATGGTAAGGCACATGATGGTTTATATTTTCTCAATTTTACAACCTTTCATTTATGGAAGATTTTTCCAAACATGCTTATCAAGCTAATAGTGCTTTAGCTCTTTAGGAAAGTTTTTCCCTTTTTTAACAAATATTTTCTTTGTTTGTAATGCTTGTGAGCTTGCTATACCTAACCAAAGTTCTTATTCCGATAATAATAATAATAAAAGCACTTTTCCTTATACTGTAAGAGTTGTCATTCAATTCATGCACATCCTTGTCACCTTCATTTGGAGGATGTTTGTTGTTTCCTAAGATACCTCAAGTCTGCTCTTACAAAAGAATTTTGTTTTCCAAGCATGGACATATAAAGCTAGAGGCTTACACAAATGTGAACTGAGTAGGCCCTGTGATGATATATGGTCTACTTCAGGCTATTGTACGTTTGGTGGAGGTAATTTGGTTATCGAGACAAGCAAAAAGCAACTAGTAGTAGCCAGATCCAATGGAAAGGCAAAGTATAAGGCACATGTGGAGTTTGTGATCTTATGTGGCTTCAAATTTTGTTAGATTTGGAAATTTCTAATGACAAACCTATGAAGTTGTATTGCAATAATAAAGCATATATTAACATTGGTTATAATTCAGTGCATCATGATTGAACAAAAAAAACTGAGATTGATAGATGATTTAATAAGGAAATGTTGTATAGGGGCCTAATCTATATGGAACGGCTAGCTCAGTGCACGGGGCTTCCACCATTGTAGGGTTTGAGGAGGGTTAGATATACGCAGCCTTACCTCCGCAAGCGGGGATGCTGTTTCCGCGACTCGAACCCGTGACCTCTAGGTCATAATGAAACAATCTTACCATTATGCCAAGGCCCACCCTCAAGGGCCTAATCTATATGCACTTTGTAAAGTTTAATCAGCAACTAGCTAATATATTTACAAAGGGGAATGATAGTAGGTCTTTTGATTCTATTGTTTGCAAAGTTGGGCATGAAAGAAATCTATACCCCAACTTGAAGGGGAGGTTAAGTTATAACAAAATGTATTGAAATACTAGGAAGTGAAATCTTATACTATTCATTATTTTAAGGATATAACTACAAGTATGAGAGGTGATAGTCAATTCTGTCACAACCCTTTTGGGAAAAATTCTCTCCTTTTCTTTTTCTCTTCATTACTTGTTCTAAGCCCTAACACAAGTATGAGAGGAGAGAGTCAAATCTCTCACAACTTTTTCTATAGAAGTTCTCTTCTCTCTTTCTTATTCTCTTCCTTACTTGTTCGAAGCCCTAAATACACATCAGAACACATTTCAACTTTGTATAGTATGCATGATTCATTTCTACTTTCTAATAAGCATGGCAAGTTGCTTTTCATATTGGGAAAAAGAAAAATGGGATGTGTGTAAGTGCTTCAAATGTCTTTGACATGCATACATGTTAATATGTCAAACTAAAAAAATTCCATAATAGGAACCTTGTTATACATGAGAAAATAGTAAATAAGCAATGTTTTTTCAGATCAAAGGGATGTTCCCCTTATGTGGATAACTAACCCCTCATCCAAGAGGGCTGTCGAAGATATTTTAGAGAATGAAGAAGATGAATTCTTCTCTTTAGGAGGTCAAGATTTATAGTCACATATTACAAGTAATAAGAAAACTATCCTAAATTAGTTCTGTTAGAGTGATTATTGCTATATTACTTTTATTTCTATGTGTCTTTTCACCATAAGGGTAATATTGTACTTTCATATCGTGTTAATATATATACAAGGTATTAGGGCAGAATATATGCAAGCCCTAAGCTTGTTTAGTTTTCTTCTTCTTTATTGTTCCTCACTTCTTCTCTTATTCAACTTTAATTTTCATATTATACAACCTAACTTGCGTGACGATCTACACAAGAAAATTCTCCGAAACAGAGCCGAAACAAAATTAGATAAAAAAAGGATCCTAAAAATTTGCTGACATCAGCAAATTGCCGATGACATCATCACCGATCAGCAACCAGAATACATGGCCGAGTTCATCTTTCAATGGTGATGCTTCTAGTGATTTTTGGGAAATTTTTTGAAGCCATTTGCACACATTTTTCCATTTTTGAATATTTTCGGATTTTTGGACCCATTTTTTCTGATCTGCGATTTTGGTGATCTTGAAAAGTTTTTGATGCTTCAATCCAACGTTAAGAGGTGCAAGTTTGCCATAGGACACTGGTTTGGAGAGCCCCATGACAATTTGTTTGAGTTTTTGGTCTCTTTGATGATTTCCAGTGGTCAGCTCTGTGAAATCTTGCTACTGGCCTGCTGTTTTGGTTGAGTTTGCTGCTCCTTTTCTTGCATATGATCCTCTTTTGGTTCAGGTATTATGTTTTTTACTTGGGCTTGCTATTTTTGCCACTAAAAGAGCTTACTGGGGATGTTTGCTGCTATTTTAGAGCCTTTTTGGGCTGTTTGCTGCTGTTTTAGAGCTTATTGGGACGGTTTGTTACTGCTTTTATGTTGTTTGAGAGCTGTTGGTTGGTGTTGGATCATTTCTTTGGCAAGGGCGGAAGTATAGGTGGGCTAGGCCGCGCTCTAGACCACCCCAAATTTTAAGAAATATTTTTTCTCCATGTAAAATTTTGCCATTTTTCAAATTAGCCCATTCTAAAATTTTAGTCCAGTCTCATTTTTACCCATTATTTCTCTCATTTATCACTCAAATTTTTAGCCCACACCCAGAATTTTTGGCCCAACCAAGTTTTTACCCATAATTTCTCTTATTTTCACCCTAAAATTTTGACCTAACCCAAAATTCTAACTACGATTTTTTTTTTTTATTTTTTTCGATTTTTTTTAGCCCCTCTCTAATTTTTATCCTGGTTATGCCCTTGTTCTTCGGTGTGTAGTATCTACGAGGTTCTTTGGCTAGTACTCTAGTCCTTGAATTGTTTCTTATTTTGTGTTCATCTTGGATTTTTTTGTCTTTGTTTGTTACAATGGTCGAAGGAAAACATTCATTGTTAAAGGATGATAATATGCCTAGATGTGTCACCTCTAGGAAATTGAATGGTCTGAATTATTTGGCTTGGGCCCATGCTTTTAAGGTGTTTTTGCATGAGAAACAAAAATTAAAATATGTGACAGATAGTCCTCCTGTTGCGACAAATTCCAAATATGCTAATTGGTTGGTTGAGATTCAATGGTTATGGGGTGGCTCTAGCATAGTATGGAACCTTAGTTTGCTACTACTGTCGAGTTTTGCGATTCCTCTAAGAAGATTTAGGACTCTATTGTTGAATCCTTCTCGCAACAGAGCAATGTTTCTCAGGTATATAAGTTATATGAGAAGATTTTTGCCACTAAGCAATCTAGAAAATCCTTATCTGAATATTACATCACTCTTAAGAATTTATGGGATCAACTACAACAATATTGTCCTTTCACAACTGATTTGGAACAACAAACACATCAGTGGGAAGACTTTATGGTTGCCTCCTTACTATCTTGTCTCAACTCAGACCTTCGTAGTTTCAAGGACCAAATTTTGGCTAGTGAGACCTTACCTACTGCTGCAAATGCATATTCTAGATTGTCCCATTCATCTCTTGGACAGGGTTCCACTATGATAGGTTCTACCATAGAATCTTCTGCCTTGATTTCGAGCAATAGTGGTCGTGGATTTAGACCTCGTGGATCCCGTGGTGGTCGTGGAGGTCGAGGCGCTCATGGTAGTTTTAGCCGTAGTGGACGTACTGGTGGTTGTGGTGATCGGACGTGTCTGGTATACCATCTTTCTTTACTGATTTAAGTCCTATTAAACATCATATTCTTTTAGCAGATGGATCCTCTCGGCCTGTTCTTGGAAGATGCGTTCTTCATCCAACTTCTTCATTATCTTAACCCTCCAGTCTTTATGTTCTCGACTTTCCTTTTAACTTGCTGTCTATGAGTCAATTAACTAGAGCCTTACATTGTTCCATAACCTTTTCTCCAACTTCTTGTGTTTTTCAGGACCTCAAGATGAAAAAGATGATTGGTTCGGGGCATGAGAAGGATGGCTTATACTATTTGGATCCTGTTGGTTCTTCCTCTTTTTTGTCATCTGTTTTGAGTACTGCAGTTTCACCGCTTTAGTGGCATTCTCGTTTGGGACATCCATCTTTGGATAAACTCAAATTAGCTATTCCCGGTTTGAGTCGTGTGTCTTGTTTAGATTGTGAGGCTTGTCAATTGGGCAAGCATCACCGTAACTCTTTTCCAAGAAGTAGTTCTAGTCATCATTCTGAGTTTTTTGCTATAGTCCACACAGACATATGGGGACCTTCCCGTTCTTCTAGTTGGAATGGTTTTAAATATTTTGTTATATTTGTGGACGATTGTTCTCGTATGATATGGTTGTTTCTCATGAAAGAAAGATCTGAGTTACCACATTTTTCTTTAAATTCTATAATGAAATTTTAGTTCAGTTTGGTAAACGGATCAAAATTATTCGCTCTGATAATGTACTTGAATATACACAATCTGTCATGAATTCATTTTGTGCTAATCATGGTTCATCAGACTACTTGTGCTCACACCAATCAACAAAATGGTGTTGTCGAGAGGAAATATCAACATATTTTAGATGTCGCCTGCACTTTAATGTTCAATATGCAGGTACCAAAACACTTTTGGCATGATGCCGTTCTTACTACATGTTATCTTATTAATCGCATGCCCTCAGTTATTTTAAATCGCCAATCTCCTCTCTCTTTTATACCTTACTCTTTCCCCATTCCCATTCCTTTCTCGTGTGTTTGGTTGTGTTGCCTTTGTTCATAATTTGGATCCCAATCAGGACAAATTATCTCCCAGGCTCGCAAATGTGTTTTTCTTGGGTATTCTCAGACTAAAAAGGGGTATCATTACTAAAATCTTAAATCTCAACGCTACTTCATAAGTGCAGATGTTACCTTTTTTGAATCCACCTCCTTCTTTTCCTCCTCGGGGCAGCATTTGCCCACATATCTCATATCTTGTCGTGAGGGGGAGTCTGCTACCCTTTCTTACTCATCCTTTGCCTATTTCTTCTTCGTCTAATTCTCCTTCGCAGGTTTATCAACGATCCCATGATAGGCGCATTGTTTCTTATAGTCCGTATGCCACATCTTCCTCGACTGAGGTTCCTACTTCTTCCTCTTCTCCTCCTACCTCCGATGATTTACCTATTACTTTACGCCGAGGTAAACGTACTTGTACTCAACATCCTATTGCTAATTTTGTTTCATATGCTCGCACTTCATCTTGTTTGCAATCCTTTGCTTGTGCTTTGTCTTCTTTTTCTATTCCCACTTCTTATGTACAGGCTTTGTCTTCTTCTGGCTGGAAATATGCTATGGATGAGGAAATGAGTGCTCTTCATAAGAACCAGACTTGGAAACATATGACTCTTCCTCCTGGGAAACAAACAATTTGTTATCATTGGGTCTACACAGTTAAGTACCTCCCTGATGGTTTTGTTGATCGTTTGAAGGCCCGTTGGTTGCTAAAGGCTATACACAGACATATGGTATTGATTATTTTGAGACTTTTTCTCCTGTGGCACGTCTCAATTCTATTTGGATTTTAAGTACCTCCCTGATGGTTTTGTTGATCATTTGAAGGCTCGTTTGGTTGCTAAAGGCTATACACAGACATATGGTGTTGATTATTTTGAGACTTTTTCTCCTGTGGCACGTCTCAATTCTATTCGGATTTTACTCTCTGTTGCTGTTAGTCACTCTTGGCTCCTATACCAGCTTCATATTAAGAATGCCTTCCTCTATAGGGATCTTCAAGAGAAAGTCTATATGGCTCAACCCCCTGGATATATTATTGTTGGTAATGAACATATTGTATGTCGGCTACGAAAGGCTTTGTATGGTTTGAAGCAGTCTCCTCGTACCTAGTTTGATAGATTTAGTGTCGTTGTACTTGCATATGGTTTACGCCGTTCTACTTTTGATCACTCTGTCTATGTTCATCACTCTTCTGCGGGTACTAATGTCTTAATTGTCTATGTGGATGACATTATTATCTCTAGAACTCATTTTGCAGGTATCTCAGATTTGAAATGTCGTCTTGGTCAACACTTTCATACTAAAGATTTGGGTGTTTTGCGTTATTTTCTTGGGATTGAGGTTGCTCGTTCTCGCTAGGGCATTTCTATATCTCAACAAAAATACCTCCTTGATCTTCTTTCTGAGACAGGTCTCTTAGGTGCTCGACCTGTTGATACTTCTATGGATTTCACCGTTAAACTAGATGGTTAGCAAGGAGAACTATTTGCTTAATGTAACTAGATATCAATGGCTAGTTGCCAAATTAATCTATCTTACAGTTACTTGGTCGGACGTTACTTATGTTGTTGGTGTGGTTAGTCAATACATGCATGCTCCTCGACAACCTCATTTTGATGCTATCACTCGTATTTTGCGTTATCTGAAGAGTGCGCTAGGGAAAGGGCTCCTGTACAAGCCTTTTACTTCTCTTTCTGTGATTGGTTATAGTGATGTTGATTGGGCTAGTTCTTGCCCTAATAGGAGGTTTACTTCTAGTTATTGTACCTTTGTTGGCGGGAATCTGGTTACTTGGCATAGTAAAAAGCAAAGTGTTGTGCACTCTAGTGTTGAGGCTGAGTATAGAGCTATAGCTCATACAGCATCAGAGATGTTATGGGTTCGTTTTCTTCTTTGTGATCTTGGTGTGGAGGTGTCTGCTCCTATGCAACTATATTGTGATAATTAGGCTGCTATATTTATTGCTAATAAGTCTATCTTCCACAACTGTACCAAATACATAGAGGTTGATTGTCACTTTATTCGTGATTTGTTGATGAAGAATCAGATTGTTACCTCTTATGTTCGCATTGATCATCAGCTGGGTGATATTCTCACGAAGCCCTTAGCTCGAGCTTCTTTTCATCATTTGTCTTCTAAGATTTGTATTCTCCAGCTTGAAAGGGAGTGTTAGAGTGATTATTGCTATATTTCTTTTATTTCTATATGTGTCCTTTCACCATAAAGGTACTATTGTACTTTCATCTTGTATTAATATATATACAAGGTATTAGCGCAGAATATATATATAAGCCCTAAGCTTGTTTAGTTTTCTTCATCTTTATTGTTCTTCACTTCTCTTATTCAACTTTAATTTTCATATTATACAACCTAACTAGTTCCTAAAATCAATACAATCAACCAATCAAGGGGCAATCACTTTTCGGATCTCTAAACCTGACACGAGATTAAAAGAGCCAATATTTACATTTTCCCAAAGATTCTTAAAGCAAACATGCTTTTAGATCATGCATAGGAATGCACAGCAACACCAACTTCACAGTCACCATTCTATTCATCCTTGTGATACTTTAATCCATAATCTAAATGATGCCTAGGAATTATCATTGAACTCAATAACTGGTTTGTGAGTACACACAAGGGATAAAAGAAGCAAGAATCAAAAGAGATAGAGCAAACAAAAGATTAGTTGCTCTTTCACTTTGCATATTCATAATCTACTGTAAAACTAGTAGACAATTAAAATTCTTCTATGCAAACTACAGTATATATGATGCACATACTAACCCCACTCAAAACCCAAGATATCATTACCCTTGCTATAACATTAATTGCCCGTAAGTCTTAAGCTATTAGAGAATGAGGCTAACAATATATATCAAGCTCTTATCTCACATGCGGAGAGACAAACTGATATATTGGAGTTAACAAAGTAACAAAATATATACTTGTATTAACAAAAAATTTCCCAAAACCAAAGCTCTTATACCATTTTATAATACCAAATGCCCCAAAAAGTTTAAGCTATTAGAGAATGGGCTTAACAATATGTATCAAGCTCCCACACCCTCCTTCATGTGCAACCCCATCTCACATGTGGAGAGACTAACAAATCTAAACAAAGTCTATACTAATACTAGCAAACATACAAACGGGAGCATAGAGACTTGAATCCAAGACCTCCCACAACTATG
The DNA here is from genome assembly GCA_008638375.1 of Nyssa sinensis. Classification (NCBI taxonomy): domain Eukaryota; kingdom Viridiplantae; phylum Streptophyta; class Magnoliopsida; order Cornales; family Nyssaceae; genus Nyssa; species Nyssa sinensis. Next base: position 36,566,734 of record CM018052.1, read on the forward strand.
CTCTTTGTTAAAGAGAAGCTCTCCTCAACAAAGCCTTATCCCAATATTTTGGGGTCGGCTACATGAATCCTGTCTCGCCATTTTTCTCTATTTAAGACCATCCCCTCAGTTAAAACACACATTATCGTGTCTTTTTTCAACTACCTCTACCAAAGTTAATTTTGTTCGCCCTCGTCCCCTAGCATGACCCTCAATATTAAATAAATAAGTAAATCCCCTACTATTACATGTTCAAACTTCAAAAATTAGAGTGTTGTTTCCAAATTTTTATTCAGAAAGAACAGTATAAATGTTATGTTTCACTCCCCTAGCTACAGCAAGAACCTAATCCAGAAGAAGAATCAATTCAGAATACTACACATTTTCTTCTACCAGTTAACCATTCCAGGTGGGATTTTCCCCCTAATTTTGTATTTGAGTTCATGATGCCATACAACATAAAGCATAATGGAGACTAAAAGGGAGATGTACCGAGTCTAGAAATTGATTGACACTCAGGAGGCTGGGATTATCCAGAGTCAGTTGCAAATGAGGATCTGTTCGACTTTCAAATGCATCAGGTAGAACATCATCATCAACTATTGGAGGCATGGCCTGCAAATCAATGATATGAGTACACCAATATGACATTCGGAAAGGAGAAGAACTGAAAGCTGTCAAAGGTATATACGTCATCAGGAGATTTATTGTCTTTTGATCCAAACTGGTAGATTTGCCCTGGTGTCTCCATGAATAACTGAGCTCCCAATGGACATACATCATCAGGAAGAAAATCTTTAAGCAACTGTTCCTTCACAATGGAAAACTTCAACTGCACAGAGATCTTAAAATTCAGTACGTCCTATTCAATTATAAACTACCAATTTAAAACATAAAAGAATGTGATATTTACATCTGACAACTTTTCCAACGTCTTCACTATCATGGAAGCAAAGGATTCTTTAGATTGGTCCTTAGTTATTGCTATTGCTGAAAGTGACTTCAAGGCATCATCATCATCTTCTTTAGATCCATAGACTTTTCCTTGAAGGTCTAATCCGGTATTAACAGCCTGCAACTTGCTGTCCTCAACCAACTGAAGAAACGGATCAAACTGCAAAAGCACATTGGATATAGAGGTCAGCATGAAGTAAACTTACACATAAGACTTCACGTAATATGTATCAGGTGTATTTGTTTGTTAAAGTCAACAAGTCATACATATCTGCACAATGGACTTAAAATTTAAAAGTCAGAAATAGAAAGCCAAAAATCTTTATAGTACACAAGGTACAAATTAAACCTTTGTGAACAAGGACTAACACACATTGTTGGACCTACCGTTTTTTCTGTCAGTGCAGCCTTAGCAGAAGGAACAAGAGGGAGAATACCGTAGGCCTTCGACGAAAATATTATCATAGATGTTGCCAAGGTAAAGAGGGATCTGCGGCGTGATGGTCGCAGTGGCCCTGCAAAAGTATTTAGTCAATAGTTGGAGGAATTGCATCCAATATATGCTACTTGAAATGACGTTTTTCCAGTAGTTCCATCACAATATAAGGATATTAACACAATATCCATTGATGAAATTACTCAAATAAAAATCTTGTAGCCTCAAGAAAGAAAGAAAAAAAGGACAACTTATTTGCTACATTCTGTATCAAGCTGAAGGCCAACTGATTTTTATTATGCTTCCATGTTGAAATCAATTGAAAAGTTCTATCCCAAGTTACTAGGAAATGCTAATACCTTCATGATCCCAGTGTTTTAAAATGCACGTTTCAAAACATAAAACACTTCTATTCCAAAACACCAGATTTTTATTATGCTTCCATGTCGAAATCAATTGAAAAGTTCTATCCCAAGTTACTAGGAAATGCTAATACCTTCATGATCTCGGAGTTTTAAAATGCACGTTTCAAAACATAAAACACTTCTACTCCAAAACACGAGATTTCAATCCAAAAATATTATTTCTAATTCTTCCCATAGTTTTCTTATTATAAGACTGTTAAGCAACCAATCGCTCCAAAAGCTTAAGCTATTAGAGAATAGGCTAACAATATATATCAAGCTCTAAACACTCCCCCTCGCGTGCCCCGGACTCGTATGTGGCGAGGCAAAGAAATTATAAACAAATGTGAAACAGAACAAACTACAGAATGCAAATGCAAACGGAGAATAAATGCAAACGGAGAGACTTGAACTCGAGACCTCTTGTAACCAAGGCTCTAATATCATGTTAAGCAACTAATTGCTCCAAAAACTTAAATTGTTAGAGAATGGGCTAATAATGTATATCAAGCTCTCAACCAAGACAACACATCCAGAATAGGAATAGAATTCTTCTAGGATAAAGACTTCTTTTAAGAGAAAAATAGAAGTACCATAGTACATCAAGAGGTCAACATATGTAGGATATAATTAGTTCAAAGCTTTTACATGCTATACAATTTCCCAAAAGCAAATGGAAAACTTGTACATTTTAATTAGAAAACCATTCTTGCAATTAGAATTATCTCATCATAAGCCTACCACTGTCATACCACATTTTGGAGTATGTGGCATACCACATTCCAATTCTGTGTATTGGAATGATCAGGGTTCCTGGTCATTGGTGCCAACATGTCAGGTCATTTACCACTGCTACTGAAAACTTTTGAACTGTTAAGGATTGGAAAATGAGTAAGAGTTAAAATAACCTCCCAAATAAGAATTTTGGTCTTAATCTTATAATGGTTAGGAAGCTGTATTTTGGATCGTTCAATCGTGATTACTGTGACCTAGAGATGAAGTTGGTTACATGTTATGCTATCAAGCTAAACCTGAAATTCACTACCTATCACAATCCAGATTGTAAATTCAAAGCTGCCATCACATGACATCCAAATTTTCAACAAAAATCCTTCTGTTATACGGGCATGAACATGTGGTGGGGGAAATAGATAAAAAAAAATCACAAACATATATTATGCAGTAATGCAGTTATAAGAACTTCAGCAACAAAAAAGAAGAAATTGAGAGGGTAGAATCAGCATACAATTCAAATGCCTAGCTCATAATTTATTTTCAACTCTAGGAGCAAGCAAGAAGCATGCTATAAATGTAAACCCTTTCTAACAAACCTAGATTTTCAAAATAAAGATTACTTAATTACATGCAGCTGGTTAGTATAAAAGGGAAATAAAAGGCATCACAATCAAATTCCCATAATTATGTCATACCAAAAGATGGGTAATGCATTGATATGGCCAAACAATCTCATAAAAATTCCATATTAACATTGAAAGTATACCTCCTTCACCAAGAGAAATGCTCCTTAAGGAAAACGCTAGCTGAAAACTTTTGATAAGAGCCTCTTGACTGGAGTTCTGCAAGACACAATGAACTATAAGAAAAAGAATTATACGAAAAAATAGGAAAACAAATGGATCCACATTGGAGTTCAGGAAGATGGAAGCAAATAATAATACAATGATAGAGCATCAAATCCAAAATAAGAATTTGATAGTGAGTCTGAAAGGTAACAGAAAGATAACTGGAAAAATAAAATAATCATCACCCTTCTTAAGATATTTAAGGGTATATTTGTCATTTCATAAGAAGTCATAACATCAATAGGAGATGCAGCCCATTAAAATATAAGCCACCATAATTGTGAGATGCTGAGACGGATGGAATATATAACTTTCTCCTGCAATAAAGGATTGTCCAGGAGAAAATGAAAGATAGAACAATCCTTTGTTTGCTGCAGGGAAAAAAATCACGATATCGTCAATTTATCTAGAATAACGACATTACCTTGGTTCGTGAAAATAACAGCACCAGGCTATATGTATGAGCAATTGCTTCATAGTTTTCGGGTGTGTTTAGAGGAGAGATGGCCTGTGCCCAAACTGAAGAAAGGAGTAGGGTAATCTGTCGAGTGCTCAGCCTACGAGAAATTGCTTCCTGTGGATAAATCAATAGTCATACCAGAATGGTGATGAAGTAATATTTCTAAGCATTAGTCTAAAAGAATGTTAAATGATGGGAATGTTAAGGCATACCGGATCCTTGTTTAAATTAATCGTTCTCTCTTCTTCCATAATTATAGGTGATGGATTTTTTTTCGTGCTATAAGCTCGACTGTAAGTTCTACTGTAAGTTCGACTGTAAGTTGACTTCAATCTATTCAGCATTGATTGATTATTGATCTTCGCACCTTCATCATCCATAATTTTTTCTTTACTGGTTTCACATGTACTTTCTTTCGAGGAACATTGCTCCTTTCTCATCTTCTCAAAAAGGGCAGCTGAAGAAGAAAATACTGACACATTTCTTGAGAGGGTCCTCTGAATACCAGTGGCCTGTCCTGAGTAGGGAAATGTAGAGGAAGGACGAGGGCAAACAGAAGATGGGACAAGAACAACTGAAAACACACGATGTGCACCCACCCTAGTTTCATAGTCTGGACAGACCATAGCTAGAAGTAGCTGATGGAACAATTCCTCGGGAAAAGCCTACAGCAATAAGACCAATTCAGATAAAAGAGTGGAAAATCATGTAAATGTAATGAAAGATCAGATTACAACTGAAAAAGTTAATGTGCCCTTGCCTTATTTTGATATGATTGATTTGGTAAGGATGCTACAATTTGAGCAGTACGATAAACAGTAGCGATTGTGGTTCTGGCCATAACTGTAATATTTGATATGCTCTCCATCATCACAGCCATCATGTCAAGAATAGGGCCAGCATCTCCAACCTGTCTTACAAAGGAATCTAAGTTATTTTTTCCTTTTCTCTAAGGTGGTGTTTTTTTTTTTTTTTTTAGGGGGGGGGGGGGGTTCCGAATAAAGTGAATTTGACAACATTCCTGTATAAAATATAGCGTAAGGTCTGTTATTACTACTGAAAATCTTGTCCCAGATTATACTAAAAACAATGCATCAAGTAGTTCAATCAAGGTTATGAGAGACATTAGATATAAGGCATCATATGAACTAGAAAAGAATGAAGGAAAGAAAAGGTCACCTTACGTGATAACTGCACAAGGCACTCATCAACAGCTGCTTGAAACTTCCTGTTCCATTGAATTATTTCTTCCCCAAGAATTGAATCATCTAGGGAGCAGTGTATGCTTTTCCGCAGGTGTCTCATCATATCACTATATGCACCAACTATTGTCACAGATGGCTGAACCTTAGTTGCTTGAGCAAGGGCACTGGCAATATCAACAATGTCTACCTGCATGTTGGGGTTTTTAAGGACGTTCTTGTGATCAAGATGCTTAATTAAAATAGACAACAAGAAGTGTGTGTTCTGCCCTGCAAATTGAAGCAAAACGAACTAGATAAATACCCAACTGAAAAAGTTAGTGTGGAAAAAAATTGTATAGCCTCCATGATTGGATAATTAATGAGTAAGATGATCATTAAAAAAGTTACGCACCAGAGTTCTCCATAAGTAACTGCATGTCCAGTAGTACAGAAATCGCGAGTCCATCTTCAGGAGACCAGAGATTCCCATTATCAAAATAGCGGAATAAGGACTCCAAAACACGGCGTATAGTTGTAGCCTCTTTGGCTAACTTGGCCATGTTATGAAGGCAAACCCTGGACCAAAATTTGGGGTTCCTAGCATCTTCCCTGTTTAAAAGGACAGAGTAAATTAGACAAGAAACGTCAATGTCATAAAAATACAATTGCACTTATAAAATACCATGACAAGAGGAATTACAGGGTCACATTAACTTCGCCTCTGTCAGTTACAATCCTCTTCCAAGAAGTAACCCTTGTCATGGCATCTGGTGATGGAGAAACAAGGCCTTCAGCTTTATGTGCTCCTTGAACCAAATTTTCTTTAGGACCTCCACAATTTTCCAAGACTACTGAAACAACCTGATTTATATAATTATATAGAGAGCTGTCAAGAAGTTTTAGAAAAGATAATGTGCCAATAATAAAAATGTAATCACAGAGAATCTATAACCAAAAAAATAACTCAAATAAAAGTTAGAGGAGGCAGATTATCACTTTCACAGAAAATATTTTAGCCTGCAAACTGTTTACAGTAAATTGGATAAATCATACTGAAGGATAAAATGTAAATCATAAGTAAATTGAATACACATAATTCAATAAAAATATATTGTTTAAATGCAGTTTTGTATTTAGTTTCCATCAAAGAATACCAAGTGCAAACACAGATTACTCCTTCCAGAAGTGATAAGATATCTAGAACCTATAAAATGGCAATGTAACATCAAATGAAGGTTCAACTTATTTGAAAAATAAAATATAGAAAATGATCTTGAATTGACTTACATTATCAAATTCAGTTGACACGTGAGAAAATTCACCCGTGAACCAAATCTGTGCATCATAAGTACAAAAACTAATTATCTGAGAATCCAAATGATATCAAATAATACACAGGAAAGGACATGATAAAAAAAAAGGGATGAGAAAAGAAATTGCATACAATAATAATTAAAATGTAAACTATGAAATAGAGATTTTTTTTAATACAAAACTTAAACTGCAAAAATCTGGAAAGCTTAAACAGTAAAACAAAATTACCTCAGCAACAATCATGGTTATAGCAGATTGTAGAGTTTTAATTTTTCCAACATTCTGATAAGTTAAAGAGGGATGCATAACTTCCTATAAGAATAGATGGTTTAAATGCAAATCTTTACACTATAAAACAGATCAGAGTTCCAAGTTTTCCAGGCTGAAAAGAAGTAACGATGCCTACTATATTTATATATGTATATATCAATGTATAGTATATGAATTAAGCCTACATTATCATGGATCGCCAACCATTAATCTTTTAAAAAATAGATGTATCATGTATGGCAGGATACATTACCGGACAAAGTTCGACAAGAATGAGCTAACTCTCTAGTCTTCTGGAGCTCTTCAGGTTCATGTAGCACATCATATGTACAATACCAATTCTATTGTATCTTGCATATTAAAATGTACATGGATCATACAAATTCTCTCGTATATTACAAGATACAGTTAAAATGAGATACACTTCAATAATACATAACTTTTTTTCATACAAATGTATCATATCATGTACTGTAATCTATGAAGCACGGACACTCTATTTTGGTTAACGTGTCCGTGTCGGATACTGACACTCTCGGATATTTCCCAGACACGTGTCCGGACATTTGAATCATAAATGTTGATGATTAAATGAAGTTCTTTATTTTTTATTTAATGACTTTGTTATTTTAATATCTTAATAATATTTTTAAAAATTTGTGTGTTTTTATGCTAATTTTAATTGAAATAAAATTAGGTTTTTATTATATGGTTATATAAAAATATAAAAAAATTATATATATTCAACATGTCCGTGTCCTACTTTTTTGAGAAATAACGTGTCTGCGTGTCCATGTCATGTCGTATCCGTATCTCGTGTCCATATCCGTGCTTCTTAGACTGTAATCTACTGACAACTATAACTGTAATGTAAAGAATATAAGTTGAGGTGATTAGTAACATATTTAAAGAAAACAGAGGCAAAAGTACAGCGCTATCAAACTAGAGTCAGTTATAGCGTGAAAGTTAAATTGAAGTAGAAAAAATGCAAGAACTGAATAGAATAATTGAACATTATACAGGAAAGACAATCATAGAGACTGTTTTTCTGTTATTCCACTTGTAGATTGGTAATCAATGGGGGAGAAAAGCCATGCAATTTCATAATTTTTGGATGCAGAAGCAATATGGAATATATGGAAGCCATGAAAGTTTTACAAGTAGCACACATTGACTAATTCATTCAAGAAGGAAATCATCATTCTTAGGTGGTTTTATAAGCTAAATCTTTATTATGGTGTCTAGGAAAATGGTTGTGGGTATTTGCGGTGGAGGATCATTCGATGTGGAGGAATGTGATTTCCACAAAATATGGTTGTGAGGAAGGGGGGTGGTTCCCTAGAGATGTTTCAAAGGTGTGTGGGTAGGGGAGTAGAGAGAGATTCAAAAAGGAAGGGAAGGGTTTGTTATGCATGTGCAGTTTTGACGTGGGGCAGGGATCACGAGTGAAGTTTTGGGTGGACCCTTGGTTTGGTGATGGTGCTTTGAAGGAAAGGTTTCTTAACCTCTACAAAATAGCTTTGGACAGATGGACATTGGTTGTGGATTGTATTACTGTTTCAGGGGGAAAAGGATTTGGAGTCCATGCTTTAGAAGAAGTTTCTTCATTTGGAAGATGGGGGGAAGTGGACGAGTTAATGGAGTTACTGAGCACTAGCAGGATTGGGTTGAGCGAGGGGAGGGAGGATGGGATTCAACGGACAGTACAATGACAAAAAGCTCACTGTCCAATCTTTTTATAGGAAGTAGATGAATGGGAAGGACAAGTCTTTTCCATGGAAGTTGATATGGAAGTCCATGGTTCCTATTGAAGCTGCCTTTTTTGCTTGGTTGGCGACTTGAAGAACTATTCTTACGACGGAGAATCTATGAAGGAGAGGATTCCATCTTCAGAGGTGTTGTTGCATGAGCAAGGAGGAAGAGACGGTGGATGATGTAATGTTTTGGAATTTCCTAATATTAAATAATTAATTAAAATAAATAATAATGATAATTAATGAAGTATAATAAGTTTGATAATCTTTGGAGGTCTTTTAATCGCGTTATGTGATCAAAGGGCAAGTTGGTCATTTTACCGACAACATGGAAATAGGTGAAGGTAGTACCCGGGAAAATATAAATTTAAGACTTAGAATTGTCTAGAAATTTCATTGTTGTGGGAGAATTAGAGAGCCTCTATGTTGAAATGACCAATTACCCATGGAGGGACAAGTGAGCTTATTAAAACAATTGAGGGCATTTAAGTAAAACACCCTTAAAAGGCTTAAAAATCAGAAAATGGGGAGGGGAGACACACTCACCCGTCTAGGTCTCTCTCTCAAACTCTCCCTTCTCTTTTGCTGCTCACGGCTAGGGCAAGAAAGCCCCCTCTTCTCTCATATTTCTCCCTCTTTCTCTCGAATTTGAGACCAAATACAAGCCATCTAAGGCTAAGGTTTACACATTTGGGTCACTTCCACTATTCTACATGGTAGGGCACAAGAGGAAATCAAGCTAGAAGTGGAATACAACAAAGCTAGGGTTTCCAAGAAACTTCATTGTGAGGTAGGGATTTCCAACTAAAGGGTTAAATAGGGATGTATTCATATGCATTTCATGTTCCATGTAATGAATACTTGATTTCATTGGATTTCCAAAGCATTTATTAGGTTTAAATGCTAGAACTACCCCTTATACATGTCTTGAATTTTTTTAAGCTCACAATTCATCATTTTAAAGATATTCATGTATTCGGAATCTCTTAAATTTCATAGGAAAATTCATATGAGCTTCCATTATGAATTCCATGAACACTTGCTATGTAAATACCATAATGCCTATCAAGTGTTTGTAGAAATGCCTATAAATGTGAAGTGTGATATTCTTGGCATGTATGTTTTGAAGCATGAAATACACAAGGACTATAAATGCTATGGATATAGATATAATGCATGAGAATTGTGCCATGGTTTGAGTGGTTGGAGATTTATGTTGTAAGGTGAAGAGTGTGCTTGGCTTGTGGTAACTGTGTTACTTGTGAAGTTATTAACTCGGAAACTTTTGTTGGGAATTGTGTCTCCCTTTGGCTTCGAGCCGTAAGTGCTAGAATCTATTGGATTGGTAGCCTAAGAAGCTAGCTGCCATGGGTCATTAGTTGTGTGGAAAACCAGTAAGAGGCCCTGGGGCCTATGGGTTTTGGGCTATGGAATTGGATTGGTTGGTATGGCGGAGGAGGAAATTGATTGTGGTGTGAGTTAGGTGATGTGTGTAAAGTATGCTTGATGATATGTGTGTGTGCATGTTTGATTTAGATGACACATATGACCTAAATTAGAGGTTCTAACACAATGGGTTGAGCCTTACTCGACCTTAAAAACACATGTAGATCAAGAATTTAATATAACTAAGTGAATGGAATTAATATGTTCCTCTAGTAGTGGAATTGTTTTAAGTCATTGTATGACTCAACACTAATGAAATGAATGTAACCTAATTTTTGCGAACCAAAATGCTATCATGTGAGCTCCAATGAGGTTATTTTGGCACTAAATGAATTAATATCCAATCTTAATCAACTTAAATACTTATATTAACTTAATGAACAAAGAGAATGCGGTTCACCCTTGAGCCTTTAGGGCTTGGAGCGTGACAGAATGGTGTCAAAGCTGGAACCCGACCAGAAGTGTGGCCCCACACACGCGAGGGCGCATGTGCCTCTAAGGGGGGTGGAGCTAGCCAAGAGGCCAATACACCTAAGGGATGCAAAACCCGCTGAGAAGGTGCCCAAGATGGTTGAGGTGAGGTGAGGCGAGGCGAACTTCTCGTGTCCCACGTCGCTTGGGAAGGTGAAGGGAAAGTGCTATATATGTGTGGACTTGACTCTCCCGTGTACAAGTCCATTGGGGGTTGAAAAGCCTACAAAAACTAAGCCATTCCGGTGTCCCACATTACTTGGGAAGGTGAAGGAAAATTGCTATATATGTGTGGGCTTGACTCTCTCGTGTACAAGGCCTTTTGGGGGTTGAAAAGCCTACAAAAACAAAGCCCTGACGGTTGCTTTTATGGTGCTGAAAGTAGATAACATTGTGCACAGTGGACCAGGCCGTGACAGATGATCTCTTCGTTCATTGCAAGATGGCAAGGGATACTTGGAACTTATTACTATCTATTTTTTAGCTATCTTTAGGTGTTGTCAACATCTATCTAAAGGGGTTCTTTTAGGGTGGTGGTGTGGTTTTAAATAATGGTCGTTACATTACTTATCAATCGTTACGTATCAGTTTTTGACCCTCTAATACCAATATTGGCTGATATATCGGTGTGACTAAAATTCACAACTGTGTCGGCCGATACCGTTACATATCGTCCATTACGGCTATTTTTTTTTTCTTCCAAATTTTTAGTTTTCTTTTACTTTTAAACTTTTAATTTATTTTTTTCTGCAGAATTATTACGATTTCTATTTTTATAAGATTTATATACAAGAGAGATACTTGACAACTAAGAAGCACGGATACGGACAAAGGACACAGATACGAACGGCACGAGACATAGATACGACACGACACGGACACGCGAATAAGGCATTTCTCAAAAAAGTAGGACACGGATACGTTAGGAACAGGTTGAATATATGTATATATTTTTATATGAACATATCATAAAAATCTAACACTATTTCAATTAAAATGGACATAAAAATACATAAATCACAAAAAATATTATCAAGATATTAAAATAACAAAGTCATTAAATAAAAACTTAAACACTTCTTCATTAAATCATCAACATCTATGATTCAAGTCCCAAAACAAATTTACTCACTATTACATAGAACATATTGTTAGGTCACCAATTGCTCCAAAAACTTAAGTTGTTAGGGGATCAACACTCCCCCTCACATGCGACCCCGGACTCACACGTGAAGAGACAAAGAAACCACAGACAAATGTAAAAAAGAAGAGAGTGTAAATGCAAACAAAGAACAAAAGTCACAACTGTGTCGGCCGATACCGTTACATATCGTTCGTTAGACTGTTTTATTTTTTTTTCTTTCAAAATTTTAGTTTGCTTTTACTTTTAAAATTTTAATTTATTTTTTTCTACAGAATTCTTATGATTTCTATTTTTATATGATTTATATACAAGAGAGATACTTGACAATTAAGAAGCACGGATACAGACACGGGACATAGATACGACACGACATGGACACGCGAATAAGGCATTTCTCAAAAAAGTAAGACACGAATACGTTAAGGACACGTTGAATATATGTATATATTTTTATATTTTTTATATGACCATATAATAAAAACCTAACACTATTTCAATTAAAATGGACATAAAAATATATAAATCACAAAAATATTATTAAAATATTAAAATAACAAAGTCATTAAATAAAAACTTAAACACTTCTTCAATAAATCTTCAACATCCATGATTCAAGTTCCAAAACAAATTTACTCACTATTACATAGAACATATTGTTAGATCACCAGTTACTCCAAAAACTTAAGCTGTTAGAGAATCAACACTCTCCCTCACGTGCGACTCACGTGCGACTCCGGACTCGCACGTGAAGAGACAAAGAAACCACAGACAAATGCAAAGAAGAAAAGAGTGCAAATGCAAACGGAGAAAAAATGCAAATAGAGAGACTTGAACCTAAGACCTCTCACAATCAAGACTCTGATATCATGTTAGATCACCAGTTGCTCCAAAAGCTTAAGCTGTTAGAGAATGGGCCAACAATGCATATCAAGCTCTCAACACATATATATGTATATATATAACCAAAAAAAAAAACTAAGGAGAAAAGGAGTGGGAAAAAAAGAAAAAGAAAATGTGTACTAATGTGTACCTACGAAGCATGGATATGGACATGGGATACGGGCATAACACGACACGGACACACAAATACATCATTTTTAAAAAAAGTCGAACATGGACACGTTAGAGACACGTTGAATGTACATAAATTTTTTATATTTTTTATATTACCATATAATAAAAACATAACACTATTTGAATTAAAATTAGCATAAAAACACAAAAATTACAAAAATATTATTATTATTAAGATATTAAAATAACAAAATCATTAAATAAAAATTCAAGCATTTCTTCATTTAATCATCAATATTCATGATTTTAAGTTTCAAACAAATTTACTACTATTGCATAAAAGGTGTCTAGAATGTGTCCGGAATGTGTCTAGAATTCAGAAAAAATTTAAAAAAAATTAGACACTCTTTTTTCATGTGTCAAAGAAGTGTCCGAGAGTGTCGGTGTCCAACACGGACACATGAGCTAAAATAAAGTGCTCGTTAACATGTCCGAAAAGTGTCCGAAATTCATAAAAAATACAAAATTTGGACACTCTTTGTCAAATGTCCGATACATGTCGGAGAGTATTGGTGTCAAGATATGCGTATTAGTGACTTTAAGAGATTTGCTAGTGTTTGAAAAAAATTCACGATTGCAGTTTCTGATTCCTGTTACAAATGACCTGATACTCCCGATACTGTTACACTGTAACCACGACAGAGTCGTATCCCGCGACCGCAATTTAAAGCCATGGGTGGTGTAGAAGGATTTGAGAATAGCATGGAGGCCCATTATGCCTTGTATGAAGTTTATGGTGAGAGAGGAATACAAGAATATTTGAAGGGGTTGAAAATCCACCTTGGAAATTCAAAGTCAATTTTTTGCGAACTCTTTTCTTTTAGATCAAGGAAGAATTTCCTATGTATTTACACATTTATAGACTTTTTTTGGAGATCTTAGGCTTTAATCTTTGTAATCGGTCCCCTTTTCTTGTAATTATTGGTTTGCCCTTCTCAGACTCCTTATTTATAACAAATTTACCTTTTACCGATCAAAAAAAAAAAAGGGGAAGTGTTATTATTTTATTATGAATCGAATGGTCTAGATATCTCTTTCTAGTAATACCTATTAAAATCAATTAACTAGAGATTGAATAGGAATGGCAACGGGGCGGGTTTGGGGCGGGGTGGCCCTTCCCCAACCCCGACCCCGTTTATATTCCCCGAGTTCGACCCGCCCCGCCCCGCCCCGAACTTCGATATATATATTTTTTAAGTTGAAACTTTTATTGTGATAAGTAAATTATTTTTTTTTTGCCAAAATAACTAATACAAGAAAAAATATATGAATGTGATATGAAAAACCTTAAAACTAATTTTATATAGTGTTGTTTATTGGTAAATATAGTGTATATAAGAGTAAATAAAAAAACTTAATATATAAACGGGGCGGGGGTCGAGGCAGGGTGACCATCCCCCAAACCCATCCCGAATCCGACCGGGTTTTAAAAGCCACACCCCGACCCCGCCCCAACTCTGTTTATGAACACCCCATACCCAACCCATTAGAGGCGGGGCGGGGCTGGGCCCCGACGGGGTGGGTGTCAAATTGCCATCCCTAAAATTGAAAGAAGGATGAACTTTTATTTAAAATTCTCCGCAATTCTATTTGCTTCAGAGTTGAATGATTCCTGCTTCTCAATCAAGATTGTGGCTTAGTTGTGAAGATTCCACAGCAAACAACATTTGTGATTCCTTTTCCCCAAATTTAGTGATTCCAGGACTACCTATCACTCTTTGGTTAAAACTTTTCAGTTTGACAACCCTTGCGGCTTGGGGCTGCATCAGTTTGTGACTGTCAAATATTACGGATTAAATAGATAAAGATCTTTATGTTGGAGTGAAAGTGCTAGTTTAAATCATCCACACGGGAGAAGAAACTCTAGACATAGGAACATTCCTCGATGGGGCAGTACTCTTGTGGACCTTTACTTTAATATATATTTCAAGAAACATTAGCAGGACACAAGTTATAAAACATTTGACTGAAGAAATAAGTTAAAATGACAATTTCGCAATTAAAGCATGTCAATATTCATAAATCAATTGACTAACTGGAAGGGTTAACATAGAAACGAATAATACCAAACAGTTCATAAAAATATGAGTATAGATAGGGATAAGGGCACATTACCATTGAAGAAAGGGCTTGGAGCCCAGCAGAACGCAAATGCTGCACCCTTTTGTCCTCCCCAAGTTCTTGAGCCAAAAGACAAAGTTTTGGTATCAACCCTTCTATGTTGAACATATAAGTACCATCCCTCTGCACAACTGAATAATATTACATGAGTTTAATAGTTCCTGTAGGAAGAATCTTGCAAGCTTTACAACAATATATCCCAAGACACCCAGATAAACAAGTGACAATCTCAAAATCAGAGAACAAACAAATAGCATCCACCTGATTATTTACAAAATCAAAAAGAGCCTGGCATCCATTAATGCGCATTTCATCATTCCTTGTTTGATCCAACAAAATGTGTATGATGCTAAGCAAGCTACTCGCAAACAATGGCCTGCCATCCATTCTTACTGATTAGGACTTTAATATGTAAAAAGATCAAATGAAAATGTTGTGCATAAAATACATTAGGAAAACTTCAACCAGTAATGCTCTGTCTTTTCTTGCTGAGAGGAAAAGGTTCTACTAAGAGACCAACAAAACCCAGAGGCCAAAAATTTTCAACACTGCAACTTCAACATTTGCAAATGATAAAAGCCCAGATTAATAACACTAAAGTGAGAACATAGTTATCCGAGCTGACCAAGTTCTTATGCAAAAATAGTTCAGTTCTTATATTGATTCTAATCATAACTTGTCGAGAGAGTTGCTTGTAACTTGTAAGAATGATCCGGTGCTGGGCCTATTTTGCTCCAAAAGTGTGCATTTAAAAGTTCATTAGGACATTATACCTAGATACATGAAAATAAATCTCAGTAGACAACAAAAAAATATTGATTGAGAGATAAGGAAAAAGAAGTATAAAGTTCTGCTATCAGCAATGCAGAATAGTGTCCAACTTTAAGATGAATTCCCTACTTTTATATCACTTAAAGTGTTTGTAACCTGCTGCTTCAATAATTCACAAAAAGTTGCCAGAAAATGCTAATACCCTAGTGGGTGGCGATTTATGTTTAAGAATATTGTGGAAATCCCGAATAATTTGAATGGGATTTGGAAAAGATTGTGGTAGGAAATTTAGGCTGATTATTTGTGTTGAACAATTTTTTGTTTCCTTTTTATTTGTTATTTCCATATTTTGGTTCTCATTGTACATGATAAATAAGGACCATGTATGTAAACAAAATATAATTTTGAATGGAAGATTGATTCAAATTCCAGTATTATTGTCTTCATGGTATCAGAGCAGGCCAAAAGTCCTGAGTTCAAATCTTACCGTCACCCTGAAAAATATGAATCAGCATGTGTAGGCTAAAACTGGTCACACGTGAGGGGGCGTGTTAAAGAATATAATAATAAAGTTACACCCTCTTTAACAGCTTAAGCTTTTAGATGAGTTGGAGATTTAACATGGTATCAGAGCATACTCACAGCGAAAGCAATGAACTTGGAAAACAGTGTACTCAGGGGGACCCTCCTTTGCTAGGTATCAGAGCAGGGATTCTGAAAACCCTAGCAAAATATGGCCGCCAGCCATGAGTCTACCCAGTCGGTAACTCAGGAAGGAGAATCAGAGACAATCTCTTCCATGAGTTCGACTGTCGGAATGGAAAATTCCTCATTCCATCTTACTGTAGAAAAGTTGAATGGTAAGAATTACCGAGAATGGGCCCAATCCGTCAAGCTGGTCATCGACGGCAGAGGGAAACTAGGTTTCCTTACAGGCGAGATCAAACAGCCACCTTCCAGTGATGCTGCAGCCTTCCAGAAATGGCGTTCTGAGAACTCCTTCATAACCTCCTGCTTGATCAACTCCATGCGACCAACCATCGAAAGAACCTACATGTTCCTCCCGATGGGCAAAGATGTGTGGGATGTTGTGCGAGAGACATACTCCGATGCTGAAGATGCATCTCAAATCTTTGAACTCAAGACAAGGCTATGGCAGATGAAACAAGGAGATCGGGAAGTTACAGAGTTCTACACAGAGATGTTGGGATTGTGGCAAGAACTCGACCTCAGTTGCGGCGAAGAATGGGAGTGCACGGGTGACAGTGTTCGATTCAAGAAGAAGATGGAAGCCGGGAGGGTGTTCGAATTTCTGGCAGGGCTGAATCGCGAACTCGACGATGTGCGAAGCAGGATTTTGGGTCGACGGCCGCTTCCTTCCATCCGAGAGGTCTTTGCTGAGGTGCGACGGGAAGAACAGAGGAGGAAGGTAGTGTTGAAGGAGAAAGCAGAGCCTGGGATCAAAGGCTCTGCTCTTGCAAGTCGCGGGATGGCGTCGATCGCAGGGTCTGGTTCAAGACAGAACCATGCGTCTGAGTTTGGAGCTCTCCTAACGCGTGGGCCTTCCATTGGATCAAGACAGAACCATATTGGGTTTGAAGCCTTTATAAGTCGTGGGCCTCATATTGGATCCAACCCAAAACAAAACAAAAGGCCATTTTGTGAGCATTGCAAAAAATCGGGCCATTCCAAAGATACCTGTTGGGCCTTGCATGGCAAGCCCACTGACTGGAAGCCCAGACAGCCCAACAAATCTCACGGGTACCAGGCCTCTACTAAACAGCAAACAGAAATAAGCGCTCCAGCCCATCACACTCAGTCAACCTTTAGTGGGGGTTTTAACCCCGAGCAACTTGAGAAGCTATATGCTCTTTTTTCGACCTTCCAAGTCTCGGGTCAGTCCTCTACTCCACTGCCATCGGGTTCCTTAGCCCACAAAGGTACTTTTTTGTCTGCTCTTAGTACTACTTTGCGCCATACTCCCTGGATTATTGACTCAGGTGCATCCGACCATATGACTGATGCCCATCATTTATTTTTCACATATTCACCTTGTGCTGGTAACTTGAAAATAAAAATTGCAGATGGTACTCTATCCCCAGTAGCTGGCAAGGGGAGTATCCGTATTTCTGAATTTATTACGTTGGAGTCTGTACTTCATGTTCCTAATCTCTCTTGCAATCTGTTGTCCATTAGTCAACTAACCAAAAAATCTCATTGCTCAGCTATTTTTTTGTCTTCTCATTGTATTTTTCAGGATTTATCATCGGGGAAGACGATTGGCAATGCTAAGGAATGCAAGGGACTCTATTACTTTGATGATGCGGACATGAATAAACAGTGTCTTCCTCCTATTTGTAATTCTGCATTTAGTCCTAGAGATAGTGACCTTTTGTTATGGCATAAACGAATGGGCCATCCTAGTTTTCAATATTTAAAACATTTGTTTCCATCACTTTGTTCGAATAAAACTCCCTTGGATTTACAATGTGAACTTTGTGAACTTGCAAAACATCATCGTACTACTTTTCCCACATCGTCTTATAAACCATCACTGCCTTTTACCTTAATTCACAGTGATCTTTGAGGGCCTTCACGAGTTCCCAATAGGACCCACAAAAAATGGTTTATTACATTTATTGATGACCATTCTCGTCTCTGTTGGGTATTTTTACTAAACGATAAATCTGAGGTTAGTTCGGTATTCATGAACTTTTATAATATGATTTACACCCAATTTCATACAAAAACCCAGATTCTTCGTACTGATAATGGCACTGAGTACTTCAATTCTTCTTTGAGTCCCTATTTTCAAGACAAAGTTATTATTCACCAGAGTTCTTGCGTTCACACCCCCCAACAAAATGGGGTTGCTGAACGGAAAAATCGACATATTCTTGAGATAGCTCGTGCCCTACTGTTTACCTCTCACATGAAAAATAATTTTTGGGGTGATGCCATTCTGACCGCCGCATTCCTCATCAATCGAATGCCTAGTCGGGTTCTCTCATTTGCAACTCCTCTCCAAAAATTCCAAGAGGCCTTCCCCATTTCTCAAGTCAGTTCCTCTCTCCCTCTTCGTGTTTTTGGGTCCACAGTGTTTGTCCACATTCACGCCTCCCAACGTAATAAATTGGACCCTAGAGCTCTCAAATGTGTCTTTCTTGGTTACTTCCCTACTCAAAAGGGTTACAAATGCTATGACCCTCTTTCACAGAAGTTATATGTTAGTCGGGATGTCACATTTTTTGAGCATACTCCCTGCTTCAGGGGGAGTCCTTGAGAGAAGCTCGACTCTCAAATATAGACTTCGATGTTGCAGTCTTTGAACTTATTCCATACAGTACACCCTCTCATTCCTTGTCCAACACAAAAGGAATCTTGAACTCAGGGAGAGATGTAGGAAAACAAACAGACAGGGAGACACTTGTTTACTCAAGGAGACCTAAATCAAAGCCCGATGAGACCTTCGCATCCGAAGCACCAAAAGAGTCAGAACCGGTGATAGCTCCAACTACCTATGAGCCAAAATCCAATCTTGACCAGGTAAAAAATCTTGATGACCTACCCATTGCTCTTAGAAAACAACCTCGTTCATATACTTTCCATCCTATCTCAAAATTTGTCTCTTACAATGCTCTCTCTGCCAAATGTCGTGCTTTTACATCTAACCTTGATAGAATCCAGATTCCTAAGAATATTCAAGAGGCTTTGGAAATTCCAGAATGGAGAAAAGCAGTGATGGAAGAAATCAGGGCATTGGAAAAAAATGAAACTTGGGAAGTGATGACTTTGCCAAAGGGGAAGAAATCAGTAGGCTGTAAGTGGGTGTTCACAATGAAGTACAAGGCGGATGGTACAGTGGAACGATACAAAGCCCGCCAAGTTGCAAAGGGGTTCACTCAGACATATGGTATCGACAACACCAAGACATTTGCACCAGTAGCAAAGCTGAACACTATACGGGTTCTCTTGTCCTTGGCAGCAAACCTGGATTGGCCACTTCACCAATTTGACATCAAGAATGCTTTTCTAAATGGTGAGCTGGAGGAAGAAGTGTTCATGACGCTACCTCCAGGATTTTACAACGAAGGAGAAGAAACCAGAGTATGTAAACTGAAGAAATCCCTGTATGGACTTAAACAATCACCAAGGGCATGGTTTGATAGATTTGCGAAGGTGATGAAGAATCAAGGATATCAACAGGGACAGTCAGATCATACAATGTTCATCAAACAATCCAGTGATGGAAGCAGGACCATCCTGATTGTATACGTCGACGATATCATTCTCACTGGAGACAACATAGGAGAGATGGAAAGATTGAAGAAGATCTTAGCCACAGAATTTGAGGTAAAAAACCTAGGTCAAATGCGATACTTTCTGGGAATGGAAGTTGCCAGGTCAAGGAAGGGAATTAGTGTCTCTCAGAGAAAGTATGTACTTGATCTTTTGACTGAGACTGGTATGCTTGGTTGCAAGCCAAGCGATACTCCGATCGAGGCAAGAAAAAGAGTGGAAGACGCTGGAAAGCCTGTGGATAGAGAAAGATATCATAGACTAGTAGGTAGATTAATCTATCTATCTAACACCAGACCTGATATTGCTTTCGCTGTGAGTAGTCAGCACATGCATTCACCAAAGGAGGGTCACCTAGAAGCAGTATATAAAATTCTCAGATATCTGAAAGGCTCTCCAGGGCAAGGTCTATTCTTTAAGAGAGGAGACAGTAAGAAGGTAGAGATTTATATAGATGCAGATTGGGCAGGATCAGTAGAAGATAGAAAGTCTACTACCGGCTACTGTACCTATGTTTGGGGAAACCTAGTAACATGGAGGAATAAAAAGCAGAATGTGGTAGCCAGAAGTAGTGCTGAAGCTGAATTCAGAGTTGTTGCACAAGGGATGTGTGAAGGGCTGTGGTTACAAAAGCTCTTGGAGGAACTACATATCGCAATAGAGCTCCCCATCAAACTCTACTGCGACAACAAAGCCACTATCAGCATTTCCCATAATCTGGTCCAGCACGACAGGACTAAACACATAGAAGTTGACAGGCATTTTATAAAGGAGAAAATTGAGAAAGGGACAGTCTGCATGACCTATATCCCTACAAGAGAACAATTAGCAGATATATTCACTAAGGGATAACAGAGGTCCAGCTTTGAAGAGTTTATTTGCAAGTTGGACATGATCAACATCTATGATCCAACTTGAGGGGGAGTGTGGAAATCTCAAATAATTTGAATGGGATTTGGAAAAGATTGTGGTAGGAAATTTAGGCTGATTATTTGTGTTGACCAATTTTTTGTTTCCTTTTTATTTGTTATTTCCATATTTTGGTTCTCATTGTACATGATAAATAAGGACCATGTATGTAAACAAAATATAATTTTGAATGGAAGATTGATTCAAATTCCAGTATTATTGTCTTCAAATATACACTCCAAAACGTGGACCACTTCTGTTATGACAAACCAATTTTATTGATCCAAAAAAATTACTTCTTATTTCTTCTAAGAATTTTCTTGTGTAAGACAAAACATTAAGAATAATGAATGAAAATATATTAGAATAGAGTAGTTTTTAGAAGAAAAGTGGTAGGGAAGGGCCACAAGACTCTTGCACTTAGAATTTCAACTATCTATTTGTAACAAATTTAAGAGCATGCATACCATGTGCCTGATCCCACTCCTCATATCAAAATGATCCATGTTTCAGTTAACATTCTTTACAAATAATCCACAGTTAGCTCACATAATGGGATGTTTCATGAACCACAGGCAAATTTCTAAATCCTTGATGATTCTAAAAGAACACACATTTAATATCTTGTTTTTAATTAAGCATTTCCACATGCAAATTCTTTTTCATATTTTTCCCCCAGTCATTCATATATTCTAAATGAACATTTGTTGCCAGTGGTTTCCAAATTTTTATTGAAATTTTCCAATTAATTTCTTTTTTTTGGTGATACTTAATTTCAAAGTATTGTTACCAGCACTAGACAAAACCAAAGGCTGCTTCTATGATTTTAAAAAGTATGAAACAAGTTTCCAAAGGTCGATTGTGGCCATCAATCTCTTCAATATCCATAGTACCCACTACTAAAATAAGCAAACCAAAATCCCCCATAAACCATTAATATGGTCATGCATCCATGCTGATTTCTAGTGATCAACGTAGCAGGAAAACTATGGAAACTTGGCAACCAAGTTACTATCAAGGTGGGCTGCTGAATCCTGCAGTTACCTATCACGACTGAAACAGATCCATTCAAAAAGGACCTCATACCAGTTTTAACCAATTTTTGAGATGCCAGGAAACTTTTCTTCTTCTTCTTTTTGGGGGTAGAAATGCCACAAACCTTATTGTGCAGGTGTGCTTCCATGCACGTGTGTATGTGTGTGTTGAACATTATTTCTTAGACTTTGTACATCACTTTTCCATATATGACTATATCATCATTTACTAAAAGATAAATTTGAGTAAAAAAACTCCACACGTCGACGTAATTTTTAATACTAAGTGATCATCCTCAATTATATATGGTTAGGTTCCGAATCTTAAACTAACCTGAAGCAAATTCAATACTAAAGGACTGACCAAAATAAGTTAGTTTTTAATCATTTAAAAGCAAAAATTTCAACTGAAAAATCTTTCATTAAACCATTCAGTCATCATGCAGCTTCACCATGGAAAAGTAAATCCCAACCAGTGAAAAGTCATGGCAACTACATAGTGGTTGGTAATGACACATGGAACTTTAACACCCATCTTCCAAATAGGTTGAAATTCTAGATAGTATTATAAGTCGATTTATATGACCAGAAACCTGATGTGATTTAAAATAAGATAGCCATGGGTTTAATGCAGGACAATTGTAGAGGATATTATCCTTTGACTTGTTTAAGTTATATAGTTTATCACTTGCTTCCCATGACATATCTATAATTTAAAGTGTTTCAATTTATGAAGAGCTAACATACTAAAAGTGCTAAAAATGGTGCATTCAAGCTATGCTAAAATTGGTGCCAGCATAATTATAGGATACATAGAGATAAAAAAAATTAGGCCACTCAGTTCTAAGAGATAACAAATCATATATTATCAAAGTAACAACCAGCATTGGGAGCAGAAGGTAGTGAGAAGTGTAACACTATACAGGCCATTGTCACATGCATCTAACTGTCTCTAGAATCTGGTTTTAGAATAACATGTCAAGACAACAAGAGAGAAAGATTATGATAAAGTATAACATAACATTAAATTCAAATATTCAAAAAACTACGGAGAAAATTTAAAAAATATATAATTAATTAAATGACCCTATTTTGCACTTGATTGATATTGAAAGAAAGAACTCACATTTGCTCCTTACAAGATATTAACAACTTCCTGTAGATATACATGACAACCTTTACAGAATGAAAGTTCTCATTTCTCAACTCCCTGTAACACCTTTGCTCAAGATAAGTCGTGATCTGATAACAAGGTTTCAAACATCAATTAATGTGTTAGGAATGAAACCAACTAGAGAGAGTGAGAGTTTTTAAATTAATGTGTTAATTAGAGAGATCAAATAAATGAGTGCAGGATTTATTGTGGAAAAGAAATGATGATTTTCCCTAGTAAACATATCTAATCAATAAAAAACAACCATAGAAATGAAGATGGTGTCTAATAAACTTCAAGTTCTACCAGCAGTTTTCTACATTAAGAAAAACTATGATATTTTAACTACGAAGCAGAAGCACAACTAAAATAATAAAGTACATAGTGAAAATTCCAAAACCACCCCTCAAATAGAAATTCTATCAGCTGTTTTCTACATCATCACGAATCTTCTATTCTTAGCATATGCTTCACAACAAGAAGCTGTTTGAGGATATCACAATCCTAAACAAATATATATTAAGAAAAACTACAAAATTTTAACTACGCAGCAGAAGGACAACTAGAATAATAAAGCATGTCCTGAAAATTCCAAAACCACCCCTCAAAGAGATAATGTTCTCAATTCCATGATCATAATTTCCATTCCATCCTCAATAACCATTTGTGCACATAGGAAAAGATAAGAGATTAAAAAAAATGTTTAAAAAAAAAAAGCTACAGGGACTGCGTGAATGAAAAAATCAAGATAATAAATTAATCCTTACTTCCACACTACAATTTGACTAAAGCACCTCTCACAATTGTCACACAAACACTTGAATCATCAACATATAGAGCCCAGGGTCTGAGTTCAAAACGTTAACTAAAAGCCCAAGCATACCAGATGTAATGCATTTTACAGAAATTAAAAAAGATTTACTCGATCTCTAGAAAGATTTCCTCAATGACTTGCATGCCCAATTGTGATTGCATGTGGAACATTCAGCTCCACCGCTTAGTCCCTCTTACAATTACAGGTCAGTTTGAATTAGGTGCAATAGGCATGCAGAAGAAGTTGGCATCTTGGATGAGAAATTATTGATCCAAGCGTGGGAAGCATAGTTTGATCAAGAATTCCTAAATTCTTAAATCATTATCTCCTATATATCTTTCAAGCTCCAATAAATGTTGCTGTAATAACAAAAATGATATAGAATTTTTGCAGGGACGAGTAAATCTCATTTGGATGGATGGGACTGACAGTGATCGAGGAGGTTTGGGTCTTCAGCCTTATGACCTTGACTAAAGAAACCTCAACCATTATATGATCATATTTCCTGAGCATAATGACATCCTTTGAAGGCTAATAATGCTTCAAAATATGTGACAAAATAAAGAGGTCAGTTACTAAGTCAATTATCATGAGAAAATAACAAAATAAAACAGAATTCAAAATTAAGTATTCACTCATGACATGGCCTCCGAATGTTCAAAAGAAAAACTAATTGAAAATTTGTATTGTTCCAATTCAAAAGATGAATTAAGAATGCTATAGAGATTGCAAAACTGTCAACACCACTTGCACAAAAGAAACCCACCAATTAAGGAACGCACAGAATGTGGAAGGCAATGCTTCCTACAAGAATAGACTAGAGGATAAGGAAGGAGAACTGAAGAATGAGATTGAGGGGATGAAGAAAAAGCATCCACTAAAGAAGGGAGATCAGAAACATCAAGAGAGATGATAAACTCATCAAGAGGAAAAGGATCAATAAGCACAAGTTCCTCTTTAGAAATAGGAGCTTCCTTCGAAGAATGGTGAAATATGGAATGCGTTCAAGAAAAACATGGCGAGAGACATAAAATTTTTTAGACTCGGTATCATAACAATGATACCCCCCTTGATTAAGACCATACCCCAAAAAGACACATAAAATAGAATGAGCACAGAGCTTATTTAGCTCACGCTTAGAGAGAACAAAACAGGAAGAACAAAAGACAAAAGAGAGTAATTAGGGGGATTTTCCAAACAACTCCTCATCTGCAGAATCCCCTAATAAGAGTGGTGTGGGTATACGATTTAAGAGAAAAACAACAGTAAGTACAGCTTCACCCTAAAAAACAGATGGAATAGAGAAAGAAAGGAGAGGAGCACTATACTCATCAATAAATGAAACATAAAACATAGAACCACCTTTGGTGGAAATCATAGAAAGGCCCCACACATCAGTATGAACAAGAATAAAAAAAGAGAAGTAGAAAAAGAAACACTTTTATTAAAAGGTAAAGTAGACATCTTGGCAAGTTTACATCTGCATCCACTACAAGCAAAGATATCACTTGGATTACATTACCCAAAATTCCATAAGAAACTAAACTTTTTTAGATGCTCACTAGACAAATGACCTAACCTAGAGTGCCATAAATAAAACTTAGACGAACTATTATTCAGACAAAAAGAAGAAAACACAAAAGAACTAGACTCCACAAGAAGGAATGTAGAAGTCAGTAGCTCCACACCCGGTCTCAATCTGCTTCTTGGACTACCAATCTTGAACAACACAACTAGAAGAAAAAAACACAATACCAAGACCTGGATCAGAGAGCTGGCTAATTAACAATAAATTAGAACATAGAAAACATTAGGGATAGAAAGAGAAGAGGACAAAAAAGGAAGAGCAGATCTAATAGAAATAGAATGCACGGGAGAACCACTGGCAGTAAAAACAGTTATAGCAGAAGATGAAGAGACAATCACTGAGAGAAGGATAGGTTAGAAGTCACATAAGTGATTTATTGGATATACTTGGGAAGTGTGATTGCTTCCCTATGAAGCCTAGACACCAAAAGACAACTACGGCACAGTGAGATCTCGTGAGCCAATGTGTCCTGATTCGGGTGAGGACACACTTTCCAATACCCAATGAGCCAAAAGGTTGAGGTGTAGAGGTTGCCATGGGAAGACAGCATGATATGGATTTGTGTTTACCCGTATTGTGTTAGGGATGGTGTTTCGCCTCAGTTCGGTCCATAAACCCACGTAAGAAGTTGCCTTGGTTCTATGGGTTGGTCAGTAGCCTATGAATGGCACCTGGAGTATTGATTTTGTGGAAAACCGTAGGTTAGGGCTTAATAGGGGCAGTGTGTATGGTTAAAGCATGAGCATAAAATCATAAAACATAGGATACAACATTCATGAAAGAGTTGATGTATAAAGCATGGGTGCATTGCATGGGATGCATTAATAGAGGTGTGTCGTGGGAGAGGTATACAAATTTACATTGTATGTTTGAATATATGTTATATTGATCATTGTACTATTGTTATACAATGTTGTTGCATTGTAGCTTAGTATATTGATGTGCTTATCTATTTATGCATCTATGATTGGTATATGATACTTGTGTGTTTGTATGTTTTGAGAAACCAATGTTATGGCACACTCCTGCTATTCATGAGAATGACGGTACAAGAGAAGGTAGATGACAACTTCAGGAGTAGTTCCACGATAGATGGAGACCATAGTATTGTACAGTTGTACTCTGTATGTTGTATCATTCGTAAAGGATGCATGTACCCTTCTTGAACCATAGTATATATTTATATATGTCGGACTTGGAGATTGTATTGGATAGTTAGAGTCAGCTCTGAATACTGCAACCGTGTTGTATATTGTATCATATTGATTTTCAATTTTCTATACAGTTGTGATTATGAGACTCAATTTCAATAAACCTCATCACGGGACTTGAACATGTAAAAGCATGATAATGAATCAGCCTTAATTAAATTAACGAAAATGGCTAATTTAAATGGACTTGACCATGATGACGTGTCAGATCACCTTTCAGGGTTCCAATGACCCTAATGTCATGTATCCAGGTTCAGGTCATGACAATGACTATTGGTGGTCGTGACAATGACTATTGGTGTAACACAATACTAAAAAGAATAGTTAGAGACATTAAGGTTGTCATCCTGTTGTGGCAAAATATGAACAAATTGTTGCTCATATTTTAGTTTAAGATAACCTAGATTCCATTTTCCTAAATTTTCAATATGAACTTTTTTTTTTTGAGAACTTTGAAATGAGACACAAATGCAACCATGAAGTTATACTCCCCGCAATTAGACGAGAGAGAGAGAGAGAGAGGCACAACATGCCCATTTGCATAAGATATAGATTTAATTCATTTTGGTTAAAGCACTTATTTTTCAATCACTTCTATAAGAACCAAAAAGGCTATTACTTGGTGCAATGGTAAATGTTGAGTTTTTCAAGCAATAGAACGCGGGTTCAAATTTGAAAGCTTTGCAAAAATAATGCCAAAGGTTAGGTTTGTATCTAGTCTACCCCTCCCAGCATTCTATATAAGCTTGACCCGCATTGGTTGATGATTTTTCTATGATAACCAAGAGTCAAACATCAACAATTTGTAGGAAAAAAAATTAAGCAGAAGTTTTGAATAATTTAACAGCTGATGGGATGTTGAAATTACTTCATGTTATCAAGTGTTATAATGGCAATAATTATCAACAAGCAGTGTGAAGTTGAAAATTGAATGTCTGGATTCAAGAGTTACAATGGCAAACAGTTCGCAACAACTTGACCACTTTCTAACCAGCAAGTAGGTATATCTATAGCAACCAAATCAATCATTATGCTAACAATGATGAATCAAGACTGTGAGGACTTGTTACAAAATGGTAGCCAGATGCATACACAAGAACAAGATATCCATGATATTAAAGTTTCAGTTTCGAATTTTTTTAAAAGAAAAAAAAAAAACTCATACCTTTGGAATACGGAGAGGATTTTTTGAAGCATATTCACACAATTTACTGATTTTTCGATCATTAGGTTCTTCATCCTGTCAAAGATTGAGTGATAAGACAACTGAGGATTCTATTGAAAGTAAAATATGTACATTTCTCAGGAGCAAAAATAAAATTTTGTTGACAAAAAAAAGAAGGAAAACTTATCTTCTTTTCAACACCTGACCTATGTTGAATATTATGCATTAAGGGTATTTATGTAATCTCCTCACTCAGTGTACTGTAAATAATGTGGGATAGAGAAAAGACATATTGCTCTCTTATAATGTGGGATAGTACTGGTGTTCTTTGGTCCAAATATACTCTATTGGGGATTTTTTGTGAATTTGGCTGATGTTTGGTTGATATTTTCATTGTTTATAACTGTGCTGCAATTTTATTTCTTTTTTTTTTTTTTTTTTTTTTTGGGGGGGGGGGGGGGTGGGATGTGATATGGTTTGACCCCCAAAATTGCATTCGGTTACTTCCTCTGGTCTTAGTTGAGTGTCTTCCTCAGTTGGGTGCTTGATTTGCAGTTTTGAGGCTATTTCATTGCATCTAATAGATTCAGAGGGATCTTTCAAACATTGATGATTTAGTACTGCTGTTTTTTGGTCAAAATATACTCTTTTGGTTTTTTTTTTTTTTTGATGAATTTGGCTGATGTTTGGTTGATAGTTTCATTGTTTACAACTGTCTGCTACAATTTTATTTCTTTTTTTTTTGGGGCATC
Organism: Nyssa sinensis; assembly: GCA_008638375.1. Lineage (NCBI taxonomy): Eukaryota > Viridiplantae > Streptophyta > Magnoliopsida > Cornales > Nyssaceae > Nyssa > Nyssa sinensis. Next base: position 36,595,024 of record CM018052.1, read on the forward strand.
TGATATGCTTTGGCCCCCTAAGTTGCATTTGGTTCCTATGGTCTTAGTTGATTGTCTTCCTCAGTTGGGTGCTTGATCGTTGTATCGCTGATCATTGCTTCGATTTGTGATTGTGGTAGACTTGCCCGAAAAAACATGACTGGGGTTAGTCAAGTCTTTAATAGTTCTGGTGGTGGTGTAAAGGGCCAGGATTAGCACTTATAAAGGTGGCCCCAGTTTGCAAATCACAGCTGTGAAGCTAGATGGCAGCAATTACCTTGTTTGGTCACAACTGGCACTCTAGTTCATTAAGAGCCAAGGAATGGAGGGTTATTTGTAAGGGAAGATCAAAAAACGGGATGAATCTGATCCCAAGTATCAATAATGGGATGTTCAGTTATGTCTTGGCTTCTTCATTCTATTGAACCAGATATTAGTAATGGATATTTTCTCCTAGAGACAGTAGAAGAGATAAGGGAGGCTGCCTCTCAAATCTCAAACATACTCAAAGATGGGAAATACAACCCAAGTGTTTGTCCCTGCCCATTGCTTCATACTTTGTTACCTTACAAACTTCTTGGGAGGTTAGATCATTACTAAAGTTTTCATGCTGAATGTTCTAGAGATGCTCACAAATTTAAGAAGATGATGGAGCAAGAATGTATCTTTGATTTCTTAGCAGGGTTGAACCTTGAGTATGATCAGGTTTGAGTGCAAGTTTTGGGCAGAGATCCATTATCTTCTCTAAATCAGGTTTGTGCATGAATGTTGCGGGAGATGGAGACGGAAGAGTGCAATGTTGCAATCCATTACTCACAAGAGATCAACTCTTTCCTCCCAAAGAGATGGGGAAAAAAAAGGTAGTAAAAGCCATGAAGTTGAACATCAGGAGACTAAGTTTCTAAAGAGGGACTAACTTAAACATGATCATTGTGGTAAAATTCAATATATTAAAAGAGAATTGTTGGAAGCTCCATGGTCAAACTACAAGAGGTAGAGATGGATGCTTTAGAGGGGCTTACAATTTCATTACTAAAATTTTCATGCTGAATGTTCTAGAGATGCTCACAAATTCAAGAAGAAGATGGAGCAAGAATGTATCTTTGCTTTCTTAGCAGGGTTGAACCTTAAGTATGATCAGGTTTGAGTGCAAGTTTTGGGCAGAGATCCATTCCATTACCTTCTCTAAATCAGGTTTGTGCATGAATTTTGCTGGAGATGGAGACGGAAGTGTGCAATGTTGCAATCCATTAGTCACAAGAGATCAACTCTTTCCTCCCAAAGAGATAGAAAAAGAAAGGGTAGTAAAAGCCATGAAGTTGAACATTAGGAGACTTAGTTTCTAAAGAGGGACAAACTTAAATGTGATCATTGTGGTAAATTTCAATATATTAAAAGAGAATTGTTGGAAGCTCCATGGTCAAACTGCACAAGAGGAAGAGATGGACGCTCTAGAGGGGCATCTAGATCTTGTGTTCATCACACCTCATCGGTGGAGACATCGAGTCATCCCTCAACTTCGACTCAATTGGACTTGGTCACGCTTTCTGAAGTTCACAAGAGGTAGAATTTCTCAGACAGCTTATGGCTCAAATGGAACCTTCCACTGCTATGGCTACTTCTGCTTTTCACACTCAGGTATATACGCAATTATGTTCAATGATTCTTGTTTTCTTCTAACCCTCTTGGATCATTGATTCAGAGCAACTAACATGACTGGTATATCTTCCTTGTTTTCTACCTATAATACTTGTTCACATAGAGGGATCCTTTTCTTCCATTCCAGGAAAAAAGGTTTTATTTCAGTGTCTCCATCATTGTCTCTATCTTCCGTGTTACATAACCCAAACTTTTTTACTGATCTTCTGTTTGTTAGTAGCATAACCAAACTGTTGAACTATAGCTTGACCATTTATCCAAGTCATTGTGTTTTCCAGGATTTGGAATCTTATAAAATGATTGGCACCAGTAAAAGCATGGTCTCTATCATCTAGACTTCAATTTCCCTAGTTATCAAGCTCCATTGTTGCTAGGCAAGCTCTCCAATTAGATAGCCATGGAGGTCTACCACCAGCTGATCAGCTTTTTCAATGGCATAGATGACTAGGACATCCTTTTTCTTATTCACTAGTGGGAACGTTTCCTGATACTGATGTGTGAAGCGCTTCACAGAGATCATTTCACTTTTTGGCTATTGTTGTTCTGTTACTTTTATCAATGATCATGTGACATGGATATGTTTATTACATGATAACAGTGAAGTGTTCTCATGAAATACTCACAACTCAAAAGCTGAAGTCCGCATAGGCACCCATCCTAATACTTCTATAATCAATAACCCCTTCAGCCTTTGACCCCACTAGAATAATAAAACTAATGTTCCAAAAAGAATAAACTAAGATATTACTATAATTAGATTGAGCAAAATCACCATACTTTCAGCCGGTATCTGTGCCCAATTTGACATCTTATCACCAAGAAGACCTCTAAAAATCTAAATTACATTTTTTTTAGGCAAAAGCACTCCTGGGGTGGAGATCTGGCTTGGACACCTACGTATGTTATTTGACAAGCGAAACACTTACAAACAAACAAGGTGGGACATGCTTACCCTGACAAAAGGCCCTCACATAAAAAGAAACAAAATACACCAAAGCAAATCATTGAAATGAACCTCAAACCCAAATATCACATAAGCTGACCTTGCCCAAGAAAACTGAATGAATAGTTCTGGAGACTACTGTGGAACTAGAGGAGTTAAATTAATTTTGTTATCACAAACCAAATTTGCTAATGCATCAACAATCAGGCACTTTGTTGCATTCATGAATGTGTGCGAGATTGTGAGTTTTCAGCCATGAAAAAGAAAGAAAGAAATATCTGGAGAATATAACCTAATTCACAAGGAGCTTTAGACTTGCCAAGAAAATCTCAAGATTTTCAACCAAAACTTTTATGGCAAATGGATTAGTGGAAAGACCGAAAGAGCACAAACAACTTCAGATCATCTCAAAGTGTCAAGTATTGAGCCATCACATCAGAGAAACGCCGTAATACTTAGCAATGCCACCCAAAGATGAATCACTAGTACCCCACCTTCAGTAACATGACCTGACTTACCTCTTGGATACCCATCAACATTCACTTCAAGTCATTGAGCATGAGGCTGCACCTAATAAACTCTAATATTTTTTTCAGTTTACTTTCTTGCAGTGTTTCGTGAACATAGTAGAGTATGTGTGAGCATTACACTTCATATAATCGGGAAAAAAAAACGCATCTACAGAAAACAAATTGCAATTAAAAAAAGATTTGAAGCAAAAAAAAAAAAAAATTAATAATAATAATAATATTCAAGTAGGTAAAATTGGACATCATGAAGTAAATTGTAGATTCTACGCTACTAAAATGTACAATGATTGATTATGGTTGCATTCTTGCAGAGCACCAAATTAACATAGACCGTAAATAAAATATAACCACAAATCCATAAATTAGAACAAACATGAATACCATCTTAATTGAAAAATAGTAACAAATACTCAAACTAACTAACCGGAGACCGAGGAAAAATATCGGCGAGCAACTTCTTGTACCGCTTCACCGGCTGCCGTGACCTCGTGCGCAATGCGGGACAAAAGAAACAAAGGTTCCCACACATTGGCACTACTTTTCGTGAAATCACCCCCATTCTTTACCCTAAAAATTAAAAAACCTTGATTCCCCTAAACAAATCTCTCTTTCTGTTCCTGATTGTGTAACCCACAGAAGTAATGAAATAATGAGATTATAAAACAACTTTTAGAAAATATAGATTAAGAAGTTCGAAAATTATAGGATAATCCAAAACAATGAAAGAAATTGAGAATTTGATTGAATTGGATATTGGGATTGGGAATTGAATTGAATTGAGATGATTTGGGAAATCAATGAATGAAAACGTGCGCGGAAATTGTTTCTGCCTCGGGACCGGAAACTGAGGAAAGGGAGATCGGAGGGTGGAAATGTAGGGACACCTTAAGCGCGAGAGCACCGGATCTCCGAAATCCTCCAACGGCAGAGAGAGAGATTATGAAACCTTTGCTAATTGCTTGCTATCTTCTCTCCCGCCTATTTATAGCCTTTGCATGCTCACGTGTTATTACACGTATATTATGTAGTATATGTATATGTATGTACAACAGCTATTTTTGGTTAATTTCAATTTCAATTTTCAGGTGGGTCTCTTTGATGATTCGTAGGCTGACCATTTTGAAAATGTTTTCATTTAATTACAAAACATTAATTACATTTATGTTCCATTTTATCATCCTAACTGGTATTTTTGTGAATTCCAAATGAAATAATAATTATTATATTTTTTATTAGTGATACATAAACATTCATTTTCAACTTGAATTTGAATCTTACACATTTTTCTTTATAAATTACAAGAAATGTCACTAAAACTCAATAATTAAATGTTGATGAGCATAATTGAATCTTATGGTATATTTGATTTGGATTATTTTGACAGATTTAATTAATAAAAATGGTAAAATTAATTTTGTTTTGAAAATTTTAGTTTGATTAACCAATTAAAAATGATTATTTGTAATTAATTATATAAAAAAATCAATTAAATTAAAATCTATTACCTTGCTGATTAATTTTTAAACTTTGTATTTATAAATAAGAATTCGAAAGTAAAAAAAAAATAACTTTTGTTATATATAATAACCAAATATTAGTTTTTATCAAAAAATTTAAATAATAATCAATTATAGAATAATCATTTATGTCATAATCATAAATTGATTTAACAAATCTAAACAAAACATAACCTTATAATTAAAATTTATGATTGAATTAATAGAAATTGAGAGGTCCATTTATTTCACACTGTGAGTTCATCACACGTGGGATCTACCACATATGAATCTCACGTGTGAGATAAATGAACCTCTATATTTTACTTTAAAATAAAAAGAATCTATATACAATTTAATGGATTACAATCATTACATATAGTTTTATATTAGGACTTTAATTATGTTAGATACAAATAGAATATAATTATAGTATACTTATTAACAATCCTCCCCAAACACCATAAAATTATATAGTTGACATTTATCTAACCTAATTTAGTTTCACCCTCCCTTATTGTATTAAAGGTAAATTTTTATAACAAGTATTAGAGGTGCTTTCTCAAAACGATTGTAAATAGATCGAAAAAAAGTTAAGTAATCATTTTTTAGAATTTAATTTAAAAATTTAAATTATACAGACATTCTTTAAGATTTTATAATATTACATATAATTTTTTCATAGTTTACTTTTCTCTTGATATTTATGTTTCATAACAAATTTTCTTTTCTTTAATCAAGTGTTGTTTTTGTTTGATTTGGTATGAATTTGTACTTAGATTTTCTCGTGTCACAGATTATTATTATTATTATTATTTTTTTATAAATTAATAAAGGATGTTTAGAAATAGTTTACGTGTAATAAACTAAATTTTTTATTTGTGACAATTAAATTCATCCTTTAAATTTTAGTTATCAACTATATCCATTTTTTAAACTCTAGTTATCAATTATTGACACAAAAAAGATTCAAACTCGAGACAACAAAATCTTGGTATTATTTTTCTCTTCTTTGTATTTGTTATTCATCTCATCATCATTTATTCAAAACTTTGGTTGTTTATCCATGCCATATGGAACCAAAACAAACATGAAAAAGAAAAAAGAGATCTGAAAAAAGAGAAATCAAAAAAAAGGAAACAAAGACCCATTTTTGTAAGGTCCTCCTAAAAAATTATGTTAGGTCAAACTAATTGATTCATGGAAGGCGTAAGTTATTACGTAACAAAAAATTTAGTAAAAATAAGTGTAAATTTTCAAATTACAAGAAATTGATTTGACATCAGGAGAGTTCGATTTAATTTATCCAATTTGAGAAGTTAAACGACCTTGAAAATAAAATCAAACTTAACTTATTCATCTCAAAAATGATTTCAAATAAGTTTCTAACTAACCCAATTACCATCTAAATTCAAAAAATTAAGGTTCATCTCACGATTTTAAAGTGCCCGAAAGCCAATTGATTTATTTAGCGTTTATGAGCTTATTACTTCTATAAAAAAAAAAAAAAGAATAAGTAATGGAAAAATAGATATAACATATTATGACAGACGGAAAATTTATCATCCAATAATGATATTCCTTGAGGTATCTAATAATACTTAATAGTTACTTATTTATACTTAAACAGTTTGGGGAGAGAAAAAATTTTAAATGTTATATTTATGTGCAGTGACTTAAATCAAATTGTGTTTATAAATCAAGAGATAGATCTTTCCAGATTGAATATACTAACTTGTCTAATACTTAGCAATTACTTAATAGATAATGCAATATGATGTTGTCATATGTGGTAATTATTGAGAAGTTTGGTAATAACAAGAAGATATTGGCAGCAACAAAACAAGATGAGCACGTTTCAATGCCCATATCTTAATAACTCATCTGTATGCACCTACTCACATAAGTGAGTGAGACCCATTATCTATGAAGCCTACAACTAGATCTTATACATATGAATAGATGGACAAAAAACGAGTATCAAGAGATGAACATTAAAACATTTTTCGAAACAAGATTTAGAATCAAAAAACAATTGATGTGACTGTTGTATTTTGTGATGATTACAAAGATGTGTATTTAGTACGGGTTCAACATGAATCTCACATCAATAGTCATATCGCACAAGTATTACTTTTGTACTCATAAATTTTTAAGCAATGATTCATGATTCATATCTTTAAATTTATGTGATATTTATATACTCATATAAAATAGACTCCTCGTCATTAGTTCTATTATGAGGTCACGCGGCACAAGATTATGGATATTCAAATATTATTCGTAATGTATTCCAACCCTTAGGTCCATTTTCTTCTACAATGCTGACGTGGGAAAATGTAATAGGACAGTAAATGACTGAAGCCAGCTTAAAAGAAATTTTGACCATTACTCTGTGACACAGCGCCAAACCAGCTGAATCACAAAATTAAACTAGATCCACAAAAAACCAAAAAAAATAAAAATAAAACAGATCATGAAGAAAAAGTGATATCCATATTCTTGTTTTCGATTCTAAGTTGTAAATCTGCACTACTGCAAAGATAATAATGTTCCTTGCACTCATATACTTTATCCCAATAACTCAACAGGCCATTGGGTCTTCACGCGGGGTTTCAACACAGACGCAGATCCAAAAGCTCGTCAAAACATTTTTATTTTCCGTGATTGCATGAGAAAGAGAGAGAAAGTGAGAGAAAATGTCGTTTCTAGGGAACATATCGGAATTGACAGATATATCGCAGGATTCAAGATGCAGGACAGTGATAACCATGAATGTCACAAACATAGCTCTCTACATGTTGAGCTTCTTCTTTGTGGTGTTCTTATGCAATTTTTTACACGCCGTCTTGAGGCCTCTCTCCCAGCCTCGCATCATCTCTGAAGCCATTGTAAGTCTCTCTCTCTCTCTCTCTCTCTCTCTCTCTCTCTCTCTCTCTCTCTCTCTCTCTCTCTCTCATGTATGCATTGAAACTTTATATGATTAAGAACAAACAAAGAGATTAAAAACATGAAAATTTATATATATGGGATAATCATTATAAACTTTATATGATTTTCTGAACCCTTTTTTTATTAAAGAAAAAAAAAAGGCATGCTTGATAAAGGTCCAGTTTCCACTAATTTTCATGATTCAATCATCTGTTTTGCTTCATTTTTTTTACGATCATGTCATTGTATATATAGAAAAAAAAAATTTATTTCATCTGGACCAATAAATTCATGTTCGTGTTCTGATATTATTTCAAATAATTGTTGTACGAAATTACTACTTTTATAATTTTAATAATATAATAAATTTTATGTAAATCTTACAAACAATTGAAATCATATATCTCATCACATGCCCACTATGCATGCCTTTCATTGAAAGATTGATAGTAATTAAATTTTTGACTAAAATGTTTGACAAGCTTGATATTTATACAAAGATAATGACTGACTGAAGCATGCACTAATATTAGACATACAAATTTTACTTTATCATTCACTGATAGTCATTGAACACATCTCATGTTAGAGAAATGAAAATGATTGTGTACAATAGTATAATTGGCCATAATATACTTAATTAATTAAGGAATCTTTGAGAAGGACTTGCCCTCTGGAGTTATGCTTTATATATATATATATATATATATATATATATATATATGTTAGATGATTGTCATGAATTCATCTAAGATTTTGATGACTCATTTGTAACTTGAGACAACTTGAAAATGAAAAAAAAATTAACCCATTTTTGTTTTTAGATCCATTTTATCTCTTATGTTATAACGCGCTTATACAATGTATTATTTTTTAGTGTTTTGACTAAGGATAAGATAGCCGTCACTTAAAAAAAGGAGTTTCAAATTTTGAGAGTTTTTTTTATTCTTGTAATCTCTTTAATATATAGTAGACTGATTATCGCACCTTGTTGACGTAGATATCTTACTGAACCACGTAAATATTGTCTTCTTTATGCATTTTGTTTATTTTTACTTGTTTAAGATCGATTTATTGTTTGTTTGATCGTTTCTGTACAACAATATATATATATATATATATATATCGTAGAGTGTAATGTAGTAGGAGGAATTTTTTCTATCCGAATATGTATCTTAATTACAATTTGACACATAAGTAATGTATATGGATTTTTTACTTTATTTAAACTTTATTTTTCAGTTAAAACTAAATAGTCACATGATCTTCGTGTAATTGCACATGTGGCAATTTAATATAACGACACATACTTGAGTTGGAGTGTTGGGTAGTTGTCATGAATTCATCCCGATTCTTGATGACTTAATGATGACCCGATACAACCTACAAATTGTGCAATATGTGGGTTTATGGAAAGATTTTGATCTATTTTGTTTGAGTATTTCTGACCCAATTCGTCTCTTATATTGTAACTCTTAAGAAAATGTAGCTGATTTTGTGTGAGCTGTATTAAATGTAAAAGAAATTTCAAATTTGTGAATATTTTGTTCTTGTCTGATCATCGCTACTCATAGACGTGAATATCTTACCAAACTATGCATATCCTATATTTTTTTTGTGATTTTCAATTATCTTTCTTACTTAAAAATGATTTACTGTTTATTTTTATCATTTTCGTACAATAAGGTGGAAGTTTCTCCTATCACTTCCTTTGCTAATAAATTGTGGCATTCTTGATGGTTGAATCCAGGTCGGACTAATACTTGGCAACATACTGACGCACAAGGGCAAGAACAAAGTGGAGATGAGGAAATCATTGAATTATATTGCTGACGTTGGTATGATTTGTCACATGTTTGTGTTAGGCCTAGAAATGGATCCTCACATACTCATTCAACCACCGTCTCGTGAGTCTAAAGTGGCCTATGCTGGAATGTTCTCCACCTTCATTCTAGCCATCCTCGTCACTCCACTGCTTAGCCTTCCAAATCTTTCGCATCACAAATTTAACTTCTCCATTTCTGTCGCTCTCTTCGGCACTGCCTCTCCCCTCCTGACTCGCCTAATCACTGACCTCAAGATTGGCAAATCAGACATCGGACGGTAAGAAAATTCAAACTTAAATTTTACTCAAAATTCTAAAAAATCATCTCTAACCCTTGACGCAAACTCATAATTCATTTTTATTCAAATCTAAATCTAATTTTATAAAATACTGTTTATAGAATCAAATGACTGTTAAAAGTTAAATTTAATCTTTTTGAGAGAAGAAGAGAATTATTTTGGAATATGATGATCATGTAATCATCGGAGAATTTTATATCAAATGAAATTAAATTTGAATTTGAATTTGAATTTAAACTAAATGTATTATTATTCTTTGTTAGGTTCGTCCTCTCCGCCGGGATCCAATCCGACTTGGTGTCCACCGTCCTCCTTTCTCTGGGCTATATTACATTCGACCCTTCTAATGGTTTTGTGACCCGCAATTGGCACGACATCCTTCGAATGATTTCAACCCAGGTGATTGAAACCATTTTAGCTGCCAAATTGTCACCGGTGTTTATGAACTGGGTCAATAATGAAAACCCAGAAGGGAAACCTATGAAAGGCTCTCACCTCGTCCTTTCGACGGCATATGTTGTACTTGTGTGCGGATGTTCGCCCATGATAGCGGGGTTTAGCTCGATGTTAAGCGCATTCTTGGCTGGGATTTTTATGCCGAGGGAAGGGAGGATATCTAAGATGATGATTAGCAGAGTTAATTACTTCTTAAGTTGCATTTTTTACCCACTTTTTTTCTGCTGGGTGGGTGCTGAAGCTGAATTGAGCAGTTTTGGAGCCAGCCATTTGGGTCCATGGGCAAGGTTGTTTTTTCTCTTTTTGATTGCAACAGTTGGAAAAGTTGTTGGAACTGTGGTTTCTGGGGTGATGCAAGGATTTCATTGGCCAGAATCAGTTGCCATTGGGTTGCTTCTTAGTATCAAGGGCCATTTTCATGTCTACTTGGCTATCATTGCAGCGAATGTAAGTCACTAACCCTTTTTAAAGTTGGTCCTATGCTACAACGGTTTTTATAATTTTAATATTTTATAAAATGCATATCGAATTTGATATAAAAACCATCATATGTGTATGATGAGTTTTTGGAATAACCCTCTTTTCTATTCTTGATTTCCACCCATTGCAGGTTTATCGCTCCTAATGCTAAGGAAGATCACAGAGCAATAACCATGAAAGTTGGGATAATATAAATTACAATTTTTACCCCCAAAAAATTGTAACTTTTTTTAAAATTTGTATAGCACTACTTGATAATATAAATTACAAATTAAAGATATATTACATATTGTCACATCCTATTAGAAATACAAATTAAAGATATATTACATTTTTTTTTCGAGCATACAATTGTTATTAGTACTTGCAAAAATGAAAAGTACCCTAATTTTGAGTCCAGTATGAACTATTTCTCATGATATAAATACAAATTATTTGTCCATATATATATATATGTGTGTGTGTGTGTGTGTGTGTACACACTCATATCTACCATGTTTTTGAGGTGAAATGGAAAGAGGCTCTTATGAAAATGTGATTAATTCTGTAAATGCTGTTCTTTGACCAAAAAGCATGACAAAATATGCATTCACTCATCTCATAATTTCTTTTTGAGGGGACACTAGAAAACTCATAGATCAATAAGCCTACACAGAGCATAAATGTCAAATTCATATATATATATATATATATATATATATACACACACACGAGACGATTTTGTCTTATTTATGAGATTCTCATTTGTTAATTGTTTTTGTTAGAGGGATACAATAATTTAGATGTATCATTTTGACATAATTATTTGTATTAGTGTCTTGTGTGTGTGTGTTTTTATATATATATATATATATATATATATATATATATATCTCACAATTTAACTGATGTTGTGTTTTTCATTATCAATAATGCAGATAGAAATCATAACCGTTTCAACCAGTATAGCCATGATATTTGCAACCTTCCTGACCATCATTTACACTCCACTCGTCGTAGCAAACATCATAGAACGCGCAAGGAAACGCTCGCCAACGCAGCGAATGACACTCCAGTGGCTCGACCCATTACACGAGCTTCGAATCTTGTTGTGCCTTCACGGGCCTCAAAACGTGCCTTCTGCCATTAACTTCATGGAGATTTCTCGAGGACCAGTCGAGCCAGGCATTAGGGTATATGTCACTGAAATGGTTGAGCTAACGGACAGAATAGCGGCGACACTGGCAAAAGGTGAAGGAATGGACGCATTGACAGTGACGGACCAGACGGTGGTGAATATGAGAGAGGAAGTGACAAATGCTGTGAAAGCTTCCTTGAATGAGAATGGCGAAGGGATTCACCTTCAGCGAATGCTTGCGCTCGCGACGATCAATAATATGCATCAGGATATTTGCATTCTGGCAGAGAATTTGCTGGTTTCCCTTGTTATATTGCCCTTCCACAAGGATCAACAAGCGGACGGGAAGCTCAAACCTGGCCATTCTGGGTTTCGACATGTAAACCGTAAGGTAATAAATTAATCATTAAATTGCCAGGATTTTTTTAGGGACAAAAAAATTGAAAATCATACCACTCTCTCACTCTAATTAAATTGTAGTAATTCAAATTAAAAATTAAAAAAATACTAAATAAACAAGTCAAAAAAAATTTCAAATTGCATGGAATCATTAAAAATTCAAATTCAAAAAGTCACTTATTCTACATCACTCTCTCACTCTATTCTCCAAAAGAAAAATAAGAATTGAAATTTTAATTAAAATAAAGAATAGTGTTAAAATTACTTCTTCAATAAATGATTAATTAAAATAAATAAGTGAAGTTTTTCACACTTAAATTTAGTTATTAATCGAGATGTTCTAACATATTTCATATTAAAATATGATCATGATACTAATTATGTCACATATTAAAATTGGATACACACATATATATATATATATAGAATTTTTCGATACTATCTTTATCATCCACATTTTTCTCAAAAAATTTAAGGAAAAAAAAAAGTAGGAATTCTTGTAACCTCCTGTCATGACGATTTTGGTGATTGAATAGGTACTTCGTCATGCCCCGTGCTCGGTGGGGATTCTGGTGGACCGGGGTCTTGGATCAATCAACGAAATATCGAGATCATCTGTATCCCTCAACGCAGCTGTCATTTTCATCGGCGGCAAAGACGATCGCGAAGCGCTAGCCTATGCCGGGCGTGTGGCACGACATCCAGGAGTGAAACTCACTGTCATAAGATTCCTATTCGATTCTAATGAAGAGAGCGTCTCCACAAGATCTGGCAGAACTAGGATTAACACCGCCGAACAGGAAGCGGAAATGAAGCTCGACGACGAGAACTTCGCCCAGTTTTATGACCGACATGTAGCTGCCGGAAATGTTGCATACATGGAAAAGTATCTTGTGAATTCTAGTCAGACATTTTCGACCTTGCGGTCGTTCGAAGGGCAGTACTCGCTCTTCATGGTGGGGAGAGGAGGGGGAGTGAATTCAATTTTGACGGCTGGGATGAACGATTGGGATGAGTGTCCGGAGTTAGGTCCGATCGGTGACATTCTCTCGACTTCTGAATTCTCGACAACTGCCTCTGTCTTGATCATCCAACAACATAGTCTTAAAGGGGAATTAGATGGACTCGACGATGAATTCTCGATCATGTAAATTGAACTCTGGTAATATGGCTGGGGAATTGGGGATACCGGTGATTGCAAAGGCACTTCGCAATTTGTAGAACCGTAGTTGGTAGAAAGGAAAGTGGATGGAAAAAAACACAAAGTGAGAAAATAATCCAAGAAAATTTACTTGAGAAGTAGGAATTCAATTAACTAGAACAACATTGACGAAACGTTGCAGAAAGCAACGACGAATGTAATATATATGACATGTACAAATACATGAACATACTGTTTTAATTTTATTTGTATTATAATTTTTTTAAAAAAAATTCTCAATTCAAAGTGAATATTCTAACCAACGTAAATGAAAACTAGATTTATAAATTTATAGAATTTTTAACCATTATAGAGTTCTTTTAAAACTTTTTTTCAAGAATAAAGTTACAGTAAACTTATTTACCAAATTAAGGTCATTGTGAAATCATCTTTTAAAAAAAAAAATTTAAAAATTAAAAGAAAATTATTTGAAATCATCTTTCAAAAAAACACTTTCAAAAACATCCTTTTCAAAGACGATTTCTTAATAAAAAAAATTTTAAAGTATTTTTTTGAAAGAAAATTTAAAAAAAATTAAAAACATTTTTTTAAAAAACAATTTTAATTTTTTTAAAAATAGAAAATATTTTTTAGAAAGATAATTTTAAAAACAACCTTAATTTCGTAAATAAGTTAAAAACAATACCAAACTACAAAATAAATTTTTTTTTTTAACTCTACTTCAAGATTTAACACTAAATTTATACTTTTTATGAGTTTCAAGCATTCAATACTTTATATTTTTTTAAAAAATAATTCTTTTTATAAATTAAATTTTAATATGGAACCAAAAAATATGTTATTGGATACTGAATGTAATAAATTTTTTTTTTTGAATTAATGATAACTCGTCGTCTGGTGCATTTTATTCTTAAATGATTTATGATTGTCAAAAAAAAAATTATCACAAAAGTTTTTCTACAATTTTTGAAAAGATATTAAAAATTAATATAATATATAATGATGTTTTAATTATATAAATTTTTGTTTTGAAATTCTAATTTATTTAATGATGGATTTTGTACTAATCTATATATTATTAGTATAAGAAAGAAAAAATTAATGTAACTTAAAAAAATATATAAGAAATATCCTTGAAATTGTCGAGTAACTTGGAAAAGCGGCCTAATTATTTTCACAATAATGTCAAAAGTGAAGTAGTGGGTGTGCTAGTTGTCATATGTAAGTTGCGTGGCGAGTGCACCTGAATCTCCAAGTCTCAGAAGTAGCTGATCTCGTCAAAGTCGTCCCCAAGTCGTTGCCCATAATAGTCCTCCCACGGCCATCGATGGTCGCAGACAGCTTAATATATACCGGCCTTGGCTTCTTCACAGTCTTCACACCAATACAGTTGAACCACTTCAAATTCAGAGCAATTTCTGTAACCCTCACCAAGAACACATGGCCGAAGCAATTCATTACAGTGTCGTAACTGACCTCCTGAAGAAATTGGCTTCTGCAGCTGTCCATGAAACTCGATTGGCGTGGGGCGTAAGCGACGAGCTTCAAAACCTCTCCGACGCAGAGCAGCGTTTTGCGACTGATTATGAGGTCAGAGACTGGCTCGATAAGCTCAAAGATGCTGTTGATGACGCCGAGGACCTTCTCGATGAGATCTCCGGCGAAGTTTTGTGGCAGAAAGTGATGGATCAGAATGCAAAGAAATTGATGGATCAGAATAAGCTCAAAGATGCAGTTTATGACGCCGAAGACTTCCTTAATGTCTTCACCGCCGAAGTCTTGCTCAGCAGATAAGACCAAATTCCACTTTATTATGTTCAGATTTATAAACTATTTTTCCTGGAACAGGGGAAGGTATTTGATGTTTTCATTCCTTTTGAATTGAATTTTGATTTTATATTTATTATTGTAATAGTTCCAATTGGTTCTGTGTAATGTGTTCAAGAATATCAATATAAAAAAATTCATTCTTCTTCTCTATTATTTGTATTTGTCTTTATGGATTATCTGAAGTAGACCGAAAGTTCTCTCTCGAGTAAGAATTAGAAATCTTTCTGAGGTCTGGAAAGGGATTTCTAAAGCTGCTGGGGTCATTCAACAGGGAGCTAAATGGAGAGGGGACAATTGGTAGAAAATATATTTTTGGTATGATTTCCGAGCTGGGGGACCCTTTATGCAACTCCATTAATGGAACAACCCCCCAAATATATATATATATATATATATATAAATGATTATAAAATATATTTTTGGTATGATTGGTGGGGGCGGGGGACCCTTTATGCAACTGCATTAATGGAACAACCCCCGCCCCCCCAATATGTATATAAAAATGCAGAAAATGAACTGAAAGTTGACCCAATCCCCCCAAACCTATTTTGGTCCAAATCCTTACTATTCCAGACAAATTACTTTAGGTCAAGAATTTTTTTTTTTGTTTGTGTGAACCCCTGATCTATGAATCTGGTCAATCACACTTAGGCTATTTGAAGAGGTTGTCTAATTTTAAGAAGACAAAAATAATAATTTTTGCCTAAATGGTAAACTGTGATTGATCCTGGTTCATACAGAAACTTCTCTTGGAATGGTTCCAAGGAAATGTAATCCTTCTCAGGTCTAGAAAGGGATTTCCAAAGCTGCTGGGGCATTCAACATGGAAGTTGGAACTAGATGAAGAATGGGCAATTGCTATAGAATAATCATTGGTGGGTAGGGGAACCCTTCGTGCAACTGCATTGCTAAGAAAATGACCTGAAAGTTAAAGACATTATAATTAGTGAAGGAGAGTGGGACCTTTCTAGAATCAGAACCCTAAACCCCCAACCTGTTTTGGTCCAAATCCTTGCTATCTCAATAGGAGTAATATTAGTATGCCCAAATGTTGGTGTCCAAATACACAGTGTGTCAGAAATTCAAGGCAAATTACTTTAGGACAGTGCCACGGAACCTGAACCCCAAAGGAAGCTTATAATCTGTTGGATAACCACCTGAATCATGGAACTTAAAACCTTGATCCAGGTGACTGGATCTACAAGCCTAAAATTCCACAGAATGTCTCCTTACTAAGAGTGTTCGAAGTAAGAGAGACCTGGCTACTGACTGCAGTGGCTCTATCTGCACTATGCTTAATGAGACTACCATGCACTGCTTGTGCGATTGCTCTACAGCAAGACAGGTATGGCTCCTCCTTATTCCTCCTTCAGAGCTTCAGCAATTCAACCAACTACCTCTTGACAAATGGTTCAGGATAATCTTACTAATTCTGACAGTTTACTCAATAGATATCCCTAGGTAATATGGTATGTTATTTTTGCTTCTGGCTTGTGGATCCTAAGGAAATCAGGGTACAGATGGTTGTTTGAGTTTGATAGAATACCTCCCAATTTTAACTCCATAAATGCTTATAGCAGATTGAGTTGCTGAGAAAACTCACAAAGCTTTCATGAGTGATGAGACTGTCAAATAACCCCCTCATACTAAACTTTTTTTTTTTTTGATAAGTAAAGAAATTTCATTAACAAGCCTAAGAGGGGCAAAAGATCATCCTCGTACTAAACTAATTAATTGGAATTTCCTTCCTGTGGGTTTTATGAAACTAAATACAAATGGATATGCAAAAGGAAACCCAGATGGACTGCATTTGGAAGTCATAAGAGATAATGGGTGAAGCTACTACCGATGCATGGCCGGATCAATGATACATGTCTTACTTCTCATAACTCATTTTTGTCTTACCTTTTTCACAAAAGTGAGATGAGCCACTCCACCAATAGATCCTACATTTGTAAGTGATGTGAGACTAAGATAGGACATCTATCTTTATTGATTAGGCAAACTTGGAAATTGCGCTGCAAATGGAAATTGTGGCACTGGACGACCCTCCTTTTATTTGGAGACATTTCTAATGTTTCCTTTTATAGAACCTTGCAACGTGCAAAGAGGCTTTGTTTGTTTAGTTTCCTTTGTACCCAACCAAATATTATATAGTCTCAAGAAAGAAAATAGAAACAACGTGAAAGCCGTTTAAGGAGTGCTGCCTAAAGTGAAGTGTGAGACATCCAAGTACACTGACTACAACGTGCGATGGTCTGTTACGATTCAAAAAGGTTATAAGCTTTGATTTTACATGTTTTATTAGTATAAGACTTTTTGATTTATTAGTCATGTTCATGACATTTAAGTATAAGATGGGACAATCTGACCATAAATTGAACACAACATTTAGTACCAAGATAGGACAATTGGACCATGAATTAAACTTCCTCACCTGTAAGGATGTCAATTTGTCTTCCCTCATCGAAAACTCGTCTCACCTTGTCCTTAATGAGACAAATATGAAATATTTATAAACAGAATTGGGACAAAATTGAAGTACAACTTTTAAAATCCTATCGAGTTCAGAACTAATTTAAGAGATAATCACTTCATTCCGTTTATATATTATTATTTTTTTTATTCTTATATATACTATATTTACCAATAAATAATATTATATAAAATCAATTTTTTAAAATTCTTTATATCACACACACATCATTTTTTCTTATATTAGTTATAATAAAATTTTAATTTACCAATTAAAATAAAAATTTTAACTTACATAAATATATATATATATATGTATCAAAATTCGAGACAAGACAAAATAGAATAGACTCAAAAAAGTATAAACAGAATTGAAATCGAAATAAGCCAACGGGATCAAGAACGAAATCAGAGACACAGAATAATCACCTCACCCCGCTGCCGTTTCTACTCACTTGCGCATGCCCTACTGGCCCAACCTGTTTTCTTTACAAATTGTGTTTCAATTTTATTTAAAAAATAATAATAATGAAGAAAAAGAAGAGTGGCCGTTCATTTTTCCCGCCCTCTTGCAGATAAAAGTTTATTATAGCCATTTAGATAAACTTACATCATCAAATGCTATGGGCACAGCCGCAACTCCCCTCCAGTAATAGATACCGAGTCTTTCTCAAATGACATCGTCCCATTATCGAATTATTTAACAATTGACGCATGAATACATTAAAGATCCTATTAGAAAAATTTGAAAAAAATAATTATTCCGAAGAGAATTCTAGTCCTATTATCACAACATCTGCTAACATCGCAAAAACATGTCATGACACCAACTTTTTGTGTTGGGTTGATGATGCCATCTTTTTATTGGCTCAACCAGACCACTGAACCATTAAAGCAAGAATTAAACCATGCAACTGCACGAGAATTATCACTCACACCACTAGGATAGAACCTTTGTCCTATGCGGCATCGTCCGTCCGTCCATCCATCCATCCATCCATCAAAGCAATGAGTCGTCAATGGCATAGGGGAATCGAATTCACATTTAATGGTAAAAATGCTCTTCTCCTGAACATGTTCCCTGACCTCTATAAGGGTAATCTGTAGACTTTCACTTGGGTGCACAAAGGAACATCCTACCCAAAGCAACTAATAAAATCAACTTTAAAAATTTTATGAAATCAAATAGAAACCTGCCTAAAATTTTAGCAGCTTCTTAATACGTGTTGCGCAAGTCTTTTGTTCCCTGCATCTACATTTCCTCTCCGGAGAAAGAGGGAAAGAAAAGAGAGGGTGAAGGAGGAAGAAGAGAAGTCTTCTTTATCAACTAATAAAAGGAAAGCAGTAGTCAATAAATAGGTACCATGCAAAACAATATTCATTTTAAATACAGCAACTCTATGATAATACAGCGCAAAAGAAAATGCCACCAATAAAACGAACTAGGGTGCACAAGCTACATAGAGCGGTGGTGATAGGATGCACTCTGCTTGTAAACAGAGTACTTCAGTATGCCAATTGTTGATTAACTATGATAAAACCATGATATAGTTAGTGACAGGCAAAAGCAACTAGTCGAAACATATATAAAAGAAACTGTCATGATACTCATAATTCACTCCCTCCAAGCTCACTCAAACAACTAACACATGCCATTTGCGCAGCAACTGCCAAAGGATACATTGCTACTATCTTGAATGCTTTGCTACCTCAGCCTACAAACAGAGATTCGAGAAAGTCAGAGCATAGAATTGATAATGATTTGAAGATCTGGGTTTTTGAGAACAAAAAATGAGTAGAACCTGAGATGATGTATTATTGACAACAACAAAAACAAGTGCTTGAAAATGCAATGCACACATTTCTAGTGAGAATTTTAAATGATTTTAGTTTTATCTGACTGGTAAGTCAGCACACAGTTCACAAATACAATCTGAAGTCCAATAAATGGAACAATCAAGACAGTCTAATTCACAAGTAGTTAACTGTCTTCTTCCCCAACTATTCACCTATCAGGTCCTCCAAGATTTAGGCTGCCAAGACAACTAAATTTGAAGTTCATGATGTACGCCGAATAATCTACCATAAAACACATCCGAGATAATTCAACGGTATAAATCATCTCTGTATGAGAGATACAACATCGCATGCACAATATGTTTCATAAACTAATAATGTTATGTATACATAGATATTTCCAAGAAGAATGTCTTTGATTCTCCAAGTTTTCAAATAAACAACATTAGGAAGAAACACCTGCTCTTCATAACCATAAAGAACAGGGGCAAAGCTAGAAAATTTCCCAAGGGGGGCTGAAACAAAATCCATGTGGAATGTGGATGCAATGAATCATATGCATACGCTCACGCTATTTCCACAGGTGAATAATTAGTAAAACACAACCAAACCCAACAAATCTTGAATAGCAAGAATGTTCTAAAATGGTCATCCCCTACAAGGTAATAATATTGTCAGGAAATAAAATGTTCCTACTTCCAGACATCAGAACTTCCACCGATGCTGATCTACCTACTTCCAAAAGTCGACTTCCATGAAGGCTGATCTACCAACATAGATCTTTAAATATGTATTTCTCCAATGATAGAAATATAATGCCCCACTTCCCCAGGGGGTCATTTGTTTGAATGTAATTACTATTTAAGGCTGCCAATCAATCCACTTGAGCATGACTAATGAGTAAATCCACTGACAGTCCAATTAGTTTTCAGATAATCCATGCATTTCCACCATCTAAAGATACCGCACCTTGTGTTGGTTGTTTTCTTTAAGTACTTAAAACATGAAGGATCATTCGGTTCTTTTTTTATCACATGTAACTTGGGCATACATCTCCTAAAAATGCATTGGATCAGAATTGCATATATAATGATCCAGCGAAGAGGTTGTCTGGAACAATGTTACCTAGAACATACGTGGAACGGGAACGTAGATCGTCACTTGTTATAAAACGTGAGACGTTAGGGATAGGCTTCTTCAGATCACTTTGTTGGAACAAAATATGTTTATTTGTAACGTAATATGCTTCTTAATTGTATTTGTAATAATATTCATATATATATATATAGGCATACACACACACACAATGAAAAAATTCCAACAAATCCAAGCCATTACAAAATAAAAATTACGATTTATTTATGTATTCTCTTGTTTGTTGTATGATATTTTGGAACTTTTGATATTTTATATTAGAATGTTAAATCTTGCATTCCAAATCACAAATGATTGACATTTTGGATTGTACGATCTAATTTGCAATTCGCTAGGGAATGAGCTAATTGTGGTAACTATGGTCTAGAATGATAAAAGTAGTTGTAAGAACCCTCTAGTTGGGAAATGAGTGCCTGAAACTGAAATGCATAAAAATTACTATGCCAAATCTAAGCCAGAACAGGAGAAAGGAGTCTGTTCAAAGTTCATCTTGCTAACGTTAAGCCATGCCGAGAGAGAGAAAAAAAAATGTAGTCAAGGAGTGGTCAAGGTGCTGGCAAAGTAATCTTAGTCATTCAAAGGTGTTGGCATAGCGTGTACAATTTTATATTGTGCTAGGATCAATTCAATAAGTCCCAATATCGGCTCCATAAGATTTTAAAACAAATTTACAAACCTTCAGTTCATCCAAAAGCAGCTGTGCCTTCAAAAATATTATAATACTCAGCTTGTGCTATATTGATCCCCTAAATATGAAGGTGATGCAGAACAGCTTTAGGAAACTTGAAATAAAGCTGCCTGTGGTTAAATTTGTATCATGATGGTTATCGAAAGCTTGTAGGGTCATTCTTTTTTTTGATAGGTAAAGAGAGAGTTCGTCAAAAGGTGCCCGAGGGGGCGAACCGAGATATTCAAGACAGGAAACGGCACAAAAAAATTACAGCTGTTGCTCCCCCAAAAAATCAACAAAAGAATAAGCATAAAAAGGAGAGGCTTCTTTCATCCAACAGTGAAGCGAGCTCAAAAAATAATCCTTAAATCTAGTAATTACATTTTCCTTCCCCCTCAAAAATCCTCAAGTTTCTTCTTTCCACAAACACCAAAGAAGACAACGACGAATAATACACCAAGCCTTCTTGAGGTCTTTCCTGACTTCCACACCACCCCAACAAAAAAGAAGCATCTTGATAGAACATGGCATAACCCACGCAAGGCCAAATAGGGAAAATATCATGTACCAGACATCCCAAGCCATTTTGCAATGGAGAAACATGTAAGAAGTTGTTTCCTCTTCCTCCTCCTCTTCAAGATGCGATGGAATTGGATTGATTTTTAAAGTAACAGGTTGCATGATTTTCAGATAAAATGTGCTAGAACCTTTGGACAGCAGCTATTTTATTATTTTTAGAGTCCCTTTGGTAGGGTTTAGGCTGGGACTCATTAAAGCTTCATATGGTAATAAGGGCTGAATTAGGGCTACGAATAGTAATTTGGTAATAGTAACTTTTTTTTTTTGATAAGTAAAGATGTATATATATAAAAACTGAGCCCAAGAAGGGCGCTTTACAAAGGTCTTAACGACCCCAGAAAATCTACAAAAGAAGAGACATTAATAGGGTAAGTCTCTTTAGCCCAAAAAAATAATAAACGCAAAAAAACATCTTTGAAGATAGGGGGGGGAAGCTCCACATCTTCGAAGACGCGTTCCTTTCAAGCCAAATGTTCCATAGCAAACATAAAAGAGCCAGACGCCAAGATCTCATAATCTCTTCTGAAAACTTGCACCCTGCCCAAGCCAACAGAAGATCCTTGACGGAGCCCGACATAACCCAGGGGACACCAAAAAGAGCAAAAATCATGTTCCAGCAACTCCAAGAAACTGGACAGTGAAAGAGAACGTGATCCACCGTTTCCTCTTTTTGCTTACAAAAATAGCACCTACTAGCCATAATGAAGCCACGTTTCTTCAAATTATCCGCAGTTAAAATGGCTTTCCAAGAGGCTTCCCATGCAAAAAAGGAGGCCTTAGGAGGAGCTTTTGAGAGCCAAATGGACTTCCAAGGGAAGAGAGAAGTTTCTGAAGCAAACACACTCTTGTAAAAGGAATTGATGGAAAAAGACTTCTTATTTGGGAGCCACAATCTCGAATCCTCCCTCCCTTCCATAGCCCGGTAATTGCAAATGTGACCAAGAAAGAAGCCCACTTCCTCTAATTCCCAATCGTAGAAGTCTCTCCTAAAATGAGGAGTCCAGACAAGCTTATTCCCTGCTCTCTCCAAGTAATCACATACCTTAGCCTCCTTGTTAGTAGCCAGATGGTATAAAGAAGAAAACTTCACCCTAAGCGGCTCATTCCCAATCCAAACGTCACCCCAAAAGATGACGCGGCCCCCATTCCCAATGACAAAACTACACTTTTCATTGAAAAGCCTCCATCCACTTCTAATGGAACTCCAGGGACCACATCCCCGAGGCCCTTCCACACTGCCCGAGCACCAGCCGCCAATGTCACACCCATACTTAGCAGCAATGATCTCCCTCCACAGTTCTCCGTTGCTCTCACCAAACCTCCATAACCATTTCCCTAAAAGAGCTGTGTTAAAAGTACCCATATCTTTCACCCCTAGTCCTCCGAGAGACACAGGCTTCTTGATCTTACTCCAAGCCACTAAATGAATCTTGTTGCGCTCCCCATCTTGTCCCCATAAGAAATCCCTTTGAATCTTCTCTAACTTTCTGCAAACTGACTTCGGCATGCGGAAGAGGGACATGAAATAGGTGGGAAGGTTTGCCAAAGTGCTTTTAATAAGGGTGAGCTTGCCTCCCTTAGAGAGGAATTGACCCTTCCATCCTGACAATTTGGTAATAGTAACTTCAAGAGAATAAAAGAAGTAGCAGCTTATGCTTCACCATGGCAATAATTAAACCACATCCACAGCACACGACACAATTTCAAAATCTCATAACTAAATTCTTCTTAAATAGAAAGATTATATAGCTATTTAACAGGCTGCTAAGCTTCCTACTCGTGTTATGACTATGATTTCAAAAATAGAAAACTTTGACTAATAAAACTATTTAGGACACCAAATAAAACTCAAATAACATAACTTTACCCAAAAGAAGATTCATGGCCATAACTACAGCCCATGTCTGGCAAACCTGGAAATTTAAAAAATACCCTTAACTTATAAGAGTTAATCAAACAAAAATAAATCTATCTAGCAGTGTACCTAATTACATTATTGCATTTGATTATATAAGGTCCAAATTGCACTCCATGTAAAATTCTTAATTAGTCCATTTTCTTATTAGTATGCTTTAAATCAAAAGGGTTCAACACATCAACTAAAGAAAACAAAAGCTACAAATCTTTGTTCTTCACCAATGTTGGGTTTAAGTAAAGTACAAGGGTTTGGTCTAAATTCACTCCGAATACCAAATGTTATGTCATAAACATCACTCCCAAATTCCCAATCAACCAAAAAATCTTTCTTTTGACGCAACTAAATGACCAAAAAGCGAATTTGAATGCACCTCTATAACATGTTTTGATTTGTAAGAGTAAGACAGCAGCAGTCTCTGATCAAATAATCCCCCCACCCCCAAACAAAAAATAAGCATTAAAAAAGCTTATGAAAATAAGAAAGAAAAAAAAAAAACAAAAAATCACCAAACAAGCCAACATACTGCAGTAATGAAACTTGGAAAAGATCTAAAATAAATAAATAAATACACACCCGCAAAACAAACACTAGAGATCTCAACATCAGAAGTTTTCTTTGCTTTTTAAAACGAAATTAAATGGTTGTACTGTTAGCATAAAAATGTACATGTATATTCAAAATCTAGTAAGAATCAAGGATTAGGAAACAAAAGCACATTCTAAAACATGTAAGATTTGTTTAGCTTATGGCTTAAAATTAACTTGAAAAAAAGATTACCTATAAGAACTCAAAATTTATCTACATATCAAACTTGATAACAGTTATAACCACATTACATTACAACTCTAGATTCACTGTTCCAGGCCCTTTTCAGAGTGATCACACATTTACAACTTTTTCTATAATGATTGGCAACAAATATATTTTTTTTCCCAAAAATTTAAAAAGAAAAAAAATTATGCTTATACCTACCAACCAAACTTTTTTCCTAATTATTACCCAAGTTGGCTAGGTTTTACCCGTGGCCGACTCTCAATCACAAAATAGTGAGCAAACCACAGGAAAGAATGACATCTAGAATACTTGCAATTTGAATAACAGTCGCAAGGAGAATCAAGAAAGGGAAGAAGTGACACCTCAAATGTGTTCTTCAGATGATCAAGTTCTTTGTCCAGATCATTGATAGCCTGATTATACGCCTGCATTGGCGAAGACTGGCTTGTGGTGTGAATCTGCAAAAACCCATCAAACTAGAAACCCATAAGCACCTGAATGTAAAAATGATACATCATACTTTATATTCTACCTTGGTTCACTAACTTTTAAAACCATAAACTAATATGGAAGCAAAATAATCAAAGTCACCAAAAAAAAAAAAAAAAGACTCCAATGATGGATTGATGTGCCTTATCATCCATCCAACAAGAGACTCAGAGAGTTACTCTTCAACTTAAAAACCAGCTCCTCCACCCAGTCAGACAATCACCTATTCCATTCTTTCCAAATATATCATATCAAATGAACTGATGAGGGACACCAAGTCTTACTTTTCCTTCTCTCAACCCTACCTCATCTCCAACTAAAAAGCACAACAGCCGCCAATCTAGGGAAACAACCAATCAGTCCCAAACCTCCCAAGACATTGGATAATGCACCAGCAAATGATCCACCAATTCCGCCAACTTCTCAAAAAATTTAAAACCTAATTTGAAATTTACTTTCAATAACTGTTAAAATCACAAATTTAATTATCAAAAAAATAAGAATAAATAATAACTGGTAAAATCATAAATTCAAGGTAATTTTCTAAATCAGACACACTGGACTCCCTCAGCCCACCCCCACTTCCAAAAAAATATAAATAAAAAATAAAATAAATTAAACTGAACAAAGCCAATTTTTTGAACAATTTGGGAGCCTTCAACTGGTGTCTCATCCCCTTCCTAATTAATTTTAGGCTGAACTATATGTAAGATGAGAAATCTAATTAATGTCTAATATCCATATAAATAGTTCCTGATCACAAAACTATTTTCAAATAGAGTCAACACTTGCCCTGTTGGTAACAGCCAATGATTTTTTTTTCCATTTACAAGTAGCTTGTCATATCTTTTTTAACAGTTTCTTACAGGTGTAACAGTTTCTTGTAATGGAAATTTAGTATGTGTATGGGATTCAGTGGGATAAGTATGTTTATTTGTGGTGGTAATTTGATTTTCTATACACTATGGTAATCAAACTGCAATTTAACCCCTGCAGTTGGATGAGTTGGGAAGAGACTTACGTAATATCCCCAATGTCCTATCTTCAACTCTCATCCCAAGGGCAGTCTTAGGTCTTACTGGCTCATGTGGCTAGTAGGGTGTTGCACAGGACACGAAAATCGATGCTGCGAGGTTCCTCTTCATATCAACAAAAAAAAAAGAACTAAATAAAATAAAACTGCAATTTCAGTTTTCTTTTGAATTACTCTCTCTCTCTCTCTCTCTCTCTCTCTCTCTCTCTCTCTCTCACATGCATTTACTATTCTCTCGTTCTGTGTTCAAATTCAGAAACTTACCATGGTGTATGTTAAGTAATATCCATGTGATTTAGGTTAAACATTTGCTGCCTTGTGACAAAATACGTCCTCTGATATCATTGCATAGAGAGAAGCACTGAGATTTTGGTCATTGGTTTTCAAATATACACATATCAATGGACTTGTGATGAAAAACCTTCCCATAGTTTGAAAGGTAATCTAAATGTTCGTGATGTTTTGTTAAGTTTTTTTTATAAAAAAAAAAAATCATCCTCATTTTGTTCATGGTTGAGAAGTAGAGTGCTATTGGCCTCTATTTTATTGCTTATGTGTGTGTATCTTTTTAGAAAAGTTAGAATGCACATTAACGATTGCAAAAAAAAAACCGGGGGAATAGCTTACTAAACTAAACTACTTTTCCTATAAACTACCTTGGTATATATTTCTCATTTTAAATATAAGAATGAGAGTAAAGAATTTCTACAATCTTTTTTCATGTATGTTACAGTTTGTTTCCTCTAGAAGGTCATACCATTTGTTACACTTTGTAATGTGTGCTTACCAATTGGGATTTATATTCCAATTAAATAATTTAGGATTGTATTTCATATTGTTTTAGAAACCAAAAGTTTCACTCATGTATAAAAGTACTACCATTGACTTGTAGTCATGTATTTGTATGATTTATGATACGAACACTAGAAACCGTTGATAATTTGAAAAGCACCGAGAAAGTTAGCATTCCCTTAATAAATTGTCCACCATTTCATTTTTTCTTTGTTTTACTACACTACAATTTAGTTCCCAACAACATAATTTAGGATTGTATTTCATATTGTTTTAGAAACCACAGTTTCCCTCCTGTATAAAAGTACTACCATTGACTACTAATCATGTATTTGTATTTTGTATGATTTATGGACACTAGAAACTGTTGATTATTTGAAAAACACAGAGAAAGTTAGCATCCCCTTGATAAACTGTCCACCATTTCATTTTTTCTTTGTTTTATTACACTACAATTTAGTTTTCACCGGCATCAACATAATTTAGGATTGTATTTCATATTGTTTTAGAAACCAAAGTTTCCCTCCGGTATAAAAGTACTACCATTAATGTATTTGTATGATTTCTGAACACTAGAAACTGTTGATTATTGAAAAGCACTGAGAAAGTTAGCATTCCCTTAATAAACTCTCCACCATTTCATTTTTCGTGTTTATTACACTACAAATTATTTCCCGCTGGCATCAACATGAGGAAGAAGAAAAATTTAGAAAAAAAACTAAGGGCGGGTGGGAACTTGAGTCCTCGATCAAAGCAGATCACTCTAAAACTTTACCACGCATACTAATGTTAATTGGCTGTAAATTGTAATATACTGTAACTAATACAAAGTAGGGTCTCGGTTCTGTACATGCTAACATTGGTTCTTTACATGCTAACATTAATAGGTACCAATTTTCTGTTGATATATGCCATCTCCTTGAGTACGCATTGCTTGCTTTCTCACTAATATAGAATGCACCAGATCTAGCACGTACATCACACATACCCATCGCTTTCTTGAGAATACAATACGGATGTGGTCTGTTGTGAAGCAGTTGTGTTTTTGCAGATGTGTGTAAAGTCCCATGTCAGATGTATATTGAGGAAGTCTTTGGTTATAAGTGGGTGGAGGGGGGTGCCCTGATAGAGCCAATTCTTTTGGGATGGAACCCGACCTGTGATAGTGGTATCAAATTCGACCCAGAGATACTGCAATGTGGGCTTAGGGACACTGCAGCAGCTCCTCCAAGGGCGCCAAGGATTGAGCCGAGGGAGTGTCACACAGACATGTCCTGTGAGTGTGTGTCAAGTCCCACATCGACCATGTACTAGGGAAGTCTTGTGTTAATTAATAAGTGGGTGGGTAGAGGGAAAACCCTAGGGTTGCAAGTCAACTGGGCTAACGTGAGCCCAACCCGATTTTTTTTGTGCTTGGACAGTATTTTTCAAACCTCAGGACAGGCCTGGGCAGAGGAATCCAAGCCTAATCTTAATTCAAGTTGGGCTTGGGTTGACACTTCGGGCAACCCAATACAACCAAAGCCCGATGATATATACATATTTAACTAAAAATTCAAGTTACAGTAGGTACCTGTTACGGTAAATTTGTTTTACCTATGCCTAGCAAGTTGAGTATATAAACCTGCTTAGCCTAGAGTGAAGTTTCGATGTGGGATGGAGTTCTACAATACCTCATAAAATATCAATGGAGATTTCTCTTTTTTCTCAGTGTTCTTTCCTCCAAACCATATGGTCGCAAGCACTAATTTGAAAAAAGACTTACCAATCTTTGAAACATGAAACGATTTGGTTGATCATTGAGGTTCATCACTTTCACAAAACCTTGAACTTCTATGGTTATTCCTGATCCAATAAGTGAGGCGACATTCATTCAAGATTGATCTTTGAGCACGCCACCTATTATTCGATTTGAAGAAGTAGGCCTTTAGGAACGTTAGAGTGGCAGAAATGGTTCCAGTTTTTTTTTTTTTTAATGAGAGAGACATGTAGAGCTTTTGATTGGCATGAGCTATCGCAATAATCAGATACGCATCTTTAGAAGAGATATAACATAGAACAACTTGAAAGGTTGTTTAAATGAAAGAAAGTTGTACTATATTATTGAAAACGAAGGCTTGGTTGAAATGAAATGTTTAATAATTGAGTAAATATACACTCCAATCTTTTAAGTTAAATGGAGGAAAATTCTTTATGGCGGGAGGTGATTGAGTCCAAATATGGGAATGAGGAGGGAGGATGGTTTACGAAAGACAGCCATGAAGCATACGGGTGTGGCCTTTGGCGAGTAATTCAGAAGGGAAAAGGGGAGTTCCTAAAAAATGTTCAATTTCATGTGGGGGAGAGTTCTCAATTTAAATTTTGAGATGATGTATGGAGGAGAGATTTCTACACTAGTATAGCATTGCGGTTGATAAAGAAG
Source organism: Nyssa sinensis (assembly GCA_008638375.1). Classification (NCBI taxonomy): domain Eukaryota; kingdom Viridiplantae; phylum Streptophyta; class Magnoliopsida; order Cornales; family Nyssaceae; genus Nyssa; species Nyssa sinensis. The sequence goes on from CM018052.1 coordinate 36,624,234, forward strand.
CTACGGTTGGGAAATGTCTTTCTATGGAGGGCGAGAATAGGGTGTGGAGTCTTTGTTTTCAAAGGGGTTTTTTTTTTATTGGGAGTTAGGGAAAGTGGAGGAGTTTATGGAGTTTTTGTACATGATGGGGATTGGAGAGGCTATGAATGATGAGATTAAGTGGATGTTGACTATAGAGAAAAAATTTATTGTAGTCAATTTAGAAAAGATTGATGGGCAAGGGGAATAACGGCTTTCCTTGGAGAGTTTTTTGGAAATTGATGACTCCCTTAAAAGCAGCCTTCTTTGCTTGGTCGACAGTTTGGAATGCCGTTCTCACAACGGATAACTTGCAAAAAAGATGTTATCATCTCCCTTATCAATGTATTATGTTCGAGGAGGAGGTTGAGAGCGTAGACCATCTTCTTTTGCATTCCAAGGTGGTCAGAGAATTGTGGAGTATGATTCTTTGTTATCTTTGGATGGTGCTTGAGTTATGTTGGCTACATTTAGAGTGACTCTTGAGGGATGGTGGTGTAAGAGGATCCGGAAGGAGCTTCGTGTCGCTTGGAGGTGGCCCCTATTTGCTTGTGTGGTGCCCATGGCGGGTGAGAAATTGTAGATTTTTTAGGGGTAGAAATACCTCCTTGGAGGCTTAAAGATAGATTTTTGTGCAGTCTTTTCTTTTAGACTAAGGAAGAATACCCTATGTATCTATGAAAGTTTATGAATTTTTTTTGGGGGGAAGCATTAATTTTTTAAGCCGGTCCCTTTTCTTTTATATTTTGGGTTTGCCCGTCTAGGGCGACCTTTTTAATGATACTTTACCGATTAAAAATAAAAATAAAAATAAAGAAGAATAGTGAGAGAACCAATATGAATGAGGAAAGTTGACAATACATCTGAGGAAGGAATTGGCAAAGCATCACATGGTTTTGTCAAGTCTAATATCACTATTATTATATTTGAAACAATTGAAGAACACAAAGCTAGATTTTGTCTTTCAAGAACTCGCACAGATAGAACCAATGAACTAATCATTGCTTACCATGAAATTATTTTAATCTTGTCTGTAATGCTAAACTGAAAGATGGCTGTACTCTTGATCCTTTCTCATTGTCAAAATTTGATGCCCAGCTTGTTATACAACACTTCTTGAACTCATCCCACATTGAAAAATAATCAGAGATAAGAGTTATCCACTTTTATAAAAGATATCCCTGTTCAACAATTTGTATATGAATAGTTGCAACTTGTTAATTGTTTTGGGCCTTCAGGGACATCTGTAAAAGGAAGTCTAGAAAGTGATTAGGTTTTAAAAAATATATATTTGCAACTCATCGGGCAACCCAAGTAATCCAGACTTAATCTTGGGCAGCACTCAGGTTAGGTAGTTTGGGTTGAATGTCGGGCTCGGGACGGGCTTGGACAGAATATCTAATAGCTCGGGTTGAGATTGGACAGATTAAAAGCTCGACCCGGCCAGGTTGCACCCCTAGAAAACCCTGACTAAGCTGCTTTTTTTTTTTTTTTGGGGGGGGGGGGGGGGGGGGGGGGGCCACCCATAACACCTGTCCACTACTTTGCCTTTATCTTGAACCATCCATTTTCCTCTCTATCCCTCTTCCTTGAGCTTTAAGCTACTCTCCTTTCCCTGTCCCTCCACGCATGCAGATATTTTACAATTTTTTTCCCTATGGCATTGACAAATAAGTGCAAATAAGTGCACAATATACTGCATTCCTTCAAAATGCAGAGAGCAATTTATTGTCAAAGTGTTTTTGCATCTGCCTATATGACCATCCCCTCTGTAGCCTTCTTTAAATATTTCATATTATCAAATGAGAAAAAACAGGTATACATTGTTTGCACTCAATCAGCACACGCAAAAAGTAGGCAAATCAACTAGTATTCTTATAAAGCACATTAACAGAAATGCACACAAACAGGATCCTACTGTTAAATCCACAATTAATCCACATAAATAACCTAAACCTTACTTATCAAAAATATATAAATAAATTATAACCCATATATCTTAATCATTCCTCTTCATATGCCATCCTCTGCCAAATAACAACAGCCAACAATGATGATATGATGATGGTAGTGGAAACATAAATTGGAAGAAACTAACCCTAACTATGATTTTGTACTTGAGAGGATGAGGAAGCTTGTAGCCAGCGAAAAGGACATTCTCATCTCTGTGCAATTGCCTGTGTATCGCCAAACAACAATTAGTGTTTAAAGTTAGGGTTTAAGTAAGCAATTTGAAAATTATGAATAAAAAAGACAAATTATCAAAGTAATCGGTGCGTACATGCGAATGATATTTCCAATTGTGTGGTCTTCTCTCTCGATTGTGAATGAAGCTGCATTGATGATCTTCGTGTCTCTTTCATACGAAACCCTATCATTTGCGGTCAAAAAATAGTGAGCGACTAGACGATAATAATATATACAAATACATATATCTATACAAAGAGAGACTGTGTTTACTTCTTCGTGCCCTCAGGGACGACAAATCGTTCGTAACGATCGGGAGCGTTCATGGTGTACTTTCACCAGAATCTCTAACGGGTAACCACGTTCTCTTTAAACTGATCTTTCAAGACACGACACCGCATGCCCTTTTATACATAGAAAACCAAACTTCGAAACAGAGGACACAAGACGGTGTTTTGTGCGTGGTCACCGAAACGTAATTTTAAAACTTTTGGACATCATTAAATTTTTTATTGTACGATGGGAGAAATTTTAAATATGATTTGAAAAAAATTTTAATATGTTCTTATAATTAATATTTAATAAGTTTATAATCTTTAATAATTAATAAATTTTTAAATAATTAATTTTATTTCACAATAAATAATTAATAATTTTATTACTTAGTAATTAATATTTAAAAAAATTCTTTATAATATTAATTATTAATAAAATAAAATAATTATACATGTACTTATATATATTTTATTTAAGACGTATCTTTTTAATTTTATTTATTAATTTTACATAATTTAAGTCAAAGTATAATAAATGATAAAAATTATAACATAATTAAACATAATTTCTATACTTAAAATGGACATTAATAATTTTTTATGTCATAAATTGAATATTATATATTTTTTAAGAAAAATATAATATCATTAAAAAATTATATATAAATCTTTTTTTCGATAAAATCAGTTATATGTGAAAAATAGTTATTAGTTAATAAAAGTATAAAAAAAAATTATAATTAATAAATTTTCAATCTCTCATATTTCTTACTTATAAAATGATCGACTATAACCTGTATAACATGAAATTCAAATGAATTTTTTATTTAACTTTGAGTAAGAATTTAAATCACGGGAGGGGAGATGGCCTTACGTTTTGGGAACAGTGAATAATGACTTTTTTATTATTTTGTAATTTTACCTATGTTCTTGCCACATTATTCCCGTATGCGACAATGCCCGTGGATATAGCTTGCATATATCATTCTTGCAATGCCTGGGTGTCTTCTGCTACTTGATGCTCCATACAGTTCCATTAGTGTCTTCTACTACCACTGGTGTTAACACTTTGATTGCTGTAAAAGTTTGATTTATTTACGTTTCTTTTAACTTGTATAAACGCGTAAGTGTATAAACTCAAAGAGAGGGTTAGATAACTTTAAACATGTTTGTGATTATTCACTTAGATTTGTGTTTAATCCCTATTTTCAGGTTTCTTATCTCCTTTGAGTAGGTGACATTTGTGTATTTTGATCTACTATCTTGCCTTTAAGAGCTAATTTGATTGCTATATTGTGACTTTTTTTCCCCATTCTCTTGTCGTGTCCCATTTGTCCACGACATCCACACTCTAACGAGGAATTAAGTTTCACAATCTTGTTTGGATTGAATGATTTTTCTAGTTATTGTGTATTGATAACTTTTGGTATCCTAAGCTGTTTGTAAATGATACACTAGTCCAAAGGGATTGAAGAGCCATTGTATTCATTATAGTCCTGGTCCATATATGAGGCACATTGACATGGTTGATGAGAGGATCATAGATTTCAAGGTAAGTCTCATTTTTGTACCATGAGTTTACATATATTTTCAGACTCTTATATTTGTAAAAAATGACAAACACTGTACGAAGAGATCACACTTCAAAAAATAGGCCTTTCATGACATTTTACATACCCCGCTAAAGGGTTTAAAAACCACCACTACTTACATTTGTGACATTTTTTCATTGTTTTATCTCTTTGACGCCAATGCCTCTGTCGTATTTTTGTTGCGGCAGTTTTAGAACTACCGCAAATGATTTGTGGCGGTTTTAGTGACGAATGGATTTGTCAATAAAACAAAAAGTGTTGTTTGACGAATATGGGTATAAATGACGCATGTATTGGCGTTTTTCTAGTTGTCATTAATTTGATGGCACGTTCGCAACCGCCGCTAATAGACAACATTTGGGGCCATTGTATAACCGCCACTAAAGCCTTTTTTCGTAGTGGCATTTAGCAAATGCCACAATGCTGAAAGTGTTTGTGACCCTTTTACAACCGCCGCAACAACATATGTGGCGTTTATCGTTTCTGACAATTATTTTATCGTCGCTAAAAGCATTTAATTTTGTGATAATTCTTTAAATGCCGTAAAAAAATTTGTGACGTTTATCTTTTGCCGTAATTTTTTATACGGAGAAAAAAATTGCCGCTAATATACTCCTAATTAATGATCACTTTTTAAAATGATTTTAACCTATTCCTGCAAAATTTTAAACACATTCACTAATTAAGTGCACTAAACACTCAATACATCAATCCACGCATAAGATGTCTCATACCAAAACTCATCCATTCATATAAAACCAAATTAAAATCTCACTTGACATCACCAACTCAAATCCAAATGAATATCCATACCAATAAAATCCAAGATAGATAATCTCCCAATATCCAAGTAAGATATTCATCAAACAAGTAACAAATACAATAGTCATCAACAACCAAATAACCAAGAAAACAAATTCCTAAAGAAAAGTCTCAAACAAGTAAAAAGCATGCTAATTAGAATGAACTCCAACTTCAAGCAGCATTAACAACAGCCCACCATAAAAAACAACAATCCAACGAGAAGCCCAACATCAAAGACAATAGTCCATCATGGGTCCAAACTAACAATGGATCCCTTCGCCATAACTACTTTTGGTATTTGGAAGCTAAGAAGATGAACTTTCATTCTCACCTACAATTATCATTATTACCTTTTTTTAAAATAATCCTAACTATTTAAGATTTTAGTTATTATATATTTATATAGACTTAGAAAAAAAAAGCATATGTATAGAGTATTGGATTATAAGAGAATGTTGTAATTATTAAATGAAAGACTTACCCTTAGAGTATCATTGTTGTGATGAGGTTGCTTCTTTAATTTTTTTTGTTGAAGGTTCCTGCATTAGATATTTGAATTGAATGATATGAGTTACTAATTACTAATGTAATCACTAAAAAGAAAACATATCTAACCCCATGAGGCGAAGAAGGTGGTGTCTGTGAGGGAGATGACAACTGATCATCTGAGTTTGCACTCGCTCATAGATGTGGTTGGTAAGCACTTGATGCATCCGGAACCTATTTTAAATTAGATAATTATATTGTATATTGTTATTTTTAAATGAAGATCAGTATAATCTTAAATTTATCATACATGTCCGATACTCGAACCAATAAAGGATGCACCATTCATTGAAAATCTTGTTTTTTGCATATGAACTCGCATTATCTCAACTGTTGTGAATAACAATTGACATTTATTCTTCCATTCATTGATCTCACCCTGCATCTGATCTAACTTTTCTTTCGTATGCTCCGATTTTCTCCTATTCTCATCATCTTGTTTGTGAGCAAATAAAGCAGATGGGGTGGGACCTAAGCCATAAGTCCTCACACGACCATGCCTTTCTTATCCCATGACATTGGAGAAAACCTCCTCACGAAAATCTAATGTTTATGAAGATTCTGGTACTTGTGAAAGTTGTTCGTTGAACTTTTCCTGCAAAATTTTCAGAGTTAGTGAATGTAGTAAATAATAAACATCATTTTCATAAAAATATGACATTTTTCTATGTTCATAATATGTATTAAACATACAATTATATCACTGGATGCTTGGTCAACTATTTGACCATTTTTCTTGGTATGTGTTTCAAGAAACATAGTAATTCGATCTGGTTCCTTCCCAGTAGCTTTCTTCAACTACATGAAAAGATAGTGTAAACATTTGTATTAAATTAAATATGTATAAGTAGACAATATAATAACTTAAAATTCCCTTACAACTTAATATTTTATTTTACCTTATTCCGAACACGGCAATGGGCCATTCTTCCAGTTGAGTGGCTCATCTTCTGCTTAGCACGATTAGCTTTATTGATTCGCTACGTTCCTATAATAAATTATAGATTTTCAAAAAAATTTGTCAATAAATTGTGTAAGATAGATAAATAAAAAAATTATAAACAACTAATATATAAGTTTCATACCCTTGCAGATTGAGAACCCCGATGTTAGACTAGATATTCCCACTGATTTTCTATTACCCTATCTGGACGATGCGCAAGGCGCTCTTCATCAGTGTCAAATGCATCATAGAAATCTTTTTTCAAGCGACATTTCCAGTCCCTCCATTTCTTGGCAAGGAATTTCATGCAGTTGGATTTAAATATATCTTTTACTCCAGTGTTTTTCTGTATTAAAAAAATTACATATGTAAACATCATATAAATAAAATAAAAGGGTTCTAAACTATCATTATTATATGTTCTTATAATTCTTATACCTTCACATCATCAAAAATACGATTCTGAAATTCTTTCGGCACATTTCTCCAATCTTTATATGTTAGGGGTAATCTTAGTCTGCTTCTAGCTATAATACCCAATTATGTTTGAAGAGCTGCTACCTTTGTCTCCAATTGGGAGCAATAACTCGTCTAATTCGACATTCAATACATGTCTTGTAACCCATGAAGGATTTGCTTGAGAAGGTCCTCGAGATTAAGAACAATTAGTAGAAGGTGTTGAACTTGGACTTGATTAATGTTAAAAATTACATAAATATGGACACCTTTTAATTTAAGAAAATGTATGAAATTTGAATTAAAAATAACACATGTTAATATAGAAGTACATGTATACCTGCAGAAGTGCCTGACGGAGACTGTGGTAATGTATGAATTGGTGATGATGGTGGTAGTGGTTGGGGAGGGTTGGTTTGGGGTTGGGGTTGATTGGTGGTGGGGCGTGATGGTCGGGTAGGGTTGGTTTGGGATTAGGGTTGATTGGTGGTGGGGCGTGGATTTATTGATTTTTTCAAATATGTTATCTTCTGTGGCCTCATGTTAAAAAAATCTGTAAGATTAGATATAATTTAAACAACCATTAAAAATAAGTTAATAATTCAAACAATCATTACAATGATAAAGAATGGGTATATATGTTGAAAACAAAAATACACATACACACACACACTATAATAAGTTCATACAAGAATAAAATGTTGAAAAATGAAAACAAAATATAATGATATTATAAAATTGCTAATCATCATCACTCTCAGTGTCAACATCATCATCACTCTCAGTGTCAACATCATCATCTTCAACAATATATACATCAATTGTTGCTCCATCGACAGCACGCATAACCCATGCGGAATCTTCATCATTTGTGAATGTATTATCATCAAAATGCTGACCATTATATGGTTCCACTTGTGGTTCTGTCATGTGCTCTTTCGCTAGCACATCAAACACGTCTCTAGGTGTCATAATCATAACGATATGTCAATCTTTCTCCAATGAATCTTGCACGTACTAGATTTGTTGTGCTTGTGATGCAAGAATGAAAGGTTCATCTCCCAATCGATTTTTTTTGTATAACAAATGTTTAAAGTTAACTAATGTGAACCCAAACTCATCTATCTTTCTTTTTGCATTGTTATCAATCTAATCACACTTAAATAACATAAATTAAAGATCATTTGTGTATCTAAGTTCAATAATGTCTGTTAAAACTCCATAGAAACTGACATCCCCTTCGACTGGGTTCCTATCTCTCGCACTTGTAAAACTAGTCGTACTTGCATTCAACAAAACTCTATTATTTTGAGTTTTTCTTTTACTCACGCTTTTTTGTTCGAAATATGAACCCATTGATTACATATCACGTATATCTCCTTCCCCACTAGTCAGGACCCGCAAATAATATTTCAACTTCAGGTGATATTTGTGCATTACTTGTTTGTCTCAGTTGCTTAATGATCTGTCATGGAAATTAATCAAATTACCAAACTAAACTACTAGTATAGTAGAGAAATAAGGGTCGAACCCACAGAGACTGTTAATTGTTTAAAAACCAAAGTTGAGATTAACTTTAATTCAAATTAACAAAAAGTGATTATTTGTTGATTTTTTTTTCTAAAATTAAATGAGAACTATAATTAAAGCAAATATTCAATTGAATTAACGATGAATCAAAGTAAAAGAGGATTCCTAGGGTGTTGAATCCACCACTAATCTTGTAACTAGCTTCAATTGTATTAATTCTTGGGCCATTAAATTTGGATGTAAAAGATGTATTTTGGCTACAAGCCTCAATACAATCATTAAGAAAATCACGCACCAAAACCCTAAGCACGAATCATCTTTGGTCAACATAAATTGTCTACGCTAATTCTAAGGTCATAGTCAGAATTTGTTTTTCTTGAGTTATGACTCATCTTATGATTTTGATGCATGTACAAATATTATTATTATATAACCACATAAACAAAATCACAGAAATTGATTATGTGTAACCGAATAACTCAATCATTGCCTTAATAAAATTCTAAAGTTATACAATCAACATCCAAAATTAATTAACCCAAAAATAAAATACAAAGAAGCAAGATTACTTGACTAGGGTTTCATCTAAACCCTAGGAATGAGAGAAGCTTAGCCCATGATGGTGGAAGAGGAGAACACCATATCCATGGAGTTCTTCGTCTTCTTTTTTTTAGAGCCGTCTTCTTTTTCCTTTCAATGTCCGAATCCCCAAAAACGGCCTCCTCTCTTCCCAAAAACCCTACCTTCACAATATTCTCTCCCTTTTTCCAAAAATACCCCCACAAAATAAGAATTCAAGAAAATAATATAAGAATCCCGTAATTAGACATTAGGGGCCCAAAAAGGGAGGCTAAAGTGCTCCAAAATAGAGTTTGTAGTGCTAAAATGGGCCATGGCCCACCTACATATGGATCAAGCCTCTCTTCTAACCTAAAACCACTTGTTTTTCACTTCTTTTAGCACTTCAAAGCCCAATATTTCCCTTTTACTCCAAATCCACCACCAAATTATCAACTTTGTCAGGCTTTCTCTGCAAAAAGATAAAACAAGAATTAACTAGAAAATGCATATAGATTGGAGAAATTAAAATAATAAAAGTGCAAGAATATCTAGGGTTAACAAAATAAATATGCACTTTTTAACCAGTTATCACTTAACCTACGTTTTTTTTGTAAAAAAAATAAATTAGCATGACATGTCTGGCATATAAATTTAATTACGTATGAATATATCTACTTACATAATCCATAAACCAAATGTGAAATGTTTCATTGTGAATACGACAAATTTGGTGCTCTCTTGCACGAGGTCTCTCATTCTTAAGCAATGTAACGTGTTTCTTGACAAGTTAATGTGTCAATAAAGATTTACTCATATTATAATTCACTCATATTTTTATGAAATACAAGTGAGAGGTGACTTACTCTCGAAATGAAGTGATTGCATCGAAGTTCATTAGCACATACCGATGTGTTTGAGCCCATGTGATGTCATCAATGAGAAATTGTTTGTTATTCCCTAATCCCCGACCAGAATTGTTATTTCCATCATAATTCCTAATTGGGCGGTTGGACTTAGTTTCAACATCCTCTAAATACCTTCCACAAAAATTCATGCATTCTTCTACTAAATATCCCTCAGCAATTGAGCCCTTGGGATGAGCTCGATTACGTACATATAACTTTAATGTAAGTAAAACCTAAAAGCACAATAAAAAATTAAAATTCTTAAAAACATTATACAATTTATAAAACTTAATATAGTAAATATAAAATTAAATACATTAAACATATACTTTCCAATGGGGTACATCCATTGATATTGCACCGGTTCAGCAATTATTGCCTTCTTAGCTAAATGGATGGGCAAATGCTCCATAAAATCAAAGAAGGATGGCAAAAATATTTTCTATAGATGGCAGAGTATGGTTGCAATATGATCTTGAAGAGTTTGAAACTCTCTTGTAGTCATAACTTTAGAACACAAATGTTTGAAAAAATTACATAATTCAATTACTGCCTAACTCACACGCTTCAACAATGATTTTCGCACTGCCAGGGGAAGTAATTGTTGCATCAAAATATGACAGTCATGACTGTTAAGACCAAAAATTGTGTGATCTTTCAAATTCACATTCCATGAAATATTTGATGGATAACTATTCGGAACCTTGCCATTCTTTAGCACTTTACAAAAAGTATCTTTGTGTTGTTTGTTCATTGTGAAGCATGCAATAGGTATATACACTTTGTCATTCCCTAATTGTTGGGGGTGCAACATTTTTCAAATACCCATAGCTTCAAGATCACGTCGAGCCTTCAAACTATCATTTGTTTTCCTAACAACACCTAATAGTGTCCATAATATATTATCGCACACATTTCTTTCAATATGCATAACATCAAGATTGTGGCGGATTAGATTATGCTCCCAATATAGTAATTGAAAGAATATGCTCTTCTTTTTCCACTGTTTCTTCCAATTCAAATGATTTTTATCATGTGTGATTTCCTCTATTTTCATCTTTTTTGTTATTTTCTTCTTTTTAGGTTGCTCAATTTTTTCATATTTTGTTACCACACCATGTAACTGTTGTAATATCTCAGTCCCAGATAATCGTTTGGGTTGAACTTGCATCTCTCGCGTGCCATCAAAAGATACTCTATCTTTTCAAAATTTATGGTTTGGTTTTAAAAATCGTCGATGACCCATGTAACAAAACTTACTGCAATGAAACAATCATTCAGATTGAGTGTCTTTGTTGCAGCAAGGACATGCATATCTACCTTTTGTGCTCCATCCCGACAAGTTTACATATGCTGAAAAGTCACTTATTGTCCATAATAATGCTGCATGCATGTGAAACATTTGATTTGTCGATGCATCATAAGTGAGTACACCATCCACTCATAATTCATTCAGTTCTTTAATCAACAGTTGTAAATACACATTAATGTTATTACCAGGAGAACGAGGCCCATCAATTAGCACAAGTAAGATAAAAAATGGTTGCTTTATGCACATCCATGGTGGTAAGTTGTATGGCATTAACACAACACGCCACGTGCTATGAACAATGGTCATTGTCCTAAACTGATTGAATCCATCAACGGCTAGCCCAAGTCTAACATTACAATTGTCAGATGCAAACACTGGGTTTTGCTCATCAAATTTCTTCCAAGCAAGGGAATCAGCAGGATGCCTTAATACACCATCATCGGTGCGTCCCTCTGCATGCCATTTCATGAGAGAAGCTGTTTTTGCTGACATAAATAACCTTTTGAGCCTCGGCTTCAAAGGAAAATACCTAACTTGTTTCGTAGCAACCTTTCTAGTTTTATCAAAATATATAGATGCATGACAATTTTTACATTCTATCTTATCCTTCTCCTCATTTCTGTATATCATACAATCATTACGGCATGCATCAAACTTTTCATAAGTGAAGCCAAGGTCATCAATAATCTTCTTAGCTTCATAAAATGACTTTGATAATGTTACACCATTAGGAAAAACTTCTTTCAACAACTCTAACACCGTCGTGAATGACTTGTCAGACCAAGAACACATCACTTTTATAACTATCAACTGGACAAGAAACGAAAGTGTTGTAAACTTATTACAACCCGGATATAGTTCGCACTCCGCATCTTTTAGAAGTTTAAAATTTGCCTCAGTTTCTATATCAAGACCTTTTATAGATTGACTTAGCTCATCGTCAACAACATCATCTATGTTAGGAATCCCAAATGCATCATGCATCATTCCAATCATGTCATCATATCTACTCAATTATGAATTTGGTCTCCTCGCCGCATCATTATCACGTCCATCAGTGTATAAAGGTTCACCGTGATAAATCCAATTTTTATAATTTCGAAGAAACCCATTTACAATTATATGCTTGTATGCAACTTTTTCTTGAACAAGTTTGATATTTTGACACTTCGTACATAGACAATATATTTATGACCTAGGAAGCTTATTGGCCATTGCAAAATTGAGAATTCGTTGGCCCCTTTGACATATGACTCATCTATCCTATATTCCAAATCGATCCAACTCTTATCCATAGGTTTGTTCATCAATTATTATCACCTGAAGTATAACAAATATAAACTTAATCATTAAAAAATAATAGAATTTGTTATCACTAAAATCAAATATAAAATATTTAATTCTTATTTGTAATGCATACATGATGAATCCTATTTCCTTCGACTCTATTCTAATAGGTGTTCCTATCTCATTCAGGAATGCACAATCCATAATTGTATTCAGTAGCTTTTACTTCTCTCCATATCAAAATTTTTTTGGCAACATCTTTCCTTAGTTCTCCAAGTACATGACTTATATTAGTCACACACACTTTGAGCTTTTTTAATTATAATGTGCGTGTAACTAATCTATGTATGTACCCGGAGAACAATAGGGATGCCTGACGATTTTTTTTTAATACAAAACGAAGTAGAAACTATTGACTACAATGCAAATGATACATTCCCAAACTGTCCAAATTTGGACAATTCAAGAATCATTTATAGACAAACAATTTTTATCACCAAGAGTACATAGTAGTTGTTAACTTTAATTAATTCTGTACGTCACAAAATAATAAAATAGTTAACAACTACTGAGTACTACAGAAGTGATAGAGGCATTGCATGTCCGCCATCGATTCTTGAACGGGTCTGAGGTTTAATGAATGCATGAATGCATCAATTAAAAATTATGAAATAAAATAAAATTACTGATCAAGAAATAATCATAAAAGTCATTTCAAAAGGCTCGGCAAAAAACATACTTGTTAGTTGGTTTCAAAATACTCATTCCAAAAGTAAATGCAAAAACTGACATCAAATAAATAAATAAAGAATAGGAAAGCAACCATATACAATCACATGACAGTAAAAAAAGAAGAAAAGAAACATTACTTAATTTGAAAGCATTGTTTACATGCTTCAGACCAAAGGAGAATTTGAGAAGTTTCCCAACATCAGTTCTTATCTATTCCCATTAATATTCAATCAAAAGTTCATTGCATAACCAATGTAAACTCATATACTATACAAATGCAACATATACATCAATCCACACTATAATACCCCGAAAATTCGACATGCCTTAGACTGCACCCAACCTAATAAAATTAGGTTATGTCACAACAATAATCAATATAGCCCCAAATACAGTAAGTCATAACAGGATTATTTTCTGAAGATATCAAATGAATCACCAAAAAATGGAATATGCTTGAAAAATAGCTAACCTAGTCAACCGAGTACTGAGATGAATAAATGGGATCGATGCGAAAACTTAATTTTGAAAATAATATGAAGTATGAACAGGCACCCAATATAGGTAAAATAAATAATAATAATGCCAAAGCTCGGCTTTAAGTCAAACTTGCCGGTATTCCATAAATTAATATTTTATGAAAAACGATAATAAATACCGGGAGATATCCTATGTACGCATGTATAAGTATACCAAGTAATATGTCTGCAATACATGATATGTGTAAATATAATAAAAATATTTAAGTAGATATATCTATATATAATTGAAAGGATTATAAAAGAAAAACTGAGGGCTGTTTGTGCATATAATGTATATATGTGTGTGTGTATATATATATATAATATTATAAAATTAGTAGCTTCCAATGGAAGCTAGCAGGTCATGTATATAAGCAGCTGAAACTGCTGGAAAAAGAGAGATATAGCAGCGTAGAAGCTGCTGGAACAATTGAGAATTTGACAAAAAGGGGTAGCGTTGGAGGCTTCTAGCAAGAAGCTTGTTGGAAAATATGTAGATAATTTTGGAAGCTTCTTGAAGAAGCTGGAACAGTGGAAAAAAAAGGAAGAGCGGCAGCTCGTTTGAGGAACTAAAAGAGTAGAGAAACTCTTGAAGCTTTTACATAAATTCTCTAGTCAAAGCACATGTGGGATATAATATTGATGCAATCAGGATATAATATTGATGATTTCGTTCAAGAAGCTCAAACACTGTGGCTCGACGTCCTTGCAGCAAAATGGGCGATGGGTTGCGCCGTTCACATTCTGGCCAACGATGGGTTGCGTCGTTCACGTTCTAGTAGTGGTTTCAGATAATATATAAATATATATATATATATATATAAACACATAAATATATGGGTTGGCCGTTGGCGAGGGGAAGAGAGGGATACCTTTGATAGTCTGATCTGAACTGTAGTCCTTGAAAAAGCAAGCTCGACTTGTAGCGAAATCGGCGATGGCGATGGGTATTGCGCCATTCCTGTTCTGGCCGTTCCTGTTTCTGCAGCAGGTAGTGGTGGTGTTGGTTACGACGTGAAGAAGGTTTAGATTAGGGTTTTGAAGTTGTCTTTTGATGTGTGTACATGAAAGAGGCAAGTTTAGTGTACAACATGCTGATCGGGAGGGAAACCGTGACCTTTCGATTTCTTTCACATTGTTTTGTAAAAAATAATTAATCCTTTAATGGCAATTACAATAAATCGCCGCTACTTAGCGATACTTAATCAAACTGCCGTTACTTAACAGCGCCATTTGCGGCAGTTACTAAAATTTGTCATTGTATTTCATTAAAACAACTTCAGTTTTTTAGAAATAAGTGGCGATTATAGGAAACGCCGCTACTTTATGGCGGTTTTATTAAAGCGCCACTAAATGGTGGCAGTTATTTTCATTTGCCACCAATTAGTGGCGGTTGGTAAAAAACGCTGCTCAGAATTCACCGCGAAAGGCCTATTTTCTTGTATTGTCATATGTTTCTCAAATTCTACTTCTTACAATAACTACTTTTCTTTCATCGAAGTCCATCACATATTGGTCTCTTTCAAAACACAACATTTGGAAATTTCACTAAAAAATGTAGTTACTAGCCTCTTCTTTGTATTTATTTATTTTTCAATCATATTTTAAATTTTTGGGTATATAGGGACCTCAAATTTCTTCATAGCAGCCATTTTTACCTGCAACATTCTCATAAATAAAGTTCTCATTCCTTTAAGGATTGTGAAATATTAGTTTACCTCTTATCTCAACTAATTTCCTTTATATTTTATTTGCAAGGGTTGTGGCACTAGTACAAGACAATTATATAAACTAAAACTATTGGTGCCACTCAACCTCGAGAAAGGATTCATTAATTGTTGTACATTGTATTTAGATCGATAATTTTGTGACACGTGAGCAAAGTATGTGGGCCATATTATACTTTGTTAACACGCGACGAATAATTATTAGCCTTGGTGTATTGCACTGCGACATGAAATTTGTTTAATATTCTCTCATCAACGAACTCACACGTGCATGTGCGCATTCATATTTATATTTATATTTATTAGACGAGTAATGATTATTCTCAAAAGCAAAATTTTAAATAACACGACAATATTTTTTTATGAACAATACTATATTTCTCAAATTCATATTTAAAATTTATTTTTCAAACGATGTGACACTAATGTAATAACATATTACATCGCATTAATTACATTAATATTATGATTTAATAGACTACAAAAATTATATAATGCAACATTATTCTCAATCGACTCACATTAAATCACAGTGACATACAATTAATATTTTTTTACCATATCATTTAATAATTTTTTTTTAAAGTTTATTGTTTTCTTACTAAATTGTAGTCGATTTGTCAAGTTATCATAGTCTATTTTATAACTGTTTATGACTTATCATGTGTTATATTCCAATGACTATCATATTTGATATGAGATAAGTAATTCGTGATATTAATTAATAACGATAAGTAGAATGTTATGATCAATTGCGGAAGTCGAAAACTTGTTATCTAATTAACGCATATTATTCACGTGCCAATATTAGTGTCAATCAAATTACAAATTTTTAAACTTTGCGATTGATGTTAACATTCTTACTAATATAAAAAACTATTTACTTATTAATTTTTTAAAAAGACGAAATTGTCCACTATTTTTTATTTTGTTAATTTACGAAAGACTATAAATTATATATATATATATATAATTCGGAAGCATTATTTATTTATTTAACCAAAACTACAAAGTCAAGCTACATAACTCCCAATCTTCTTTCTTCTTCCCCACCTTCGCAAACTCTTCAGTCTCGTGTGACGTATATTTTTTAAATATATATATATATTATATATTTTTTTTCAGTTTCAAAATTTTGGAGCAATTGCTTAAACTCACTCAAAAAATCAAATCAAATCTCGTATGGCATTTCACGTCGCTTGCCCAATTACAAGGTACCGCTAAATTTATCCGAAGCCCCGTCTAAACTTTAAAGGCCGATTTCTTCAAGATTTCATTCCTCTCTCTTTTTCGCTCTCTCCCTCTCTCTGTCTAAAACTTGTGTGTTTCCTGTTTTCTCATTATTGCAGCCGACGAATCTGTTTTTGCTCGCTAGGGTTTCCTCGGAAGCTGCAGAGCGAGAAGGCCAGGAATGAGTTCTTGGATGAGGTTGCTAGGCTTGAGGAGTTTTTGAAGGACCCTTGGTTGCTTAGGGCTAAAGAGAAGGGCACTGTACAGGTCGCTGTTCCTAAAGTTGTTGTACCGCCACCGCCGGCGGCGGTGGGGGATGGGGATGGTGATGGAGGCGGTGGTGGTACTGGAGTTGATGGAGAGGAGTTGTTGTCCGCGCAGACGAAACGCGCCGCAATGCAGAAGAAGGCGGCTACTGCCTCGTTGGTTGCGGAGGACTATGCACCGCGGTTCGAGTCTGGTGATTTGGTGGTGAGCTTCCTAGTTCTTTCATTTGAATCTTTATTTTATGAGTTTTGACACCGTATTAAATTGATTCTAGGGCTCTTTTGTTTGACACAGTAAAAAATGAAGGAAATTCTACTCAGTTTTGACTGATTATATGCTATTGCATTTCAATGCACATATTTATGTTGTTGGACATTTCATTAACTTCAGTTTCTGAGGGTTGAGTTTGCCGGATGATTTTTTTTGATCGGTAAAAAGAAGACAAAAGTTTTCTGGATAGGATAAAAAAAATTTGATTGGCATTTTCTTGTTTGGGAATTTGTGTTTGGAAAATTTTGATACTGTTTGATACTGACTTCAGAGAAGTTGTTTGCAAAAATATTGTGCTATTTTGTGTTCTCACTATATCGGTTGCCGTTTGGGTTCTAAGTGGCAGGGATCAGAAAATTTCCACTCAAAATGTATAGCATATATTCAGTACCTATATATATATATCTATTACTTAATAGAAATATATATATATATATATATCTATTACTTAATAGAAATATAAATGTTCCATTGACATGCTTCACTTGCTTCTTTAAGCTGATTATTCTGTCACATTTTCTTGTTTTGGTGGGAACCATGCCCAACAAGTGTAAAGAAAAATACTTTTATTGAGCAATCCGTCAACTGAGATTTCAGTAAGACCCACTTTTGTGTTGTACCAGCCTCATATTTATTTCTTTTTGTGAGACCCACTTTGAATTTTGTAGTCGTGTGCGTGGTGCCACCCTTTTAGATTTGTATGTATAAATAAGGAAGATGATCAATGGTTATAAAGTAAACGAGGTCAAAAGAAAAATACAATATATTGGTGTAAATATTTTATTCATAGAAATTCCGTTATGTGTAGAATATTATGTTTTTTAACATGTATTTATTTCTATTTTGAGTTTTTGCCGAGCACAGGTTTGTAACAGGACTAGTGTGCGTGTGTGTTTGTGTGTATTTGAGATGGAAACATGTTGTTCAGCTTGTAGCTGGTTTTCAAAAGCATCTTGTTTGGTAAGGCTTCCAAGCCTTGTGGCAGTTAATTCCACTGTTGAAAAGTGCTTTATTTGATATAAAACCTAACTAAC
Source organism: Nyssa sinensis (assembly GCA_008638375.1). Lineage (NCBI taxonomy): Eukaryota > Viridiplantae > Streptophyta > Magnoliopsida > Cornales > Nyssaceae > Nyssa > Nyssa sinensis. Next base: position 36,642,431 of record CM018052.1, read on the forward strand.
GTTAAGCAGGTTGCTGTCAGATTGGAAAAGGTTTGACCAATGTAGTTAAAGGAAAAAGTTGTTTGGTAAGGCTTCCAAGCCTTGTGGCAGTATATTCCACTATTGAAAGTGCTTTATTTGACAGACCGGAAATGTATGACCAATGTAGTTAAAGGTGAAAGTTCTTTGGTGAGGTTTCCAAGCCTTGTGGCAGTTAATTCCACTGTTGAAAAGTGCTTTATTTGATATAAAACCTAACTAACGTTAAGCTGGTTGCTGTCAGACCAGAAAGGTATGACCAATGTAGTTAAAGGTAGGGGTGTCAATCGTGTCGTGTCAAGGTATATGTATTCGACTATATGGTTCGGCCTGAACACGACACGATTAACTAATCGTGTCAAAACTCACGACCCTAACATGTCACGTACAATAAACGAGTTGACCTGACCTGTATAACTCATTTAATAAATGGATCGTGCTAACACAAGTTATACGACACGATTCGTTTAACCCATTTAATAAATAATTGGGTTAAAATTAACACGATTAACACGTATAATTGGTTCTGACATGTTTACTACGTGTAACCCATTTAATAAATGTATTTGTTAAGATGTTTTCCTTTTTTTATTGTACTTTTTATTGTATATTTTTATTAAATTAAAATATAATATTTTTAAAATTTTATATTAATATTTATAATATAAAATAATATAAATTTTTTTCTTATACTTATAAAAATTATTAATTATTACATATAAATATATAACATATTCATAATTATTCATGTTTATTTGTGTCAATCTGTGTGTCAACCTAACCCGACCTGTTTAGTAGTTTTGTAAACCCGTTTATAACCCAAACTCATTTAACTTCACTCCTAACCCACTAACTCTGTGTCGTGTCATAAATTGACACCCCTGGTTAAAGGCGAAAGTCGTTTGGTAAGGCTTCCAAGCCTTGTGGTGAAAGGCGCTGAGGTTTCACATTGTCTAAAAAGCGAAGTGACAAAAAAGTGCCAGTATGAGTGAAGCAAAACGTAACTAATAAAAAAATAAAAAATTTATATTTTATATATTAAAAGTTAATTCATTATAAGTTAAATAGTATCTTATTATTAAAATAATTATTACGTAATACTAAAAAGTTCAAGCTAAAAGTTTCATATGATGTATTTAAGTGATATAACCATTTTAAGTTTTAGTGTTTTTTTTCTAAATCAAATTTCAAAGTATTGTTATCTATTTAAGTCTATATAGAAGAAATTTTTGTAAACTTGCTAGTCCTAATAATATGGAAGACATTATAAAGCCAATCTCGTAGACATCTAAATTAATTCTTAAAAATTAGGCCTATGTTAGGAAAACTTCCCATATATGTGATCAAATTGGTTGATGGAAGGAACATATTTTATCGTGGATAAGCTCAAATTTCGTGACGAATGATGGTAGTTTGCTGGTTCTAAAAGATGAAATGTCAATGCCTGCTTAAATTTTTTTACATGTTAAAAGCATTATTCTTCCCAAAACTTTGAATTTTTGGCAATATTTCAAACATTTAAATGTTTATTTGGCCAATTTGTGCTAATGTTTGGTAATAATACTTATATTAATATGATAGATTAGACAATAATACTTCTAGACTATAACTATATTTTTTTTATATTGATATGCTTATTACAAACTTGTTAAATAAGTACATAAAAAAACTATAAATATAAGGATATACAATTAAAATATGTTACAATAAAAAAGGTCATCGCCTGTTTGTCTCTTGCCTTACTTAAGGCGATTGCTTAGGCGTCACCTATTTGAAGTCGCCTGATCTTAAACATGTTAACGGAATAAGATTGAAAATCGCCTCGCTTGATCGTCTTTGACAACATTGGGTATGACAGTTGTATTAATATTAGATAAGATGCACTTCATTTCTAAAATATGCAATCAGCCCCTCAGGGTCAATTGTCAAAGGAAAAAAAAATCAAAAAACAGACATGGAATAATATCTTGGCACTTTTCTCTTCCAAGGAAGACCAAAAAGTTGAATATGTTTAAGTATATATTATTGGACAAGTTTAGCAAACCAAAAAACAAATAAAGAAGTTTCGATAGAACCTAATTTTTCATCTCTGATTTAGTATATAATAAGTTGTTATTTACTCCTTAAAAGAGTTAAGTGACAAAATATTTGCTACACTGTTTCTTGTTGGGCTAGCAATAACTCGAAGTGAACTTGCCTCTTAGTGCACTGGTCTGAGTTTGTTGGCCAATGAAAGAAGCAGCTTAGGATTAGGTCAATTCATGGTATACATTAAGATATATGGTTAAACTGGGCCAGAAACCACTGACCGTGCTAGGAATGCCATTAAAGATTGTATGAGATGAATTTGAGGTAGTGATAGAAATGTCTTATACCTTGTTAAATTATGAAAATAGTATGGATGCTTCTACAAAGGATCTATCTTCATCTTGGGCAATCATTGGACACGTGCAATTCAAGGACAGCTTAAAACGTGTGTTTGACACTTTCTGAACCTCTATGATTTTAAAATAAATTTTATAATGTTGAACACTTGGCTGACACTTCTTATATGCTCCTCAGCAACTACTTGGATTGGAATTGTGTTTTTTCCCTCTCAGAAATGGAAAGAACTCATGACAAAGTGTTCAACCTCTTTTCTGAAATGTGAGGAAAATTGACATTATTCAGATGGCCACTGGAAGTCAGGTGTGCAACGGTTAATATAGGAGAGGGATAAAATTTAATGAGAGAGTAATAGTATTATATAATTATGTATATTCCATGCCTGTGCTGCTTAGTAAATTAATGGGGTTTTGATAAACCCTTACCTAATGGGGATTGAGTTTATTGAGTATTGAGTGCATCAGATGAGGGACATTTGGTTTTAGCATTTATAATTTTGAGCATTCTTGCTCCAAAAGTTGAAACTGTCATTCTTTGTGTTAAGAAGCTGTCGTTATAAGTTCTGTGTGATTTTTCATCTGCACTCTTTATTTAAATTGCGGGAATCAGGAAGTCCCATATATTGCGACTTTTGTTGGGTGTTAAAAAAAAATTTATGTTTGTGATAGGGACCAATTTGGAATGAAAATGAGGGTTTAGAATTTATTTTTAGTTATTTTATACTTTCTTATTTTTAGGATTTTAGAGCAATTTTGGTAATTGCTATTATGGTATTTTAGGGTTTATTTACGTTATTTAGGAAGTTTTTATCTTGGCAAGTTTAATTAGGGTTTGTTTATATAAAACCTTTGATGTAATAGAATAAGGATTTTAATTATTGAATAATATTAAATATTGATATTGAGATTGTGATTTCTTTGATTCTCTTCTTTCTTCTCTCTCAAGTTTCTCTCATCTTTCGTCCTCTCTCTTTCTATTTCCTGTTCACTCTATTGGTCATTTGGTCCTGCACCATTTGGTATCAGAGCTTAAATTCAGTTTCTGCTCAATTCATTATCACCATTGTTAATCGCTGCCATCATTACAGCACTTACATTCAAAAAAAAAAAAAACTCAGTCCGCGCCACCAGTGTCGCTGCTGCTATTCACAGACACCAACCCCATCTAAACACCCATCACAAGCTGATGCTATTAATAGACACCAACCCCATCAAAACAACCATTCAAGGTCAAGAGATCTGCTGCCGTCTCAATCCAGCTGTGTTCATAACTGCCGAGCACAATCTTGTCACTCGCTGCTATTATTACCGGACAACCTTCATCAGTCACTGTTCTTTCCATCCTTCACAGACACCTACCTGCTGCACTGCGCCGCCTCATCATCATAGCCGCTGCACTGGAGAACAAGGTTTTTGAAACCCTTATTGCTGTATCAGAAGAGGCTGAAATAAAACTTCTGCTTGCAAATTTTTACCCGGCCCAATCATCTCTATTTCACCCTTTTTCTATTCTGGAGTTTCGTTTTCTAACAGCAAAGAGGGGAAGTTTGGTTAGTGTGATACAACTGTAATCCATTAACCAAGCCAAGCCATCAAGCTGTGATGCCCAGCCTAAACTCATTAAACCCTTTTACCCAACTTGACATATATTACCCAGGCCCGTCTTGCTTTCTTAACCCATCAGCCCACCAGCCCAATGTTTCATTAAACCCACTTTAGGCCAGCCCAACTTGTATTCCTAAGCTTTTAGGCCCAGCCCACATTAATCCACCTTAGCCAGCAACCTTGCATTAACCTTCTGTTCGTCAATCCAATACCCAACAGGCTTTCGATTCTTTATATTTCATTTAGATCAAGCCTTTACCAGCCTTTTATTAACCCAACCCAACCAACTTCTAGGACGAGCCCAATTGTGCACAAATCACAGCAACCTGCAGCATACAACCCAAATTGCAACAAGTTTGGAATGTAGTACGGACTATTTTGGACCTCAAAAAAGGTATGCATACTCCCATGAAAATTGTCATTAATATTAAAATTCAATCTTGGTGAGTTAGTAAATTTGGCATAAAGGTCATTCTTTAAGCTTGGTTATGTCACACTTTGCTTGCATTTAAATAATTTCCCATATCTTCATTTTCACCTTTGTTTCTTATTCTCACAATGTAGCTTTGATTTTTGTTTCATTTATCCTTTTCTTCCTTTTTAAAATTTTGTAGTATTCTTCTTTGGAAAAAAAAAAACTCCCACCACCTTTGGTCCTTCTCACCATGAACATTCAAGATATGATGAACAAACAAGAGACCATGGCAAAAGACATTCAAACAATGAAAGCAGGTGTAACTAATCTTCAACAATCAGTGGACCAACTCCGTGAGGATATGACCCAATGTTATTCTCAATTGGACAAACAATATTCCCAAATCCTCAAACATTTAGAAAACCATCATGTTGAGGACTATAGATATGACACATCTGTTTATCACACACCATCTAGAGGAGAATTTAATGGTCAACAAGATGATAGAGGAATTTTGTATAGACCACTCACACAAGAACGGTCCCAAGATCGATGTCAGAGATATTCTACGGAATTCTCTAAATTTGATTCCCAAACTCATGATGCGTGGTGTAACTTACCTAATCCTCACGATGAGGATGCTTGGTCACATATGAAATACTTTCGCATTGGCATTTCATTTGGAAAACTGTCGTATAGGTTCACCATTGATGGTCGTAGTCGGATTAGCATGGTCTCACTGTCTGCTCTTTCTAGAATGCAACGATGACCTGAACTTCATTTTCAACCATTTATGGTAAGCTGGATAGATAACACAATTGTAACGGTCACACAGAGGTGTCAAGTTCCAGTTCCTTTTAGTGAAAATTATCGTGAGATGGTTTGGTGTGATGTAGTTCCTATGAATGTTAGTCATGTGATTCTTGGTCAACCTTGGATGGTTGAACTTGGAGTGACTCTTAATCTAGAAGATCAAACTTGTAGATTTAAATTTAGGGGCAGGAACTTCAAGGTATCTACATCTAAATCCAAAGAGACTAAAAAGAAGGAACCACCTAAGCCTTCTCTTCCTATTATTTGTACCCTTAAATCTAATTGTGAAGTCTCTAGGTCAATTCCTCATACCTCAGATAAACAAACACTTCCTATCTTGCATCACAATGAGTGTGAGCATTTAGAGAGGATATTTGATCCCATGAGTGCGAAAATGAGTCTTAGCCTAAGCACACATGTGGGACATACAAAAATTCCTAATGAGTCATTTGAATCTACAATTGCCCCAACTTTTGAGTCCCCAGTTCCAACCCAAGAATCTATTGATAATAGTTTGCTTGTTTACACTCCTGCTTCTGACCGTTGTATTGAGTCTACATTGGTATTGCCTTCCTCGCCAAATTTTACATCTAAATCCATTGGCACATTCTCAGCAATTCTTGAAATTAGACCTAATGCTTATTTATTTGACATACCATTGGATTTGAATATTAGTTTATTTTTCAATATGTGGGACATGATATCTAATCGAGGTACTTTGGAGCCTCGTGTATTTCTTAATGGTCTTCTTGCGGGTGGCGTTACTATTTCTCCAATATCAGATCCGATGCCTACCCTACTTCCACAACATACCATGGATCATGTGGAGTTTAGTATTGCAAACCAAGCCCAACACTTTGTAGGCTTCAATGGACATTCGTTGTTTGATGATTTTCTTTATTTCTGTGGTTGGAGATATTATTCTACCTCTACTTGTTGGGTTCTAGTTTTTGTGTTCTGCCTTGAAGATTCGTGACTTTTGTAGCACTTCCACCTCCACAACTCGTCGGAGTCGAGTTTTTTTTAGTGGGGGAGAAATGTTGGGGAACGCAAAGGAATTGAGTGACCAATTTGGAATGAAAATTAGGGTTTAAAATTTATTTTTAGTTATTTTATACTTTCTTATTTTTAGGATTTTAAAGCAATTTTGATAATTGCTATTATTGTATTTTAGGGTTTATTTACGTTATTTAGGAAATTTTTATTTTGTTAAGTTTAATTAGGGTTTGCTTATATAAAGGCCTTTGATGTAATAGAATATGTAGATTTGAATTATATTGAATATTGATATTGAGATTGTGATCTCTTTGGTTCTCTTCTTTCTTCTCTCTCAAGTTTCTCTCATTCCTCCTCTCTCTTTTTATTTCCTGTTCACTCTATTGGTCCTGCACCAATTTGATTATTTGTATTTGAGCTCATCTCTAGGTAGTAGGAACATTTGTTACCAGTACTGCAATTATTGCTGGGATTTGCCAGTATGTCTAAAGAAATTAAAAGGTTTAAAATACAATGGTTTTTATATATATATATATATTATGGTTATCACAATTCGCTCCTTCCTTAGCGAATTGCGAATTGGGATCGCATGATCCAAAATATAGATCATTAGCAATTTGGAATGCAAGATTTAGCATTCCAATCCAAAATATCAAAAGTCCCCAAAAAATCATATAAAATACACACACATCATTAGAATTTTATTTTATAATGGCTTGGATTCATTGAAATTCTTTTGGTATTTATATATACATACCAATATTATTACAAATATAATCAAAAAGCATATTACGTTCCAAATAAACTTATTTTGTTCTAATAAAGGGATCCAAAGAAGCTTACCTCTAACATATCATGTTATATAACAAGTGATGATATATATTCCCGTTCCCCGTACCATAACGATCCATGTTCTAGGTAACATTGATATATATCATATATGTGTGTGTGTATATATATATATATATATATATATATATAAATTACACAAGCTACTATTTCAATATGCCATATCGTATACCTGAGAGGAATTGGAACTCTTGTTTTTATTGGGATATTGGAGCCTCTTGTCCTTGTATTCTGTCTGAACTTGATTGATTAAAATTATAGAACGCTAGAACACTTTCCTTTCTCTCTCTTTTTCCCTCTTCCAACTGTGCACTTGCCCATGCCCAATCCTCACTTGCACTGGAGTGCAACCTCTTTGGATGCATCTGGGGTTCATGCTGGTAATTGAACCATAAATTGCTCCCTTGTGTATATTTTTTGATCTTATGTACTCATTTGTTGCTTTGGCAATATCAGTCAACATTTTTTTTTTTATCATGGACAGGATGCCTCCAAAGATCTTACTGGAGAAGAGCAAGGTCAGTCTAATGTCAAAGTGATGTGCCGGCTATGCTTTTTGGGTGAAAATGAAGGAAGCAAGAGAGCAAGGAGGATGCTGTCATGCAAAAGTTGTGGAAAGAAGTATCATAGAAGCTGCCTGAAATCTTGGGCTCAACATAGAGGTATGATTTATGGCTCAGAAATTTTGTCATATTGCAAGGTTTACATATTTTGATGAAGCTTTGATTGCAGATCTATTTCATTGGAGTTCATGGAACTGTCCCTCCTGTCGAATATGTGAGGTAATAATTATGTGCCTGTTTCAATATTGCTTTATTTTCTGAAGTTATTACCCATGATTTCATTATAAATCTTACTTGTCACTCTTTCTTTGTTCCAGCATTCATTTTTACCAAATAGTCATTGGAAGAACTAAGTTCATAGTCTCTTTACTTCTCAGAAAAAAAGAGAACTAAGTTCATAGTCTGAGCATTAATTATCAGAAAATGTTACCATCTTTCTTGCTTAAATTTATGTAATTGTACATACAATGAACATGATCTCACTTCTCCCGTGCATGGATTTCTTAAATAATCCTCTCTTTTTTTCTCGAGTTTTTAAAAAAAATTACTTGGTTTTAATTACATCTATCTTGTTTAGTATGCTTCTAAATAGTGTTAATTTTTTCACTTACAATTATTGAAAAACAAACTATTTCACTGGATTAAGGGGATTTGATGGCAAAGGGATATATACTACCTACAGGCTACAATTCTAGATGACTTGAGCACTGGTGGGCAGGGAGGCCTAAAAATTTTGGAAACCTATTTTTTTCCTATTATATTTATTAGAATTCTTTAAACTATTGAATGATCTTGCATAGTGCGATAGAAAAGAAAGGGGATTTCCTGAGTCTATTCCAAGTATCCCTAGTCGTCTCACAACAGAGAGAGATGACTAGCCGTCTCCTCCTCCTTTTTGCACATACAACATTAGCTAGCAAAAACAAATCCCCTTTTCTTAAGATTATCCAGTGTTAACACAGCACCCCATGCCACTGTGACACTGTCCACACAAAAAATGCCACTTTAAGTGGAATCTTGGAATGCATACTGTCTTCCATGGGAATTGGGCCCCCCTTCCCAGCTCACTATAGTAAGAGCGGATCTCCAAGGAACTCTACAACAGCCCATATTTTGAAAATCTAAAATTATTAAAATACATTTTACTCAAAAATTTGATGAAACATAAATAAAAATAAATTAATATCAAATTACTTAAAAGAAATCATTAAATTAGACTCAACTAGTTTTAAACTTAATTATGCAAGCTCCCAAGTAAGTTCTATCTTGAATGTCTGACATTGCTCTTATTTTTGAGCTTGCCTTTTTGACTGCATCATTATTGGTCCCAGTCTAATGATGGTATGTTGTAGTGGTCTGTTGAATTGGAGACTTCCTTAAATTTAGGCTATTTTCTACTACAATTGTCTTATTTTTATTTGTTGTTTAATTGATACTGTAAATAAACTCATACTCAGGATGCTTTGCATTTGTAATTGTCCATTTGGTGCCTTTGTAACCTATTAATCTGGCACTGATATTGGTTTCCAATCTGTAATGTTTTTTGTTCATTACATAATTTACATTGCTCTTTCCATGGTGTATTCTGTTTACTCCAGGTCTGCCGAAGAACAGGAGATTCAAACAAATTCATGTTCTGCAAAAGGTGTGATGGTGCATACCATTGTTACTGTCAGCAGCCTCCGCACAAGGTGGGGTTTTAATTACTCATTACTGGCTTTCCATGTCATATTTAGTTAGCTTATCTTATTATTGGACCTATTGGTTAGTGCAGAATGTTAGCAGTGGACCTTATTTGTGCCCTAAGCATACCAGGTGTCACAGCTGCGGATCTACTGTCCCAGGAAATGGTCTAAGCACAAGGTATGAATTGTTAGTAGTGATTTAGAGCCTTTGTATTTCAAATGTAGTTTTCACATGATGGATTGATGTTTAGATGATTGCTTTTCCATCTGAAGCTGCTTAAATCTATTGTATCCTATCAAACCATCACAAAGCCTTGTACTTTTGGTGTGTTTGGTCTGTCCTTCCCTAAAATGCTGCACGTGGCTACTTGAGAGACTAATAGTTTGTTTGGATAAGCAGAGGGAGTTGAGAGGAGAGGAGAGGAGAGGGTAATGTAATCTTCTAGTCTTGTTTAGGAAAGATAGAAGAGAGAAAAGAAAGGAATGGGATGTTTTATTAATTATTATGTGAGTAACAAGGGTAAAATAAGAATTCACTTCTTTTAAAAAATAAGGGCATTATGGGTAATGACTAACTCTCTAATTTTTTCCCTCCATCTCCCACTTTTCGAAAGAGAGCAAAATAGGTTTTTAAGCCCCTCTCTCTCCGTCCTTATTTTTAAACCATATATAAAATAAGCTCTCCTTCCTACCCCTTTCCTTCCACCTCCTTCAATCCAAACGAACTGTAAAATGTTGTCACTTGGCGACTTGGGAGGAAATTTTGATGTTGAAAACTATTAATAGAGTAGAAAATAACCACCCGCAAGGAAAAGGAATTACAATGAAGTGTGGAACATTTGCATAGGGCGTGTTTCAACTCTAGTTGTTAATTATTTGGGATGTTGTAAAATTAATCATTTGGCTCTCAGCACCTTGCTTAGCTGTGGATCTCCCTTCCCTTGCCTATCTTATATGTTTGCGCAATGACTAAGGAGACATCTCATTTTAGTAGAAGTGGTCTTGTATTGATTGATTAATGCAGTTGTTTAAAAGTTTAGTTGACTTGTTTGGTTTATTTCTTTTTTTATTGATAATCATTGTTTGGACTTGATCATGGAGATTCAAATGGTTAGAAGTTGTGATCAGAATTATTTATTTTTCTTCTTTCTAGAACTCTGCTGTTATCAGTTTTAAATAAAAGGAAACAGAGTATTTATATTGATCGATTTTTAGCTTAGTGTTTGTCACTTATCACGTGCTTTTGTTTAAGTTGTACTTGACTTGTGGAGCTTGATGCCAAATAAGGATGAAAACATCACACCAGGTAACATACTTGATTTTAGGGTCAAAGAAGGGTGAAATAAAATATGGTTGTTGATAGGTCGGGAAAAATATGAGGGTAATTGTCATCGTCTTCTGCTTGTATTTTGTTCTTACAACTGTTTTAATGGCTTGTCAATCATTTGTTGTTGAGAGTAACAGGCCTGATGTTTAGAGGTTTTTGGAATTTTATAATTGTTGTATGAAATTGATGGGGAATATGGTTGAAATTTATAGCAATAGATAGGAGAAGTTACTTGAGAAATTCTAACTAGCATGTAGGGTTGTACTTTATAGTAGTAACTGAATTTGGAGAAAAGGTAAATTTCAGTATAGGGATCCAAGGAGAGGAGGGGAGATGCATATGAAGTTTTTTCTGGTTAGAAGGAGTTTAATTTATAGACTGGATTGCAAGGATATTTATAAATCTTATTTTTTAAAATTCTTCTTCCTCCGTCACATTAATGATTCTTTTATTACTCTAATAATATTTACCAAAAGAGTCAATAGTGGTTACTTATAATGACTCAAAAGGTTTGAGAACACTACAATTTAATTTTTTATTTTTTTAGTGAGAATACTACAAATGCTTAGTGAAAAGTGGAATCGATACCCCCAACATCCCCATTTGTTTTTTTTAAACAAAAATTGTTACTCTTTTTTTTTTAGTATATACTATCTTTTGAAGTGGGGCCAGTTGATTCCTTGACTTTAGGATCTGAAGAATTGAATAAACTTAATTGAACACATCCCATCGGTATGAGTTTTGTTTTTCTCTCTTTGGGGCTTTCGCATCTAACTTCCATCTTTATGGATGCAATTGAACAGCATAGCATACCAGTGAAAATGTAAGATTTGTTAAAAGCGAGATGATGTCTCATATTAGAACTGTTATTGTGCTATTGACTGAATGTGACAGCTTCAGTTTCTACTTTCTGCACCTCATTTTACCATCCAAAATTAATTCATGATCTGGCATTTGGAAAGTATATGAATTTTGATACTACGTATCCTTTTCTTCCTTGATTGTTGTGTGAAATAGGGTATGAATTTGTGCTTTACAAGATCTTTCATTTTTTGTAATTTTTCCATAATTTTCATGTAATTTTGTAAATGATTTTCTGACATATTTATTTTAAAATGTTTTCCATTGCTTCATATAAGTTTCAGATTGTGTCCCATTTGGGACTGAATTTTTCGACAAACTGGAAGTGTAGAACTCTGCTTTTCTGAAGACCCCTTTATGAAATTTTTTTAAAAATAATCTGTTAGTTTTGCAAGTGTTGCCAAAAGATGGGAGACATTGTATCTTGCTTGTCAGCAGGAATGCCTTTAATTTCCTAGTAGGAGATTGATTAATTATTGGTGTGAAAAATTGCAGGTGGTTTCTAGGCTATACTTGCTGTGATGCTTGTGGAAGATTGTTTGTGAAAGGAAACTACTGTCCTGTTTGTTTGAAGGTATCATTTGTTATCTTGAAGATCTTGTATCTCTGAGCTTTTATTTTATTGAATTGCTAACTTTTATTTTGATTGTATATTACATGATTGTTAAAAGCTCCATCTCCTTGTGGAAATAGTACTCTGATTGTAAACATTATATGGTTTTTGTAAATGTGTAGAAGTGGATATATGTTGAATGTGTATTTGCCAGAAGTCCCTCCCTATGCCTCCCCTTTCCCCCCGAAAAAGGAATCCATGCGCATAAATTTTGATGTTCTTTCTATCTATTGTCTGAACAGAAGAAAGTGACTACCTGTTTGGCTCCAATGATGTAGGTCTATAGAGATTCTGAATCAACACCTATGGTTTGCTGTGATGTTTGCCAACGCTGGGTGCACTGCCAGTGTGATGGCATCAGGTTTGCTTTATGTTTTTTTTTTTTTGTTTCTTTTTTTATGATAAGTTAGTTTGCTTTTTGCTCTTATACTTAAATGCAATTACCGTAATTATTTCTAACATATATTATATTTTTTCTGGGTACATGTTGTTTAATGTTTGGTTTATATGAAAGGAATACAGGTGATTTTATTATTTTGATTTTTTGGCAATTATGTTGATGTATGATATGAAATTCTCTTCTTTAAATTTTTTTTTGACTGATACCTATCCCCAAAAAATCTTTTTAGAACTGATAACTATAAGAATTGAACCAAACCCCACGCTACCTTTTGGATGCCAAGCTAGCAATTTTACCGCTGCGCTACAACTACTTTGGCTAGTTGAAGCTTTTACATTAAATTGGAGGTGTGAACCTTAATGGTGAAAACACCTTAAAGTAGCTTGGTGTCCCTTGAGAAGAAATGAAAAATAAGTAATTTCTCTATGGATGACAAGTCTCTATGGATAGTCAGAAAAGATGAATGTATAGCTTGATGAGGGGGAATAAGGTTTTGTTGCCCTCGCAGGATGAAATGATCCCAAGCCGATACTTGACATGTCCCCCCTCTTCCAGGCCCATCACAAGGAAAACGAAACCCAAGATTTGCTTTATCCGGTATCAAACGGGAGCTACGAGCAAATAGAACACCTTTCAAGAGTATCAATACCGTCACATGAATCGTAAATGCATGAATGTGATGTACCAAAAAATCTGCGGTTCCTAATGGAATAGGTAACAAAGCCACTTTGCCACCCACTGCTACTAAATCACCACCCCCCCAAGTTAAACTGGTGCTTGTTGTTGCACCAGGAGCTGTTGCACTAGGTGCTAAAGCATGGGTGTTTTGTATCCATTGAGCAAAAAACAGGTTGGTATGGATGAAAGAAGTGCATAGGTTATTATGGATGGAGTTTCATGTCGTGGCTAATGAGTGATGAGAGCAATGGACGTATTGCAAGGATGAAAAATTATTGAGTTCTGCTAGTGCTAGTTTTAAGTGAATTATAAATAAGATGGATTTATTGAAGAATAACTTCGCAGAGGTAGAAGAATTTAATCTATGACAAAATCTTGAGATGGTGGAATCAGGATTGGGAAGTCCATATTATAATGGTGAAATGTGGTGTGATTAGCAAACATAGGAAAAAGAAAAGTTATCAGATAGATCATAGGAAAAAGATAAGTTATCAGATTCGAAGGACTATTAGGGATTGTCATAATCAGAAGAAAATTAGACTGATGGCACCAGTAGGTGATGTGGTGGATTAGGATTACACAAAGCTTCTTGGTAGTTTTGAAAACTGGAAGAATGGCTGTAGGCATTGTGGATTGGGAAAGGGCCAGACTTCACTTGGATTTAAAATCACCTCTCCTTCTAGGATATTTATCTAAAATTTTCACATTGAATGTGGGTTGGAATGAATGTTAATCATATAATAAAGGCTATACTCTGAACACGAGATTTGGATTTGAGGTTTTCAAATTAAATATCTTCCAATTCTTTGAAGCAAACACACAATGAGTGACTTATGTCGAAAAATTGTGCATTGCATCATTAACACTTACCCTATGAGCTATTTCACTTCCAGGTTTTTTTCAATTTATGAATTTGTTTCTCCAGCCATACTTTCAAGTTTCAAATATCGATCAGAATACTGGGGATTTTGATTGATCTTGAAGCTTTTTCGAGCCAATTATAGGTTGCTATTGGGATGTGGTTATTTTCTATATGAATGCATGAGTAATCATTAATGCTCGCCCTATGGGCTATATCCCCTTTTGTTCTTTTTGAGGAGCAACTTTTTATTTTTATTTTTAATTTTTTTTATCTTTATTTTTTTTAACCTTTTAAGCTTAGTAGCAGGGAGCTAATTTTGAATCACTTCTTGAAGAACTTTGCTTATACGTATTAGAAATATCTTTGCAGTGACGAAAAGTATCTGCAGTTTCAAGTAGATGGAAATCTTCAATACAAATGTGCCACATGCCGTGGAGAGTGCTACAAGGTTTGTTGAAAACATGATAGTTTTGAGGGGGAGAATTTTTTGCAGTTGGTTGCTAATTTAATATCTCCTTTTCTTGTTTTTACTAAATCGCCAGGTTAGGGATCTCGAGGATGCTGTTCAGGAGCTTTGGGGGAGGAGAGACAAAACTGACCGGGATTTAATTGCAAGTTTGAGGGCGGCTGCTGGGTTGCCAACCCAAGAAGAAATATTTTCAATTTCACCTGATTCAGATGATGAAGAAAATGACCCTATTTTATTAAAGAATGAATATAGTCGCTCCTTAAAGTTTTCTCTTAAAGGTTTAGTTGATAAATCACCAAAGAAGGCGAAGGAATATGGACAGAGGTCTACAAATAAGAAGAACATTATGAAGAAAGGATATCAGCCATCTTTAATTGGTAAAACGGAAGCACATCAGAGTTTTGAAGGACATAGTGATGCTCAATCATTTGGATATAGTATGGGTGATGACATGCAATCCTGTAGAAGTGAACATATTTCTTTTCCTGTTGCTGGGAGTTTAACTGAAGGTATATGCTCTATCAATCAGGCAGGGGTCCTGAAACACAAGTTCATTGATGAGGTTGGAATGAGTAATGAAGATAGGAAATCTAGAATGGTTCAAATGAAGAGTAATAAACCTCATGGTGTGGAAATTGGGGATGACATTGGGAAAAATGCTGGCAAGTCCAAGACCACAAAGGGACCAAAGCTAGTTATACATTTGGGTGCGCGAAATAGAAATGTAACTAATTCTCCAGGGTCTGATGCTTCAAGCTATCAAAGAGAGCAAGATTTGACAACTTTTAATGGTATATGCCACCTATTGTTAGTTGTGTTTCAAGATTTATTTATAAGTGATGATTTGTATGAGTTTACCCATAAAGGGAGAATGCATGAGAAAATCCTTTCTAGTAAATGCAAGTATGGTTTATCTCCAATTTTTTGCATTTGTGACATTTTTGATAGGAAACAATAATACTATTGATAAAAGAAAAAGGAGAATGTACAGGAAGAGCAATGTATTTTTTGTGGAGACACAAAAAAAAAAGAAAAAGAAAAGGAAAAACAGCTTGCGAGCTAGTCCATTGGGACTAAAACGAAATTCCCTAAAGAAAGTAGCGTTGATAAGGAAAGAGGGGGGGTTGTTAAATGCCTCTGAATTGTTGAAGCATGCCAAACCTTTTGCCATGACACAGGATTCAAAGATTTGAATTTTAGACTTTGCAATGAAATGTCAGTCTTTTTGCGTGTTTTTGTTGAAATTGCATATGCGATCTTGGCATTTGCATATTCTATGCTCCGAAAAAGTTGCCTGTAGCTCTTTCTTGCACTTGGGAAACTTTTTCCTGATATTTTATCTTTATTCTCTTTCTAGGAAAACTTCTTATATGTTGAGCTTGCTTGAAATGGTTTGTCAATCTAGGTTTGCATTGATGGTCCAGACTATCTTATGGAAGTTATAATCTAATAAGAATTACTTTTTCCTGTTCTGCTTGGTATAATGTTTTAGTGAGACACAGAACTTATGATTTTTTTTTTTTGATCGGTGAGACACATAATTTATGAATACCATCTTAACCATGTAATCCTATGATAAATGTTCTCAATTTTTTTTCCTCAGTAAGGCTGTTCTATAGATGTTATATACAAAAATATTGGGGGGATTCCCAAATATTTTCATTTCAATTGTCTGGTTTTTTTGTATTTACCTTTATTGACATATGGGTGTGCAGCTTCCACAAATCTTTTTATCTAAGTCTGACATTCTTTCATGCATTGATCAAACCAAACACTCCTTCCCCCCCCCCCCCCCCCCCCCCAACCCAAAATCACAACAAAAATTTTGTATTTATGTGTGTTTTGGTTTTGTACAGGGAGGGAAGATACAGGCCAACAGCGATCGGGTGATAAGCATATGTTAGACAGACATGATGCCACAGCCAAATTTGGCAATGGTAAAGGTATTTTCTGTCAATGTCATCCATCCATTACTGGGAATATCTTGGTCCTAATTTATCATGCTCTCATTGGTTGGCTTATATAAATAGAAGATGCACTTATATGACTTCTAGTACTACAAGCATCATTATGTTTTATGTAAATTGCAGGAGATGAAGTTGATTACTCTGACCAATTAAAGGGTTCGAAGTTTCGAGGAAGAGAAAGCAACTTGATAAAGATTAGAAAAATTAACTCAGAAGTTTCTGCCATGAAACCTAAACTTGGTGGAGGGAATGTGGCAGATGGATGTGAATCTGTTTCTCCAGTGAATCCACGCGTTTCATTGGGAAAAAGCAGCACTGAAGGAGGCACAACTGCAATAGGGACTATAACTGAAGTCCCTGCAATTACAGTTGACAAGGTATCTTTAAGGAGTTATGCAGAAGGTAGCCCGGATGTATCTGGTGATCAGATTTATGATAATGCTCGCACACCTTTAGTCTCACATTCATTGCCAAAGGATTCCAAACCTCTGCTGAAGCTTAAATTCAAGCATCCTTATCATGAAAATCAAAGTTCTCATTCTCATGGCGAGGATGAGAAGAGTTCTGTTAAGGGCCAAAGGACAAAAAGAAAGAGACCGTCGCCCTTTGTGGATAAAACATCAGCCAAGGAAGATGAAGATACCTCACAATGGTACGATGACAATACAATGAATGAGATCTTGGATGCTAACTGGATACTGCAGAAGTTGGGTAAAGATGCAATTGGAAAGAAAGTGGAAGTTCATCAGCCATCTGACAATTCCTGGTGAGGTTTTCCTTCTAAAATCATTAGAAAATTGACAAATATAGGAAAGCCTAGGGTACTAGGAAAAGGACAATGCTTGACTCCAAACTAGGTGGGAGGAATCTCCTCCTATCCACCTATGTGTTACAACCTTATTGTGCCACACATGCATTCACATGTATGTTGTGTTACTATTTAATTTTAACAAAAAAAATAAATAAATAAATCAGAAAACACGTGCATTGCATATGTGGCAGATTGTGGGTAGGAAAAAATTCCTCCTACCTTAGTGTGCCACACATGCACTCACATGTATATAATGTTACTATTTAATTTTAACCAAAAAAAAAAAATCAGAAAACACATGTGCATTGCATATGTGACAGATTGTGGTTAAGACACGTATTCGGGTAGGAGGAAGTTCCTCCTACCAAGTTTGGAGCTAAGTATTGTCCCTTGGAAAATACCATCAACCATTTTATGAAGTTGGTCTATTTTACTAAAGTTTCACCGAATTCTGTTTATGCTTTGGAAACAGACTATTCCCAGGTAGTTCTGTGGGATTAGTTTTGTAGACCTATTTTTGTGTCAAAGTCTTACTCTTGATGGCTCAAACTTTTGATGGAGGTTTTTTTTTGGGTGCATTGTGGGCTGAATTTCCAGTTTCTTTCCTTCCAGGCACAGGGGAATGATAATGGACTTTATTGGCACATCAGTTGTATCTGTTGCCCTAGATGATGGAAGGGCCAAAAAATTGGAACTCGGGAAGCAAGGAATCCGATTTGTTTCTCAGAAGCAAAAGCGGTAAAATACATGAAGGGTGATCTCTCTATGAACGATTACATCTTTATGAGACCTTCCTTTTCACACGTGGAGTTCTTGATGGTGAAAGCAGTCAAAAATAGGGGTTATCAACTCAATTTAGAGAGTCACTCCTGTTTGGGCTTCAAGAAATCAGTGCTTTCTTATTTTGTTTGCTCCAACGGCAGCTGGTTTTTCTCTGTAACATTGTGGCGGTTGGGGTTTGTTTGCACAACCAAGAGCTAATTTTGTTCCATCCATCTAACTTTTTTCTCTGAAGGAAGGCATCCCCTTTTTATCTCTCTGTGTTCTCTCTCTACATGTAGTTGTAAATTTTTAGGTCTTAATTTTCATCCTTTTTTTGTTTTATTTGTTTATTTTTTTTATAAATCAGAGTTTGAAAATACTGCTTAGGTATCCAGCTCCCAAAAATGTTAGCTCATATCCCTTGGGATGTCCTTAGGTACTGTATGTGCAAAGCAATCTTCATCTATTTAAATTTAATAGAAACATTGTTGAAGGTACTCAACACTTTCCTCTCTTTTTTTTTTCCTTTTCTTTACTTGTGTTTTTTTGACTTGCACTCATGGTTACAATATAATATATTGAATCTTTACATGTTTTTCTTAATCCTCTAGGCTACCAAACAGAAAATTGTAGCGTTAGTAAGTAGATGATTGCTCCTGCTGCTACTCCTAGCAAAGAGGTGAAGCTTCTTCATATTTATATAATTATTTGTGTGCATTGGTATGTTTGAATTGAGAAAATTGAAGGCTGCTTATATATATATATATGTGTGTGTGTGTGTGTGCGTTTAGGCCCGTGTGAATTGAGATCAATATTTCTTTTCTTTTTGCCTTCCCTGGTATATAAAAACTGCTTTTTTGAAAATAAATAATTGAGAGTAATGTGAGCCTAGCCAGGGATGGCAATGGGACGAGTTTGGGATGGGGTATTTTTTTCTTACCCCGCTTTGCGGAAAAAAGTTTATTTTTAAATCTGTTTAAACTTGTGATAGGTTGAGTAGGTCTTTATCAAGGTTTTCATTTATTTTAAAATTTTTGTTTATTTATGGAGTATGGATAAACAAACTATTATTATTATTTATTTAAAATAAATATATTATAAATTGGTAAATTCCATGTCAATAACAAGTAGGGGAATCCAGTCAAATGTCTATAATTAAGTTGGAAATTTAGGTTAGGTCTAACACTAATTTTTGAATAAATTACACCGACTTTCCTTAAGTTTCTTGACAATTACGGTGATCTATTTTTTAATTTTTAAAATTACACTAATCTTTCGTACTTTACTTGATAACTTACAAATACTCTCTTCCAATTAATTTTTCTTTTTAAAAAGACAAAATTGCTCCTTTATGTTATTTTTTGAAAACTTTTTCTTAATTTTGATCATTTTTTTATAACTTTTATTTTATTTTATATAAAAAAAAGTTTAAGTTAAATAACTTATTTTAATTTTATATAAAAATAAATTTAAGATTTTAATCAAAATTTATTTGAAAATAAAAAACAAAATAAAAAAATTAGTCAAAATTGAAAATTGTAAAAAAAAAAAATCATAAAAGGATAGTTTTGTCTTTTTAAAAAGAAAAATTGACACGAGGGGGGCATTTGTAGGTTATTAAGTAAAGTATGGGAGGTTAGTATAATTTTAGAAATTACAAGGGAGATTAGTGTAATTGTAGAAATCTCAAGGAAGATCAATATAATTTACTCTTAATTTTTTTAATCCCAAAAGTTGACCAAAATACCCTTTAACATATACGAGCTCCGTGTGCAATGTAACAAACTTGCATAAATTAAGGAACTTATTTCTATTTTTTTTAAGTTTTAAAATTCAATAACATTCAATATATATAACATTTTTTTATAAAAATTATATATTTGGACTATACAGATTGAGACATATTAAACAAGATTCATATTCCATATGAATATTTTTTTTTTTAAAAAAAGAAAAGAATCGATACGAACGATGAAATTGCAATGCCATGGAAACAGTGAAATTTCACTGTCTAATATTTTAGCTTGCTGATTCCAAGATTTTGGAGATGAATAACACTATATTGAATGGCAATCATAAAATGTTAGAAAGAAATGCAATTAACGGGCCTAATAATACAAAGTTTTCATCCATTACATCTAGTAGTATAATCCTTTTATAGTGATAATTCATTGTCACAGGGAAAATAGTGAAAATTTACTATCTTTCTTTGGATATTGAAATTCCATTCTCCAAAGCTTGTAAGTTCACGAATTTAGATTATGGATAGCTTATCATTTGTTATGTTTTGTTTTTTCCACCCCTAACATCCATAATCTATGAAAACAAGTTCTAACGCCTTGTAATTATGAGATTGTGAAATTTCATTGTCCAATACAACACTGAAAGTTTAATGTCTGCAAAGACAAATAGTGAAATTTCACTATACTAAAAAATAATGAAATTTCACTATCCTAAAAAAAATAGTGAAATTTCGTTATCTTTTTAATACGATGAAATTTCACCTCAACTTTAATGATAAATTCAATTAAACCTTACATACTTGATTTGCATAATAATCTTCCCACAACTATATTACTTAGGCTGCCACACATTTGTCTTTGTCAAAAATGACAAACACATTGAATTTTCATTATTTTAAACCTAATAACAAATTGAGCATAAAGAAAAGCCATTGGTTGGCAACGAAGCATGAACAATACCAAAATAACCAAAATCACCATCCAAAACTTTCTATCTTACACCATCTTATGCAAACTGCTACCAATACAAAAAAATAGACAACTACGCACTAATACCATAAATAGAAGTTCATCCCGCTTTAATCAATTGAATAAACATTGTATTTGTTTCTCCTTTTTGGTTTATGCATAACCCCCTAAACTTCTCCCACCAAACGACACTTCGAAACCCTAATTCACTAATGATGCTACAAGGTGTAAGGGTTATGATCTTGATTGGTAACTCTACCACATATAACGATTATAATAGATATCCACCATATAAAGCGCTAAAAATTATGACCTCCATTATATAATTAAAACCCTACGATTTGTTCACGAGACAAATGGGAAAATAAGGTAATCATTTGTTCAATTATGATCATTGCATTGAATTTAACAATAGGCAGTTGTAAAACAAAGAGACAGTGGTTACATTTATTATAAGGGTAAACTTGTCATTATGATAAATACATTAATGACGCGTTGTTATAAAGAGACCTCAACTCAAAAATAAAATAGACCAACTTAACTTATAATACAAAAACATACAACTATGTCATCACACTCAAAAGCAATCCAAAAAGGACTTATTTGTAATAATCCCAAAAAGTATTTGTATTACAAAAATACTTTTTATAGTCTCACTTTACATCTACCAAGATGCCCTTTTCCATTGGTTATTTACTTTTCATTAGTTGAATTAAGAAAACTTCTGCAAAAAACTAAATCGGGATAATTACACTGACCTCCCATGTATTTCTTAAAATTACACTAACTTCCTTGTATAAGAATTTTCAATGATGGTGTTAAGATATCAACTAATTTTTTTTTTATATCAAATATCACATGGGACTATGGGAGATTGGTACAATTATTTTTTGAGTTAATTGACCTCTGGTCCCTAGTTTAGTAACTTTATTAGTAATTAATTCATGTTTTTTATGTTTTTAGTGTAAAGGATATATTTTTCAACTTCCTTATTGTGAAGTACATTATATATTATGTGGCATATTTCATTCATATACTCATGACGAATTTACCTTTTTTCCTTTTGTTATCCATGTGTTACTGAAGTTACGTAATTGAAACCTTTTTGAATTAGATTTTTGACTTGTTTTTTAATCTTTGACGCATTCCTTATTTATTTTTGGCAATATTAGTTTCGTATTTTTTTTTTGGATTGGATCTTATCACATCATTTCTTCTCTGCATATTCTTTTCTATAGCTTCACGAGTTTTTAACCTTTTATTTCTTCGTTCCTTCTTTGTGACCCCCCTGATCTTCCTTGAAACTGCCCTTTGTTGTTGCTTCCCTGTAATTCACAGTATAATTTTCTCATGCTGTCATAATGTTACGTAAAATTTTACAATACATTAAACTGTAATAATTGCACAATATATACAAAATGTCAGTAATCTAGTATATTTTTTCCTTGCTATCATACTGTTATATAATATTTCACAATAGATTAAACTGTAATAATTGTGTAATATATGCAATATTTTTCTCCTTGTTGTCATACTGTTATGTAATATTTCACAATAGATTGAACTGTAATAATTGTGCAACATTTTTCATTGTGTCTATTTGGAATTTAATGTCATATAACCCTTATTTACATTTTAATATTGATATGCTACAACTGTAAATTTTCACAATACCTCATATGCAAAAAATTTACACCCCATTTTTGTTTTGCTACAGCTGTAAATTTTCACAATACATTATATGCAAAAAATTTATCATGTTGTTATACTGTTATGTAATATTTCACAATAAATTGAATTATAATAATTGTGCGATATATACAAAATTGCCCCAACCAAATGAATTTTTAACATTTTTTCACTGTGTTTGTCCAAAATTTAAGGCCATATAAACCCTTGTTTACATTGCAATATTGATCTGCTACGACTGTAAATTTTTACAATGCCTCATATGCAAAGAATTTACACCGCATTTTTGATATCTAGTTTCATGGTATAGAAAATTATTTTTTTACAAATGTAAAGATAAAATCTGATACACACGTAAAAATTTCACACATATTTCATATTCAAAACAAAATCACACCATTATTAGAACTACTGAACCGAACAAAAAAAAAAAAAAAATAAAAAACTTACCTTTTGGCGCCATTTTTTACTAAACCTGTTCTTATTTTGCCACTTTCGACAAAATATAACACCTCGTTGTTAGGTTTCTTGCTTTTCATATTTCTAAAATCTACACTTAGCTGCGTTTTAATCCCACAATTTCATAGTTTGTATTGTGAAAAATCCAATTTTACGTTCCTATTTTCGAAACCCCGATGAATGTCGATAATACAGGAGTTTAGAATTCCCTTTTCTGTGCCGACGATCGATGCTATATAGATATAGAAGTGGGTTAATCGTGGGTGCGATTGTGTTGCCTTTTTGAGTAACAGCAATTACGCTATTTGTTTTTGCGCGACCTCGTTTGGTGCACGTATGTCAAATTTTTTTTTCATCTTTTGATATTTTTTAGTTAGGAATTATATTGTTCATATAAGGACATGTTTGGTATGCTGGAATAAAATAAGATATGAATGAAATAATATCAAAAATAGAATGAAGCATGAATAAAATGTGAATAATTATTCCATTATTTTGTTTGGCTGAATACCCGATAATGAAATGACAATTACATTTCCGTATTTGGTTTGAATTATCAAATTGTTGGAATGAAGTTAATATTAAGTTAAATATTCAAAGTACTTGTATAAATTTCAAAGCTTTCATGTAGGTTTAATGAAAAACAAATTTAACTTGCATTTGTTTTATTGGCAAAAAAAAATAAAAATTCAATTTGCATTTTTTTTATTGGCAAAAAAAAAAAAAAATTGAACCTGCATTTTTTTTTATTGGCAAAAAAAAATTTAAAAATTTTAGTAAGAAATGGAATGAGCATTCCGTGACTTTTGGTAAGGAATGGTGATTCCAGCTTATTTAGGAATAGTCATTTCATTTATAATGACCATTCCGGCCTAAAAAATCTAAACAAACAGAAGAGTAGAATAGCATAAAAAATGCGCATTCTATTCATACTCTCATTCCGGCCTATCGAACATGGCCTAAGTCTCTTGGACTTTTTAAGTTACAAGAGTTATGATTAAACTCTATTATAATTATAGTCTTAACCAAGGAAGTGTAATTAAATGACTCCTATTAACTCTTTAAGGAGAAAATGGTAAATTTAGAGCAATCTACGATAAAACGTATGGTTCTGTTCTATCGAATATAAACCCACTATATTATTCTTGTTATATTCACCTTATTTTTAAAGTTCCTACACAATCGCGAAGTTTTCGAGGCAAGCGGCGAGGCTGCCCCACCGTTCTCCCGGCGAACGCCGTTTATCCATGTAAACCCTAATTCTTTCTCAATGTTATTCTCTCTCACTATATATGTATATATATACATATACATACACATACAGGCATTCGTTAATTGTCCACAATCCTTTCCTAAAATGGACTCTCTCTGTTTATGCATTTACGTCTTTTTATCTTTGGATTGATTTGTCAAAAATCTTGCATAAATATTCCCCCTTCATCTTCTGTTTGTTTCAATGGAAGGTATAACCGGCAACCCATTTTTTATTGTATTATTCTCTATATTCTTTCACTCATTTAACTACGGAAATTTGATTTATTTTTCTTGGAAAAACTCTTCCGTGGAACTATTATCTGTTGAACAAAACGGAATCTTTTTACGCTTCTATGCAATAGAGGCCCCAACAATATGTTTATTACATCAGAACCGCCGTGTTTTGGGGCCGAGTGTAATTCAATTTCTAGCTTAAATTATTGTAATGTTTCGGATTCACTTGAGTTACAATTCAACCTAACTTCATATTAGTATTTTCGTGTGAGATATTGCGAATGCGTTCACCAAATCTTTTGTTATTTGTGGCTTTCTGGTGGCTGTGTATTTTTAATTTATTTCATCAGACAGTAAGATCTGAAGTTGAACCCGTTTACTCCATAGTCTTCTTAACTTTAGCACATGACTTAGATAGCTCTTGTTGTCCAACTAAAGTTTAATCAATGTGATATTCTGAAATTTTAGAAGGAATGCATCAAGTGGAATTGTGATTTGGAACTTTATGCAAGTATAATCTTGTGTTGTGAATGCATTTTAATCTTTTAGGACGCTGGTTAAATGCAATTATGATTCTATTTCTTTGAATTGTTTCTGACTGCGACTCGAAATGGGCCATTGATGGTGGTTGCATTTGTTATAGTGTCCGTTTTAAGTTAGCTAGATTTATCTGGTAGCTTAAACTGCTTGTTATGGAAAATTACAATCCATAAATTAAAGCTGTAGGCAAATAATGGCTACGATTTTTTGTTTAACTTGATTAGCCAAAAGTGATCATATACTGAAGGAGAAGCACGGAGCTCCAAATAGGGCATTTTATCATGTCAATGCCGATGGCCATGGTTAAATAATGATCAACCATCCATCACTTGATATTTTCTTCTGATAATATGTGGGCATGAACTTAACCATCCATGTATGTGATGCATTTTAGCTCTCTCTACAAGGTCACAAGTTGTGTTCTCTTGTATGATGTAGTTTCATTTAATGGATAGGTACATAAAAGAGCAGGATACGGTCTAATTAGTGGGACGATGCAGTTTGCCGGACATACTTTGTTTGCTTCTTTTACTCCTATTCATTCTGTTATCCTAAAAAATCATCGCAGATTGTCATCAAATATATTTTATGGGAATTCCACTAAATCAAGGAAATTATATGCTTACTATCAGAAGCACCAACTGCATAGAGAACCTGTGATGGTTGCTGGGCGCTATTATCCGCCTTGGTTCAGGTAAGTAGCTTTAGGAATTCAATTGAATCTGACAAGTTTATTGAATCTTGAGTAGCTTTAGGAATTCAATTGAATCTGAAAAATTTATTGAATCTTAACCTGTATCAATTGGAATTACTTGATTTACAGTGTTGCTCCAATGATGGAATGGACGAACACTCATTATAGAACTCTTGCCCGACTCATTTCAAAACATGCATGGCTCTACACTGAAATGATTGCTGCAGAAACAATTGTTTATCAGAAGGGAAATTTGGTATGTTTGTGCAAACTTTGTGTTCCTATTTTTTTTTCTCTCTCTGTGAGCACTAGATGCATAAGGAATTTTTAATGGAAGATAAATTTAAAAAAAATTGAGGATGAAATTTTTACATTTTATAGACAGTTCAAGTTTAAATTTATATATGTGGTGTTTGCAATATTTTTGGCATGCCTTGTCTTGCTTTCAGTTTTCGTGATATCCAAGAAATATTGAATTACCTTGTAGATAAATGCTGCAATGGAGCAAATATATAGCATACGACTTGTGATACTTACCCAAAAAAAAATCATCCTAGCTTGTTAAAGGACAAGTTTGAACATATAATATGTAAATATGGAGAAACTGCTTGAGCATTGATAATACTTTATGAAACCAGAATTGGATCTATGACATGGAGTTTTGTTACCAGTGCCACTGTTTGATAATATTTATAGTGATTTTTTGAGGGAATATATCACTATTGGGTTTTAGTGATTTAGACGATGCATACTCACTTTCGTAGTCAACTTTGTGGGAGAAACTTACGATGACGTCATATGCGAGCTAAAGTGGTTCATTGGATATAACCAAATCATAGCACGAGACTAGTAAGAAGTGAAATAAAGATGGTTGTGATAGAATCGACTCACATTATGGGTTGGCTGTGAGGAGGTTTATGTATTTTTATTGTTCATACCAATATGTGGTTCTTCAGTGTCTGTTATTTGCATATGAATTGATACAGTATGCCATGTCCTTTTCATTGAAGGAAAAATATGTGGTGTGGTGTTTTGCAAAATTTGATCGGAGCTAGGTTTGTTATTCAACATATAGCAGTTGTTTAAAGAATGTGACATGATATTGGTTTCAGATTTTTTTTTATTTGCCCACCATAATTGGTAGTAGTTTTTGTTCAAAATTTAGATTTTGTAATTTGTTGGCGTGTAGTGGGCTTGCGCCATGTTCTGGTGCCTCTAATGAATTATTTGTCAATTTATTTGTTTTTTGTGTTAAGGGATAGGAGTCATAAGACATGATCTGTAGTGTCTTAAATGAAAAATTTCAGAAGGATAGGAGTCAACGGACATGATCTTGAGTGGCCTAAATGGAAATCTTACCACTTCCATTGGGTGGTTGAATATGCTGATATTTGTTTGGGTGATTCAAATGATGCTTGAACCTTGATTTGAAAACCTACCAGCTTGTGTTGGTGATAGAATCTACGGGAAACGTGGTTCAGCCTTTGAGTGGTTCAATGTTCCTATATTAATTTTTGAATTTTTGGCTTTGTGTATTTGCATTTTTTTTTGGAAATTATATTGAATGGTAGGCATTCAATTGTCTTACAATCCACTGATTGAATTGATATGAATATGGTCATTGAATTAGGAAGGGACTTGTATCCTCAACAGCTTTATGTTTGGTGCATTGATGCATGTAATTGGCTTGATGAATTTGATTTGGTATTTTTTTTTTTATGATAGGTAAGTGGTCTCTGGGGTGGGAGTTGACCCTGGGACCTTGGGAATATTAACCAAACCTCTTCCCAACTCATCCAACCCCAAGGGTTGAATTGATTTGGTAAAAAAATTTGATCTTGTTAAAAAATCAGAGAACTCAGTGCTTCCACTTTTCGTTAAAAAATGATATGTGATGTGTGTTAATTTGTGTATTCCTTATGAATTATTTGCGGCATTAATGTCTCGTTGTTCTTTACCTGCCATAAACAATGAGTCCATCTCATGAAATTAAATTTTGCTGCATCTGATTTAATCAGTTTTTAAAGACCTCTGATGTTTAAATTATTGTGTTGGGATTGCTCAGGACAGATTTTTGGCATATACTCCAGAACAACATCCCATTGTGCTGCAAATTGGAGGAAGTAATTTGGAAAACCTGGCAAAAGCAACTGAGCTAGCAAATGATTATGGCTATGATGAGATAAATTTTAAGTTTGTGCTATTGTTTCATCCAGTCTCTTAGATTTTTTTTTTTTCTTTTTCATAAGTGAACTGAGACTTTGTGCATCTCCCCAGTTGTGGATGTCCTAGCCCAAAGGTAGCTGGACACGGGTGTTTTGGTGTGCGTCTTATGCTTGATCCAAAGGTTTGAAGACTTTGCTAATTACATTGTTAAGTGCAACCATTCTAGGTGGTGATTTTATTTGTCAATATGCTCTGACATGAGGTCTGGTTTTTACGAGGAAAGTTTGTTGCTGAGGCTATGTCAGTAATTGCTGCCAATTCAGATGCTCCCGTTAGTGTTAAATGCAGAATTGGTGTTGATGATCACGATTCATATAATGAACTCTGTAAGATTCTTTCATTTTCTTTACCAATCTATTCAAGTTAAGGCTATAACTTGAATTTCTTTCACTGTAGAAGATATATTCCTCGAAGAAATTTACATGGGTCAGATAGCTGATATGACATTAAGAAGCATTTGCTGTTCTTTATTCTGTATTACCTTTTTCGTTAGATTGTTCACCTATTGCTTCCTGCTAAATATCAGAAACCTGGCACCATTTTTTCTTGCTCGAAGGGTGGCTTTGGACATCCTATGAACATGAAGCCTTTCCGTTTTAGTTTTCAAAACATATGAGGGTCAAATCCATATTCAAGAACAGAGTACATATCGCGTTTGGAACGTCACTTGCAGTGGTAGTAAAAGTTTAAATGGTGCCTTTTTTTTGATAACCCAAGGGGGACATTTTTAAATGGTGCCTTTTCATGATACTCTTGAAATGGTGTGCAATGAAACTGGTATCATTTCAACTGCTATGGAAAAAATAAAATGGAACTGACTTGAAATGCTAAAGTGAACAATTTTGTTTCAATACAAGGAGGAAAATGTTTTTTTTTTTTTTCTGCCACAAAGAAAAGAAATACCACAAGAGCCAAAAACATTAAAACCTTGAATGCTGAAACAACAGAGAAACTAAGTTGGGATGCAGTCCCATATGGAATTCATCAATGTAAAGCATTCCTCTTCTAGCACATCTTTGCTTATGAGTTAGCCCATCTGGATATCCAATTGAGTGTAAAGGTCAATTGCGTCTTTTACGTATTCAAAAAAAGTTTCTTCTTTTGACAAATTATAATAGATCCACTCGACCCTCTACCCTCTATCATTTAATTATGATTTTTTTTTCACTATCAATTAAAGCGTTATAGAAATTCTATTTTCAACATGACAAGAAGGGTGCCAAGTTTTGTTCTATTAGTGATAGCAATTCCAAAATGCCTGAATTTGGTAGAAATCTCGTGACCACTGCGATCTCTTGAAATAGCTCCCAAATTGGATTAAACTAGATTACCAAGGGTGCACACCATCAAATTGGAGCTTCATTTTACTCGTTGCACTCAGACTTGGAAGATGAATGATAAGATTGCTTCTTAAGGATGAGGAAAGAACTTCAATCCAGTCTTGGGTAATAATAACAAGACTTGCAGAACTTTGAAAGGTGCAAAGTTCGATTAAAACAAAGAGGGAGTGAAGAATTTCTCTCTCATCTTTAAGGATCAATTTTGTTTCACTTGTCAAAAAGGAAAAAAATCGTTTTGGTCACCTAGAAAATGGAAATGTTTTGGAAACATTAAAAAACATAGTGGAAATGATGAATATAGTTGAAATATGTGGAAATATGAAGGAAAATATATGAATGTAGGAAGATAAGAATTATAATCAACTAACTGAAAATGTTTTAGGTTTACACATCCATCAACACAAGGTGATAGGGGGGTGGATTTGAGAAGTAAACGTGAATGTGAATTAGTGATTAATTCTAAATATATATATATATATATTTTTTTTTTGTTGATAAGTAAAAGTATTGTATTAAAGTGCCCAAGGAGGACGTTTGGATTGATCCCCGATCGTGTGAGGATCATGTCGAGTACCTCTTGGAGATGCTTGGTAGGTTGATTTGGGCACTTACACTCCAATAATTGTCCCCGCTAGATAGAGAGCGAGTCAATGGGCTGAACGCCATTGGGAGGTTGTGGTGGCTTTTAGGGTGCTTGATGTGCGGGGTATGATTCCTATTTCAGTTACTTTCTAAAGTTGGTCACTGGAATATTGAGTGAGGAGTGGCAGTTTGAATAGGCACTGGTGTTCTGACAATGGTGGATGCTTGAGGAGTGCTGTGGTCTCTCTCAAAAAGGGGAAGGATAACGCTCATCAAGAGCACCAATCTTCCGACCTATTATATCTCCCTGTTTCAAATTCCAATAGAGAGGAGGCTGGAGAAGCTCTAAAGAAATTTTTTGTGGGTGGGGTGGAGGAGAAGAGGAAGATGCACTTGGTGAGATGTGATATAGTGGAGACTTCGTTATCAATGGGAGGCTTAGGAATAAAAAACTTGAGAATTTTCAATAAAGCCCTTGTAGACCTAGTTATCAAAATCGCGATCCGGATCGTAGATCTTACGATCCTACAATCCAATATAGCTAAATCGATCGTGATCGCATAAAAATTGCACATGTAGTAGGATCGTTAATAGGATCGTACAAGATCGTTAGTAGGATCGTTTTCACTTTGTGGACTAAAAATTCACCCAAATCGCTGATTATTTAATGATTCAACACTAAATCTTAACAAGTATTGTTACATTTAGCTTTTTCTATTAGAGAATTTTTTTAGTGTATTTCTTTAAAATATTAATTTGTATTATTTTAGAATTTTAAAACTTACATTTTATAAGCAAATATAAATAAAAAATTGTAGATACATATACTTCTACATGTTGTCATAATATTATACTTTATTTATTTATTTTAGGC
Source organism: Nyssa sinensis (assembly GCA_008638375.1). Taxonomy (NCBI): domain Eukaryota; kingdom Viridiplantae; phylum Streptophyta; class Magnoliopsida; order Cornales; family Nyssaceae; genus Nyssa; species Nyssa sinensis. Next base: position 36,673,112 of record CM018052.1, read on the forward strand.
TTGTTTATTATTGATTTTTAATAGCTCTTTACTTTTATATATATACTTGGCCATTTTTTTAAAGAATTTTGTAGGATCTAACGATCCTCGATCTGATCCTATGAACCCCCAAAACGATCCAACATAGGATCCTGATTTTAACAATCTTGCCTTTAGGTAAGTGGTTGTGGTGGTTTGGGATGGAAGACCAAGCACATGGGAAGGAGGTGGTGATTATGAAGTATGGTAGCATCGAGGGGGGATTGGTTTTGATAGGGAGTAGTGGAGGCTTTTGGTTGTGAGGTGTGGGCCGTGTGGCAAATGCTTCAACGAGGGGTAGAAGATTTCGGAAGTCACAATTGTTTTGAGGGGGGGGGATGGTAGACGAGTGAAGTTTTGTGATGATGTATGGTGTGGGAATGGGGCTTTGAAGTAGGGATTTCCCAACTTGTTCAATAGCCTTTGACAAAGGGGTTTGGGTGGTGGATTGTTATTCTCAGCTGGGTGGGGAGGTGACATGGTCTTCTAATTTTAGGAGGAACTCTTTTTGATTGGGAGGTGGAGGAAGTGGCTTGGTTGTTGGAAGTTTTGAGTAGGTGAAAGGTGGTGGAAACGAGCAGTATCTGGTGTCGAAAGTATGCAATCCAAGACGTTCACGGCGCAAACTTTTTACAAAGAATTGGTGGGGAAGGAAGTGAGAATATTCTTGGAGATTGATATGGCATTCCCAAGTCCCTCCCGAGGTTTCTTTCTTTATTTGAGAAGCGGTTTGGGGCACCGTTTGGACTATTAATAATTTTCAAAAAAAGGGAATTCCGTTTGGCAATAGATTTTTGTATGTGCAAGGGGGAGGAGAAAACGGTAGACCATTTCCTTGTTCAATGTCCGTTTGCTTGGGATTGTTGGTGTTTTTTTCTCTCCATCTTCGGTTGTGCTTGGGTGATACCCGCTTCATTAAAGGAGTTACTTCTTTGTTGGAGTGGTGCTCGGGTGAAGGGGGAGGCTAGGAGGGTGTGGGAGATGGCACCTATGTGCTTGATATGATGAATTTGGAGAAGAAATAGGAGAATTTTTTAAGTTACTTTTCTTTTGGGCCAAAAAAGCTTATTTATTGTATGTAGGCTCTTTAGTGGTTTTTTTGGGGACCTTAAGGTCTATTTAGTGGTGGCCTTTCTGTTGTATATATTGGTTCGCCCCCCTTGGTCGCTTTTTTTTGTTTGTTTATATATACACTTTTACTTATTAAAAAAATGGGTGAAAAAATGCTTGGCAACTTCTTAACAGTAACACACAGCACACACTTGACTACTTGTTTGCAACTTGTTTGTCCAATGTGTTGTTTGCCTATTTCTTTAATAGCTAGAATTATGTATGGGTCATAAACTTACAAATATCTTTTATTTCTGAAAAACCTTGTTTATACCCCCCAAAAAATGATTTTTTGCAGGTGATTTTATTTATAAGGTTTCTTCTCAGTCTCCAGCTAGGCATTTCATTATACATTCACGAAAGGCATTGCTCAATGGCATTAGCCCAGCCGATAATCGTAAAATTCCTCCCTTGAAGTATGTATTACTTTGTACTTCATTTATTTAGAATCATGGGTTTTTTTATTATCCGGTTATGTAATAAACTTTGATGGCATTGGCTCAACACTACTGCTATGGAAAACTTTAAGTTAATAAAGAACAAACATTTTTTATATCAGAATTGATCTGTTACCATTCCTGCTATGTGCATGACAATTTTATTTATGCAGATACGAGTACTACTTTGCACTCTTGCGTGATTTTCCTGACTTAAGATTTACAATTAATGGAGGTATCAATGGCATTGATGAGGTAACTGTCAACTGTTCTGGCAAATCTGAAATAGAATGTAGAGTCTTGTGGCTTACTGGTTACCTCAATTTTCCAAATGGTACATTTATTGATGTCAAAAGGTCATCCATGGCACACACATTTATATTTTAATAAATATAAATTATCATACTTTTGTCATGGATTATATTGTATTTTGCTGTATTGTAATCACGTGTTCCTGATGTATCTCTATGGATTTTGAAAATGATCTCAACAGTATATTATATATCACTGGGTTAGTTTGTCTTAATGCATACTCCTTGCATAGTTTGTGGAAATATCTTTGATTTTTCTTTTTCTCTTTTGTTTTTAGATGCGAATCATGCAAATTGTATTCCTTATTTCTTTCTCCTTTCTGTCTATCTTTCTTTCTTGTTATGTACTTTTCTTCTTTATTCATTTTAAGGTTGGATGAGTGGAGGGGGGGGGGGGGGGTGGGAGATTCAGTTGCCAGTTCATCTCTGCAAATTTTGAAAACAATGATTCACCTAATGTGTTGGCAGATGTTATCAAAGAAAAAAATTTCTTTACCTTGTTCTAACTGTTGCAAAAGTAGTTGATGTTCTCTTCAGGAACAGAAAAAAAACTTCTTTAGGGAGATCTTGCACATTGTATTAGCATGGAATTATTATTAGTTTTTGTTGCTTAATTTGTAGTTGCATCTTACAACTAAACATCACTTTGCTATCATTTGCTTTTCCTGTGATCCCCAACAAGCCCTGACTGCAGGCAATTCATTCTTTTCCAAAAGTGCTTTCCAGGTGATGCTGTTTCATGCTTAATAACTTGAAAATGAAGGTTGATAACTTGCTTCTGCATTACTTGTCTTTCTTTTTTAGTGTAAAATCGGATTGATTTCCATAGCCGCATGTGAACAAGGATCCAATTATTCTTAATATTTTCTTTTTCCCTGTGTAATAGTTTTAAGCAATAATTCATAGTCATTAGACATTCAGATGGATGCAAGATGAAATGCTATTTTCATGAGTCAATTTTAAGTTAAAAAATTATGTTCCAACTCGACCACTATATTGGCCCTTACCTATCACAGTCTCTCTCTGAAACCACTCATTGCATTAAAAGGAAAGGGAAAATTACATGCTTCGTAGGGATGACAAATAGGGCCATTGTTTGGCAAAATGGTAAAATGCTCTTTTTGTCAATCGTGAGAATGCGGGTTCAAGTTTGAGAGCAACTACTTTGTGCAAAATAATGTTAAAGGTGGGATTTATCTCCAATTTATCCCTCCCAGCATCCCATACTAGCGGAAGCAACATTGAGTAATGGATTTCTAACCAAAAGAAAACAAAATGAAGAATAGAAGAAACAATGAAGACTTTAATAAGTAAAGGAGATAGAAAATCCCCCAACCCTTACAAGCCCAACCTCAGCCAACTTGAAGGAGGGTAGGATGATCTCTATATATATATATATATCAGGGGCGTTTTGCCACCGGTTCCCCAACAAGTCTCTTTTCAGTTTGGGTCCTGCCCAAAAAGTCCTTAAGCCTTTTTGTGACAAAAATACCCTTCCTTAAATAACGTTTGCAAGCCACGTAATAACTGTGCGCGTGACGTAATGAATTTTTTTTTTCTAACTTTCAAAATTCAGTAACTTCTAATATATAAATCTGTTTTTTATAAAATTGATATATTTGGACTCTAAAAATCAAGATGTATCAAATAAGAATCATATTGCATTCAATTTGTGAAAACAATTCTTCATGCAAACAGAGAAATTTGTTGAAAACAAAAAAATTCAAAATTATGGCTGAAAATGGCATTTTATTGGTAAAGTTAACGGCGCAAATTGGCATAGGGGTTTGGGTTGGCTAGATCTCTAAAAAATACATGAAATTCATATATAATTCGTGTATAACGGATAACCAAGTGCAAAGTTACGACAATTTGAAGTTTTTACACATTATTATGTTTTTTTGTTTTTTATTTTTCAACTTAGGTACAATCTAAGAAGTACGGACATGAGATATGGATACGACACAACACAGACACGTGTACATGTCTTTTTAAAAAAAAGTAAGACAGACACGTCAGGGACACATTGAATATATATATATATATATTATGACCACATAATAAAAAGTAAGGTTATTTCAATTAAAATTGTAAAAACACACAAATCAAGCCAAAAAAATATTAAGATATTAAAATAATAAAGTCATTAAATAAAAATTCAAGAATTTCTTATTTTAATTATTAACATCTATGATTCAAGTTTGAAAACAAATTTACTAACTATTACATAGAACATATATGTTTGTGTGTATATAAAACCAAGAAAAGAACTACAGAGAAGAGGAGAAAAAGAAGAAGAGATAAGAAAAAAATAGAAAAAGTGTCCCAAATAAATGTGCCTAAAACGTGTCCATGATGTGTTTGAAATTCATAAAAAAATATAAAAAAATGAGACTCTTTTTTAGCGTGTCCAACACGTGTCCGAGAGTGTCAGTGTCCAACACGTGTTTGACATGGACACGTGAATCAATATAGAGTGTTTGTGCTTCATACGAAGCACAATAGATTGCTCACTTATCAATTGCATCATATGGATGTGGAAAAACACATCAGATGAGTGTTTATGGTGCAACTTTTTTCTATCAACTATTATAAAAAGTCAAGACTCTATTAAATAAGTGGAGATAGTTCTTTTATAACAAACAATCATGCAATTCATTTTCAAATAAATTCAATGAAATTTTAATGTTTTAATCAAAATCTTAGTTCTTAGTAATAGAGAAACAATGAAATTGTTTCAAAGTATTAAGAAACAGTGAAACAGTTCTAGTGTTAAGTTCATTGTTTTAATCAAATTAATTTCAATTCAGTTCTAGTATTACTTATCAAAAAATAAAAAAAAAATTCAGTTCTAGTATTAAGATAACAAGGAAATGTCATTGTTTTAATTAAATTAGTTCCAATTGAGTTCCAATATTGAAGAAAATTGCGATTTTTTTTATTGGTAACATTGCGAAATTTTACTGTTTCAATTCAGTTCCAATATAAAAAAAAACTATAAAATTTCATTGTTTTAATCAAATCAGTTTCAAGTAGAGTCTCTTTTACAAAAAACTTTTATGTCGCAAGTGGAGTCTATTTACATAGAGATGCACTTAACAACGCTATACACAAACTCAATCATTTACTAATTATCTTATTATTGCATCAACAAACATGAAAATTGAATATGAATAACACTAGAATATTTTAAGTAGTCTATGCCCTTGTAAATTTTGTGGCAGAATAATGTTAATGAATAACACTAAAATATTTTAAGTAGTCTACGCCTTTTTAAGTAGTCTATTGCATCAACAAACATAAAATGCTAATGAATTTTCTCCATCACTGTCTAAAATTGTAATTTTTTTTAAAACAGAATTTCACATGTAATATGGATGTTGTTTGGTAGATCTCGGTTTTTAAAATCCAAATATGTATATTTTAGTAGAAACGGATTTATATAGTTTAAGTTGTTGAATTTTGAACTAAGAAAAAGTTAGTTGGAATGAATGTTATTTTTCGCGGAGGTATGTATATGGCATTGCTCAGATCACATTAATATTTATTTTAGGGAAAAAATGTCTTATAAAAGTATAACTAATTCACACATGGACTCTTTTTTGGGATGGAAGCAATGGGTCAATCAACTCAAGAGAACAGAATAGTACAATACAATTACAATATTATATAGTAACAGAAGAACACATAATAGCGACAGAAACCTCTCAAATATAGGTCATGAACAGATAAACTAGCCCAACCTATGGTTGGGTGGAAAATAATGCTCACACCCCCCTAATGAGGGGACTGAGAGTTGAACCCATTACCTACCTTTAATGAGGAGGACATGGTGGCCAACCCAGCTAGCCCCAGATGGTTAACTCACACATGGACTTAGTCTCTCATAAGTGTAGCACATGAACTTTTGGGGTTACTTTGTTTTAATTTGGACCTTACCTTGTAAACACTTATTTTTAGGAACTTTTCAATAATTAAGTCTATATCTTATTCTTTTATTTGGGGATTCACTTAATATCTAATGTAGTTAGTCATATCAATGAGTCATGCATCCGGGAAGACTGGTACCAAAATCTAATAGTAACAGCTCTAGTTTGTCCTACCACCACCGTTTCATTGCTCTCAATTGAGATTCAAGCACTTCTGGTACCTTAGAGAGTGGGCGTTTGGAAGGGCTTCAAAAAGAGAAAGCACATTTGCTTTATATGGCAAACCCCATTCTCACTAGCTTTGAAAAGCAAAACACCACATTACTGTGATATTCCTTGAATACACCTTTGTATGCCAAGGGGAATTGTAGCCATCAAAATGTAGCTTCTTTTTTCCTCCAGACGTAGATACAATTTATTGGATTGTCTTTTTGTGCATTCAAGAAAAAAGAAGTTCATTTCCAATCATATAAAAACCAGATCAAGGTCAGCCCTCTGTGTCCCTTAGAAACGGTGGTCTGAAGGGGAGTCAAGGAGGGCATTGTACTCCTAAGGTTTTTTGGTCTCTATGTTGCTTGTTTTAAAAAATTATAGTATTCCTTTTAAATCCATATAATTTCAATGATTGCTTAAAAGCTCCAAACCAAGGATTTCTGTTTACTTTGTCAAGGTTCAAAAAAGAATGTCCATGTACAAGCTAATTTCTTGGGGAGCAATTATATTAAATCATCCTAATCAAAGACTCTTTGTCATGTAGTATACAAAGTTGGAAAATTGATGCTGTGGCCTTCTAGACTTAAGCATCGCATATTAGCGACTCTTAAACTATCCCATTACGATATTCAAGTTTTGAAGGAGAAGTACCTATACTATTGAGGCACCAAGATCTCTGATCTTGAGTGCCCTTTGTACAAATCATCCAGAATAGAGAGGGGGACAAGTTTCTTAACCTCGCGATCATTAATATCTTTGAAAACTAATTGAAATTCCAAGAGAGTGGAGGAGTTACAGAATCAGTATAGGGGCCCTGGAGATTCTTCAAGGTCCGAGAAGGTGGGAAGTTCCCTGATGAAGATTATAGAATTTGTCCAAATATGTATATAATATAGAAGAAGAAGTTTGGGTGTACATGAGATATGACTTTCCATGAGCAGAGGAGAACCTCAAGAAGCATCTTTGCCACACCAACCAATTTCTTAGAGACACTACAACTTTTGGTAGCTAAATGGGAGATAAAGCTTTACACCTTCAGGGAATGTCTCCAACCATTTACTTAACAAGAAGCATCTTTTTATATATATATATATATGTATGTGTGTGTATATATATATTCCCAACCATTCTATGTACAAGGTCTTATTTTGAGGAGCCACAATATCAAATTCAATACTACATTCTGCTTGGTACAACATACAATTTCCAATTAATTACATGATTTCTATTACGCACTCTTACCCGACCAAAAAAGCTTTCCTGATGTCCTCCTAATGATGTTGGCTGCTAGGTAGGCATTCTATTAAAGAAATGAAGTAAGTTGGGGGAAGTCGCTAAATGTGTAAGAGTAAATCCCTCCCGCCTTACCTCAATAACAAATAAGCTTTCTTCCACCCACTAAGATGCCTGGACAACATTTAAGTGAGAAGAACCTAATATCCCATTACTCTGGGGGGGTTACGTGGTACGCCTACTGGAAGACCTAAATACTTCGATACCCACTCTAAATAATTTACACATTCTAAAGAAGATGCCAAGATCCTGTATGTAGATGGTCCCTCTCTGCACACTTGTGTGCGATAGAGCTCTTATCCCGGTCAATCTTAAGCCTAAATACTCCTTCTAACAGCCTAAGAATAAGCCTAACATTCTAAACCCTGGTCTCCTCACTAGAGGGAAGAACCACAATACCATTACGAAACTATAGATGTAAGACCCTCTCCTTCTGTCCTACCTCCAAACATTCAGTGTGGTTTATAAACACAATTTTAGTAAAAGCCTGTTGGAATGGAGAGATAGTTCACACCCCTTAACATTCTAATGGCTCTAAAATCTCTTATCAAAAATTGGAGTAATCTGGATGTCTGTGACTTAGGATTTCCTCGTATAGAAGTAGTCATGATTACACACCAAAGCCATTTTAGCATAGTGAAAAAATGTTAGCATGACACCTAAAGCAGAGGGGAGGAGTTAAGGGTTCAATACTGATTGTTAACACTAAAAAAGTAGTCATAATTAGATATTGGTGTTATATGTTGCTCAGAAATGTTTCAAGTACATGGATCAATAGTATTGGTGATCCCTTAGAATTTAGAGTAGGTTAATTATTTTACGCTTCTAGATAAGCTGGCTGTTTTTTTGTTTACTTCAACTTTGGATATGTTTGTGGTTTTTTAAGCTCTTCTCTTGTTGGTTGAGCGAGCTACATATTTAGCATTATGCTTATAGCTAACTTGCTCTCTTGTGTCCAAAAGAAGTTTTTGCGTTTCCATTTTCTGCCTATTTTTATCGACATTTTAACTAACAGGTCAATGCAGCACATAAGGAAGGCGCTCATGGGGTTATGGTTGGACGTGCGTCGTACCATAAGTATGAACTATGCACAATTGATTGAAATTATCTATTTTTCTACTCATTTTCATAGGACATCATTGTCTGATAAATTTGACTGTGCACTGATTTCTAGCATGGGAACTGGGAATTTTATTTTGCTAATTTAATATTTGAACTGGCTGTTGTTTTACAAGGATTTCTAATATCATATATGTAGTTATGCTATACTATTTCAAGTTAAAAAGATTTTTTCAATAGTATATTATTTATGATGGGAAAATCAGGCTAAAATATTGATCCATTAACATTAAGAAAAAAAATATGGTGGAATTCTTTTTATTTTTCCCAAGAACCTGGCTTCTTGTTGAAATGCATACTTGTCAAAGGATAAAGTGAAGACTTTTTGAAGGTCATGGTCCTTGTAGAGATGTGGAAGTTTCTATGTCTGCTAAATTTGCCCCCATAAAAAACAATGAAAGAAATATGTAGCACTTATTTTTTTGTTACATCAATTAATACTCAGTGGCATTGCTATTTAGAAGAACATTTCATCATGTGCAGTGCTGGAATTCTGTGAATTAAATTAAAATGTGACTACTAATGGAGGACTAGCTGCTGAACCTTCATTTAGTTATTTTTCTCCCCCCTCTTCCTATTGTTCTTGTTTCTTTGGTAATTCCACCTTCTTAATTTAATGCGGTTGTTGTTTGGCAAGTCAACTGATAATCATTGTATATTTTTGACAGCCCTTGGTACACCTTGGGACATGTTGATACTGCAGTATATGGTGCACCTTGCAGTGGCCTTACGCGCCGTCAGGTTTTGTTGCAGACTGATTCTTTGTAAGATTTATCTGCCCAACATCCATCCACTACTGAATTCATGTCACTTTAATTTTTTGTAGGTCCTTGAACAGTACCAGGTATATGGGGATTCTGTTCTGGGAAAATATGGATCTAATAGACCAAATATACGGGATGTGGCTAAGGTAGGATACAATTTTCTTATCCTTTTTGGTAAAACCTTCTATTTTAGCCTTAGGAGCAGATGGTCTGATAAGCATAAAACAGAACTGGTTCAGTGTGATATTTCTTGTTCTTCTTCTTTTTGATTGCCTTATATGCATAAACTCGTGCTGTTGCTTCACATGGTCTTTTACTTCTTATTTATTTATTTTTTCTAAGAATTAGGACGGCTTGTGCGTGCTGCACATACTTTGTGTTCATCTGTCTATAACATGTGGCACTTGGTAGTGCACTCCTTGCCTCTGATCATCCACACTGTAGTTACAAATATTGTTTTTGTTTTGGTAGTTTTTTTCCCCGCTGGAACTGTGCATAGTGGTACTGAGTATTTTGGTGTACCTTTTGGATTTTCCACTACAATATACAAAATGATATGAACTTATTAATCATGTTTTTGCATACTTTGTATTTTTGGACTTTGCTAAGTCCTTTCTTTCTGTTGAGTCCTTTGTTGATTTTTCAAGTGATATGAGTTTAAGATGCTATAATAGGTTTTCTTTTCTTTCTTTTGATTTCTTTGTACATCCTTCATGTACATGTGCACACCCCCCTTTGAGTGCTTTCTAATAAACTTTTACTTATCAAAAAAAAAATATAAAACTATTCACGTATCCTAACAATTCCATGCATGTAGTTATCATTGATTTACAATTTTGATTTTTAGATTACAAAATAAGAAACCATTGCTATGAAAATAAGCATTCATAGTCATACAGCCATCCCATTTTATGATCTATTTTTCATTTTTATCACAATATTACAGATCTTCAAAGCTGTTGAAATCTGAAAAGATTTAGGGGACAGAAAATAAATCTAAGGATTTTTCTGGCTTGCACAATACCAGACAAATCATTCTGTACCTGCCAGAATGGATTAAACATGGTGAAATGGCCGAAATGTGCTAGAACATACAGGAATTTGAGGCAAAACAAAACCCAGGCCTCTTTACTCCATTTTCCTACTGGAAAGGTACATTCTGGCTGAAACATTTCAAAAACAGAACGGATTTGATGACTATTGTCCATACACCTAATTGTGCCGTAAAATTCACAAGTACCTCTGATCCAGGTCATAGTTACCAGAAAATGATAATATCGTAGCAATCCCCCTTTTGGTTTGCCTGTTCCAAAACTGGGAACACTTGTGTTTCAAAACAGTAAATTTGGCATATTATTGTAGTGATTCCCACTTTGGCATGCCTGTTCCAAAACAGGAACACTTATGATTCTTCTTAGTTATTTTCTTACCTTTTCTTTTAAGAGAAAAATAATAGGAACGCAATAATACAAATCAAGATATCAATGTATAGTTCAATGATTTTGCATGTTACAGTGGCTTGTGAATTGTGGAGTTTGCCTTTCCATTTATTCGGTGTGCAATGAGTTCTTCTTGCTACAGTTATGGATTTTTTTCTGCAATGGTGGGTATGGTAAAAAAACAGAAAAGGACAGAGAGGTGTGAAGTGTTCCATTGCTACTTTTTGTTTGATGTGGTGTGTATAGGAAGAACGTAATAGGAAATTTTTTGAAGGAGTGATTCAATCTCAATTGCATTTAAGTCAGTTGTTTTTGCACTTGTTATATTGTTGGGTTGCTAAGAGCTCCTCCTCATTTTCTATAGATTCTCTGGTAGTTTTTTTTGACTGATATGAGTATCAAGTAGGAGTTTGGAGGTTTTGTTTTGTTTTTTCCCCCTTGAATATTATTTTCATGTACATGGGTTTGCACCCTTTGGAGCGTTTTTAATAAATTTTTACTTATAAAAAATATAATAAATTTTCATGACTATATGGACAACTTGTACACTTAAATGATAGTTTTTTTTTTTGATAAGTAATAATTTATTGCAGAAATGAGAAAACACTTGAAGGGAGAACACCCATGAACATGAAGGATGTACATATGAGAAAAGAAAAGAAAACTCAACGCACACCCTAAATCTCAACTAAGCCTCATGGCCGAGAGAAAATCTACCAAGGATTCAACTGAAATAGAAGGGCTCCATGTAACCCAAGAACATTAAACATGTAATAAAGAACTCTTAAGCAGACCCAAAGACTATTTCACCCCATTAAATGTTCTTCACTCCCTCTTTCCACACGCATCATATGAGAGAGAGGAGCTGCAAACCACACATGCTTATTCATACTATACCTCCATCGGCCACGCTAATGCAACAAAAGAGCCATAACTGATTGAGGTAACACCCACTGAATATCAAATAATATGAACAACAAATTCCACAACTCACCAGCCACCTTGCAATGCAGAAATAAGTGACTAACAGTCTTCTCATGAGAATGACACATACAACACCTATTAGCAATATAAAACCCCCGCCTCTTTAAATTATCAATTGTCAGAATAGCATCAAGAGTTGCTGTCCGCACAATAAAAGGAAAACAATCACCCTCCCTACTAGAGAGTGCCTCATAAATGACCCCACAGAAAAAATGCCAGTTGAAGAGTGCCTGTAATGAACAGAATCGTCCTCACCCAAGTTAACAGCACTGCCAACTAGCAAACCCAATAAAACAAACACAACATCCAATTCCCAATTGTTAAAGTTCCGCCAAAAAGAAAGCTGCCATACTGGACCTGTATCACTAACCAAAAAAAAAGAAGTCTGCAACCAAAGTGTTAAGCATCATTCGCTAACTGGAAAAGAGCTGGAAGAGTTGTAGCGCCACACCAAGGATGATGCCAAAACTAATAATCTGTCCCTTCCCCACCACATAAGCAATATGATGAGAGAAGATAATCCAACCAATTCTAATTTTCTTCCAAAACACCCACACCACAAGTACCTCCCACCTCCCTTGAAACCCACTCACCCAATCACAACCATACTTCCTATCTACCACCTTCTTCCACAACAAATCCCTCTCCGTAACATACCCTCACGCCAAGGATGATACCAAAACTAATATTCTGCCTGTTCCTCACCACATAAACAATATGATGAGAGAAGACGGCCCAACCATTTTTAATGTTCTTCCAAAACACCCACACCATAAGTACCTTCCACCTCCCTCAAAACTCACCCATCCAATCACACCCATACTTCCTATCTATCACCTTCCCCCACAACAAATTCCTCTCCGTAACAAACCTCCAAAGCCACTTCCCTAACAAAGATCCTTCATTTTTTAATCCCAATACAAACAATGACTGACAAATCCTACCCCAACAGACCAAGTGTTAAATTCTTTCATCCCTAATACCTCCCCATAAAAAATCCCTTTAAAGCTTCTTAAGTTGCCACTCCACAGGTACAGGCATACGGAACAAAGACATAAATAACGTTGGCAAACTTTGTCAAAATAGTTTTAATGAGCATCAATCTTCCTCCCAACCTGCAAGCTGCTTCTGAAAATGCTCAATCACACTATTCCACACCTCAGTTTCCTTATAAGTAATGCCTAAGGAAGCCCCAAATATTTCGTTGGATAGAAACCAACAACACAACCTAAAACCAATGATAATTTCTCCACCCATTCCACATTCTCCACTGGAATTATTATCACTTCCTCAAATTCACTCAAAGCGCAGATTTAGCTAAAACACATCATAACACACTATGCAAATATTGTAGTTGTAATTCTTCTGCCCCACAGAAGACAACAGCATCATCAGTAAACAACAAATGTTAAATGACCAAGAATGCTTTCCATCACTGCCAACTAAAAACCCAGAATGATATTAATTCTTATTACTAATCTGTGGGTGAAAACAAGAAAACTCTTTTGCAGTTAGATCTATGATGCATGACAACTTTAATGACCTTAGGAAGAAAAAGTCGTAGAACCCTAAGAATCTGCACCTAGGGAGGGTAATGGAATCCACACCAATACCAAAGAGAAACAAATTTTCATTCGATCATAATATGATAATTCATCCTTTTTATAAACAAACCATAAAAGATAAACTAACAAAATGAGAAAACACCTAAATTATAAAATTCAAAACTATAATGATAAATCCTATCTTATCCTCCAGGATCAATAATATATATCTCGAGTGACGATCTTTCCCGTTCCTTGTCAATCTACCTCATCGATGCATATACATAAGCTTACTCCTTATCATACTATATTTAGAGGTCATAACAAATTAACAATTCATGTTCTAGTTAACATTGATCTGGGTCATTTTTTCACTGGTGCTATTGCTGTATCCCAGATGAACCTCTGTAGAATCTTTTTTATTGATTTATTTTTTTTTTGGGGGGGTGGAGGATTTCCGCTTGGAAAGCCACCATGTGCGAGAAAGCTCGGTCCAAATGCATGCCACTTATTGCTTCATGGTGTGATTTGGTTATGTCCAGCTCTACCACAAGTATACCATTATTATTATTTTTTTGTGTGGGTGGGGGGTGGGGGGGTGCGGATGTGCAGTGGCCATTCCTCCAGATGAACTCCCAGTTTCTTGCATTTTGTAGAGCCTTTCATGTATCTTCCTCCCACTCTAATATGTGCTGACTTTTTTTATTTTTACATTCTCCTTGTTTACTGCAGCCTCTACTTGGTCTTTTTTATTCAGAGCCTGGAAATAGTCTATGGAAGCGCAAAGCTGATGCTGCTTTCCAGCATTGCACGGTATGACAATTATTAAAAGCTACATAATTTAGTGTTCAGAATAAAAATTTCCCAGTGTTCTGTTTTAGTTTCAGAATATTTACCCAAAGGCTGGATCTAGAGAAGTTTTGGCCTCCAGGGAAAATTTATCAAACTCTCTTTCCAGATCTAGACCCAGTAGGCAGTGTCTCTTTTATCTTAAACTAATTTGATGATTTCGGTGTCATTCATATCCAATGAATAGGGTATGATAATGAATCTTGCAAATGACTCCCAAAGTCCACAGCAAGGCTTTGAGTTTTGACTATTGGTGTTTTTCCGTAATTATGATTACATGCTAACATGCGAAATGGAATGAATCTTTGGAGTTGAACTTGGGAGAACAATTTTATTTGTGAGTTTTCACTTATGGAATAATACACACATTCTGCAAGTGTGTTTAGGAAAACTCCATGGGAGATTTATCTGCTCAATTATAGGGGGATGCAGCGTGACCTATGGTGTTCTCTGCTGACATACAAAATTCAAAACTCCAACCAAGTGTTATTCACAAAGATTACTATTAATCAAATTGGTTCGCGTTCATAAGTTAAGCTAACGGCTGTCTTAAAGTTTGACAGGGTCATTAGTCTCCAACTGTGTTGGTCATAGGCTACCTGTGATTCATGAAGGGTGCCATGGAATTTGGGGTGAGAACTTATGATTGGGTGATAGAATTAGCTGGAAACATTCACATTCAGACACTTCACTTCAGAACTATGTTGAGATTTTCTCATTTGAGACAGCTATCACTCCATGTAGCACTCTCCTATGCAGCCTTCGGCTTCTGTTATGACTAGAAGCAGTAGTGCAGTGCCTATTCTGAAATCAGTTTGATTTATACCTCTTTCTATTATTTGTACTTAATCGGGTGGTAGTGGGTAGAGGGGATTGTTTTATCAGTCAAAAATTAGTTGGTTCACTTTGTTCTTGAATCTTGCAGACAGTCAAATCTTTTTTTGAAGAAACTCTCGTGGCAATTCCCGACTCCGTTTTGGATTCAACTGTTGGGGAGGCACCGTCTGGTTGTATAGATACCTTTGCTAATTCAAAATGTTTGCTACCTCCTCCATTTACAACTAGAGAACAAGAAGTATTGTATGCTTAGTTTGTGTATTTGTTTCAAGTCTAAAACTTGCCGTAACTATATTTCATCCAAATTTAATGTGTAATTTTCCTATTCTTTGGGGTGAGAGCATATCAATCCCATGTAACAATATCTGCTTTGAGTTACTTGGGTGGATAATTTGAAGATCAGAATTTCAACAAGAGCTATTCTTACACCACAATTGATGGGTCATTTTCTGACATTTTTGTAGTAGATGCCTTTGGGCTTGCGATGGGATAGATTCAGTTGTTTCCAAATTGTTAGATTCTTGTAATAATGCTGTTGTACTAACATTTTTTGTATCAATTGTATTACGTGATTTAAAATATTTATGCCTTTACTATTGTTTAGTGATTATTAGTTGCGGAATCAACAGGTGAAGTTTTGTAGGGCCCAAATTATAACTGCAAATTGCTGCTTTGAATCCAACTTTTCCTAAATTTCAAATGTTCATGGAAGTTTCATTAGCAGATATTGTTTCTTCTTTCAAATATTCTAAGATTTGACTTTAAAAGCTAAGTTTTCAGGTGGTAGGAAACCATCATACTATTTATCTCCAGTTTGGAACTTTCCCTGAATTTCTGATGTTCAGAAAGATTTCATTTGCGTACATTATTATTTTTTCAAGATGTATTAACATTTGCATGGACTTTTGAAAACCAGGTTTTCAGTTGTTTGAAGTATTTGTAATTTTGTAAACAAATTTGCCTCAAACTCTATATGAGTGATACATGTCACATCCCTATGTGGAAATGTGGGTGATGTTTTGAAACCTACAAGAGCACTATTCTCTGAATTTATATACTGTGGATGTTTAGATAAGAATATATATCATGCATTTGCACCCTCTTTCAAGTGCTACCCTACCCTTCTTGCACGTCTAGAGCAGATAGATTAAAGAGATGAGAGTAGAGACATACAAACAAAATGGGAGAATGGATGCAAATAAAGAGAGTTGAACGAGAAGTTTTTGCATGGATGGTGTTCATAGACCTGATCAATGATATCTTATCATTTAGACATAATGATTCACTTTTAAAAGACAAAAATGTAACGTCTTATCAAGTGTCAAGATTTCATTTGTTGGGTTCATGGACTAGGTTATTTATGTCAAAATTTCAAATTTCTCGACTTGAACCATATCTTCTAGCATATTGTTTCGTTCCATCTTATGTCCAAATCTCCATGAAAAAGCCTAGCTCTCAAGGGTTACACCATGAGAACAAATAAGTAGGGTTGAATTTATGGTTGAAGAGAGAGTGATGCCCTAGTTTCTTCCTATTCTGAACACAAACTTCTAGTTCCACATTTGGTTGCCTGCGTTCGGAATTGAGTTTAGAAGCATGCTGTTAATGGTCACTTATGAAAATTGAATTGTCCCTCTTGTGTTTTGTGTATTGAGGCTTTGACAGAAGATGTTAGCTATTGAGGAAAAAGGGTTGCATTTCCTGAACTCATTAAACTGATTCCACACCATTGGTTTTGCTCACTCCAATTTTCAGTGATAGTCCTATTATACATTTTGAATTCAAAATACAAGTAGTCTCATATACTGGACTAAAGTATAAAAAAAAAAAAGGCTGTTCGTTGAACATTCATTCAGAAAGGAGGCAAAAATAAAATAAAATAATGAAATAGAATGAAAAACTAGGGTTCATTTTTACAATCTTCCAAATAGATCCAAAAATTAAATATAAATAACTGTAGGGGGGGGGGTAATGTGGGCTGATTAATTTTTCCTTTTGTTTTTGGGGGAGGAGGATTGGGTTGGGAGAACCAGTTATGAGCCCGGCTATGCGTGAGTACATAATTAGAACAAATACAGTACACGAGGTTTCTGTTATTGCAAAATTTGAGAAAATTAAGATATACGTAATTTTATTTTATAAGTAAATAGTTTGTTTCTGTGATGAATCTATAACATATAGTTATAATGAAACAATCTTACTAAATAGAACTAAGCTTGAGTACAAAATCGCGTGATCAAAATTTTTGATCAATATTCTCCCAAACAGCCCCTTGATTGGCAACCCAAATCCGATATAAAAGAAAAAAAAAAAAAAAGAGCCTCAATTCTGTGGATAAATTGTCTCATTTTTCCAACCTGAGAATCAAGAAGGGGCTTCAAGACCACCAGTTCCCACAAAGATAAAGCAGCAATACGTGGCAATGAAATACTGGTCCAAACCTCTCTTATGATAAGATAATGTATGGCCCTCCAAAAGTCCATATGATGCTTTGTTGACAACTTCCAGTATAGATAGGGAAGAAACCGTAAACCAGGAAAAAAGAAAACATTGCAGAAATGGCCTCAATCACCATGACAGCCTCATTCCTGGCCGGAGCAAACCTCTCCGACCGGTCTCCGGCCACTACCCGCCGAAGACTTGTCGTTGTAAACAGTGCCAAAGCCAGTGAGGGGGAGAGTGTAAAGGTGAGCTATGACAGCAAGAAAGAGTCCAACAATGGGAGGAGGGACTTGATGTTTGCTGCTGCAGCTGTCGCCGTTTGCTCCGTTGCCGGCATTGCGGTGGCGGAAGGGCCGAAACGGGGGACCCCAGAAGCGAAGAAGATCTATGCTCCAATTTGTGTCACCATGCCAACAGCTAGGATATGTCACAAATGAGAGATCTACTAGTGTTTGTTTTGATTGTACTATTTGGTAAAAGTGATGTTGTGAATCTTGTGATCTATATGTACTTTGTAATCTTGAATTGAAACTTTGTTTTATGGGTTCCCTTCTTTCTTATTATATGTTCATTCATGCATCATAGTTATCTTAATTACCACAATAAAAGTTCTGTTGTGAAATTTACAATCTATGCATCCTGAGAAAGAGAGAAAGTGACACAAAGAAGTTTTGTAGATCGATAATATATTTATATTTACGGTAGCGCTTATATATTTTTTACTATATAAAAAATAGAGATACGAAGGTATTTATATTGAAACTCTAACCTTAATTTAATATATTAAAATATATTAACATATATTTTTACTTATTACAAGAATACGAATGATTTTCATCTATTAAAAAAACATATACCACAATAGAGCTGAATTGCAATTCCATCTTCTGTTAAAGTAATGCACAACTATGAAACAATTGATATTAAGCAGTTATTACTCTAGAAGAAGCCTTGAATCTTGTATTGGAAGAACACAAGTCACTCTGACACATCTCAAATCCTAAATCAATCTTCAAAATTACCTATGCTCCTTGCAGCTGATAGAACAAGTCATCGATTCGAGGGAGTGGGTGCTTTTCGCATTATTCGGGTTCTTACTGTAATTTATTTAATTAGTGGGGACTTATTGTATCACCTGAAATACAGAAATTTATGTTTTGTGCTCAAACTCATTAAAGAGAATTTTGTAATGGTTGGATAAGAGAAGAATTGAAGCTATGTAGCCTCATAATCATGAAATAGACCATGTCATCTCAGTTAGATTGTGCTTTGCATGGGAGATCTTTTAGTCAAGTTGAATGAATGTAATCTTTTTCCCTTCTCATATACAAGTGTGTTTGTGTGTGTGTGTATATATATATATATATATATATATATATATATATATTGAGAGCACAAAGTATAGGGTATTTCTAATATTTTTTGATTAAAAGGCACGTTATTTTTGCATGCGGATGTAGTTACTTTTGCATGGAAATATAGTTAAGTGTACTCTATTTGTTGTCGTTTTTTGTCGTTACGGCCGGGGTATATTTTTGAAGATTTTTTAAATCTAAAATCATTTTAGACTTAATTTTCTAAAAAAAAATTCAAGAATAACAAACCAAACAGATTTTATATCTTGTTTGGTTGAAGATTTCATAAGCAAATTGGAAAAAATCTCTTTTAGGGTTTCATTTCTTTTGCATAAGAAATAGTTACATAAGATTATCAATAAAACCTCACACCATCTCTCATTAATTTTCCGGAGCCCAAACTTTTCACATATTTATACCCAAACCCTCTAATAATTAGTTTAACAACTGTGTGTGTGTGTGTGTATATATATATATATATATATATATATATATGACATCTGGATGAAAAGAAAATTTGATAAATTATTTTCTTATACATATACTCACAGTATATTTAAAATTAGAATAAAATATAAAGATATTTTAATAAATCTATAACATAATTCCTCCTCCCCAACTGTTGTTGGAGTTTTTAACCTTCACTCAAGCCCTCTCAATTAGGATGACAAAATATCCCATTCCGCCGGATCTCTACTCTAATAAATTAGTAGAGAAAATAAAAGGACGAGGCGAAAATGAAAATAAAATATTAAAACTCAATATAGATTAGAAAAATGAATGAGTTTGAGTATCATCTTGTCTTAATTAATTATATTTTTTTAATATTTTTCATATTCTCTTTTATATATATAATTGTACATATATATTATGTATATATATATTTGTATTTATAATAATATTAATTAATTTTAATTTTTAAAGAAAAATAATTTTTAGAAGGAAATTAGGTGGGGGCGGAATTTGAGAATCATAAATGAAAGATACAACTAATAAAGTAGCAAGACGACTCTCACGTGCTTAGCATTCTAATGATTTCTTGTTGAAACGAAGACGCTCCAACTCTTACCATTTTTATTTCAAATGAATTGAAGAGGTCCGGATCGAAATTTCCATCCATGAGGAGTTGAGTGTCATGACACTGGGTGAAATTGCCCCTACTCAACCTAGCTTTTCAAAACACCAGAAAGCAAAACAATGGAAGCACTAAACAACGGCCATGACTGTAGTTCGTGGATCCCTGCAACAAACTGGACAATCGCTCACGGCTCTCCCTCCGCTTCCGTCGCCTTGGAGTCTTCAGATTCTCCAATCGACTCCGAAAATGCTACTTCAACCATGAAAACTCCTCTTATACTGAAACCTACCTCACCTGATTGTGGTCCTTGCGAGATCAAGAGTGAGTTTAATTCCCTCCAATCTCGGTTTAATTCAGTAACTAATGTTACATTAATCTTGAATAACAGTTGATTTTGTAAAAATATGGCGTTTGATTGAAATGTTATATTTATATGTGTATTCGTGTGTATAAGCGAAGAATTTTAACATAATGAGCAAAATTCATTTTTGTTTGTTGCTAGATTGTAAATTATTGAATTGGAGCGTGGATAAACGGAGTACGCGAATCTGATAAAATGATTTGTGTGAAGCTTGAGGTGGACGCAAATGCGGCTACTTTTTGGTATTTTGGGTTTAATTTTGTTCTTTTAGTTTTTCTTGAACGGTTAACTTTTGCGGAACTGAAGGATTAGGGGCTTGTAGCTGAAGTAATGTATAGGTTGGAATGTACAAATACATAGACATATATACATGTAAATTTACATAGAGTCACCACACACTACGTAGACACACACACACTTGAGGTTTCGGGATGATGTAAGGTGTTAATTATGGTTATAAATTCATGATTTTATAGGCATTGACCGAAATTTTATCCCAAATTGGAACAGCATGTCTCCACCTGAATTTGGCCAAATAGTTCCAATTATTACTGCATTTTAATTCCATGGTCGTGATTGTCTTGCAGGTTTTGTATTGATATTAAATAGAATGAAAAATTTCTTATGATGCCAAGTGATCATAGGGACATATGAACCTGTCTATAGAAAATTGTTCAAGAGCGTATGATTTTCAATATTGTAATACTCTATTGGTGTTGAAGTGCATAAATAAAAAAAATAAAAATTAATCAGTTGGCGAAAAAATTGGCAGATCATTGATTAAGAAAATGGACAAGTATTGATACATATGGTATAACCATATAATAGTGTATGTTGCTTTGCGGAGGACTCACTGACACAAAAAATGAGACGCCCCATCTTCCAACCAACTAAAATGATAGTGTCTGCAATTTCTGTAAGGGAAGCGTGCTTTTCCTGAGGCACTCTTAATAAGTTGGAGGCACTATGGTTTCAACTCTTTTTGAAAAATCATGCTTGAAAGCCATGCCATGTACAATTCCTACCCCCCCTCCCCTCCTTTCCTCATTCATTCATCTTCTTTTCAATGTCTGTGGTTCTAAAGGTTCAGATACTGATGTATAATTTTATCTCAACTCTTTTCGATGCTTGTATTTGAGCTACTGACAAACTTGAGGGGTGGGGCTTATCGGACCTCATAGCTTTAGAAGATAGGTAAATGGAATTGCTTTTAAGATTGCTTGATTGGTGCTCCAATATTTCATATTTTCACTTTTATTTGTATTTCTTTTCATCTTGAAATATCATTTTAGTAAATATAGCATCATTGAAGTTTTAAATCACCGCACAGACACTGATGTCCTTTTCTATTCCTTCAAGAGTTAAATAGATGAATTGTTACTTCCATTTCAATATCAGTTAATTGATTTTTGATAAGTCTCCAATTTCAGTGCAATTAAGTTGTGCAATAAGCTTTTCTACCTTGTTTGTGCCAGTCCGAACTCAGCCAGAAGCTCATAAAAGAAAATCAACTGAGAGTCTTGATTGCACAATGGGCCGAGCTTGGGTTTGGGAAAACCATTTCTGTTTCGGGCTAGCCTGGACAGACCTTGACCTGGCCAGATTGATAGACCTACTTCTTGGAATGGTCTTGTATTTCTTAATGGAATGTTCTTGTAATTCTTAAAGTGCTTTCCTAATATGTTCTAGTTTCCTGTTGCCCTTTTTTATAGAGCTGCAGTTCCCCCATTTTGCTTCCCTGTCTCATTTTTGACCCTAAACTTGCTCATATGATTCTATTCAAAGTATTTAATTATTATTTCTTTGATTCTTACATATCCTCACTCAGTTTTTCTCGATTAAAACATTCAAGTTAATTTCTATAGCATGTTCCATTTTTTCTCAACAAAAACGTTCAAGCTATTTCCTATAGAGCCTTTGTTCTCCTTTTGAATAACTTAGAATTTCTGGGACTGCAGTAAGTTTCACACAGAAGCATGAGGTCTGCCAGGTCTATGTTTGAAGTACAGCTCGAGTCTATGAAATATATTATGCACCTATTCTGCAAAGTAGCAATGAGTATCTTTGTACTGTTCACTGTGGCATTTCTGCAAGAGATCAAGAATTACTCCACATGGCTGATATTGAAGGGTCTGCTGGAGAGCGTTCTAAAGAGAAACTCAAGTTAAACAGTAACATTAGAACCAATGAAGATGGCTGGGTAGAGGTGAAAGTACCTGATTCTCCTTTACAAGGTAGCAGAAACACTTCTCTGCCAGTGAAAATTGATGCCAACACAGGAACAAGCATTCAGGTACCATGGTTTACACTCAGTTCATATTTATCCAAGAAAAGCTATTTCTGTCTTCTTTTTTTATGTTTTACTCTTGGGACTTCTTTGTCACTAATGCACTGCATTATAGATGTATTTTAATTGCCATTATTTTGCTCTTCCAGTAGAATCCAGTGACCAATTAAGTCTTTCCATGTTAGCATTAGAACATTAGAAAATAAATTCAGCTCTTTGGATGGATTCCATCAGTAAATTAATAGCAGAAAAATCTGCTCTATTGGATATTTTTAATTATCTTGTATGGGTACTCTCTTCATTATTTGAAGATTTTCCACTGGACTGAGATTTAAAAGAATATTATTATGAAGTTCAAATCAAATGGTGGTAATAGTTGGGGTCACTTTATCTGCTGAATGCCGCCCATCATATGTTGGGTTCCAGTCCGTGTTTATCTTGACTTGGTGTGATTTAATTGGTCGCTTTATCATACTAGGGAGTATTAAAAGGTGAGGACCACACATTCGCTGATTGTCTTCCTGTGATGTTATTATTAACCAACTTTATGATCATTCTCTTTACTGGTGCCCTAGCCATTTGAAATATTAGAGTGCAGAAATGATATAAAATATTCTTTCCCTACCAATAGGGCATTGTATACAACTAAAGTTTTGGATCAGTATGTCTGATTAGTATAGAAAAAATGTATTTTATTAAATTGAATTTAGAGTTACCACTGAAAAAATGATTCAATTGGGCCTAGAACAACTAACTCAACTAATATTGCAAATGAAACTCAGCAGGAAGAAAAATCACGCTTGCCAGACTTGAATGGAGCTACAGCTGAAACACCCGAAGTCCAGATTCGTACACAAGTTTTTGATAGAGAGGAAAAACATGATTTTGTTGCTACAAGTGATTTTCCATATGGTCATATTGAAGGAGCCTTGGAACTACTTGTTTCTCGAGTAAGCAGAATAGAAGATATCTGCTTGAGGTTTGAAGAAAATATGCTAAAGCCTATAATTGACATGGAGGCGAGGCTCCAGCGGGTAGAGCAGCAACTGGAAGTACTTTCCAAGGTCTCCCAGTATTCTGTATTTCCTTCTGGCACAAGAATTTCCACTCCTTCATTTTCATGCACCGACTCCAATTCCAGCTCCTTCTGCAATGATGGAAGTGATTATCCTGCTTGTGGGGCACCAGATTTGGAAAAGAGGGTTTTCTCTTCTGGTAAGTTGTCTAATCCGCCCAGTGATAGGTCTATTTCGGTAAATGCTACTCAGTTTCTCCCAAGTCTCGTGGTCACTGGCCCTGAGTTTTCATGTGGTGATGATGAGGAAAACAATGATGCTTCAGAACCTTCAAAGGAGTCTACACAAGAAAAACCAAAGCAAGCCTAGTCAATTGATGATGCTTTAGCTGCTGCACTTACTGGATTCTTATCTACGATTACTGTCCAATCTTCAAATTATACCCAGACTTTTGCTGTTAAAACTCCTGAATTTACAACTGAGGAAAATCGAAGTGATGATGAAATAACTTCCCCTGGCATTCAAATGAGCAGCCTGTAGTTCCTTCTGTCTCTTCCAGTGAGTGAATCTAATTGGACGGAGTGCATGAAGGATTCAGTTTCAACTTCAGGTGACACTGATTCCGTAGAGGGTGTTGGGCAAGTGATGAGAAATTTAAATGACGGCCACTTCAAGGAAACACCCAAAGGAGTTGATGAACAAGACCAGTTTTATGAAAAGGTGAGTGGTTGCAGTTTTCTGGGTGCCAGTGTTGATTGTACACCTTCTCAAGCCAAACATGACTTAGCAAAAGCAGATGATTTCCAGATTACAGAGGAAATCAATGGAAAAGAATCCAGCAATAAAGTATGTGATGTTTTGGTTTCTGAAGAAAATGATATTCTGAAACAGTTTCTTGGAAATCAGACTGAGGATATTTCTGATGCTCTCCACCAAGGTCCTGCTGCATGCACTGAAGATATTGCAGAATCAGATGAAGGCATCCTGCAAAATGCTTTGAAATCTTCACGTGCTTCTGCTTTAGTGGATTTTGAGATTCCTATCCTTGATGTGAAATTTGCATCCTGGGAAATTCCAGTACCAAGTCCCTTCTTGAAGACCTTTTGACTGACATGCCAGAATTCAATTGTCAGGCTCCTTGTGTCCAGGAAAGTGATGATGTTGTCGAGGAGTAAAGTAACTCAATTCCTGTGGAGGATGGAGAATCACTGGGTCCTCTGACCGATAAACATCTTTTGGTGGATTTAGGCAGCTGTAATGTCAGAGATGTATCTTCCAATGAAGACCCTCAGGATGCTTACACATGCAGCAAACAGGTAATGTGTACAAGTCTCATATGAGATCGCTCTGTTTATGACATTAACTGTATATTTGTATATGGAACTGGACTAACAAACATGGTTGTGTGCTAATTGCCTTTTCTTTAGTAAAGGTAACCTATTTTGATGCATATTGTTGTGGGCAAGTGTTTTTAATACGTTTCTTACTGGAAGTGTTCTGGAACATGGTTGGATTCAAATAGTAAACTGGTAGTACGGAATCGAATTACACTGAAATATATTAATCCATCTATATATGTGTTATTGATACTAACTCATTACTGTGCGCGTGTGCACGAACCGCTAACGAGACAGATTTTGTTCCACTGCATACATTCTTGCAGACAAACAAGAAGTTATTAAGCATTTTGATATGGCATACATATTTTTGAATGGCTTTCAATACGTAGTAGCTTCTGTATTTCTAGTCTCCTTTTCATTCCCATGGCCCCTTTATCTCATCAAGAAGTGTTTATTTTGAAGAATCTTGTAGATGATTTTGGATTTGATCAGATCAATGGCTGAGATTTGCAGTCTTAGTCCTGCAAAATAGATGGTTAGGAGTCACCGGTGGATCTTTGGTGATTAGCACTTCGATGATCAAGTCAATAAGATCAATAAGATCGACGGTGATAACTATAATTTAATTGAAAATTAGGTCTTAGATCAAGATGTACCACACTCCAGTCTTTATAAGAGTTTTACATGCTGTTTTGATAAGATTGAAGAGAGAAAATCTCAGGATTGTGATTATCCCGTTATGGAAGTATCCTTGTTGGATTTTGTTAGAAGGTCAGATCTGTAATTCTGAGCTTATACGCCTCCTGCTGGATCCAAAAGTGGAGCTGTGGTCTTTGAGATCTGTAAGTTATCACTCCGCAAGGTCTGAACTGTTGCTTTGTTGAATGATCTATTCAATTTAGTGAGACAAGATCCTTCTGATCCGTATGCCCACGTGTCACGATCTCACAGGGAGATCTTGGAGATCCTATTTTGGCCCATCAAAGAGTTTGATGTTTTCTAGTGCATACTTCCACAATCTTATCCCCTGATATGATATGATCTAACTGCATGAGCTCTAGTCATGCTTCAGTTGAAGTTTTGTAACTTGTGTCCTCTGATTTGGATCCTGTCCATTTAGGGAATCTTTCATTCGCCCTTTAGCCAACCACAACCATCATTGCATGTGGATCATATCATTTCTTTAGGTTGGCTCCACTTATGTATGTAGGGACGCATAAATGGGATCCACATTCATGAATGGTTTTGATTGTTGACTCTTGCTTTATGCACCGTTTAATGTCCCTTATAAGGTTTAACCAATATTTTATGACATTTTTTAAAATTAGAATCTTTTAAAGTTAAGTCAAAGCAATCACAGCTTTCTCTTCCATTCTTTTGCCAAGTGATAGGCATCTAGCCTCTCTTTTGTGGTTCTATTCCACTTTTTGGGGCAACTTTTTCTACTGACTAGTCAAGATACCAATTTAGTTCATATTAGTTGAACATGTCATTCCAAAAAACTTTTTGTGAACTAGTCTTGTTCACTTTGAGAGTAAATGTTGTCTCCTCAATCATGGCATATAGGTTTGACAAACTGGGAGTTTGAAACTGCAAAGGTTTGTTCTTATATACACCACTAAAAAGAGTTTGTTGGAAAATACGTAGCCTTGTTGATACAAACTGGCAGTGAAGGCCACTGCTATTTTTTACTCACTGAGGCTGTAGCAACAGTACATTCCTGCACACGTGGATAGCGATCTCACCTCTGGGAGTACGGTTGTGCTTTAGGAGTATACTGTTTTTGTACATGTGACCATCGATCTCACCATTAAGAGTACTGGTCCAGAACTACCAATATTTTTTCCACAGTTCAGCCCCCAAGGGACTGAAACTGGTTTATTCTGGTTGTTGTGACCAGTTAAATAAAGGTTTGTAACTTTTCTGAGGCTCTTTAGAGATGTCAGGCTGTTGACATCTTCTCTTTTCTGTCTCAAATCTACAAAAATGCTCAGATAGGCTTTTTTGTTTAGTCTATAGAAGGTTTTTCCAATAATATACTTTTGGGGTACAATGGTTAGTGACTTAGTGGGCTGTCATCTTAACATTAGTAATAGGTTCTACTACAATCTCACGGGATTAGCTCGGATTGAAAGGCTTCTTAGGAGTTACTATCTCGAGATTATAAGTTTGATTCGCCTCCTTAAGCGATGTAAAGTCCGTAATTGGAGGAATTATTTGTCATAAAAAAGGGCATGCTGTGAATAACTATATATATATATATATATATATATATATGTAATGGAATATATGACAATGATTTGACATGACTTCTGCAAGTTCTTGATTTTCTTTGACTTAGAATCACAGTTGGCTGGGGTTCAAAATTTCTTGCCAGACGTGTGTAATAGTTAGCCACAGTTTGATGGAGAATAATTGGTTCTGCATCACTTCTACAGATCCTTGATGTTCTATATCTGGCAGTCTCTCATCTTGTGAGAAAGTACATCAGCATGTGGGGCTTAGGGCTTTTGCTTATTTGACCGCCTTCATTTAACTTGTTCCCAAATTAAGCTGATGGTGATGGGTCCCTTTTTTTTTTTGTCTAGAAAAGCTCTATTTGATTTGCAGCTTTAGTGAGGAGAAGGGCGGGGGGAAACAAATTCTCTCATTTCCTTTTGTATTTTAATAGAAATAAAAATTAAAAAAATCCTCAAAATTAGTACAAAATCAAGAAAAATAAAAGATAAATGACATTGAAAATTAAAAAGTTCTCTCTTACTTTTCCTTATATTTTCTCCTCTCTTTTTTAGTGATAACTAAATAGAGGAAAATGATTTCCTTCACATTATTTGCTCCTTTCCCTCACTAAATTAGTGAATCAAATAGAACTTTAGGAAATGTTAGGATATATACAACTTAGGATATTCCATTTTAATTTTATACATATAAATCTTTTTTTTTTTTTTTTGTGGATCGGCTTTATACATATAAATCCATTATCATAAATTAGCCTGTATAAGTGAAATCAGCTTCCCCTGTTCTTCAAGTCAATTTGTTGTCCCATGTGTTGTTTTCAGTGAAAATCAGTTGAGGAGGAATGCACCCCTTTCATTTTCAACAAAATTAAAAAAACATTCAGTGACTGGGCACATCCTTGATAAAAATGATATATCTTTGGAAAAGAAAAAGCTATGTACTGATTTGTATCTTGGTTCTGTTAATGATAGGGAATAGAAGTAGATTAAATTAGGTTCAAGTCTTTGATAATATTTATAAAACAGTTCTTAATCTCAAATTTGTGTTACCCTGTTGTTTACTGTGGCCTCTGTGATAAAATTCAATACAAATATACACTTGCCTCGTGGGAAACTTATTTTCATTTTGGCTCACACACACACACACACACACACATATACATATATATATATATATATGTATAATATCAAAATGAGGACTTCGTTGACCTACTTTTGTTTATTTCTGTTTCCCTGTTTACATATTTTTTTGTTTCTTAATTTTTCAATGCCTTTTTTTGAATGAGATAAGGTGTTGAAGTTTGGGAGTTTAAAACTTAATTAGCATTTTAAAAACTTTTGGTGAAGTTTACGAATTATAGAAAAAACTGTGAAGGTTGTTTTGCCTAATTTAGAAGAAATTATTTAATGATCTGGTTTAGTGGTCTCAACAGTCATGATAAGCCATGTATACAGACATATATATATATATATAATATATTGTTGTACAGACATAATTTTTAATCTGATAATTAAAATTAAAATTTCAAAAGATTAATTAAATAATTGTTTTGTTTTCAGATTATTGTATTTGAAGATTTATTATATGATTTGAAATTAATAGTTTTTATTAATATTATAATCTATGAAACGTCAAATCATTTTCTCTGGACAATGTAATAAATTATCTGTTATATTACCTTCACGTGTGGAACAAGAGTAATGTTATTTAAACTATAAAATTTTATTAAATTTTTTTATTTGTTGACTGTTCAGATGTTAGTCAATTAAGTCTTTTAGTATATACAGGTGCTAATTAATTAAACTAATTAATTAAACCTATTGAATTCATTTGACATAATTAATATAAAAAATAATTACATTAATATATAATTTTTTTTAATAAAATATTAAAATAAGAATAGTATTATTAGTAGAACAAATTCATTAAAGACAACACCAGGCTGAACTGTCAATGTAGGAGAAGCACTGCTCCATTATAGTCATAATGACAAGTATAAACAAAAATAAAAGGGCACTAAGAACAAAACTGTCAATTCCTACTCTGGGCCTACTTCACAGAGGAGAAATTATTAAACATGGTATGATCATTTTGATAAATTATAAATTATTATGTATGTAGTTTATTAAATTTTTAAAAAATAAAAAAATAATATTTACGTACATAATTATTAATCAAAATCATTTATTAGATTAATATTTCAAATTCGTACAATAATTTAGGCAAAATAATCAAGCCAAAGTCCAAAGACTCCATCCACACATTAGAATCCAATAAGCAAATGCAAACCCCACCACAAAAAAAATAAAATTTAATGAAGGTAATGGACAAAGCCCTTGGCTTCACAAGTCCAAACCCTAGGATAAATAATCCACATATAAAAGAACAATCTATCCTTTGTTTCACTTTTCCACAGCTTACCTAGTCCTCATTCAGCATGAATGCCTTTTTTGACATGGTCAATAGCCAACATATATATATATAGAGAGAGAGAGAGAGAGAGTGTGTATATTGCATTCAGTTGATTTAAATAAAACTACATCATACATGTCATAATTATTCAAATGGGTGATTAAGATATGGGATCTCTTAAGATTGCCCCCACTTGTGTGTGTGAGATATATATATATATATATATCTATATAGATGGGGCTACCTATTGCTGTCCTTTTCTTTTAATTAAAGTGTAAACTACACCAATACATGTTATACATATTACACACACACACACACACACACATATATATATATATATAACATGAGAGAGAGAGATGGGGCTATCTTTTGCTGTCCTTTTCTTTTAATCAAAGTGGAACTACACCAATACTTGTTATACATATATAATAATATACATATGGATGATTAACCTCTAAGATTTTAGGGCCTCCCCACTTCTAGTAGACTCTAACAATTGGTCCACTTCCCAACTTTGTTTTGGTGCAACCTTTTCGTGGACTGGCACATACTCCTGCAAATATACAATAAACCAAAAAACAAATCATTCCCTACTTTCTCTTGCAGCTCCGATTTGTCATCCTCTCCAATAATTCAGCAAACTAACCTCAACATATAATATATATAAATGATGTGTTTTTCTATATAAATTATATATACCTCCATTTTCTTTATCAACTCTTCTGCTATATCAGCTGAAACTATAATATGTCTTTCTGAATCTTCAATGAAACCTTCTTCCACTCCTTTATCAAACAATGCAAGCAAGCTATTATAATACCCATCAACATTTAACAACCCCACCTGTTCACAAATTCAAAATTCAAACCAAAAAACTAATAATCAAAACCCTTCTCTCAGAAGAAGAAATTTGATAAAAAAAAAAAAAAAAAAAACCTACTGGTTTTTCATGAATTCCTAACTGAGACCAAGTTATCATCTCCAACAATTCTTCCATGGTTCCATAACCACCTACACATGTAGATATACATAAAAGCATAAAATAAGTGGAAGAAGAACAGATGTGTTAAGGCTGCGTTTGGATGGAAGAAAAAAAAATATATATATATATACCAGGAAGTGCAATGAAAGCATCAGCATGTTTTGCCATTTCAGACTTCCTCTGGTGCATGTCTGCAACTATTTTCACTTCTCCAAAGGTCTCTCCTGATATCTGCAAGCGGGTTTGATCACAATTCTTTCATTGAAAAGGTATCATATGAGAGAGAGAGAGAGAGAGAGAGAGAGAGAGAGAGATTCCAAAACCAAGGATGAAGTGTTACCTCGTGTGACACAAGAGCGCTAGGAATTACACTATATATGCAGACAAAAAGATGAAGAGATATGTAAATTTTCTTACTGATCGATCCCTAAAAAGAAATCAAACCATTAATTATTGTGAAGAAAAATTATACCCAAGAACATGGCAACCACCATCAAAAACAGTTTTGGATATCAAACCCATTAGACCAACACTCCCTCCACCATATACCAAGTCAATCTTTCTCTGAACCTGTCAGTTAATTAAACAACATAGAAAAGAAGACATTAAACCTAAAAGATAGAACAAATGAAGGATCTCTATCTCTAGCTTGGAATAACTATTGTAGAATTATACATATATTACCAGCTGTTTACCAAGCTCAAGAGCTGCATCACTGAAGGTAGATTTGTATCCTGCTCTGCTACCACAGAAGACACATATTCTCTTAAACCTTCTTTTGTTTTCATCTTTTACAGATGCCCCTTCATTAATTTCTTCCATACTTCCTAGAAGATTATGGGGAGAGAGAGAGAGAGTGGAGGAAAAGGAGACGCAGAAGAGATACAAAAGGTTGTGTTTAGAAGTGGAGCCGAAGCTGACACCCTTCCTTTTGAATCTCACATTCCCTTTATCCCAAACACCCCTTTTGTATACGTGAACAAGTACTCTCAGTGTTGGAGAAGGTACACGAGTCAAGAGCCATCTCCATCTCCATCTCCATCTCTCCTTTTATCCTCCTCCTCCTCATCTCTCTCACACACGCACACACACACACACACAATAAATATTTATGGAGAAGGTTTGTTGAAATCCTGGGAGTGCCCATACCCATTGTCTTTCCTTTTGTGTCCATCTGACCCAACGCTTTGCTTTTATCATTTTGTTGTCCTCTCTTTCTCATTCTCTTTCTCTTTCTCACTCTATATGTATGTATGTTAATTGTCAAAATAGGGTTGAAAAATATCAATTCCCAAATCAAATCAATCTAATTTATCAAATTAAGATTGTTGTATAAAAACGCCACTTAAACTAATGTACTTTAGAGTGAAAGTATTATTTCAAATAATGCTTAATTTTATATTGCGAGTATCAGTGAAGTGATGTTTTTACTTTAATAATAAAATATTACGGTGAAATAGTCACTTGCACGGGCTTTTTTTTTTTTAAATGTAACAGCATCATTAAATTAACATTTAATAATCCAACTTTATTAAATCACATTAAATAATCATATTTTAATAATAAATTTTTAAAAGAATGCAAAACAGTAAAAAGAAAATTCTAGTTATGTCTGTAAACAAACATGGTTTTAAGAGTCTAATTAACCTCACTCTTCACAGGTTTGGACCCCCATAACCCCAACAATAATATGATTTTTATTCATAACATTATGTTAAAGCCCAAATCTAGATGATTATCCACCCTAAACTCCAATTAAGATTGATATTAAGCCCGAAACCCGAACATCAATCATTTGGATGATTAATATTTAATACCGTATCTTAGATGAAAAATGGACCAACCAATTTACTGTATAGACAGATGATGATGGGGATTACTGTGACAGTATGAAAAGTGAGATACATTGAAAACAACTGAAGTACTCAACTCATAGTCATCACGTAATAATGTTTTGTTTGTATGCATGAGACATGCATGACATAACGTGGGTCCATCAAAAAGTTGCTAATACTTTCTGATGTTCTAAATTATTTTTGAATAAGTCTAATACAATTATGTATTAATATATTTTTTAATAATATTTTAAAAAAATATATACTATATAAATTGATAAGTATCAATTCATTCAAAAAAACTTTGGTGAACCCCAACCCAAATCACCTCTTTTGCTTGGATATTTCCAAAGGGTTACAGAGTTTTGGAACTTGGAAGCACATCGTTTAGTGCTGTTGCAGGCTAGTACATTTCACTGTTTTAAGTCTCTCAGTGGTGTTTGGATAGATGGAAGATGAATAAATGTTTAAGAGGTTAAGATTTTTTATTAATAAAATTTGAAATTTTATAATTGAATTTGAAACGAAGAATCTAAATACACACTAACAGAATGATAAAATGAAAATACACGTTATGAGAATTCATTCTATTTAGCAAAATTGAAAAGAATAATATGAACTAAATCTAACATTTGACACTATTTTTTTAAAACAAAATTCGCTCTTACAGTGGGGTCTTACGAGTTGTGTTGACGTCATCCTCTCAAGATAAAATGGTATTGCATAGAGATAAAGTATAACAGTCTCTATGTCCAGTGAATTAAACTTGTGTGTAGTACTTGCTCGCATAGTATTTTTTTTTATCAGCAAAAAAAAAGATTTTTATTGATGAAACAGAGCATAAGGAGTATAAAATTTGTATTAAAAAGAAGAGAGAAACAAAGAAAAAGGAACAAAAAGAAACCCAACAAAAGGATTGAAGAAGAAAATGAGCCTAATTACAACCAGGATCAACTTCAATCTGAAGAATGAGTCAGCGATATCTAATTACATTCTGAAGGTTGAAAATCAGATCGTTGATGGAGTATGAAAAGTCCCATTTTTTTTTATTTTATCCAAAAAGCAAGTCTGGATTTAATCAAATCTCAAACATGAATCCAGCGTGGCTTAATCTTGTTGAAGATACATTCATTCCTTAACTTCCAGATAGACCAAATGATGGTAAAGGGGATTGTCTCCCAATCAGCTTATGCACCTTCTTGAAGTTAAAACTTTGCCACCAATTAAGGGGCGATGCCCATTGAATATCCCACCAACTGATAAATCTGACTAGATTTTTCATACTTCACGACAACATAAAAGAAGATGATCTATGGTTTCTAATTCCAAATTGCAAAAGGGGTAGAAGCATTCATCAATGGAGTTGAGAATTCCTAACCTGAGTAGGTAATTAGCAGTTTTGGTACGGTTATTCCAGGCCAGCTAGCCGAAAAACTAAACTTTTGGAAGGACTACATTATACCAAATAAAATTTATAATCTGCATATTTGGGGCTAGAGAGTAGTCAAAGCATGAGTATAAGGATTTAACTGAGAAGAGACCGAAGGAGTTAATCTTCCAGACCAAAATGTCTTGTTTAGCATCCAACATAAGAGGAACACCATGCAAGATAGATTGGATTTACACAGTATACTGAACACTTACAAATGCAATGGCATTTATTTATAGAGACTTCGGTAACGTTTTGGAAAAGGAAAAAAATTTAAATAATTTATTTTCAGAAAAATATATATACAACGGTCCTCAAGTTGAAAGTGTAATGTTCTGAAGTTATTATTAGATTAAGACATTAATTAAAATTTTGACTTATTTGATATGTGATTTTTAAAAATGGAGTTGCATATTCGAAATTTATTAAGTAGCCTATGATTGAAAGAATTGGACGTGTGAGATTAACCAAGTTTACACATTTATGTTATACGATTGAAAAAATATTTAACAAATATATTTAGTATTTTTGTGAGTTGCTCATTTCTCTTGTATAGAAGTGGGATCTACTTACAGTAAAATAAGATGAATTCCCGTTTCTATATGAAAGAAATAAATGTCTCTATTTCAAATTAAAATGACGACAAACTAAACCTACAAACATATATGATAAACTTATAGTTTTTTCATGACAACGACACATAAAAATTTCTATTAAAGAATTGGATTTAAAGCATCTCCAATAGTGTTAAAAAAGTGTCCACTAACTAAGTGCTATGCAAGCATAAATTTCTTGCTAACTGACAACATCAAACTAATCAATACATGGAGCTCCAACCAGTTAGCTATGTTTTTTTTTTTTTTTTTTTTTTGATAATTCAGTATCCGATCTTCCGGGTCGACTATTGAAATGGGTTAATACTGTTAGGTCATGTTTGATACGCAAAAATAGAATATTCATTCCATAGAATGAAATAAAAAATGAAATAGAATCAGAATTATTCATCTAGACCAAAGAAATATTTAGAATGATTTTTAATGAAAGGCATTTTTAATCATATCAAACAAGAATAAAGAATAAAAAAATTAAAATAAAGATTTATGAAATGTCTATTCTACCATACCAAACATGACATTAGATACTTATTTTAGAGTAAATTTTTTTTTTTTTGGAGCTAGCCTCATATTATAATGAACCATGCCATTTCAATTTAATACTTTTTTTCAGGGAATTGTATTGAACGACTTGAGAGTTTTTTTACAGTAAAATGCCACATAGGCTAGCCAAAAGGCAAACTACAATAAACACTGTTTTTAACATATGACACATTAACATACTTCATTTGGAGTAAAAAACCCATCTCTTAACTAATATTTAAAACTAAGCTCCCTCTAATCATCAACACTTTAGCCTAATTAAATAAGAAAATACCAATTACTTGTCCTAATGATGCCACCTAGTCTACCTAGATGCTCAAGGCTACATAGAGAACATCCTTCAAAGCAACAATTTATCACAATTTCAAAGTCAAAAGAATTAGCGTTTTCTTACGTGTATGGATGACATGGTTATTATATATAAATATATATATATATAGTGACATCGGGAAAAAAATATTTAATGTGATTGTCCTATTTATGTGATTTTATATAATTTATATATTTAAGAATTTATTTAAACTTGATTGTCTCATAAACTAACTTCTCATTTAGAGATGAAATCTATTTTTTTATTCTTAAAAACAAGGTGTAGGACCTCTATAATAACTACGTGTGTCTAATATCAAACTTACACTATAATTTTAAATAACTTCTAAAGGGAAGCATTAAAAGTCAAACCAACAAATGCTTTAAATAAATTTCTTAATTTCGTGTTAGGTGAACTCATGTCTTTTTGTAAGGATAGTCTTGGAACTAGCTACAAGAAATTATTGACTGTCATTTTATGTTATTATTTGAAATAATGTGACCATCTTTCACAAATTTTTAAAATATTTGGTAATTGATCGTTTGATAATGATGTGAAGTGATTGTCTCATCGAATAATTACTTCTTCAATTGATATTTGAAAAATTAATAAAAAATATAGACTAGAACCCTTGACTCTCACTATCGATATTAGATTTTCTTTTATGATTGGATGTCCGAATCAACTTGTGCACATCTCGACTAATTCCGAAATCCTGAAGTTAACGTCCGGATGAACTTCAAGTGGCCCAAAGTTTAAAACGTTTGACTTTCATAAAAATCGAACTTGCGATTTTAGGAAGATAAGCGCTTTTAGTTACTTTCTCACATCCACCTAGCCAAAACCTTTGAAATTCACAATCAATATTAGATGTTGCTGGTACATATTTAAAATGGTTGGTTTAAGACAAATCATAATTTAAAGGTAAATAAATAATGGTGGGTTGTTATAACTCATAAGGACAGCTTCTTATTAGATATAACACTTCATGATTCACACCTTTTGACTTGAGATTTCTATAATTCCCAATTAATTAGTAATAACTATATATTAACCATAACATATTTTTAATTGTATTAAGAATGCAGTTCATTTGGTGATAATATATATTTCAGAGAAAAATACTAAAAAGTCTCTACAATAAATTTTTCAATCCGAAAAATCCATTATATAATTTTTCTATCTAAAAAGTTCAAAACAAAATCTTTTAATACAAAAAATTACAATTGTTAACTTCTATGTTAACACCGTTAAAAAATATTATTATTTATACTAAAATGACCTTTAAGATACATTTTAAAATATATATATATATATATATATATATATATATAAAATAAGACTTTCAATTCCAAAAAATCATAACATTTTATAAAGTAAATTTATTTTTTAGGTATTCTAAATAAATAAAAAATGTTATGGTTTTATTTTTTGGATTGAAGAAGTTGTTGTATCTATTATTCAGTATTTTTTTAAATGTATTGTGAGTGTTATTTTGGTTTAATTAATAATATTTTTTAACGGTATTAAGATAGAAGTTAATAATTAAATTTTTTTGCATTAAAATTTATTTTTTAAATTTTTTAGATAGAAAAAATATATATTATAAACTTTTTGAATTAAAAATATTATTTCAAAAACTTTTTAGTATCTTTTCCTATATTTTAATACTACAAATCTCTCAGAGGATCCATGAAATCGTTGGTTTTATCCTCCATGCGATGTGCAACCATTAACACCTTCAAGCGTCTACTAAATACTGAGTTCCATAAAGTATTAAAGTGGAATTAGAACTAAATAATACCCATGATATATATATATATATATGTATATGTATACATACATACATATAATGCATGTGCTTCTTATTGTAATAGACTTGCTGTTTAATTTTATACATCAAGTTGTTGGCAGTGTTTGTCAGTACTAATATTCTTGATTCCAAAGAGAAGTAGGGCTGGTAATGAATGAGATTTAATTATTTAAAGAAAGATGAAGTCAAACTTGACCTATTTATGCATAAAAAAATTATTAATAATTTAGAGATAATTATTATTGAAGGTTTTTTTTAATAAAAAAAAATGGCAGTTGATTTGGTAGATTTAAAAGCCCAAGTACTCTAATTTTTAAACCCAAATATGCAAATTTTCTGTTAAATTTATCAAGCATTTCTTAAATATTCCGAGAAAGTTTTCCGAAAATTTCTAAAAGTTTATTGAAACTTCTTTAAAAATGAATTTCATCACAAACAATTCCCAAAAGATTTCAATAAACTTTTTCTAAAATCTTTTCCCAGTATCTAAGTATGTGTTTGGCACTACGGAATTGAAATGTTAGTGTTGGAATTGGTTGGAATTGTAACAAAACACAAAAATGTGAAAGGAGTAATTGAAGATATCGATTCCTTGTAAATCGAGTAGCACAGAAATTACTAACTTAACAAAAGAAGAACTCTCTAATTTTGAAACTAAAATATAATAATAATTGAATACATCATATTTATAAGTTTAAAAGACTATCAATCCGAATAAAAAATCTGTTAATTCCTAGATTAGAAAACTAAGGAATCCAGAAAATAGAAAAGTTTAGAATAAATAGAATTAGGACTTTTTGAAATATTAAAAACTAGATAAAATAAAGAAAAAATAGTCTCAAACGGAATTACATTCCAAATTTTCTAAACAAAATAATTACAAATTTAAAACTTAATATTAATGAAAAAAAAAATTAATTACATCAAATTGAAAGTTTAAAAGCCACAAGTCTAGTTTATTGAGCCTTTCGGATCAGAATATGATAATTTCGGGTATGAGTATGTGAAGGTGGTCATTTTTATTAAAAAATTGCCTTCAATTTGAACTGTTACGTTCTTACTGCTCTAAAAAATCTTCTGCCACTTGTTCTACGTCAAATTGAAAGGAAATTATTTTTTCTAATTTCAATTTTAAGACTCCAATTTCGTAGTATTGAAACACAACTATGAAAATTCATTCAATTAATTGAATGAAGGAAATGAATAAAAAAAAATTTAAATTCCAAAACTACAACTCATCCTCTTTCTAACATTATTAATCTAGAAGGGAAAGATCAAAAGCTTGACATTGATTACAAATAATAAAATTTTATAGTAATACAGATCATTTAATAATTTTAATTATTTTAGAACCGCAGATCTTTTGAGTGTATTCATAAAATGGCTGGTCCAATCCTCCATATGATGTGGATGCACTAATACTTTATGTTTCAATTAACTCTTCAAAGTCTAACTGACTGAAATTAAGAAATGAATTAAATAGTTATTTGATTAAAATATTTGAGAAATTATTTTCTTATTTATATATGCATGGGAGTGCGAGATACGTTGAAGATGTGTATATTACACGTAAAATGAATCACTATATTTTATTTTTATTTTTTTTCAAATGAAAGAATATCTATTTATAAATGTAACTTACAAACAAACCCATTATCAATTTCATGTTTTTTTTTTTAAAACAAAAGAAAAAATTGAAATTTCTCTTTAAATAATAAAAAGTTTATTGAATTAGAATTATGTGAACCTATTGTTTCTTTTCTTTTCAATTTCATTCTTTTGTGGGTTTAATAATTACAATGAATTAGAATTGATATATGAAACTAAGTTTCAGATTAATGATAATAATATTTTTTATTGTAATAAAGATGGGGTGGGTGTAAAGTACATAATGACATAAGACTAAGGCTATACAGATTAAAAAAGTACTTTATAATATTTTTATATATTGATTATTTATAAGAGTAATGTTTCATTCTTTATTCTAGTAATTTTTTTCAATAATTTTAATTTTTTTTTACCATTTTGTCTAAAAAAACAAATCAATACCTTCACAACATTTTTGTATCAGTTTGAATACATCATTACTATTCTATTGTTGTTCTAGTAAATTTTTATTTATATTTCTCTCACTTTAGCATTCTATCAAAGATCGACAATAAAATAATATTAAAAAATAAATTAATATTTTTAAATCCAAAACTTATGTAAACAATCATAAACGATAATATAAAGTCATAAATAGTTGTAAAAATGTATTAATGGTCATAATAGATTACATATAAAATAATAAAATTTATCATTTTATTAGTGTCAAACATCAAAAGTAACAAATAGAGGTAACTTCTCTACTACCTCCTTATATGGTCTTATAAAATCCCTTTGAACCTCATGTGTAAAGTGTCATATCATACCGAAGGTCTTGTAGTTGAAGTGATATCTTTTTGTTTTTCTATAAGAAAGGTTACGGGTTTAAATCTTGTCAATGACAAAGTGAAGTCTCATTTTATTGTGTGATAAGATAAGTTAAATTAATAAGATAATTAGGTATCTTGTCATTAGGTTGAGTCTCTTGTCGGCTCACAGAGTCCTGAGAACTCTTAGCATGTGAAAAAAAAAGTGTCACACCATAAATAGAAAGACCCTTTTTTTTGTTTTGGGTAAGTTCACAAAGACCTCTTATGGTATGAATGCTTACTAGATCATAGAATTTAAACCGTAATTAGCTCACATAATTTTATGTTTAAAAAGCTATAGAATTAGGATGACGGTCTTATCTAAGCGGTGCAAAAGCACATCTTTTACACAGTTAGCATGAGTTTCATTCTATTTTTCTATCGTTATAGAATTTAAACCCCATTAAATTAACTCATATATCTATATGTTGAAAAAAGAAAAGTAAGGTGTAAACACATCGAAATGAAGTGGTTAAAATCACTCTTTTCACATCGCAAATTAGAGTTTAAGTCCTATGCCGCGCACACAAACTTAGATTAATTTTCACTCCTCCGTCAGTGTATTAAAAAAACAAAAAACAAAAAAACAAAAGGCAAGAGGTATGGTAAGTTTCGGAGCCTAACTAACAAAAAGACAGGTTGAAAGGCATGCCGTTTCAATCAATGTATAGCCCTAACATTTCTTTATGGATCATGCTTTGATTCTTTCTTTTGTCTGTTCCATTTCTTTCACGGGTCTCTCTCTCTCTCTCACACACACACACACAGACACAGAGTACCACAATATATACATTGGAAACTTCATTCATTGTTTTGGTCCCCACTCTCTCTCTCTCTCTCACACACACGCACACACACACACAGAGTACCACAATATATACATTGGAAACTTCATTCATTGTTTTGGTCCCCAACATTAAAATGTGCCATACTCACCTATGATTTTATGAACTGTAATCAAATCTAATCCATCTAGATAGTCTAGATTCCCATCACTTTCTCTTCTTCTCATTTCCCAATAGAAAACAATGAAGAGAGAAAAAAGATAAAAGAGTAAATAACAAATAAATTATGCATTATCAGCTGGTTTCTGTTAGTTCCCATTTCAATACTCAGATTATTTATGCCCTTTCAGTTGGTTTACCTTAACTACCATATTAGTTATATGATTAACAGCACCAAAAGTCAGTTAGCATGTTGTCACCCTCCTAATTATAGCTTTATTCCTTTATAACTACCATGCCAGAACTGCTAGCTAGCTATAGATGACACTTCAAAGCATTGTGTGAGGATGAGTTTTAGGCACATTTAGGTTGACTTAATCTGTTAACATGCTAAAGGGTGTGATCAAGACTCCTCTAAACTTCGTTTGTCACATTCATGAATTAATAACTACTTGTATTCATTTAATTAAGTTAAACTCTGCCGGTATTTTGTTTAGTGTTATATCATTACACAACCAATTTTAAACCTGGATAAAATAGAAAAATTACGTTGACTAACGGACAACAGTTAATGTAAAATCCTATCAAAACTCTTATGAGCATGAATCCAAAGTTAAGAAAGTCAGTCACATCTTTCAAGAAGCAAAATCAAACTACCATTTTTATGACCAAACTAAGATTTTGATTTAAGGGTAATTCCTTGATTTTTCATTCTTCAATATCAAGTCTATATTAGGCTAGAACTGGTACTGGTAGTTGAGTTGATTTTGAATCACCAACTCAGAGGATGAACTTTTTTATTATATTATCTAACATGCTGTTTTACGTATGATCAGTTTGAATCTACACATGTCAATTCATATTATCAGAGTAATGGTTAGATTTGAACGCAAGACTTTTTGTCGACTCTAATACCATATTAAATTACTAACTTATCTAAAAGTTTAAGCTGTTAGAAATGGTGAACTTTATTATTATATTTTCTAACATTAATCAAGCTTATAAAAAACCCAACATTTCTAAGTTTGATTATTTCATTTTAAAATTATCCAATTCATGTAGTTTGTGGATGATTGTTCGCATCTATGACAATGTTGTAGTGTGTGAAATATTACTTAAAGAAAAAAAAACCTTGTCCTTGCCTTCTATTCTCCAAATGAAGCTTGTGAATCCTCCACTGCTAGCTGCAAGAGATCGTGCCAACCCTTTTATTGTGAAAGTAGTTAGAAAATGAAGATTGTTGTCTCCTTTGATGATGTGATACTTACAAATCAACAAGTACTGATATCTTCACTCCCATAGCTCCATCAAAAAGATGCTGTCACTGACAAGTCTTTATCACTGACTGTTTCTTAGTTCTTTTAATGCTAGTTGTGCATGACACAAAAGCCTCATTGAAGATACATAGAGCAGTAAATCATAGTTCTGAGTTGGAAATTAAATGTTATGTATGATCGATTTTCAACACAAACACGTGCTCCCAAGTACATTTATTATAATAGATTCCTTATTTTATATCTATATAAAATCATTAAAAAACTTGTTATGTATAACATCACTCTTCGTAGATATGTCTCATTTGTTTGTTCAAAGTATCTTAGCATAGGATTGTAAAACAAACCGAATTATTCGAGCTCAGCTCGTAATCGGCTCTGTTGAAGCTTTGTTCGAAATCGACCCGCAAGATAAACAAGCTAAGCTTGAAAATACTTTGAGACTCGTTAATTTATTGAGTTCAGCTCGTTAAATCAAAAGTAGTCTAATACTATATAAAAAATCAAGTTACTCGAGTTAACTCGTAATCGACTTGATTAAAGGTTCATTTGAGATCAATTCTAAAAATTAACAAAACGAACTTCAACATAATTCAAAATTTATTTATTTTAACGAATCATACCTAAACAGTTTACTACTCAGCTCAACTTAACTTGACTTGACTCATTTACGACCCTATCTTAGCATTGGGTGGGAATGTAATTTGGTCTGGGCCTTTGGCTAAGGTCAATTTAGTATCCAGTTGGGGAGCCTTGGACCGTAACTGAACGGAAAATCAAAGTGGTTTGGAGGGCTCATGCGAATAAGAAGCTTCAGCCCGGCCCATTTCACTTGCGACTGTAAATGTTGGTCTTATTAAGGAAGCCCATCAGGTTCAGCCTGTTATTTGATTGGGCTGAGCAATTCCTAGGTTTGGATGAGTAAGGGTTGGGCGGTAAATAAGTTAAGTTGAATCAAGTCGAATTGAGTAATAGATTATTCAAATTTGATTCGTTAAAATAAATGAGTTTCAAATTATGTTTAAATTCGACTTGTTAATTTTTCAAGTCAATATTAAACAAGTTTTTAATTGAGCTGATCTCGAATAACTTAATTTTTTATATGATATTAAACTACTTTTACCTTAACGAGTTGAACTCGAGCCGAGTTTAATAAATTTACTAGTTTCATGTGCAATATGATTTAAATATTTAAATTTGTCACAAATGATAAAATCATAATAACCGTTACATGGTGTACACAAAATAATTTTTTAATTACAAGGTCACTGGTAAAAAGAACACAAATATGACCGCGATATTTTAATGGTAAAAAATAAAATATATGCTAAATTAAAATATTAAAATATGTAAGTGCCAAAGTGGAAACATACAATTACAAACATTTCTTTATTTTGACTAGACTTTTAATTAAAATGCAAATGATGCAATGAAGTTTTCCCTTAAAAATTACAAACATTTCTTTATAAAATGTTGAGATCATATAAATCGATATACCATATAATAGCCTCAAGAAATATATTTTCAACAGAGAGAAAGCTTATCACAAACAAGATCAATTAAGTCATGAGTTGATGCTAATAATTGCTTTCACCTCCCTAAGCACACGGAAATCCCATTTTTCTTACCGCAAATAACGGCAAGTCTGTTGATGCTAAATTCATTAGTCACCCAAATGAGTGCCAACTTCCCTAACGCACTCTACCAAATTAACACAAGTTAGCCTCTCTCTTTGACACAACACACACACACACACACACACACACATATATATATATATATATATTCATGTGATCAGGATACATACATATATAGAGTCATCTAATTTGTTTGTGTGTAGATATGTACAGAGATTAGGTTGGACCTTAATTCCAGCTTTCCAAGTTTTGCACATTCAATCCATATATACCGTCGTTTACAAAGATAATTAGAACTAACCCACAAACCTTGTTTACATTATATATATATATATATATATATATATATATATATTCACACACACCCCAGGCATGTATATGCGTCTGACTAATAAAAAAACTCATTGAAACATAATAAAACCACAAGTATTCTAAAAAAATAGTGATCACGCTAGTTGTAATTAGGTTAAGAGATTGCCCGTAGAGTGGTAAACAAGTCGAGTCAAGCTAAGTCCAGACTTGCTCTACTCGGGCATTCTCTAAGCAGTCATTGCTTGTTCGA
This sequence comes from Nyssa sinensis, assembly GCA_008638375.1. Classification (NCBI taxonomy): domain Eukaryota; kingdom Viridiplantae; phylum Streptophyta; class Magnoliopsida; order Cornales; family Nyssaceae; genus Nyssa; species Nyssa sinensis. The sequence continues at coordinate 36,716,890 of CM018052.1, forward strand.
AAATTATTCTCTCTGTGTCACCCTCTCTTTTTCTAGCAACTTCTATAAAAGCTTATGATAGATTTTTCAGTCCTATATATATATATATATATATATATATACACCTTATATATTATAGCAACCCTCCATATCATTTAGATGGTTCATTCTCTCTCTGTAAAAAGTGAAGGATAAAAATGTTTCCTCGTAGCCATTTTATCTTACTATTCATCATTTTAGTTTCCTGTTTTAGCAGTTTCCAAAAGGCCTCACTTTCCAAAATAACGGCAATCCCATTTTTCTTTCCGCAAATAACGGTAAGTCTGTTGATGCTAAATTCATTAGTCACCCAAATGAGTGCCAACTTCCCTAACGCACTCTACCAAATTAACACATTTGTTTGTGTGTAGATATGTACAGAGATTAGGTATATATACCATCGTTTACTAAGATAATTAGAACTAACCCACAAACCTTGTTTACATATTATATATATATATATATATATATATTTACACACACGCCCAGGCATGTATATGCGTCTGACTAATAAAAAAACTCATTGAAACATATTAAAACCACAAGTATTGTAAAAAAATAGTGATCACGCTAGCTGTAATTAGGTTAGGAGCTTGCCCGTAGAGTGGTAAACAAGTCGAGTCAAGCTAAGTCCAGAGTTGCTCTAGTTAGGCATTCTCTAAACAGTCATTGCTTGTTTGAATATATATATATATATATATATATATATATATATATATATATTCACACACACGCCCGAACATGTATATGTGTCTGACTAATAAAAAAAACTCATTGAAACATAATAAAACCACAAATATTCTAAGAAAATAGTGATCACGCTAATTGTAATTAGGTAAGGAGCTTGCCGTAGAGTGGTAAACAAGTCGAGTCAAGCTAAGTCCAGAGTTGCTCTAGTCGGGCATTCTCTAAGCAGTCATTGCTTGTTTGAAAACCATTCTCTCTCTCTCACCCTCTATAAAAGCTTATGATGAGATAGATTTTTCAATCCTATATATATATATATATATATATATATATATATACACACCTTATATATTATAGCAACCCTCCATATCATTTAGATGGTTATTCTCTCTGTGTAGAAGTGAAGGATAAAAATGTTTCCTCGTAGCCATTTTATCTTACTATTCATCATTTTAGTTTCCTGTTTTAGCAGTTTCCAAAAGGTCGCACTTTCCAAAATGGTGAACGTAGATGATTTTGGAGCTAAAGGTGATGGAACAGACGATTCTGAGGTACTTCTCTCAGCTCTAATTTAGTTTAAATTAATTCGATCGAGTCTATGCATTTGATGATTTTCACCTTTCCATTTGCATACATTTTGGGTTTGATTTAATTGTCGGTTTGTCACTTGCATGATTTGGGTTATAAATGATTCAAGTCAAGTTTTGATCGTTAAAATAAATGAGCTTTAAATTGTATTCAAGTTAAACTTTTTAGTTTCTTGATCTAATATTAAATGAGTCTCCAATCGAAATGATCACGAGTTGAGTTCAAATAATTTAATTTTTTTTATATAATATTAGACTACTTATTAATATATCGAGCTGAACTTAAAAATATGTTTAAACTTAACTTTTTTATTTTACAAATCGATCGAAAATGAGACTCTAACTTAACCAAACTCGCATAGCTTGGTTGTTTTTATCGTCCTATACAAGATGAGTCTTTATTTTAAAGTTTTGTGGTTGAAATTATATTATTTTTCTTGCTCTCCTCAAGGTATTTAAGAAAGCTTGGAAGGAGACATGTTCTTCCAAAGAAGGTGTTCTTGTGGTGCCTAAGAACAGGATTTATCGTCTTAAGCCAATTACATTCTCAGGCCCTTGCAAATCTGCTCTTGCTTTGAAGGTGAGTTTATCACCATTCATACATGTAAATTAGCACTCAAACAAGCTCAAGACTTCGTCAACTCTACTATATTAATTACTATATATATATATATATATATATATATATATAGTTGTTTTTTTCTAACATAAATACTTTAAAAAAAATTGTTTTCATTTTTATTCTAATAGATCTATGGAACAATCGAAGCATCTGTTGATCCATCAGATTACCAAAAAGATAGAAGGCACTGGCTTATGTTCAATAATGTTCAAAACTTTGTGGTAGAAGGTGGTGGTACCATCAATGGCCATGGAAATATATGGTGGCGAAACTCTTGCAAAATCGATAAATCCCGTGTACGTATAAAATTAAATCAAATATTTATTCTTCAATTCGATTGTGTTAACCCCGGTCTCCAAATACCATAAAATACTAAAATCACATAGGCCATCACACGCGTGTGAAGGGTCACTTCTCTCCCCTTCCCCCTTCTATGTGTTTTTTTTTTCTCTGGGTTAGTCCCATCTACTAATTATCAGTATTATTCTATTCCATGTGTTGCAGCCTTGCCAGGATGCACCAACGGTATGTTCAGGGTTCCTCTTCTATTATTATATATGTAGTATATGTATATATATATATATATATGTGTGTGTGTGTGTGTGTGTGTTTATTTATATATATATATATATATATATATATATATATAAAATAAAGAGAGTGAATTTTTTCACTTGAATTTTATTCTGGATTGTTTTGCAGGCTGTGACCTTCTATGGATGCAAGAACTTTAGAGTTACAAACCTAAGGATCATAAATTCACAGAAAATGCATCTTTCTTTCCAGAAATGCATTAATGTTAAAGCTTCAAATCTCATAATAACTGCACCTGAAAAGAGCCCCAATACTGATGGAATTCATATCACAGAGACCCAAAATGTTCAGATCATGAGCTCTGTTATCAGAACTGGTATGACAACCAAAAAGAAAAAGAAATCTATTAAGTTAGCATGGTTTTTTTTTTTTAATTTTTTTTTCAGTTTCTGGTTCATTTCTTAGTATAGTTAACAAACATACTACATTTCAACCAACAATGATTCTTTTTCCCAATGAAATCAAAATATAAAGTGGAAAGATGGAAAAAATGGGATTTGCTGAGCTTTTGCTTAATAATTCTTGTAGGTGATGATTGTATTTCAATAGTGAGTGGGTCTAAAAATGTTCAAGTCATGGATATAACTTGTGGACCAGGTCATGGAATCAGGTTTCAAATTCTAACTACAACTACCTTGTCACTAATTAACTTTTCTGAAAAGGAAAGGCTTTTATATATATATATATATATATACACATACATACATACATACATACATATGATGGGTTGCTTGAATTCCAGCATTGGAAGCTTAGGAGCAGGAAATTCAGAAGCCTATGTCTCAAATGTAGTAGTCAACAGAGCAAAACTTTCAAATACCACTAATGGGGTGAGAATAAAGACTTGGCAGGTAAAAGTCCATTTTCAATGTCTATATTTAGGCATTCTACCATCTCTATACCGTGTACGTATAAAATTATATCTATGCATGTTTGTTTGTATGTATAAAATATGACTACCGCTATATTTATATTTCCATTCTCATTTCTCATTAATTTCTCATTCCAAGACATGTCCGGTATAGAGATATTTTTCCATGAGTCCGGTACACTACGTGTTATTGTGTCCCTCTAATAACACTATATTACATATATCATGTCCCATTTAAAAAGGAGGATTATATTACATATAGCAAAATATTATTAAAAGGACACATTGTCATGTCATTGTACCAGACTCATTCGAGAATTTTCCTTACCCACCTCCAATACGGTGTGTCACCGTGTCTTGTACGTAACTTCACATGTGTATGTTGGACAAAGTTTTCTAACTTCGAGCTTATATGATATGAGACATGTCTTTAAAACATTGAGTAATATTTGAATGATCACGTCTTTATATTCATGTAATGTCTATACACTCGCATGAGATAGGACCCGCTAATGAGTCCATAATGATTAATCTCACACTCCATGTAAGTACATAGGTATCACATGGACACAAAGACATAGGCTAATATGTATTCATTCTAATCACTTTATTTTTAATTCCTAGACCACTAAATGATTGAAAAATCATGCCTCGTATAACTTTGAGCATACCAACACCCCGAGTGGCATCTCATGCCTCTTCTTATAGGAGAGGTTACGATTTCAACTCTTCCCAAGTGAAAGTTTATGGTGATATATTTATTTCTCAGTCATTAACTGTGTTTGTAAGTGGGTTGAGTACATTCTTTCCAATTATATGAACTGACTTATTTATAAGTTATACACTTGCACTTGTAAACGGTTACTTCTTCCGTCGGCAAAAAAATAAATTAATTTAGAGCATTACCTTTTTTATATTTCAATGATTGATTAACACAAAACATTCATTTGTCTATAAAGGGAGGGTCTGGATATGTGAAGAACATTGTTTTTCAAAATATTGTAATGAGCAATGTGAGCAATCCTATTATCATAGATCAGAACTACTGTGATCAAGAGACGCCATGTCAAGAACAGGTAATGATCCAACCCCACAACCTTCAGGACAATCGCAGCCCTTTAAATTTAATGACATCTAAGAGTCAGCTTGATCTAATTGACAGTACTCAGCTGTGCAAGTAGAGAATGTGACGTACAAGAACATCGAAGGAACTAGTGCTTCACAAGTGGCCTTAAAATTTGAGTGCAGCAAGAACTATCCATGTGAAGGAATTGTGTTGCAAGATATAAATCTAAACCTCCAAGAAGATGGGAATGCCAAAGATTCTTGTGTGAATGTTAGATTGTCAAGTAGAGGGAGGGTTTCACCACATTGCCCCGGAGAAGAATAGGAGTTCTTGGGATGCGTTAAGTATAGATTATATATACATGTTTTGTATTTATAGGAAAATATATTTTCGTTTCTGTTGAGTGAAAGCATAATTTATAGCTAGAACTGTCAAACTTCCGATACTATACAAATCATACTGTATTAAAAATAAAAATTTAAATACAAGAATAAACTCAAAAGAATGACTTGAAAGTTTTTGGTCATGTTAGGTGTCACGACCCAAATCCGGCTTATGCAGATTAGGGGTTCGTGATCGGCCACCGAAGCCTATTTCAATAATCACAATACTTTTCTAAATACCATTTACGCAGCGGATTAATATTTTTTTTTTCTTTCTTATCATCCACAAAATAAGTTACATCACTTCATTAGTTAATTTAAATACCATCATCAAAGATCATAGTCTCCAAGTCAAGAGTAGCATAATGTTACATAACTTAATACATAAGATCCCAAAAATATCTAATCTATCTTCGGTTAAGGACTCATCAAAAAGAACTTGCTTCGTCACTTAAGCACTTATCCTGCATCACCTGAAAGCAAGTTGTCTAGTCCTTACCTGAAAAATGTTAATAGAATGGGGTGAGCTTCAACAAGCTCAATGAGTACTTCCATAACATGCCAAGGGTTTCAAAACTACTATGTAGTACAGTCTGAAATGTATATACTCATATGGAATTAAAATACGTCATATCAAGTACAACAGATCAGAAATTAGTATCAAAGTCATTTTCAATAAATCTCAATTCAATCGCAATCGTAAATCAAAATCGATAACATAACACAGTCAAAATAATAATCCAATAACATAGTTGGTAACAATGATTTGTATTATAATTCAAACATGATTCAAAGTCGTTTCCAATATCAATAGTCACAGTCAAATCAACATCGTAGTATAATATTGTAACTCAATCATAGTTATGGTTCAAAGTCGTTTTCAATATCAATAGTCATAATCAAATCAACATCATAGTTTAGTGTTGTAACTCTATCATAGTTACGATTCAAAGTCGTTTTCAAATTCAATAGTCATAGTTCAAAATCAACCTCATGGTTCGGTAACATAGTTCGATAACAAATTTCATAGTCTGATAATCAAAATCATAGTTCAATAGTTCTCAATTCAGTGATTCAAAGTTCAATCATAGTTCACATTCAATATTCATATAAGTTCAAATCATCAAAAATTACTCTTCTATGGCTAGCAAATTAGCACCTCGCTGACTGAGATCACATTCAAAAATACCACCAATATACCCCGTGGTTAGGGTTCAAATGTCGGCAAATTAGAACCTCACTGACTAAGATCAAATTCAATAGTACCACTCGTATACCCCGTGGTTAGGGTTCAATAAAGTCACAATCTATTCGATAATGACAGATCATAGAAGATTCTATTATTCAAAGCATCAAAATCATTTCCAAAATCAATAACATCAATGACAATCTCAATTATTCAATTAAGAGTATCATATTTAGCCTTTAATCAAAACGGTTCAAAGATTAGTAAGAAAAACTGTTATAGTCTCATAAGCATTTTACAAACTATCAGGAAATGGCAATGTCAATAAGTCATTCAAATCGATTTCAAACAGAAGGATCTATTTTCAAATTTTACAAGAGTTCGATATTTATATCTATAATAAAAATCCACCTCAACATGGTATGAAAATACTCACCTGAAGTCCCAAAAGCAATTTCCAAAAATCCTTCCTTAACGAGGGTCCCTATAATCACAATTCAAAACCTTATTACTTTCTTGTTCAAAGTATCACATAATTTAACAGTCAATTTAGAGCCCTCTCTATCCCAATTTCCTCACAAGGATGTCACCGATTGGTTTAGAGCGTCGAAGATAATTAGTTTAGACTTTTCTAACCTAAATTTGCTTTCCCATAGTTTATTTTAAGTCTAGGGGTATTTTTGTAATCTTATATTTTTACCTGTCATATTTTTCGGTACTTCGTTTGCCAAAATGGACTCTATCGTTGAGTCTGGATTGCCCAAAATATTCAAGATAGATTACCTTTTATGTTCAATTGGCCCTAAGTATCATTAGGGGTAAAATGATAATTTTACATTTCACGCGTCTTAATTTTCGGGACTTAATTTCAAAAATCGGACTTCAACGTTGAGTCCGGAATGCCCAAAAACATTGGGTTACACTATTCTTTTATTTTATTTGGACTTCGTTTGACTAATTTTTAGTTTAGGGGTGTTTTGGTAATTTTTTTAATTTAAAAAGGATTTTAAAATTAATTTTTAATTAATTTTCTGGGTAATTTTATAATTATCCGAAACCTGGGGGTCAAAGTGAAATTTTAGAAAGTTTTATAATAAACCAACCGATTCAGTCAAGTTCCAACTGAACCGGCACTGTTTGGTCCTGAACCGACCGGTTCAACTGGACCATGATGTCATCATGACGTCACAGTGATGTCAACAGCCACTTATTTAAAACAGCACCGTTTAGTTTATATCAAGGATCCGTTTTTGAACGGATCAGGACCCGACCCGTTGCCGGACCACGACCCGACCCGACCCGTGAACAGGGTCATTGTCTTCACTGCGCCCGTCACTGTTCGACTAAAACCCTAGGGGTTTTTCTTCCAATTTCGTGGGTTTTGAAGCTCGATTTCTCCTCTGTTTTCAATCCTAATTAATCCTTGCAACCTAAACTTCATTTTAGCATCGATTTAAGGCATCGAGTTTGGCCATGGAGTTCAGTTGAACTCCATTATCGTTTCAGTTGTAACCCCATCGTACAGCCTCGTTTCTTGATGGTCTTGAGAGATTTTTGTTGGGCGGTGACCCTTTTTCCATGGGGTTTCATATTCCATTCAAAAGAGCAAGGGTTGAGCTCAAATGGTGAGATTGGTTCGCGTGGCCGCGACCTGCAAGTCCACTTTGCTCTCTCGACTTGCGTCTATTTGGTTTGATTTTTGTGGGTTTGAAGTCCTTATGGCTTCTAGATCAAGCCCCTACCAGCCAAAACCCCTTTAATTTTGGTCAATACAGACCTGCTTCTTGAGGTCCATCAATGGTGATCTGAGGTTTGCATGTGGGTTTGGGGTACGGCCTAGGGCATCTCAACTGTTTAGGGTCCAAAATTTCATTCTTTAACCAAGATTCAACACTCTAAATATCATGCATGCAACAGAAATTTTCAAAACAGTTTCGACATAGGAAAATTTCTTAGAGAGAGAGAGTTCGGCTTTGAATTTTTCTTACCTTCACAATGGCTCCACCCTTATCTTGTTTGATCCTCAAGCTCTCTAGGTCTCTATTTCTCCCCTCAGGTTGCCATGCATGCAGGTATAGAGCTCCTCTCCCCCTTTTTCGTCTTCTCTCTTCTCTCTCTCTCTCTCTCTCTCTCTCTCTCTCTCTCTCCCTCTCTCTCTCTCTCTAAACTCAATGCAAACCACTTACACAGATTCGGGTGCAGGATCTGCACACACGAAATCTATATATGTGCATACACTTGTGTATCCAAGTGTATATATGACATAAGGTATGACATAAGGGTGAGGTGTTGCATGAGTTTCAATTGGTTGCTTTGGAAGGTGGGGGCTTCATTTTATGTGTACATATACATATATATTGTAACATATTTCACAAAGAGTGGGGCAGCCCACATGGTTTAATTTTTAGCTTAAGTGTTTGCTAAATTTTTGGGTGGAGGGTTCAAAACCCATTGACTTCAATTTGCTTAATTTTTCCTATTTTATTTTGCTTATATATGTACATATATATATATATATATATATATCTTTTATTCTGATTAAGTTTTCGTAACGTTTTATTTTGTTTCGTAAAATTTTTGATTAATGCCAAATTAGTGACTTAATCTCTCGATAATGGGTCGGGGCGTTACATTAGGTCTCAAGGGGCAACAATGGCTTCTCAATAACCTCAATATATAATGGTCAACCCCTAGATTTGAGTGATATATAAGAGAGAGAGAGAGAGAGAGAGAGAGAGAGAGAGAGAGAGAGAGAGAGAGAGACCGTGATTGTATTTTTTTTGGGGGTAAGCAGGATTTGTAGAAAAATAAATATAGAAATGTACGAAGGGGCAACCAAGGAAAGCCAGAAGAGGGTACCAGCAAAAACAAAAGGCCAGCCAAAGGCTAACAATTATCAAACTACAGCTGCCAACTAACAGAAAGGAAACAGAGAACAGCAGAAAAGAACAGAGCAATATGCAAACAATTACCAAACTGAATGGATTTGCAAAAATCTCCAGTTCTTCAAATGATCAAAATGGTGGATGGTCACTAACAAAGCCATGGAAAATTGAGACAATCCACTAGAATTTCATAGCCTGCTGAAGAGCAGAATGAGTTTCGTATTGCACTATACACAAGCCCTCGTATTAAAGACCGATCTTCCATTAGCAAACAACTCAACTAGCACTCTCACCATTGTGAATTTGCAATCAAAGATATCATGAATTTAGAGATCATATCCAAAGTCATCACATTAGGGCGGGCCTTGCGCAAACGTCACAGGTTCGAGTAGCGAAAATAATCTCTTATAAAGGTAAAGTTGTGCATATTTAACTCTTCTCAAACATTACATATTACAGAATACACGAGACTGCGGTGTCTAGTACACTGTGCTAGCCCTTTATCCAAGCCACTCAGACACTGCAGTCTGAGTTAGTCCTTTATCCAAGTCACCACGTTGTAACAAGTCTTGTGTACAACTTCACGTGATAAATCAGCCATTTGAGCCATTCATACCAAATATCAACTTGATGAACTCAAAGAATCTGAGAATCTACCGCACATGTATATCCTCGCAACATATCACCACTCATCAGTCTTCAATAGTAAACATTCTTTTAACACCAGTTCATGAAATTCATTGCTGATTTTGCCTTTCAATTGAAGCACCAAGGCCTAAAGAGTAAGTCGAACAACAATAGCCTGCAGAAAGAACTCAAGGGCAGACTCCATACGATCAAAAAAAGTCAGAACTGGTTTAGTAGAGCAAGCAGCCTATAAACAAATTAATTTAAAGCTTTTGATAGTTGGTAAGTATCGTTTGCATTTGTTCCTAAAATATACTTGAACACGAATGATATAATGTGCGATCCCAACCTACCCCCCCCCCCCCCCCCCAAAAAAAAAAAATCAGATACCAACCTGACACATTTTAAAGAATTCCCAAACAGGCTTCGAATGAAACATACAATACCTTTCATTAATATACTCCTTGGTACAATATAATTGTAAACAACCCTGAAAAAGAAACAAACAAAAATTCAAAGCACAGCAAATCCAAATCCATTTCACTGCCCTCTCTAACTAGAGTGAACCTTCTTTCGTCCATGCATGTCATGCAAGATCATACTGCCATACAGCATGTCCAACTTTGCTATTGCAGCCTTCATCTCAATCTGCTTGCATATAAGCACGTGTGGTTACATATTTGGCATATTCACACAGGGAGTGGCTTATTGTATTGCTTCTCAAGTTTTAACCAACCAACATAAAATTTGGCCAAACCAAATCCCAAGACATCAAGGTTATCACAAGCGAAGGCAGCATCTTGTTCAATGAGAGTCTGCCTTGTTTGCTGTTGAAGTGGCTTGACAATTTTCATGGCAGGACCTCTTATAAGTTAGCAAAAATTTGTTCAGCAATTAGATATAATCCCTAACACCAAAACGCCATGCACTGACATGCCCACTGAGGCCCGCTTACCAGAAAAACAGTTGCCAAATGAGCTACTGGTGCTGAAATATCAGCCCACACTTGCAAACCAACTCAAAGAGGGGAGTGAGCATCAATGAGGAAGCTGGTTCCTGCGGCAATTTTGCCCAATATTCCTTGCCCCCCTGGATCCTTCATATTACCCAGGAGTTACCCTGTGATATGAAAGAACATTAGCAGGGGTACGAGTAATCGAAGCTTCAAAATAATATTTTCACGAAGTCAATAAATTCAACAATTGGCCAAGCCGACACCTATACCCAAGTCAATGTAACAGCCCCCTGATATTGGCAGAGTTTCAGTAGAAGCCATAAGATGTGCCTCTGGTGCAGCCCTTCTGCTTTAATCACTTTGCACCTCTACCATTGGTAGTGAAGTCCTCGAATAGTCGAATTAGCCCCCAAAATTCCACCACTGATCCCTTAATGATATTTTTATGCATCCGCTTTTATAAACCAGCTGATCAAAATCTGTATCCATGTCCACAAAACCCTCTTGCTCAAATGTACATTCCACCATCGCACCTCACCACATTGTCATATCCACTCTTCCAGCAGCCTTTTCAACTTTCGCTAAAAGCAAAAGTGCTTCCTTCACCCCCAACTTTCTGATAGACCTTTAACTTAATAATTCTGCAAATAATAAGCAAATGCATTTATACATACTAGTATAATATTAAAACAAATGAATTAAATTAGTCATAGCTACACTAAAATTTCATGTAAATTTTGTTCTACAAAAGTTTGAAACTTTTGAACACCAGTAAAGATTAAAATCAAAGAGCAATATATCCCTCAAAATGCCTAGCATCTACCTGGCATGAAATTATGGTTCCTCAACCTCTGCATTGAGCTTGCAAAAGGGAGCACCAATTTTTACAAGTTTCATGCACAAATTCAGATTACTAAATATTTCATCATTGGGATACGAAAATGTAAAAGTAAATTCAGAATACTAAAATATTTCATCATTGAGATATGGAAAATGTAAAAGCAAAATGATATAAGAATCAGATAAATCATAAGAATAGAAGACATTGTCTACCGAGAGCCCGTCGTGGGTATGGAAGAAGAAAATAAAATGTAGTCGACAGACAGTTTAATTGTTTAGAGATATAGATTAACATGTATACTAAATGCAAATTACCATATTTGACATCTTCAGCCACAATTAGTTCTCTGTATTTGCTGCCATGATCCCCCTTTGCATTGAGTATTCTCACTAAAACGATCATTCCACCAATTGTAACTCTTGGCGTTGGAATGCTTACTTGCATTTCCCACTCTTTCTGTATGTGTGTGTGTGTGTGTGTGTATATATTATTTATTTATTTAAGATTTGATCCAATGTAGCATCTTCAAAACCCTAAAACCAGCAAAATCCTTAAGACCTATCTCATTGAACATGTAAAGCCTTCCGCATATACAATTTTTTGCAACTTACCCGCCATTTGTGAACGCTCTGAAAGCATGTCATGCTCAGAGTATCCAACTCAACTTCAGAAACGCTAGAGTTTTCCGGGAGACTTGCGGCTGATAGAGCACACCCGAATATATAATCAGATTAGTGATGGGTTCTATTTAAACGTCACTGGATTAATAAATAAATAAAAGAGAAAATATATTAAATATTCATTCAGAAGTGTTTTAATTTTCGACAATTGATTCTAAAATTTTAATTTTAGTATAATTAATTTATTATTTAAGTGTTTTATTAAAATTTGTGTAAAAATAGTTTTGCATTATAAAATTAATTTTTTATTTTTTAAATGAATTCATGAATAAAGTTTGTAAAAATTAAATTTATTTGAAAAATAATATATTTTTAACTTTTTCAAAATTTCATTTTGCAATGAATCTCGGGTTTAAAAACATGATTTTGGAAATAAAAAAATACCCAAACACCATTTTTTTTTTTTAACAAAACTTTGTTTATAAGATATTTTTAACAAAAATTTATTTTTAAGTAGATAATCACGTTTTGGGACTAAAACGTTTCCCAAACATCCAGTTATATTTTTTCTATAAATTTTGAAGGCAAGAATGCCAACTTTTAAATTTTTTTTTTTTTTAAATCTTTCTATTTTTAAACAAATTGGTAAAATAATGACTGCGTTTGGATAGTGATTCGGATATAATTTTTTAAAAAATATTTTTAAAAATTTTGTAATTAATTTTTTAAAAACTGTGTAAATATATTTAAATATGATAATTTAAATTAAAAAAAATTAAAATTAATAACTTGTCAAATACGTATAAAATTAAAAATCTATTTTTGAAAACCTAAACAAACATAGCCTAATAATTTGATTACTCTCCTAATCTTCTCTATTATTTTTATTATGAACTGTAAAATGAGAAATTATTGTATTACTTTCACTTGGAAGTTTCTTCCTATTATCATCCCATCGAAACAAGTTTAATAAAAAATTGTCACATCATTTGAACAACAAAAATTGCTACATTTTGTATTCAATGGCTGAAGAGCTCTTTTGACAGAATCATCAATCCTGTATTAGAGATGATGACAGTCTCCTCCCTGGAATGTCAATTAAAAATGAAATATACTCCAGTTTCCTTTCCTGCTCCTTTCAAGTCTCCAAAAATGGGAAGTCAAAGAAAAGAAAATTCTTAGAACTCTATGTTACAACAGCAACAAAAAAAAATTTGAAAAAATAGCTAAACCTCAAATTTGTAAGCTTAAGTAAGAATGCCATGCTGAACCAAGTTATTTGAGACTGCTAGATCAAGTTCTGCCAAGCTCATTCACTTCCCATTTTGGGTCAAAAGCTGGTGTTGGGAACAAGATATGGGGTCATTCGCTCACTTCCTCGTATGTTCTCCCCCTCCCCTTAATTTTGAGGGCCATGGATCAAGAGCCTGAGGGCGCTCTTCCTAAATAAAGACACAACTAGAGTCATACCTCTCCAAGTAGCAGCATATCTGATTGTTAAGATGTTCTCCTGGAATTTGACGGGGGCGGGCAGACCGGACCCCCTTTCATTGCTGCTATGAAGGAAGAAGAAACACAACTTGGAGATAATGATGATTGCTGAGACTCGGACTTCGGTGATGCAGTACTCTAATTACCTCCCACTGGTGTTGACTTTACAATTTTTTATTCCTGACTTTCCAACAAATACTGGAGCTCCCTGTTGAAAGCCTTGTGCGCACACACCATTTCATTGCAACAAAAACCTAGTAATAATCTTTACTGACAAGGATATTCGGACCAGTAATTTAAGCCAGATGCAAGCAGTTCTCCCTCCAAGTTCCAAACTATTCAACAGTAGCCAGTATAGGAATAAAGCATCAAACAGAGAAAAGACTTTCGAATTGCTTGCCTCATTCAATATTTGGGTTCGAATCTTTGTCCAAGAAGTAATGTGGCTGTCAATGGCACACCAGACCATGTAAAAAGTCGCACTGTCTTCTGTGGGAAGAAAAAAGAGCAGGGCATCGTTGCAATTTCCAATATTAAACATCACATCCTGCATAATGAAATGTGAAGCAAACAGAAAACCACCAATAAAAGACATTCCAAATGAACAATGACACCCAACTCTTAAGCACTACAAACAAGAAACACGATTGGTGTAAGAAAAACATATCCTCGTCTCAAACCAAGAGGTCTTCACACACTTGAAACATTTCAAATGTTGATTTGTTTTTTATTCCAAATTCACTACTATTTCTACTTTCTAAGTTCATAACTTCCCTTGATTTACAAATTGGGTGGACAGTAGAGAAATGGAAGTAATGGCAGACAGAAGACCATACAAGTCCCACCATGTATCCCTCCTGCCCCATCTCACCTATATTAACAAAAGTAACCAAAGCCAAGAATGAATTGCCTGAGAATAGCCTCCAGTTTTGCCTGCATGAGACCCCTCTTTTCACCCAGAAAGATGCAAGAAAGGCCACCTATTGACCAGCTGGTGTGCTACAAGTCAGTAACAAACATGAGACAATGCTGGAGCGAATACTCCTCTCCGTGAAGGGGGTGCTTCTCATTTGATGGGAGCCCCATGAGAGGCCTGCTTCACCAGCACACTCCCTCTCTCCTGCTTAAAGCGGTCTCCTCTCCCCTCACTGTCGGCAGATTGTGAATGGTAAATCGACAACATGCCATGGCCATTACTGTTACCATTAGAAAAACTGTGTGCTTTATGCATTTCTTGAACCATGGGCCACTTCTCTTCTTGCTGATTAGTATTTCTATCACTGTTGGTGGGCAAGTGCTCAGAGACTGATGAGTTGGCAGATTGCATTGGAACAGTTGTGCCGGATTTTGGCTCCTTTTCCGATGAGGCATTGGTGACATTACAATTGAGCTTTTTTGTGTTTAAAAAACGGCCTCCACAACCCCTTGCCCTTCTCATAGCATGTTGGTGTCGAGATTCATGAAGATATGGCTAAAACGGCAATAAAACCATAAGTGAAAGCTTTTGAGTCAGATGATGAGAATTAAATCCAAAAATAAGATATATAAGAATCTGACAGAGATTTGAGATGGCAGTAAAAAGTAAAATTCGAGAACAAATGTAAGCTTGCAATGATCCCCAGCCACATTACAATCAAGTATGCCAACTTTTAGGGTGAGATGCACTGGCAATCCTTCTAGGCAATCAATTAATATTTTCATTTTCACAAAGAAAAGACACCAAAGATAAAGAAAAGCTTTTACAGAAATTCATATGCAGCGACCCATCACATATGAGAATTTACTACAAACATTAATTCAATCATGCACCACTATGAGTGAATGCTATCAGGAAGTCCATAGCTGATTATCTATTACATCTATTTTCCTCACCAACAACACTTTAATGTTCCTTCATGTAATAATTTATGAGCAAAGAAGCCAAGACAGAGAAGAATATGAACTATCCCTAACAAGAGGAAAAGCAGAAAATCATGTTAGTACTTATGGTAGAGGATTGTGGAATTGATGTTAGATACTAGATACTCCCAATCAACTCCACCTTATTCAAAAGAGCCATCAACCCATCCACCTCCCTTAATCCCCAATCAAAGAAATTTCTCGTAAATCTCGAGCACCAATTCGTCCTTCCTCCAACTTCTTCAATGCAGTCCGTGATCAAGGCATTCTTGTTTTCAACAATATTAAAAAGGTTGGGAAATTTTTCCCTCAATAGCATGTCCTCATGCCATGGATCCCTCCAAAAATTAACTCTCACGCCATCCCCTATATCGAACTTGATACATAGGATGAGACCAACTCTTCCTCTCCTAATGGCTTTCCAAACTCCACACCCATATGGCTCCACCACGTCCCAAAAAATAGCCTCCCTCCTCAAACCCATATTCAGAATTAATGACCTCTCTCCACAAAGCATGGTCTTCCTAAGCAAAATGCCATATCCATTTTCCCAACAACGCTTGATTGAAAAGCTGAGATCTTTAATTCCCAAGCCGCCATCAGCCACTGGAGCTTTAACTTTGTCCCAACTAACAAGATGAATGTTCTTTCTCCCCCCCCCCCCCCCCCCCAAAAACCCCAAAATCAAAAAAAAAATCCCGCTAGATATTTCTAGCCTCTTGTGAACAGACACTGGCATAGGAAAGATGGACATATGGTAAGTGGAAAGGCTTTTCAAAGTGATTTGCCCCCCATTTGAAAGGTATTGTATCTTCCACCCACAAGCTTTTTTTTGAAAGCTCTCAACAACCGCATCTCAAACTCCGGCTGATTTGGAAGACACCCAACTCAACCGCATTCCTCACTTCTCCTACAATAAGTCTTATTTCGGTTCACTCTCAAACCCGAAACTGCCTCAAAGCAAAGAAAGATGCACCTCAAAACATGAAGTTGCACTTCCTCCGGATCACAAAAAATGATAGTATCATCTACAAACAACAGGTGGGAAATTTCCACCCGTCCGCTTCACCACCCTCAATAGCAAAACCCCTCAACATGTCCAGTGTGCGGTAATGCCAATAAGACAAAAATATAAAACATAGAATTAAAAATGAATACATTCGTAAGATTGTAAGAGTAATACCTATAGGAGATAAAATGAGAGAGAACAATGGCAAGAGTAGCACCTATAGGAGATAAAAATGAGAGAAAATTGGTTAAGGCGGTATGGCCATATATAACAAAGACCAATAAATGTACTAGTAAGGAAGAGCGACATGATTCATATCGAGGGTCGTGTTAAGGGGCGGGAATAACCAAAATTAACTTTGGTTGAGATAATATAAAAAGATATGATCATGTGTGGTCTAATTGCGGAATTGGTATTATGTAGCCGACTCCAAATAGTTGGAATAAGGCTTTGTTTTGTTGAGTTGAGTTGAGCATTATTATTATTGTTGGTGTCATCGCCGTCATTTTTTTGCTTACTTGACAGTAATCTAACCTTAGTCCTTATTTAATCTCGCTAGTTCAGTATTATAGATGAAACATTTGCCGCATGGCTAGGATTAAGTGCATGACTAAATTGAAGTGAACTGGAACCAAGTTGACGGAGTTAATTCTCCATTTAAGCATGCTAGATATGTGGGAAGCAACCAGAAAACAAGAATGAAAATGGAACTGAAATTGAAATTGAAGTAATTAGGTTCAGTTAACCTTTCCAATGTCTAGGAAAAATTATTTGCTTCATGTTGGTGATGAAAGCAAACACCTTGTGGGGTCAAATAATCATTTCGCTATTTTCGATATAATTATAGATTTTCCCATCATCCATACCATTAATACACTATGAGTGAGACTGCATATAATTATATACTACTCTGTTTAGAGTATTCTAATGCCATCTTTTCTGTTTGTGAAGATGTATGGAGACAAAAGCAATCTAGAACAGAAAAGATCAATATACAGTGGAAGTTGCCTCCTATTAACTTAATACATGCCTATGTTTCTTTAACATATATTTTTTGACAAGTTGCGTCTTAAATGTTTCTTTAACATACACGTGTTTGTATTTTATCACTCTCTCTCTCTCTCTCTCTCTATATATATATATATATGTCTCTCGGATTGTTATCGTTGCATGGGTTGGGGGGCAATAAGCAGCAGTTCCAATAAATAAAATAAGACAAAAAAGCTAGAAACTGTAATTCGAGATTCCTACCACAGCCCTCTGGTTCACACCTGCTCCTTCACTAGACGAAGGTGTAGGATTCAATACCTGGTAGTGGGACATGAATGGGGAGGTTTATTGGTAGGGAGAAGGCTACCCCCATTATGTAGCTCACACAGTTGGATCCACAAAAAGAATATAAAAAATAATAATAATTCTACCTTTCTAACTGTTATCGCTTTCTTTTCCAGCTCTGCCTTAGCTCGTGACTGTCTTCGCCTTAAAATTCCATGATACTGCTTTGCATTTACATAAACAGGCTCCTCTTCCATCTCAAGGGGCAAAGGCATTCTATTATGACGGATTCCTAGTAAATGAGGATGTACCTAGCATGACACAAATAATTGTTAGAAAATTTTTTTAGAAAATTCAACTGGTGAGAACTTTCTTCCTAATACAAGCAAAATAGTTTCGTGACAACTTTCTTACTAATACAAACAAAATAGTTTCATAGGTACTTAGGTAGAGTAAAACAAGAAGTCCAGAATAATGCAGTCACATCACACACACACACAAATAAAATAAATAAATTGATAAGTATCATGTGTTGGGAGCGGAACTTCTGATGTAGTTAATCAATATTTATTTATAAAAATACATACTTACATATTGATGAATGTTCATCTATATGCATAAAAAGACAATTTCCTGTGCTAACTCCAGTGGTTGAGACAGTGTGTGGTCTGAGATTTGAATATGTGGTATTGTTAGTCGTTACAATAATTAAACAAAGACAGAATTAACAAAAAAAAATTGCAAAGAAGAGGACATGGTTTGAAGTTCAAACACGTGTTTCCAGTTGGGAGTGGTAGCATTGCCGTATAGGCTGTTACAAAAAGAAAATCTGTATGGACGCAGACGGGTGCACGCATGGGAGAGAGACCAGGTTGCATCCTACCTGAGCCCCATAAGTCATTAGTCCCCCATAATGTGGATCTGGATATGGATATGACGTCAACACCTGCCAAAAAAAAACAAAACACAACAATTAAAATCCTGCTTGTATACCCCAAATCAAGCAAGTACCAAGTCCCTTAAACAAATAATGTCTTCATGACATGCTCCCGGTGCTCATAACTACACATGTGTGAGCACGAGAGAGAGAGAGAGAGAGAGAGAGAACAGCTCTTACAATCGAGTGACCAACAAGTTCCATTTGGGAATTTGGTTCAAGGTGTTTGCCCATAGTTTGTGGTGTTGAAGAAGGAACATGCTTGATATGTTGTTCTTGCCCATTATTTCCATTTAATCCTGAAAGGATGACCTTCATCGGTATCATTATTAAACAAAATATAAATACACACTCAGCATAAAAAATATATACTGCT
Source organism: Nyssa sinensis (assembly GCA_008638375.1). Taxonomy (NCBI): domain Eukaryota; kingdom Viridiplantae; phylum Streptophyta; class Magnoliopsida; order Cornales; family Nyssaceae; genus Nyssa; species Nyssa sinensis. The sequence goes on from CM018052.1 coordinate 36,735,819, forward strand.
AAAAATATAAGTACAAATTCATTTTGAAAAAGAAAAAAAAAAAGAACTTTACTCTAAATGATGTCAAAGATGAAGATCAAAATGAATCACAGAAGAAAGACAATGTAAAATTTCCAATACATAGTAATAGATGCATTAAATTTTGAAGCACATAATAAACAATTTGTAACATTGAAAATTTTAAGAACATGGATAGTGGCCATTAGTCAGAGGGATAAGTCTAATTATCCTTTAATCACCATTCCTTTAATATATAAGAATATAACTTCAATTTTACTTGTTTTAATTTGCTTAGATCATGGGGGATTTCTCAACTTTTTATTTCAAGGTTTCTCTCCATCTCCCAAACTAAACATTGTTCCTCAGTATGGTAGCAGTGCAAGGGGCATGCAGAGTCTATTGGTCACAACTCAATGGAAACAGTACAGCCATAAAGATTTCGTTCACATCCAGGAAAACAGACTTGTCAGAAAAGGAATGTGAGAATAAACTTATCACAATTGGAAAGGTGATGAAGAAAAAACAAATAATGAGAAAAGAGAAGAGCTGTCTGGAATTTTTTTGCAGCACCTTGTTTTGATGTTGGATTGGACTTTGTGTTGTGGAGCCATGTTGTTTGTGACTCTGAATAAAATGAGTCCTTGCTGATTCCCTTCTGCCTTTACCTTTTTGAAGGGTGATGAAGAAAACCGGTTAATGAAAAGAGAGGGGCCGTTCGGATTTTTTCTGTGGCACCTTGCTTTAACGTTGATTAAACTGTGTTGTAGAGCCATGTGGTTTGACTGAGAATGAAATGAGTCTCTGCTGATGTTCTCTGCCTTACCTTTTGGCTTTTCATTAATCCAAAAATAAAATAAAATAACATTCAAAAAAAATAAGTTTTAACTAGCCTTGTTAATATTTTTCAATAGGTAACTAGCCACATTAATATCATATTTTTTTTTTTAATCTTTCTTCTATAAAATAAGAAATAAATTGTGTAAGTAAAGATTTCTTTTCTTTTTGTAGGAAGCAACAAGATTAATGATGAAACAAGATCCAGGTAATCGACTCCAAATAGTTGGGATAAAGGCTCAGTTGAATTGAGAGAGAGAGTACGAAGCAACAAGATTATACAAGTCAAAATTAAATGAGTAAAACTTTGATAAAGTTTGTACTCAATCAATCTCGTCACATAATTCTTCACCATGATAAAAAAGGCTAGACAGTTTGTAGCATTGCTATAAAGCATCTTTTTATGTAATGAACATTACAAAGTTCAGATTGAAGATAGAAATTATGCAGGACCTTTATACATATGTTAATATTGCTGCTACCTTTTTTGGATAAGATGGCATTTTTGTACATATGTTCATTTTACATGGTTGTTTCCCTGCTTTTGGCACTTGTTAATGAAACTTCTACTTATAAAAAAAATTGCAAATAACTTTTGTACATATGTTCATCTTACATGGTGGTTTCCCTGTTTTTGGCGCTTGTTAACGAAACTTCCACTTATAAAAAAAAAAATTACAAATAACTTTGCAAGTTAGTGATAAGTGTCCTACCATTTCACATAGCTGATTGCAATCTGGGAAACAAGGACAGTTGAGGTCCTTATCCAAAGAGAGGTTGTGTGTGTGTGTGTTTTTTTTTTCTTTTCTTGTTTTGGGGGGGTGGGGGGGAATAGGTAGATGGCTAGCATAAAAACATACAATTACCATTTATGAACAAAAATATGAGTTTTAGCCATAGCATTCGTATCAAATTAAAGTTGTTGGATTGATATTGGCAAACACTTAAATAAAAAAACCTAGGTTTCGAGTGAAACCTAGTAATATTATGCAGAAAGGGACTTCAAACCTAAAATTAAAATTTTACGGTTGATTAGCTACACAAATTACTGCTTTAAAATTTAAACCATAATGTTACAAGAACCATATCATATAAAACAAATCAACAAGCTTCAGGTCTATGGATAAATTTGCACTTATAAAAAAATTTAATAAAAAAAAGAAAAGAAAAGAAAAGAATGACTATGAATAAATTTATTGCTAGTGAGAGAGGAGGAGAAAAATCATAAATGAAAAAGCATCAACTATTCTACTATAAGTTAGCAATCACAAGCATAGCTCCAAAGAACACAAATTTTTTTTCAAAAGAAGGGTACCAACACAAGACAACCTCCATGGATGAGAAAGTCAAAATTTGTGAGGAGAAAGTCAGCCAACTATTCCACTTCATTACCATGTAATTCTAATTCTGAAATAAATCACTGACAGTATGTCCATGGAGGAATAACTTCACCAAGGTGGTCAGAGAAAGTGAAAGAAGATGCTTAGGGGGAAGGGGAAAATGGTGATGGTGATGGCGGAGGTGGAGGTTGAGAGAGTGGTTGGGAACAGTGAGAGGATGGTGGTGGCCAGGGGCGGAGGCAGGGGGGACCGGCAGGGGCCATGGCCCCCCCTATGACTTTGAAATTTTTTTAAAGATGTGCACGGGTTCTTCTAAAAAACAATCTATCTCAATTCTTCTTTTAATTAGTGGCCCCCTCAATGTCAAAAAAGATAGAAACCCAAACAATCTCTAACCCATTTGCTCACTGATACACGATGGACTATGCCCATTTGCTAACTCTCCCTCTCTCCCATTATGTATTTTCAGTTCTCTCCCTCAACCTTTTCTTGTCTTTCACACAACAAAAGCACTCACCAGTCACCACATATTATACACACACACGTATATATATATATGACACACCTAAGCCTACACTTAGCACTCAAGTACTTGGTCCCTCAAATCTATTATTGTCTCAATTACACATATTTCTCTCACGTGAAATTGATCATCTATAAGAGATAGAAGCAAATTTTTTCTCACATTGGTCAATGTACATCAACAAATTATTTTTGCCCTTTTTCTTGGCACTCTCCCTCCATCACTAGCATTTCGTCTAAAATTTCAAATCTTCCCCCCCTTCTCTATGTTTCTTTGTGTCCATTTTCCTGTTGGCCCCTCTTCCCTCAATCTCCAAACGAAGTTACAAAAAAAAAATTCCCTTTGATTCCTGAAATCTCTCGAGTATGTTTACATTTCTCTCCTCTTTCTCTTTTTCCTTTATAATGTTATTAAAGTAATTTTTTTAATATTGCTTGGTTTTGGTTTGGTGGTTTTCAATTTTTGTAAGAGTTTATGTTTTGATTAGTTTATTTGGAAAGGCACCGGGTGCAATCATGGATAGTGCTTGCTAAGAGTCTAACCTATTTTCTTTGGCACTAACTTGTCTCTTACCAGAGGTATTCTTTTAATTTTATCTCTTGACCTTTTTTTGGAAATTATTTGGTTATCGACATTGAAAATTTTGGATAATAGATGATTCCAACTCTCTAAAACATGGTACCACTTTGATATCAAATTTGTGATTTTTTTTTGTATATATCGGACTATAGTCTTTCAAATTCTTATAATAACATTATTATTTTATTAGTCTGGCCCCCTCATGTAAGCAATTCTAACTCCGCCCCTGGTGGTGGGTTAAGGAAGAAAAAAGAAAAGGGCAAAAAAACGTTATGAGTGCATAACCATCATTTTGATATTTTAAATTGGTAGGAAGATGTTCCCACTCAGCAAATACTACATTAGTATCATGCGGCATTATCTCAAACAAAAAACCTAACAATTATAGTTTACATGCCACCACAAGGGAAATAGTGTCTCGTTTTAAAATGTAGGAGGATTCCGAGTTTTGGGGCCATACCACAAGGGATAAAGTGTAACTAACCCAAAAATTATTAAAAATCTAAAAATACTATTAGGTAATACACAATATGTATTAATTCCATGAGCTCTAATATTATTTGTATACTATGAAACCAATTCATTCATCTAAAATGTAATTTGTTGTCAGAGAACATTATCAATTTATTAATTATTATATTAAAGGGTCAACTCTAATGAGAAAAACGGCACGCAATCTATCAATATGATTAATATAAGATTACATTCATTTCATCAATCTCGTGAAGCAAAAAAGTATTAAATATTAAAGTGAAAAAATGGTTTCTCAGACCAATATAGGTGGAGGTTTTCCATTCACACAGCTGACAATGAATGGAATGTGTTCTATAGTTACTTTTCCATCAATATATGAAGAGTCTTTTTTTTCAAAAAATAATATTAAATAACATCGTGTAAGAATTTGCATCATATGAATTAAGTTGAAGGACAAATACCAGACTGTGGAGCTATGGTAGTGTGTGTTTCACTATTGACACCATCACCATTAGGTTGTGATTGGATAGCTCCAGTCAAGACAGAACCATTTATGTGTTCCACAGCAGAAGACATGCTACTATTTCCAACACCACGCCACCAAGGCTGGAAGTAGATTGTCGATGCTGGAATGCTCTGTGCACCAGTTTCTAGTTGCCGATCTTCATTTTTGGCTTCTGTCGGCATTATTTTCATCCTTCTAAAAAAAAAACAATGGCCTAATACTTAAATTTATCATACCAACATTTTGAAAAAGTTACAAGAAAATAAAATTTTATGAGCCAATGCAAAATTTTAATATCCATACCAAATATCTTTGGGCAAAATTTTCACAAAAGTTAAAAACATTCATAAAACTTCTATAGTTCTATAATGTGTACGGCAATTGGCATTGTGAACACCCATCCAAATTATTTTAAAAAAATGCATTATGACCCAAAATATCAATAGGCACCCTATTTTCACTCCATTTTTACCATGTAGCACTCCACATTTTAAGTGAATGGAAACTTGGAAGTTGGAACTACGCCGAAGATACGCAGGATGTAAAATTGGAACATGAATAAAACTACCTAAGAAGTAATATCAATCCATCAAACATGGAAATGTAACCAAAATAAAATGTAGGAGATAGGTTTAAGGAAAAATGAAAGCCTCAAAAAAAAAGCTAACAAGAATGACAACAAATGTATTTCCCAAAGACCCTTAAAGCTTTCCAGCAAGTGTATTACTTGGCTAGGGAAACAAGACTAGGCAACATATGAAGTAAATGACTGAATCCTTGTTCTGAAGTTAAGTTTGATTCGAAAAAATATTTCGCTAAGAAAACAAGACTAAGCAACATATGAAGTAAATGACTGAATCCTTGTTCTGAAGTTAAGTTTGATTCAAAAAAATATTTCCAAGGAAAATTTTACACCAAAACCAAAAATCTTTGAAGTCTACATAAATAATATCTACGGATAATAGTTGTAAATCATAATTTCTTAATTTTTTTTCCAACAAAAGGAGGTTTTATTGAGATGGAGATGTAGCCACTTGAGGAGGGATGTGAGAAAGGCTTGGATGATGAATCCGTTATGCTTAATTTGGTTCATTTGGCAAGAGAGGAATTTGAGGATTTTTGAAGGCATGGAGATGGCTATCTTGGAAATTCAAGGATAATTGTTTGCTGTTGTTCATTTTTTGGTTCAAAGAAGAATACTTGATGTATTTAGATTCAATCATAGGTTTTTGGGGAGATCTTAGGCCTTAATTTTTATAAGTTAGTCCCCTTTTGTTTTGTAATTATGGGTTCTGCCTTCCTCAGGCGCCCTTTTTTAAGGAGTATACTTTACAAAAAAAATATTATCCATCAACATTAACACAGTTTCAACAATTAAAAATTTTTAAAAAAATGTCACGTTAAACTGAGCCAAAATTGAGAAAGAACGCAGAGTGTAAAGCAAACTAAGCCTGAACGCGCAATTCTCTTAGTAGACAATCATTATATATACATGCAAAGAAATGTTCTTGTACAATAAATAAACAAAGAAAAGTAGTTAAGACCAAAAGTTGAAACAATACACGCTATGTATATATCAGAAACACTCAAGATATAACCTACTTCGCTCATCTATTACTATGAAAATTGTTCAATTCGATACCGTTTTCCCAAGTATGTAATTGAATAAAACTAAAGACCAATCCAGAAATGAGAAAACTTGAGAGATACGCAGAGAAGCTATTCTTCAAATTCCCAACCATACAGTTGTATTAGTTTGTTGTGTAGAAGTGCTTGTCATTCTAGTCGCCCAAAAAATTGAAAAATTTACAAGACTCAAAGCAATAATTTTTATTTTTTTTCTCGTTTCTTAAATACTGTTTTTCTCTCAGCAACCAAATGGAGCTTAAAGAGAAATCTCCCAATAAAACAGCATCAGTATTCAGTAACAAGAGAAATCATATTCATACCCAAATTACAAAACAAAAGCTTGTCGGAACCCTAATTTGATGTATTCGAATGAAAATCCAAATCGAGAAAACTTACTTTTCGTAGGATTGAGGACAGTGAATGAAAACCCTAAAAGCCCTGTTTTAATTCTGAATTCAAGGCCATATCTCCTTCTGTCTGTGCGAAGGCAGTGATTGATGAGAGAGAAACATATAAATAGATATAGAGACAGAGACAGAGGTGTCCGAGAAGTGAGAATTGTGTTAATGAATTATTTTATTTTATTTTAGTTCACGCCAATGTCGCTTTGCCTGTCTCTGTTAAGGGGGAAATTTATTTTGAATAATTAATTAAAAAATTGTTATAAAAAATTTGTTTTTCAACTGGACAGAAGTAACCTTGGCAGTTTCCGATAATGACATTGAAGTCCCATTTCCTCTTCTAAACTACATTTTGTCACACTTAGTACAATATCATGTTTGGATGATCAGATAAAAAATAAAATTTAATAAGATAATTATATATTATTATTTTTTATATATAAATTGTATTATGCATGAATGGAATATAAATAGTTTACAAAATATAGTTATTTAAATTAATAAAAGACATCAAATATAAAATATGATAATTTTTATCCTATTTAACTCTTTTATCCGATCTTCCAAACGAGACCTAAGTATTATTGAATTTAAAATAATAGAACAGAACTTTAATGCTTAAGTAATGTTATATGTAACGAGTTTTTTCAATACATTTTCTTATTCTTATACACAACTTAGTGAAATTCATTATAATAAATGCATATGAGTCAACTTATTTGTGTCAATTAATAAAAATACATAAAAAAAAATTAATATATATATATATAATGTTCTCCTTAATGATTACCTATCATATTAGATGAGTAATAAGTAATTAAGGATCAATAATAGATTATCACATAATTTAGACAACATTTTTTAAACCTAAATCTTAAGCAATGTAAATTAATTAATCAAAATATAAGGGCAATCTAGAAAGCATTTTTTAAACTTAAATCTTGAGCAATGTAATATTAATTACTCAAAATATAAAGGCATCACTTAATTTGATAAAAATGAGTGCGATCGTGAAATGCACGTACCAATCATATTACAAAAATTTAATCTTCACGATTGACGATATCATTAGCGAATGCAAGAAGGGGCAAGTGGGGCATGGCCCTTCCAAAAATCTTAATATTATATTCTTTACCCCTAATTTAGTTAAAATATTTTAAAAAAAATATGATTTGGCTCCTCTCAAAAAAATTGATATTATATTTTTTACCCTTAATTTTGTTAGAATATTTTAAGAAAATAAGACTTGTCTCTTTAATTTTTTTTTATATATTCATATAAATCATCCTGAATTTTAATACTTTTAATTTGACCCTCTTAATTAAAATTTCTAAATCCGACACGGGATGTTATCACTTATTTTTGATAAAAAAAATTTAGGTAATCATATTAAATACTTTTGAGATAAATCTCTCTCTTTTGTCTTGATTGGAAGAATTTGTAATTAAGATTACTTCATTCTAAAGTCCAAGTAATATTGCACAAGTGATTGGTCATAATTGAATGCATGCCATGGAAACCATTTAATGATGAAGTAAAGGGTCAATCAATATTCAATTGTGGGTTAATTCAACTCAAAATCAACTTTAATTTGACTAAACTTATTAGTTTGATTATAAGCCTATGACTCATCATCAATGCTTGCATATTGTTGGATGCAAGGCGAGAGGGCATTCTTTAATTTATTTCCTTTTTTGACATTGGACTTTTCATACACTAGTATGGCAATTTTTTTTAGGTACTAGGATCACCCAACCATTTATGGAATTCGGTTGGTTAGAGTGCTTGTTAGCATTTCACTTTTTACCAATGAAGTGCACTTTATTTATTTCTATAAAAGAAAATAAAGATACTTTATAAAAATATTTTAATCGTATAAAAAAAATTAGTTGAAATTCTATCACTGTTAAAATTGGATCTTGAATAAAGGGATATCTATATATTATGAATATAACAGTAACAAAAATCAGTCTAATTACAAAAAAATGTACAAGACATGTCCATGTAATTGTCAGTAACCCGAGAAAAGTCAGTGGAATTATTCCAAAAATATATCTCTCAAATTATTTTAGTTATAAATAAATGTAAAAGCAATAAAATAAATTCATTTTTTTTTTTTTGTAAAGTCACTTGCATCCAAAAAAAAAAAAAAGGACGGGTCTTCAATTTTATGCAATATGACTAATACTACACTTGAAAACTTCATCTCAAAAAGGACTAAAGTCTCATTCGAGATGATAAAGTTTTCTTATTCTACAGACGTGATTCAAGTTCAAGACTCAGTGCATGCAGAAACATTTATATAAAATCTCCTGCCCCTCCCCACATATTGTACTAAAAAAAAAAAATTTTTTCAAAAAATATTGTCCAAATGATACAAGTGTGAGTTGTTGAAGAAATGATAGCAGCCTCCATCTGTAATTTAACCACAAGGTCTACACATACCTGAAATGCACAAATTTTGCAAATTAGATAGTTGCCTTCTTAAAGCAATTCATTTTTAAAGAATCGTACTTGTAACTTGACAAAAAATTTATCATCATTTGAAGTAAGAGATATTTTTCCCATTGACCCAAAAACAAGTAAGAGATATTTGGCTAAGGAGAAAGTTATACTCATTTGTTAAATGCTTAGCATTTAGAAAAATGGATGCCATTAAAAATTATATTCTTATTGTTGCTAGCATTAAAGTTGTTTCATCTTGCTTTCTCTTTGATTTGCTGATGTATAGGATGTAGAGTTGTTTCATGTTTCTTTAGTGAGATTAGTTTGAGTCAAAAACTTTGACATATTTCTCATGTGGAAACAAAAGTTTTGACATAAAAGGAAATAAGTTTAGAGATTTTTTTTGGCTTATTTTTGAGGAATTTTGAAGGTAATTGGTGTTCTGAACGCTTGTGAAGACTGGGGAGGATTACTATCCCTTGGACATAAACTTTTGTAAAAATTCAAACTTAATATGTTTATAACTCATGTCAAAGTCTTCGGTTCAGAGTTTAAATTTTATCTTTGATAAAAGGGGAAAAAAGCTAATAATTAATTAGATATGGATTAGATCTGTGGTTCAACTTTGCAATACTAAATCCATTCTAAATATATTGCAAGTAAATGTCTGGGATAATAATTTAGGAAACACAAAGATTGCGAAATTATATAAATTTCTAAATTAAAATAAATTTATTCAAGCTAAGCAACTATAATTAAGGAAAGACCCATATGACAAAGAATTTAAAATAAAATTAAAACATTTTCATTGCCAAATCACGTGGCATTGTGGAAGAGAAAATTAAACTGTGTTCCTCGTTCATATGTGTGTGTGTGTGTACAAATGGTGCTTAGAACTGGAGAGAGAGAGTCCACCCGGATCAATTTTACAAAATGCAGGGGCAAATTCGTCATAGTAATTTCTTTATCAAACCACGGATTGGTTAATAAGTCTTTTAGCTTTAATTAGTGGAAGATAATTAATTAACCTGTTTAAAGTTTGGCAACGGCTGACACTTGTTTGAGACGCAACGTGTCAGAATCTTAATGAGTTTGTGTGGGGCCTACTTTTCTGCTCAACACGTGGACAAGTAGTGTCAACTCTTCCTCGCCAGCCGCCTAACGGCAACGTGACGGCGTGAAATCCGTTTGATGACAGCGGATTGTCTCGTTCCTAGGTAGCAGACTAACATATGCCTCCCGAATTTAGGAAGACATTCTCTTTATGCGCATCAGGTGACACATGTTGAATAACGGTTTGTTATTACACGTGACATGTAAATGAACTTACAAAAATGTTATTGCAGGCTTAACAAACCCAACCCCAAACCAAACTATTGTCAGGCCCAACCATAACACCTACAATCATTGAAGCTGCATGTAAGGGTGTCAATTTATGTTATCGTGTAGTGTTGGAGTCGTGTTAAGATATACATATTCAAAAATATGTGTGAATCCAAATCCAACACTATTAATTAATCGTGTCAAGCTTTAAAACTTAAACTCAACCTATTTATTAAACAAGTTACACTTGTCAACACACTTAACCCGTTTATTTTAATTTTTTTTAAATAAAAAAATTTATCTATCTTTTAATATGTATAAATAATTTTCAAGTTTATAAATAAAAAATCTCAAAATTTTCAAGTTTATGAACCAAAACAAAATAGAAACCTCTTTTATAAATAAAAAATCTCAAAACCTTGATAAATATTTGATATGAGATAAATTTTCTTAACTCATAATATATTTTATAATTAAACGTGTTAAGTCGTGTTAAATAGATTGACACTAGTAAAACTCAAATTCGACCTATTTATTAATCGTGTTATACGTGTCAACCCGTTTATGTTAAACCTAAACTCATTTATGCTAAACCCAAACTTATTAACTTCGTGTCGTGTTCGAGTCGTATTATCGTGTTAAAAATTGACACCCGTATATGCACAGATATGCATTACTCTTCCAGATCAAGTGATGCAAGTGCCCCTCTCTCTCACACACACAGACTGTCACTGCACTATAGTCCGGGACAAGAATCACAAAAATTCACGCTTTCTTCAGTACTACAGAAACAATTCTGGACTAGACAATCAGAGCATTCTCATTGTTCCACTATGGAAATCACAAACCACCCTGTTACGAACCAATAAACCCATACCACACTGGAATCAAGGACCTGAAGTTTGCATTAACTCATTCCAAAGGGGTTTGATCCATTTTCAGATTATGAACAACTCCCCAAAGTTGTCATCCCTTCGGCAGTTTTTTGAATTATCATTTAGCCTGACAAATCCAAAAACCCTCCATCAAGAGGAAATTTTTCAACCAGCAAATCATGCGTGACCACTCTCAATGGTATCAAAAATTTCTTTCAGTCAGCAGATTACATTCATAGGAGTAATATATTTATTTCACCATAGATAAACATGATCTTTAGATGAAATTTTTGTTAAGAGTCGTACATGCCAGAATCGAATTTCAACTTTTCTAAGTATTTCAATATTTCACCATTTCAAAGATAGAAGAGTGATTTAACATGTGGCAACCATCATCCAGCTAATTTCAAGGAAACATTCCCTCGAGAAACTCATCAAAGTTTTCATCGTCATCAATCTTATGATCACCAGCTGAAGTTGAAGCCTTTTTTCCTACAAAAAATTATTTAAAAAGATTTGTAAGCTTCTCATGGATCATCAAGGATAAGAACAAACAGCATAGATACCTCAAAAAAAAAAAAAGAGGGGGTGAACAATAATTTCTATTGAGTAGGGCTGCAACCAGACCTTTGAACCAAGCTGAACTCGTTTGTCAGGCCCATCAAAAATCCGTGCTTCAATGAGGCTCTTTAGGTTTAATTGAACTAAACCAAGCTAGGTTCTCAGATTGATCATAAATCTAAGCTCATTTTTGGTTTAGTACCCTACTCATTCATATGACAATAATTATGGATACACATACCAGAAATTTTGTGAATCACTGAATATTTGTCAAACCATCTCATACACCTATAACGAAGCTTTCTGTAGCATTCTACTGATAATTACACCCCTGCTCATTTTTCATATTAGGTTCATGGAGAAAGAATGAAAATTATAAAACAGATATGAAATTGTAAGTTTTAAATGGTTGGATCAAAGTCTGCTAAAAGTAACACAACAGAGAGAGAGAGAGAGAGAGAGAGAGAGAGAGAGATTTTGTTGTTAAAAAAGAGATCACTTCGAAGACTTAAGTACCTAAAACACACGAGTCCAGAATCGAATAGAACCACCCAAATGGTCCCTTAATTATTGCCTTCAAGTGTGTTTGCGAACAACTTGGCATAGGACAATTTTTTTCCATAACCAAAACTGAAGAAATTTAAATACATATTTTTTGATAGGTAGAGGAGAAATATATAATATTGAACCACAGTGAAAACTAGGAAATCTTTTGACTGCAAACTAGAAGAAGTAAAACTATGCGAGGACAAATCTAAAATCTCCCAATCAAGTGAGCATATCTCAGTGGCCCACTACTAAACACCTAAGGCTAATCCACTTAAAAAATATATCGGAGCATAAATAGTCACCTTGACCTGCCTGTCTTGGAAACAAAAAATGAATGGTGCCATAATGATCCCTACAGATCCCTCCAGTCAGTGACAGATCTAGACCATAGACTTATTGTTTTGGGTTTTTTTTTTTGAGGGTTTTGGGGTGGGAGGGGGCGCAAAAACACAAAAATTAGAATTTAAGGGTGTTTCTTGTAAAAATGATTTTTTTGGGAGGTGGGTAATTTTTAAAATAATAGGAAATAGTGGGAAAAAAATAAAAAATAAAAAATTTTGGCCCAGTGTGGATCCGCCACTACCTTCCGTGAAAGTGTGCCAGGGATTATTCAAACAACATTCACCACTATGGAACTTCACCCTATCCAATAAAGAACTTCATTTGCAGCCCTTTGTATCCTTCTGCTCAAAGAGCACATATACATTCAAATCATAGGTCACTAAACCTCTCCTTATGCCTAAAATCCCAAAGTTTTTGTGCTCCCAAAGTCCTTGAAGTGTGTATATGGTTGAGAATTCATTACTCATGAGATCATCAAATTGCATTTTGTATTATCATGGATGGGAGTGGTGATGCTGTAGCAGTCTCTCACCTGCTCTTTGCCAACGACACAATCTTGTTCTGTGATGCCAAGGATAGACAGTTGCGCTTTATAAGATGCATCCTTATTTGCTTTGAAGTTGTCTCTGGCCTAGGGGTGAATCTTGGGAAAAGCAAAATCATCCCGGTTGGGGCAGTTAGAAGGGTGGATAAGTTGGCCAACACACTAAGGTGCAAGGTAGGTTCTATTCCTTCCAAATATTTGGGCCTTCCGTTGGGAGCTTTGGCTAGATCTATAGCTATTTGGGACCCCATAGTGGAGAAGTTCCAGTTTCGGCTTGCGGGGTGGAAGGGTAACTACCTATCTAAAGGTGGAAAGCTCACTCTGATCAAAACTACGTTGGCCAACTTGCCCATGTATTACATGTCTTTGTTTTCTATTCCGAGAACAATGGAAAAGAGACTGGAAAAAATTCAAAGAGACTTTTTGTGGGGCGGAATGGAAGGGGAAAAGCGGATTCATTTAGTGAAGTGGGACAAGATTAAAACCCCAATCAGGGAGGGAGGCTGGGGGATTAAAAACTTTCAGTTGTTCAACAAGGCCTTGCTTGCTAAGTGGCTTTAGCAATTTGGGGTTGAGCCTGATGTTTTATGGAGGAAAATGATCTCAGCAAGGTATGGGTATGAGAGGATGAGTTGGTTCCCTGTTGAGGTGCAGGACCCTGCAGGTTGTAATCTGTGGAAGCACATCCAGAGAGGTGTTCTGGCTTTTAGGCACCTGGTGCAGTTTAGAGTGGAGGATGGTTCCCGGGTGCTCTTTTGGGATGATCCATGGTCTGGCAAAAGAACTCTTAAGTTGACTTTTCAACTACTTTTTTGCCTGGCAGGCAATCAGGGAGCTACGGTGGCGGAGTATTATGTGCGGGAAGGCCAAGAGTTGGTTTGGTCTCTCGTGTTCCGCAGGCATTTTTTTTACAGCGAATTGGGAGAGATGGGTAGGCTCTTGAGTCTCCTTCATAATCAAAAGTTGGCGCAGGACAGGAATGACCAGATGTGAGGGAGTCTGGATGCTAAAGGTATCTTCATGGTAAAGTCCTCCTACAGCAAGCTAGTGGGGGAGAACAGGGAGACGTTCCCTATGAAGTTCATGTGGCAGTCGGGTGCCCTCTCAAAGGTGCCCTTTTTTGTTTGGGTAGCTTCATGGGGCTCTATTTTGACTGCTGAGAATCTCCAGAAAAGGGGATTTCATCTTGCTAGCAGATGTTATATGTGCAAGTCTAAGCCTGAGTCCAGCAATCATCTGCTCATCCACTGTGGGGTAGCCATGGATTTATGGCATCTCGTTATGTCTTTATTTGAGCTCTCCTGGGTTATGCCGAATAATCTAAAGGGCATCTTACTATGTTGGGGCGACACTCGTATCAGGAAAGAGATTAGAGGAGTGTAGAGGATGGCGTGTCTGTGCCTTCTTTGGAGCATTTGGAGAGAACGTAACATCAGGATTTTTGAGGGGGTTGAAACCCCCATTTTGTTTTATAAGACGTTTTCTTACACCTGTTGTTTTTTGGGGCCAAGAAGTTATTCCCTGCCAACGCAGGGTCTTTTATAGATTTTTTTGGGGTCCCTAAGGCCTTAGCTATATAGTTTCTTTGTAAGGGTTTGCCCCCCTTGGGCACCTTGAATATATACTTTTACTTGTCAAAACAATTATCAAACCATGTCATTTGACTTACATCATCTTATCCTTAGCTGGTACTGCTTGCTTTTAACAACTTATGTTGTGTTCGTTTTTAATACTATCCTTTCACATCCTGCTATTCATCCATTTTAACATCCACACTGCAGCTTCAGTTATTTAATGGGCACCTTATTCTTGACCACCAAACATTCCATATCAAAAAAATATTAAATTCTTCGACTTAAAACCCTTCTTTGAACAGACTTTCACCCAGCCATAAGAAAGATATAGTTCTAGGTGAAATTTCAAGAGAATTCATGACCCAAATACAAAAAAATATCTAAAAGGATAACTATAGCTGCAGGCCATAATGCCAAGTTATGAAAAATATGAGATGCTTAAGTATAATCCGTGGCAGCACCAAACCTTTTATCCTCTCCTTACTTCTGTTGCACTCATCACCCATGTCATCATAGCTTTCTGACCTCTCCCTAGGAAAAGAACAGAACATGAGTCAGTTCCATTAAGCAGAAAGATTGGGTGTATATGCTTTCACCAGTAAAAGAAAGGTTCCTAAGTAGAAAAGACATCACACTCCAGATACACCTCTTTCTTCTGAGCTCTTCTTTCTCTCTTTTCTTCAATTCTTCCTCCTCTTTCCGTTTCTTGTAAAGAAGCTTCTCTGCACATCTATTCGAACATTATCAACAAAACAAAACATGGAGTTAGAGATTATCAGAAGTATGAGTTCCTACGTACTAACCAAGACAAGAAAACTACATTTAACTAATACGGGAAATGATATGTTCAACTAACCCAATGTGGAGAATCACATCTAATGTCCTTGTTTTAACTTCTAAATTACATGATAAACTCAGATTCCTGACCATAATTCATGTTACAAAATACCATCTAGCTGCTATATTCTTACATTATGTTTAAGACATCCTGCTATATTGGGGCTCAAGTCACAGGGACCAAATCATGGTGAAAAAACTCAGCAAGAAGAAAGTTTGTTGTTCCCATATAATACACACACGTACATATAGTAACAAGAAGCTTGCATGTCATTGAATCAGATAAGATAAAGTCCAGAGTACAGACCTATACCAATAGGTGGCATAGGGGATTAAACACTACATTGATCAGTTACACAATCAGAGGCACCTTAGTGAACAATGGCATAAAAGAGAACATAGAAGAGAATATTGTTCCTTCCCTAAAACATTTTAAAAAGAAGCTTATACAGTCTCATAGCGTTAATGGGAAGACTAGAAAGAATAGGACCCAAAGAATTGATCAATTAAATTCACCAATTAGTCAATCATTCAGTTATACAATCAAACGCATTTCAATAGACAAAGGGTTGCAGTTGCAGAGAAGAGAACATTGTCCCCCCTCCCCAACTCTCTATTACTAATTCACATCCTTAACTAGAGTCCAAGATCCTTCAAAACTCTCTCTCTCTCTCTCTCCAAAAATTAACTCTAAATCTTTCTACTCTTGCACCGAAAATCCCTATATAGTGTCAGCTGTGTTTTCAATTAAGTTTGAGGCAGACATTCTTGTATAAATTTGTGATGTTACTAGCAGTCAAAACTATCAGATATATCTCCAAATTACATCTAAATCTTTCCACTCCTGCACAGAAATTAAAATCCCTACATAGTGTCAGCTGTGTTTTCAGTTTAGTTTGAGGCAGACATTCTTGTATAATTTTGTGATGCTTCTTACTAGTAGGAACATTTGTGACGTCCCTCATTTTGTAGGACCACCGTTAGACTGGAAGGTAACGGCAACTAAGATCTTGAAATAGTGTGTCATCCAGTGACACATTAGTATGGTGCCATCCAAAGTGCATAACACTTCAAACATGTGCTTCTTGTGAGCATAAAAATGGAGTGATATGTCATGATCCAAATGCGCACTGGTAAAGCAAATCCCAGCAGGGCAAATGGTGCTTATAAGTAGCACCAAGTTTACAACACTAATGAGAGACCCAAATTGTATCAACATATCACCACTCATCAGTGCATGAAAATTGCTCCTACCATGACTGCACCCAAGGATCAAAGTTTCGTTTCTTTTCTATCGAAACGGCCGAAACGTTTCCGTTTCTCAGGGAACCGAAACGAAACACTCGTAGAATATCGAAATTCACATGTTTCCATGAAAACAAAATTGTTTCCGTGGAAACATACTGAAACTCGTAGAAACATACCGAATCAGAGGAAACATTTCTTTTATATCAACAATAATTTTAGAAGTTAGTAAAAAATAATATCCATTTTATTTTTCAAGGATTAAGACTCAAAATTATAAGAGATATATTTCTATTATTTTTCCTAAAATAATAGAAAAGTAGTAGAAAAAATAGTGTATAGAAACAACTATTTTAATACTAAGTTACTAATTATAATAGGTTTAAATCACTATTTGTTTTACTTTTTATTTTATATGTAACTTATGTCAAATTATCTAATTCGTGGATATTACATATTATATATCTATTATGTCATTTATCATGAATTAGTATCATTTATCATGAATATGATGTATATGCCTTAAACATGCACAAATATTCAATAAATAGGCTTATTTGTATAAATAAATAAATTTTAAGTTATGTTTCCACATATTTCCAATTTTTTCTCCGTTTCCATTATGTTTCCGAAATGTTTCCGAAACGTTTCCGTTTCCGGACAGACCGAAACTATACATCGAAACGATATTTTGATCCTTGACTGCACCTACAGAATCTATATAACAAAAACAAACAATTGAGAAAGCAAAGATAGGAACAGACAGCCTAGGTTAACAAGTGCATACCTCCCACAAACTACCAATTTCACCAAGGCCTGTTTGTTCTCCCCTGCCTCAAAATATGAAAAGTTCACCTGCAATAGAACAGCCAGGTGAGATGAAATCTAAGACTTGATATCAAAGCAAAGCTACAATTAAACAAAAATTATAAGAAATGATGTTGTTGCAGTCAAAATCAAAAGAAACTTGTGATTTTAAAGCTGATGTGGCATTCAACAAGGCTTCACCCGCAAAGCCCTGGATTTTTTGATGATCCTTATTGAATGTTAACGCTTCTCTTATGGTTTACACCTTCCGCATTTTCAAATTTTATAATGGCCAATACATTCACCTACAAACCCAAAACAGGCATTTAGGACGAACCCAGTCAATCAACCCCCAATTAAATAGCTTCAGCATGTTCCTTTTCTTTTTGCTTTTTCTAAATAAAAAATAGCTAATTACAGGAGGAATGAAAATCTACTTAAGAAGTTGGAATCAGCCAGGAGGAAGTAGTAGAAGACTTTTCTTTGATCTGTATAGAGATCCTTGCATTCTTCTCTAGTTTCTTCATCTCCTTAATATCTGAAACAGATTGTTGAAGAGGTAGATAAACAGTCCTTTTCTCAGAAGGTAAGGTCAGCAATTAGATAAGGTTTTTAATGAGAGAGAAAATAAGCCCAGAGTTTCCAAGATAAAGTGAGAAAGAGCCCCATGTGTAACTTTTAAATGGCTCCACTGTAGGCTCATATAGAAATTGGGGACATTCTGAAGGATAATTTGATAAAAGCATTTGTACAGTTTTACCTTTAAGAGATATAGTTTAATGCATTACGTAAACTTCTAACTCTGAATAGGCAAAGGGGACCAGCTTAGAGGAAGTTTAGATACATGAGCCTTGTAAACAAACAGAACAAAGTCAAAGCTAAAAAAATTCCAGAAGACTAGTGCTTCAAAATACAATTTCTTAATCACGAGGGAGTTCTGCTTGCAAAAAACAATTCTTTGATGTAATTTTCATATTTATTGCTGACAGATTGCAGCCAATCTATCAAAAAATGTAGTATATCAAGCTGATTCAAAGGATATGATTGTGATAGGAATTTTAGTATCATGTCCAAAGAAAGGGTTTTGGCTGAGGATTAAAAAAAAGTCACAGGATAAACTTAAATGTTATAGTTTTGATTAAGAGGGAACCAAAAAGGTGAGAATTGAGTTTTATTTTCAAGTTATTAATATCAAGAGGGAAAATCAGGACAATATCACAAACGTTGGAAAAAGCTATAATTTCAATCATCTTGTAAGCATCATGATCATCCTTAGCGAATTCAGGTTCATTCTCATCTTTAGCGTTGATTACTTTCATGGGAATTTCTTGCTCCTTCTCTTTCATAAAAGACCTTGTACAATTCATTTGAGTCACTAGATCCACACTTTAATCTATTAATTCTGAACTTTCTTTTTCTGCTAACTACACGATACGATTTTTAATCAATCCGCACCAATTGTTTTAGCAACATCAATAGAAATAAATTCAACTTTATTTTCTTTTGACTCATTGTGACCTTTTTCAAGGGATGAAATAACTTGATCTGCGCTTTCTATGACAAGAGAGCCCTTTCTATAAGGATGTGCATGTCATTCAACGGTTCAATATATCCAACTTTATCCATCAAAGTCACTTTAGTAATTTCATATTTCTCGTGTCTTTTTCCCTTGTGCTAAGAACATATTTTGGAATTTTTTCTTTCTTCTCGACAATATATTTTGGTACTTAACATAATCTCAAGTTGGTTTATATTTATCTTCTAAAATATGCAAGTAATTTCTTGGCAAAAATCTATCCATCAACAATCTCATCATTCTTGGCCACGAACGAATGCACTTCTTACCTTATAATTGTCTGCGCCTCTGTAAATCAAACTATCCCCATTTTGCTAATTCAATAAGTTTATTGTCTGCCAAAAAATATTCTTTTTTCTTCTGAAGGTCTCATGTATTCGAAACAATCATGAAAGTCTTCAAAATAAAGATTACCATCAATTGCACATAGCTTTCCGAATAGAAACGTGTTCAAAAACAGGTTGACTACAAGCTCCATCGTCAATGTAATACTTATTATCTTCATGATTCTCTTATATCTGAGACTCCGAACGAGTAACGGATTGTCTCCTACAAACGTCGTCAAAAGGAGTTCCAATTTCATCTCCACCAATTGTCATCTAGTCAGGCAAATCCTCACTCTAATACCAACTAACGCAGCACAAAAACGTGAAAAGATAGATACGACCAACGTTAATATCCATATCGGGAAACAATCAACCCTAAAAAAGAGAATAAATTCTCCAAAATTCAAAATTATATTAATATTGATTAAAAAAAACTGTATAACAAATACCTATTATATCATATTTATATAGGTAGAATACTACTATTTTGACTAGGAAACCATAACTCCTATCCTTATCATAATCCTAATAGAATAAAAAATCCTATTTTGAATAGAAAATAATAAAAATAATAATTATTTTATCTAAAATAACCAATTTGAGATGAGCCCAAATTTAAAAACTAAAGAATCCTACAATAACTCTAAATCATATATCCATGTTTTTAGGGTATCATATATGTCCGACATCATATTATTAATTTATATATTGTTTTATTGTTATATAATTTTTATCCCCATTGGCACTTATACCCAAATGTTTATTCGCATCAGCACTTATTCGGCAACTACTTATCATCCATTGTTTTTAGAAAGAAAAAAAAAATTATTAGAGATATCTTCTTGTATTTTAGTTTTTTTTCTTCAATGTCCTCTTTTATTTAAAAAAATGGACACCTTTTACCAATTTATGTAATTATTGCTGGCACGAAGAAAAAAATTCGACTATTTCGGTATGCTTTGATCATCTTCAATATGTTTCAAGAAAAAACGTGTGCATTTCAGTTTTCCATGTTTTTTATTTTGGTTTATAAAAAAACATAAATATTTCGGCCGTTTTGATGGAAACAGAAGAAAATTTCAATCCTTACCTTTAACATAAATTTTCCTAAATTTAATACTAGAAAATAGAATAGCCAGTATAATTTTTTTCAAAAATGTCCATAGCTGATTGTGAATCAAAACTAAGGACTTTTCCCTTGTTCAATCTAAAGGTAATGATCATGACTTCTTTACCATTAGGGATCAAAACATGGTTGAGCCAAGGCTAGACTCTGTGAAAAAAGAGCCACTCATATTCAAACTCGGCTCCAGTTTGATTGAATTGTGGTTCATTTAACAACTCAAAGTTGTGGTTCATTTAACAACTCAAAGAAGCTTTTTCACCTTTCCAAGTCCAGATAAAGGAGGAGGGTTGTGTTAGGTAGTGGTCAACTAGCAAAAAACCAACCTATCAAAAAAAAAAAAAACCGCCTAAAACCTTCATCAAACCCCTTATGAACAAAAGATAGCAAATATGTATTAAAATTATTTATAATGGTCATGCACTAAGTCAACATAGTTATACAGATCCCATAAAGAAAAAATTGTAAATAACCAAATTATTTTGCCCCACATTCAGTTCAAATCAATAAGAAAATAAATAGTACAAACACTTGCCTCGTAGCTTGCCAGTCCATCTTTTTCACTGCAATGCTTGTTACCACATATGAACTGCCCTGACAAACAAGGATCAAGTCAATCCTGATTGTAGTGCCATTAACAATAAATTAACATTCTCTAAGACAATACAAAAAAGGAAGGGACAAAACTACGAATATCATTCCTTCTGTGCATTTGTCCAGGTATTAAACTTTTAGACACAACAGCATTTTTTTCAACAAATTTTATTTTTATAGAAAACAAATGATCTAACACTTCCCCCATTCTTTACAGGACCGAATAGAAAATCGAGACCCAAAAACTACTATTTTGCACCGAATATTTACAACCCAAAAATCACTAAATATAATTCTAAAGAAAAATAAATTCCACTAATAGTATATTGTTACCTTTCCCAGACATGACTTCTTTTTCAGTCCTCCACCTCAGACCAATCTATGAGGAGAAAAAAAAAAACATTAAAATTCAAAAACAAATCTCTCTAAATATAAAGGATTCTTCATAGCATTAATATGTATGTATGTGTGTGTGTGTATATATATATATATATATATACATATATTAACAAGCTCTTCACAGCACAGATGAAGCTGTTACAGATAAAGGAATTTAATTTATGAAGCATGTGGATGGCCCACGGGCATTGATTCAGTGCCTTGCAATGTGTAATGGTTTATATAGCATTTAAATAACTCTGTTTCTTAGCACTTGCCTATTATGGGCATTTTAAGGTTTCAATAGATTAATCATTTCATTTGAAAAATATTGGCAAACTCCATATACTTAGCACACGAAAACATATTAAACAACATAAAAAATTTCAAACATGTGCACAAGCCCACGCCATGTGAGCATGTGCACACACACACAGAGGGAGATAAACAGATAGAGAGAGAGAGAGAGAGTTGCTACCAACGTCAGGCTTGTGAAAATGTTCCTCGTTAAGAAGCCTGACATTGCGGGTAATCCAAGCACACCCACCAAAATAAATTCAAAAATAAAAAACCAAATCTGAGAGGAAATTTAAAATGAAGGAGCGCTAAAGAGATAAATTAAACATATATTTTATTTTATAAAAAACAAATATTATATATCATGTTTGCAATTTATCACAAAGGGCTCGTATTATAATGGAAGCACAGCATGTTAAAATTCTTCACATGAGGCCGGCTTATGGCCCTCACTAGAAAGTACATCATGCATTGTACATACATATCTATGTATCCAATAAATTTTTTATTATAGATGGAAAGAATAGAATTTCATTTTCGAATATATCAGCAAATGGGTTATTCATCTGTCTGAGACAAAAGAGCACACAGGATAGGAACTTATATATTGTGCATTACCACATACCTTCCCACTCTTGTACTGTGACATGTCAGCTATGCAGTATCTTCAATGAGTTTAAGGAAATGAACAAGGAACCACCACTAGTTTCCATCAACAATTGTGTGAAGTAGTCACCACTAGTTTCCATTAATAATAGGGTGAAGTAGTTACCACTGCTCTCCATTAGTAACTGGATTAGAAACAAACTACTTCAAGCTTGAAAGCCATAAGAATACTTGCAAGACATACCAACTTATTTTACCCATCATTTCTCTAATAAAAAAGTTAATCAATAGATGTTGTAAATCACAGAAGGGCAAAAGAATGTTACATTTGTGCACATCCCATCCCATTATTCCCCAACCTCATGCCTTAAAAAAAGGAACATAAAAATAAAAGAAATTGAAAAAGGCAAGGAAAAGGCAAGGAAAAAGAGAATGTTCCGGTTAAACTATGGCCATCTGAAAGAGAGAAAGAGAGGGAGGGAGAGAGGGGGATCATGGCAGACAGTGGAAATGGAGTGAACAACTGCCTTCACGACCAGCCAGGCATTTGTGATACTTGGTGAGCAAAAATGTTATCACATCAGTCAGCATCACTCCTAC
This sequence comes from Nyssa sinensis, assembly GCA_008638375.1. NCBI lineage: Eukaryota > Viridiplantae > Streptophyta > Magnoliopsida > Cornales > Nyssaceae > Nyssa > Nyssa sinensis. The sequence continues at coordinate 36,758,706 of CM018052.1, forward strand.
CTTATCATTATGTGTTGACACTTTGGTTACTGATGAACGCTTAAAAAGCAACCCTATTGAGTTTCCAGCTATTTCCTGTATTGAATGGCACATGATGTGATGGTAGAGGCTTTTTTGGACTTAGGGGTTTAGTTGTAATGGAGTGGGGCCGTAGTTAGGGGTAATGATCCCTGTGAGTGATCACGCATAGATGGTCCTTGTGATGTTTAGTAAGCCATCTATAAGCATTCTAATCATCTAGTAAGTCATTCTTGGAAAGATCCATGAGGAAATTTGTGGACCTTAGATATGAATCATATGATAATAAGTTGGTAGTAAGTGACAAATCAAAGAGGACGTTTCCAATTCTTCTAGCAAAAAGATCTTTTATAGTTTGATTCGGAGGAGAAGAGGAAATTTCATTTAGTGAATTGGAAACGGATTTGTTGTCCTTCAATGACGGGGGATCTGGGCATTAAGAAGCTTAAGGAGTTAAATCAATCTTTGTTTGGGAAGAGTGGTTAATTATAAGTATGGGTGTTCTTGGGGTGAATATGGTTCAAAGGAAGTGGACATTTCTTATGGGGTAAGTCTTTGGAAAGGAAACATCGAATGGGTTGGTAGTTGGTCTTTGCATCCCTAACTTCCTTCACGGTGGGAACAGGGCATAATGTTAGATTTCGGCATGATACTTGGTGTGGTGAAAGACCGTTGAAGGACAGGTTCCCAACTTCATTTCGAATCAGTACTAGTGTTGATGTTTCGGTAGAAAATTTTGATTCTATCTCAGACAATGGGGAGGTTTGGTGTCCAATGTTCAGACAAGAATTTCAGGATTGAGAATTGAGGGCAATATCAGAGTTGCTAGTGATTATTCGAGTGGTGGTTAGGGGTGGAAAGGATTGTGGATGCTATTAGATGGAAGGCTACTACGGAAGGTATCTTTTCGGCAAAGTCTTTCTATGAAGCTTTGAGTAGAAGCCAAGGTCCGTCTTTTCCTTGGAAAAATATTTGGAGAACGAAGGCTCCTCAGAAGGTGGCTTCCCTTGCCTGGACAGCGGTTAGAAAGGTTATTGTACAAGGTTATTCTCATTATTGACAACTAAAAGAGGAGGGGATTTAGAATGGCTGATAGATTATGTAAGTTAGATTGGAAGAGGAACCACCATCGCACCACTGTTTTTTGATGGCCAGAGATATGTGGTAAATCCAGTTTGCTTTTTTCGGGATCCAATGGGTTACATAGAGTTCCATATTGGATTTTTTTGTATGTGTTGAATAGGGGGCTGCCAGAAAAGTTCAAAGGGGGACAAGGCTCCATTATGTTATATATGGTGTACTTGGAGAGAAAGGAATAGTAAAACCTTTGAAGGGTGTAGCATTCTATTGCTTTTTCAAGACAGTATATGGGGCTAATTGGTATAGATGTATACTTCACGTATACATAGCTTGTGCTCCCCTTGTGGCAATTTTTAATTTAACTTTATTTTTGAAAAAAAAATATCTTCTACCGAGTCATGATTGGACATATCCATAAGGAAATTTGTGGACCCTAGAGATGAAGATAAGTTAGGAAGTGACAACTCAAAGAAGTTTGAAGTGTTGAGAGGGAAAATAAGGACCATTATGATTGCAGAACCAAGATGATGTTTACTCTTAATAAATGGTCAGAGGTCGAAAATGCTCCTCAATGGTGTAGTAGTAGCCAGACCACCTTTTTGTGGCATCGTCTCCTTAGACAAGAAAATTTGTCAAACCTAAAAATTCAACCTACAGAGGCAGAAGGAGACTCTAACCTTGCCGTCTAGTGTATGGATGATGACTCTTCTGTCCCATGAAGGACACTTACTGTTATTGTGGATTGTAAAGAGATAATTAAGTAATCATCCATTAATAAAAATTTCAGCCATATTTTCAGGGAAGGAAATCAAACAGAATATCTCCTGTCTCATGGAGGACTCTTACTATTATTGTGGATTGTAAAAAAATAATTAAGTAATCATCCATTAATACAAATTTCGGCCATATTTTCGGGTATTGCATAAGCAAAAACATTCAACAACTAAAGCTCCATGGTAATATTAGTATTCCAAGCATGTTAAATTCATTAAATAACTTACACATCAAAATTTCATGACGGTTGGAGGTTAGAAAAAAACCTATTTCAAAAGAGTACATCTTTTCAATTACGTCCATCTTCCAAACAGCTGTAATTGAAAAGGTGTGGAAGCCATTCAATATCATTAAGAAGCATCAATCAATCAAACAATTTATAATTCTAGAATCCCAAATGATTAATAGAATGCAAGATACCATCGTTTGCAAAGGATACTCTTTGAAAAGTTTTTCATAGTAACGCTTCACCAGCCTTTGTTCCCATGATGGATTCATGTCATCTTCTTCAGAACGAATAAACCTTTGTAAATGATGAAAGAATAAATCACAAACTCTCACTAAATAATAATTATAATTATTACAAACCAACTAAGGAAAGGAATAATTACCCAAAAAAATAAATTAAAGGAAAAAGTTTTTTTAAAAAGAAATTAAAATATATCTTAGGATTCATGTTTATAAGAGATCTAACAAGATTTTACGCTTGTTGTCAGGTACGTAATTATCTCCAAAAGAATTTGATGATGCAAATAAACCTGTTCCTGATCTAGTATAACACAGCACACCAACAATTATAACACTGGGATCAGGAGAAAATATCAGGGATTGGATGTAACTCCCTATCCTCTATTTACAAAAGGCTATCATGTCTTTCCTCACAGCCTCAATCCATTTCTTTTTGGCACATGGCAGAACCATGTCAGCCAACTTTTCTCAACATGTCCTCAATTGTTGCCACACTTTTCCCAAATATTAATTCATAATCCTACCCTTGTATAGCCAACCATCCATATCAATATCCTCAATCTGCCAAATCAGCTTAATTCCACCCTTCATTGTTGATGGATTTAACCAACATAATGAAAAAGGCTTGGTTAGCAATTCAAAGCATTAGATATAGAAAGACCAATTCTAAGCTTTAAACAACAATTGCCAAAATTGAAACATTATATCATTGATGTTACATGCACAACAAGGACACGATTTTCACAAGTACTTTTCGTTAATTTTTTTCTTAAAAAGAGCAGAACACCAATAATTGAGAATAGCGAATCCTAGATCCAAGCAAAGACTCCCTGATGCCTATTCTGATTAAGTTGTCAAGAAAGTGATGTTTAGCTCTCGTTATTTTTTGTACATGGGTGTACCCCCTTTGGTCCTTTGTTTATAATATATACTCTTTACTTATCAAAAAAAAAAATTTTAGGAAAAAAAGCTTCCTCAAACGCTATGCTGATGCCTTCTTCTAGGGATAAAATCAATCAAGGAGGAGCAAGAGATCAAACTAGCAACACGTGTGCATGATACCTGCATAAAACTAAGATCGATCCCCCCACCCCAAAAAAAAATTCCCAACCCACACTCACACAAGCAAGCAAATACGCACACAGAGATAGTGACATATTATCTACACATACAGGATAGGAGCCAACATTTTATTTTTTTGGCAAGTATAGGAGCAAACATTTTTTTCCAGAACAACTGTTTTCTTGCTTGTTATATATGGGACAGGATCAACTTGCACATGATGTAAAACTAGTTATTTTTACACCCCTCAATGATTTAATGTGCAATTCGTCTTTTGTTAATCCGACCTTTAGATCATATACTAATATTGTTTGACACACGTGGCAAATATAAAGAAAATTGTCCAATCCATAAATTCGTGTTTTTATTAATAAAAATATTAGAAGAAAACAATAATGTATAGCGTTGAATTGATGTAATAGCTCTAAATCTCTGAATAATTTGATTTTTGGCATGCAATGAGTATGAGAATGACAATCAATGCAACACATTGTCAAAAATGAATACTACAAAACACTATTGACGTGTAACTATGCAGCTTTACAATGTGTATGCAGATCCCTCGTCGTTGGTCATTACATGTGTAAAACTACAAAAAGTTACACCGATTATCAAACTAAGCAGACCAGAACCAAGGGGTACTACTAGACAAACTGAATTCCAACCTGAGAAAATAATGCTAAGAGGAACTCTACGAAACTCCTTGGTCATAAACGCCTAAAACAGAAGTCAAAAGACAATCTTGTCCCAAACCGCTTCCCCTTCTAGCTGCATCTCTCTGAAAACGAAGTTGTTTTCATCGAAATATACCAGAAATGGTCAAAACATACTAAAATTGTTGAAAAATTTCTGTTGTGACAACTATAATTCCAGAAAGTGGAAAGAGGTAGTATCTTTTTTTTTTTCAAATGAAGAGAAAGATTGAAGGATTAAAACCTAAATATACAAGAAGATATTTTCTTTTTTATTTTCGAAAATAGCAAATAAGGAGAAGTATAAGAAGTGTAAATGAAGAGAGATAGGAAAACAGTTTATTGTAATACTTAGTTACTAATTAGAAAAGCTTAATTTGTTATTTGTGCTACTTAAGTTGTTATTTTAAGTGTAACTTGTATCAAAATGTTTATTTTGTGTATATTGTATAAGAAAATTAGCTCTAAAATCTTCTTTTTATTCTTGCTTTCCATTAGTAAAGAATTGTTTGATATTATTTTGGCATTCACATTTATGTTTACTACTCAATTCTACCCCACTATCCTTATTGCGTAGATGAATGTGTAGGGCTAAAACATTTTCAATTAGTTGATTATTTTGCTTATCTTCACACTTTATATTTCCAAGGGTTTCCACATGTTTCTAGTTTTTTTTCGTCCTCGCTAAAAACATTCCAAAATGTTTTCATTTCCTAGTCGACCGAAATGGCACTCCAAAACAACAATTTGTTCCTTGCCAAAGAAAAAGGAATGGACAAAAAATGGACAGCGGTATGTCGTTTCATTACATAGGTACTTAGCATAGGCTTTGTAGGGCCTTCTAGTTTGAAGCAAATCATTAGTATTCACCTTTTTGTGTGCAACTGACCGGCCAATTCATTAACCACAGGGGAAACTTTAGCTCTCCAAATCAATTTTCTCTGTGCGTGTGTGGTTTTTTTCCTTGGGGAGGATGTCCCTTGAGATGCTTCCATGTATAACTGGGGCTTTCTAAAGCCTTTATCAAAAAATCTTATTAATAGGCCATATGGATGTAAAACAGCATAAAACCAAAAAAAATAAGCATCATCTATTGTACTCGGGGTGAAATTTTGGGCCTCCTATATTACCCGATGGTGTAGGATGTCTCTTGAGATGATTCCACATATAACTGGGGCTTTCTAAAGCCTATAAGTATTTTATTGAAAAATCTTATCAATAGGCCATATGGATGTAAAACAAGATAAAACCAAAAAATAATTAATTTTGAAGGAAATCTGCAGAGGTTTCTCACCCATCCTCTTCTCTCCTTTTCTCATTTTAATTTCTTTCACTATTCTCCCAGCATTTGTCTACTCTCCATCTTTCTCTTTCTTCTCCTGTCCCCGTCCCTTCTTGGAACTCTCTCTCTCTCTCTCTCTTTCTCTCTCTCATATTAGAAGCATGGAAGTACAATATTTGCTCCTCCCTCTTCGTCTTTCTCTTCTCCCTATGTTTCTCTCTCTTTTCAATTGTGAAATCAGGCAAACTTACCAAATAAGTCTAATCAAATAAGAATGAAGGAATATAAATGTCTATGTATGTGTGTGTGTGTAGAGAACTGAAGCTTGGAAGCAAAGGCAACTTAGTGGTCAACTAATCTTAAAATCCAAACAAACTAAATAATTTGTATCTTCTCTTTAACCCCACTAAATATCAAAACCTCCCCCAAAATACATGAGTAAGCCCACAAACAAAGGCCCACACATGGCAGCACATCCTGCAGCCAAAAACTAAATTATCAAATTACCCTAAGAACAGAATTCATAAAATAATCAAGCCAAAAATGTAGCAACATTAAAACATACTAAATACTTTAAAATATCATAAATCATCAGATCAAGCATGTTCCCCAGTGGCTGCCATTTTGAATTTGAACCAATTTTCAAAAGCTCTCTTAATCTGCTTTTTTCTTGGGCCTCCTGTGGTCTGCACTATTGTAATCTCTTTCTCTATCATCTCTTATCACCAATCTCCTCTTTGATTTTCTCTCTCTTTTCTTCGTCTCTGTCTAGAAACTTTTCTTCTCCTCCCTATTTCTCTCCAACTTCATATCTCTAATTTTCTTCTTTTCTATTACATATCTCTAATTTTCTTTCTCTCTCTCTTATCCATTTTTCTCTCTCATGGAATTATACTTCTCTTCCTATTACTTAAGTTTCCCCCTTTTCCTTTTCCTTCTCAATTATCTTTTTCTTTATTCTTGTTTCAAAGAATTATAGCAGAGGTTACATCACCAAGCCCCTACAGGGTTTTGGTATGTAGATAAATTTCTTGTCGAACGTCCATCAAACAACTTTCTTGTCCATCATCAGGCAGTCCATTAGAATTTTATGTAGTCAATTGTACTGGCTAAAATCCTAAAATAGATAAAGCAAGTGGGGAGTAACATTTTCTCAAAATTCTTGTCTTAATCTTATAAAGGTTTGTTTCACACTAGCTGCTCTCTTGGAAGGATAACTTTAATTTGGTACAACAAACAAAAAATGGGCAAGCTTCAACCAGTAAATAACCCCTCTCTTAAGTCTTAACCAACAAAGAAGTTATTCCCCTTAGCTAATAAAGAATTTATTCCTTTACTAATTGAGGACCAACCAAGATTTAGCTAGAAAAAGTTGGATGGAAAGGAGGAGGGCTGGATTGAAGTAGAGAATGTAGAAGCACCTGATATACTTTTCACATGACACTAGTTGAACCCAACCGATGATAATAAAGCATGAATAACAAAATAAGGCATTCGAGAGAGCAACAAAATGAGCATACCGGTATCCTTCTCTGAGCGTGTCTTGATCAGTTTTAACAGGCAACTTTTCTTGTGTAGATCTTTCTTTCCCATAGAAGCCAACTGATTATCAAAACACTTTATTTTAATCCAAAAGGAAAAATATGGTGAATGTCAATAGATATCATTCAGGGAAAACGCAGAGACTTTGGCTGGAACTTAAAGGACAACAAGAACAATTATTTTTTTTTTTGGAACAATACTTTGAATGCCATACAGGAAAGACAGCTTCACTGCAACAAGATATTACTTTTTGCTAGGTTTGGCCCCACTAACAGGTTCGGGGGCATTAAGCTTTGGGGCTTTGAAGGAGAAAATAAGCACTCCCATAGTCCCATGCACACAATTGCATGAGCCTCTATAGCAAGAGCACAACACTACCATGAACCACATGTTAAATTAGGTCCCAAAGTTTATGAATCCACAATATGTAGTGCCTGATTGAGTCCCTAAAGCATTATAACAATTTTTTTGATAGGTACATTATAACATATTGTGTCAAAAACAATAAAATTACAAGAGGCAATGTGCGAGGGGCAGATAACACAGTTTGCATTAGAATATACATTTTTACCACCATTACGAGCTTTACCTATTTGTAGTATCAGCTAATTCACCATGCAATATCAATGACCATGAAAGATTCATCAATATAAATTTGATGTTTATACATGCAATAACTTGTACTTGCAGGTCTCCATAAATTCCACAGACAAATCAGAAAGTAGGATCATACGGATTAATCATCGACATTAATGCTCCATTGGTATGAGCAATAGGAACCTGAAAGGAAGGAAAGGCGGGAGGGATGGAAGAAGTATCCCCAAATTACTGTGATTACTTTACCTCTATCACACAGACTCATACAAACAATCTAAGAAGCAAATATATGGACATGGGATACGAAAATGACATGTCCATTGAGAACATGTCCATCCACCTAGGTGGATAGATTAGGACACCAAGGTTGACCTAAAAGTATGCTACCACTCTCCTACACTCAAATTAAGGATAGCCACGTTGAGAGAGTATTGTCCATTAAGGCTGTAAACGGATCAGATTCGGACAGGATCAGAGTCGATCTGAATCCGATCCGTTTAATAAGAAATCTAATCCGATCCGATCCGTTAATCCGACGAATCAGGCGAATGTTAATCCGTATCCGAATCCGTTAATAACTGGATATCCGATCCATTAATCTGGTCCGATCCATTTAAAATTATAATATATATATATATATTATTAATATATATAATTTTAATTTTAATATATATATATATAAACGGATCGGATCGGATTGTAAACAAATCGGATCAGCCTATATCATATCCGGTCTGTTTATATTTGGGATAATCGGATTCGAATAGGATCGGGTCGCGGATCACTATTTCTAAAACCATATCCGGACTTAACAGATCGGATCTCGGATCGGATCAGATCGAGATCCGATCCATTGACAACTCTATTGTCCATCGGGCTTCGTTTGGATAGTGATTCAGATACAATTTTTTGAAAAAATTTCTTAAATATATTTCAAAATTTTGTAATTAATTCTTTAAAAATTGTGAAAATGCATTTGGATATGATAATCTAAATTTTAAAAAATTTAAAAAAAATCTATTTTGAAATGCATATCCTGCGTTTTGAAATTAAAAAACTGTTTTTGAAAATGTAAACCAACAGAGCAGCATAAATGAACAACCAAAATAACCATTTTGTTGGAAAATGTACGGTTGATTGTAGCCTCCTTCCTTCTTTTGGGCAGGAGACTGTTCATCATCCATTTGCTTTAGGACACCAGGATCTGACAAATAAAGAGCTTGCTATTTGCATGCTTCCTTTGTGTCCAATTTCAATTTCATGATTGTCTGTGAAGTCTGGTCTTCTCCAACTTCATATATCTTTGGAAATTACAAATCTTTTAAACACAACACAAGAAATCCACGTATGAACTTTCAGAGGAGAGATTGTGCACGCTTCTATTTATTCACAACAACTAAGTAATGGTAACACTCCTAGGGGAGCCAAGATTGAGACGTCGGACACAACACTTCCACATGTCTAAACACAAATAAGACAATCCCCTGGATATCTCTAAAGAGTTTTTGCTATTTTCATTTTAGACAACCAATTTGATGCAACCATTAGTTAGACAGACGGTGGACACCAATATGATATTTTTTTAATAAGTAAAAAAAAAAATTGAGGTTTTTATTTTAAAAAATTTATCAAAGAAGTGGCTAATTTTAAAAATAAAAATTTGACCAAATGAGCAATAAATGGATGATGAGGAAGAAAATATACAAGTATGTGCATGACACATAATCTTATATGAAAAAGAATATACATTGTTATTCACAACCATGACTTCTTCATGTGTCCAACCTATTTCTTTCGATTGTCTCGTGTCCGCATATCTCCATTGTATTTGTATCAAGCAATGTTCCATACTTGTGGTAAACCAATTGTAGAGATTCAGCCATCTGTATTCTAGATCTAGAGGTAAGCCTTGATAACTAATCTCCATCAATATTTATAAGAGTATATTGGCAGCCTGGAACTGGTCCAATTCACACATCTGTTTAGTTTTTAAAAAATAAAAAATAAAAAAATGGTCAATAAAACTCCCTAGTAGGACAGACTGCCTATTTCGTAAATCAAGATAACAAGATGCTATTAGACTCCCTCTTGAACTTCCCTTGGAAGAGAGAGAGAGAGAGAGAGAGAGAGAGAGAGAGAGAGAGGGGAGGAGAAATATCGCAAAATGAAATAGCCTTCCTTCAAGTTGTGCCGGGAAGAAAGTCATTCAGCTTAGGCTGGAAGCTTAGAAGACTTGAGCTAAAGTAATTCGGGATCATGCCAACTTGGGTTTTCCACGCCACGATTACGAATTTATGACCTTTCTTAGGGTAGAACTTTGCAACCAGCTAGGCCCTCTGGTACCTAAACAGCCACCGTCAATCATTGGATTCAACATGAAGCCCATTTCTGGGGGCTTAGTCTCCAGTACAAGACAATTCTTGAAATTCCATTAAAATAAATAAGAAATACATAAAACTTAAGCTCAAAAATATCAATTTCTTTCCTTTCTTTTCTTCTTTCCCCTTTCTTTCTTCCTCTACTATAACTTTCCCTTCACTTACTACTAAATTTGTCTCTGATCCCTCCCCCAAAATGGGGAAAATATATCTCCTGTCAGGAACAAATTGCATGTATTCACCTCTTTCCTTTATAATCGCTTACCCAATGAATATTGCATATATTCACATAATTTAACCACGTTGTTTTTTAACCTAAAAATAGCTCTAAATAGCACTCACACCACGTTGTAATTTAACAATGCAATCACATATGAATTCAATTAACTGAATCAAATAGCACTCGATTAGAGAGTGAGAGAGACTATCCAAATAAGCAAAAAATATATATATATATATATATTGAACCCACCGTAATCGTTCACAAATTTATTGTGCCGATCGTATGCGTTGAGGCCTCGTATGTGAGCTTGGTACTGCCTGTCAACAGCAAATTGGTGTGAGCTTCAATTGAAGAACATATATGCATACGAATACATGTATATTTGGAGAAAGAAAGAAGAATCTGTCTATCGACGCACTGTTTTCTTTCTTCTCTCTCGAAGATTGCCGACTTAAGAGACCCAAGAGACGCCATCTTCCTGATTCCAAGGCTAAACCCTACGGAAATACAGGATCCTCGTTATAGAAACGCTATCACCCTCGCTTTTCCATTTTGTTTACAGGGACCGTTTAAAAAGATAAAAAATAATAATATATGGGAAAAAATGGTTTTATTAGATTTTGATAAATTATATTTTTTACCCTCAAATTAGTTAAGTTAAGGGTTAATTACACTTACCTCCTCTAAAAATTTTGACGATTACAAAAACTTTTTTTATACTTTTTAAAATTACACTATCCCTTTTTGACTTAAGCATCAATTACAAATTCTCCCAATCGTCAAGAGTCTTTAGTTGACTTAATAGAATTCGATGAGGTCAGGTTCAAATTTTATTCAAATGCCAACTTTACTCTTATAAATAATGTAAGGACAAAATTACCCTTACAAGTCATGATTAAATAATAAAATTACCCTCACTTTAATAGTATTTTCTTTTTTATATAAAAAATAACAAATTTTCTCCTTCCATCTCCTTTCTCTCTCATAAGTTAGAAAGCCCTATCATTGCAACTATTTCCTCTCCATCACAAGAAACCCTCTTTGCCCTATCTCTGTAATTATTCCCTCTCCATCATAAGAAAACTTCTTTCTCTGTAAGGCCTCCCACCATCCGCCCCAGATCCGGACGACGAAGCGTGCTTGACCACCCCTGTTCTGATTTCACCTCCTACTTCCAAGGCGCCACCTGCAACAACAGCTGCATCTACAAGCTCTCTCTTACTATTCTCTCTCTTATGAGCTAATTGTTCTACACTTCTTACTTGGTGTAGCTTGTTACATGGGTCGTGAGTGGGAGCTTAGTTTCCGTCTGGGTATGCGCCCTTGGATTGCTGTTGCATATTCAGCTCCTGTTGCAGCTGCTGCTGCTGTTTTCTTGATCTACCCAATTGGTCAAGGAAGTTTTTCTGATGGTATGCCTCTAGGAATCTCTGGTACTTTCAACTTCATGATTGTATTCCAGGCTGAGCACAACAATGGGTTATGATTTAAGAGCAAAATTGGTGAATGATGGGCGAAGCAACAAAAGCTCTGGCGAATCTGTCTAAGCAATAGAAGCTCCGGCGAAATCGAAGAGCCTCCACTGACAACATCAAGCCCTAACCCAGACGGCACCACCACTTCGTCTCTGACGGCACCACCACCTTCCCTTCCCATCCCATCATGAATCCCTCTCTCTACCACTGTTGATCCTCCTTCCCTACCATCACCGATGACTCCCACTGCCATCGCCAGCCCTTGGCCGCCAAAATCAAATGATTCTGCAATAAGATGGACCAAATTTTCTTCCAGCGACTGTCATAACCCACCTCGTTCAAATCATCCCCTTCTAATAGCTTATGAGCTGAGCTTATAGTAAAACCACCAGTGCCAGACTCACGCCATACATGTCTTCTAAATTAAGGGAGGAAAAGACTCTAACAACATGAATATGAAATTGGATATTCGTAGGAAGTCAATCTCTAATAGCATCCTAGTTCCAACAACCATATTCATCAACATAATCCACAACTAATTTCCCCATCTCCTCTGTCGAAATAGGACCCATAGCTACTATACTAAGAGGGTTCAATTATAGAAGAAATGTACGATAATCACCTGATCTTGTTGGGTTTTACATTAAGAATTGTATATTTATATACAAATCCAACCTGGTGTTACTGTGACATCAAGATCCAGCCACCCTAAATCGGCATCTGAGAAGCCACCTCTTTTGGATTTGTTGTAACTGGGCTTTTTACGTTTGAGATGGATATGCCAGCAAATAGAGTTGCGGTGGACGTGGAGGCTTGATAGAGTTGAGAAGGAGAAGTGTAGAGAGATTTAAAAAATAGAGTTGCAAAGGGCAGTGGAGGCTTGACGTCCGACAGTGGAAAAGGGCTCACGAGAGATTACCGTAGAGAGAGGAAAATATGAGTGATAAAGGTTAAAAATTGTTGACTTTTTGGTAATATATAATATTTAATGATAAGGGTAATTTTGTATTTTTATATTTTTTGTTACGACAGTTTTACCAACAACACTAACAGAGGGGACAGTGTTAGTTCATAAAGTATAGGAAAGATTTCTGTAATTGTCAGAAATCTTAAAGAAAGTAAGGGTAATTAACCCTTAAATTAAATTTAAATAAATTATATTTTTTATCTTGAAAATAGTTCTTCCTCTTAATTAGACTCGTAAACGAATCGAATTAAGGTAATTCAAATCTTATTTGTTAAGAAAATTATAAAATCAGATTGGATCATGTCATATTTTTTGACAAATCTATAAATTCGTAATTCATATTTAGATTTGTTAATTATTGAATCTTATAAGAATACTAATACATATTATGTTATAATATGTAAAATTTAAAATATATAAATTCAAGTCAATTTAATTTAATAAATTCTTATATAATTTAACATATTATAAAAAAATTAAACTATGTACATTAATTAAAAATATATAAAATTAATATATATGTTATATTTAATCACATCGGATCGTTAACGGATCGAAATTGTTTAATCCATAGCTGATTCATTTAACTAACAAAATTATCGGATTTAGATTAGATCGGATCAAATTATTCGTATCATATCTGAATAAATAAATCGAATTCGGATCAAAATCCAATCCATTGACAACTCAACTCTCAATCAATTCTACGTTTCACCTTGATATTTTTTCAATATTTGAATTAATATTTAGTATGTCAACCCCAAATAATGATTTTATTAAATTAAATTCTTTAAATTTTAAATAAATTTGACTTTGTGCGATATTATGTAAATATTTTGTCTAAATTTATTTGAGATATTTGGATTAAGAAAATGGATGTAGTAATTATTGTTAAAGCATATGAAGTTATATTTTAAAGGGAGAATTTCAGTATCTCCAATAATTTCAGTATCTGAAGATGTTATCTTGATTTGTTGAGCCATGTCAGCAATATGTTATTCAAAAGAAACTGCAAAAGTCAATAATAAACTACTTTATAATTGCTGAGTTAATTTTTCCCGACAATTTTGTCGGATTTTAATGCTCAACAATAAATAATATTTATTTTAAAATATTCAATGATTATTAGACAGTTTTACAGTAAGTGTGGAGGAGTGTATTCGCCTGATAATATTGAAAGTAAATTAATTTTTAATAATTTTATCAAATAATTTTTTATATATATTTTATAATTATCAATTATGTGAGAATGGCCCTAATTATAATGTCATCATTCCATAAGATACTTATATCCTATTAGGCTTGATTAGTACATCATTTTATATATATATATATATATATATAATGCACACTATTAGGGCAATGGGGCCCGCACCACAACCAAACCATCTCCTTTTATGTGGTATGGTTGTGGTTATTTGTTCTTTTGTATAAATATAAAGTGGTCTGAAGGCCCATTCAGTTCTTGTTTTCTATCAAAAACGTGTTTTCTTTGATTTTTAAAATATTTTCATTATTTAAAATACACTCTTCACTAAAATGTGATAATTAATACTCCACGTAAAGATGACTGAAATGTCAATGTGACAGAATTAATCAAGAATGTGAAATGACTAAATTATCCTTCTTTTGTTTGGAGATAAAACTTAATCTCAGATAAAAAAATTTTGAGTCCTTAAGTAGCATATTTGTATATCTATTTTTTATTACCAAAAAAAATTAAAATCTATACTTTACTTTCTTTTTTTATAGTCCAATAATACTTCATCTCCTGTCACTTTTATTTATTTTGATAATAAAATTAAGAAAAAAATATTAAAAAGTTCTTAAAATAACTTTTTAAATCTAATAAATTTATAATATATTTTTTCTATCTAAAAAATTCAAAAAATATATATTTTTAATACAAAAAAGTTCAATTGTTAATTTTTATTTTTTAACATCGTTAAAAAATATTATTGATTATACTAAAATGACGTTCAAGATATATTTTAGAAAAAAAATAAAAATATTTATAAAATAAAATTTTCAATCCCAAAAATTCATAACATTTTATAAAGTAAAAATTTATTTTTTAGGCATAATAGATAAATAAAAAATGTTATATTTTTTTGTTTAGATTGAAGAATTTGTTATAATTATTTTTTAGTATTTTTTAAAATGTATCTTGGATGTTATTTTTGTCTAATCAATAATATATCATAGACTTTTTTAATTGAAAAAAATATTTTAAGAACTGTTTAGTATTTTTTCCTAAAATTAATGACATTGTTTTAGTCATGACCATAGTTATTCAATAAGTATTAATGTTACATTTTATGATAAATTACACTGACCTCTCTTGAGATTTTTGACAATTATAAGAACTTTCCCTGAGGTTTCTGAAATGATATTGACCTCCCCTCCAATCTTATTTTTTTTTCAAAATGATAAAAAAACCCTTTTCACTTATTTATTTATTTTTACATATTTTTTCAATTTTGACAAATTTTTTTAAACTTTTTTTTTATGTTCAAATAAATATTAAATAAAATATTCTTTGACTAAAAATATACAAGTTATTTATCTTAATTTTATTTATTTTTTTATATAAAATGAAAAATTCTTTAAAAAAAGTTATAAAAATGTCAAAAATTTTAAAATAAAATAAAAACAAATAAATAAATGAAATGGGTATTTTTATCATTTAAAATAAAAAATAAAGTTAGGAGGAGGTTATTGTAGTCTGTCAGTAAAAACATGGGAGGTTAGTATCATTTCAAAAATTTATAGAAGGTTCCTGTAATTATAAAAAATCTCAAGAAGGGTCGATGCAATTTACTCTAAATTTTAAAACTCAATAAGTTAAAATCGATAGAATCTCCTCATGATTATAATAAATTATTTTATGAATCTATCACATACTATAACGGCATTTAAAATTTTAATATTTTATGAAATTTATGTGAGATCTACTTTAAAATTAACAAAATCATCATGATTTTTGTTGCAGGCTCATATAATAACTTTTTCATGGCAAGAATGTGGATTATTCTCATTGGTAGTTTTACTCATCCAAATAAAATCAATATCATTTTTGAATTTATGTTCTGCATGCTTAGATGACTAGTTTTCCGCCTTCATCTCTTTCTCCATTTTTACTTTTATAAAAACCTTTGATTTTCTATGCTATTTCGGTTTGTATTATTAATATATTTGTTACTATTCCAAAAGGATGGTAGGAAATCTAATATTGAATACATACGAGTAATATTGTATTTTTCAAATATGTATTTCACGTGATATAATATTGTATTTATTAATATTATCTTATCTTTAAACTTATTACATTATTATCATATTATTTGAAATATAAAATTGAAATAAAAATTTGAAAAGGATAATTTTATTGGAATACATATTTCCTTATTTTTATTTCTAAAAATATTTATTTGTATGTCATTTATTTTGATGTGAAATAAAAGTTTCAGAATGATATCACTTATTCTCGTTTGAAATTTTATTAAAACTATAAAAAAAGAAATATAACTCATTTAATGTTTAAAAATACAAAAAATGTTCTTAAATGAATGAGCTTATAATTAAAATAACTGTTAAATAAAAATGGGTATAATTATCAAAAAAAAAAGTATATACTTTTTTTATTTAATATTAACTATTCAAATAAGAAATAATAATATTTTTTATATATTTAGAACATTCAAATAAGACGAATATGGATTACTTACTTTTATTTTTAAATCATTCGAAGCTATATTTTTAAAAAATTTTCTATCTAAAAATTACAAACAAATT
The DNA here is from genome assembly GCA_008638375.1 of Nyssa sinensis. Classification (NCBI taxonomy): domain Eukaryota; kingdom Viridiplantae; phylum Streptophyta; class Magnoliopsida; order Cornales; family Nyssaceae; genus Nyssa; species Nyssa sinensis. The sequence continues at coordinate 36,775,059 of CM018052.1, forward strand.
GTAAAAAAAAAAAACTAAAAAAGATGAAAGATGAAAAAAAAGGGGGTTAAAGACATGAAAAAGTTTAACTGTAAAATATTACAATTAGACTATCATTCTTATTTAATTATTTATATGATACGCACGTGAATTTTACGTAATATTTAAATTTGAGTATAATACCTTAGGTGAGACCCTTTTAACTTTTTAATTTTATTTGTAAAAAATTACATTTTGTGTTTAAGAAGATATTTTGTCATTTTTTTTAATTTTTTTAGCTCATTTAATAATTCACATACATGTGTAAATGCACACACATTTTGGTTATAGTAATAATATAATATAATGAATTTAAATTAAAAATGATTAATTATTCGTTATTGCATTATTGATTTTTTAAAAATGTATTAAATATTAATATTATTAATTTAATTCAATATTAATTATTTGGGAGTAGAATTTAGTTGCAATTTATTTTCTATTTTTTTTTTTAAATATCAAAAAGGGTGGTTGAGGAATGATTGGAGTGGTAGGTCTGTTTCTTTCCCCTCTCTTGCACTGTCGGTGGAGTGAGGCTAAGCTCACAGCTGCTGCGTCGCTTTCGTCACTTGGAAGCCAATTTTTTTTTTCTTTCTATATCTATTGTATTGTATGTACAGCTATACAGCTGAATGGCTTAGTGAGCGTATAAAAGTGGATTGGACGAACATACTGAGAGATAGCTGGGCTTCTATCTTCTCCTGCTTGAGTCAAATTGATTCACTGCAGCATTCGGTGGAATTCAATTCTTGGCTCGTATTTCCCTATTTCTGGTGGGTTCTGTGCGAGATCTGGGGGATACTTTGATCTTGAGTGATTGATTCTGATTCGGAAGACATTCCGTTGTTGGCGACGGGAATTGTGAGAAAGATCAAATCTTGAGGTAATCACTGTGTTGTTTCTTTACTGTCTTTTTTGCTAACTGCGCCGTTTGGTTGCTGAGAAAACTTCGAATATTAAAGAACAAATCGAAATTTCGACGACAAACCTCCGTGTCTAAGACAACACTTGGCTTAATTGAGGCGACTTTTCGATTTTTGAGATGCCAAAATAATATATAAGACAAAATTCAATATTTTGCTTTCCTTTATTTTCCTCAGTTTTCCTAGCATCCAAAAAAAGGGTGAAAATTGTTTTTTTTTTCTTTCCTCTCTCTTGTGACGCAATCTGTGTGTTTGGGGAAACTTGCGAAAGCAGGCAATCTAATTCTCAGTCTCTACTTTAGGCGTGACTCACAGATCTGGGATCTAAGTTGGGCAAAATTTACAAAAAAGACTTGCTTTTGACGTGGACGACTAAAAAAGGCAGACTATTACTTTTCGTGCATTTGGAGGGTTTAAGCACTTAGGCATGTTAATTGGCTATACGTCTTCCCGAGTCTGAAGCACAATTCCAATCCATCATTAACATCTGAGCGAAGAGAAGCAGGTGGCAATGGAATCAGAAGGAGAAACAGGGGTTAGTATTGGATAAACTTACTCTATAATTTTTCGAAGATTGAACTTTGTTCCATTTCTGCAAATTTTCCGCTTTCTGTTAAATGGGTTTTTTGTTTATCTAGATTGTCCACTTTTTGGATTCTAATACAATATCTGGTTACTTGATGTTTCAATTGTAACACTCGTTTAAGCAAGCATTCACTCAAAACTTGAACTTTATAAATTTCTACAATTTGCTTATTTAGTTATGTTAATATGGTCTAAGTTTTACATTTTCTGGGTTTAGATCTATATTTTTCATATCACTGGGATTGGGTGATCGTGTTTCTGAATTCTGTGGATTGTGACAATTGATTACTCAGGGAAAGCCCATGAAGAGCCTGGGTGGTCAGGTCTGCCAGATCTGTGGTGATAATGTTGGCACAACTGTGGATGGTGACCCGTTCATTGCTTGCGACATATGTGCATTTCCTGTTTGCAGGCCTTGCTATGAATATGAGAGGAAGGATGGGAATCAGTCTTGCCCACAATGCAAAACTAAATACAAGAGACATAAAGGTTTGTTTATGTAATTGAGCATAATTTCACTTAAAAGTGTATTAAAAAGAGACAATATTTATGTGCCTCTGCATGTGTATATATGTAATATGCTAGCATATGTACGGTATATGATAAATTTTATTGGGATTAAACAACAGAAATTTGAGAAATTTGTATGCTATCTGCTTCCGGCATGCTGATTTTATTGCAATATTTTTTTTTTGGGATCAAGCACATAATCTGACTTCGTTGCCTTTCTCAGTCATTAGTTCGTGTCTTGTTTAGTTTTTTAAATTTCTTCTGAATATTATTGAATAAGGACGTGTTCCCCCAATCATGCTATTACTATTGGTTAACCGACTTCTCTTCATTATGTCTTCTTAAGTAATCCACTGAATTTTCAACAGCAGCTAATAAATCTAAGATCTCAAATTAACTCTGTGGATATAATACAAAGTGTACATTTATGTGATTCCAGGAAGCCCTCCTATTCACGGTGACAAAGAGGAGGATGGTGATGTTGATGATGGTGCCAGTGATTTTCATTACTCTACAGAAAACCAAAACGACAAGCAAAAGGTTGCGGAGCGCATGTTGAGCTGGCATATGACATATGGGAGAGGGGAGGATATTGGGCCTCCAAAGTATGATAAAGAGGTTTCTCACAACCACATTCCTTTGCTTACTAATGGACAGGAGGTAGGTCAATGAGCTTGTGGTGTGCTATCCTCTATTCTGACATTTAGTCTGCTGTGGAAATAATTTTTTCCTTGCTCTGTTTTAGGTTTCTGGAGAGTTATCTGCAGCATCACCTGAAAGGCTTTCTATGGCGTCTCCTGGACCTGGCAGTGGCGGGAAGCGTGTGCATCCGCTTCCTTATTCGACAGATGTGAATCAATCATGTATACCTTTCTTTCATGTGTTTTACATACCTTGTTCATTGTACATGTGTTCCTATCTAGTTGTAATTTCAATTTCTTGGTGATTTTCTCCGTGCAGCTAATATTAGGGTTGTGGATCCAGTGAGGGAGTTCGGATCCCCAGGGTTAGGAAATGTAGCCTGGAAAGAGAGGGTTGATGGCTGGAAAATGAAGCAGGAGAAGAATGTTGTTCCAATGACCACTAGCCATGCTCCTTCTGAAGGGAGGGGAGCTGGAGATATTGATGCCAGCACAGACGTGCTGGTGGACGACTCTTTATTGTAAGTTACCTCTCAAGTGAATTTATCTTTTGCTGTTTGCTGGGATATTACTTGAGCTTGTTTCTCTATGGTTCTTGTTGCCAGCCTATGCAGATCTCAATTGTCAATATCACTGTTCTTTTCAGGGCTCCTAGTCAGAGTTACTGCTCATTCAAATGCCAAAGATTGTTGGAGTGTTTCTGATATTTCGTTCTCTCTTTTATTTGCAATCAAAATTTACATAATGTTGAGTCATTTAAGCTTGGCTACTTGATTTGTGTTTGACAATCAGTTTTTGGTGCCTTTGACATCGAGTTTCCCTGAGATTAGTTCATTATTTTGGTTTGGTTATATTACTTGTACCAAGAAGCTCTAGCTTGGTTGGTACCTCCTTCACCTCCCCATATAGGAGGTTGAGGGTTCAAGTCCCCTAAAGGGGCAAAGTGTGTGCGAGTGTGATTCACCTATCAAAAAAAAAAGTTATATTACTTACTAATTACATATTTTTCATCTCAGTGCAGATAGGGTTTAATTTTTGTGCTTATTTTCTTTTGTCGTGCAGGAATGATGAAGCTCGGCAGCCTCTTTCAAGGAAGGTTTCTATTCCATCATCCAGGATAAACCCTTACAGGATGGTTATTGTACTGCGGCTCATTATTCTCGCAATTTTCTTGCACTACCGGCTAACAAATCCTGTGACCAATGCTTTTGCTTTATGGTTGATATCTGTTATATGTGAGATTTGGTTTGCAATATCGTGGATATTGGATCAGTTCCCTAAATGGCTTCCAGTAAACCGTGAAACATATCTTGACAGGCTTGCACTAAGGTGGGGCAGTTTTTCCTACTGTTATCCGCCTCGATTTTACTGCATGATTAGTTGGCCATCATTTCTCATTTTGCCAGCATCTATCTCATTTGAGTTCTAACTTTCCTCTCACTTGAAAGTTTAATTCAAAGTTATATGGTAACAGATACGACCGAGAAGGAGAGCCATCACAATTAGCTGCTGTAGACATCTTTGTTAGTACTGTTGACCCTTTGAAGGAGCCCCCTCTGGTTACAGCCAATACTGTCTTATCCATTCTTGCAGTTGACTATCCAGTTGACAAGGTCTCATGCTACGTCTCTGATGATGGAGCTGCTATGTTGACATTTGAAGCTCTATCTGAAACATCAGAATTTGCAAGGAAATGGGTTCCTTTCTCCAAGAAGTATAGCATTGAGCCACGGGCTCCGGAGTGGTATTTTGCTCAGAAAATTGACTACTTGAAAGATAAAGTTCAACCATCATTTGTCAAAGATCGTAGGGCTATGAAGGTAGGGGATTTAGTTCACGCACACAATTATATTTTCTATTTCTTCTAGTGCTGCTGTTTTACGTTTCTGGCTGCATGGACTGCAGAGAGAATATGAGGAGTTTAAAGTTCGCATCAATGGACTTGTAGCAAAGGCCCAGAAAGTTCCTGAAGAAGGATGGATCATGCAAGATGGTACACCATGGCCTGGAAATAACACCAGGGATCATCCAGGAATGATCCAGGTAACTTTATTCTGACATTCATAGATCTGATTTTTGTGAAATTGATGAGTTGATGGTCTCTTTTGTTTATCACATGGATATTAATCTTTTTCCTCACAAATGACTTGCGTTCTTTGGAACTAATAGATATTGCTCAGTGCCATGCATAGGTTATCTCCCCTTTCAAATTTCTTCTTGTATTTGTTGTATGAACAATGTAGTGTTATTCTTTTGTCATCTCACTTACGTTTTTTACTCTTTGCTTCTCCTATTTCAACTTTCATATTGGTTGTGAGTCATTAGGATGCCAAAGCAGTATTTAATTTATTTTGCTTCTTTGTAGCAGAACCCTTGTCTTAAAATTGACTTTATCTCATTACTTGCAGGTTTTCTTAGGCCAAAGTGGAGGGCTTGATAGTGAGGGTAATGAGCTGCCACGGTTGGTTTATGTTTCTCGTGAGAAGCGTCCTGGCTTCCAACATCACAAAAAAGCTGGTGCTATGAATGCACTTGTAAGTAGCTAACTATTACAATTGGAGCTTATTTTATTCATGCCTCAACTTGTATAACCTATAACGGTCAATGTAACTCTTGTAGGTTCGAGTATCAGCCGTCCTTACTAATGGACCCTTCATGTTGAATCTTGATTGTGATCACTACATAAATAACAGCAAGGCACTGCGAGAAGCTATGTGTTTTCTGATGGATCCAAACCTTGGAAAATATGTCTGTTATGTTCAGTTTCCACAGAGATTTGACGGTATTGATAGGAATGATCGATATGCCAACCGTAATACTGTTTTCTTTGACGTGAGTTCTCTCATCCCTTAATTATGGCTATGTACTCTATGTTGTTATATTTTATTTATTTTATTAAATGGTATTAAGAGTGTGATTTTGTGCTTCATGTGTCAAGTTATGTTTCAGTTATTAGATAAACATTCAAAATATCTAGGGAAAATATTCTTATTTTTCTGCCTGCTATTTATGACCTTGTTATCGTTCTTTTTGTGGAATCAGATAAATTTGAGAGGTCTGGATGGCATTCAAGGCCCTGTTTATGTGGGTACTGGATGTGTCTTCAATAGAACAGCTTTGTATGGTTATGAGCCTCCCCTCAAACCTAAGCATAAAAAGGCAGGGTTTTTCTCATCCTGCTGTGGTGGATCACGGAAGAAAAGTTCTAAATCAAGTACGAAGGGCTCAGACAAAAAGAAATCTGGCAAGCATGTAGACCCTACTGTGCCAATTTTTAGTCTAGAGGATATAGAAGAGGGGGTTGAAGGTATGGTTTTTGGTTAGTATTTTATTGTTTGATTTTGTCCAATCAGACGTCTTTTAGTTATGCCAAGTTGTATTCATTGACCCATGTTCATCGTGTAATATGGAGTCACTTACTGCATTTATCTTATAATTCTCGTTGTTGACCTTAACAATATCTTGAATAAATGAAAGCTGATCGAGTTAGGCATGAAATTGTAATATGCTGCATAACAACAGTTTTTTATGCTCCCTGGTTCAAGCATGATTATAAGACCATGCTGCCTTGCCTAGGCATCACACAATTAAATTTTGAGCCAATGGTCAGACCATGAACTTGAAAATCCATGTTGCAGAAATAAATAATTAATTGAAAATGGACTGAACCGTTGATATGTTTTATAGAAGTAGATGATTATAGATTATAAATATTGAATCTTTCCTTATAATTTATTTGTATTGTACTTACAAAAACAAATAGAATATAGTACCCGTACATGTATGATAACATATACATTTTTTTTTTTTTTATTAGTAAACGATAAGCGAACACATTAACAAGGTGCCCGAGGGGGTCAAACCTATGATTCTAAAAAAGGGGACAACTAAAAAAATTAAAGCCTAAGGTCTCCCAAAAATCTATATATAATACAAATATTTTTTTTGATAAGTATATAATACAAATATTGATCTTTAGTAACAGGTTGGAAGTCTTTAAAGGCTTGGTTTTATCTTACCTTCGTTTCTTTTAATGTTCATTTTATTCATCAGTACCCATGTGGTCATGGTTCTTAAATTTTTTTTTTCCTTTACTTAGTGTGTCACTCACCTTCCTTTATTCAATTTCAAAATTAGGTGCTGGGTTTGATGATGAGAAGTCACTACTCATGTCACAAATGAGCCTCGAGAAAAGATTTGGTCAGTCTGCTGTTTTTGTTGCATCCACACTTATGGAGAATGGTGGTGTTCCACAGTCTGCAACGCCAGAGACTCTTCTTAAAGAGGCTATTCATGTTATCAGTTGTGGATATGAGGATAAATCAGAATGGGGAAGTGAGGTGCGATGTTTTTTTATGTTTTGTCTTAGTATCCTTACTGGATTTCATATAGGATTGTCACTGCATTGTTACTTCTGGAGTTACTAAATATTAGCCATATTCATGGTTTGAAGGGCATGATCCAAATCCAATAGTTTAGGATGAAATACACCAGCAAGCGGGCTTGCATTTGAATAAGTGGAAACAAACTCTAATACAATTTAGCATTCCTAGTCAAGATACCATTACACGTCAACATTGTGTTGGTTTAATTATGCCCCTTTATCTTTGTACTTGAAAAAAAAAATAGAGGAAATCTTGGGGAAGTTTGATCAACAAATTTTGTGATGTTTAAAACTCACTTCTTCTTTTAAAATTTGATCTCTTTATCCTCTGAAAGCACGAGGAGCAAGACATTATTTTCTCCAGCAATCTGTTTAGCTGCCTTTAGAATAGAACAGGAACTTTTTTCAATCTATATGGTGATTATGCAGGATATGGAGAAATATTTGTTTCAGCTCTTTATCCCAAAGAAGCTGGAAGAAGAGCCACTTTTAGTTGATGAGTTTACCATCTTTTTGTTACTTAAGGCTGAGAGGGTTGGGATGGCTTTCTTTTGTTTTTTTTTTTTTTACCCCTGCACAAACTTTATTGAGTTGTGAAGGATCAGTATTTTGGGTATGCATTAGTGCCACAATAAAAATGAGTTTTTTCTTTCTTCTTCCTCTTCTATATATATATATATATAATTTTTTTTTATATTTATTTATTTTTGTTTTTGGGGGGGGTCCAAAGTTAGCCCTTTTCTACATTCCCCATCTCTCTCGTCTCTCAAAGCAAAGAAGAATGATATAGTTTTACATGGTGTCAACCCCTTAAATGTATGATGAGTTTGTTCTTGTAACACTGCTCCTAAGCAAATGAAGTTACCTTCATTAATATCCATCCTATGAAGATTTGTTACTGCAAACTTCAGTTCTCATATTTCCCGCTGCATATGAAAATTTTGAGTTGGGCACCAGTTGAAAGATGGAATTTTGTCCCCCCCACCCCCCACCCCCCCCCCCCCCCCAACACACACACACACACACACACCACCACCACCACCACCACCCCCACAAAAAAAGAAAAGAAAAGAGAAAACAGAGAATCCTTGCTTTTATTATTGCAGGTTTTTGATGTGACTGTTAATTTTTGTCTCTGGATCTGCAGATAGGGTGGATCTATGGTTCTGTCACAGAAGATATTCTTACAGGATTCAAGATGCATGCCCGTGGTTGGCGATCAATTTACTGCATGCCCCAGCGCCCAGCCTTTAAAGGGTCTGCCCCTATTAATCTTTCAGATCGTCTGAACCAAGTGCTTCGGTGGGCTTTGGGGTCTGTGGAAATTCTTCTCAGTCGCCACTGCCCTATATGGTATGGGTATGGTGGAAGGCTGAAATGGCTTGAGAGGTTTGCATATATAAACACAACCATTTACCCAATCACTGCCCTTCCTCTTCTTATGTACTGTACTTTGCCAGCTGTCTGTCTGCTTACTGGAAAGTTCATTATTCCACAGGTTTGTTATATCTCCATAGTCCTCACGGCATACACTTTATTTTTCGTTTAAATTCTAACTTGAAATCTTTAAGGGTGCTTTTCATCGACAGTCAGCTTCTCAGCAGTCCCTTCTTCTTAACAATAATGAGCCATGTCATTTTTATTTAAGAATGCAATAGCTAGTGTGGTCAAAGATGTTTCTACATACAATTCATTTTAAGAATGCAAGAATTTCTGAGAAGTCAACTGTTGAGGATTTGTTCCTTTTGACTAGATTCAGGAATTTTAATGCCATCTTTCAAGGATATATTAGCAGCAAACCTTTTTAACCCTGAACTGTTTTTGTTTTATACTTCAGCTATATATGTTGTTAAATGGTTAATGACGAAAGAGCACTTTTGGGAGGTTGTTGATGTGCTCTTTAATCATGTTTCTCACAGCTTTTGCTTTTACAAGAAGGGTTTTGAAAACATTTGTTGTGCTTCTGATGGAACATAAATGGATGTGCTTTTAGTAGAAAATGTGTTTTAACATTTGAACCATGGGTATATCATTTATTCTACCCCACTTGCATCTAACATGAGAAACACATGAAAATATTGCTTCTCTTAACTATATTGAATTTATTGTCTCAATCTCCTGCAGATTAGTAACTTTGCCAGTATCTGGTTTATATCCCTCTTTCTTTCCATCTTTGCCACTGGTATATTGGAGATGAGGTGGAGCGGTGTTGGAATAGATGAATGGTGGAGGAATGAACAGTTTTGGGTTATTGGTGGTGTTTCAGCCCATCTATTTGCTGTTTTCCAAGGGCTGCTCAAAGTGCTTGCCGGAATTGACACCAACTTCACTGTCACCTCCAAGGCATCAGATGAAGATGGGGACTTTACCGAACTCTACATGTTTAAATGGACAACTCTTCTCATCCCACCCACAACCCTTCTCATAATAAACTTGGTGGGTGTTGTTGCAGGCATCTCCTATGCCATCAACAGTGGTTACCAGTCATGGGGTCCACTCTTTGGCAAGCTTTTCTTTGCCTTTTGGGTGATTGTTCATCTCTATCCCTTCCTCAAGGGGCTGATGGGGCGCCAGAACCGAACACCTACCATTGTTGTTGTCTGGTCAATTCTCCTTGCTTCCATTTTCTCTTTGTTATGGGTGCGGATTGATCCCTTTACCACCAGAGTAACTGGCCCTGATGTTGAGATGTGTGGAATTAACTGTTAAGACAGGGGACTGATATTCTGGAAATTCAATCTGAGTATCTCCTGACCTACTAAAAGCTTGTGAGGTTGGAGTAATGTCATTTTGATCACATTTGTGCTGTACCCATCTTGCTGTGAACTTGTCTATTTGAAGTTTACATTTTGTGCAGAAGATAGAAATAGCTAAAATTCGTTCTGTTGTTCCAGCTGTGATTATCGCGTTATCAGTCAAACATCATGTTCTTTTCTACGTACTCTATAAGAGACTGGCTGGAGCAATTTTTATTACTTTGTTTATTTTCCTCAATACTGGAAGCATTGTAAAATATGTTTTATTGGTGATACAATTTAAAAGTTCATATTTATTCAAGTGAAGTTTTCCTTCCTATCTTGTACGGCAGAAGTTATTGCCTGTATTGACTGAAGTGAGGAAATATGGTTTCCTTGTCATGAAATAGTTAGGGCAAAGCCACAGATGACAATGAACAGGCTTTTGATTGAATGTAAAACATGTACTATTGTTGAAATGCATTCTGTTCTATATTATGTTGAATTTCTTCATTGTTATTTTCTTGGAAGACAAGATTGTTTCATTAGTTGTAAATCCACACTGTGCTGCCCGGAATAGAAGTTGCATGTGACAACTAGATAGATGACTAGGGTTTTGTGATGGGACACTCGCTCCCTCCTTCCGTCCCTCCCTCTGTTAGCTTTTTATTGGCCATGTTAACAGCGGCACATCAGGCATTTTAGCTTACGAGCATTTTGCACTTTTTATCACTGAAAAAACCCATGTTGGTTTTTCGTCTACAAGTAAACTCTTCAACTCGGCTTACTTACCGAGCTCGTGCACCTATGAAGTGCCATACTATACTAACGAAAGAACCAAGCAAGGAGATGAACGTTGAATATTATGAATAATTTTTTTTTTCCAATGTCTGGAATTATTCTTAAAGATGTTATGTTTTTGTTACCCTTAACACAAATCCCTTTCCTCAATCAAAAATTTGTATTAGTTTTTCTCCAAATTACTGACTTATGAATCATTCCAACACTGGTAGTTCCTGCCTCCCAAGCACCAGAATATCGTTTGTCAACTTTTGGAATCTCACTCTGTTACATTCTATTGGTTATTTAAAGGTTCTGTAGATTCTTTCACAAGACTGCATATCCAATGGGATTCTAACACGTGGCATATACCACCAACTTGGAAAGAACTGCCCAGGGTGAGGTTGGAAAAGAAGATGCTTAATTGGATAAGATGAGTAAAATCTTTCTCAGGAAAAAAAAATTTGGACCTCAGAAAATTGTCTGGTGAGAGTTTATTAATCCAGCACACTCTTCTGATACTTCTGTATATAGAAAGTGTCATAATAGTCATGAATCTTCTGATATTTTCCTTCTAAATTTTCCATTCTGTTTTTTCACTCCCCAAAGTCCTCTCTTTCTGATCTGAATTCCATTGTGACAGGTAAAAACTTGTTTATGTTAGTGAATATATATCTTAAAAGAGTGTGTTAAGAGGATGGTTGGAGCTATATCAATTGGCAGTTCACCATTCACTGATTCACATTCATGCCCACGTCTATGTTTGGACCCTATATCTTCATCTAGCCTGAATATCAAGAACAATGGGGTGGGGAAGAAGAGACAATGGAAAAAGCCTGGTTCAGTGGATTTGAGCAGTTCTTTCTTAGATGCATGGTACGATTGGCGGTCGTCAACAAAGACGCTTTCGCACATTGCTTACGGGTGTTCGAGGAAACAGAGGAGGTTTTGGAACCATGGAATTGTTGTTGATGAATTGGGTGGCCAGTATGAGGAAACCTTTAATGATGTTAAAAAGGTGAGAGATTTGCTATTAACATGCTGTTATAAACATGTTTTAACTATGGAACATTGATTCTAGATTAGAGTCTTTTGATAATATTGTTTTTTTTTTTGGTATGAAAATTGATATTTTCCTTTGTGAATGCAAATCTCTCTTCATATATAATGGAAACAAGTTTCTAGGAAAAATCTTCCAGCAAGTGTGAATAGACTTGCTATTTTGTTTTTTTTTTTCAGTTTTGGGTATGAAAATTGATATTTTCCTTTATGAATGCAATTCCCTCTTCATATATAATGGAAACAAGTTTCTATGGAAAATCTTCCTGCAAGTGTGAAGAGATTTGCTATTAACTTTCTGTCATAAACATATTGTAACTATGGAACATTTATTCTAGATTACAGTCTATTGATGACATTGTTTTTTGTATGAAAATTGATATTTTCCTTTGTGAAAGCAATTCCTTCATATATAATGGAAACAAGTTTCTATGGAAAACCTTCCTGCAAGTGATAACCTTTCACAGTTAGCCTATTGCCAAAGGTCTCAAGAAGTTGGCATATTATATAATATCATTTCAGACTGATGTGTTTTATTTTTTGTAATGGTGTTTGAAGTTGAATACATTCATATATTTGCAGCAAATCCTCAATTACTTCACATATAAAGCTGTAAGGACTGTGCTTCAACAGCTTTATGAGATGAATCCAACACAATATACATGGTTTTACAAGTAAGTATATCAATATCTTTGCTTATGTGTACAAAGGCTGTATAATTTTCTCTTTTGTTTTTTGGTACTCTTCTTCAATTCTTTGTTTCCTAGCTTGCTGAGCAGAGCAAAGAAAAGAAAGTAAATATATATATATATATATATATATATATATATATTAAAAGGGGAAATTTTACAACTATTTGTGATTGAATAACCCAAATCAGGTCATAATAGACTTAGAGTCCGTTTGTTTCAGCTTAAAGAGCTTAACTTAATGCATTTGAGTGAGAAATTAAGCAATTAATTCGAAATTAATTGTTTGGGTAAATTAAGTTGAAATTAATGTATATGGTAAGGTTCACACTTTTTTAAGCTAAAATCAGATATTTCTTTTTTTTTTTATCATTTTTGTTATTTCATATTTCATAACCACTTTTCAATCATTTTTATTAAAAACACATACTTATTCTCACCAGCTGCTTATTTTTATTAGCTGCTTAATTTCAAAAGTTGTTTTTCCCAAACAGCACTTTTAAACAACTACTCTACCAAACGGGCACTTAGTCAATTCCAATTCCTGAACTCTTTCTGCATAGCTTAGTTTGCAATCGGCATAATTTGCTTTTCTAATTTTGACAGTTTTATAGCTACAAACAAGCCAGGAAATGGGAAGCGTTTCATTCAGGCCCTTGGGAAGGTAATGTTCAAACTTCAAAAACTTACAAAACATATAAATAACAAGCCATTGTTTCATTACATTATTTTGAAGTACTTCTCTTGCTGCTGAGATCATTGCTGTGGGTTTTGCTCTCAAAAGCAAGATGCTTCCAAACCTGCAAAGAAAATTGTGCCGATGCAATCAATGCTTTCAAAAGAAAGAAAAATTACTTCCAAAATGTCAATTGAATGGCATCTTCTATTCAAATCTTATCAAGCAATAACAGAAATTTCTACCTTAATTTCTTCACTATTTTCAGGAGAAGCAAGAACTGGCTGAGAGAGTGATGGTAACTCGTCTTCACTTGTATGGCAAATGGATCAAGGTATGCCTATTATATATATTTTTTATAACGGAGTGGAATTACCCATTTCGTGCAAGAAATACGGGTATAAATCACTTTGGCCCCCCAAAACATTTTCACTCGAACCAAAGACTTCCGAGGAATACCCCCAGAACTCTCCCAGTCGAGCTACCCAAAGGGGTTGTGCCTATTATATTTAAATGGCTGAAAGAGTTACACTTATTGTGACAATGATAAGCAAAAAAACTTCAACCACCATAACTTTTTGCTCGGTAATCCGTTTTTGGCTAATAATATATCTTTGGTGTTTTGTCATGTTGATTCAGATATGTGACCATGCTCAAATATATAAAGAAATCTCGGATGAGAACTTGGAGTTGATGCGAGAAAGGCTCATGGAAACTATTGTATGGCCATCTGATGATCCAGACACCAACTAAATTATTCAATGGTTGCACTTATAATATGTACTTAGCTTGACATTCTTCATCTTCCATTGTTGCTCTTGATGTCTTGGTGCAACCTTGCTTTAAGATCAACCGGCATATCTTTTGAAGGCTTTTGCTTGAATATTGTAATCACCAATATGTATACATGCCATGATCATTTTCCATTTTAGAGAGCTTTCGAGGGGAGAAGATTGTTAAAGTCACTACAGAATTTATGAAGCCTTGGAAGGAAAGTTCTCATAGTTTTGTGTACAATTTGTGTGCGCATACGTTCAGAAATCAGATTTCCGTTGTCTATAGTATTCTGAGCCATGTCCAGGCTCATAAAAATTGAGAAATGCTAAGGAGTAAGGATACTCCCAACAGATACTCTTGAGTTCAGAACCAAAAGCTACAACCTGAATTTAATTCATTAAATGGGACATTAGGCTCCGTTTGATTAATAGATTTAGAGGGGGAAAAGGAAAATAATATCAAGAAAGATATATATATATATATAATTAGGAAGAAAAAGAAAATATGATAGGAACTAAGTGAGAAATTTATAATTTATTATATCACTTCTCTTTCCTCTTTCCCATCATTTTTTATAATTCTTTAGGTTTTTTTTCTTATTTAGAATAAAGAGACAAGAAAAGGGAAAGCACTTTTTCTTTTTCTTTTTCCCTTACAAAGATCGCAAACTAAATGAAGGCTAAAAGGGTCTATATTCTATAGTTTGAGGTCTAGACTTCCCATGAGCCTTAAAATCGAATTTAGGCTTAACTTGTGACTCTGTTGAGGCCATTTGACATGATTTCACTGTACATAGATCTGAATACTCATTAAAAAAAATAAATTCACAATACTAATATGTGGAATTGAAACTCATACAAAAATGAATACCAATCCAAGGCTAATTTTAAGAGCCAAACACTAAAATTGGAATTGGCATCTTGAATTCCAATTTAAGGTCCCGGATTCCCAATTCCATTGTGCCAAAGGCACCCTAAGAGTATTAAGACTCAGGTTATCAATGCCTAATAAGTGGTTATTTTTATCTTTAGTGATCCCATTTCACTTTGATGGCTTTCAGTTTACTTTGTCATGTTAGTTTTTTTCCTTGTGGTTAACTGATAAGATTTTCTGATTATAACAAAATTTTCCTTCCAAAAATTATCACCACTTAAAAAATAATCATTAACAAGTTTTACTCACAATTAGGTAATGCATCACCTTAAAGAAAATGTCCATACTGGTTGTAAATCAATGCAGCATGCATGATAATACGAAGTCATGAGAATAGACTAAGGTAGCATATGAGGCTCATAATACATCTACCCTAGCAATGGAAATAAATGATATTAATTGCAAAAAATTAAACTTCAATATCAACAACCTAAAAAGACATTCACTTGCAAATCATGTTCTACATTTTTTATATTTTTATTTTCAAGCACTCTGAGTCCTTGTATCAATATATTCTAACAACTATTTCATGTGCAAAATCAAGATCATCATAAATAAGACCAGGAATTGAGGAGAGTTGATTGTCAGTTGAAAATAATTTGAGAAATCAAAGTTCTTTATAGAGCAGGATCACCATAACAATTGGATAAAACTGAATCATTGAAAAGATAAACAAACCTGCAGAAGCAGTGGAAGTTTCCTTCTTTCTCAACTTGGCCATAGAAGTTGGACCCATTGCCAATTGACACAGACCTATCTTAGGCTAAGCCCTCGTTTGTTTTCCTCTCTCATCATGATGATAGATGCTGCCATTGAAATTCCTCACTTTTTGCAATGCAGTGGGGAAATGCATCCCTCTGGGGGGGAACTCAAATTGCAACAGCTGTAAATTTCAGACAATTGAGAGCTACCATCATTATTGAAAGACGTGTACATGTAAGTTGGAAAGGCAATGCATCCCTTCTGGCAAAGACGTAATTTTTACAACTAGAAATCTAGCGTGGTTTCAAAACTTTTCCTCTGGCAGAGACACTGGATCATTGCAAGAACTAATTCTAAAAAACTTGACTAGCAAGAAATGAAGAGGTTGTTGGACTTTTCGCTGCTGCTACCACCATTACTGGTCTTAGTAACTTCTCGGCGATCTGAGCTTCATCAGTTCTTCAAGATATACACGATATGGCATTAACAAGGGGCAGTCCACAACGGTCAATTTGGTCAGGCATGGAAAGAACTGAAGTGATGGTTGTTGGCGCTGCTGCCTTGCTGATGCTACTTCTGTACCAAGGAAAGAACTGATCGGTTCAACATTACTTGGCCATAGTTCATTCAAAAGAGGCAAATCATAGAGCACAAGTTCTTCTAGGGATGGAAAGAATACCCCTTCTCTCACTCCATTCACAAAATTAGTAGTGGCTGTGATAGTAGTAGTAGTAGTTATGTACTCGAGGGCATCTAATCCATAAAGTTTGAGAACCTTCAAAGAAGGCAGTTGATCAAATTGCAGGAGACGTTGGCACCTATGACAACTCATAATAGTGATCACAACAATATTTGGGAGCAATGAGACCATGTTTAGCATCATCCAGCTAGGTAACCTGACACCACCATACCCATTTATATGCAACTCTTTCAGATTTTGATGGGGCTGGAGGCCTTCCAATAACATAACATCAGCATCTTTCCCATTACCATCTTCTCTGTACCAATTCAAGCTTAAGGCTTGAAGGTGTTGTTTCTCCTTCATATCTGCTTCCTTGGATTCTAATAGAACATTATTAACATGTTCAAGGTGTACAATATTTAGCTCTCCGCTAAGATGGTTCAGACTCTTCAACTCACTTAATCGACCAACATGTATAGAGGTAGAAGAGTATTTGCCCAAGATAAATCTTGTTAACGACTGAAGCGAAGTCAATTGACCTAACCCGGATGGCATGTGAGTCAATTTACCACATCCATTAATCTCAAGGTGTCTGAGGCTGATCATTTTCCTAATATCTCTGGGCAGTTCTTTGAGCTTATAGCACCTCTCGAGTTTTAGAGTCTGTAAATTCTGCAACTTGCTAATAGAACCAGGGAGGGTTGTCAAGAAGAAATTCCTAGAGAGATCAAGATATCTCAAATGATTAAGCTCACCTATGGATTTTGGCACCTTCTCAATCCTTAGATTATGAAGATCCAACACACGCAAGCACTTAAAGCATGAATTTATGGCACCATGAGTAAACTTATAACCCGTTTGATACTGAACTGGCAAAATAAATGATCGCATCTTCTTTGCTTTGAGCAATGGTGGTGGAGCATTCCATGATGAAGACAAATAACTATTAAAAGATACATGGTGGACTCTTTCAAAAATATTTCCTCCATCAACATGTGCAATGCAGCATTCAGTTCCTGCAACCGAGCGTGCAAGATCATGCATAAGGTCATGCATTTTACAACTTATTATATTATCATAGCCATCTTTCTGCAGCTCTTGGAAGAATGACCTCGTTAATAATTCCTGAAAGTACTGATCGGCGGTATCTTCAAGACGGTGGTCTCTACCCGACGGGTGAACATAACTCTGTGCCATCCATAATTGAAGCAATTTCTTCCTTTCAAATTCACAGCCCTTAGGGAACAAGGAGCAGTACACAAAGCATTGCTTCAAATAAACTGGCAAGTGATCATAGCTTAACTTCAATATGGTTAAGATATCATTGTCCTGTCTGGCTAATTCCCAGATTTCATGATTTTGGATCGACAACCACTCACTTTCTTTAGTTTTGGATTTCATCATTCTTCCTAAAGTCCTAATTGCAAGAGGAACTCCATGGCACTTTTTCACTATCTTCATTCCAATTGCAGCTAGGTTTGGATGTTCTTCCTCCTGCCCTTCTTTAAATGCCAGTTGCTTGAACAAGGACCAGCACTCATCCTCAGCTAGACTTTCCAACAGATATGGAGATTCTATGTCCATAGCATGTGCAACCATTTGGCTCCGGGTGGTTACCAGGATTTTACTCCCCCTGGCACCTCCCAACAGCAGATCTCGCAACTGAACCCACTTCTCATGATTTTCATTCCAGATGTCGTCCAATACCAGCAAGTATCTCTTACCATTCAATTTCTCCCGAAGGTGAATCTGCAGATTTTCCATCTCCATATCTCGAAGGAGATTCTGGACCTGCAACATTTCAAAATCTCCAAACAGATTGCCACTCCTAGATTTCAAAATTTTTTCCATAAGCAATTTGACATCAAAATGTTCATAAACACCCACCCACATCCTCAATTCAAAATTCTCCACAACTCTCTCATCATTGTATACCAATTTGGCGAGGGTTGTTTTCCCTAAACCCCCAATTCCGACAATGGAAATAGCAGAAACATTTTCTCGAACACTTGAGGACATCAACAATCTCACAATTTCCTCCTTATCTTTCTCTCTTCCGACAACGGCAGATGCCAACACAAAGGAATGAGTCTCTCTCTCCCTGTGTCCAATCGAATCATCTACAGACCTCTCCCGGAAATTGAATTTAGCCATGTCTGCAGCAACCCCATCTAACCGCTCTCTGATCTCTTTTATTTTCCGACTCATCTTATACCGAAAAGTAATTTGATTCGAGGATGAAAAGAATTCACGTACCCGGTATTTCATTCTTTCCTGGAAATCGAACTCGCGGCGACAAGCTTTGGTTGCAAACAGATCCAACACATCGTCAGCATCGTAAACAACAACTTTAAGCTTCCTTACCCAATCTTGCACCAAATGGCTCCTTTCTTGCTGCTCATCGGCATCAAGAAGCACGGCTTTGACTGTGGAAAGTGTTTCGCAAAGCCTTCGCAGCTCATCGTCCACACCATATATCAAACCTATCTGTTGGAATACTGACGAGCTCAATTTCAACAATATGTTTTCGGCAGTGGTAAATGGAATTGCTCCTGCCATCTATATTTAGTCAACTCAGGGGCGAGAAGATGGCAAGAGGCAGAGTAGAAGAATTGAAGAAAGGTCGATCAATGATTGAACTTCCAGTGAATTTCTGTATAAAACATCAGGCGAGTGAACTTTTTATTTTTTTTAACTTCGCCCCCTTTTAAATAATGCCATATATTACATGGCCCATAAAATAGGATTGAAACGAGTTGAGTGGCCCATAAAATAGGATTGAAACGAGTTGTGGTTTTTTAAGTTTGATTTCTGATTTATTCAATTTTAATTTCGTTCGAAATCAACTCATATGATAAATAAATTAAGTTTTAAAATATTTTAAAACTCTTTAATTTATTGAGTTCGATTCGAATTCGACCCATTAAATCGAAAAATTAACAAATTGAACTTAAACACAATTTAAAGTTCGTTTGTTCTAACAAGTCGAATTTAAACAATTCACTACTCGACTTGACTTAATTCAGCTCGACTCGACTCATTTATATTTTTACCATAAAACATTGCTTTATTCTTTATGATACCGTATAAGCATATTGCAGAAAGTTCGTATTTATTTAAACGAAAGAAAAAAAAAAAAACTCATTTGTCTGTGCTAATTACTCTCGATGCTATAGAACACTACCATAACAACAGTTAAACTAAAATTTATTTATATTTTAATATATTTTTATTTTTCCCTCTTTTCCCACTAATCTTACTCACTTTTCTAACTATTTTCTCTCCATTTTCTCACTCTTTTAATTATTTTCTCTCCAAATTTTATCTTTCCCCTTTCTTCGTGAGAAATACGTAAGCCTCTCGTCCCACACTATTCATCAACAAGACACAAATAACTTCGGTCGGGGCTCCTTTTTGGAGTGAATTAAATGACTAGAGAGCTTTAATTGTATTAAAATTGCGCAATGCACAGTAACCATGTATTTCACGCATCGAAAGGCCCACAGTATAGTTTCAATGGGGCCCAATATCAAGCCGTACTCTAGGCCTTGCCCAGGGTCAACAATATTTGGGCTCTTAAACATGGGTCAGCTAGTAGTAATTTCAAGGAAGGAGTCCAGAACTAACAGCCACTAGAAGCCCACAAATTACGCAAACGCCAAAAACATGATACGTCTATCCCATAAATAACAAAACCCGTTACTCGGACGTTATGGGATTGGAACATGTGACGTGTTCAAAGTTTCAAACAGCAGGCGACCGTAGCGGCATCATCAAGATCCTCATCGTAACAAACAACACATCAAAACGCCACGTGTCAGATAGTCCCACTGACACCTACACCAGATGCTTGACACGTTTCTTTGCAACTATTACGATATCCAAACTCCCAATCTTTAGAACCCCACTTGGCCCCAAACGAATCCTTTAATAACCGCTTTGAGAAATTTGCTTCTACCGCGAAAATGTCTACCACTGAAGAACCGATTCTCTCTCGATTCGACCGTATCGACAAGATTGTAAGCCCCAACCTTTAAGGATGCGTTTGGCTGCTATCTTTTTCCGACAGTTTTTTTCTTTATTGATATAAACAATTTTTGTGTGATGTGATCTCAGTTGAGGCAGTTGGAAGAAATTAGGGGACGTAGCAGATCCCCAAAAAGCTCCTATGCATCCACTCCATCAAGTGGGACCCTTACAATTGACGACCCAGCATCGTCCATGGATTTCTCTTCAAAGAGCTTAGAGAAGCACTGCCGTCCGATTGACGAAGTGATAGTGGAGACTGAGCACAAAGGGACCCTCATTGAGCGGCTAGTCCAAGTAGAGAATCGAGTGCTCAAGGTATGAATGTTCAAATAAATACAATCGGGGCGTCCGATTTGTGTACTAATTATATCCTCTTGTTTGGCTTGGTGGGTTGGCGAGACTTTCACTATGTTTGGACAGAAGGAATTGAAAAAAAAAAAAAGAAGCTGATATCATGTTTATTTTAAAAATTAGGAAGAAAAAGGAAGGAGAGGGAAGGAGAGCTTAACCTCGTTTAAGTAATTTTGTTATCCCTCTAAAAGTGGGAGGAAATAGAAGAAAATGAAATAATGATTTAATGAATTTTTAATAATACCAATATTACTCTTAAAATTATAAAAGCTAAAATAAAAATGACACCTCTATCCTAAAGCATCCAAAATGTATAATAATAAAATAATATAAAATCATTTCTTTTTCTTTCTTCCTTTTATCATTCTCAAATAAGATAAAAGAATTATATTAGTCTTTCTTCTTCTTTCCTTTCATTAATTAACTAAACATAAAGAAGAGATTACTCTCTTCTCCTTTCCTTTTTCTTGTAACTAATACTCTCTTTTCATTTTCTTTCCCTCTTACTTATCCAAACGAAGTGTTAATAACATAGGCCGACCCTTAAATATGATGCATTTGAATTTGTTGTCAGCTGTGCTTGCATATAGAAAAAGAATTAGAGGGGGAGAAGAAGAGAGAAGAGAAGTCGTCAGAGAAAAAACCCCGCAAGAAGGGTTTAAAACAATTGGTCAAGTCTTGCTTGAAAGGAAGAGCAAAACACAGATCGAGGACTGATTAGCAATTTGACTCTTGTTTTTCTTTTCTTTTCTTTTTTTCCATTCAATTTTTAATTTTGATCTATTTCGTAGAGAGCGTTTTGTACATATAGAAGAGTTTTGAACTCTTGCTAGCTGAGCTAAACTGGGATTTTGATGATCTTATTTTAGTTAAACTCGTTTGAATAGAGAGCAATGGAGAAATAAAGAAAATACAGAAGGCTGATGGTGCTGTTACTGTTTTGGTAGATCATAGGTGATTTGAATACAAAGAAATGGAGAAAAAAAGAAAGGAAAATTCTACCACCAAGTATAATTAGAAAATTATCAATTTTTTGTATTTGTGAAATAAGTAATTACTAATACTAGTTTGAACACAATTACAAAATCGAAGAAAAGGGGTGAAATCAAGTTAAAATAGTGGTTGCTTGTGTTGGGTTGCATTCGAGTCATTCTCGATTCATGCATGATTTTACTTTAAACAGATTTTAGACATTCTTATTGATTCATGAAATCAAAGCTCTTTTGTTCTACATCATTCTTTTTTTTTATATTTCTAGACACAAGATAATGTGCTGTGAAATTAACGACCTATACAACAAGAGTTAGAGAGAACGAAAAAAATCAATACAAAGAATTTACATGATTCGGTAATGTGCTTACATTCTTAGGTACGGTTATCTTGTTTATTACTATAGAAAATAAGGTTATAACGTATTTATATTGTAACTCAATTAAATTTTAACTCTAATCGGATACATTGAAATTCTTTAATATATCCTTATAATACCGTGGGAGGCAAGCTTTCCTCATCTCTAGCTTATTATTCATCCTTAATAACACAATTAGAGTTAAGCTGCATGAATATTATGTGTTTCGTTACGTTACGCATATAATGCTTATATACCTAATTTCACTTGTTACAATAACATAAGTCATCTCTCTAACATGATGAGATCCAAGACATCTATTATAATTAGTGCATGTAAATTTCATCGTTTTTATGTCAAAAAGTTAGACATAAAAAGTTAGAAAATAAAGTGAAAAAAATAGTTATGTTTAGCATTACTCATTTTTAAATATTACTTGATCTGTCTCTATATTTTATACTAAATTATGTATCTTAAATAATGTGACAATAAATTATTAATAATATTTTAAACATTATTTATTTGTTTTGCTAATAATTATTGATAACGACAAGAATACGTGGACATCCAAGTCACATGCAATTTTAACTATTGATTTGATTGCCCGATCCATTTTTGGGGCTTCCATTAATTCTTGGATTAGGTGAGATCAAGTGGAGGCAATTCAACTATCCATTGCTTGCATCAATTCAAATTCAGGAACTTCATAAAGTTCAAGAACAGTGGAACTTTGAAATCGGTCACTCGAAAACTCAGGATAAAGACTCAACCGAAGGTAGTATCTCAATTTCAAGTTTCATTTAGAAACAGGTTAAGTTAGAGACGTAGATTTAATTGATTACTATATATAATTCCTAATTTAGAAATCAAAATTGATAATTCACACACACACACACACACACACACACACACACATATATATATATATATATATCAGAAATATGTTAGTTTATTATTATTTTTAGGCCAACTTATTTTGACAAATCCACTAATATTCGATTGTGGGAATACTGTTGAAGGTTCTTTTTGTCTAAATAATTTATATTCAATTGAGGGATAAATCTGTTTTTTTTTTTAATTTTCATTAATTTCATTTAGCATACCAGATTGATAGTGATGCGGTGTAATTTAAAAATGAGAAAAGTAGCATTTGTAATTGTTAAAGATATTAAAAGGAGATTAGTGTAATTTGTCCTTATATAAATAATATTATGATAAATTACACTGATGTCTTATGCAGTTTATGACAATTACACTAATTTTTATTTAAAGTTTTTGAAATTATACTGATCTCTCTTACTTTATAAAACAATATGCAGATACTTCTTTCCTGTCAATTTTTTTTTTAAATGAGTAAACTATCTATTTTATTTATTTATTTTTATATTTTTCTAATTTTGACCAATTTATTCTAGCTTTTTTATACTTTTTTATTTAAAAATAAATTTAAGGTAAATAACTTATTTTTATTTTATATAAAAATAAATTTAAGATTTGTATAAATATTTATTTAAAAAATAAAAAAAATTAGTCAAGATGTTAAATATTGAAAAAAATATATGAAAGAAATAATTTTGTTATTTTGATTAAAAAAAATTGACTGGAGAAAAGTATCTGTATATTATTTTGTAAAATAAAAGAGGTCAGTGTAATTTTAGAAATTTCAATAAAAATCAATATAATTATTATAAATTTCATGAGAAGTCCGTATAATTTATCCATAATACTAATATATATATATATATATATATATGTATAATAGCAATAAAAATTATATCACACATATAAAAGCGAGATAAATAAAGAGAGTTGGACAAAACTTAACATTTTTTTACCAAACATTAAATACAAAAAGAAGAAGAAAAAGAGATGCATTTGAGATCTTGTTGTGATGATATGATTATTATCAATGGTAATAATAATGTGGTTAGAACATGTTGACAGTGATTATGGTCAAGAACGAGACTAATGAAGGCCCAAGGAATTAATTACCCACCTCAATTTTTTTTTCATTTAATATTCTACTTATATTACTTAATATATTTTTAAATATATCCTTTAATTTATTTCAAAATTTTTACACTTTATACTTACCTACATTTTACTTTAATTCTTTTTATTTGTTATTCTCAAAGATGAATAATGATATTATTATACCATGTTTTCAAAATATTTTTAAAAATTTTATAATTAATTTTTTAAAAATTATAAAAATATATTTAGATATAATAATTTAATTTTTAAAAATTAAAAGAAAATTAAAATAAATAACTTGTCAAATGCATATTTTGTATTTTAAAATTAAAAATTTATTTTTAAAAAAATAAACAAAGGAATTAATCTCAAAATTTGTGTACTTTTTCTTTCTTTTTTTTTTTTTTTGTGTTTTTGTTTTTCCCATGACAAACAGTGTTCCCAAATACAATGCACGTGAACTGTCCTTTTGCTAGCCATGATTGACCATCTGATTGGAAGACTTTTTTCCACCCTTACGATTTTCCACAACTTGATTGATCTCACAATACGATGTGATCTAGTCCGTCTGATCGGTTCAATTAATCTCTTCGACAGTACCGATCATTAAAAGATTTAGGCCCATATATGACTCACTGGATAAGAATGTTAAGGGACCCACAATTGGACACCTTTCGTTCGAATATCACTTTTGATAGTCCAATAATCCAAAAAATAGAAAAGACTAATCAACGGCAGAGATCGTCCCATCTGGTTAGAATTTCACTAAGTTCTCTGAGTGGGACCACTACTGATGAGCCTTGATTTGATGCATAGACTGGCCTTTTGCATATTGTACCATTCTCTGTGCACCACTGAATTTTGATCTTTATAAAAGACGAGGGACCAAAAAATTCTCAGAAAGATCTGCCATTTTCTCTCTTGCTTTAGGCTCTTAATTGATTAATGATGGAAAAAAAAATTTAGATGAAATTCGAACCGTATGTTTGATCTGGAGATTCAACCGAGGCATGTCAAGTAGAGTTGTTAGTAGATCAGATCTTCATTCGTTAAATTCGGATATGGTTTTAGAAATAGTGATTCGTGACCTGATCTAAATCCGACATTTCAGATATAAACGGACCGAATATGATATAAACTGATCCGATCCGTTTATATATATATATATATATATTATAATTTTAAACGGATCGGATCAGATTAACGGTTATTAACGAATTCGGATACGAATTAACATTCGTCTGATCCGTCGGATTAACGGATCAGATCAGATTTCTTATTAAACGGATCGGATTTGGATCGGCTCTGATTCCTTTCGAATCCAATCTGTTTATCGCCTAATGCCAAGTGTAGGGTGATAAAGGATCCAGACAAATCAATTATGATCATCATAATGGTGATTAGGGTCCCACCCTGGTTTAGCTCCCATTAGAGGGAGCTAAAATGGACCTGCCATTTCAGGGTCATTATCACACAATTGAATGCTTGAACAAGAGTCACATACTACTAGTACATGGCTCACCACCAAGATATAACTTCCAAGGTGGGACCAATTAGGGTTTTGTTTGTTGATTACTCTCTATCAGTTAGCTGATTCAAAGGTTGTTGAGATGGAGTTATCTAAACCTTAGATGTAATGATATTATAAAGTGGACCCCACATTTAGATCTTTGTTTGTATCCTCTGTATGCATATGTGTAGGTGTATGGACCTTTTCTAAGAAAAATGGGGCTCCTCTCAAAACCTCTTGAGGATATGAAAATGAAAGAGTGTGAGTGATTTTGGGCCCAAATGTTGATCAACTTCAGCCTAAAAAAAGAAGCACAATTATGGAGTGTTTATGCTCCTAGAAAGAGAACAATTAATGAAGAAAAAAACTTTCTTGAAAAGGATGTAGTGTGTGTAGTTGAGATTAACCGAGCACAGTATTTAGTTCTAAATTATATAAAAGAAGTTTTTTGATATTCATTTACGTGTTTGAACAATAATTTATCATGTATATAATGTACGTTTTTATTTTATTTTATTTTATTATTAATTTTAATTAAAAATAAATAATCACATAATATTTATATAATTGAATATGTGACAGATTGTGATAAATATATATATTCTAATAAATGAACCTTCTCCTACCTTAATTAACGTAAAATTATAATTGTTTTGTTCTGTCAATATAATTATTTTTTTTAGTAAATAGTACTAAATTATTGTAAGAATATGATTACTATGATTACGACAACGATAGTATCAATAAAATAAAATATATACGGTCATATAAGACGTTTTTGTATTAAAAAAAAAAAAATAGCAATGAAGCGAAACAAAATCAAATGATTAAAAGTGAACCAAACATGGATTGAGTGACGGATATACGAGAGGTTATAGCCTCCTCAAACATTTAAAAATTAGATTTTTTTCTATAATTTTTTTAATAAAAAATTAGGTATTATACCCCATAATTTTTTATATTTTTATAATAAAATGTCTTAAATTTTATTTTTCCCCCTCCTGAAAGCATGGCCTAAATCCACAACTACGTGACTTTTCTATATAAAAGTTCATATCCTCTGTAATAATTATTATCGCAATGTAGTTTTCTCACCAAAAATAAGAAGGTTAATCTATAATGATATTGTCTGTGTAACCAGCCCACAATCAATTTGCCAAACATTAGCACACACACATATATATATATATATATGTGTGTGTATATACATACGTATATACATATAAAGACACAATTACCTTGCCTGTATCCGCACAGCCACTTGGCCCAAACAATTGTGCCATTCATCTGTCTTGCTACCATATCTCTCGTAATAGTTGAGCAAGCCATAGCGTTGCCTCAATCACTGCCACGTGTCTCATACAGTTGCCTCCTTCAACTACAGGCATGAGTAGTGACATTATTTACTCAATTTTAAAAAAATAATAAGGTTTAAATTTTAGCCGGGGCAAGAGAGTGAGAAGGAAGTAGTAGGGATTTAATATCGACCTGACAATTAATTGGTGTCTAAAAAATAACTCATCTTTTTCTATAATAATAATAAATTTTAATAAAATCTCAATGGTGGACTATGAAATTGAGCTCAAAGTTTGTTGGGGTTAGCATACGCAAATTTCGACTAATTTCAGAGTCTAGAAATTCATGATTGAATAAACATTTAGTAGTTTCAAAGTCGAGTCTAGACAAACATTCAATGATTTTAGAGTTAAGTTCTGAAATTAATAACCGGACAAACATTCAATAGTCTTAAGAGAGACTCGAACTTAAGACATTAAATTTTAATACTCAAGTCTTTATCGTGGTTAAATTCCTTGGAATTTGACTACTTATTAGTAAGATTCTAAGTTATTTAATAAAATAATTCTTGATGAATAACCTTAATTAATAGATAAAAATTAAAAGTTAGGTGCTTTTACTTGTTATCAACCAAGATTAATATGTTTTATAATGACATTTTCAACAATATTTTATTGTTTTTAGAAGCAAAACTCTGTTTGACAATCAGAGTTTGCCCTTACACTAATAAAAATTATACATAGCAAGTGATGAGTCATTTTTTGAAATAAATGATAACAATGTCGGCAGGACAGTTATGATAGGAAAAATGTTGAATGGTCTTGTCTTAATGGTTTTAATGATCAGATACCATAGTTTTAATGGACTATCAAATATTTGATCGTTATTGTAAAAGATACAAATTCTCATACAATCGAGTCTTGTTAGTCTATTTTTTTTTTCAATACAACATTGAAAAATGAAGAAACTAACTACTATTGACGTCTGTGTGAGTAAAAGAATCAAATCTACACAAATTAGATTGAGAGCAAGCGCCCGTAACACTCGTATAAAATATAAACATCGGTCTCCTTATTTGCCTTATTTTAACCATTTGTTTTTGTTTTGTTTCATTATTAAGAAAAAAAGTCTAAGAAAGTAATTTTTGGATTTGGAGTGAGTGCTCGTACCAATGTGATAAAATCTTAATCCACTTATTGGCCAAGTTGGCCTCATTTTAATCATTTGATTTTGTTCTAAGAAGGAAAAAAATAAAAAACCCAAGACAGAAATTTTTGGAAACTTTGGGAGAAAAAAAGAAAAGAAAAGAAAAGAAAAAGAAAATGGTAAGGGATAATTTCTTTCCATGGTTGAGGCCCGAGGGTTTATACAAAGAGAAAGGGAGAAAAAAGATAAAAGCTTTAACTCGTTGCTAGAAATGGTAAAATAGTAAACCAATTTCCATAAAAATTAGAATTAAATGGATAATAATTAGTTCACTTTTCTTTTTCCCTCCAACTTTTCGTACATGGGAAAAGTCAGTTTATTGGTCTGTTTGGTAAGCATCAAAAGTGAATGGCGGAAAAACGAAGGAAGGAAAAAGGAGAGTGAATGAAAGGTTTTTCTTATTTGTTAAGGAAGCAAAGGATTACAGAAAGAAAAACCGAATATTAGTTGTCTTTCCTTACCTTCTAAATTTTACTTGACCAAAATTGAGGAAGAAAGTGAAGGGAAATAAATGAATGCACATTTAGGTCAAGGTTTAATTATTTTTTTTTCACATTGAACATTTCCGGATTAATAAAATTTATTTATAGTGGATATATATATATATATATATATTATATAATAAAACATTCTTCAAACATTTTTTTTTTTAAAAAAGAGAGATGCTTTTATATATAATATCTTATTATATTAATAAATTTATGTTATATGTTGCAAATTATACTACTAATATATTATAATAATTTTTTTTGAGAGTTGATATAATGGAAAAATAAATATGTATTACTTTTCCATATTTTTTTCTTTCCACTTTAAGATAAAATTATATTAATTATGTACTATTTCATAATTTGGTGTGTAATAAATGACGAAAAGTTAACTTATCTAATAATTAATAAATTTTGAAAGAATTAATTTGTTTTACGATGGATAATTAATAATTATATTATCTAATATATTTTTTTAATTTTTTTTGAATCATTAATTATTAATGGGAGATACAATAATTATATATATATATATATAGTTATATCTCATTTATGACATATCTTGATAATTTTTTTATTATTTTTACTTAATTAGAGTCAAAATTATTGTAGATGAAAAAAATAACAAAATAAACAATTATAAGAAGCCCAACTTTTTTGGTTCAAAATGATATTACGACTTTTTTTTTTTATTTTAATAATTTAAGTTAAATATTTTATGTATTTTTTTATGATAAAAAAATGATATGTTAGTAAAAAGTTGCATTTAATTTTCTTTACAAATAATTTTTAGTTAGTAAAAATATGACAAAACGTAATAATTAATAAATTTTTGATTTCTAGTATAGTCAAACCTTTTATAGCTCTTGAGAGATGGATGTAATTTGAAAAAAAAAACAAATCTTATAATTAATAAATACGGGAGATAAAAAAATCTTATATGTAATTTTTTAATGACGTTTCGATATTTTATTAAAATTACATATAATGTTCATAAAAAAACTCCAAGTATTATTTTGAAATAAAGAAGTTATGTATTTATTCTTTTTTATGTTTTCTCATATCTTAATTTTTCTCATTTTTAATATTTTTTGCTTTAATTATTCAGAATAAATAAATATAATTAACAAGACATATTATAAATGATATATATATATTAAAGTAAATATAAAATTATTATATGTTTTTAATATTTAATATTATAATTTCTTTTTTGAAAATAACACTAACTGTTAAATAATATAATTATTAATTATACACAATAAAATTAAGTTAGTTTTTGAAAAAAAATATTAATTATTATAAATTATTTATTAAATATTAATTATAAGATTATTAACTGTATTTATTAATTATAAGAAGACGGGCCATAGAATTGCATTATTCAAGATTTTACTTTTGAATTTTCTTAATGCTGGTGGAGGAAAAATTGTTTCCACTTTCTTTTCCCTCTCTTCACTTTCTCTTCTTCCAAACACAGTGCAAGGGTATTTTCAGAAGATGCCCTAAATTTCATGTCGTAGGTGCTCCATGCCTTTTCTCTTGATTTGACTCTATAATTAACAAAATTGACAACTGACTGACGTCCGCTCGTACACCATTCCTCCTCCTATTGGCGGATGCCAGGCTCCATTCCAATCCAATTCAAAACCAAAGACGCGCACGAGACTTACCTACCCACCTGTTCAGCCGGTCACCTCCCCTTGACTTTTACCTACCAAACCGGTAAACTCTTTTTCTCTAACTGGCCAAACCACGTGTCGATCCCATTTTCAAATATTTCCACATTTGTCTCTCATTTCCCTGCATTTTGTGCAAATTTCGGTACCATTTCAATTTCAATTTGTCCTCTCTCCTCCGGACCAGATTAAATTCACACTAAATTCGTCTTCATTTCAATTTCATTTCAATTTCGAGACGTTACTGCCTTTCTCTGTCTAAGACTAAGTTCACGCTCTCTTCTCTACATTCGCTTTCTCTTTCTCTCTCTATATCTGCACTCTCTCTCTAGATCTCTCTACTCTCTCCTCGGTTGTATCGAGTAGGGCGAGGTTATCAACGTCTACCTATCGTTTTCGAGTTAACTTGGAGAATGGAGATGGAAGCTATTTGCTTCCGATTTTCGTCGCGATCTTCGCGTTCTTGTCTTCGGTTCTCCCTCTCCACAGCTCGATCATTGGCTTTTTCTTTCTTTTTCTACAGATCTACAGATTCTCCATCTTTCTAGAGCTGACTAGAGTGGATCTTTGATCATCGGTGAGCGCAGTAGATCTATGATAATCGGTGAGCTTACATCATCTGACGATTATATTATGTTGTAGACTATTCACTGATCTGTTAGGCTGTTAGCTGCATTGAAATTATCTACAACACTCTAGAACTCTGCCTTGAGCTTATCTTTGTTTTGAGAGGTGGAGATTTCTCAACGGTCCAGTTTAATTTGTTGTGATTGCTTTGGTGCATGCGTTTATTACGGAGTCATCTGCTTGTGCGTGAGCTCTGTGTGAATACTATTTTTAAGATCTCTAGCAATTTCTTCTTCGATCACTCGAAATATCGTATCTAAATTTGTGTGTTTTTAAATATGAATTTGTGTTCGATTGTTATTAATGTGTTTGTATATATAATTTTTTTTTATTGAAAGATACGATTTTGAGGTTGTGTGTGTTAAATAGTTTGAAAAGGGTAATTATTATAAGAACTTTATATATCGTTTTGCGATGTATGAATAACTTGGCATAGGCCTTCCGTTGGTCGCGATATTAGGTTGGAAGGAAAGAAAATGATAATTTGAACCGAATGGTTGTTAGAACACCAAACGGAGCATGGTTGTAGCACTCAAGTACACACTTATATGCGTTTAAATGTAAATATGTATGTATATATGGGGATCCACGAATACACAGGTGTATTTTCTTATATTGTTGTGGCGTTTTTGTGTAGTTGACTTTTTTAAGTTTAGTCCTAGAAGATATAGTTGCAGTTTCAGGCATATTTGCACTGATTTTCTTTTTGTTCAATCTCCAGCTTGATAAATCCTATTAAAGGTTTTTACCTTTCCTTAGAACTTGGTGTTTTTAGTTTCTCTCTCTTAAAATTTACTGAGCATGAAAGCCAATTCGCCAGGCGAGTTATTTCAGCCGTTTTTTGTGTTGTGACTTTAGCTTTACATTTTCTTTTGAATCAAGTTGTTTACTTGATTATGGAATCTTATTTTTGATGGATGTGTTTTTATTTGAGAAACAAGTGAGTTTTTATTCAAGATGCATGTGAATGTTTTGATTATATATGATTTTGGATTGGGATGTGTGTGTATTTTTGGTATACATTTCGATCTAATTGAAGCATATGCCCGTGGTTGAGTTGCAGCTGACCGAAGCATGTGCGGTGGTCCCGATAAATCAAAATCTGCATCGTCTTCATCGCCATCTACAGTTGAAAACAAATCTAACACAACAGAAATGAGTCAACTAACCATTGAGACTGAAGATTCTTTTTCTAGTTTACTTGAACTTGCTGCTAACAATGACTTTGAGGGTTTCAAGCAATTAATAGAGCGAGATGCCTCTGCAATTAATGAGGTTGGACTCTGGTATGGCCGAAAGAAGGGCTCAAAACAAATAGTCCTTGAGCACAAAACTCCATTAACGGTAGCTGCTACATATGGCAGTGTTGATGTTTTGAAGTTAATACTCTCTCAGCCCGAGGTTGATGTAAATCTTTCTTGTGGGCTGAACAAGAGCACCGCCCTCCACTGTGCTGCATCTGGTGGGTCTGTTAATTCTGTTGATGTTGTAAAGCTACTTTTATCGGCAGGTGCTGATTCTAATTCCATGGATGCCAATGGTCACCGTCCTGTTGACGTGATCATTGTCCCTCCAAAGCTCCCAGGCATTAAAGCCTGTCTTGAAGGACTGCTCATGAACAATGATTCTGATCACAGTGTTGACAAGCACAACCTACGGGTGTCAATTGCTAGTTCCAACTCCAATTCACCAACACACTCTTCATCGCCAGAGAATAGGTCTCCGTTTTCTCCTTCAGACTCTGTATCTTCTCCAATGATGTCAAAGTTCATTGATGTTCCTACTAATTCTGTGTCTGAGAAGAAAGAATACCCAATTGATCCGTCTTTGCCTGACATCAAGAACAGCATCTATTCGACTGATGAGTTCCGGATGTTTTCATTCAAGGTCCGGCCTTGTTCAAGGGCTTACTCGCATGATTGGACTGAGTGCCCTTTTGTTCACCCGGGAGAAAATGCTCGCAGAAGAGACCCACGGAAGTACCATTACAGTTGTGTGCCTTGCCCTGATTTTCGGAAGGGTGCTTGTAGGCGAGGGGATATGTGTGAATATGCTCATGGAGTGTTTGAGTGCTGGCTCCACCCAGCTCAATATCGTACTCGTCTCTGCAAGGATGGCACTAGCTGTGCAAGACGGGTTTGCTTTTTTGCACACACAGCTGAGGAGCTCCGGCCATTGTATGTCTCTACCGGGTCTGCTGTTCCATCCCCCCGATCAACTGCGGCTGCCAGTGCAATGGACATGGCTGCTGCCTTGAGCCTTTTACCTGGTTCTCCCTCGTCTGTGATGTCTCCTGCATTTAATCAACCCATGTCTCCATCTGCAGTAAATGGCATTTCACACTCGACTGTGGCTTGGCCCCAACCAAATGTTCCGACCCTTCACCTCCCTGGAAGCAATCTTCAATCAAGCCGGCTGAGGTCTTCCCTCAGCGCCCGAGATATGCCACCTGAAGAATTCAATATGTTGCAGGATTTTGATGCCCAACAACAGCTTCTAAATGACTTGACCTCTTTCTCCCAGTCTCGTCCTACTGCATCTTTGAACCGTTCTGGTCGGTCCAAAACGCTGACTCCTTCAAACCTTGATGAGTTATTCTCTGCAGAGATCACTTCTTCTCCCCGCTACTCTGATCAGGCGGCAGGTTGTTTTTCTCCGTCACACAAATCAGCTGTTCTTAATCAGTTCCAGCAGCAGCAGAGCATGTTATCTCCTATCAATACTACTGTTTTCTCTCCTAAAAATGTTGAGCACCAATTATTGCAAGCTTCCTTTGGTGTTTCATCTCCTGGGAGAATGTCACCAAGAGGTGTGGAGCCTATCTCCCCAATGAGCTCGCGGCTCTCTGCATTTGCTCAGCGTGAGCAGCAGCCGCGAAGTCTCAGCTTTCGGGATCTTGGGTCCAACAATAGGGCATCCATTGTTGGGTCTCCTGTAAATTCATGGTCAAATTGGGGATCCCCAAATGGCAAAGTTGATTGGTCTGTTAACGGAGGTGAATTGGGTCAATTGCATCGATCATCGTCATTTGAGCTTGGCAAGAATGGTGAGGAGCCTGACCTATCCTGGGTCCAATCTATAGTCAAGGAATCACCACCTGAGATGAAAGAAAGGTTCACAGTTCCTGTTTCCGGTCCTGTGTCATCCGGTGAGGGTTTGAAATCCAATTCTCAAATTGAATCAATGGATAATTCAGTTTTAGGAGCTTGGCTTGAGCAGATGCAGCTTGATCAGCTCGTAGTGTAGTTTACTGATTTCATTTTCACTCATTGAGATATAAACAAAAGCTAGGAGGAAGTATATATTTTTTGGGGTTCATTTTGGCTGGTGGACGAACAAAAATTGAGACACGAGTGGTGAAGCTGCAAAGAGGTTGAAGGAGGAGGATTAAAGGAAGGCTAAAAATTTTCAAAATGATTATTCGATTTTAATCATTTTTTGTTATTTGTTACAGCAGAAGTGAGAGAAAATGATGAAGCCTAATCTCTGGATTATTAATGAAACCTAGTCCAGGTTAGGCACAGTTCTTTCAAAATTTCAGAATTCTAGGATTATTTTTTACCTTTTACATTTCCTTTAAAGAAGCTACATGTTTCACTTCTATGAAACTGAGAGCTCTGTATCTGTTGATGCCTTATTTTCTTTAATATATTTTCATTTGCTTAATCAGTAACTGTAATTGCAAAAAATCGGGAGGGGGGGGGGGTGGTGATTGGTTTTTGGTCTGTTGATGATGATGACATTATTGTTGGGGTCAGGTGGTTTGTGTAAATTATTGTTCTTTCAGTGATGTTAAACTGATCTAAAATCTCAGTTTTCAATACATTTATTTTTTCCTATATCCCTACAGATGATGGCGGTCTCTCTCATGCTCCCCCCCCCCTCCCAAAAAAAAAAAAAAAAAAAAAAACTCCCTCCTCTCTCTCTCTCTCTCGTAAGAAACAATAGGGTTTCTATATTGTGGGATTTAAGATGGTATGGGCACTGATGTGGTGGGTAACATTGGTGGATGCCTGGATGGTGGTGATTAGTTGAGATGAGGATATTTTTCTTGATTAAGAAATTTGGAGCTTAACATTTTACAAAAGATTGGGGTGTATAAGTATTGAAGTGCATAGGGAATTTGGGAGGTGGGAGTGATAATGTGACATCTGTTGGGAGCTTTGATATACATTATTAGGCATATTTTTTAAACAGTTGAAGTTTTTGGATTATTTGGTGATTTAACATGGAATTTTAGAGTTTTAGTTACGGGATGTCTTGGGTTCAAAATTAAGTCTCTTAGTTTGCGTCTAGTATTTTCTATTTGCATTCTTTTTTGATTAGCAAAAGACATGTATTAATGTTTTAAAAATTGTTTGGATTCAAAAATGATGTCTGTACGGACAAATGGTGGATAGAATGAAATGAGACGTAAAATATAAATTATTAAAATACTCTTAAAAGGAGAATGAGTCCCATCTAGAGTGAGTTTAGATGGGACTCGAGGGAGAGTAGTGTGAGATCTGTCTTACGGTTTAGAGCACCACCGAATCTGATAATGAAACTGGTCAAGGTTAATAACATAAAGAAATTGTGATTAAATAAGATTATATGTTTATTTCTGATGTTGAGTTTAACTTAATTTGTGAATTAGTATTATTGGTAAGGGAATAAGAATAAGACAAGTGTCAAAGACAAGTAAAGTAAGCAAATGAAGGAAAGACTGAAGGTTCTCGACTACAACAGGTGTCTTGTACTCTGAAATAGAGGCTTTAATTTCATGAGACCTGACGTGATTTAAGTTTAAAATTTTTCTATTTACCTGATTCAAATATATTATTTCTCTTCACGTTCGAGTTCAGTAATTTGTATTTGCATTCTCTCCACACGTGCGAGTATGGATATTGATAGCTTTATAATACGGTGGCTCATTCTCTAATAAAAATTTAAGCTTCTGAATCATTTGGTGATTTGCAATGATGATGTACCTTTTTTTAGTGCTAACCAGTCAGGACTTTATTGTAACGAGGAATAAGGAATGGTTGTTGGAATTTGATTTTAGTTGTGAATTGTGGGGCCAAGTACTAGGACTTTTCCTTTAGTTGGTCGGTTATGAACTAGTTTGCTTAAATTTTTAGTAAAGTGTAATGCTTTGGTTTGAAGCATCATTATTATATTATCATGAACATATAAAAGCATTGTTATCATCATCATCATCAAATTCAATTTGCTTAGCAGGTTTTTATTTTTCAGTGCTGTATCACTAGTTTCTTGATAGCTCATCAGCAGGTGCATAGAATCTTGGGAAAGAAAGTATACATGAAATTCTTCTGCATATATAATTATACAATTGACTAGCTTGTTGGTGTGGGTTTTTCCCTCCTGAAGAAAAGGCCAAACGGGGGGGGGGGAAGACAACAGGAATTGTTCAAGTCAGAAGATGATTACCACATCCAGGAAAATGATGTAAGAGGGAATTTACGTGGATGGTAAAGTAGGGAGATGGTAGTGTTTCTCATAAATAGTAATAGGAATAATTACACTTATCTCTCCTGAAGTTTCTGACAATTACAGAAAACTCTCTTATAGTTTCTGAAATAACACTGTCCTCCTGTCAGTCGTGTCTCCTTAACTCCGTTAACAGAATTAGTAAAATTACTAATTTACCCTACCCTTGTATTTTACCTCCTCTCTCTTTTCTCCCCCAATTAATCTCTCTCTC
The DNA here is from genome assembly GCA_008638375.1 of Nyssa sinensis. Lineage (NCBI taxonomy): Eukaryota > Viridiplantae > Streptophyta > Magnoliopsida > Cornales > Nyssaceae > Nyssa > Nyssa sinensis. The sequence continues at coordinate 36,811,365 of CM018052.1, forward strand.
TCTCTAAAACCACCAACTCTCCTCACCATTTCCAGATCTATGCTCAGAAACCCTACACCCAAACCTGACTGATCCATATCTTCATAATACAGTATTCAATTTGGGTATCATATTCAGATTTGTTAGAACCCTATAATAGAATACACTTGAATATATGAAAGAATATGGTGTTGCTTTTTGTTGAACAATGTGACAAGCAGCAGCAGAGATCCCACCAGTGCAGACGGCAAAAGAGAAGCCGCCCAAATCGGATCCAACCAGTGTGTGGACCCTCGGATGAATGGTGAGAGAACGGCAGAAGGAGTAGGCGATGGGCTGGCCTGCGGAACAGTGGCCGAGTTCGCGAGGGAGTGGGAAGGTTTCGAGCAGCGCAAAGGGTCGGGACTAGGTGGCCGAGTTCGCGACGGCCTCTTCCGTTCACCGTGGGGTGCCGATCTAATTTAGGAGAAGACAAGCAGAGATTGGGGGTGAATGTTATGGTGATGATCGTATCTCGAGGTATGACACACTCGGGTTTGGTATTGGCAATACCCACAGCTTTAATCAACCGAACGAGATGGAGCTTTAATCAACGGCTTGCTGATGGTTTGGGTTCATCAGATTATCCAGAGGTTGCATATTGGGATTTTGGAGGAGCTGGGAGCGAGATGACTCGCAGGAATGTAGTTGAGGTGTTGAGTTGATCAGAGATACTATCATAGGTTTTGTAAACAACAGCTGTGGCCATTGTTCCATCCCATGTTGCCTCTATCACCGAACCTTGGCGGTAGATTCAATCGCTCGCTGTGGCAAGCTTATGTGTCTGATAATAAGATTTTCACTGATAGAATCATGGAAGTGATAAACCCAGAAGATGATTTTGTGTGGGTTCATGATTATCATCTCATGGTACTACCCACTTTTTTGAGGAAGAGATTCAATAGAGTGAAACTTGGGTTTTTCTTCCGTAGCCTTTTCCTTCATCCGAGATTTATAAAATTTTGCCCATCAGGGAAGAGCTTTTTACTAATTTCTCTACAATTTGTAAAAAATAATTAGTTGGTTCAATTTTTTTTTTTAAATTTACTTTATATTATTCTTATTGTAATTATAGGTTTTTCACTATGGTTTTGTTGAGAATATTGATGACGAATTTGAATCGAAACTCAAGAAAGGGATTGAAGTTTTCTTATACGTTGATGAGTTGCGGCGGAAGCTCAATTCAAGGTATACAAACTTTGAAAAATTTACCTAGTTGAAGGGCTGTAAATTATCTGGAGTAATTGGGACTAAAGCTGCATAATGGATTTTCCAAATAAGGTCCGTTCCAGCTGACCCATTTTTGAAGAGAGAGAGTTGTTGAGCAATCTTGGTTCCACCAGCCCTGCTTGCCGCTGTTTTCAGGGGGAATGAGAAGAAGATGAAGCTATTTCGCTCGTTAATTGGGAAAAACGCGAGTTCACTGCCGTTAATTTGGGGTGGCGTAATTTACCCCTTATATATATCGTTTTTTGTTTCTTCAAATTTATTGTAAGCCTTGCAAATCACAACGCCTGGCTGCTCGAAATCCTTAGAAGATCAGTTCAAAATAATTCATAGCTTTGTGGGATCAGAATCCATCAGTTTATATATATATATAAACTTATAATTCTCTCTCTAAAAAACCTAATGGAATTTGAAACTTCAGGGATCATAATCTCTGATTTCGAGCGGATTTTCTTCGCTCGATACTTTGATGCCAAGCTTGGAAATTTGTGAGGATGATAAAGATATTGTCTTTGGAACGAGTGATGCCAGAAATTAAATGTGAATCCGGTAATGAGTTGGTGGTTTTAGAGACAGAAGCAAAGGTTACGTAGCTCATCAAGCAGTTTTGTGATCAGGGGAGGATACTGTTGCTTGGGGTGGATGATATGGACATATTTAAGGGCATTATCTTGAAGTTGCTGGGGCCGTATGCATGGTTTAGAAGGGTTTGAGGTCTGAATACAGGGTTTACACAGAGAGAGGGATTTGGGTTTATGAGAGAGAGAGAGAGAAGATGGAAAGAAAATTTTTGTTCTTTTTTAATTAAAAAATTATTATTAAACTGAGGGTAGTTTTGTCATTTAACCATAACTTGTAAGGGGCAAAATTGGCATTTAAATAAAAAAATTGCTTACATCATCAAATTCTGTTAGGTCAACTAACGGTCATTGACGGCAGGGGGGAATCTGTTACCGATATTGAAACCAGAAGGGGGACAGTGTTATTTCAAAAACTATAGGGGAGGTTTCTGTAATTATCAAAAACTTCAGGGGAGGTAGGTGTAATTTACCCATAGTAATATGTTCTAACTGAGGTGTGTCACAGTGAAACCAATCATTCGTAGTCTTAATTGCAAAAATTGGTAGGAAGAGGGAAGAGGAACGGAAGAGAATCCCTAGAAAAAGGAAAAGACTGGAAGAGTATTTGGCTTAGTTGTAAGAATAGTCGCAAACAATTATTGCGTGATCTTAAAAATTCATTTGGAATTGGAAAATATCTAAAAAGAAGGAAATATTCTTTCACCTGTTTCTTTCCTCTCACTATAGATCTTATCTTGCCAGTATATAATTTGATTGTTCAAAATGGGAACGCCATAACTTTTTCTCTTTAGGTCAAATTAAAAATTTTTATAATAGGAAAGGGCTAGTTAGTCTTCCGACATTGTTAGGTTTAGGGAAAATTAGATGAACTACATGTGGTCCACCTTAAATGGGTCCCGTGAGAATTCAAATTGCTTACGGAGAGGTGTGGCTCAGTCATATAAAACATGTTCAGATTCTTAGTTCACAGGACAAGAAGACATGAAGAAAATGGCTTGAGTCATATAAAACTTGTTCAGATTCTCAGTTCATAGGACAAGAAGACATGAAGAAAATATTTTACTGGTTCCAAACATGGTACAGATGGTACACAATGAGCGGAAAAAACTGTCCAGTAAACAATTTCAAAACCACACAGAGAGATAGAGAGAAAATAGTTACAGAACAGTGATATGATACTAGATTATTTCTGCTCCCGGAATTTCATATCCTATGGCAAGAATCGGCCCCTGAGAAAGCGCCAGGGTCCTGTTCCAGTCCCCATCCTGCAAAATGCGACGGAAGGAATTGTCAAACAAGCATGAATTTGCCAATTTCAATCAATTTGCAAAGTATATAAATTGTGAAAGGCCCATCCCAAAATTCCATTGTTATCTAGCTATTGTTCCATCAGCAATATGATAGAAACCTTCTGTTTTCTCACATGGTGGACGAAATATCCATGTGGTAATTTGGAGGAAGTAGCCTCCTGAGCAAGAGTTTCGGTATAAATGAGATGAGAATGCTACGTAGAACATGAATCAGTACAGTGTGTGAAACGGGCATTGGCAGACTAGGAGGGGGAAAAAAAAAGATTTGAGAAAAAAAAATTCTTACTAAGATTTTATTATAATTTCAAAAATCTCCCCTCCTAAAATTTGTGATATTTGTATAGGCCTCCCAGCCTGCCCGGTTGAGTAGCTCTAGATTCGCCATTAGACGGGAACAAGAAGCCAACACACTATATATACTCTCAAAATGATACAACAAGGGGTAGGTTTATGTAGATGACATAGGTGGAATATAATGCAATAAGTCGAATTGTAAGAGTATTTTATGAGTAATGATAATTAATCACATTAAACTGTATAAATTGTCCATGCAGTTTTTATTGGAATGGAACATGTAAAACTGTAAAAGTATTGAACTAAGCATATCTATTTATGTTGGTCTTTTGATTTGGATTGGTCATTTCTGATTATTTTTCTCTTAAGACACAAAATTAAGAAGAAATTTCTTGGGTTTGCCATATTTAGTGTTATAAGACGTTGAGTATTCATTGTTTTGGAATGCCCGTACCAAAACAAGGATTGCTAGGATATTAATTTTTTTGGATAACTATTTATAAAACACGGACACTCTATTTTGATTCACGTATCCGTGTCGGACACTTTTCGAATACGTCTCCGACACTTGAATCATAGACGTTGATGATTATACGAAGAAGTTCTTTAGTTTTTATTTAATGACTTTGTTATTTTAATATTTTAATAATATTTTTGTGATTTATGTATTTTTATGTCAATTTTAATTAAAATAACATTAGATTTTATTATATGGTCATATAAAACATATAAAAAAATTATATATATTAAACGTGTCCCTGACGTGTCTGTGTCTTACTTTTTTGAGAAATAACATGTTTGCGTATTCGTGTCCGTGTTGTATCCACGTCCCATGTCTATATTCATTGCTTCTTAGGTAACTATGGATGGACAATTTTCTTTTTTCCTTTAAATTTGGCTTTAATAGAAACACATAATCACCGGGAAATCACAACAAATAGATGGCTATTCTATATATTAATAGTGAAAGTTACCTCCACACGCCAACAAATGTGCGGAGACCCATATAAATGGTTAAAGCAAGCCATATTCCGACAAAACCATTGGTTTTAGAGAGAAGGAACAAAGATGCAATGCTCACTATGGCCACCAGAACCTGCAATACAATAATTTTACAATAAATATTTACCAGAAGGATTTTTGTGGATAAAAATGTGAAATTTGTGGTTTTGTTTCTTATGTGGACAGACTTGTATCTTACCATGGAGTATGCAGAATAAGCAAAATCAGATGCTCCAAAGTTCACACCATCAAAAACAAAGGCCAAGGAATTGATAGGCTGTGTAGCTGCAACAAACTAATGACAGGATAAAAGAAATATCAGTCAGAGTCATGAACATAAACGAAAAAATATTGAAATATATATATATATATATATATATATATCTTTGCTTGATGATGGCAATACCGGGATGCCTATACTTATGAGGTGAAGAACAGTTTTGTCCTTGGAAAAGATTCCAGATCCAAATTGCAAACCAACCCCAACAACTACAGTGAGCCCCAGCCCCAATACAAATCCCATCTGCAAAATAAACCTCTCAACATATTTAGACTTTGTACTTGTCTCTTTTGGGATTCCAAAATTTATGATCAGAAAAAGGATCAGATGAGTAGTTTGAGATTTATAACACTTACAAATGAGAGAGGGATTTCTACTCCTACAATAGAAAATTGGCATACCTGTAATACTCGGGATGCAGCAGCTGTTGCTTTCTCATAGTCTTTCTCGGCAAATGCACAAGCAAGGATTGCCTAGAAGAGTGGAAGGGAAAGAACACATTACTAGTTGTCAATCAATATGTATTGGAAATAAATAAGTCAGAATAGATAATTTTCTTGTTGATTGACTGGTGTTTCTACTTCCATTTTTTCCCCTCCAGTCAACAATAAGAGCAGAATCCGGGACAGACCCAGTCGCTCTCTTTAAAGATGCTGTTACCACCTTGACAGCATAGGTTTCGCTAGTGGCTACTAATTTCTTAGTTATGGAAAATATTTGAGGCAGCAAGAATACAGAGAACTTGACTAACACATTTTCAGAATGCATGTACTTGTGAGGGGTTGAACAGGCACACGACAATGGTTGAACGTTGTGGTAGTTTCAATTTCAGTTAGTTACTGCTCAGGGGGAATACTTCAGAATCGAGGGAAACAAAACAGTTATGCCAAATTTGTGAGAGGCAAGTATGTTAGTATATTGAAACACTAATACAGTATGGAAATTCTTTTCATTTCCTCTGTAATTTATCCAAACAGGATCATGTTCTGTGTTAATTTCCTTACTGGTCATCTTTGATCCAAATGTTTGGTCTCACATTGAATATGCTTGCTGGAGCTACTCTGCTTGGCAAGTTTTAGGTTGAAAGGGTATTGACACCGAATTCTCAAAGAAAGTATACTTATTTTCTTATCCACCACAAACATTCCGGGCCAATGGTGATTTTAATTTGTTGTCCTCCTGTTTATCTCGTAACTGATTTTGTGGTTTGGTCTGAGGTGTTTAATCTCAAACCTAATATAATGTTAGTTAAAAAATAAAAGTCACTTCTAGTAGGTGACGTTTTAGAAGTTCAAACTATTCTTGCACAAGTGCGCGCACACAGAGATCCTTTACCTGTCCAGCAACAGCCAAACCATCAGCAAGAAGCGAAGAAGTCATCCAGACCTGTAAACAAATCTGAAATGCAGCCATAGGCGTTGAACCCAGCCTTGCAGCCATTGATGCGGCCAAAGTTACACAGAATGTCACAGCCACTACCCTTGCTAGTAATAGAAAACCTGTGCCCAAGCACAAAAATAAAGACAAACAGAAGATAAAAATAATTGCATTTCTTTTCATACAGAGCTGGTTCTGAGCTGTGATCAACAGAGGAAAAAAGTGAAACATAAAAAACAGTCCAATTGATGCTTATCTAGAAAGTAAAAACTCAATAAGAGAAGTAGAAATGAAGGAAGCCAAACATCTATTATGCTGTAACTCTTGGTCATATAAACAGATCACAGTGTCATAGAAATGGACAATTATCTGAGGAATGGGATAGCATTTTTATTTTTTGATGAGTGCAAATGGGATAGCATCTTTGATGGTAGAATCACAAAAATATGTTCTGAGAAAGGGCAGCTTCAGAGTATCTGAAAGAGAGGTAAGTCAGTCAATGCTTTGGAAGAACTGACTACTACTATAATTTAGAATGGAGTACATGCACGAGAGGCCATTGTCTAGGACTCACATGAGTACCTATCTAAATCATTTGAGATGCCTATCAACAAAAAAAGAAAGCACTATGAAGGACAAACATAACATTGGTTTCAAATCCACCAGACATCCACATGCCAGGGGATCATGCATGCTCACTTTTTAAAGTCCATTACAAAAGATGCACATAGTTCCAATCCCTGGTATGTTTGTATATATAAGATACTATTTGTTCACATATATATTCTGATGCTCCAGATAAGTGCTCTTGTATAAATGGCACAATTTTTTTAGGCTGCAGTTAAGCGAAAAATAAAGAAAAAGAAAAGAAGAAACTTCTGACATAGCCAGCATTAAACTCCTTACCATTTTTAAGAAACCGACTGAACTGCAAATCTTTGATACTTGGAGGTAAGAGATCAACTTGTTTCATCAATTTACACAAAAGGATAATTGAAATCAAGTATCTGTAAAGAACATTACTCGTGAGAAATCGTCACATCAAAACATTAAAATGATTAAATAAATTAACATAACTTGATAAAGGAAATTTAAATATGCACTGTTACATCTCACTTCTCTCTCTCACTTATCAAAAAAAAAAAAAAAAAAGCACTGTTATGCGAATGGTGCTTGAATATACTTACTGAGAAAGAACATGGGCAATGGCTGCACCACTGACTCCCAAATGGCAAACAAAGATAAGAATTGGGTCCAAAATTATATTTGTTACATCTCCTGCAACTGTATTAGACAGATGAAAAGTGGAGTCAGTTGAAATGTCTACCAATCTCATGCAAGAAAGCTGATAGAATTCCTTTAATTTGATCTGTGAAAGTTGCAAGCATAAATTAGGAATTCAAAATGTTTTATTGTGCAAGGATAAATATAAACATCTATATCTTCATTACATATTTGGAAAAGCTAGCATTCATAACATTATTCCAATCTGAAAACTAACAAAGTAATCATTTATTCCAAAACCAAATGAAACCACAAGATACTGAGGACAACTTCACAGTAAAGAGTCTTAATACATAATTCTAAGATTGAAGATCCTTATGATTTCCAGAGGTTACATATTAAATCATACAACAGGAGATTCCAAGTCTCTGGAAAATACTCTTAGATTTCATCTCATTGATTTTAATTTATATATATTTTGTGGCTGATCTATATATTTGAAAGTCAATCCATAGATCTACATGTCTAGGTCAGGACTTAAAGGAAGAGAATGAATTATGATAAAAAAGAAAGAAAGATAAAGACAAACTTTCTCACCAGTGGCATATAAAGGAGTTCTGGTGTCTTTAAATCCTCGGAAGACCCCTTGCATGGCCAAAGAGAGAAGAACAGCAGGAGCACCAAGTGATCTTAAAATCAAATACCTTTGTGCTGGGGTTAGCATAGGAGAACCCTATTTAATTAAGGAAAAGGCTGCGTTAATTATTCTTATTTATAATGATAAACGATTACCAATGCATGCCAATAACAGGTACAACAACCATGTCATACAGAACAATCATAATTACAAGAACATGCAAGCCTAGAATTATCATGAACGTAAGAGGAGAATTAGTACCTATTTCTTTCCAAGTTCCAACTTTAAATGATTTAGATGACAAAAATAAATTCTCAAATCGCAATGCAAACCCACTATATATTTGTAACTTGTAACTTAAATGCATTCTACATATGCATACTATTACTGTACCATGCAAAATAAATCAGGTGATATGATGATAAAAATAATGATTAGCAGTCCATTTGGAAAGAGAGAATGGTGGGGAAGGAATAGGGGAGAGAAAAATACACTTTCCATAGTTTGGGAAGAGGGGGAGGGAAGAGAAAAAGGGGGGGGGGGGGGGGGGGGGGGAGCTTTCCCTCTAGGTTCACCATATTCTTTCCTCCCAAAATTGGGAGGAAAGGAGGGCGGAAATGGCTTTTTCTTCTTAACATTTTGTCCTTCAAAAAAAAAAAAAAATTCCCTTTAAAATGTAAGTGTATAATGGTAAAATTGCACAATACCCCTTTTATTCCTTCCGTCTTTCCTTCCCACTCAACTAAATGAAAAGAGGGAAAGACCCCTTCCTTTTCTTAGGGATACCTCTTGCATTCCTCGTACCTTCCTTCAAGTTTTCCATATCTCGTACCCAACAGGGGCATAACTAAAAAGAAGGTATATTTTGCATCCTAACTTTGCACTTTATCTAATAGAATTCATATATCATTGAAGGAGAAATAAGGGGAAAAGTAATTAGTTGGTGATTGGATTAATCCTTGTATGCATATAAACATCAAGAATTATATTAATCAATACTTTCATGACTTTAGCCCTTCCAACAGCAATAAAAGGGTGAAAAAAAAGAAAGAACAAGAGCAGAAGGAAATTTAAAATTTTGCTTTAGCTGTGATCACAGCATTCTGTACTGTGGTATGGTAATCAGGAATCACTGATGATTAAGGAGGGATGGAGGTATAAAGTCTGGGAAACAATATACTCATATGGGAGAGAACAAATTTCACAAACTGAGACAGGTGAATTGGAATTCTTTTTCACTGCTTTTGTTAATAATCATTGTCTGATGGGGGTTGTACCATATCCTCAGTTTTACCCCAAATTGAAAATTTGTAAGTTAACCTTCATTTAGTACAAGTAACTATATATCAAAAATATATTCAAGGTATATCTAAACTTGGCAACAACTATACGCAACAGAAGAGCCTGAAAAACGATTGTAATGAATGAGGCAACATGAACAATAAATATAAAACATTCAACAGCCTGCTCAATTAATAAAGAAAAACACTTACAGATTTCACACCCATGAAACCCAATATTGGTTTTGCTAGAAATATAAGGAAAATGGTTTGAAGGAGGCCAAGCACGCCACCAATAACAAGCGCCGTAGATGCTGAAGGAATATGCCGTCTCTCGTTTTTTAATTTGGCCTTATTTGGATTGATACCAGTTGCAGTTGGAGACTTGTATGGATTTGTTTTGAAATCTGATGAAAAAAGTCACAAGCAACTCATTCATGTTAAAATAATATTATAACTCAGGAATGCTTATTTTCCTGAAGCTTATAGTGCTGGCTGAAGTTCACGAGGGTATAAACATACATGTGTACTTTCTGATCACTTTAGGGTGTAAAATATTGTGTTATTTGCACCAATTATATGACAATATCAACTTTAAAATTGATTTTCCACCTTAGACCTTCCCACAGCAACGAGAAGGCGTACCTTCTTCTGGCATCAACTCTTTCATTTTACTGTTTATGGCTGAAGCTTTTTCCAAGTTCTCAAGCTTATCATCTTCCAGCATCAACTCTTTCATTTCATTGTCTTTGGCTAAGCCCTTCTCCAAATTCTCCCCTTTTGATTCTTCACTGCTTATTCTTCCAACAGTGTCATCCTCAGCAACAAAAGAAGTTGTAATACTGACAAGTGGAAATATGGTAACCTTTGAAGCTTGATTGAAAATAGCAATAGATACTCCTACAGCAGCAAGCTCCACCGGACCTACAGGATAACAAAATTGATATTGAAGTCCAAAATTTACTCAACATGCTATTGTTCAAAGAAGTTACTGTAAGTCATGGAAACAATAGCCAGAGATGAAAAATTAACCTACAAGATCAAATATGGACAAGTTTTTAAAATGCAAAATAGGTAGCAGTATTTTTGCACCGACTTTGGTGGCTAAACATGTTGTAGGATTATGGGGATGAAATTCCCTGTAAAATGTGGCAATCTAGAGGATTGTATATAGCTATAAAATTTGATCATGCTGGTCTTCTTGTGAATTCAACAAATAAAAACCAGGAAATGAAGCATCTTGCTGGGAAAGCAAATAAATAACATGTGGACTAGCCCAAAGTTTGAGAAACTGTTGTCCTTGGAAAGTATATAGTAGTAGAAAATGAAATTCAGAGGCACAGTCGAACTATCATACATATTGCCAAAGGAAACCCCTTGCAAGTTCAGAACCCGCCTACGTCTTAGCATTTGTGAAAAGAGTAACATTTGATTCATCACACAACACCGGTAGTCTATTGGCTATATAAAACACTAATAGACAAAAAAAATTAAAAATTGAAAGGTAGTTTATTGGTGAACTTGTTAAGAACATAATTATGAATTGCCCTTGAGTCTTCACATGTAAACAGTGCTGACCACTACAGGCAAAATTTGTCATCTTGTTGGCCCGTGAAGGCTATGATGCTTATTTTCCATGTCATTAAGTGTGTGAATTCTGTCTACTCTCTTTAACACATTTCCTTTATGGTACAGATATTGAACCTTGCTATGTTTGAACTTGAGGCATCAAACAATAGAATGACTTAAGAGAATTATCTAGTAAAAAGTTGGCAACGGCTATACAAGCACACCTCATTCACAACATGCAGTCATCTCAAAAAATTCTTGAAGTAGAAGCCAATAAACTCTCAGAGAAATACAGAGTATAAAAGCAGACCTAAACGGCCAATAAATGCTGTGTCAATTAGAGAAGCGACGGGGTCAGCAGCTAAAGCCAGAGCTGCGGGGAATGCAATCTGTAGTATCTCCAACCCAAGTGCATCCATCTTGAAAACATTCCTAACAAACAATTTTCAGAGCTTAAATCAGTCCTTAAAAGCATATTACTATATAAGTCTCTATTGTGTTCTTTTTCAATGACAATAGTCCCATAAAGTGAACAACAAATGAAGCAAATGCTGCAGAAAAACAAAGCAGTGTGACATAAACTGAAGGTTCATCTCATTCCACCAAGCATTAAACTTGAGAAATGGATGGCTTTCCAAAAGAAGATGCTTTTTTCAGAAAACCATCATTGTCATGTCCACCACAATATCTGCAAGTCTTTGATATCCAAGTAGCAAAACTTCAGACGTGGGGATAATTTGCAAATGCAACATAGTAAAACTGTACCTAGCATCTTTGAAGAAAACAAAAAGCGGTATCTTCCACTTTCTCTCAGGGGGAGGCAGATCACCATCCTCGGCCATGGTTAAAAAAGCGCCAAAATCCTTGAACTTAATGTACAAACACCAACAGAGAAGTGGTTTAATGAGCTGATTCAACAAAATTTATGGTGCCGCCTGAAAACAGCAGTTCTCAATGGTTAAGATCCGTAGCATGCATGATGATTTAGTTATATTTAATTGATTAGAACAAAGAAACATATGCGCGATAGTTTTCAACAACCAAGAACTCATACCAAGGGAAGTGTATGCATAACTTCAGACCTCACATAAAGATAAAAGCAGAATAAAGAAATATCCAATTGGAGATTCAGTAAAATGACCATGTTAATGCAGCCCAATTACCCATCAAGAAAGAAGAATGCTTAACAATAAAGTTGAAATGAATATGAAGCTAACCTTTTAAACTCAGATTTGACAAATATGGATATAAGAGCAATGACTACAGAAACAAAAAAGCCAAAAGAAATATGCTCAACAACAAAGTTGAAGTGAATTTAAAGCTTGCTTCTCAATTCGGTGATAAACTGATAATATAAACCTCACTACAAAATATTTCCATGAGAGTTCTCTAATTTGTGTGTGATTAGGGACAAATTTGTCACCTAAAATAAATAAGGAATTGCAAGAACCTCCCCCAGTTCAAACTTCCGCAAACAACAAGATAGCATGAATATATAATTCATGTGCAAACAAACAAGTCATTGGAAAGAGCTATACTTTAGAGAGAGAGAAAGAGAGGCCCGCTGTCCACGTGTGCATAAGCCTTTCCTTATGACAAAGATTCATCACGACTCTTCCCCAGATGACGCCCGAATAGTAGGTCTCGAATTTAAACTATGTACACTACGCAATACAATCGATAGCTACAGATTTCAAAAATAAATGCATGAAAATACAGTCATGGAAACATCACGGGACCTTTCACATGCATAAACAAATTAATTAACAAAGAAATTCCACAATCCCAATGTAATAAAATCGCCAAATGTCAATCACTAGTCAAAAAGCAAGACCATTCAGCCAACCTAATAGTGTAAACATAAAAACGATGTTGAAAAACAGATAAAGTAACAAAAATATCATAAACATCGCTACCTTAATTCAAGAACTTTCGTTCAAATAAATGAATTGTAGATGAACCTGCGCTCGATGCTTGTAGGCTAGTTAAGCATTCTATATCAGAATATATAATCCGAAACACTGAAACTTTTAGAGAAGAGGAAGACTAAGACTAGGGGGTGTTGGAATGTCTTACAGGATAGGGGGTGTTGGAATGTCTTATATTGCTGATTTATTGCTGTAGTCTAGGAATGTGTTGTAATGTCTTACATGACTCATTTATGGCCACATCACATTGCTGGGTGTTAGTTCTGAGATGGGTTGAAATGTTTCACATCGTCTATTATGGCCACATCACATTGCTGGGTGTTAGTTCTGAGATGGGTTGAAATGTTTCACATCGTCGGGTGTGTTTCCTTCTAGGGTGTGATATGTTGGAATGTCTCACATCGTCCATTTATTTATGACTACTGTAATTTTGAAAGTGTGTTGGAATGTCTCACATCACCCATTTATGACCTTTGTGTGGCCTCTGTGCGGTCTATAAGGCTTTAGTTCTGGGGTGTGTTGGGAATGTCCCACATCGCTTATTTATAGTCACATCACATTGCCAGGTGTGTTTCCCTCTAGAGTGTGGTGTGGGTGTTAGAATGTCCCATATCATCCATTTATGACTGCTATGGTTTAGGGGGTGTGTTAGAATGTCTCATATCGCTCAGTTATGGCATTTGTATGATTTATAAGGCTTTAGTTCTGGGGTGTGTTTAAATGTCACACATCGCTCATTTATAGCCACATCACATCGTCGGGTGTGTTTACCTCTGGAGTGTGTTGGAATGTTTCACATCGCTTATTTATGGCCTTTATGTGGCCTCTGTGCTGTCTATAAGGCTTTAGTTTCCCTTTGAGGTGTGTTAGAATATCCCACATTACCCATTTACCCATTTATGATCTCTGTGCAGTCTATAAGGCTTTAGTTTTCCTCTTCTTAATACTTAAGGAATTGAAAAAATACACACTGAGATCGCTAAGCAGTATCGTTTCTTTGACGCGAATCTAGCTTTTACGTTTTTCAATTGTTTCAATCCCGATTTAACCTCTGCCTCTTCACACCTGACTGTTGGATTAAATGTTACTCTGAATATCATCAATGGCAACGAAACCAATAGAAACCTAATCGATCTTGGTGAATTTCGTCTCATTTTGGATAAGAACAATCAGAGGAGTATAGGATTTTTTGAAAAAACGATATACCTGATCAAAGATGGAGCCAGAAAAAAAATTAAATTAAATTAAGAGACTAAAATTTAGTTTAAGAAATTTTAGAAATAAAATCTTTCATGTAAAAAAATATTGTTCAAAATTTTGAGAAATCTAATATGCATTCTTTCAAATTAGAGAGAATTTTCTTAAAATTACTTTTAAAGTTTAAATATTATATGTAATTCTTTCCTCAAAAAATCCAATATATATATCAAGACAAATAAATAGATAAATATAAAGAAAAATAAAGAAGACCTTCTTGCTGTGATTTTGTCCGAAAGAGCTTTATTATTCCCATTCCCATGGCCTGGCCTGATCAGTACCCTCAATTTGAGCCCCTAAAGAAATTCAGATTGTAGTGTATACTAAATTAAAATGACTGACATTATTATTACTGATCGATAAAATTCATATCTGTAAAAAATAGAGTCCTATTATGATAAAGTCTTAGAGCAACCCTTGAAGGGAAATTTATTTTTTTGATGACTTAAAAAACTTCATTTGGGTGCTGCTACATATACTAATGACTCTTAATTTTATAAATAATTTTAATAGTAATATTTAAAAATAATTTTTATTTAATATTTTAATATATTTTTTTATCTTTCTTTTCTCTCTTCTTACCAACCTATTTCTGGTTCTCTCTTCTAATTAATTTTTAAATCTTCTCTCTTTTTCTATCATATCTATATTTATATTCACTTAATTACTGTTCATGATTTAATCCAAAATAGGTACAATGATAGATTTTTTGGGTGAATAGTACAACATTTGAAATCAATCAAATTAGTAGTTAAAATGAATGGCTTCCTAGTAATATTCATTAAAATGTAAAATGAAAGTAAATATCTCTGAACTCGTAGGTTTAACTCTCATCAATTTGTATTTGTAGGACTAGACTTCAAGTTAGGATTACAGCCTGAATATTATATAATCTTACGAGACAATAGTTTTATGTACAAAAAAATAAAATAAAATATTAGAAATTCATAAGCACGAGATGATGTTATATTCCAAATCAGAATGACAGAATGTGTAGTGTGGAATGGGAAGAAGTAAATTAATAGTAGATGGTATGATGTAGCAATTCCTATCAAAAACCTGTCGCCGGATAATGCCAATGCAAACGAACAAAGGTCAGTAAAAGTGGACTTAAACAAGTCAATTAAGAATGTCACTAACAATAGAGGCAGATGGGGTATTGGTTTTTGGGCAGGTAAGATCCCTTCTTTATTTTAATCTCTTTCATAATCTGCCGGAGAAGCCAGTCCCACATTTCGCTGTACCGGGGTCAACAAGCCTAAATTATATCTTTTGCACCGACAATTCATTTTGGACCAGGACCTCAACTTACTCCTCAATGAAATGAGTTATATTACAGATGATAAAGTATTATTGAAACTTCAAATTTTACTTACTAAAATAAATGAGTTTTAGATTATGTTTAAACTCGACTTGTTAATTTTTCTTGTTGATCTTGAACGAGTATTTAATCGAACCGATCGCAAGTTGAGTTCGAGTAGCTTGAATTTTTATATTGTATTAAATTACTTTTGACTTAACGAGTGGAACTCAAGTTCAATTTAATAAATTAATGAGACTTAAAATATATTCAAATTTAACTTATTTATATTACGAGTTGATTTCAAATGAGTTATAATCGAACCGATCACCAGACAAACTTAAATAATTCGGCTCATTTAATGTCGTGTAATCGTGTCATTCAAGAGTTTTTTAATTCTGGTTTTGATGTATGAAAATGCAAGGGTAGGTGGATAACTAGTTGGAACAATTCCATCCATATATTCCAAATTTTCTTTCTATTTTTGTCTAAAAATACTACTATAAAATTATTTAAGAAAATCACTTTAAAAAAAATAATTCAAACTATACTGTTTATTTTAACTAAATTTGAATATTTTATTAAATTTTAAAATTTAAATCATCACATTTTAAATTTATTGCAACTATTATATTTTTTGTAACAATTATTTTTAACTGTCATTTTTTATTGATAATTTTTTTTTTTAAAAATAATATGTGAAATATTATTTCCAACCATAGTTTGCCAACTATGATGTAACACACACACACACACACACACACACATATATAGATATATATAAATAACATATTAGACTAAAAAAAAATAAAAAGAGAAGAAGATCACCTTCAGAGACGTATATAGATCAACATAAATACAAACATGATGTTATAATAAGAAAGCTCATTTGTCACTTTATGTCCACGAAACTTCGTGGAAAGACATATTAAACAAAGCCAACAAAGAGGGTTTTTCATTTGAGTGTCTCTTTCGGTTTCCAAAGTCATAGAGTCGTCAGAACGACTCTGTGAGAAGAAGAAAAAAAAATACAAAAGAACAAAAATTTACAGTTGGTTTCGATAAGTATGAGATGAGGGAAATGATAGGAGAGAAGAGTATTAGTTATGAGAGAAAGGAAATGAGAGGAGAGGAGAATATAATTTTTCTTTTATGTTTGAATAACTAATGAAAGAAAAAGAGAGGAAAAACTAATATAATTCTTTTATCTTGTTTGGAAATGATAAAAAAAGAGAAAAAAAATGAAATGATTTTATATTATTTTACTATTATACTCTTATTTGGATGTCCTAGGATAGATGTGGCATTTTTATTTTAACTTTTACAATTTTAAGAGTAATATTCGTATTATTAAAAATTCATTAAATTCTTGTTTTCTTTCTCTTTATTTTCTCTCACTTTTAAAGGGATAACAAAATTACTGAAATGAGGGTTAAACTTTTTTTTTTAATTTTTAAAACAAACATGATATAAGCTCTCATTTATTTTTTTTTCTTTTTTCAATTCCTTTAATTCAAAGATAGTGTTAAGATTAGAGATGTGATCGATTGAGCATAGAAAGAAGAGGAGAAAAATTGAAATCTCACAGTTGGGATTTTAGAAACTCATGACCGTTGGAGGGGAAATGGGGATATCCTCTCATCTTTCTCGCTCATCACAACAGAGGAGTCGAAAGTCCATATCTCTCAAAGTAGACAAGGAGCAGGAATACCAAACTCCTGATACCATTTTCAACTCATTTTCAAATCTTCAAATTTAAAGGTAAGAAAGAAGAAAGAACACTCTAATTTATCTTCAAATTTCAAGAAATAAATAATATTTTTAATTTTAATTTTCATATTTGAAGATTCAGTATTCACTATTCACTGTTCACTCTTCATTTATTATTCATCTATTAATTAGTATTCTAATATTCTAAACTAATAATTAACAATTTTTATATATTTTAAATAATTATTTAATATTTAAAATTAATTTATTAATAATTTTTTATTATTTATTATCAAAGTATTTCTTAAATATATCATGAAATTTTTAATTAAAAAAAAGAATAAATAATTGAAGTTTGGATAAACATATGTTAAATAATAATATTTTAAACATAAAAATAATATTATGAAAAGTGAAATTTGAATAATAAATAGTGATTTAAAAATTAATATAATTGTAGTAAAAATGAGCAACACACCAATTTCAAATATAAACAGGAGTTCAGTTCACATTTTCATTGAGCTATGTATCATCAAATATTGTTAATTCTTTCCATTTTCTCTCTTTTTCTTTTTTTTTTTTCTTTATTTTATATAATTTAATATAAAAAATCAAAAGGTTTATGCTTCACCTTATGATTAATTTACTCCAGAGGTGTAAAATGCACTAAGCATAGTATTTGCTTGGTGCAAAAAATATAGACCTAAAACAACACAATTCGTTAATAAGACGTGCGATGTCTGACCCTTCCAAATCACAAGCCTGACTTGGCTCGTGGTTTAGGCATACCTATTAATAACACTAATAATGCTAAGTTTATTTAAAAATTTTATCAAAAATATTTATCTTCATGAGTTGACAGTGTGGTATTAACTGGATATCACATCATGTCATATCTAGCCAATACTACACTGTCAACTCATGAAAATAAATATTTTTAGTAAGATATAAAGATAAGATTAGCATTACTCTTAAAACACATCCCAACACGACTAAAACATCACTTAGGCACTACATTGCCAGATCCATCATGAGTCATGTTCATAGGTCAAGTTGGATTGGGATGTTTCAATCATAGACATGACACAATTAATGAACCCCACTTCAATGGCATGCCGAGTTGGTCCATTTTACACCTCTAATGTCTACCTATGGCTTCTCAATTTTGCTATTTTATCACCTAAATTTAAAGAACTTGGAATTAGATTGGGTGTTAGAATTCAACTAATTATGGCATAATTTAAATAGAAAGATTCAAACTAAAATTGCAAATACATAATTACTTGCAAATTTAGCATCTAATTCCTCCATTAAGAATGACTTGATTAGATTATGTGTGGGCAAGGATGGAAAAAGAAATTTACCATAGGTGGTAAATTTTGTTATTACTATTTGATCATAAATTATAAAATTAAAAAGCATAAAAGTTATCGTCGATCAATAATATTTTGATAAAAATTAAAATAATTGATATAAATAGCTTTGTTATCTAAATAGAAGAAGCCGCTTTGGAACATCGATAAGGTTTTCATGACTTTTTCTGATTGGTTTAAATGGGTAATATACCAATCTGTTTATAACCCGTGAATTTTACTGAGTTTAAATAGATAACCCATTTTCAAAAATATTATTGCTTGAAAATTTGAGAAAAAAATTTCATGTTAAAAAATAATTGCTAAAAGAGTGGAAGATAATCATTTACAAGGAAAAAATACAATGGATGTGAAATGCTTGTCACACCTCTATTATTGAATTAAAACATTGATCATCATTGGTTGAATAATTCAAGGGCAAAATCAAAATTTTCTTTAACAGGATAAGTCAATAATTTATTAATAATATCAAGTTTTATTTTTGAGAAAATTTATAAAGATAAATTTTATCATAAATTTAATTTTTATAATCAAGTTCACACTTCACACATCACTCATGTATTCTTAAAACAGAAAAAACAAAACTAAAAATTATTAAACATAGAATCCTAGTTTATATATGAAACCAATCCAATACAAATTAAAAAGTCTAAATGATTGACTTTCATGACAGCATTACTTTTATTATAAACTTATACAATAGTTTAGGCATTTTTAATTTCTTCTCAAAATTATCTAACAACTTAAGTTTTTAAAGCAATTGACGATCAACATAGTTATAAAAAGTTTTGCGTTTAAGTCTTTATTTCTGTAATGTAAGTTTGTACTTACTCACCCGTTCTCGCACACCTTGCACACTATCAGTCTCCACGTACAAAATAGGATTGCACGTAAAAAAAGGTGTTAGCGCTTGATATATATTCTCGGTCCATTTTTTCTTAACTTAAATTCTAGAACAATTGGTAATCTAACTGTTAGCGCATGTACATACATATACGTATTTTTGAATATACTCATACATATACCTTCAAGAGAGAGAGAGAGAGAGAGAGCGCAATTCTTGGGAATTATACCAATGAGTGACCCTACTTTTAGAAAATTAAAATGCAAGAAAAGAGTGAAAGAAGCATATACAACAATGACAAGAACACTCTAAATGTAGAAAAAAAGTACAAAGAAGGGTGAAGAAAAGCTTACTTTTGAAACGTGATCTTACAAAGAGAGAATGCAAGCTCTTCCCATCGACTTGACGCTCACATAAATCCCAACCAACCCTTACCTTATATACCCTTTCTTCACTCTCTCATCTTCCCACTACATAAAGAATGACATTACAGAAAATTACAAGAAGGATGGGAGAGGCACCAAGATTTGGTCCTCTTGGTGTTAAAGAGACACACGTAACAAACAAATAAACTTAAAACCTTTTAAGTAAAAATAAAACAAAAATATGTGTTAGAACTTTCCAATACAAAAATCTATAATTTTTCTCAATAAAGCCTCGGATACATGTTAGATTGTGCGTATGTTATTAAATAATTGAATAACAATTAACCTGACATGCATTTAAAATTATATTTAAAAAAGTTAAAAGTTTGTGTACTATTGAGAGGAGCAGGAATTGCAACGGGAGGGGTTGTGCTTTTTTAACTCCAATTCCGTTTATATTTTTTGACTCCGTCTTGCCCCGAATCTCGATATGTATAGTTTTTAAGTAAGTTAAAATTTTTATTTTGATAACTAAATTAAATTTTTATTTCCAAAATAACTAATACAAGAAAAAAAAAAGTGTATGTGATATAAAAAATCTTAAAACTAATTTTATATAGTATATAATATATACGAGAATATAAAAAACTAATAGATAAATGGGACGGGATAACCATCTCCCGAACCAATCTTGAATTGGACGGGATTTTAAAGATTTTACTCCGACTCTGTCCTGATCTCGTTTATGAGCACCCTATACTCATTCCATTAGGAACGAGACGGGTCTCTAACGGTGCGGAATAAATTACCATTCCTAGAGAGGAGCGGTGTCTATCACACATGCTGCTATTTCAACTCAATTGCATGAAAATCTATGAACTTGTATGTTATTATAGTGGGATGCCCTAAAGGTGGAATTTCACCATGCACCCATGTCACATCTACAACATTTTTATGTGGTAGTATATGATTTTGTCATCCTTTATGGTACAAAATTATATGATTTTGTCATTTGTCATCCTTTATGGTACAAAATTATTTGAAATAGAATTAGAACGTTTGCAAATATGGGCTACGTGGGATTCCAACATTCCCACTCCTGCAAAAAATCGTAACTTTATGTCACTTACAGTAGTGTGACGATTTTTCACAAAGTTTTAAATTTTTTTAAGATTGATGATAATTATTTTTTCATAAATTTAAGTTTGTAAAGGAGAATCAGACTACATTTGATAATGATATGAAATGATCGTCTCACAGAATAATTATTACTCAATGCCGTAATGGTCCAAGCCACATTACCTAATTTTTGCTAGTTTTGTGTATCTAGCTAAATGTGTTATATGAGGATGAAAAATACTTAATGCTAATTAACCAATATTGCATCACAAAACCGAGAAATTTAAAAAAATAGTTATATATAAAGGTATTTTTTGACAAACGATACAACTAGGAGTCTTTCAAATATGAATTATGAAACCCTTAACTAGGCAAAATTAATATTCACATCACCTAATTAGAGAATGAAACTTGAACTTATAACTTTTTGAAAGAGAACATGGGTGGGCAACAGAACTAGACCAACTAAGTCGGTAACACCAATTGGTAGCCCGAGTTGATTGTTACGTACCAATGTTGTGGCACTCATTTTATTTATTTATTTATTAAAAGATGCTTTATTTTTCTTGAAGATTGTTTGATAAAATACATGAATTTATATATGCCCATATAAAATGTTTTAAATGCACAGAAAAAGTATATATCTAATTGAAAATCATATGAATGCCTCCCACACATAGAAAAATAATTTAGTTTAATTGATACATTATCCAAATTATCAGAGAGAGAGAGAGAGTAACATTTGCATCTGTTGATAAGTTAATTAATTGCGTAGTGCTTGTTGAAAATAACATGACGGCCTCCCACAATAGACAAGGAATTTACTTTTAATTGATACATGACCCAAATTATCACACACACACACACACACATATATATATATAGAGTGAGAGAGTTGCATCTGTTTATAACTTAATTAATTGCGTAGTGCTTATTGAAAATTACATGAAGGCCAACTTAAGACAAATTATCCTATATATATATATATAGATAGAGAGAGAGAGAGAGAGAGAGAGAGAGAGTCGTTCTTTGTTTACATGACAGTAACATTTGCAAGTGTTGATAATTTTTTATTTTGAAATCTAAGGGATAGGTTTCTGTCACAATAATCAGATCTCTGTTTCTCATTTCTCATCCTGTTTTGGAATGGTTACAACAATTAATGGAGGACCAACATGATAATAAGATTTACATTTGTTGATAATTTAAATTAATTCCGGCTTAGTGCTTGTTCCTTTCCTCGTGATCTTTTGTTTTTATTTCTGTTTTTGTTTTTTGTTTTTAATAGTTTGTAATTCAGAGAAAAGGATTCTGCTTAAACAAAAAGATTTCTATATGCTGCTTCCCTTCTCCCAATCTTTTTCTGTGTAATAAAATAAAAGAGTATATGACCAAAAATTACGCAAAAGAGACTGTAGTTTCAGAGAACTCTATACTGTTGTGCAAGTGATAACAATAAATAATAAATTAATTTTAAACAAGAAAATTAATAAAATTTTCCAAGAAGAAACATGATATACATAATTTAATAAGATGCATATATTTACAAGTATTGATAATCAATCTATTATATATCTAAAAAATTATAAAAATAATACATTCTCAAACCCAGAATACCCTTTACACCGTTTACACAAAGTTGGTTATCTTCTCATGAGAATGAGAAGAAACCCTAAAATTAACATTTTTATGCATGCAAGTTACAAAGTGAGAGACGAGTCAGAAATATCCAAATAAAAAGGGTCAAGGTTTTGGTTCTCGCATCGAATTATCAATGGGTTATAAAAAATTCGGATACGGGTAAATTCTTGACAACCACCGAACGTATACTAATTAATTGGCAAAATTCTCCTAGATTTCTTTGAAAGGCTTCTGGGTTAATATTCTGTATGAGTTTGCTAATCTGTTCTTCTGTTTTTGTGCTCTGTTTTCTAGTGTGTCGTTTGGTTGCTGCTTGGAGAGCTTTTGTTTGGTCATGCCGTGTTGGCCATGCTCTGTTTTGTTTGGTTCTTTTTGCTCTGTTTGATTGGCTTTGAGTTCTTCCCTCTGTTTAGTACACAACTTGCTCAAAGTTGCTCCAAAGCTGTCAATTTTTGACACGGTATGAAATTAACATAATTCGATTAAGTAAAAATGTTTTCTATTATAAGCCAGTCAATACCTTTAATATGATTAATAATCAAGTCATAATCGAGCTTTAGCACATTTAAGTATAAAAAATACCAAAATTATTTCGAGAGGCTTTTTACACTTATAAATGAGGTTTTAACTTCATTTTATCCCATCTCCATAATTTATTATACTTGAACATTATTTTATACACAAGTTTTTCATTTAAAAAATTAAAAATTAGAATAAATACTATTGATTAATCATATTTAATTAAAATTAATATTTTAAATATATATTAATACCATGAATTCACACTCCTACTATAAGCTTGTCCTTTCCACCAGTATTGCTCTCTCCCTGCTATGCACAAACTATTACTTTAATTGCCATTTGCATGCAAAATGCATAAATAATAACGCAAATTGTCTCATATGTCTATTCTGATTTGCACTCTATTCACTACCTGACCAATTCCAAGTGCACCATATTATTTTTCATCACCAAGCACTTCCATTCATGCTCCAACACACACACACACACACACACACACACATAGATGTATAGAAAGCACACAGATTGTCTCACATGTCTATCCTGATTTGCCACTCCATTCACTCCCTGACCAATTACAAATCCACCATATTATTTTTTCATCACTATTCTCCTTCCACAATCTTTCTCACAAAAGGTATTAATATCTTAATAAATGACTTTTAGAACATTATCATCAATTTGTTTTTGTGAAACTAAGACACCAGTCTTCTTCCACTAAGTTAGAAAAACCCCATACATAAGAACCCCCAAGTCATTTGATCACGATTAAGTACTGTCTTTTAAAAAGGTGTCTAGTGTTTATGTGAGCAAATATATTTATTTGATTGTGTCTAGCGTTTATATATCCATTATTCGATGCTGTTCTCGAATTCTATTGAAGTGTTTTGAGGCATACATATACATTGCACACACACACACACACACATATATGTATGTATATATGTATTGTTTTGATAAATCTCATAAAATTCAGACAATATAAACACACATACTTCTATCTACATGGATATAGGAGTTTCAAGCTGCCTCCGAGGTGGTTCTTGTACAAGGCAGCTAAACTGATCGTTTTAGGCTCTACTCACAAATAACGTCTCAAATTTTAGGTATATTAACAATACAATTTAATTAAAAGTAGAAGTACAAAGTTTATAAAAATCTAATCTTTAATCCTCACACAAAAAAAAAAATTCCATAAATATTTTAACCAATTATATTTTATACCTAAAAATAGAAAAATTAAAAAAATAAAGTCTTAGAAAACTCAACCTATGTAAGGCTCGTAAAAATTTAATCATTTCCAAAAAAGAAGTGATCTCTAAATGTCTTAACCAATTATATTTTATACAAAAAACAAATAAAAAAAGAAGAAGACGAAGAGTCTTGAAAACTCAACCATTGCTCTACTACGTTGACACTTTTAATACAATATATTTTCCTACTCATTATATCTTTTACTCTCATACATCATCTGAATCTCTCTCCCTCTCGGTTTTCTTTCTAACTCTATTTTTTTTGAATATCTTTAATCAAATTGAGGAACATACAACATTCTCTCAACTCATCACATTTATCCCAATCTCTTTTTTTTTTTTTTTTTGATTGAGGTAAGTTGTCAATATATTTTTAAAAATTTTCTCTTTAAACCTCAAATTGTTACAAGCTGGCCTGGCTACCCCAAAGCTCCATTTCAAGCTCGAGGGAGTCACTAGAGGCAATCCCTCTCTTGACTCAAGCATCCTTGTGCATGGGGTTAGCTCTCTTAACTATCCTTACATACAAGATTGCGAAGGGGAGATGGAAAGACAATTCCATATATTACTGGAAGATTAAAGATGAATGTGAAGGCCAAATAACTTAGATCACTTGATATCCATTATTATACGAGGACAGGATGGACACAACGTTAAAGTTACTCCATTGTGACTTAGAAACCCTGTACTCTCAAGACGATTTTGATTATTAGTTGTAACACCAGATACATCTACTTCCTCCCCTTGCAATTACTGCCACCTGCAACCAATTTTAACCTGCAATTAAGGAGGAAACAAGATAGGAAAAAAACAAAAAAGTATTGTGTAGCTTAACATAAATTTGTTATTATTATCACAAAACTCTGACAAACTCAACTCAACTCGACTCAATCTTATCAAATAATGTTTTTAAAAACCATTTTTCTTGTAATTAAGAAGGGGGGAAAAACATTGGTGAGGCATTTTGGAAAGAAAGAAAAAAAATCTGAAATGACCTCTTTATAGAAAACTACTAAAACTAAAACTAAACGTAGTTTTTGTGTTTTTAAAATCAAATTCTTAAAAATAAAAAACAACTCAAAAACATATGTATTTTCAAAATTCTCATCGTTCATTCTCGAGAACAATAAAAATGAAACACAAAAATAATAAAACTGAAAAATATCCGAATGAGCTTCTTCTTAATTACATTTAAATATTCATAAGTACCTTTTAGTACTCTTCAGTTATCATAAGACTGAAACAGCAGCTGCTAAAGCTCTTTCACTTTTTGGCACGCACTTACTTTTTTTTAGAAGCAGGTGCATAGCATTCATGATTCCACTATGGTTTTTTTTTATTAGTAGTTATGATCACCAACTTGTGGCTAGTGATCAAAGAAGTTTCAATAAGAAATGACAACACCACACACACACACATATATATACGAGATCTCTATCTTGACACAAGATTTGGCCGCAAGCAAGCTGGTGACAGTGACCATGTAATATATTGATATGGTTTATCCTTCTTAATGTTTAGTGCCTGTTTACCTCAGCGCCCGAAACTGCTATTTTTAATGTCTGAAGAAGAAACTCCTTTTCGAATATTTTTGTGCACACCCTCCTTTATTGTCCTAACCCTATGTTCCTTCTTATCAGAAGAGAGATTTTTGTGTGAGTCGTCATTTTTACGGGATTATGAGTATTTTATTTTTATAATTTATTCAATAAATAATTAATTAATTATCAATACTCGCGAATGTAATAATCTTGTTGAATTATATAAAGTTTATCTTTTTTTTTTTATTATTTGGTTGACATTGATCAATTATTTATTTTTATTATTTTCACACGACAGCATTAACATCAAATGTATAATGAGCTTTAATGACAGGTTCTTCATCATCAGTTAACTAGGATAATTCTAACAAATAGCAGGAATATAATAACAGTCACCTATTCAGAAAATAATGATGAGGACAATGACGATGATGTTGGTGACAATAACGACTCATGATATATGGCAGCAAAATGATAATGGCAACGACTCAACGATGATGATTTTCCACAAAACTTGTAGTGATGATATTTCATATATTTTATCACATGGTACGGTGAGTATTTTGATTCAAGTGGGAGTTTTTGAATAATAGAAAAAATAATAAAAGAAAGCCAACACTCCATTATCTCTAAGACCATGAGAAAATATCTAAAGATGACGATGATTTTGCTTTATCATTCGAGATGATGTGGTTGTCCGTTTTGCTAATTTAAATATTTTTTTTTTTGTAGTATTTATTAAATAATTATCTTATAAATTTAAACAATCATTTGAATTTATAAGCAATAATTACATCATCTTGAATAATAAATTAATGACATAGAATAATTATTTCACTAAATAATTACTCCAAAATCATAATGTTAAGAAATTCATGGTGGGCATACATGGCTCTAAACAAGGACAATGGATAAAAAAAAATATTTGTAATGAATTCAGAAGAAGCAAAGATTAAAGTTTTGTTGAGTGAAATTGAGTATATTCTTTTATAAATAACATATATAACTCTAATAAACAAAGAATTGCACACACACACACACACACACGCACATATATATATATATATATATGTGCATGAATGGACATGATTTAGGGTGATGGTTCTGTCCAATCATAAGAGTTGGGCTAGTAAGTGTGAGAATGCTAAGTTTGAATTTATGAACAATTAGGATCATGGTCGAGAACAATAACAAAAAGT
The DNA here is from genome assembly GCA_008638375.1 of Nyssa sinensis. Taxonomy (NCBI): domain Eukaryota; kingdom Viridiplantae; phylum Streptophyta; class Magnoliopsida; order Cornales; family Nyssaceae; genus Nyssa; species Nyssa sinensis. The sequence continues at coordinate 36,838,216 of CM018052.1, forward strand.
TTGGGTTGGGATTTTAATCTAAGAGCAGTTGCTTTGCTTAAAATAGTACAAATTGAGGTATATAATCTGGTGCAATAATGAAAGTTTAGATTATGGAGCATGAAAAGCCGAATTTAAGTTTAAGTATAGTTACTTTAGGCAAAATAATCTGCATAAATAGAACTACGTAACTAATGACCTTTTTATATAACACATTGTTGTAGTTATAATTCATTTACAAATTATTCTATGTGATAATAAGTGGCTTATAGCCTTTTTATAGCACAAATAATTGTTGTTATAATTTATTTAAAAATTATTTTATATGACCATTACACCCACATTTATAATCTATATTGAGACCATCTAAAGTCATGGAATCACAATAACACTAACGTAATTGTTCTTTGATTCAAAGCTGTGTTGAGAAAGACTGTCATATCACGTTATTATGTACAATATCTTGTAAACTCGTTCGCCCTTACTAAATGAGATACAGAAGTGATAAAGATTGCTCGGCCCACGGGCCTAACTATCAGATCAATAAAATTGGGTTCTGATTTAGAGTATTTTTTTTTTTGTATACAATGATGGGAGAGGAGGAAATTATTTGTCGTGTGTGTACACGTGACTCAAACTTTGACTTGTCATGTGAATAAAAGAATTTTAACTATCCCGTCTCGATATGTTTTTGCCATTGCGAAATATTTCTGAGCAATTGCATCTTCAATCAACACAACTTTTAAGAGTCGTATTGGGTTCGGATTAATCTCGGTCCATTTGGGATTCTGGTTCTTTTACTTAGAGAGGCTTGCGTGGTTCATGCCATTTCTTTGGGTTGATCACTCAAGCCTAAAGAAGTTCAGCTTGTGCATAGGGCCAACTTCAAGATTAAAAAACCCTATTGATCACAGGAAAGATTAATTAACAGGCTGAAACTGTAGTTGGATTGGGCTTGGACTTGGTCTGAGCTTGCATGGACTCAGCACAACTGTATCTGACTTGCAACCTTAATTTTTATATTTTTATCTGCTGATGTGTTACGGATATTTTTGAAATAAAAGAAAAAAATGGTCATTTAAAAAAAAAAAATCAAAGAAGAGTTATGTTTTACATAATCTGGTAACTTTTTTTTTAGATGTATTTAGCATTATTTTTGTCTAAAATATGAAAAATCATTAAATAAAGTAGGAAAAGTCAGTGTAATTTTAAAAATTTCAAAAAAAATTAATGTAATTTTAAAAATCTTAGGAGATATCAATGTAATTTACCTTATTATTTATTTTTAAATAAAAATAATAAATTTTAGTATAATCAGAACAAGTTTGAATTTATTATAATCAAGACGGGACTGAAATAACATGTGATGCAGGCCAAGTGGGTTTGGAAATGATTTTTCTTAAGCGAGAAATAAGAACACCCCACCCCCATACTTGTCCCATTTACATCCCTACTTATATGAGACATGATATTTCATATATGTCCCATTGACAACCTTATTTATATGAGACCAAATGTTTTAACTATGTAATGAATTCGTGGTTGATTTTTTAGTAATATCAATCACTTCATCTCTAATTTTTAATAGTTAAAATACCTTATCTCATAAACTTGAGATTTCAATAGCACTTTCCTAGTTGAAAAACACTCAGGCCAAGATACTAAGTACAAGTGTATATATATAAAGAAAGACTATACTGTATTGCTTGTTACACCCTTGCTCCTAAGCTGTGATGTCAAATAGTCTATGATGTAGGAGAGATTTGGTATCCTAAAAATAAAAATATTAGTTTTAGAGTTGTATTAGGATTATTTAATTTACAATTTTGATTTATTCCTAACTTGTTTAGTCTCTGATGTAATACAGATTTAGTATCCTAAAAATAAAGATATTAGTTTTAGAATTGTATTAAGATTATTTAGTTTATAATTTTGATTTATTCCTAACTTGTTTAGTTTCCTTATTTTACTAAGATTTGTACAAAAAATATAGGAATTAATAGTTTCATATTCAAATTATTAATAGTAGGATTAGTATAAAAATAAGAGTTTTTGTTTCCTAGTTAAAATAGGAATATTATAGCACTATAAATATGATGTAATATGTCATTATGGTGATTTTTTTTTTATCAATAATAAATAATTACGAATTTTGGAGAATTATTTTTCTTGTTTGGGTGAGGAGTCCCCATGTTATGTGTTTTATAAGGAATTCGATGTATTTGATTCTCCTTTCAAGTTTCTGTTCTGCATCATTTGGTATCAGAGCGATGATTAGTTTGGTTCAATGGCAAACGACAGAGTCGAGAACCCAAATCTCATTGACGTTTGTCGTGGGATGGATGATTTATGGGCAGCAATTGGTGACCATGGGTAAGAGTTAGCATAGATCAATGATCATCTCGGTGCTATGCAACAAATGCTCATGCGGCTTAATTTTAATGCCCCTAGAGACCCTCTAGTCAACAAGAATCGCACCGGGGGATTTACCTGAGGCCAGCCTAAAAACAAAGCTATTCACTATTACGAAAGACTTCCAGATTTTGATGGTAATTTTTATCTTGAAAACTTTTATGATTGGGTTTATGATTTGGATGATTGTCTTAATGATTTGAGATTTTCAGAAGAAAATAGATTTTTTTGGACATAAAATAAACTCATTGGATTCTTGAAAAGATGGTGACTTGATTTACAAAGTCATAGACAATTGCAAAGAAAAATATGTATTTGTTCATGACCAAGAATGATGAAACTGGTTATGAATAGATTTTGCAAGTATTAGAAGATAAATATAGGCTAACATGAAAAAACACAAAGAAAGAAATACAAGTAAAATCTGAAATTGTTGAAATAACTTTAACTGATAAGGTTGCACATATTGAACCGCTGAAAGAAGTCAACGTTCTTGTAGAAGACCCTCTTATCATAGGAGATGCAGATCAAATTATTTCATCTATTGAAGATGACCACAATGAGTCAATAGAAAATAAAGTTAAATTTATTTCTATTAATGTTGCTGAAACAATTGGTGTGAATGATATAAAAGAAGGATTGCTTGGAAATTCTATTGTGGAAAAAGAAAAAGAAAATCCAGATTTAATAGATTCCATAAATTCTTTTATAGAAGAGAAAGCTGAAATTTCCATGGAGATCGTCAACGGTCGAGATAAGAAAGAACATGAATTCGCTAAGAATAATGATGATTCTTACAAGAAGATTGAACTTGTAATAGATCAAGGAGATAATTTTTGTAAGAAGAAGGTTCAAATTGTATTAGATCAAGAATATAATGTTTGTTTTATTACATGAACATTATTATCATTAGAAGAAGAGACTATAATTATAGATTTCATTGAAGTGGTGGAAAAAAAATATTTAAGTCTTCAAATGTTTTTTAAGAGATGCAACCATTGATATCGGGTTATGAACGAATTTGAGGTTGTACACATCCAATCAACTCGAGGTCAAGTTGTTTTCAAGTGAGAGAGACTGATGTAGGACAAATTTAGTACTCTAAAAATAAAGATATTATTTTTAGAGTTGTATTAAGATTATTTAGTTTACAATTTTGATTTATTCCTAATCTGTTTAGTTTCCTTATTTTATTAGGATCTGTATAAAAAAATATAGGAATTAATAGTTTCCTATTCGAATTAATAGTGTTTATTGTAGTATGATTAATATAAAAATAATAATTTTTATTTACTAGTCAAAATATGAGTACTCTAGCACTATAAATATGATATAATATGTAATTATGGTGATATTTTATCAATAATAAATAATTATAAATTTTAAATAATTATTTCTTCTGTTTAGATGAAGAATCTTTATATTACTTATTTTTATAAAAAATTTGACGTGTTAGAAATCTCCTTTCACGTCCGTTCTACATCGCTCTCACTATTTTTTCTTGCTTGATTCGATCATGTCAGATTTATATATCCAACGAAGCAACTGATCTGATCACATGTTTTCTATACAAATATTTATGAATTATTTTCTCATGCTGAATTTTTTTTTATTGCATAATGAAAATTCTTAATGATTTGACGTTCAAACATAAGAAAAATGATACATACAGAGAACGAGAGAGAGATTAATGAGAAATTAAGTAAATTTGGATTGAATTATGCTTGGTTTAGAAGAGATAATGGATTGATATGAAAGGGTGGCCATAGGTAGTCATGATTGAAGGTATTAGAGTGAGAACATATAAGTAGCTTTCCCTTTTATATTAAGATATAATCAATATTACTTCATATTATCATCATCAGATTTATTCCATCTAATCTTCATTACTATCATTTTTTATTTAATTAATTATTTATTTATATAATAATAAGAATAGGAAATCTAACCTCTAGTACTGTGTGTAATGCTATAAAAAAAAATCAAACTTAAGCTAATTACGTGAAGATTGAACATTCTATCACTCAAATAGGACATCGATTTATTCTCTATCATCCTTTATTTTGCACATATCAAATTCTCATGACGAATCTAGAAGTACCACTTGGGAGGGGCAAAAGCAGAATTTAAAGAGGAATCCTACGAAACTTTAAAAATAAAATAAAAATGGAGGATCCAACTCCTAATTTTGGAAAAAAACTGCATACAAAAAATGAATAAAAAATTAAATTTTGATAATTTTGGGGGAGCCATGAACCCCCTTTACCCTTCTCGGGATTCGCCACCGTATGGGTACATGTGGTTATATATAGCATTATGATTGTATTGGGTGATTGTCATGAATTTATTAAGATTCTTGATAATTTGATGCCACTCGAAGAAATTTTTTTTGATCTAATTTGTTTGGATATTTTTTGACCTGGTTCATTTCTATTTTTATAACTCTCATATATAGCAATGTTATTTTAATTAGAGTTCATTCTTATAACAGATAACTGAATTGGAATAAGACATGATTAGATATAAAACGAGGGTTTTTTTAGTGTACGAAATTTTTTTTTTAATACTGAATTGATTATTATTATTCATAAACGTAAGATTTCTTATCAAAATTTTTTATTTGATATTAATTTCTAGTTTGCTTTTATCGTTGCCGCTCAACAGACCGGACATGTAACACATCCACTTCTTTGTATAATAATTCAGCTAATTCTGAATCATTACATTAATTTGAAGGTTTACCAGATTGAATATGACTACACGGGCAGTGATCACTACGGCTGCAGTTCCAACCATAATTCAGATGATTCCTCAGCATATCAATTGAGAGAATGCTTGGTTAAGTCCAATCAACAGGCTGTGGAATGGACTGGGATAGTCCCAGTCTTATGCGTATTTCAAAATATCTTTTCTCATATTTGGTTAGAGAGTGACCCTTTACCTCTTATATATATATATACACACACGCACACACACACACACACACACACATATATATATATATATAGATATAGATTCCTTTCATACCATATGTGGTAAGTTGCAGTAGCTAATGAGACAACCCACACAAAAAAGCATCTATCCCACTAAAAAAAAATTATTTAATGTGTTCGATTTAATAGTTCTAACAGTCAAATGATACGTGACGTATATTGTTGTATGTGTAACTTTCAATCTATGCAATCTCCCAACTTAAGTGAAGGTGAGATTTGATTAATTCTCCCAACTACCTAATTTTTTGATATTGACTACCTAAAATTTTTATCAGTTTAACTATCTGCTACATATCTTATAATAAAAGAACAATACTTGACTCCAAACTAAGTAAGAAAAACTTTATCCTATCTGTATAGTGTCACAATCATAGTGGATCACCTATGTACTTACATGTATATCATGTAACTATTTAATTTTAACAAAAAAAAAAATCAAAAAATACATATATATTGTACGTGAGTGCAAACGTGGTCTACTAAGATCCATTGTGCAACCCATTGGAAATTAATATCTTACTGCAATTATAGTCAACGTAATTGAGTTTTAACTTCATTAACCTATTATAAAACTTCAAAGAATAGTAATCCTTGCCTGTAAAAATATATTAATGATTCTATATAAAATTCAGCTGCCCCAATGAATATATATATATATAGCCTTCATTAATTTGATACTTTCTAGAGAAATAGTTCCCTCTTCGATGGGGAATTTCTAACTTGAGAAGAAGGGTAGAACCGCCAATTTCATTCTTAGCACATTCATTGGTTAAATATAAATTTTAATCTCTAACATCGGAATGGTGTTGTTTGGTTTAGAGGTGACAAAGTACTCTGGCTTGCTTCATTTTGAATAAGATGAGTATGGGAGAAGTTAATCGAGAAAGAGCGGATTTGAGAAAAAATAATAGATTGACATGGGTTTGAGACGGAATCGGGAAAGAGTTCCCTTCCCCCGACTAGGTATTTAAATTACATACATGTTCTCATGATACCTTAAATATTCCACTTGTAAAGTAAATAAGAGAGAACTAAAGAGCTAATTTACAAATTGCAACATCTTTGGAGAAACAATGGCAAGAATTTCTTAAATTTCAACTTCTCAACATTGAGAGAGAGACTCTTCATTCACATACAATGTAAATCAGAAGAGAAGGTAAATTGCATATAACAACATATATATATATATATATATATATATATATATATATATAATGTAAATTGGAAGGAAGAGGAGGCAAATTCGCAACACAAACTAATTAAGCAAATGCATGCACGGCATTTTTTTTTTTCACTCTCTTTTCTTAATCTTAGACACAAATGATCAATAATACCTACTATTACAAATGTATTTGGATCTCAAAACATTATATTTAAAAATGAAAAAATTCGATAAAAAAATTTGTTATGTATAGCATTACTAATATAATTATTATCTTTAAACTCAATGAAACAACAGTATAATTAATGAATGTGCTTGTACACGAGCACTCTTGCCATGCACATAGTGATTGATTTACATAGCATTTTTTATTGTGCGGAAATAATCAAATAAATAATAAATTGATTTCAAACAAATAAAAATAAACAAAATATATAAAAAAATACACAAAATTTACTTGATTAAGCAAAATGCCTATGTGCACGACTAGAGATGATCAGTCCACTATGTATCAAAGAAAATTTTTTTTGATTACTCATTATTCGACCCTTCAGGTCGACTAATCTGGCGACTAATCCTACCGTCTACTAGCGGGGGGCACGATTAAAGTCTGGTAACATCCTGTATGGACTGACTCCAAAAAAAAATGACATCCGTTGAATTTTGATATGACAAACTTCGGGGGGGGGGGGGGGAACCCCTTAGTTGTTGTCTACCACCTACTTTGGCCATCCTCCTTGGGGTTTATATCAAAGAGATTACAAAAGTAAAAAACTCCCACAACTGAAAACTTTTTTTTTTTAATGAGGACAATCTTCTTATATAAGTAAGTTACAACATGAGACAAAACAGGCCCAAAAATAAAAACGGATCAAAAAAATTTTATTGTCTATTTTTTGGATTGTCTCGAGTCGCAAATAGATCATTAAGAATCTTGATAAATTCATGACAACCACCCAACGTCTTTTTAAGAATCTCGATTGGTTCTCATGCCACATGAAAAGGATATATATGAGTCTATATATGATCATTTCATTTGAATGATTGTATTTGATATAAATCTATCATTTGATTGATTTTCTGTTGGTTCTTCCCTAGTGGCTTTGTTCTTGCTGAGCTTGTTGCTCTTTTTTTTTGTTTGTCTCTCTCTGTGGTGAATAAAATTTTTACTTATCCAAAAAAAAAATTCTTTCATGTTATACGTGTCAAATTTGAATATTTTCACATTAAGATTTTTCAAAAGGTTTTCTATTGACAACATAATGGTTAGATCAATTGAACTAGATACTAAAAAATATCCGAAAGAGCTAATAATTGTTTATACAAATGATATCCTAACTTTGATTCATTAAATAATTATCTTATATTTGTCGTGTTTGTTTCAAAAATCAAACTTCACATGAAGTGTATAGATACATAAGAATAAGAACAAGAACAAGAGAGATAAGATGAGATAGAGAGAGAATCAAATTTTTATTGATGTGTTTCAAATTCCAATAATAATCCACTAATAACAATTTTCCAAGCTTTCATTATTCCTTTTGTACATGACTAGTTGTAAATGTGTCCCACTAATAACAACTTCCAACTTTTCATTATTCCATTAATTTGTACATAAAACTACAATTCACCAACTAATCTGTATTTCTTCTCCACCATTTCACTATTCAAATTTCACTTCATATAGAAGATGATTGCTGCAACTGCACCTGCACCAACCCCCAACTCCCGCAAAATGACCAATCTGCCCTCACTAGGAAATACATACACTTCAAAAATTTCTACCATCCATTTTGTAATATTATTAATTTGTTGCAGACCTCTCTAATATATATGGTGAAAGAGTTTGTAGGTTTCATGGGTGAAAAAGATAGGTTCTAAGGGAGCAAGAAGAAATGAATATAGCAAACCAAAGCCATCACGGGTTGTTTGGTAAATCAAAAAAAAAAAAAATGTTCCTCCAAAAATTTCCTAGGGTTTGGAAAACTTTAGGAGGAGAGAGAGAGAGAGAGAGGGTGGCCAGCTATTCAACTTGGAAATCAAGGTAAGGAAAGGAAGTGACATTTTCCAACAAAGCATCCCAATCCCATTCTCCCATTCTTAAGTTTTCTCCTTGCCAATGATTTCCAAACCCAGACATGTCTTCAACTTTGATGCTCTCATAATTATTGAAGTGGTTGTTGTCACTTCTCTTATCAAAGGTGTAATCAGCAGCTGTAGCACCAACATTATTCTCTACAATGCCCTTTCTCTCTAATGAAGGAATAGAAATGTCACTTTCCAACCGCATCATACCATCTTCTACAATCCCATAATCCCCACAGAACCCGTCTCCCATGCATGTGGAGACATTGAAAAAACCGGCTGCGTCACCGGCAATGTCATAGCCGTTGTCTAGCAGAGGGAAAGGGTGGTCAAAATGGTTGGCAGTGAGCATTCCATGCATGGATGATGATGATGATGTAGAAGATGAGTCCATGCACATGGCCATGATGTTGTCATGTTCCTGCGTGGACATGGACATGAACCCTCCTCCCATGACATGATCTCTAGGCTGATCTGATAGTACTTCAGTAGTGTTGTTTGGTGAAGGAGTCGAAGTAGTGTTATTTTTCAGCCTTTTCTTTACTGTGGAGTTCCAAAAATTCTTGATTTCATTGTCTGTCCTTCCTGGAAGACGTGCCGCAATTTGAGACCACCTAAATTATTCAGACATTGAAAAACAAGAATGTAAGCAACAAAAAGTGTTCCAAAAAACAAAGAAAGCAACAAAAATGTTTTTATTTCTTTCTAAATGCATGGCTTGCTCGTGGATGCTAAAGCCAAAGTAAACAGTATCCTAGACTCAGTGGTAGTGGTGGATGTTGACCATTAACAGTACGTGCAGGGAAAAAAATATTTCAAAAAAAATTAAGGTTAAAAAAAACTATAAAAAAAATAGTAATAAAATATCAAATTTATAAAATTTGGGAGGGACCATGGCCACCCATAACCTCCCATTGCATCTTCCCCTGCATAAACTCGTTCAATTAAGGTTAAAAATAAGAATTATTCGAATATTTGTTGAGTTTAAACTATGTTTAACGGAATTAAAATGGATGAAAATTCAACCCAATGTACCCAACATTTCTAATAGTTGTCCCTGAAAATTAATGATTGAAAAAATTTGGACTTTTTGAAAAACTTTACGTATTTCAAATTTATATATATATATATATTGAATGTAATGTCTCATCATGTATTATTTTTGGTCCTCATAATACTATTATCAAAATCATCACATTAGACTATTAGAGATACAAATGCATAGATATATAAAAATTGTACAACGTGGCATTACACTAACTGAAATAAAAAGTTCAAGAGGTACTTTGTCAAAATTACAAGAAAAATTAAACCATAAAGAATTCAAATTTTAAAAGAATGGTTTCATTTTGTTGATTATTTGGATACACACGCAATAGACAAGGCCTATATATATGGAATAATTTGTTGACAATATTCATGCTTACAACAAGTGTGTCAACCCTAGTTAATCGAATGTCAATTTACGTGTGCATAAACATGAACAAAAGCAGCCTCGCATGATTGTTCCGAAGAAGAGCTAGAAGGACTGTCTTTTATAAAGTTGTACATCTACCTCCTAGGCTCCTACCATGCAAGTTAAACTGAATATTTGAGGTATGTATTGGGTCTACAAATTGAAAAACTATTTATTGGTCCGGTTGCAATACATTTGAGTCAATGATCATTAAACACATCAGCAAGTAACTCATCAATTATGTTGATACGTCTAATGTTCATTAGCCCATGCCACAAAGTGCAATGGTACGGACCGATGAATATCACAATCTCTTATTTATTAATAGTACCTTTGAATTGAGAGATTTGGTAAGAAATGAGTAGGAAAAAAGAAAGGATTAAGAGATTATTTCATGCTTAATTTAAAATTAGATAAGAAAAGAAAAGGGGATGGACATTGGAGATATGGAAGGTCTCTTAACTCTTCTTTTATTTATTTTACTCTTCTTTTAAAAGTGGGAGAAGACGAGGGAAATGAGAAAGTCTTTAATGAATTTTATATAATACTGATAATAACTTTAAAATTATAGAAGAAAAATAAAAAAAGGCACCTCTATCACGAAGCATCTCAAATGTTATCATAATAAAATAATATAAAACATTTTTTTCCTTTCTTTTCTGTCTTATTTTTCTTGAGCAATGTAAATGAGAGGGATGACTATACATTCTTTTTACTCGTTAGTTGTTCAAGTATAAAGAAGAAATTACGCTCTTCTTGAACTTTTCTCACTCATATTTAATATTATCATCTCACCTCCTTTCCCATCAATATATCTATCAAACATAGTGCAAGATAGTTTTAAGAGAAATATATGCATGAAATTTCATTTTGATCCAAAATGTTAGAAAATGGCAGTCCCGTGCACGAGACTCCCACTAACAGTGAGTTAATTTACTAAAATTCATTCTCATGCACCTCCAATTTCTTGCACATCACCTAAAATAAGGGTAGCTAAAAGTGGATTGCATGTAGAAGTGCAGCCCTTTCTTAGTGACATCCAAAGATTGTGCGCGTGTATGAGAGAGAGAGAGAGAGAGAGAGAGAGAGAGAGAGAGAGGACCTATTGCCAAGGATAGAATGCAAATGAATGATAAGTTCTTCCTCTTGGGGTGAAAATGCACCACGCTTGAGATCAGGTCTCAAGTAATTAATCCAACGAAGACGACAGCTCTTGCCACACCTCTGCAAACCAGCATTCCGAGCGATATCGCTCCAACATCCATGCCCATTTCTTAACATGTAGTTCATCAGCTTTTCATCTTCTTCTGGTGACCATAAGCCCTTCCTTAGCTTCGTCTTGTTATTGTTTCCAGCTTTGTCCTTCCCCATTGGATCTGGCTTCCCCATTTTCAGGTCTTCAGACAGATCCAGTGGAGCACTGGTTTGGTTGAGAGATAAACAGAAAGCTATAAGCCTATATATATAATATGAGAGAGAGAGAGTGAGAGAGAGACCTAGACAAGAAGAAGGCTTCGTGGAGTGGTAATGGTGATGATGATTGTGATGGTTGTGGCCCTTGTGGGGTTTGCTTCGATTTTGAATATGAAGAGAGAGAGAGAGAGAGAGAGAGAGAGAGAGAGAGAGAGAGAGACAGGTGTAAGGTTCGTTGATAGGTGGAGTGGAAAACGGATTGGAGGGGGACCTCCAAGAGGGAGAGAGAGAGATAGGGATGGTTGGTCTTCTTGTCTTTGACTCTATGTTGTCTTTTTCGATCCATTTTTCTTCATTCACAAGGTAATCATCATAGGTGTATGAGAATACTACATATTTTGCTTCCACTTCACATAATCCTCTCTCTCTCTCTCTCTCTCGTGTACATCCACACTTGTAATTCAAGTATAAATCTTAGAGAGAGAGAGAGAGCGCGAGAGAGATCAGTACAGAAGTACTTTTGGTACACTTCCCTAATGTAAGTTTGGTTGGCGCAGCCCATATATATACGAGTCTGTGTATATGTGTTATATGTATATGTATATGTGTATATATATATATATAGTTGTTTAGATTGTTTGTAACATGAGAAACGAGAAAAACATTTTAAGCATTCAGTTGTGCTGACACACTTCTCAACCAAATTACCTGCCGACAAATAAAAAAAGCTTAGCAAAATCATTGAAACTCGCATGCAATGTTTTCAAAACCGGACCGTTCATCGAACCGGAAAATTGTCCGAGTTACGGGTTACCGGTTCAACCGTCGGGTCAACCGGAATCAAACCGTGATGTCATAATTATGTAATTAATAAATTTAATAATATATATTATTAATATTTTAAATTTAAAAAATTATACAAAAATTACTAAAAATTATATAAATTTTTTTTACAAAATATGAATTTTTTTAATATATAAAACTTCAACAAAAAAAAATAAAACCACACTCCAATCACTCCATAACCATCAGTGCATCACCACCGCACCTTCACCACCACCGCCGCACCATCACCACCACAGCCGAACCATCACCACCACCCCAGCCGCACCACCACCACAGTCCATAACCCCCGCGCCTTCACCACGACCCCAGCCGAACCCACAGCCACCGCACCTCCACCGTAACCATCCTCTCCCACAATCACCACCGCCCGTCGCTTCCATCGCACCATCGCACCATCGCACCGCCACCATCATCACCCGAAACAGAGAAAGGGAAAATCCGAACAGTTCCATCGCACCGCCCGTCGCTTCCATCGCTTCCATCGCACCATCGCATCGCCACCATCATCACGCGAGTCACTGTCGCCGTGCGGTAGCCGTCGCCGTCGCCGTGCGGTGGGAGTCCGAACAGTTCAAGACTTCAAGCGATGAGATGAAGAGAAAGGGAAAATCCGAAAATGGGAACTGAGAGAAATCTCAGATCTGAGATCTGAGAAAGTGAGAATAGAGAAATTAGGGCCATTCCGTGGGTTTTTTTTTTTTATATATAGGAAGAGGCGAACCGGTCCGAACCGGTGACCCAGTGACGGGTCGACCGGTTCACCGGTTGAACCGCCCGGTTCGGACGGTTTTGCCTTTTAAGCCCGGTTTTGGCGTTGGAACGGTTTTTGGGGTTCGACCGGACCGTTCCTTGGACCGGTCGACGGTTGAACCGGTGAACCGGTCCGGTCCGGTCCGGTTTTTAAAACCTTGCTCGCATGCTTTAATTTGTTTAATTTTGACCATTTTCCAATGGCCTTGATTGATACCAACCCCATGAGTCCTAGCTTGTAGAAAAATAACATAAAGCAGCACACAGAATTAGAAAATATGTATCTGTTTATGATTGAAAGGGTTGAAAGGGTTTCACTTTCACCACATGCATTAATGACTTATATATATATATATATATATATATCTGTTTATGATTGAAAGGGTTGAAAGGGTTTCACTTTCACCACATGCATTAATGACTTATATATATATATATATATATATATATATATATATATGATCCAAGTTGAAGGAATTACAAGAAACAAAAAATAACCTTGATAAAGTAATCTAAAATGTTTTTAAATTTTTTAGCCTCTAATCACCAATTATTTGGATATGAGGCTTTCTTAAAGTTAGAGAAATGTTTGGTTTGTTGGATTTAATTATTCATTTTGCTTGTGTGTTGGGTATTTTTTGAAATTAAAATATAAAATATAGTTCTTTGGTTTAAATATAAAGAAGATAATCTATGTCAGTAAGTAAATAAATTCGATAACTTTGTTTTTTTTAGGTGTGTGTAATATTAATCCTAAAATTAAATTTCTGTGTGTTTAAGTCTTCCTAATCTATAATAAGGATTTTAATTGTCCTCTTACACTAGGTGCATTTTTTTTTTTAAAGTTTTGTCATGTCCATCATTATGAGAATTCTTGAATTATTCTGAATATTTACAAATTATTCTGTTCAAATCTTAATTATTATTTTATAATTCAAATAATTTCTAAATTAATGCCTAATATCTTCCACATTTTGAACAAGTTCTTATATTAATTGCAATATCATGAGTTAATTAACCCAAATAATTCTTAATATAGAACCTTGAAGTAGGTGATTTCCTTTAATTTATTCTTAGAAACTTTCTCCAAAATATCCTTGATATGCTCCCAATTATATAACTTTACAACACCCACTAACTCCCATTGTTAGGAGAATTTTTTCTATTAGGTCGTCACAATATGATTTTAACAATACAATGATTCACATGAACCTACAAAATATCGAAATTATAAAGATCGTCACACCTTCATAGAGGACAAAAGAAAATGAATAAATTAAAAGATTCATAGCACAAAATTTAAGATCTAGCACCACTCGGGAGTGCGGCCTAACGGTAAAGATGTTGAGAATAAAATGTAAGGGTTTCGAGTTTGAATCTTCTCTGTACCGATCATTAAATGTTGGGCCTCCCTGTCACATAAAGAGAGACATAATCTGGTGCGTATAAACTAACTCAAAATACTCTTTACTAATCCATAAAAAAAAAAAAAAAAAAAAGATCTAACAAGTGCAAAATATATCCCACAATTTCATCCTATATATATATATATGTGTGTGTGTGTGTGTTGTGTCATTGTTATCTTTTTCTTACTGATTCCTTTTCCTTACCTAATCCCCCTCCCTGAATGTCAAGAAGTTTATATGGAATTCATGAAAATAAATAAAAAACCATCAACAATTCACTATCATTGCATAGACCAAACAAATATTTTCTTCATCTTCTAGTCAATTCGTGAAAATTTTGGTTATCCGGAGATCATGATCATGCATGCTGATGGGGCAGCAAATTTTCTAGGGAAAAAGTGAGAAAGGAAACTCTCAAGCTACTCAAATGTTTCCAAAGCCCTTTTCTTTCTATCCATCCACACAGCTTAGCTGTCTTGAAAACTTTGTTTTGTGCTTTTGAGCCCTAGCCAAGCAACAGAGGACTTGGATATAAAGACAAGAAAACCCAACTAGTCCAGATAGTTAAACTTTACTATGAAATGTGAATGTCCATATCCTAGATTAGATTTCTTCACTTGAGAAGTTCTTTCATGGACCGGGTTCATGAATCGGGCACAGAATATTTGATTTTTTAAGAAACAGAAAAGTAATAGTATACTTATATGACAAGATGTGATTGATACAGTTCAAAAATCAGGTTAATAAACGTAATTCATGCAAGAATTTCTTGTCTGCAAATGGATGGCCAAGTGAGAAATATTCCAAAAGTACTTGGACAAATTATAAGCTCCAAAAGTGAAACTACTTGAGAGAGCATGCAAGAAAATGTAGAGATTTTTATAGTATGTTCCAAACAAAAGCTAACTCCAAAATTTTGAACTCTTTTATCTTTTATGTGAATAAGTGGAACTCATCACAAATAAAATAACCCTATTTTTTCTTTCTTGGGTTATGGTAATTGATGTGATACAGGAAAAGTTTTTGAAAATTCATGATGGGCAGCCACTTGCAGGAATGTGTTCAATTCCCAATTGCACAGTGTTCTCTTATAGTAAGAAGTCCAAGCTCTTATCACCCCACTACTAAGAAAGTCTTTTGATAGTCATACCTAAAATCAAAGGCCATCTTCATCCAGATTAGGGGTGATTATGGTAGGGGAAGAGTTGCCCCTCATTTTTTTTCCTAGCCATTGAACCAAAAAGAAAAGGCATCAAGATGAGGGCTGACATTTTGAACTTGAATGCAAACATTTACTACAATCTTTTCAAGCTTTTAACTTTCCTCTAATGTCTAATTATAGCCTCCAGTGTCTCTCCTTCAGTTCTTTCTCCTCTTCCCATCAATACGACTTGAGAGAATAGTTTGAAACTCACATTTAGTTAGTGTATGTTTGGCGGAACGGCATAGAGAAAAAACACGGGCCGGCACTGTATTTTTCAAGAATCACATCGCGATCCCATGATTTTGAGGAAGAATCACATCGCGATGCCATGATTTGGAGGGTTGCACATGTCGCCAAAATAGAGTCTTGGAATCCAACATCCCATTTGTATAAAGGATTGTAACTCACTACATTTATAAATTGAGATAAATTTCTCCAATGATACTGGTTACCAAACTTTCCATTCCAAATGATATGATATTAGATTATTTATAGTGCATTAGACATATTATTTCATATTTTGCCAATAATCTAATGTCGCATCACTTTTCATATTTCTCTGCTATCATGAACCAAAGTTTGTATTTTTTCTTTCTGGTTAACAGCAACAACCTCAACTTTGAAGAGAACATGGCAACACATTTACCATTGTACTGCAACAACTATGAATAGATTCAAAATTGGAAGTTATACAAAAGAAGCAGCCAAGTTGTACAGAATTATTGCAATCTTTGATCATTTCCTCCTACTTCAAAGGAGCCATTGGAAGTGATTTGTTTCCCGACGCACTGGTGAGAATTTTGCACAGATCCGTTACCACATATGTAGCAGAAAACTCTACCATTTTGCCTAGTTTGAGAAAATCTGATAACATTTATGTGGCAGCAGATAAAACTCACCATTTAGAGATAAGCTTGGTGTTGTATCAGACTAAATCAACCCATCATCTTTTTTTGTTCAATGATTTTATTTTTCTTAATTTCGTCTTTAGTTTTTTATATTCCAAAATGATGTAACAGTATATTAAATCATAAAATTAATGTTAACTAATGATGCCTAAATCAAATTATTTGATATATATAAAAAACTGGAACAGAAATTTAGCAATAATTTTTCTGTTTTTCTTTTCTGGCTTTTCAACCACGTACTATTTTATGTGGGTTAGGGTTACATGAGAGATAATGTTACGAGGCCATCTTCGAGTCTGAACCAGTACGTGTCAATGTACCCTTCCAATAATACTATACGATATGTGGTATGGCCTACTAAAAAAAATGTGAACCATATCACACGTGACATGAAAACATTGTGTGCTATGACCCACTAGAAAGAGTGAACCATGAGGACATACCTGCCACAGTGATATACCAAGTAAAAGTGTAAGTGAAAATAGTAAGCTTTGACGGTTTCTTGCATGTTCTGCAGATCATAAGCTCCCTAAGAAGCTGCAGTGCATAAGTTGTATCAAATTTTAAAAGCAATTTAGATATTTAAAATTTTGTCCTGCATGCTAATAGGTAATCACGCAATTGACTCAGAAAAACAAAAACAATAACACAAAATCTCAATCTGCTCAAATATCTCAAAATAGCTCTGTACACAGCTATCCTGAAAATTTATCGAGTGACAGTTAACTTGCTAATTGGTTTATAAACAAGAAAAAACTAGCTAAACACGGATTTTACACCTCGTGCTAAAATGCCAAGTGAGCAATATAGGAAATATAATAATCAGATTATGGTTATAAAAATGAGTACACACAAACCCATGCAAAAAAAATTGATGTTTGTCAAGGTCTGTCATGAGCAAATGTGAACAATGAACTTTTATTTGCAACAAGATGGGCATCATATGCAAAAGAGGGGCGCAAGCAACCCCAAATAAAAACAATTAAATGACCGTTTCCTTTTGGAGCATTTCACGAGATTGATGCAGAATAAAAACCCTAAAAGAGGTGCTTGGAGGAGCAACACCTTTTAGACGCTGCCAAAGTTGACGGGCTCGCGCAGGAACCTCTCCATCTGCCGTGCCCTAGTCTTTATTGAAATGTCAAACACCTTTTGCTGAAATTCCACCACGAGACCGCCTAGAATACTAGGATCAATCTAGCAGACACAGTAGATTTAGCAATAAGTGAATTAAAAAAGAAACTGTATATAAAGTCATCAGCATATCAATTAGGATTTGTGTGGTATAAACTACCTTCTGTTCGAGCTTAACCTTCTTCCCATGTCCAATTATATCCTGTAATGTTTCTTTCAGTTCTTTCTCCTCTTCTGGGCCAAGTTGCTGGTAAAAAAAGCAACAGAATGGAAGTAATTAAAAACAAAAGTTGCAAACAACTTTCATATACTGTTGTGAATTGGTAAGAAATTGTACAACAATCCAAATGATCCAAGTCAAATTTAAAAATTAGAATCAACATTGAAGTAGTCCTGTAAAAGTTTAGATTTATGTAAATCAAACCACACGAAGTAGAACCAGTATATATTATCTTTTCTATTAAATTTGATAAACTCGATTTATTTTCTGATAAATTATAAACTTCAACTATTATGAATGGATCTCAATTTGATGATCTTTTTTTTAATAAAAAATGAGAAGCCTCATTCCCAAAGAGGGTTATGTTCATCGAGAAATTAAAAACATGCGTGTGGTCCATGTGCTTTAATGTCTCTCAAAACAACAAAATCTTCCATGCCATAATAATCCAAAGCAATCTTAACACAACACCACCAGATAAATGTAATCCATCCGAACCAAATTTGTTAGGAGATCTCAGAAATTAAGAGCCAATGTTATGCAGGATGGTATAATATAATATATCACCAAGAACATATAGGCATAGAGTCATATACAATACAATACGAGTTAAGAACACATCTAAATTTTATGTAGTAGAAGATTGTCCACATCAAGTACAGAAACTATATACACAATCCTCAGCCATTCATTTCACGGGCGGGCTAACCAATTTGGAAAAACTGACAAAGTTGCAGATGTCACGCCGCAATCTGTCATAAGTAGAAGAAGCTTGTAGAGTTATATTTGTCGTGTGCTTAGGAAAACAGTTCCCAATATGGGGGTTCCTAAAGATGATTGCTGGTTGTGGACCAGAATGACACAATGAGAATTCCTGGAGCTGTTTTAAAAATGCAGTAATAAGGATTTCTTGATTTGCCTTACATTCAGATATAAAAAACTTTTTATATGTCAGCAGCCGACTTAACCAGTGTTTTGAAAAATAAGTCATGCAACACTGTTAGAACTTCCACATACCAATGTTTTGAAACGCAGACCATTATCGGGTCAACCGGAATCAAACCATGACATTATTATTATGTCATAAAAATATTTATTATTAACATTAATAATATATATATATAATTATTTAAAATATTAAAATATATATATATATATAATAAATTGTGCATGAAAAAGAAAACAAAATACAAGTATATAAGAAAAAATTTACAATAGAAAATTTAAAAAAAAAATGTATCAAAATAAAGAATTCACAAAAAAAAAAAAAAAAAAACTGAAGGTTTTTAATGATATGTAGAAAATAATCTGTACTTTCAATGGGAAATGTTTGATACTTATCCCTATATAGTAAACTAAAAGATTTTAAAGGAAAACTTCAATTCAAGCATCCTAGTAATCTAATCATTTCAAAAAGCTAACGGGCATGAATTATGATAAAGATTGACAACAATAAAGCTGAAGGTTTTAGACCATATAGGTTCCTTTTGTCAATTTATTTTCTCACCAAAATTCTAACTATTAATGGATTCTAACTATTCATGTAAGGTACAAGTCCCACATCGAATTTTGAGCACAAATTCATCAGTTTGTTTGCTGATAAAAGCACACTCAAAATCCATTCGAGTCCCACATCGACTGGAAATGAAAAGGTTGAGGAAATAAAAATCTATATAAGGGAATCTGCTGTACTTGTTGGAATAGTGACGAAAGGCATTCGATGACTGAAGCTTTTGAAAAGTCAAACATCATTTAACTGAGTCATAAAAGTTTCCCAGATTTTTGAACCGGGCGGTTCCATTGGACCGCTAACAGTTCAATTGAACTGCCAGTTCAACCGGTAGTTTTTATGGTTTTGCTTAATTAAAGCGGTTTTTAATAACAAACGGTTTTCGGTTATTAGACCACCCAGAATTAGGACCGCTTCCCAGTTTTTACGGTCCGACCAGCTGGTCTGGTTTTT
Source organism: Nyssa sinensis (assembly GCA_008638375.1). Taxonomy (NCBI): domain Eukaryota; kingdom Viridiplantae; phylum Streptophyta; class Magnoliopsida; order Cornales; family Nyssaceae; genus Nyssa; species Nyssa sinensis. Next base: position 36,858,147 of record CM018052.1, read on the forward strand.
AAAACATTGCCAAATACTAAGCCTTGCCCCTCAAAAATGATTTAACCCTTTTATTAAAAAAAATGGTGCAGAAAAACACTGAATACCTTCAGCAAGTGGATCAATAATTAAAATAAACCAATTTGTAACATATAGAATACCTGTTATAGAATAACACAATTATCAATATGGAACTCCAAAAAAAATCAGAGCAACAAACCCAAAGTTATATGACAAATCCATGCGTAGAGAAGTGAACCTACCAAAGTGAAAAATTAACAAAATTAAGGGGAGTAGGAAAACTTTTTTTTCCCAAAAGAAGTGCCATACCACTATTATTTATTGACACTCATCACCTAGATGAAGAAAAAAATATTTTAAGACCCAATACATGGCAAGCCCAAAAATCTTCCATCAGCTTCTCTTCTCTCATTATACTCCGGAGAGGAAACCAGTACATATTGATTCTGGCCAAATCATACCTAATCCCTCGTAAGCATTAATATGGTATACACAAACAACAATTCAAACTACCTTCCCCATTCCAGAGTTCCCCAGCACCCAAAAGAGGTGTACCAAGCCTCCCAATCAATTACAATTTAATTAAATAAAACAAGAAATAAAAGAATGAACAAAATCATTTCATCATAACTGCTTCTCATTACAATCAAACTAGATCACCACCAGCAAAATTCACATTATGCATGGCAATGAGTCAAGAATATGCATGCATGAGAGAAAGTGAAGCCAGGAAGCTACCGTTGATGTTCTAAAATATGTTTCATACGATAACAGTGATATTCATAATTAAAGAAATTTACATTCCAAGGAGTAGACTTACAATGACAGTTGTCACAATGGCTTTCACTTCTCCCTTATGTGCCATGGTCAACTCCAAAAATCTCTTAGCTATACTTTCTATGTGTCTTAGCCTCCCATTCTCAGCCAAAACAACTAGTGTAAATGAGAAGAAAGAATCAGTAATAAAAGTTAACAGTAATATTTATTGACTTCAAAGCAAGAAAATACAGTAGATTTTATATGATGATGTGAATAATTAGAGTAAAATAGAACAAAGTAGCAACAAAGCAACCAATGAACCAAGTACATGTAATTGAAGTTTGCAGTCCAGCATATTCAGAAGAAATTTTGCCTAGATATATTGCAAGATCACAACTGCTCTTGAATGCTAAAGGTGCAGCCAGTATATGTTTTCGAGTTCATCTACATACATACAACTTCATCCATTATTTCTAATTTCATCAACACAGGAAAAGGCTGCAATTGTTTTGGTGCAGAAATTATGACCATTTCTATGGAAATTGTCCAATCTGGACAGCTGCTAATGCAGAATTTGAAAAAGAGGAAAATGTCCACGAAGTTGATATAGCATCACCAAACAAGAAATCATGAAAAATCAGGATTAACAAAACTCCAACCCATTATAAATAATGTGGGTTAACAAATTTCTAAAAATTAACAAAAAAATTCCATTGCCACTAAGAAGGTCTAAAAACGTTCTATCATCAACTTTTGCCAGTCAGGCTTTCACATCCTTCTTGGTAGATCCCTAGTTCCAAATGGTGGTTGTGGGAATGCATCTTTTATGTTCAGTAAGAAGATTAATTTCATGCACCAACATGTCGGTCAACAACTCTACTTTTTTTATTGCGAGTCTCAACCAAAGGAATACCCCGAACAACCTCAGATTGGGAACAATTTCTCTTAGGGGCAAAAATTGATACAACGGCATTGATCTGCCCAAAGCAGTGTTTTTACTTGCTCGTCCAAACCCTTTGCCAGAAAAACAGAAAACAACTCATTTTTCTTTGGATCGTCCTATCTAATAGTTGGATATCAAGTATGTATGGACATGACAAGTACATGACCAAGGGAAAAACAGAGAGATGCTTTCATCTTCTTCAGTGATGATCAGTAATGTACATGCGACGTTCAGTGATATCTAAACAAATCCATATTGCAAATGTGGAAGTACCCAAAAGAACACCAAATATACAGCCAGTGGCAATGAAAGTTTAATACAAGTATGCCGCCATTATCTATCCAAAAAAAAATACAAGTATGCTGGCATCATCTTGAAAGAGCCATCTAAAGATCCACATTTTGAAAATGTAAAGCGCAAAAAAAATATTTCAGGTTCACTTTTTGAAGTAACAGTTTTTAATTTCCACATATCAGATTTGAGTAACTATAAGAAGTGGATTATACCCAGAAAGTTCTTCGTAACATCTGAAAATTTAGCTTCAGCACAAATTCCGTTTAAAGCCTTTACTCTTGTATCTCTAGGCACAGACAAATCCTTCACAAACTGAGAAAATATAGGACTTTTCTTTGAAGCCTCAACAAGGTCAAGAAGCTCCGACTCAATCTTGTCCAATGCATTAGCTTTTACTGCTGAGATGTACAAAGCAGAGGCATAGTTTCCAGAACCCCCAAACAAAGCTATGGGCAGCTGAAATGCCATAAAGAAACAAGAGAGCAAAGTTAACACAATAAAAAATTACATATACTAAGAATTTAAGCACCAACTTTTTGTTAATATTGGAGGACCTAAAAGAATATCTACAAACCAAAAAACTTGTCATAGAAGATAAAGGAGGGGGGAGATGATGGCCACAAAAGAATGGACCAAAACACAAAATATGTAAAAGTAATACCAGCGACTATATCAGTTTTTTTATATAAAATAACACCTATATTACTTATTAAAAAATAAAAGTAATACATATAACCATATTAGTTAAAACATGCACTGAATACTCTCTTTACTTATCCAAAAAACAGCATGGTGGATCTAACACAACAACTATAGAACATGGTCTTTTGCAGAAAGCAACAGCAATACTTAGAATATCAAGATTAACAAATGCACAACCAGAAGTTTGACTCTCATATCCTGCAATGGATATTGCAGATCGATATAATTATCCTTGATGTCAAACAAGTCTGACAAAATCTCCTTTACATAATTGGTATCTGCTAAAGTGAGGCAGCTCAATTTATGATATGCAACTTTTTTATTTTTTTTGAAAGTAAAGTTCTGATATGAATCAGACTATGCATCCAAAATATCAGCCGAGACAACTGTGATAAATTTCTTTCTTTGTTTCTTCTTTTTTCTTTTTGACACCCAAGTACCCAACTCTCTGCCCCAAATCAAATAAAGTAGAGGGAGACAAAACTATATTGATTTACAGGATTCGTCCTCAATTTTCCACTTCTATTTCAATGGTTTCTAGTAATTTTCATTTCTCCTCCACTAGAGTATTCAACAAGGAGACCTGTATTGCAGAAATTTTCAGTTGTTTGAGGGACTTAAAATAGCCATCTCTGCAAGAGGTTCATTGCAGACCGTGACCAAAGATCACTTATATACAAATTGCAAATGATATCTCTTTGTGATACCTTATATAACCAGCTTAAAATTATTCAAGCTACTTTAGCCAAGGTTGTCAAAACATGTATAGGAGGGCGTATCGTTTTTGAAAAAATGTATATTGTATCGTGTATCGTAAGATGCGCATAATTTATTTTTAAATATATCTTTAATCCAGTGTAGTTAACAGCGAAAGGCGCCCTTAAGGCGCTAAGGCCTCACATTGCCTAAAAAGCGAGACAAAAAAAAAAGCGCTAGCCTAAGTAAAACATTAAAAGTTCATTCATTCTAAGTTAAATAATATCTTATCATTAAAATAATTATCACGTAACACTAAAAAGTTCAATCTCAAAGTTACACATAACTTATTCTTTTTTTCCTAAATTAATATTCAAAGTTTTGTTATCTACTTAAGTCTTATATAGAATTTTTTTTTTGTAAACTTGCCAATGCTAATGATATGGAAGACATGATAAGCCAATCTTATAAATATCTAAACTAATTCTAAAAAATTAGGCCTATGTTGAGAAGACTTCCTATATAAGTGATCAATTTGGTTGATCGAAAGAAAATGTTTTATCGTGGGAAGGTTAAGATTTTGTGAAGAATGATAATAGTTTGCTAGTTATATAAGATAAAATATCAATCCTTAAAAAAAAATCGTGTTGAAAGTTTTACTCTCCTCAAAACTTTGAATTTTTTTTCAACATTTTAAATATTTATTAGACCAATTTTAGGCTAATATTTGATAATAATACTTGTATTAACATAATAGATTGGACAATAATACTTCTAGACTATAACTATATTCTTTTATATTGATATGCATCTTGCATAATTGTTGAATAATTGCATAAAACACTATAAACATAAGGACATACAAGTAAAATACGTTAAAATTAAAAAAGTCATTGCCCGATCGCCTCTCGCCTTGCTTAAGGCAGTCGCCTAGGCATTGCCTCTTTGAAGACGCCTGACCTAGAACATATTAAGGAAATAAGACTAAAAATTGCCTTACCCGATCGCTTATGCGATAGCCTTTGACAACACTGCTTTAATCAACTAATAGTTTTGAAAACTCAACATATAGCAATTCAAATAAAAGCCCAACAGGCCAGCCCAAAACCCAGCCTATGAAAACCTTATTTATAAGGAATCTGAGAGTTGCCCTCACGGCACGTGGAAACTAAAGAAAGGGGGAAGGGGGCATCACGTGGAAAAAGCAAACAAACAAGGGGGAGGGGGTTGTCACATGAAAACTAAAGAGAGAGGGGAGGGTTTCGGCCTTGGGAACATTCTTGAATGTCGAAGACAAAGGGATGGGAATGAAGCGTCATAACGCAGAGAGAGAGAGAGAGAGAGAGAGAGAGAATTGCCAACGGTCGACAAAATTAGAGATTTTCAATGGAAGAGAGTTCGTGATGGAGGAGAAGAAGCAGAATCGACTTACTTGAGTGTGTTGATATCGAGCTACCGAATCTAATCCTTTAGATTTTGTGTTCATTCTCTGTCCAGATATGTTCAAATCATTGCTTTCTTTTCTCTTCCTCTCTTTCTCTATACTATCATTGTTCCTAAAACAAAAAATCAAAAATTTATGTGTGGGTTTCTCAAATTGCTCGTATCAAACAATACATACGATATGAAACATATCGCACGATGCGACTTTTGTATTGAACGATACGGTGCAGAAACGATACGAAAGTACGAAAAGTATCGTTTTCTAGTTGTATCATGACATATCATACAAATATATGATACGTAACATGTATCGTACGTTTTTGACAACTATGTTTTTAGGTGCTATGAAGAGGTGTTTGAGAACCTACTGTAGTTTTCAAACACCCTCCAACAAATACGTTTTATGTATCCTTTTCATTCTTCTAGTCTTCAAGAACCGAAAACAGTTTTCATAAACAATACAAAACAGGCCTTCTTTCCTTTAAAATGATAAAGAAAAGTTAAATTGCATAGAGAAGCTTTCAATTTTCTCTTCTCTTGATATTCCTCAATTAAACATTTATTTACTTGTAGAACGAAGCCATTCAAGCACAAACCTCCCATGAAATTCAAGGGACTTAATATCTCCATGAGAGCTTATGAAGTATAAGCAACCATAAAGAATATGAGCACAATTTGGCTGGGACAATTCCAAACATCTTGCCATACAATCCTAGGCACCCCAAGGCCATAGTCTCGTAGACCTATTTGCACAAACCACTTGCACCTTAATCAATGCATTCTTTCTGTTCATGTACATATTACATGACTTCCAACTACAACAAATTATTTAATAAGATCATAATAACTAAAAAATGTCTAATAAGCTGCAAAAAAGCATTTTAGTACCTATATATAAAAATAAATGGGATAACTAAAATTTTACAAATTATCGTGGAATTAATGGGATATCTACAAAAGAGAGTGATCGAGAACCGATTACGACTTGAGACAACTATATCAGAGAATCAATTTGGGTTTATGCTAGGGAAATCAATAATGAAAGCTATTTATTATTAAGAAGACTTATGGAACGATATAAAGAATAAAATAAAGATTTTCATATGGTGTTTATTGATTTGGGAGAAACCTATAATAAAGTCCCTCGACATTTAATATGGTGAGTTTTAGAAAAGAAAGGATCTACAAAACAATATATTGAAACAATAATATATGTGTATGATGAGATTGTGGCTATCGTAAGGACACCTATTGGAGAAGCAGTACCTACATTAGAAGTCATCATTAAGTCATTACTTTTTTGCTTTAATAATAGATGAGTTGACTAAACATGTATAGGATGAAGTTTCATGGTATATATTTTTTTTGTTGATGACATTGTTTCAATTGATAAAACTAGAAGAGGGATGCATGTTAAGTTAGAGGTTTGAAGAGAAGCTTTAGAATCAAAAGAATTTAAGATAAGTAGGATTAAAACTGAATATCTTGAAGGCGGGGATACAGTGAGGATTAAAAATCAAGAAATAATAAAAAGTAAGGGCGTAACTCGGGAAGGCCATGCTCAGGTTGAGGCATGTCCAAGCCCAACCCAAGCTCTGAGACAATCAGCCCGAGCCCGAACTAAGATTCGTAAGCATTGACTTCAACCCCGCCCAAGGAATGATCAATACTCATATGAAAGCTAATTTTCATTTTCAGTTTCAATTCAAATACCTAATTTTCAGATTTCCATTTACAATCTCATTAGTTTTTTTTTTGGCTATGCACACAATTTCATTTGTTAATCTGTGTCTTTTTTCCTGTTTCAAATTAAACCTAACCTTAAAGCTCACAAAAAAAATATACAATAAAAAAACAGCAATCAATAGAATATAAATGTGTTTGTGTGCACATGTGTACATGCGTGAACAACATCAAAAATCAAACTGGTAAAAGAGTTTTGAAAAAAAAAAAAAAGTGTAATTGAAGGGAATGTTGCTTACGGGTAGGGATGGCAACAGGGCGGGTTTGGGGCGGGAGATCCCTTCCCCAACCTCGTCCCGCGAAAAAAAGTTTATCCCCAAACTCATTTAAACCTAGAGATGTCAATTTTTGACACGACACGTACATAACACAAAGTTAATGAGTTTTGGGTTAAGCATAAATGGATTTGGGTCATAAACGGGTTGACACGTATAACACGATTAATACATAGGTTGTGTTTGGGTTTTACTAGTGTCAACCCGTTTAACACGATTTAACACGTTTAATTATAGAAAATATCATGAGTTAAAGGTAATTCGTCTCACATCAAATATTAATCAAGATTTAGAGATTTTTTACTTATAAAAGAAGTTTTTACTTTGATTTGACCCATCTCTAAAGTTACTAAACTTGAAAATTATCTATACATATTAAAAGATAGGTAAGTTTTTTTATATAAAAAATAAAAAAATTAAAATAAACGAGTTAAGCGTGTCGACACGTGTAACTTGTTTAATAAATGGGTTGGGTTTGGGTTTTGAAACTTGATACGATTTGTTAATAATGTCGGGTTAGGGTTGACATATATTTTCGAATATGTATGCCTTGACACGACCCAAACACAACACGATAACACAAATTAACACCCCTATTTAAACCCCGTGATAAGCGCCAGCGGGTCCCATTGGGGTCCCTGTTTATTTTTAAACTTTTATTTATTTACTTATTACTTATTTTATTAAATAAATTATAATTAAAACATTTTAAACAAAACACTACATGTGTTAAAATACGAAATATGCATGTTAATAAAGTATTAGAATGATATTAATTTTTTTTTCAAACATATAAATGTATCAAGTTTGTATAAGCTTTTGATGGATGATTAAAAAATATCATGATAAAATTGACTATGTAACATAAAACTACTTTATTATTTTATTTTATATAATTGGATTTTTGGGGGGGTGCCTTCTCCCCAAACTTGCCACAAACCCTAACAGGATGAAAAAAATCTTATCCCAAACCCGTCCCATTAGGGGCAAGTTTAGCAGATTCCCAACGGGACGGGTTAAATTGCCATCCCTACTTACGGGAGATATCAAAAGTGGATCAGGATTGTGTGTTGCCTACTAGATGTGACATAGTTTACTGAACGAAGTGTTACTTGTTGATTCTTGTGTATGACTCGTGTGACGATGAATGCACAGGTGATCTTAGAGAAAGATAAGAGTTGAGGAGGGCCCATATGTATAGTCCCACAAGAAGATCAATGGATAAGTTGCATCTCCACTTAGCTTATTCAGATATGGCTTACCAGAGCTTTAGAAAATTGGTGCACGAGAATTGGAGCTTCAGGAGGTTGTGAGTAAAAGTGGAGGGTCGAGGACAGAAATCCTTTAGTAACCAAAGGAGATGAAGGGAGATTTGATGATCAAAGAGGACAAAGGAAGCTTTGGGGACCAAAGATGTAATATAGTTGTCGGTGTTGTGCCAGAGAAGGTTGAAGATGGCCGGAGAAGGATGTCACTATTAACATGCGAGCTATAGGTTACAGCTAAAGTTTGAGAAATCAAGATTAAGGGTTTCTTAAGAGATTCTTATAAATATATATATATATATATATCAAGGGATTAGAGCTCTTCTCCTAATAACCCAACGGGAAAATAGATTAAAAAAAATTATTTATAATATATGAACTGGGCTTGGGTTGGGCTCGGGTTGTTTGATACTAAGCCCAAAGCCCAACCCAAATTAAGATCGGGCTTTTAATTTCTTGCCCAGGCCCGTCCCAAATTACACATGACAACCCAAGCCCTAAAAATATCAGGTTGAGTTCGAGTTGGCCCAACCGAGTTGCAGCCTTAATAAAAAGTACAAAAAATTGGTTATTTAAGTTCACTTATCCATTAGGAAGGAGAAATTGGAGTTGATGATGCTTATAAAATTAACACAGTATGGGTCAAGTAGAGAAGTGTGTCTCGCATATTGTGTGATCAACATATACTTTTAAAATTAAAAGACAAATTTCATAGAACAACTATCAAACGAGCGAGCGATGTTGTATGGAACAACACTAAAAAGCACAAATACAACACGACACGAAAACACTGACATAGCATTTCTCAAAAAAAAAGTAGGACACCGATACGTCGGGAACCTGTTGACTATATTTTTTATTTTTTATATATGACAATATAATAAAAACCTAATAGTATTGCCATCAAAATTGGCATAAAAACACAAATCATTACAATATTATTAATATATCAAAATAACAAAGTCATTAAATAAAATTTCAAGAACTTCTTCATTTAATTATTTACATTCATGATTCAAATTCCAAAACAAATGTGTTAACTACTATGTGTGTGAATGTATATAAGGAAAATTCCCAAAAAAAAAATCCAAAAAAGTGCCCCTAACATGTCTAGGAAATGTTCAAAATTTATAAAAATTACACCTTTTTCATGTGCCCGAGTGTGTCCGACACGTGTTCAAATGTGTCCGTGTCTGTGTCTGACACTAATACGTGAGGCAATATATAGTATCCTTGCTTCATAGGTTGAGCAATTAAGAAAAAATATGTTAATAAACTTAATGTAACAAAAATGAGGATATTGAGAAGGATATGCAATAAGACAAGAAGATATAGAATTAGGCACTTATAAGATATCAAATTAGAGAGAACCGATTAAGGTGGTATGGCCATATATAATGAAGACTAGTAAATGCACGGCTGTCAACGTACTCTTAACAAGAGTAAACCTTCCTCCTTTTGAATGATTTCCCACACCATTGAACGAACTTTGTTCTCGTTGCTTTCATCGAGCAAACACTTTCAGAAACAATTTAAAATAAAAATGATACAGGGACAAAAGAATGGCCAAATGAATGTGGTCTCACAATGTCAACGCTTATACAATACGCTCCAAAGGCTTTGGCCATTTTTCATAAGACCATTAAATAAACTGAACTATATGAATGTAACTCTGATATATAACATTTTTAAGACCCGCTTACACAAAGTGGTCCAAGATGCAAGAAATACTTCATATCTTTTTCCGATATTTCAAGATAACAATGAAATGCATCCCATAAAATGTCAAAAATCAAAAGTTTAGTTACCTTAATTTTCTCTTCCTTTGGTGCAGATGCAGTGGCATAATTTCTAGAGAACTGCCAAAAAAAATGACCAACAATTGAACAGAAGCAATCTTAAACTCAGAATAGACTATAGATATATAAGTTAAATGATTGCATCAACACTTCTGGTCAACAAATATTATATATGGTACAAGCATACATGCACAATAAGCATCAATAAAAACCCAAATGAGGGAATTTTCCTTCTTATTAAAAAGTAATATAAGGTAATTTTTTCCAACAACAATCACTATGACGTCGTACTTAGACTCGAGAAAACAAAATTTGCAACCACATAAGCATTTTACAATTTTTTTTTTAATGAGTTCAACCGCCGCCTTTTTTTTTTTTTTTTTGAGAAATCATAGTTAAAAACAAACAAAATACAAAATAATGGATTTTGGAATTAAATGTTTTAAATTCATTTTCTCTGCAACAAAAAGTAGGAAAAGGAAAGATAAAGAGGGGGAGGGGGGGGTGGGGAGGAACACGGGTATAAATAATTGGACAACCAAAATCATGTCATCAAAACATGAAAAACAACAATCAACGTTCACTAGATTAGTTTTTGTGACAAAAAACATGAACCACTCCCACTTCTCTAAAAACACACACAAAGAGTGAGAGAAAACAGCTAATGTTTGCCAACTGGTTGAGGAGAAAACAAAAGGGAAAAGAGGAAGTTTTGGTTCCAAAGTCTTCGATCATTTTGTTTGCGTCATGCTATATCGATTGGAATGTTTAGTTTTATCGGCTATAAGATTCAAAGTTTTCAGTTCTTTAGAGTACCAGCATTTTCTCATCGACCAAACAGAACATTCCAAGAAAATCAATTTTATTTAGCTCAACAACAATAACTCAACAAGAATAAACCTCATAACGAAACATAGATCAGAAACAATTTAGAACAAGAAATGCAAACAAAAATTGCTATCTTCGTATTGCTCTTTTTCTACCTCAGGATTTGTTGAAGCAGGGCACAGTAGGGTTCGCTGAATAATTGATCTCTGTGTCGAGAGAGAATCGGGCCTCAGAATCTTCTGCAAGAGAGGGACGCTCGATCTGATACGCCCAGCCATTGCCATTGCCATTTCCTAACCCTAATTATTTCTGTATATTCGATACTCCCTGTCTTCAACTGGCGACCCAAACTGCTCTGAAAGAGTTTCAAGTTTTAACAAATGATGGTGCACTTTGTCTACGATCCCCACATAAATTTCGATCCCCTGTGAGCACATGGTTTCCCTGTGAAACTGGCCTATACTTGCGACACTTGTACATTGGTAACCTGCCATTCCAATTTAAAAAAAAAAACAAAAAAAAAAAAGGTAAAAAATGTTCATAAATTTTTTTTAAAAACTCATACTGAACAAATTTTTGTTAAATATTAATGAGAATTGAGACAGAATATTGAATGTATAAAAATATGTTTATAAATATTTTATAATTTGGTGTAGTGTTTTTCTCTTTATACATAATTCTTGAAAACGAGATCAAGAGAAAAGAAAAATAATTAAAAATATATTTTTTATAGTTTAATTCATTTAAGCTCTAATTGGTTTGTGAACTTAATAAGAAAAATATAATATCATAAAAAATATTTTGTATTATTATTATTATTATTATGAAAATAGGAAGGAAAAAAAATGACAAATAAAGTAATTGAAATTTTTTTAATTCTGTGTCATTTTTTCATTCATTTATTTTCATATTTTTTTTAGAAAATTAATATGAAAAAAATCATAAGTAGAGAACAAATATATATATAAATATATATATATATTTTATGTATTTTCTTGTTTCTTTTAATGATTGTTGATCATTTTTTTAAAAAAATTAATTTCTAATTTTATCTAGGACGGATAAACACGAAGGAATATTATTTTTTAAATTAATTGAACAGATCGAGCAAATTCGAATTGACGTACTAAAAAATTCAAGTATAATACTAACCAGCAGATAAGAGAAATTAAAAATTAAGATAATTATATTGACCTATTGTGTGATATCTAGCAATTATAAAAACTTTTTTATAATTTTAATATTATATTAACTTTTTTTATTAGAAATACAAATGTGTAAAATGTAAATTTATTATTTTACTTAAATTTTTATTATATTTTTTAAAATTATATTGACTTATTTTTTATCATCTTGATAATATTCAAATTATTTTTTCTTACAAAATCGATTATTGACAAAATTAGAATTTTAATCAAATTTTATATGATTAAAATATTATTATATATTATATTAATTTTTATTTTTTAAAATAAAAATATAATATTTTACATAAATAACTTATATTACTATTATTATAAGATTCAATTTAATTTAAATTAAATTAAAAATTTATAAATTCGTCAATAATTTTGATATGATAATTTTTTAGCCAATAAAACACAGATCACATGATCCGATTTAAATCCAAATTTAATCCGTTTATGGCCTAATGGCCCTAATCACCAGTTGTAATGAGGTGGCAAAATGTGGGCCAATAGAAAGCCATGGTTCCACCGTGAAGTCACAGCCGAAAAAACAGCGACAGTTGGCTGTTCAATGTTCATCGAGGTAGCTTGTTTTTCACGCGCATATAAGATAACACAACAGGACAACGACCGTGTATACAGAGATAAAAACTTTCCATTAAATCCATTTTCTTCCCATATCCGGACTTTCTCTCTCTCTCTCTCTCTCTCGAAGCAGCTCAGATGTTGCAGTTGTTCTTTACGGTGGCCTTCTCTGCAGTCCCTTTGACTCTGTATTTCCCTCCTGTGAGGAGCTTGAATCTGTTTGTGGAAACAATGGAAGATCTATGGAGGGAGTCAAGCGTGTACACCGGCAGAGTTCATCCGCGTGTACGGAACGCCTGTTCTAGGATATTGGAGTGTATGCTTTGTAACACAAGGTAGACTTGCAGATCTTGAATCAGATCTTGCACCTTGCTAGTTTGTTTTCTCTGTTTATATATATATATATATATATATATATATATATAGATATAGTTTGTAAATATTCTTCATCTTAATTGACTTTCTTTTGTGTGTTCAAGTAATTTGGCATGAAGGCTAATTGTGTTTGGTGGTGTTAATAGTTGTATTAATGTTTTTGTGGGGTGATTTTTAGAGATGTAAATGAATAATACTCGAGGTCATCACTGTAAAATTGATCCATTGTAACTAGAGGTCAGGTTTTGGATTGAACTCACAGCTAGACAGTGACAGATATAGAGGCTACCCATAGGGGGCAAAACAAATATATAGGAGGGCCTATTATAGAGAATTTAAAATTTTAGAGGGGCCAATTTTTAAATTATGACAAGCTTTTTAGTAGAGTTTTTTTTTTTTTTGGGCAAACCTTTGGAGGGCGGTGGGCCCGGGCACACCCGAATCCACCATTGCAGCTAGAGTCTCGTGCACTAAGAATGCCCTTTTTGAATGAATGGTAAGATGGGGAAACTCCATTTGGGAAGATAGTTCAAAACCTCAAACAAAGGGGTTAAACATGTAGAAAGTAGAAAGGGGGCATATTGGTAAGCATACGATTGCTTCTTAAGTAGAAATTAAAAATAAGAATTAAAAAGGGCATGAGTTAAAAATATTGTGGCTTTTTCTATTTTCTAAGGACCTAGAGTTCTAGATTACTTTGGCTGTTTGTCATTGTCTTGTTTTTCAATATTAGTCCAACATGACCTCCAAATTGGAAGGAAAAGAACATGCTCTAAAAAAAAGATGGTTTAGAAGAATATTAGCCATGTGGTTAAGATGTATGTGTATCTGTCTTGTGGTTCTGGAATCAAGCTATTTGTGAAGTGATAGAGAAAATTGCAAGGTGCCTCTGAAAACTCAGCAAATTAATGCAACACAGTGTTGGGTAGTTTTTTTTTTTTTACTGATTTATTGTTAAACTTCTTCATAATTGATCAACTTGACTGCACCTGTTTGAAATCGCAGAAAGTGCATTTTCCTATTTCTTGTAATCAAGTTTCATAAACTTCTTTTCTCCTATTTTTATCCAAAAAGAACATGCTCTAAAAAATAGATGGTTTAGAAGAATATTAGCAATGTAGTTAAGATGTATGTGTATCTGTCTTGGGGTTTTGGAATCAAGCTATTTGTGAAGTGATAGAGAAAATTGCAAGGTGCCTCTGAAAACTCAGCAAATTAATGCAACACCAGTGTTGGGTAGTTTTTTTTTTTTACTGAATTATTGTTAAACTTCTTCATAATTGATCAACTTCACTGCACCTGTTTGAAATCGCAGAAAGTGCATTTTCCTATTTCTTGTAATCAAGTTTCATAAACTTCTTTTCTCCTCTATTTTTATCCAAGTTTTGTCTGCAAATAAAGAAATGTTGAATAGTGCAGGGAGTTTACATTGCAGTGCACATTTATGCGTGTGTTAATTACCAGGTGTGCTACCTGATATTGTTTGTAAAGCAATTGTAGTTTTAGAACTTGGTCCGCGACAATAGTCCAGTACTCTGATCTATTTTTGGGTTCATGTCTATAAACTTGTTCAAGTTTTTTATCCTCTTCTTTCATGCTTGACGTCACCCTAGAAAGTAAAAGGTTTTGATTCTATTTTCTAATTGTTCATGCATTAACATGATAATACCTGGTGCAGGGAGTTTTACATTGTAGTGCACATTTATGCGTGCGTTAATACCAGGTGTGCTACCTGATTTTGCTTGTAAAGCAATTGTAGTTTTAGAACTTGGTCCGCGACAATAGTCCAGGACTCTGATCTATTTTTGGGTTCATGTCTATTAACTTTTTTTCATCCTCTTCTTTCATGCTTGACATCACCCTAGAAAGTAAAAGGTTTTGATTCTATTTTCTAATTGTTCATGCATTAACATGATAAATAACTCACTCAAATACGAGAATCATATTTGCAGCTACTGGGCTTTGACATGAAAATTAATAGGAGGATCACACTACATTAGAATGAAAAATTTAACCTTTGGAGGTTTTGGCGGAGTTGGTCGAGGATAAATTGTGCTAATATTTTTAGCATGATTTCATAGAAATTAGAGGTAAAACCAAGTCCTTTATTCACTGAAGTTCGTGGTTGGGTACAATAATTGGATTCTTAATTACAATTTCCCTCCGGACCGAATGAATTGAAAATGAAAAAGACATATATAACCGACAACAAATGAAAGAATTACTTTGGACTTGATGCTTACTGTGTAACTATTTTTAATTAGAAAGTGCGCAAGGTTTCAGAAACCAAAAAACATCCAAGGTTCTTGCTTCTTTCTCAGCGATAATGGAAGCATTTTTTACACTATTGCCTTTGTCCCCAGGTTCCTCATTTTGCAGCTCCTTGCTGGTTTGCTCCAGATCTTGAAGGATTCCCCTTTCCTGATTGTCAGCCATTGATTTTTATAATTCAATCAGTAACTGCTGATACATAGATATATACAAATTACTACAACCCTGCAAGGTTTCCTCTCCTAGGTTGGGTTGGAAATCACAGCCATGCATAAACTTAGCTTTCTCTGTTAAAATTAGTCTTTTTTAAAAAAAAATACTGTTTGGCTCCAAGAAAACAGAGTAGATAAAAGTAGGTGTGGCATACCGGGGGCCTCAATCTGGAAGGTTTGAGAGGGGTGACTTTGGTAGGCCCATGACCAGCTGAAAAACATTGAGGAGAGGGAGGACATGTTCGAATTTGCAACAAGCTTTCATCTTCCTTGCGCTTTAGATTCTTCAAATCCACGGAGATTGGAATGTTCTCTGCTTCATCAGCTCTCCTGCACCATATGGTTACCATATTTCAGTCACTCCTACAAACATTTCTTTTCTTTTTTTTCTTTTTAACATTGTTGTGCAAAGAAGCAATAAACAAAATAGAAAAGTGCAGATAACAAAAAACCAACAAGACAAAGAACACTAAAGATATATGTGGTCCACTAATCACAGATGAAAAGTACAAGTGTTGAAACCCTCACATAAATGTGTCCAACAATAATTACAGCAGTTCTCTCATTTTCTCAGAAAATTACAATTTGCAAGGGTCCCAAAACGCTAAAACCAAAATTGGGCCGAAATGGTGTGATTCAGACCATCAAGTGCCGATCGGCACACAAAGAGGAGGGTTTCTCTAGTTGAGTGTTGATCAGAACTCACTGTTAGCAAGCTGCAATTTCTCCAAATTGGAGCCGGCCTTGCCTCGGCTCTACGGCAGCCAAATAAGAAACAGTGAAAATTTTAATTGAGATGTGAGTTGAATCAGAAATACAGGACACCAACAACAAAAGTTGGGGTAGGAACCCACTCCTACCTTCATCATTGTATGCACGAGCAAAAATAATGTGTATTCAAAGGCTCTAAATAGTATCTTCCATGAAACATTCTACTTAAGTGGAACCTTTTAAACCGCAATGTATCCATATTTAAATGAGTTGAGGGTTCGAATTATTTGAATTGTTTGATGTTATATGTAACCAAGCAAATGGAGCTGGACAGACCAAACCCCTAAACTGAACATGATTTAATGATAACCATTCTTAGAAATGTTTGTGGATATGCATTATGTGCATGCATGTATTTTATGTGTATGCAGGTAGGGGGAGAGGGAGTCTTACTTCTTCCTTATCTGCTTCTCCTTGACGTTGCTTTTCTCCACTGCTTCACACTTCTCTTTACTTACTTCAAGCAATGGCTTCCTCTCTTTTTCTCTCTCAGTCAAATCTCCCAAAACATTCCTTCCTTGTTTCTTCATAGATAATGGACTCTTCTTCGAATTCGATCTCTCCACATTCTCTTTCTCTTTTGCCCTCGTTGCCAATCTCTTCAATTCATTGCAAAACTCAGTTATCTGATTCAATATATCCCGTCCTGCAAATAAGTTTCTTGCTGATAGCGTGCTTTTCAGCCGTGGTGTATCCTTCTGAGGAGTATTATCGATCTGTTTCTTTTCTGTGCTTGATTTGATTGCTGCTTTCATGACATTGTATTGGTGATTTGGAGTGGAGAAATTAGGATTTTGATTCTCACCATTGTCGACAAATCTATTACATTTTGATTCTTTGTTTGATGAAATTGAAGATTGGGTGAGCCCTCTTCTCTTCAAATTAGCATCTCTGAGTGAAAAAATGGAGTGAAATTTAGCTTATATATGCAGAATTGAATTGAATTTAATATAAACAGATGGGACTTTTGTTGATACCTTGGATTTCGGTCACCTACTGGAAGGATCTCAGAAACACTAGCTGATCTCTGAAGTCAGACAATTATAATAGAATTAATCCTCTGTTTGATAGCTCAGAAAATGCAGGGGAAAAAAAGGAAAAAGGAAAAACAGAATGCTTAATTTGTTTGGATTCAAAGACGAAAGATTGAACTAAACCAAGAAAAGTATTTTTATTGTACGACTAACTTCAGGTCCCATGTATATAAAACTCCTTGACTGACAATGTGAACTAGTTTTCTTTGGTAATTTTTCTTTGAAACAAAATGGAAGAAAATTGTACAGAGGTCAAGAAAACTGAGATTGAAACCTTTGAAGTAGGCGTTTCATTGAGGAAATCTTCAGCTGTCTTTGGATGATTGCAATCTGCAACAAAGAAAAATGACACAGAAAGCGAAATTACAAACAAAAATTCTCGACTAAGTAGTTATTCACAATTTAGTACATATATATATATATATATATTTATATATGCGTGTACCAGGTCTGCAGAACCAGGCTTCATCATCAACAGAATCTTCAGGAGCAGAGAAATCAACCCATTGAGGAGCGCTTATGTGCTCAAACAGATCGTCTTCTACAAATACAGAGTTTATGGTTTTCCAATCGATTTTGGCTGGCTCCATTTCACAGAGAGAGAGAGAGAGAGAGAGAGAGAGAGAGAGAGAGAGGCGAATTCGAATTGACCAGCAAATCAAAAGCTCTCTTCTTTAACACAAATTATGAAGCTGTATGTCGAACAAAACCCTATGACACACAATTCGGAAAATGTTGCAAATAACGAAGGATGGGGTTAGGGTTTAGACTGTCTAGACGAGAGAGAGAGACAGAGAGACAGAGAGAGAGAGAGAGAGAGCGATGGGAGAAGAATAACGTTAGCGGGGAAATGAGGGAATGAACCGTTGAGCAGGGGTTTATTATTTTTCGACCGTTGGAGATTTCTTATTTATTATTATATTATTTATGTTTCCAGGACTTGAGGCTTGACTGTTGAGCTTGGGCACGTGAATCTTTCTTTGGATCTGAGTACTGAGAAGGGAAAGGAAACAGTGTGGTGGGAATAAACTTCAATCACTACATCCATCCAACCACAGCAAATGTGGTTTCAATATTTTGGGTAGGTCTGGCTAATGGGCACGTTTATGCGGGTCGTAAATAAGTTGAACCTATGACGTTCATGGAAGAGAACACCTGTGAAATTAAAATTAGTTAGTGCATGATTTTTATCTAATTTATTATGTTTTTTTCTTACTTTTACGGGTATCGATATAATTAATAAAAATGATAATTAGTTAGCCTATTTTACTAACATTTTTTCTCAAATACCTTTTTTTCGGTTTCGGCTCTCTTAAGAAACCTCAATAATTATTTAACAATGACCCAATAATTATACAGAAGTCTCAGAATCTTGAATCTTGTAAATAAAGTTTAATTTTTTTTTCAAAAATACTTTAAAAGCTCACAGGAATTTCTCATTTCTAAATCTCTTGAAAAAACTCAATAATTAGAAAATTCCACAAATACAAGTTCTAAAAATAAAGCCTAACCCGATTCATGTTATAAATACAAGTTCTAAAAATAAAGCCCAACCCGATTCATGTTATAAGGAATAAATAAATCACATTTCCATAATACTTACGTGAAAGGGAAATTAACACATTCTTGGGTGGGTCTTATAATGAATGAAATTTTAGTAGGGAGTACAACTTATCTTTATTATCCCAGTAATTATGTAAACCAAAATTTAAATTATCAAAGTATTACAATAAGTAGGTCAAATTTGATTAACTAGGTCAGTTAGAGATAAAGTCTAGTATGCACTGTGCTAATCCTAGCAATGGATTAAAATTTTGCAACTCAGAGTTAAAAAGCTTTGCACAAACTTCTTTGCATCTTATTTAGTATATTTCCATTTGAGAGGCAGCTTCTCCTTAGTGGAATTTTGATGATATATGGGATTAATGTCTTTTGATAATTGTTGTGAAATTAATGATTTATGTAATAAGAATTAAAGAGAAAGAAAAAAATTGACACAGAAATTTTATGTGGTTCGACAATGTACGTACCTATGTCTACGGGTGCGGCTATGTTTTACACTAATTAGAAAATAGGGTTACAATGTATTTATATTGCATCGCAGTTAAATTCTAATCCTAATCAGATATATTAAAATTTTCTAATATATTCCGCACATAATACCTAGTTTACTTGTTATAATAATATAATTCATATCACTAACAATAATAGTATGGATCCCCTTGAGCCTAAGGATGATTGAGGAGATCCATTGAAGTCCGAGTTAGAATTTTTAGTATTTTCTTTTCTATCTAAGGATGGATCTTAACGCAACGATAAGATTATTTTATTGTAACTTAAAAATTACGAGTTGTGTATAACTATTGTCCCATATCACCAAATGAGTAGAATGACATTTTTGTTTACTAATGTAAGAAGGTGTCTTTTAATGTTTGATTTAAAAATAAACAAAATAAGGAAATTGAGGGGTTTAAAGTTCATTTTGCTGACGAAGGAAAGTTAATAATTATTTGTTTTGTCACGTAATAAGTGAATATTTGTTTTACCTTTACTGCTTATATAATAAATAAAATTACTCTCATTTCTCTCTTTTATTTTTTTAAACAATATCAATTTTTTTTTCATTCTTTAATTATCCAAACAAAAAGAAGAGTTGATGCCTTCATTTCTTTTCATTTTCTTCTCTCTTATAACATTTTAATGTCATCATTCTCTTTCCTTTCTCTCCTACTAAACCAAACATAATCTAGGTAGGCTGAGTGATGGTATAATACCACTTATCACTCTTCCTTCAAGATGACACCTTTTGGAGCTGTGTATGGGGTTCCACCACCGACATTAAAAATGTACATACCGGGAACAACCAAGGTTCAAGCTTTGGAAGAATAGTTCAAGGATCGATACAAGGTTCTTAGGATTTTCAAGGGAAATTTGAAAGCTGCCCAGGAAAGAATGAAGAAATTTACAGATCGACATAGGACAGAAAGAGAGTTTGAGGTTGGAGACTGGGTGTATTTAAGACTACAACCTTACCGGCAATTATCGTTGGTGGTATGAAGGTCCTTAAAGTTATCAGCCAAATATTTCGGACTATATTAGGTTGTTCGCAGAATTGGACCAGTTGTTTATGAACTCAATCTGCCAGCAGAATCTAGACTTCATCTCGTGTTTCACGTGTCCTGCCTTAAGAAGAAGTTAGGAAGAGGAACCAACCCTAACGATACCTTACCACCTTTAACAAAAGGAGGAGAGGGTTATAACCTGAGCCTCAAGCCATTCTTGCTCGCATGATGGTAAAGAGGGGAAACAAGGTTGTCACTAAAGTTCTCATTCAATGGCGTGAATTTTCAATTGAAGAGGCCACGTGGGAGAAATACTACTCAATCATGGAACGCTATCCCAATTTTCACCTTGAGGACAAGATGGGTCTAGGGGGGGAGAGAATGATAGGACTCCTTCAGAAGTGATTTCTAAATCTAATGGATCTTGGTGAGTTGTTTTGTTTGAGTTGAATAAGCCAATCTAGCTGTTGCTATTTTGAGGGTTCGTTAGAGTAGTTGTAGTAAGTTGGGATTCTATTTGGATATTTTGTTAGCAGTTGAGTTATAGTAGGAGTAGGAGTAGAAGTAGGAGTTGATTGTTGGGTCCATTTGTATTTAAAGAGAATAAGCTTAACAGCACCAGTTCTTATAATACCAGATTTTTTCCAACCATTTGAGTTGGATTGTGATGCGTCCAAAGTTGGTATTGGTGGGGTTTTAAGTCAGCATAGCAGGCCAATTGCTTTCTTCAGTGAGAAGCTAAATGGGGCAAAGTTGAACTATAGTACGTATGACGTGGAGTTCTACGTTGTGGTTTAAGCTTTGAAGCATTGGGAGTCTTATTTGGCAAATAGTGAATTCATTCTGTATTCTGACCATAAAGCCTTGAAGCATATTAATAGTCAGGATAAGCTCTCAACTCAGCATGCCAAATGGGCAGCCTACTTGCAATAGTTCACTTTTGTCCTCAAACACAAGTCTGGAGCTTTGAATTGGGTAGTTGATGCCCTTAGTAGGCGTGTTACATTGCTCACCACCATGCACGCTAAGGTACTTGGGTTTGATTCTTTTTATGATTTACTACCTACTGGCCCATATTTTGCACCTATTATGAGTGATATGGAGGCAGGAAAACGCTCTGAGTTCCATATGCATGATGGGTTTCTTTTCAAAGGAAATCAGTTGTGTGTTCCGGATTCTAGTCTTCGTTTGAAGATCATAAAGGAATTACATAATGAAGGTCATGTGGTACAGGAAAAAACATTGCAGTTGGTGTTAGATTCCTACTTTTGACCTACTATGCAAAAAGAGGTGGCTAAGTTTATAGAATGGTGTCGAATCTGCCAAGTCTCCAAAGGCAAGTCCACTAATGCTGGGTTGTACATGCCACTCCCTATACCTAGCTAGCCTTGGACTGGCGTGAGCATGAATTTTGTTTTGGGCTTACCTCGTACTCAATGAAGTATGGATTCTATCTTTGTGGTAGTTGACAGATTCTCAAAGATGACACATTTCATTACATGCAAGAAAACATCAGATGCAATTCATGTGGCACAACTTTATTTTCGTGAGGTGTATCGTCTACATAGGTTGCCTCTTTCTATTGTTTCAGATAATGACACTAAATTTCTTAGTCATTTTTGGCGATATTTGTGGCGTTTACCTAATACTAAGCTGAACTTTAGCAGTGTTTATCATCCTCAGATAGATGGCCAAACTGAAGTGGTCAATCACTCATTGGGAGATTTGCTGCGTTGTTCGGTGGAGGATCATGTGAAGTCATGGGATCAGAAGTTATACCAGACAGAGTTTTCTTACAACCGTTCTACTAGTCATAGCATGCAATTTAGCCCATTTTTTGTTAACTACGGTTACAAGCCGCAATCTCTGATTGATTTGGCTCATGTTCCTGATTTGAAGCGAGTTAACGGCAAGTCAGAGGATTTGTTTGCTCAAATTCAAGAAATTCATAAGTCCACGGCGCATGTTTTGCTAGAGACAATTGCTAAATATAAAAGTGCTGCTGATAAAAGGCGTCGTCACGCTGAGTTTGACGTTGGGGACTTTGTGTGGGTTATTTTGGTGAATGACCATTTTTTAATGGGGGAATATAACAAGCTGGCAACACGAAAAATTAGTCATTTGAAAGTGCTAGAAAAAAATTATTCCAATGCCTATCGTCTGAAAGTGCCAAGTTATATTCGTACATCCGATGTGTTTAATGTCAAGCATATTATTCCATATTAAGGTAACAGCTCGGATGACGACTCTTTGAATTCGAAGGCAAATTCTCTCCAACAAAAAGAGGATGATGCAGTAACTTTGCATACAAGGGTCAAACATTAGTTTTTAGTAAATTTAGTTTTTAGTTATTTTTATCATTTTTAGTAATTTTTGGTTCTAACCAAATATGAGTCAAATAAGCTTAGATCTTCTTTCCGTTTTCACTAGCATCTTATTTTTTGTTGTAATTCAGTTTTTAGAAAGTTTTGAATTTTGTCATATTTTTTATCAAATTCATATCTTTTCTTTTATTTTATGTGTTTTGGCCATTAGGGTTTTAACCTTATAAATATGATGATATGTAATGATAGTGAGAGTTTTTTGGTGATAATAAAATTCTCTTGAGAATTATTTTCTCTTACCTAATTCTTGATATTCGTAAGAATCAATAAATATTGAATGTCTTTTGTTTCTGATATTTTATTTGTGAGAAAATCAACATATTCAAAAAATGATTGTGATTGATTTTTTCACTACGCAGTAAATCACTTGGGTTGTTAAATTTGTACGTTCCAAGTTCCAACGAAGCTGTCTTGGTCAGCAGGATTTGAGGAGTTTCTAATTACTACCTTGGGAGAGCTTTAGATTCTAAAGAAATGATTTTAAGAGAATTAATTCTAGAAAAGTAATTTATAAAAATTAGTTTGATATTTGAATTGATATATTTTAAAAATAATTTTGATGTCAAAAGTGTTTCAGAGTGTTTGGTAAAAATGTTCAAAAGTAATTCTTAATTATAAAATGCCATTTTTGTCCTTTATTTTGTACTAAATCATTTTAAATATATTTGGTCACGTGTTATATAAAAATAAAAATAAATTACATATATATAAATAAATACATTATTATTATATTAAATATATAAAATAGAAGTAAAGAGGGTTAAAAATAAAATGAAAATGAAAATGACATACCTTATAGTTTGTAATAGAATAGGGGCAAAAAGAGAGAAAAAATTCAACACAAAAAGTTTCAAAAGCTGCGTAAAGTAGTGTTTTTGCCGAGCAAAATGCCCGACGTGGCTACTCTGACGCACGCCCGAACGACAGATTAACAAAAATGAATAAATCCAATATAACAAACATTTCTGTTAACAATTTTATCGTTGAACATCAATTCCTTGATCAAAAGAACCAATAAGTCGGGGTTCAATAAGCTGCTTTGCGTGCTTTTTGAAATCAACCTTGATTGGCAATGCTTGCTTATCAACAAGGTTAATCTTTAAAGTAACACACTGTTAGAAATTCCAATGAAAAATGTCTATATAATCTCCAAACATGAAGAGACCT
The DNA here is from genome assembly GCA_008638375.1 of Nyssa sinensis. Classification (NCBI taxonomy): domain Eukaryota; kingdom Viridiplantae; phylum Streptophyta; class Magnoliopsida; order Cornales; family Nyssaceae; genus Nyssa; species Nyssa sinensis. Next base: position 36,881,942 of record CM018052.1, read on the forward strand.
TTCTTCACCCCCAAATTGTTTGCACAAAAGAAAAAAAATGGTATTGTGTTGCCAGTATCAGTACTTCTATGTTGAATTCTGCTGAAAATATATACAAGACAATAAGCCTTGTTTCTTTCCATGAAATTCATATCTTAACAAGAAAATTATAATGTGAGAGTGATCACAGACAGACAGTTTTCTGCATAGGTCCGAGTGACTCATATATTGCTTTTCTGCTTAAATGAAATTTTTTCCCAGAATTCTTCAAAGATTTTAGGCCCTCATCTGTGCAACATCGCCTCCAAAATTATAATCAAAGTTATTCTCAACAGGCTAAAGCCCTCCATTAGTATCCGGGTGTCCCTAGCCCAATCAAGTTTTATTTCGGGTCGTCAAACCAGTGACAACATAACTATAGCACAAGAAATTCAAGAGTCTAAAATAAATAAGCTAGTATATAACTATCAATTATTCCAGTACTTGGGACCCTCTCATCTTGTACAACATTACAGCTACATATTCGATCCTACAGAATGAGAAGTCAGCTGAAGGAATAAAAACACAGACCCAGACACGTGTTGTTTGGCGTCTGTGTGGGGTGCAAAATTGCAAGCCAACCCGCTATTCTCCCAACAGAGCATTCCCAAAATTGCGGAGCTGGCCTGCTTTTTTTAAGCCTCGGCTGCCCCGCCAAACTACCCCTTAGTCTCAAATCTACTTGAGACAACCAAAGCATCTTAATACTTTTAGACCAGTAACCACTTTGTTCAAAAGACGAGAACCTGAACCACTACACAATCGTATCTAATCCTGCAACAAAAGTTAGAGACAAATAATAGAGGCGTAGCAATATAATATAAAGGCAAGTGTTGTGTGACAGCTCAACAGCTTGGCATCATTGAAGAAGAAGAAAGGATAACTCAATGGGTCAAACCTCATCTCTCATTTGGAAAACAGAAATACAGAACCATAGAGGAAATTAATGCCTCAATTCATATGACTGAAACTCAACAAACAGCAATTGCATTGCAGCTGCTCTAATATATCAAGTTTATAAAATCTAAAAATTCCATCTAAAATGGAAAAATGGGTTCGGGAGTATCTCCCCCTAGAACGGAATTATTTGAAGAGAAAATTGCCGAGGTGAAATATAAGAACTCAAAAGTTTTTCATCGCCATCTAATGCTAATGGGCAAAAGAAGGGAAATAAATATACCCTTATTTAACCACCACCAGATCCATACTTCTTTCCAAAGACAATCACCTGCAGCTTATCATAACCAGCAAGCACACCAGCACCAGCAACAGCGCGAAGAATGTTTGCACCAGCACCCTTGAAGAGAGATTTGGCACCCTCGTTCTTCAGGATCTGAGAGAAAGCATCTAGCGAGCTCTTGTACTTGACAGCTTCACCAGAGGTCATCATCATTCTTCTACGAACAGTGTCAATTGGGTACGACGCAAGGCCAGCACCGTTGGTAATGACCCAACCAAGGGCAAAGCTAGCAAAGAAACTATCCTGGAATCGTTGAGAACAGAAAAAAAATTGTGATAATGCCGAATGATAATTTTAAGTATTCCAGACATCTAATGGTTTCCAACTTTTAGCGAGCAATGAATCAAAAAACTAAGTAAAACCTTTTCCTTATAATAACCAAACTAGTTCTTCCCCCCCAAAAAAAATGTCAAAGCAAAAGAAAGCAAACTGGCATCTGCTAAAATGGAAGAACAGGAAAGGCAGCAAAGAAACGATCTTGCTTGTCCTGTTGACACAATTAATGCGAATTATTCATCAATATAAAGAAGCACCCACAGTGCACATGTACTGCAACAGTTACCATTATTGGAAATTTGATTTAGGAGAATAACTTCAAGATTTTAACTGAATATAAATGACTAGAAACTAGAGATGCATCATGCCCAAGCAAAGTAGAAATCACAACCTCATCTTGTTACCATGTCATCATAAAGCCAATCAATGAAGATGAACACAAGTTACTAACCTGCAACTTTCCAGTTAGGATAACTGGCTTCAGAGAATCATACATTCCAAAGTAGAGACCGCGATAAACAATGATACCAACGCATGAAATGTTGAATCCACGGTAAAGGCCAGCAATACCATCTGATGCCAATGTCTTCCTGTAGACATCAATCAAGCCATTAAATTGCCTCTCTCCTCCCTTCTTCGCAGCCTTTGCATCATTTGCCAATCGGGTTCGAGCATAGTCCAGGGAATAGACAAAGAGCAGAGAAGAGGCACCAGCTGCACCTCCTGAAGCCAGGTTTCCAGCAAACCATTTCCAGTAACCATCCCTGTCTTTCTTAAAATTGAAAAGTCTCTTGAAGTAATCCTTAAAGGCAAAGTTCAAGGCCTGTTGCAATTTTCCAGAAGTTATTGAGAAGATAGTGCAGAAGAGAGAATCATTTTATGGGGTAAAAAAGTACAAGGGAGAAAAACAAGGCAAGAAATGACTAGCCTGAGTTGGGAAGTAACGAATGACATTAGCAGTGTTCCCTCTCCACAACGAACCAAACCCTTCATCCTTAATTGTTCGGCTGAAACAATCACCAATGCCCTTGTATGGTTCAGAGAGCCTACCAGTCTTAATCATCTCATCCTGATTCTGGATCAAAAGCTTCACACGTTCAATTGGAGCAGCAGCTGTTTTGGACACAGCTGCAGAAACTCCACCCATGAGGAAATCAATGGCAAAGCCAGCAAATCCTTTCTCCGAAGGGGCTTGGACAAAAACAGGTGAAGTGTTTGGTGCAACCATGTATAGATCGCGTGTTGCCTGACAAGGTTGCAACATAGGATATTGCAACGCAGCATTGGTGTAATTCCCATATTTGAATTGTCTCTGGTACATAGCAGGTCGTTGGAAACCACTATCATAAGCCTGAATATCTTGAGTTGGTCTAGATCTGAGAAGAATCTTGCTTGCTACCTTCTGAGCAACAGTTGGGTGTTGAGGTCGATCAATCATCATTCTTTCTCTACAAGAACGAAGAATTGACGTCAAAATAAGCTATCAGAGGACTACACAATGCAAGCATCCTTATTTATGAGTATGCAGACACAGAAAGGGGGGGAAATCAAAACTTTAAGACAATAGTAATCAAAACACTTATGAGATGCTAAGTCCCAGTTTACCAATTCAACAGTCTAATCAGGCAAGTGTTTCTCAACTAATTTAAATCAAGAAATGAACTTTTTATTCAAGCCATAACCAGAAAAAGTAATGCTTCACAAGGTTAAAAACGCGATATGCAGCAGGTAATGGTATGGAAGTAAAGACAACACATCCGTTTTATGACCTTAAATTTAATTTAAAAAATCAACAAATATTGAAAAAAATATATATGTTAAATGAATTAAACTTCCATATATATTACAAAAGGAAATCCTTTCCCCTTCAAAATTTTCCTTTTCAGTTGCATATATGGACAAAACTCAACAAGAAGTCTTCAAAAGAGGATAAGACATATCTAACAATTCAGATAGTTGTGCAACTTTCTAAAGATAGCACTATTGCCTCGTAAGCAAGCAAATGAATGAGGAAAGCAGGAACAAATGTCAAACTGCTAAATGGACAGACCTCAAAAGCAGACAGGACAAAACTGTGAAACAAGATAGTGATGGAACATTCTAATAGCATTATTGCCTCATAAGCAGGCGGCCGACAAAGGCAAAAAAGAACAGACAGAACAAACGCGATACTAATAATTGAGTCAATCAACTAAATCAATCACTCCATACAAATTTATACAGAGTATACCAATAAGCGGTAAGTCCAAAACATGACATGATGACACAGTTTACCACATACTGAAGACTAATCTAAATATTCCAACAGTGTTTGTCATTATTATCTTGATTGCATCTCCAAGCAGCACATAATACTCCAACAATGAACTACTAGTACAACATTGTGCAGATATGGTTCCTAAATTCTAACTGCATCTAAAGATCTAACATGACAGTGTTGATTTTAAAGTTCTTATACCACACAGACCAATAATATATAACCCAAGAAAATTTCCACCAGTTGCAATTCTGATATGGATAAAGTAGGAAACACCAAAACCAAAAACATAACCAGAACAGTGATCACAACTTGATATAATAAAAAAAAATATTACCACAAAAATTGCAGCTTGATAGTTCTAAATAAATGTAAAGTTCTCTTTCTTTTAATTTGTCAAAAAACAATTAGGTATGTAGACATTTGTGTAGAGTTGTTGGGGGATATTAGGCTTTAATTTTGTGTGACATTCCTTTTTTGTAATTATGGGTTTCACCAACATCGGGCAGTTCTTTAATATATACTTACACATTTTACTGATTAAAAAAAAAATCCATAAGCCCAATTGGAAGAAAAGAGTTTTGAGATATGGTCTTATCCAACAGTAATGAAAACGAATGTTCATTGCCCTTGGAAGAAGAGAAGGAAATCTTTTTTTAAAAAAAAAAAACCATTTCCTCTGTTTGGCATATTCCAAATACAGGAAAATAAGGAAAGTGGGATGAAATTTTTCAACATCATTTCTTTGTTCACCCCAAATATTTTCGTCACAATTGAGGAGAGATTTGGGGGGAGGGGAACAATAGTTGGGGTGCAACATATTCAAGCAAGGAACATGCACTTCACAAAGGGTTGAGAAATTTCCCTTTCTTAATTCTCTTATTACTTACTCTGTGTGTAGACAAACAGAGTAAAATAACAGATTGATCACAGAAAGACACTGTATCAATTCACCTAACAACTATTCCACTATATATATATAAATTCAACTGAAGAATAGATCTAAACAAAACGCGAGACATATAAAAAAAACTGGACACGGTATCAAGTAAAAAGTAATTAGACAGACGCATATAACCAGATCCAATCATTCCAGTAAAACGAAGAAACTGCAAATCCCATCATTCATACACGAAATCTCAGATTAAAAACTATAAATCAATACGAGAGTAATTGAAGTTACCAATTTCAACGGCAAAATCAACACAAAAACCTTAATCGATAACATCTACGCTATATATATATATATATAAGATCAATCGACAAGCGACTAATTTACCTTCGATCCATGTATCTACGAATCTACAAAGATCGATCAGAGAAATGTTATAAGATTTTAGAGCGATAAAGAGACGATCGCATATTACCTTGTGAGAATCAGCACCTGCTCCCTGCTAGTGCGGAAAGCTGGGGTCTCCGCCTTTCGCTCCTATGCCAAAAGTAGCGGAAGGTGGAGAGAAAATCGAGGAAGTAGTAAGTGGCCTATGAGAGGGGAGAAAGAAAACAAGGGTTTTCAAAGAAGCACAAGTGGCTTTTAATGGCTGTGAGTGGCCGATCGCTGAAGCGCTGACCCACGTGAAGAGAGCAAATGTTCCACCGTATCAAATGACAACTTTTTTGGTAAGCTCTACCTCGTTATCTACGCGATGATGGTATCTTACAATTTTTTTTTTTATTTTTGTAAAAATTAATTTTCATAAATTTTTAAAAGATTTTGAAATTTTTGACCGTGTTTATGCCTTTTAAATCAATTTTTTTTTTGAATGTCTTATAGTTCTCGAGGTAACAAAAATTGCTGAATTTTTTAATGCATAATAGATTCTAAGTTAAATGATTTTTTTATTTTTCTTTTTAAAATACTAAAACAATTTTAAAATAAAATTTTCAATATAAAAAATTCATGATATATTTTTTATATCTAAAAATTCAAAAAAAAAAATTAATAAAAAAATGTCTAATTATTAACTTCAATCTTAACACTTTTAAAAAATATTATTTATTATATTAAAATGACTTTCAAAATACATTTTAGAAAAAAAAAATATTAAAAATATATAAAATAAATTTTTCAATCCCAACAAATTATAAAATTTTATAAAATAAAATTTTATTTTTTAGGTATTCTAGATAAATAAAAAATGTTATGTATTTTTTTTATTGAGATTTTTGTTGTATCTATTATTTAGTATTTTTTTAAATGTATCTTTAAAGTTATTTTGGTCTAATGGATAATATTTTTTAACAGTATTAAAATAAAAGTTAATAATTAGACTTTTTTGTATTAAAAGTTTCTTTTTTAATATTTTTGATAGAAAAAATATATCATAAACTTTTTGAATTACAAAAAAATTATTTTAATGACTTTTTAGTATTTTTTTTATGTTTTTATTTTTATGAATTGGTTAGGAGTATCTTGAACCACCTTACGCGCATCAGACTAAGTCTCTATTTTCTGTGATAGTCAAGTCCATCCTAAATTATTTTAAGAACTTTTTAGTTTTTTTTTTTTGAATGAATCGGTTAGAAGTATCTTGAACCGCCTTATGCGCATCAGACTAAGTCTCTCTCTCTCTCCGTGATAGTCAAGTCCACCTTTTGAGTTCTATCTAGTAACGATTAGTCAAAAAAAATACTCAATTTTATCTCAAATGTCTTTATCACTCAATCACATTCTGAGTTATAGTTAAATGATTGATAATAAATTTATTAATGAAAAATTAGTTTAGTATTTAGATTGATATGTCATAATTGATTACGATGTTGAAACTAATTAATTGAAAAATATATGTTTTTTAAATATTTATCTTAATATGTCCTGAAAAGACTTTACCACATCACCGCCACGTCATTTGAAATAAAATTTTGAGTATTACAACATTACTCTAATTAATTAAGTGTTTTATAAAAATTTATGCCAAATAATTATTAAGGGTAATTTATTAAACACTTCATTGATAATAAACGGTTTGTGATACAATTTTAAATTGCACTTATTAGTTATTATCTTTTCGTTAAATGTGATTTGACTTAAACTGATAAGTCTTATTTATTTTATTTAATTGATCAAATCTATTACAAATTCATTTATTTCACAATTGTTAAGTAATTTTTAAGAATTAATTTAAATATTTAACTGCTTAATTAAAATAATTTTTTTATATAATTACTCAACTCTAATGGTATTTTTCTATGGCTCAACCAAACAAAGACTTAAGCTTATTGCAACGTTAATTAGTTAAGCTCAAACTTTTAACTTGTTTCAAACGTCAACATTTGACGGCCGGAAAACGAGCGTTTCAAGCTAAACATGGACCTAACGTTATCATAAAAATAGCTTATTGCATAATATGGGCACATGGTTCGCTTCCACTACCCTTGTTCGCATGGGCCGCTGCAAACAATCTGGAAGCCACGTCACCATAACACTCTCAAGATTGCCTCCTACGTAGTGATGTGGCAATCTCAGGATAGATAGGAGTTGATATTCGACTTTTCTGTAAGATTATGATTTAAAGGATTGGATCATATATCCACGTGTCTGAATTTATTGTAACGATACATATAATATATCATATATGTAATATTTCAAATATAATAAAAAAAAAATTGATAAATAAGAGTCCCTCACTAAAATCTTCATTACAGCATGCCACTTTTTCTAACAAAGTGGTGGAATCAAATTGGAAATATAAATAGATTTAAAATATGTAAATAAAAAAAACGAAACTTTTATTAGAATGTCAAATCTCAAAATTAATAAAATGGAAATAACAAATTTATTTATAAAATAATAAATATCACATTTACTATTTTATTTGTTATTTCCCTTGAAGATGGTCTAACAGGCTTATAAATTTTTATATCTTTCTATTTCTTTATTTTTTTCCTATTTCTTTTCAACCCATTTAAATGTTTAGAGATAATTTTTTTTTAAAAAAAAAAAGGTAAACTGTATATAAAATATTTAAGAGTTATATAATTTTCATTTTTAGTTATTACATCGAATAAATATTTGATATTTTAAAAAAGTTATATGAGTTTCTTTTACTTCATAACTAAGGAAATGAGACAAGACTGTGTGAGAATTATTCTAAAATGTACTAAGTGTATTTCATTTTTATTAAATTTGTTGGAGTGTCCCACATCGCCTGTCTCTAGCTCCTCTGGTCTATACATAAGGGTCATCTCTCCCTCTCCTTAACACCTGGGTTTTAAGAATCGAGCTAATTTAGAGTTGGGTCTCCAATTTTCAATAAAATTATTTATATTTAAAAAAAATTAATGTCTTTCAATTTAATTTTGTTCACATTTTAATAACTTACTTACAAATATTAAAATATTTAAAATAGTTCACTTTTAGGTTTGATATTTTAGTAAAGTGATATAAGTATTTACTTTTTACGGAATATTAAATTATATTAGGTTTAATATTTTAGTAAAGTGATATAAGTGTTTATTTTTTACGAAATATTAAATTATATTAGGTTTAATATTTTAGTAAAGTGATATAAGTGTTTACTTTTCACGAAATATTAAATTATATCTCGCAATATTTAAGTAGTGTGAATACTCATTCTCCATATAACCATAAGTTACATTTCCCTTCTCATTATATATAATTTTTTTTTTTTCAATATTTCCCTCCCAAGCCTCTCAAATTTTCACTTTATTGTTTCGTAAAACATAAAAATGGGTGTTTTTTTTTTTTTGGCATGACTTTACCTAGCAGTTCATTTAAAAGTTTTGGGAGAGAAAAAAAAAAAAAAGAAACAATAATTTAAAATAGAAAATAAAAGAAAAGAAAATAGAAGAAAGTGTTAATCTTTATCTTGTTAAATAATTATTGAGAGAAAAAGAGAATGTAAACATATCAACAATATGGGTGTTGTATGGTATTTGTGTATTGTGTATTGTGTTACAAGGGAGTGAACTCTCTTTTATATAGGAGAGAAAGAACATACAAATAGAAAGTAAGAGAAAATCAAAGGGAAAAAAAATTGAAGGCAAGAGAAAAGGAAAGAGAGAAGAAAAAGAAATAGGAAACCCTAAAACTATACACATATATTGTTAACACCCCCGCAAACTCAAGGGGGGCAAGGCAAGGCAAGGCCAACTTGAGTTTGAAAACAAAATCTGGAAGTGGATAGTTGACAGTTAACTTGTTAGCGTTGTGACTGAAACGTAGATGTTACCCAAATTGACATGATTATAGAGATGAACTCTTAATAGAGTCAATGATAGTGAATGGAAGTGTGGAATTGGAATTAGAACTGAAGGCGGGTATATGGAAGCACAATTGATGGTGTGCATGGCAGATTCTAATGGCAAAGCATGGAAGTGTGTACTCGGTTCTAATTGAGCTGATCACATGATGGAACACATGGCTAGTAGTGCTAGAACATGTGTTGAACACGTGACAAAATATGTGCAAGAACTTATGTGGCATAACACGTAATTGAAGATACTAGACACATAGCATAACACGTGTAAGAGCTTACGTGGTGTACCACGTAATTGAAGATATTAAATACATGACGTAACATGTGTAAAGATTTACGATGCGAAACACATAGTTGGTGATGCTAGTGGCTATTAGTGATGGTAATGGCAGTATATTTGCAGCGTTGAGCAATAGTGGTGATAGTAGTCACTATAGTGAGTTGGTGATGGTAAGAGTCAAAGAAGGGCCGTTGGAAAAGGAGTGGTGATAGTTATCACCACTTTAGGTTTGGAACTAAGAATATTAAAAAGTTATGACTCTGAAACCATATTAGATTTTGTGGAATAATATAAAAGAGAAAATAAATAGAGAAGAAATATGTATTCTATTGACTTGGGTTATGACTCTGAAATCATGTTAAATCTTGTAGAATAATATAAAAGAAAAAGAAATAGAGAAGAAAGATGTATTCTATTAACTTATTAAACCTAGTTCTAAGACCATGTTGGGAGAAAGAGGGAATATAAACATATAAACAATACTTGTATTATATTGTATTTGGGTATTGTGTATTATGTTACAAGGGAGAGAGCCCTCATTTACACAAAAGAGGAAGAGCATACAAATAGAAGATAAGAGAAAATGAAAGAGAGATGAAAAATGAAAGGTAAGAGAAAAGGAAAGAGAGAGGAAAAGGAAATAAAGAAATAGAAAATATTAGAGTTATACACATATAATAGAAAACTCTAAAACTATACGTATATATTATTAACAAGTTCATGAGAGAAAATAAAAGAAGATCATTATTTTAGTGTATGAAAAAAAGAAAAGAAAGTATAAAAAATCATTACCAACTATACTATTTCTTTTTTTATGTTTAATTTTTTTTTATGGGTATTTTTGGTATTTTATTTTTTTAATCAAACACATTCTTTTTAAATTTCTCTATTTTTGAAAATATTAGAGAAGTAACCTAAAACACTTATTACATTCTGCTTAGATTAGGAAATTTAGAAAAAAAGAAAGGGAAAAAAAGAAAAAGAAATAGAAGGTGAAAGAGAGGGAGAAACTTCTTGAACTCTTACTTTATTTAATTTATCCTCGTCTCAAAAGTAGAAGATGAAAAAGATGGAAGTAATAAAAGAAATTCTTTTAATAATTTTTTTTAATATCACTTCTAACTTTATAATTATAAAAAAAAAAATCTCTATTTGATAATATAATAATAAAAAAATGTAATTTTTTTCTTTTATTTATTTATTTTATTAATCTCCAACAAAATAATAAAATTATAATATTTATTTTCTCATTTGTCATAAAAAAAAAAGAAGAAGATGAATTACACTCTACTATCTACCCTTCTTTTATAGCTAATGTTATGATCTCGTATGATTTCTTCTCATTTTTTTCCCCTGTTAAAAGCTTCCAAGAGATCACTCCGAACCGGAAGAGAAAATGTTCCGTCTTCTCTTTCCATCCTCCTCTACCTGGTTGCTTTGTCACATCAGCCCACCCAACGATCTAAATCTCTTTCAAAAGTGCCGTTATTTCATATTTCTGAACAGGTTTAACAAGAACGATGATTTTCTATTTCATCTTTGCTATCCACAGGTACCGTGAATCTCTTTGATTTCCTTTAACTTTGATCAAAATATATGTTGTCTTCATAACTCCCACTTTTAGCTTTTTCGCTCTGGTTGAATTCGAAACTGTAATGAATTTGTATCAGGAGAAATTATTCCCCAATGGACATTGCTCAACAAGGAGTCGTATGTTTTGAAAATATATTGGAGTTGTATGTTATGAAAATATTTGGAAATATATTGGATTTACTTGTACAATTCTAACTTTTGTTCTAATTTATTCTTCAATTTGTCTGAATATAATTCAAATATTTGTGCCAATATATATGCTTATGTATATGTATGTATCCCAAATAGTATGACATTAGGGTTGACCAGGGAACCAAATTCAGACTCAAACTTAAATTTGAGTTAAAAACTCTAAAAAATGCTATCTAGTAGTAGACTCAAACTCAACACCGCATCTATTTTTTTCTCAAACTTATACTGAATCTATTTTTTCTAAAACTTAAACTCAAATCAATATAATACTATTCACAAACTCAAATCACTGTTGAAAGCAAATTTATAACTTTCAGGATACGATGGAAATATTTTTAGGATAGGGTGGAAATTTTTAAAAAAGATTTAAATAAAAACTAAATGACTCTCGGAAAGCATCAAACTCAAATGAAGCCTTTACTCAAATTTGAGTCACTGAGATGACCTTATACCAGAATAGTGTGAATCGTGTCTTGCTTGTGTGTGTGGATGCATCATGAGTGCGTGTGTTTTCTGACCTAGTGTTGCATTCCTCTGCTTTCTAAGATTTTATTTTTTATTTTTATTTTTACTTTGATGTACACGTGCCATGTGTTATTATGCCAATATTTGCGTTCAAGGGTGATAGGTAACAGAGGAATTAACTGACATAAAAGAATGAGACCATTTGCTTTATGTCAAACTTGACAATCAAATGCTGTCTTATTTCTCACAAAAAATTTCATTGTGGAATTGCAAATTACCCTTTTAACTCCCATATTCACATTTCAATATATAGTTTTTGTATTATATGACAACTTATTTTTCCCCGACGTGCCAAAAACAAAGGTGAAGCTACTATAATGGATAGATTTTGATCCACCATGAAAGATATTGGTTGCCACCCGTTCATTGTCTCAGTTCAAAATTTCAAATAACTAAAGAAAAGATAGATCCAATCTGCCTTCCCTGGCCTCCCCAGGCCTCCCCAACACACTTTTTGATGCACAAGGAACCTTTTTCCATAGAGAAGAGATCTAAAATCTGGGTCACCTTGATTACCCTTCCTTGAACTTGAACCGGTCGAGAGAGATGAACCCGCACCACATTTTATAACCTTCGAACCGAAACCCCCAACTAGAGATGGAATTCCAGAACCTAAACAACTTCATTGAGAGCTCACTCATATAGTTCGACCCCGGCAGGGGAATAACTGAAAAGAAAAAAAAAACAGAGTGGGTGAGCAAAAAGCAAATAGCAAAGAGCAATGAAGACCAAACATGGAATTTCAAACAAGAAAACCCAGTAGCGGGAGGGAGATTCTCCAATTCCACTCCTCGGTTTATACATAATTGAAATTAGAGTGGGAAACTATGCTTCGAAATCAAGCTAAAAAAACCATCCCTTTGAAAGGGCCGACTTATTCCAATTCAAGCCAGAGTCTACCTACTTAGTAGTTAGTCTTTGCTAACCCAAAAATGTTGATGGATATTTTTAGACTGACCCTACAGCAAATAATTCTTCCAAGGGAGTGTTATATCAATAGACATAAAAAGAAATTGTTTGGTTTGATGGTTTACTTACAAAAATGGAAATTGTACTTCTTTTGTTTTATGAGTTGTGTGAACTGGATAACGTCTTCAATTAATGATAAGCTGGCTTAGACAGATTATCCAAGCATGACATTGTGGCATAAAAATCGAGGATATTCTGCTTGATTTATTCAAACAGTAGTTGAGGAAAACTAAAGCTTCTCCAACTGCTAAATCCATTGCTGCGGAGTATGTCAAATATAATTTATTACTTGTCTAAAACCTTCCAGTGGCCGCTACACACACTCTCTCTCTCTCTCTCTCTATATATATATATATATATTACATTGGGTCCAATGGCTGGACTACTCCACCCCCCCCCTTCCCCCCCCCCCCCAAAAAAAAATTTGGGGCTCATGGCAGTGTCACTTTTTTGGGTTAACATGGGTTAACACACCCTTTTGGGCCTACCCATATCATGTTGTTGTCATGTTGAATGATTGCGCATACCATTGCTTAGTCTTTAACCTACCATACCATGAACATTGCCAATTTATAGATCGAGCATCTTTATTCAGTTTTCTCTTCACACACACACACACACATATATATATATATATCATATTTTGTTGAACAATTTCTTATGCCATTTTTAGTCCTCTTAACCTGTGACACCATAAAGATTGCTAGTTCATAGACCAAGCATAGTACATATGTAGGTGCCATAATAATTGTAGGTGGATCCCTGCACACGTACATATGTATCAACCACTTAAATTGTCATTGGTAAATTTTTTCCCTATTTTTTCCACTTGGCATAGTTGAACAATCTCATTTGAAGCCATTCAGCTTCTATTATTTTTTCAGCAATCTCATTTGTTTTAAGCCAAAAGAAATAACCCCATCAGCATCGTAGCAAGCATTCTCTGGCCCTTAGTCACCTTTTATCATCTAATTTGAGTAAGAACATGATGGTCAATTTTCAGTACTCCACAGTGTTGATTTATGGGGTCCAAATACCATTTCTCCTCCTTTGGCACTGCTCAATCAGCATTTGGTCTTGAGAAAAATCAATCTACATGTAGTCTTAGGGTCAATACTTCTAAGGATAATCCCTCAAAAGGCTGGGTAGAAAGAAGACTTAATGATTTTATTCCTGGTCCTGAAGTTTTAGAATTGCTAGTTTTAGACATGCTCCAAATTATAGAAATGGTGTCAAAATGTGCCGCATTTACTCTGTATTAGCTCCACATTTCATGAATTGGCAAACGGTTGTTAGAGGTTGGAGTGACTTTGAATTGAGTCAAGAAGCATTCTCAGTTTTTAAGTCATTATTTCACCTAGAGTCCGGTGGTTTAAGAAACCAACAATAAGCAAATCCTTTGTTTTGGGAGGATCTGGTTATGTTGTTGATTTATTTTCTATTAAACCCAGCCTTAGTAAAGTGGGTAACTGGGCTCTTTGTGGCAGCAAGTGTTGTTCAGATATGACCAGACTATAGCATCTGAATTTAGGTTTCAGAGGGACATTGATTATTAGAGTTGCATCTGAAGAATGTTATGCCATGCAGTGAGTTTGAATTAGCAAAAAGAAGAGCCAGTTTTTTTCTTTCTCCTCATTGTTTCGATCTTTGTTCTGTCTACACTGCTACTACTTTTTTAGTTGATGATGTCAATTATTTTGTTTCAGCTATTGTTAGAGTTGAAGTTTGATGTAGAAATTAGGATTAAAAGAAAAGAGTAGAGAAGAACAAGAGAGATTTTAGAAGAAAAAGTTTTCAAGCAGAAGAAAAAGTTTTCAAGCATTAGAAAACCTTCTGCCCTACACCTTATAATAGAAAAATACAATAATACCCCTAAAAACAAATAAAGGACTACTTCTCTGACACTCCCCCTCAAGTTGGAGCATACAAATCAAACATGCCCATCTTGGAAGACAAACGATGATAAGAAGCTCGAGCTTTATCAGAGTGAAGAACTTTAATTTGTTTACCAAATTGAACAAAAAATTCATTATAGAATTTAAAAAAGATATTAGGTAACTCAGATCTCTTTTTCATAAAAAAATAACTATGTCATACGAGAATAATCATCCATAAAGATCACAAAATAATGGAATCCATTCAAACTAGAAGAACGGGAAGGTCTCCATATGTCTGTATGAACTACATCAAATGACTCAGACTGACGATTATGACTCTTACCCGAAAAGGAACTACGGTGATGCTTTCCTAACCGACAAGCCTCACATTCTAAATTAGACATGTGACTCAAATCACGAATAGCTAACTTGAGCTTGTCCAAAGATGGATGACCCAAACGACAGTGCAATTGAAGAGGTGAGACTGTTGCACTCAAAGCAGAAGTGAGAAAAGAAGAACCATCAGAATCCAAGTAGTAAAGGCCATTCTTCTCATGCCCAAGACCAATCATCTTCTTCGTCGCGAGGTCCTGAAATACACAAGAAGTGGGAGAAAAGGTTATGGAACAGTTTAACACTTTAGTCAATTGACTAACGAAAAGTAAAGTAAATTAAAGGAGAAACTAGGAACATAAAGATTAGATGCCAAAGATAAGAAATGAGTAGGATGAAGAATACATTTCCCAAGAACAGGCCGAGATGACCCATCAGCTAAAATAATATGATGCTTACTAGGATTCAAATTAGAAAAGAGAGATGATATGCCAGACATATGTGAGCTAGCTCCAGAGTCAATAACCCAGGACGAAGGCGAATATGCTACACAAGCAACATTACCCGAATCAACTAAAGTAGCAACAGATGAGGAAGAAGGAAGAGCAGTACACAATGTCTGAACTAGTTCGCCATGTTGAATACTGAGTGCATCATGAGAACTTGGATGGAGAATTCCAGATCCAAATGAACCAGCAAAAGCAGGCAATGACTGTGTGGTACCATCAATGACCTGGTGTACATAATCAGACTTACCATACTTCACCCAACAATAAGGTTCCGTATGATTAGTGCCACCACAATGAGCACACTTCCTGTCACCCCGTCCACTAACACGACCACCACCTCTAGAACCACCACGGGAACCACGACCACCACAGAGGCCACGAAGACCATAGCCATGACTACCATTGCTCGAGACTAAAGCAAAAGATTATGATGAAGATAAACTAGAGATGAACGTAACAGTCAGGAATATGCATTAGCAGCAATAGGTAAAGTCTCATCGACAAGAATCTGATCCTTAAAGTCATGGAGGTCAGAAACGAGACTAGATCGTAGAGAGGCAATCATAAAGTCTTTCCAATGGCGTTTTTGTTGCCCCAAATCAGTAGTGAAGGGATGATACTGCAATCATTGATCCCATAAATTCTTAAGAGTGCTATAATACTCGGACAATGGTTTTCTAGACTGTTTGGTAGTGAAAATTTGCTCATATAACTTATACACTCGAGAAACATTTCTTTGTTGAGAAAAAGATTATGCAATAGAGTTCCAAATCTTCTTTGAGGAGTCACAAAACTCAATCGTAGTAGCAACTTGAGAGTCCATACTATGCCAAAACCACCCCATAACCACGAAATCCTCACACATCTAATATTCATATTTTGGACCACTCTTAGGTGGTGGATTATCTGTCAAATATTGCAACTTGCGTTTCCCACGCAAAAAAACCTTCACAACATGTGCCCAAGAAAGAAAATTTAAGCCATTCAATTTCTTCGATGTAATATACTTGGGAACATCATCATCCCTTCCCAGTGAGGGTTTCTCTTCAGCCATAACTCAAATTAAGGCCAAAAAAAATAAAAATCCAAGGAATTTTTTTTTTCCAAGATTTAGCAACAAGACCAACCCAATAATCTAAAACACAAGGAAGCTTCAACTAATGCATATAAGCACTAACCCAACCATAGATACCTTCAAATGAGTCATCCACATTCAGAAAGACAAATTTCAAAGTCCACAGTGCACAAAAAAACTGTCCGAACGGCCAAAAACCACCAAAAAATGATAAAAAAAAAAAAAAAAAAATCAAATCCGCAAGAATCATGCCACACAATAATCCTAGGGTCAAATCGCAGCTTTCTGAAGTGGATCAAACCAATAAAGTCGCAGCAAACTCGTCCAAAATCTAGATCGAAGAAAATGGGTCTATTTTTCCAAAAATCATTCGAAAATAGAAGAGTCTATTCAAATGACTTTAAAAAAAATTGGAAAAAATAACTAGGAGTATCAGCATAGAGAAACGACCCAATCCATAGGATTCTGGCTGTCGGAAGTTGCGAACGTCATCATGACGTCAACTAGGAGATGACGTTAGCAGATTTTCTGGTTCTCTTTCTCTGGTTCTGTTCTTTTTGTTTGGCTCTGATACTAAGTTGAAGTTTGATGTAGAAATTAGGATTAAAAGTAAAGAAAAGAGAAGAAAAGAGTAGAGAACAAGAAGAGAGATTTTAGAAGAAAAAGGTTTCAAGCATTAGAAAACCTTCTGCCCTACACCTTATATATTTATACTAACATGATAGAAAAATACAATAATACCCCTAGAAACAAATAAAGGAATACTTCGCTAACAGTTAGGCAAGGGAATTTGAATTTATTGTGGCAGTAAGAGCTGTAATCTTCTCTCAGGCATCCTTGATGAAAAGGTATAACAAGCTTGATGCAACTAGTGATTGCAACTTGCAAGTATATGGGATTAATCTTTACTCTTTTTTTTTTTTTAGAATGATTCAAGTACATGCTAATACCATCTATTTTTTTTTTTTTGGGGGGGGGGAGATATTTGGCTAGTTAGAAAGAGGGTGGTTAGCTCTATATTTCATTATATATTGGCATATTGCTTAGTACTTTCCATATGACACAGTACAAATAGTTCATTGCAAAAGTGCATGAAGATTCAATACATTTATTCCAGCACTAAATGGTGTCCTCAACGGCCTCAATGTACTTATTTGGGAGTACTAGCATGGCAAAATTCTCACCAAAAAATATGACTCTTTAATATAAAGAATAAGGAGGGAAAAAATGTGGAGTGTGAGACTAGTTCTCTTTTAAAGAGTTATATTTAATTAGAAATAGGTTTTCTAAACAGAATTTTCTTTGGCTAAGATATTTGGTAAATTAGAATATCTAGAATTCTGATATATTTTTTTTTTTTAAATTTGAAAACGTGGGCGGTTTCTATATTCATTTTAAATTGTCAAGTTTATATATAAACATGTATAAAACGTAATGAAGAAAACTTTTGAATAACAATTCTGTGTGGAAAAGAATAATATTTCTTCAATTTCCAATTACGCTGCATAGTTTATTGTGCAAGGTTTGCTTGTAGCTGGTTTTTACTATGTCTACTAGGTCTCTCGAACTATGCTTATTTGGAGGTTGTAACACAAAGGGTTCCATAAACTTTAACTAAGCGAAATTTTAAACCCGGTGGTTTCCTCCACATTACCATGTGAAATCAAACTACTCAGTTTCAAATTATTGTAATAGCTAATCTACAAATCACTATAAAGAAAGTCATACATGGATAGAACTACTTTTCATTAGAGGAGCAAAAGTTGCCATATAATCAACTCCCCATATTTGCATTTATCTCTTTGCCACAAGTTCTGTCACATATTTTTGCTGCTTCATTTGGTTCATATTTCATTGCGACCCACTTATAATCGTCTCTTGGAAAACTAATTGGATGTCATGTCTTTTCAAGATCTCTCATTTCATCACACACCTGTTTGCTCCTCTTCATGGTTCAAAGTCATGGTGTCAGTCTTGAGGGGCCTCAAAACAACTTGGTATTGGGCGATTTGTGAGTGGCAACAGTGTTTTTTTCCCCCTTCAAATTGACTGGCAAGATGACATTGTTTCACATGTTGTGCTAGTTGGCAATGTCTTGGGTGGGATCTCTCGATATGGCCCGAGACGATGTTGTCAGTAAATCTTTATACCACCTGATTGATCTTGTCTTGGAAAGTTTTGATATCAAAATGTGATGTGACTTTGTATTGGCCGAGACTTTGAATCATGCTTATCTTTCTTTTGCCTTATATCTTTATTGTCGTCTATTTTATAGTTTTCTAATGTAAAGGGTAGCCCTATAATCGGAGCAGATCTAGCTTTTGCAAGAGCAAGCGCTTCTGTGATTAGTTATACCAATTGCTTTCACAGATGTACATTGCTCTGACAAATCCAGATTTGCTCTAGCAACAGGGCTACTCAATATAAATACCCCAAAGACATGATGTAAGCTAAGAAAATAGTTATACTATAACAAAATCTGAGACCTTATTTAGCTATCCAAAATCAGAAGCAGAGTTAGGAACAAATATAGAGCTGTCATTGCTTTTATTTATGTTGTCACCCACGGATAACCCAGAAAATTGTAAAGCACCTCTTCGACTTCATTGTTACAGTGTCTAAGCAAATCAAAGCAGGTACTTCATCCTAGAGGCTAACATGCATGCAAGTTGGTTTCAATAATGATGCATATTCAAAATCAAAAGTGCCTCTGTCTTAATAGTGAATGATCCATAGTAAGAGCCATCCTCAAGGATAGTGCCCAATACTACCCTGTCTCCTTCTATTTTAGATGGTTAGATGGAAGAAAGCGGTCTTCTGGTCATGCCAAGCTAGTCATTTAATTGAGATGCTCTTCATAAAAAAAAAAAATTGCATGCAAATCAGATAACACCCTCTTAAGTGACAAAAGTTCCTCACCAGATTTTGGGGTGCACTGTTTTAGATTACCTGTTTCTTAGCTGTAACTTCATTTCTTTCCCTATTACCATTTCAGAGTATATTACTGTTGATAGCTTTGTTCTACTTGTTCAACTAATTTAAAATGAGTTTGGGTTTAGAGCCAAGCACCATAGAGCTGCTACCTGAAAAGAATGCCAAACTTCTTTAAGCACATCAAAGACGAATAATGGTGAGTCCATTTGGTTACTGGAAATCTAAATACTCTGACCTGAAGCCAAAAATAAAAGGAAAAAATCTATGGGTTCACTGGAGGTGGATGATCCAAATATAATCTTGCAAGACGATCAATATGCATATAAATAAACGCACTAAATTACCAACACAATCCAAATTAATGAAAATTATGATATGGAAGTTGAATTTGCTTATGGACATTCATGTCTTTTTACTAGTTAAATTCTAGTTCCTCAATGACATTAGAGTCCATGGAAGGACCTTATCTCATTTATGGACACAATCTTGAATCATCTCTGATTGCAAAGAGCCTGAGATGTCTTTTGTAGATGTTTCAGTAGTTACCGGAGTAGGATGATTGCCCACAAAATGATGCCATTATTGTCTGCCCCATAAGATTGACGTCATGGTTTTGGCAGTCATGTTTATATTCAAATGGAGTTATGAGCTGAACGACCTTTTAATGAAAATTTATTTTAACATGAGGACCTCTTAGTGCCCCATTTATGGAGGGGGACTCTTTTCTGACGAGGTTGTTGAGAACTTGATATACATTTTTGACCCATTCTCTAAGAGTTTAAGCTTTTGGAACAATTTGTTGCTTAACATGGTATTGGTTATGTGGGTTCAAGTTTTCTCATTTTGCATTTATTTCCTATTTGCATCTGCACTCTCTTTTTCTTTGCATTTGTTTGTGGTTACTTTACCTCTCCATCTGCGAGTTCGGGGTTGCACATGAGTGGGAGTGTTGAGAACTTGATATACATTGTTGACCCATTCTCTAAGAGCTTAAGCTTTTGGAAGATGGAACAATTGGTTGCTTAACAGAGGTTTTACATCCTCATTGGCTGGCTGCGTTATTACATGGCCTTGTGGATTTTAGAAGTGAGCTATGTAAATAATGAGTTGTGGTTCTAGTATTATGCTTACTACCTGCTCTTTAAGTCTGATATTGGAGGACTCTGGATGCTTGCTACTCTGTTGTGCAATAATAATCATATAGTGAACTATGGGAGTTGAAACTGTGTCCTTCAAATTTATATATGGTGAACTACAAACACCTATTCAATATGTTTGCACTTACTTTAATGGTCAGTAGTACTTGTATTTTAAAAGTTTGGGTGGGCTTAGCATCTTTGCATCAACTCTTATGGGGGGACCTCTGAAGCTGAATCATGCATTTAATGACACCAATAACGAAATAGTTTTCACTTTGAACTCTGTCACAGCAAGGTTTCTCTTGAATTTGTGGTTTGTTGTATATAATCTATAATATATTTATTTAATTATTCTGTATTTCACAGTGACACGTATCTTATTATTATTTTATTCCCTACTCTTATGTTTGGGTGAGTGGGGGAGTGCTGGAGTTGTTTCCAGCGATGACTTCTAATTGCACATAATGGTACTTGTCCCTTCTTTGTGGGATTAATTTCCACAATTAAGATAATATGATATCCTTCTCTATCAAATATAGAATAGTGGAATATATTGAACATTTCTCCTTTCTCCTTGTTTCTGCTCCATGTAAAATTCTGTCCTCTCCATCTTCTTCTTCCTCTTCCAACTACTACAATTATTATTTACTCTGTTTGAGCTTATGTGCTATTCACTGCACAAAAGACTTCCTACAAGATTGTTTGATCCTGAGAGATGAATGCCGACAATCTAGGCCAAAAAGGGGGCTTTTTGGCAAAAACTTCCGTGCCTTAATGCAAATAATGAAATAGTAAGATCTTAAAAACTCTTCTTTAAGTTAATTTATGTTTAATTATTGTTATTGGGATATCCTATGAAGTAAAAGAACTTATTGTTGAGCTGAATTGATTCTAATAGAATTTCGTAGTATTATTTTCAAAAGTTATATCAACTTTGGGCTACATATTGAGATTCCATTCTACAAATTCATTGTTGTATCCTTGTTTGTCCGGTTTTCTGTATATTTGCGAAAGAAATCAGAAATAACTGTCATTTCATATTATTTTTGTACTTTTGAAGGACTGGTAATTCGATTATTAACTGATCAAATTAATGAATAATTGATATCCTGTTGAGAATTTGGAAGATTGAACAATTTAGGTTGGGGTGGATTAAAATTCAGGAAAGACAGCTCCCTCTTCAACATTATTGTGATGGATTTTGTGGCTTATCTTACCATCAGTAATTTTCAATATGGATAGAAGTGGGATAAATTCTTCCTTTGAAGTATATAATAGTATGTTTTGATTCATAAGCTCTGTAGATTAGCTCCTCTCTTCCAGGAAATGTCCTTTTCGTACTGGATTTGCAGGGTTCACCTTTTGCTGGTGGCTACGTGGCATGTGGCTGAATAATGTGACATCCTTCTATGGCTATATTCTTTGTTTTATGCCTTGACGGTACTGGCTGTTTGTTCTAATCTAAATTAAACAATTTCTGGACGAGGTGGTATCTTTATGACAGATTGATGGTAATGCTGTACGGGACTTTTGCTGCTGTTAACACCTAATATTAAGATATCTATGGTGTGTTCATACCCAGCCTATCTTCTGAAAAACAAAGTCACCACCAAGATCCTCTTTTCCATCATAAAAAAAATGTTTACTGCTTTTTTTAACCCCTTTTTTTGTTTGTTTTTGATTGACTGGTGGCTTCAGGGTCAAAACAAAATGCTCAAATGGCCTCTAAGCTCACAGGACCTGTCTCTATCTTCTTTGCCTTGGTGCTCATTGAGAGGTCTATTTTCTGCCACATCCTCGTGATAACTGATAACCATGTAAGACAGTTGTTATGTTCTTAGAGACTGCAGGTACTGTCCCTTTTATCCTTAAAATAATGTAATTTGGTTTTAATCTTCTGCTGAGATAAGACACTGTTGCTTTGCCTTCTTCCCTACATCATATTTTAGCTATTGTTTGGTTTCAAGGGGAAATAGAAATGCTTGTGAGAACAAGACCATTTGAATTAGGGGCAATGTTCTCAGACCCAAATCGTTCATCGAATCGGAAAAATGTCTGGGTTACGGGTTATCGGTTCAACCGGAATCAAACTGTGATATTATAATTATGTAATTAATAAATTTAATAATACATATTATTGATATTTTAAATTTAAAAAATTATACAAAAATTACTAAAAATTATATAAAAAAAATTTAAAAAAGATTGAATTTTCTTAATATGTAAAACTTCAAGAAAAAAATGAAAAAAGTATAATAGACATATTTTATTGCAATATTGAAAGTTAAAACTTCATTGCTATTCTTCCATAATCACAAGGACTATAACAAAAATCAATTTAACATCCAATTCAAGTATAATCCAATAATTTAGTCTTCAACTACATGAAAAAAAATATATATATAAACACTAATAATCATGCATAAAATAAAATAAAATACCACATGATACAAATATATAATACTGGAGTTTCAAACTTCAAGGGTTTAAAATTTTAAATACAATTCAAAATAAATTCAGCCAAATACCAATTCAACTTAGTCAAAATTTAGTTAAAGAATTGCATGAAATTTGAGATTTTGAAAAAAAAAAAAAAAAAAAAATGCAGCCATGAACCGGTTGAACCGTCCGGTTTTACCAGTTTTCTGTTTTTAGAACGGTTTTGAACTTAAAGCGGGTTTATAAGTTAAATCGAACCGTTTTGTGGACCGGTCGACGGTTCAACCGGTTGAACCGGCCAGTCCTGTCCGGTCCGGTTTTTAAAACATTGATTAGGGGTGGGACTTGACCAAAGCACGTGGCATTTTTGTTTCCTTCACCTTTTTTTATCTTTCATGTGTTAACGTTATTAGAAACATAGTTATATTCATTTGGTTGAGTTCTTTATTTTCTTATCTAAGATGGTCTTGTAGAATAATCATTTGCCGATAACAAGGCATGTTGAATGAAATATGTGGTTATTGCCTCCATCATAATGGCTAGGATTAGCAGTTGACATGTGCTTCTCTACAAAACACAATTTCTAACTTGTGTGCCCTTATTCACTGCTGATGTTTGATCATTATAAACCTGAAATTACATTCAACATATTGAATCCAAAAATGGGAGTATGTGTTACAATAATGGTCTTTTAATGTTGCTTTTTTGGTCCATACTCTGTTTGTCTGAAACAAAAAACTCATTCTATAAGTTATGAAAACACTGCTTCTTCTGTAATTTAGCTGATGGATATTTGATAATGTGCTTCTCTTCAAAGATATTGAATGATTATGTTTTTTTCTTACATTTTATTAAAGCTTTTGAAACAAAAAATGAGCTTTTGTTAAACTGGAGATTTGACATTTTCAAAGGCAGGCCATGAAATTTATGGTTTGCTTGACAGATTAGAAGCAGGAGGCAATAATTGTAGGGTCCAAAAGGGCTCTCTGTTTCATTTATTGTACCAATTTTTGAACCAAGAAGCTTGAGCAAATAATGGGCCAGATTAATGTGGTCAGGACCATCTTATCAGTCCCTTTTGTTGCAGAAAACAACTGGGATACATGTTACCCGAGAGTGCTGTTTGGCCCTGTAGCTTTCAGTCCGGCTGCTTCTGCTTTGGATGAGAATTCTAGAAAAGGGTGGAAATTATTAACTCTATTCGTAATTTTGCTTACGTTTGAACAGTGCTTGAAGTTGAAATTTAGTGCAGGGGCATAAGATTCAGAGAACTTTTCGCGCAATACCCACTTTCGTATCACGCGCTTGTCGTCAGATGATGACATAGAAAAGTCACTCTCTAGGATTATTTGTGGCGTGTTAACGCAAGTTGGATTGTTGTTTTAGGCAATTGGTTTGAAGCCAAACGCAATTATATCTGTTAAGAAAATTAATTATTTTATCTTATAGTTCATAGATATTTTACTTCAGTTAATTTTTTTTAAAATGATAAAAATATTTATTTTTCTTACATATTATTTTTTTTAATTTTGACTAATGTTTTTTAACTTTTTTAAAAAGATTTTATTATTATTTTATTTAAAAATAAATCTATAGTAAATAACTTATTTTTATTTTATATAAAAATAAAATTTTTATTAATATTTATTTAAAAAATAAAATAAATTTGTCAAAGTTTAAATAACTGAATTTTTTTGTTATTGAAAATGATAGTTTTGTTATTTTGAAAAAAAAAAATTAACTGAAAAGAATATTTGTATATTGTGAGATAAAGTAATAAAGATTAATATGATTTAAAATTTTTTAAAAGAAATTAGTATAATTTATCTTAAAACATATAAATTTGATTTAAATTTTTTTATATAATTTAATAATTAACATATTATATAAAAATTTAATATATATGTTATATTTAATTTGTTCAAAAGTTAAGAAATTAGATTTGTTTAATCTATTTTTTACATATCTACTTACAAAAATTAAAAGATTCTGATTAGATTGAATTATTGAAATTTTGAATCATATCTGGATGCATAAAGACAGATTTGAATTGATTCTGATCGGATACATTGACAGTTCCAAAACCAGCATCAAGCCAGCCAAGGGGGGGGGCTAAAAAGGAGTTGAAGTATCATGGAAGTTGCACTGTTGGTTATAATGGTAGCCTGTCGGCACCTGACTGGCACCACTAAGAAGAGATAACGCCGTCACTTTCAAGCAGCAAATGCTAATAAGTTTAGATGATGTCACGTTTGTATGTGAACAGTGACTTCCAATCATTGTGGTTGCGTTTTAGGCTTTAACCAGCAGAGACATCTCACCAGTCACCTTCACGCCTAAAATGAGTCACCGACTTTTAGTTGCTCATTATATATTGACTCTATGATAAGTCCTATTCCACTTCACAGAACCCTCAGGCTGGGCCTCAGCACCAAAATTTTTAATTTTTTTAACCTTTAATTTTATTTTATTTCACATATAAATTACATTTACAGTTAATTTTTTTAATAAATAATGATTTTGAAAGATTTTAAAATTATAATTAATTTATTAGTTATTTTTTTTGGGTGGTGCTATGTTTATCATTTATTTACATGTTGACTTGACAAGCCGGTAAATATTATTTGATTAAATTTTAAACTTAGGATAATATTATTGTAATTTTTTTTATGATAAAATTGTCAATATTATATAATTTTTTAACATAAAAAGACAAATTCATATATTTCTAAAGATGAGAAGAAACTTCTTAAAAGCCAATATTTTTTTAAAAAATATATTAATTATTAAGTAATAAAATACTTAATTATTTACGATAAATAAAGTTGATTTTTTAAAAAAATTATTGATTAATATAAATTATTAAGCTATTGAAATTAATTATTAAAGGATCACCAATATTTAGTACGTTTAAAAGAATCAAACTAAAAAATTTTGATTTTTGAAACATAAAGTCAGTCAGTTCAACTAATAATACATACTTTTTTACTGAAAAGTCTTTATTATAGAACATTAAAATTAGTGGATTTGGAGGTGTGATTGAGCGGTAAAAATATTAAGAATAAAATTCAAATATCTCGAGTTAGAGAATAAAATTTAAGCGTTTTGAGTTTGAATTTTATCTGTACCGATCGTTGATAATTAGATCTTAAAAAGTGGGTCTGACTGTCAGAGAGATTTAGTCTGGTACGTATAAACTAGTTCAAAAGGTGATTAAAACTTATCTCTTTACACAGCAAGTTAGAGTTCGAGCATTATACCGTATACACATATTTAAGATAGTTCTCTCTCATCGTCATTACACTAAAAAAATTGGAATTACTTATCAAGAATATTTGTATAATTTATTTTATTTAAAAAAAAGTTGAATTCAACCCTCTTAATGGAAAAAAAAAATGTTTCCATAAAATATTTGACCACCTTGTATCTCACTACAATAGTCTTCTTGCAAGGGAAATGATGTTAGGGCTTCAAATCTTAGGCACTTTAATGGTTAAAGTCTTATTCAAGTGGTACAAATGTCAATTTTTTTATGTGAATGGTATAAGTTTGATTTTTTTTCCTTATTGTTGTATCAAAATTTAAAATAAAAATCTTAGGTACTCTATTTTGTAGGTCCAACGACTTCTATTCATTTCAAATAAGATGAAATAATTCATTTTTCTCGTGAGAATAGGTTCAACGTAACTCATCTTAACCGTCTCTATTTCATTTATACCCAATTCATTTCATATTTAAAGAAGTAAAAAAATAAAGACTTACCAATCTTTATATATAATATTTTTTCAAGTATATTATTTTACAAAATGAATATAAACTATTATTGAGAATATGAGTCTTTACATTTATATCCCTAGTCACACATCGGGCACATGCCCAATTTAACCTTTTTCTTTTTTATTTATTTCTTGAACTATCGTATTATAGTCTATTTGTTTCAATAGTGGGGTGGATAACTTTTAGTTTCGACGGCTTAATTATACTTAATTAATTTATGAATTATTTGAATAATAAGTTAAATTAAGTTTATAAATCATACTTAATTTTCAAATTATACTTAATAAAATAATGAGTTAGAATAGCTTAATTCTAACCGCACTTAAAGAATGTTACCTGCTTAAGATAATTGATCGTGCTTTTTTCAAATTATTACATCGTACTATCGACTTAATTTATGTTCTTATCCCTATTTATTTTCAAAATATTCAATATGTCATTTATCTCCAAAATAAATATAAAATATATTATTAATAATAAAAATTAATTATATATAATTACTTATATATATATATTTTAATTATATAGATAAAATAATTTTAAGAATATAACACAATTTAATATCCAAGTATAATAAACACGTTGCATACTCTTTTAAGCACTCGCTAATAACTCAACCAAATACTAATTAGCTATCATTTTTGATAACATAATTACTTTAAAATATATTTATTTAAACACTCAATAAATTAACTTAATTAGTATTTTTTCACATTGCTTAATCAAACAACTCCTTAACTGACATAGAACTTTAACAAAACTCAACCAAACAACTCTTAAATTACTCATATTTTTAACATTTGTTCTTCGTGCTCAATGAATTTCTTTTTCATTTTTTTGGGGGTTATAATATATAAATATACATAAAATGTATATTTATACTCCCGCATGTGTCTAGATGAAAACATATTCAAATACAAAACAAACGAAGACTGGTTTCATTTGGTCTTTCTGGGATTTCCAAATTGGGAGGCAGTGATGTTTCGAAATCACAAAACAACTCTTGAACACACAAAATAAAAGCTCTTACCCAGAGAGTCAGAGACACACACTCGTGCAGTCTTGGAAAGACTAAATTATATATATATATATATATATATATATATATATATATATATATATATAAAGCATGAATTGAATTGTGGTCAAAAGAAAGACCTTTCTTGAAGACCTTTTGGCCACAATTTATTATTTTATACAACCTCAAAGAAGGGTAAATGCATTTAAGAGTCCCTTGCTTTAGTTTTCCATTGTGTTGAAAATTTGAATGGTTTGGGAAAAGGAATTGTGATTTCCACAATATTTTCCTTTGCTTCTAACTAGGTTTCAATTCTCCCAACAATTTTGCTTTGTTTCTCCCACAAAAAAATAAAATAAAAAAAGCTTTGGGCTAAGTTAAGTAGTTTTGAAAATTAAAGGAAGATCAAACTTTTCAACATTTTTAGTGGTCAACCTCTCATTCAAAGCAAGTACTTATTATGGTTTGAGCAAAACTAAATATTGGTTCTCTATAATATGATTTAATGTCAAAACCAAGATGTGTTCAAAAGTCAAGAGATCTAATTAAATTCTCACCCTCATTTTGCAAAATCAATATATTCAATTGTGCATTTTTGTTAACCCCAAGTCGTGGTTTGCCAAAGTGGAGTAAATAGTAAAGATTACTTGTAAGAGGTTTATTTTTGAATTCGCATAATCGACTTTCACTGTTTGCATATTTAGGATCAGTCATTAGTCAAGACTAATAGTCCGGACGTAATACGATTTTGCGAAGTGATGGCCCTATGTAGGGAAAGAGAGATTAATTTGTTTCGTAAATTTTTTTTTATTTTTCTACATTTTTTTATTTTTAAAGAGTTAAATTTTGTTTTTATAAATAGTTTGCGTCGATTTTCTTCTTTTCCTAATTTTGAAATCTTTTTTGAAAAATTCCCCACCAACAATGGCAAGTTTTTACTATTTTCAATTAAAAATACCTAAAGAGAGAAACTTGAATTGAATTACCATTCGTGACAATCTTCATCTTTTTTTATCTGTTTTCATATATAAAAGACTACTACTGCTATTAAGTTATGATGTTGTGTATTTTTTTGTTATTATATAATATTGATCTTGTACTTGATTGTAACACGTATAATACCTCATCGCTTTCGTATAAAAAAATAAACTATTGATCTTCTATATACGTATATGCACCCACACACTACTACTCAGAACAATACATTATATTATATATATATATATGTACATAGTCCTTCAATAAATTTGTGATTTGAAATTGTGGGACTTAATAAAATGCTGATCTTACTCCCTGATTTCTGCCAGGAATCTATATGATGATGTCATGGATAAGGGCACTTTATGTGTACATCGATAGAAACCAGTGTTAATTTTTCTTCTGCATTAAACATGAGTTTCTACCCCATAGTTTTGTATATCTACAGTTCTAGTCATTTGCTTTGGTATTGCGCGCGCGCGCGCGTGAGAGAGAGAGAGAGAGAGAGAGAGCACATTAAATGTCTCATTTTTATGACTGATGTTTATGGACACCTAGTCATGGAAAGCTAAATTGAAAGTGCATTTATTCTTATGGTTACCCTTAATTATCATAGAAAAAAAATGATTCAAAGTGTCCACACGAGATGTTGATTAAC
This sequence comes from Nyssa sinensis, assembly GCA_008638375.1. NCBI lineage: Eukaryota > Viridiplantae > Streptophyta > Magnoliopsida > Cornales > Nyssaceae > Nyssa > Nyssa sinensis. The sequence goes on from CM018052.1 coordinate 36,911,248, forward strand.
GTAACACGAAATTATAGGAGTATAATTTGTTATAGGAGTATAATTTGGACAGGTTCGATCAGGTTTGAGTTTGAATTGAGTCATGACCAAATTCAATTCAAGATTTAAAACAGTCGATCTCAACTCGACTTCAAACCCAAATATGACCCAAATCAAAATTTATTAGTATCGAGTTTAACCTGTCTCTGATTATTAATTTCAATTTTTAGATTTTATTAATGATTTCTTTGATAAATTGTTGTCTTTTTTATTTTATTTTGATTATACTCTAAAGCTTTAATAATTCCTCATTCTAAAAGAAATAAAAAAACTGTTAAAATAATTCATTTAACATAATTTAATTTTGAAAAAATATTACAGGTGAACAAGTTTTTAAAATTATAAAAATATAAATAGCAATTCTTGTAAGGAATTCATATTAATATAATGGTGGATAATTAAAGTATAAAAAATATAATATAAAAATTATTAAATTTGAGTTTGAGTTTTCAAAGTTTCAATCCAAGCCTAACCCTAATTTAGATCGAATTTAAGTTCATTTGCCTAAACCCAACTTAAAGCGTACAAAATGAATTCCAAGCCCTAAAAAATTTGGGCCAAGTTTGAGTAACCCGTCCAAATTGCACCTCTACGAAAGTGTGAAGTAGAATCGAACACATCGAATTTTTTAAAAACTAAGTAACTTGATAACTCCTCGCTCAATAAGTAAAAAACTCTGCAATTTTAAAATTTGAAATATTATTAATAAACTAAATAATAAGATAACTAATACATTATATTTATAAAGTTAAAAAAAAACTAATTTCTTATATTTGCAAAATAAAAAATTACTAATACTAATTCATACATAAAAAACTAAAAATTTCAAGAAAACTTATCAAAATTGATGGGTCAAAATTAAGTCACAAATTTTCTTGCAGACTCCGTGGCTTTTTCATGTCATCGTCAATTCACGGACAACTTTGCTTCAGTCGATTTTGGAACACTTATATATTGATCTATGTAATTTATTCTACATCTTTGATAATATTTGCAATAGTAAAAAAAAAAGGGAAAGTAAAGAAATCTCACTCTATTCAACATTTCAACCCTTTATTTCTCTCTCTCTCTCTCTATAATAATGTGGTAGGAGTGAGAAATAAAGTTGTAGGTGCCACATGAGGTACAGAAAAAGTTGAAAAAACTTTAGTCACTAGTAATTATGTTACAATATTGTACTTCTACTGAACTTTATGCAATATACTTTGCACCTCAAAGGAGCAAAACAACAGTATAATTCTTCAGCCATTCCAGTCATTGCTGTCTTCTTTTGCTGAGTAATGGTTTATGGCCTTTATATGTTTACTTGTATATTTTCATCTATCAGATGTCTCATTGAGTGAAAAAGAGTAAAGAAAAGAAAGAGAAGCATAGAGACTACAAAAGCTTTCTTTACCCAATAACACATCACATAAATAAAAATATATAAAATTTAATAACATATTATATAAATAAAAATACATGAACGAAGAATCATGAATCATTCCTCTTGTTTGTTTGCACTTCTTCAAATGCATGGGCTTTACATTTTCCTGTCGTTTTCCTTTTAATAATATGAGTTTCACATGTCTTGGCACTGTATATTATATGAATAAATAAAATTTAAATTTAAAAATAAATTTAATTGCTAGGGGGCATCACAGACGTATGTGCAACCATGCATAAGCAAACAAAGCCCAATAATACTCGAACACGTATGTGCAACCATGCACGTGCACACAGACCTCAATAACTCTCAGCAACTGGGAATGCAGGTCCCCCGTAAGGGAACATGTGCCCATGTATGAGGGGAGGAAGAGGGAAAGAGAGAATGATGGCAAAGTTCAATTAATTTTGAAATAATTACATTTTTTTTTATAAGATCTAATAATTAAAAAAATTAATTTTTAATATTATATTAATTTTTTCTATTCTAAATATTAAAAGAAACAAATAATATATATTTATTATTTTATCTTTAAATATAATTTTCACAAAATCTAATAATTACAAAAACTATTATTGTAATCTTTGAAAGTTAAGGAAAGTTATTAGTCATATATAAAGATTTGGTTGAAATTTTAAAGGGTCATTAGTTATAAGTCATTCGTTAAGATTTTAATTATAATAGAGTACAAGGTTAATTCTTATAAATCAAGAAATTTAGTTGACTTTTATGAATAATATAGTCCTAAAAAAAAGTTACCAAAACACAAAAATGATCTTTTGTAGCCGTAGAATAACAGAGACATTTTCGTTACTAAAAAAAAAAATCACGATCCAATTTACTAATCCTTCTATTTTCGATGCTGAAATTAGGGTTTTTAAATTCCTATAATTTTAAATATTATCAAAAAGTTTTTAAAAAAATGATAAATAAAAAAGATATAAGAATTAATTTTTATACAATATAAAATTTTGAAATTATACAGTAAAATTATAATAAAATAAAACATAAACATACATATTTTTATGATAAAATATGTGAAATATAAAATTATATAGTATGAAATTGTGAAATTATACATTAACAAAAAAAAAGATAAAATAAAAAAAAAAACATGAACATGAACATAAACATATGTAATTGTATAAAAAACAAAATACTAACATGTAAAATTTTATAAAATATTTAACGAAAGAAGTAAACTATACATAAATAAAATATTGATATGTAAAAATTTAAAGAACATTTAAAGAACAAAAATAATAATATATTCACTATAAAAATAGATCAAAAAATTGTATAATACAAAACAAAATTTCAACAAAATAGTATGAATATTTTATGTAAATTAAAAAAATTAACAAAATACTATGTAAATAATACAAATATTATATGAAAAAAAATCATAAATATATTGCGTATAATGAACCAAAAAACTAATATAAAATATATATATATATATATATATATATATAATCACATACCTGATTAAGAATAAAATACAAAATGATTCTGATTGTGAATGAAAATCCGATAAACAAATTTTAACATAAACCAAAGCTGAAAGAGCAGTCAAGAAGAAAGAAGAAGATAATAAAAAAATGGTGATAAGATCCCAATAGATAAGGAAATTCACAGTGCAGAAGAGAATAGAAAGGAAAAAAAATAAAGAGGTTACCAAACTCAAGAAATTTGAAGTCAATGATACAAAAAATAGATAAGGAATGTATTCAAATTCAAATAAAAATAAAATAATTAATAAAAAAATAATATCAATCAGCGAAGAAACAAATAAGAAAATCAATTCAATAGCATAAAAAGATAATAAATAAAAGAGGTAAAATGGTCATTGAAAAATATATTAAAAATGACATGTAATCCATATATAACTTTCCAATGAAAGAAAGAAAAAAAATATCATTTACAACAAAAACGTAACTAACGTAGATTAACTAAAAATAAAGTCACTAATATAGGGATTGGAGGCCAATTAACTCAATTTTAAAATTATTAATAACAAACTTTTTACGAAAATAAGAAGCTGTATATTGTTAATATAAAAAAAAAAAAAGATCGGTATAATTTTAAAAAATATAAGAATGATTCATATATTTGTCAAATAACTCAAGTGAAGTAAGTGCAAGGCCGACTCAAGAGAATTTGAGGTTTAAAGAGAAATAAATAACGCATAAGTTAATTCTTTTTTTGCAAGCAAATTAAGTACTAATTCTATGTTAATAAAACCTTATTTTTTAAAATTATAAAATTTCTATTATTTATGAATTTATTTGTTTTCTAGATTTTATCTCCATTTGCCTATCATGTTTCAATTTTTTTATTCACGTTTTTTAATATATATTTTTGAAATTGTATTGTAATAAGTTTCTTTGCACACTTTTTTTTTTGTTTAGCTATATTTATATTTCTTTATCTATTTAGGAATTTTTATTTTAATTAAATCATAACTCTAATTATTAAAAAAAAATCTACTTTTCATATATCCATTAGCATACGTTTAGTCAATGTTTTCAGACCCATCCCGTTCATCGAACCGAAAAAATGTTCGAGTTACGGGTTATCGGTTCAACCGGAATCAAACTGTGATTTTATAATTATGTAATTAATAAATTTAATAATACATATTATTGATATTTTAAATTTAAAAAATTATACAAAAATTACTAAAAATTATATAAAAAACATTTACAAAATATAAATTTTCTTAATACGTAAAACTTCAAGAAAAAAATGAAAAAAGTATAATAGACATACCTTATTATAATGTTGAAAGTTGAAACTTCATTGCCATTCTTCCATAATCGCAAAAACCATAACAAAAATCATTTTAACATCCAATCCAAGCATAATCCAATAATTTAGTCTTCAACCACATGAAAAAAAGAAAGATACAAACACTAATAATCATGCATAAAATAAAATAAAATACCACATGATACAAATATATAATACTGAAGTTTCAAACTTCAAGGGTTTAAAATTTTAAATACAATCCAAAATAAATTCAGCCAAAGACCTACTCAACTCAGCCAAAATTCAGCCAAAAATTACATGAAATTTGAGATTTTGAATATACCAAAAAAAAAAAAAAATTGCAGCCAAGAACCGGTTCAACAGTCGGACCGTCCGGTTTTATCAGTTTTTCTATTTTTAGAATGGTTTTGAACTTAAAACAGGTTTATGAGTTAAACCGGACCGTTTTGTGGACCGGTCGATGGTTCAACAGGTTGAATCGACCGATCTGGTTCGAGTTTTAAAACATTGCTTTGCTTTTGTAGAATTGTGGAAAGGACCTATGCATTTAAGGTAGAAACGAGGGCCATGTAGTAAGTTTAGTAGTTTAAGGACGAGCACATTTTGAAAGAGTAGTTGAATCTTCTTGGATGGCCTTATCTAGAATTAACGGATGTGAGGAGCAATGTTTTCAGACCCAGTCCGTTCATCGAATAGGAAAAATGTCCGGGTTATCGGTTCAACCGTCGGGTCAATCAGAATCAAACCGTGATGTTATAATTATGTAATTAATAAATTTAATAATACATATTATTGATATTTTAAATTTAAAAAATCATACAAAAATTACTAAAAATTTACAAAATATGAATTTTCTTAATATGTAAAACTTCAAGAAAAAAAATGAAAAAAGTATAGTAGACATACCTTATTACAATGTTGAAAGTTGAAACTTCATTGCTATTCTTCCATAATCGCAAGGACCATAACAACAATCATTTTAACATCCAATCCAAGCATAATCCAATAATTTAGTCTTCAACTACATGAAAAAAGAAGAAGATAAAAACACTAATAATCATGCATAAAATAAAATAAAATATCACATGATACAAATATATAATACTGGAGTTTCAAACTTCAAGAGTTAAAATTTTAAATACAATTCAAAATAAATTCAGCCAAAGACCAACTCAACTCAGCCAAAAAATTGCATAAAATTTGAGATTTTGAATATACCAAAAAAAAAAAAAAGTTGCAGCCAAGAACCAGTTGAGCCAATACCGGGTCAACCGGTTCACCTATCGGACCGTCCGATTTTACCGGTTTTCTATTTTTAGAACGGTTTTGAACTTAAAACGGGTTTATGGGTTAAACTAGACCGTTTTGCGGACCGGTCGACGGTTTAACTGGTCGGTCTGGTCCGGGTTTGAAAACATTGCGTTTAGTATATGATAATAGACAATATATTATATAAATTAGATAAATTTGGTCTACTTTTTCATTGACTTTGATATTTATAGAATATGAAGTCTTTTCTTTTATAAGGTCTAGAATTTTATGCACCTTATATTTCTAATTTTAATATGTTGTATTGTATACTTTTAAAAAATCTGAGTCTTAAAGTTTAGAGTTTTATGCACTTTATACTTTTATTTTTAATATAATTGTATTATAGATATACACAAAATTTGAGACCTTCATTATAAGTGAAGCCTAAAGCAATCATTTTACTCGCTTTATGCTAGAGCTGACATTGAATAAGTGTACTAATTCGTTAATTTTTTTTATTTTAAAGGCCAATGCAATAGGTATTTTTTTTAGTTCTAAATATAAAGTGTTACAATATTACCATCTATTATAATATATATATATATATATATGAATTTCATTAATTTCTTATATTTAGGAGTATAAAATAATTTTTTTATTATGCTTAATATTTCACTTAGTTAAAGGAGAGCTATTCATGCTCTTCTTTATACACACATACACCTCAAAAAAATAATTATTAATAATTATTTTTTTGAAGTTTAAGTATATAAGTTAATTATATACTTTAAAGAGGCATTACTTTAATAAATTAAATTATAAATTATTTTAAATTAAATATGATATTATAAGTGTGTAAAATTGGTCAAAATTAGAAAAATATAATAAAAAATATATTTTTTTTTGTCATTTTAAAAAAGAGATAAGACTAGAAGAGAGGTTAATATCATTTCAAAATTATCAGAGAATGTCAGTGTAATTTACCCTAATAAATATAAGTAGGATCACTTGTTTTTTCTAGAAATGAAAATTTTATTAAAAAAATATGTTATACATGACATTTTCCGAACCTAAATATATTGGTGTATCAATTATAATTATATGGAAGTGGTGAGGGATTTTCCTTGTCAACACAACTGTTGATGAATGTATTAATTGTTTTTTACTATTTACTCTAAAATGACAAGTCGTATTGATAAATCGACGACTTATAATAACACATTTAATATACCAAAAACTTAAGGTTTATACTTTTCTGTGTATATACGAGTTATCAATTTTACTAAAACTAACGTTTGTTGAATGAACCAAGCCAATACCCCCGTGTGTGTGTGTGTATATATATATATATACATATATATGTATAGGAACAGTAAGTTTTAAATGTGCATGTGTGAGAAACAGTAAACCCACCAACCAAAGCAGAAATTGTAGTAGTAGTACTATTGCAACTACTACTTGGTTCAAGGAAGATAATTAAGGAGATCGAAGATAATTAAGGAGATCCAGCAGATAAATATTACAGACGATGTTGTCTCTATATATCAACATCTACCCTATGCACGCGCGTGCATGGCACAACACTCTTAGAAGACAACCTGCAACTCTAATCACTGACCTTTTTTATCTTCAGCTTTTCCCTTCTTCCTTTTATTATTTTATGATCACCTGTTTCTTTTTATAAGTTAGGCATGTTAGAATGTGTGTTGATGTTTTTGAAATTGAGTATTTTAAAATTTAAATTAGATTTTTTAATATTTAAATATTTATTTTGATACTTTTAAAATTTTTATATTAAAAAAGTGTCAATGTCAAGAGATTTTTATCAAAGTCTTGTTTTGAAAACTCTTATTTTTTATTTATATAATACATTTAACACTTTTAATAAATTATTCGAATATTACAGCAGTTCATTTCAAATATATTTATTCAAACACTTATAATTTAAACCAAACATTTTTAACAGATTATCCGAATATTATAGTATTCTATTTCAAATATATTTATTAAAACACTCATAATTTAAACCAAACACTTTGAATAGATTATCCGAATATTACAGTATTTCATTTCAAATATATTTATTCAAACACTCGTAACTTTTTTACCGTTCATCTAAATAAATATTTTGTAAGAAAAAAATTTCGTTAAATCTTTTTATTGGGTGATACTACGTTTAGATATGAATAATTATACGACACCAGTATGATTACGTGAAATACTTGAATTTGAATAAATCTTCTCATTTAACTTCTTTCCAATTTGGATTCTAATCTATAACCTTGTCTTTAGTTTTTGCTTTCTTCCTTTATTATTTTTCGATCACATGTTTTTTTTCCCTAATTTGTAAGAAAGAAATTCACGTTAAAAGGTCTCATTTAATAAATCAGGTTTAAATTTAAGTATCTATGTAACACATAACACTAATGTGAGTCTCCCAAAATACCTAAATCTAAAGAAAAATCTCACGATAAAACCATCCCGTGTAAATTTCTTGATATTCCCGAGCCTTTTTTTAGGAGCTTTGATCTTTTACATTCAACAGTTGTCTTGATCACTCAATTTTCCCTCTTGATAACCCTTTACTGTCCTCTCTCTCTCTCTCTTTCTCTCTGTATATATACATATACATATGCATATATATATATATTTATGTATTTATATATATATATATGTATCATTTCAGTAATCAAAGATCCAAACCATCAACTCAACGTACAATCGTTTCCTCCCATCTTTCAATATGACAGAGCCCTACTCCAATTTCTTCACTGGATATTGTTTCAACTTTATTCCTCTCCACCCACATTATTCTTCCTCCAACCCCTCTTCCCTTCCTCCTCATATTCACAGCTTCTACTCAAACAACATCATCAACACCAATTCTTCCATTCAAATCCAATCCTCACCTCCCTCTCCTCCTCTCAAAGAAGCACTTCCTCTCCTCAACAGCTTAAGCCCCACAAGACAAGAACATGAGTCCTCAGGCAGTATTGCCATGGAATTAGATAAGAAGAATAGGTCCAAAGATAAGACCCTCTTGTCCAGAACTGCTGATCATGAAAATATAACTGTTGCCCTACATATAGGGCTCCCTACCCCTAGTTCTGATTTGGTTTCTAGGCCCTCTTCTTCTTTAGAAGTAACAGATAGGGAAGGTGTTAGCAGTATTGTAGTTCCTGGGTATCCCTTGAACGGACTAAACAAGGGACAGTACTGGATTCCTTCATCTTCTCAGATTCTCACTGGTCCTACACAGTTCCCATGTCCTGTTTGCTGGAAAACCTTCAACAGATACAACAACCTGCAGGTAATGCCCCCAATGGAAATACCATGACCCCTAAGCTCTTTTCTTTCTTTCTTTTTTCATTTATCCCCTAGATTATATATATATATATATATATATATACGTGTGTGTATATGTATATAAATACGGATTCTTTCTTTCCTCTCGTTCAGTTTTGCTGAATCTCAATCTCTCCTTATTTCAAATTTCATCAGGATAGTGTCCTGCACTTAGTTACAGAAATCTCCTTCCCTATAGCAAATTTGTCTTCTTGTGTATATAACCTTGCGACAAAAATGAAATCGATCTCTTTCCCCATTCATTTTGCCAGAATTTTCCATAGATATTGTCTCAGCAAAGTGAATTCTTCAGGTATATTACATTTTTCTCGGCATCTCCAAGGCACTTGACTTAATCATCCCAAGCCAATTAATTATTTTCATGGTTCTAATATTTTAAAATTGTGTTCTCCATTTACTTATGAATTTATAGGGGTAATCTTTCTTTCTTCCATTAATTTTTCCATTTGCAAAAATTATATATCTTTGCCTCGATCTTCTCCTCCTCCTCCTCCTTCTTCTTCTTTTTTTTTTTTTTTTTCTGGATTTTAATTTGCATGCATGCATGTTGGGATCTCTTTGAGATTTGAATTAAAACCAGCAATATCCAACTCAGACCGAGAGCAGCTCCTTTCTCTGTTTGATTTAACCTTTCCTGCAATGTTCTTTATGCAAATGACGCTTAGAAGTTTGTGTATTAGAGACACTTGAAGATGGGAAAAAGTAAAAGTTAAAAAAAAAATTGCAGTCCTTCCAGGTTTCAGATGAAAAGTATGTATCTTTGCCTCCTCTTCTCCTTTTTTTTTAGTGGGTTTTAATTTGCATGCATGTTGAGATCTCTTTGAGATTTGACTTAAAACTGGCAATATCCCACTGAGACTGAGACCTCACCTTTCACTGTTTGATTTAATCTTTCCTGCAATGTTCTTTATGCAAAGGGAAATGATGCTTAGAACTTTGAGCATTGGACACATGCAGGTGGGTAAAAGTAAAAGTAAATGTTAATTTAAAAAAAAAAAAGAATTGCAGTCATTCCAGGTTTCAGATGATCAATGATCTTCATCCATGATCTCTCAATATATATGACCTGCCCAATTTGTTAAGAACACTCCTTAATAAGAAAAATCTCATGTCTGCTGTCAGCTGCATTTCTAATGAAGCCCAATAAACATTAAGAACTACTATCTTCTGCTTCCTTTCACCTTAAAAACACAAAATCACCATGCCCAAAGTACTATCCAACCAACCATATATATATATATATATATATATATATATAATACATGTTCATTGATTGGTGAACTATTACTAACAGTTCTACTTTGATTCATTATATATATATATATATGCCAACATAAAATGTTCACTGATTTTAAGGGCACTGAGGACTTATCAATCCTTATAACTGTTGATTTTAAGGGCACTGATTTCTAATATTATTGGTTCTTTGTCATCCAATGTTAATTGATTTTGAGAAGGGTTGCAAAGGGTGGATTTGATTATACTATTTTTCTTAAGTTTTGGTTTATGCTCTCTCTCTCAACTTGGGTTTTGGACAATTTTACAGATGCATATGTGGGGACATGGATCTCAATACAGAAGAGGACCTGAATCATTAAGGGGAATCCAACCAACTGCAATGCTAAGACTCCCTTGCTATTGTTGTGCACCAGGATGCAAGCACAATATTGATCACCCAAGATCAAGGCCACTCAAAGATTTTAGAACCCTCCAAACGCATTACAAGAGAAAACATGGAATTAAGCCCTTCAAGTGTAGAAAATGTGGCAAGCCATTTGCAGTAAAAGGTGATTGGAGAACCCATGAAAAGAATTGTGGGAAGATTTGGTATTGCATCTGTGGGTCTGATTTTAAGCATAAGAGGTCTCTCAAGGACCATATTAAGGCCTTTGGTCGCGGCCATGGAGCTTTTGGTGTCAATTGCTTTGAAGAAGAAGATGACCCCGCATCCGAAATTGAGCAAGATGGTTAACCCTCAATTTGATTTAGGAGAAATCATCTCATTTTATAGTGGATATATATATATATATATATTCAGCTTCATTGTATGATTTCATGGCATGAAACATTTGAGCTGAAACCACTTTTTCTTCTCCTCTCCCTTCCCTACACCTGAAATTATTCTACCTTGATTATGTGCAACAAGTTTCTGTAGATGATTTGTTCTCAATGTGCATGATATAGAAATATTGGGTTTTGAACTTTGTGACACCTTCCATGAATATATATAAGTTATATATATATATATATATATATATATATATATATATAACTTGCTTCCTTAATTTTTCTATTCTCTTCTTCGATCTCCTGCAACTAAATTTATTGTTTCTCGTATTAACTATTAAGTAAGAGAAGTTAGAGAATATTCTTTCCCCCAACACCCCCACCACGAACCACACACGGAAAAAAAAAATATATAAAATAAAGAAGGAAAAGTTTAAGTAAATCAACCCATTTTTTCAGCAAGGATGAAGAATATTTAATATATATATATATATATATATAGATTAATGAATGAATAACCAAAATCAATAATGTTAGCTAGGGGTAATTGAATAGAGATTACAGTAAGTAAAAGATGACTAAAAATAATTAATAATAATATTTGTGTTTAATCAAATTTTTTTTTTTTTTTTTGGTGATTTACTCGTATCTTTTGAATAATTTGTTTTTCAATAACTAACCATTGGACAAAAAAAAAAGAACTTTACTAATTAAAAGATTATCTAATTTTAAAATAAAGTCCTAAGTTTGTCTAAATATATATTTTTCCCAATTTGAAGTCTGATGATCATTTACTTAGACAGAAATGATATATATAGTTTGAATTCGATGATTCTCTCTCTTAAAGCATGCAACAAGCCAAAGTTATTGTTAAAATAATTTGATTTATATTAATTATTTAAGTTTTTAAAAAAATTAATAATCTAAAATAATATTAGAGTTTCAATTTTAAAAAGTCTTGAATTCAATTCTCACTTTTTTTCATATTTTATTATATAATTTTAAAATTAATTTTCTTGTCTTATTAATATCCTCTTCCGTCAACGTGTCGTCTATATATAATGACAATGCCATTAAGCTTTTAAAACAACTATAATCTAACAGTTATCATGACTTCAATGGGCTTTTCATTTTTCTACCATAATTAAATATAAAATTAATTTAATGTTATGTTTTGGATCAATTAACCATGCAATGTACAAACAAATGAGGAAAGGAAAAACAGTTCAAGGGCCAAATCTCCAAAAAAAGTTCAAAGTAAAAACAAAAAGATTAGAATCGAGTAGGTCAATGAACATCAAGCATTAGCATGAAGATCACCATCTTCAATCTCATGAACTTTTTTTTTTTTTTTTTTTTACAGGGAGATTTGAAAGAAAAATGGGGAATACTATATGTTGAGCATTTTCTCAAATTAAACCCTACAATGATCAAATTCATCTTGATCCTGAAACCAAAATCTATAACAAATTTTTTAAAGTACTTATTTTTAAAAAAAATTAATCTAAGGATGGGAAGGAACAAGAAAATATGATTAAAATGGTTGAAACATAAGTTCACAAAATGAGTAAATTCTTGGATATGTTTATGAGAAAATAATATTCATATAGTTGGGTAAAAATAATCAATTAATTAATTGTTGCATCTGCTTTGAGTTTCTGTACCTGTAGTTATGGATTCTTCAAGCTTTTAAACACACAGACGAAGGAAAATGGCTGAAATTGTCTCACATTTTGGCCTATACAGATGCAGCTGTCGGTACCAATTTTTCTCTAGTTTAATCTTCTAGCTTTCAAATATAGAAAATGGAATTCTCAGGAAAAAAAAACACACACACACACACACACAAAGTGGAAATGAATACGGTCATATCCGATAAAAAATTATTTCATGAGCCCATTACATGAATGTGACGGTCTCAATAATTTTAACTTTACTGTGAATCTCACGTGAACCTAAAAAAAATACTAACTTTACAAAAGTCGTCACACCACATGACCGAGCAGAAATGGCTTAGAGCCATTCCTTCCCCACTAAAGACTCGAGTTCCCTTTGTACCCAAAAAAAAATTGCTGAAATTAAGTTATATTAAAAATCACAGTGTCACACTTGATATATTCTTGCTCAATGTTGACCATCCTTTATAGTTTATAGGATAAGTGAAGCTCCAAGACAATCACAGTCTCATGAGGATTAAGACTTAAGAGGAACACAAACTCAGTCCAAATTGAAGATCGGGCCTCAAATGCTGACCCAACTCGGATATGCTCGGTCCATAACTTATGTAAGCCTAAAACAAAATTTGGGGCAAGCCAGCAGGTTTGAGAGTAATGGCAAAGGTGCCCTGGCCCAAATCAGCATGTTACGTCCACGGACCTGCATGTCAGAAGGTATTCTTCGGGAGGATTACTTTTGGTTGTCTATATTTACAGCCTGTACAAAAAATTTTTATTTTATTTTTCTTACATATATATACAAGATTTACAATAAGAAGAGATATTATTTAAAAAAAGAAAAAAATAAAGTCATATAAAATAAGATGTAATTAATCCACCAAATTTAGAAAAAGAAAATATTTTTCTTATAAAGAAGAAAAATCTTCTATTTTGAACAAGGAAAGTCTTTTCATCTATTTGAATGAGAAAAGTCTTTTCTTCTTCAAGTAAAAAAGTTCTCTCTTCCTCACGGGGAGGAAAGTTTTTCACTTGAATAAGGACGTGGTTCTTTTTTTTCTTCAATAAAGTATTTCTTTCTTTGAATAACATCAATAAGACTAGATGAGAAATTATTTTATCAACTTTTCACATGCATTGAAACGGCCAATATGACTTTAACAATACAATACAGTATGTTTCATGTAAACTTTATAAAATATTAAAATTATTAAAGACCATCATATTATGTGACAAATTCATAAAATAATTTAACACACGAAATGCCATTAAAAAAATGCATCACAGTTGATATATCACAATGTGAAAAACCAATCACCACTTAACACGTGTAACTACAAGATCGGCCGTTCAGCTCGTGCTCGGCCATTCAGCTCATGCTCGGTCATTCAGCTCAGGTTCGGTCAGTCGGAGCAGACCCACAAAGGCCGAGCACATATCTTCAGAGCAGGTCTGCTTTTCTGCAAATTAAAGCTTACAAGTCTGAACACAAGCCTTCAGTGCAATACATCGATAATCAGACCTCATCACTGCCTTAATATACATCGAGCAGAGAATAAGGAAACAATCTTCTACATGAAAACCACCGCTCATGGTTATCTCTATTTGATACAATATCCTACAAGGTAACTGCTATCTCCGGTGGTGATATCCCTACTTTTATGGCTCCGAATCCTAATCAACTTAGGAATGCCACTGCCTATAAATCAAGCCCTAGAGGTACGATTTATTTTCATGCTCATTATTTGGCTTTCATTACAGTCTTTCAATTCAGTTTATTGACTCAAGCATCAGAGCGAATACATCGATAATCAGACCTCATCACTGCCTTAATATACATCGAGCAGAGAATAAGGAAACAATCTTCTACATGAAAACCACCGCTCATGGTTATCTCTATTTGATACAATATCCTACAAGGTAACTGCTATCTCCGGTGGTGATATCCCTACTTTTATGGCTCCGAATCCTAATCAACTTAGGAATGCCACTGCCTATAAATCAAGCCCTAGAGGTACGATTTATTTTCATGCTCATTATTTGGCTTTCATTACAGTCTTTCAATTCAGTTTATTGACTCAAGCATCAGAGCGACTACTACCGGAGCCAACCCGGTGGTCCTCTGATCTTTTTTTTGAGTATTTCACAAGAAGCCGAGCTTGGAGCATACGTGGACCAAAAAGTGCAGTATCAACAGTGGTGTGCCGATCCTATTCAGTAATTTTTCACGTGCCACACCTGCTTAAGCTCTGCAATGAGCTTGAGAAATGGTGTGGTTGGGACTGCATCAGGTCAGTGGGCGAGCCGCATGTATTTAGGGTGGGAGAAATTTTGGTCTTCTACCCTTCATTTCAATAGAATTTTTAAATAAAATTAGGATTCCTCCTCCAAATATTTTATATTTTCACAAAACAAATCTCCTTAAAATCTAATTTTTCATTAAGTTTTGGTTTTTTTTAACCATTTTTAGATACATGATTTGTCCTGGAGATTGATCTCAATGTGTCACTAACTTATTTTATTTTCCTATA
Source organism: Nyssa sinensis (assembly GCA_008638375.1). NCBI lineage: Eukaryota > Viridiplantae > Streptophyta > Magnoliopsida > Cornales > Nyssaceae > Nyssa > Nyssa sinensis. The sequence goes on from CM018052.1 coordinate 36,926,313, forward strand.
TACATACATACATACATACATATATATATATATATATATATATATATAATATACTCCCATCCAAACGTGCCAAGCATCAACTATCAAGTATTTATTATTCTTATGCCTTTCGTGTAACATTTTTTTTCATGAATTCTATTTCAAAGAATTCTTGCCAACAAGGCAATAACAAGAATTGTAATTAAAAATAAAGATTTTTTTAATTGTCTAACAACTGGGCTCTTGGTAATTTCATCAAATTATAGTCACCAAAGTGAATGAACCCATTTAGTATTATATTTATATATTTATTTATTTTGTTTTGAGGAAGAAGGCTTACAAAGGATATCCCGAATCAATTTAAGTGGAAGACTAATATTTGTAAATGTAGCCATTTACTCATGAATAAGCCCAACTCGAACACGAAATCTCGCTTTTTGAAATTAATAATATTACGTATTTTAATTTTTTTATCTTAAATAATGTAATAAGTCATTGGTGTAAGCAAAAAATTTCTTTAGTGGAGTCATTCATTAATTTATTATCACATAAAAATATTCATTAAATTATATGAAATAAAATTAACAAAAAAGGTATAAAATACAAATAAAACAAAATAAAAATAAGAACATTAATCCCATTAATTACACGTGTTTTTAACTTAATATAATTATAAAATCTCATAATATTTATTGCTTTAATCAAGATGTTATTTGGTGACTGCAAATGGATTCTCGTATGGAATTTAGAAAATACTTCATTAACTTATCTTATTCTTCTTAAATACAAAATTTACCCGCTTATATATTTTTTTTCTGTCATTTTAGTGGAATTAATTTTGAAAAAAATAATGGGTCCAAGAAATTTGTATCATAGTATATATGTAATTTCTTTTGAAAGTGAGTGGGGTCAATCTCCCACATTATTTCATATTCCAAAAATTTCTTGAATAAAATTGATATAGTAACGTGACAATTAATTTTTTAATTATACTGTGATATATATATATATATATATATATTATACCACACTAAAATGGTCATATAATACATGAAGGAGTCATTTGAAATGCACATTATTATATCATATAATAGATTCACCCATAAATATTTCTTCTTATATTAATATTTCATATTCACTGTCAAATTAATTAAAACACAAATTATTATTTTAAAAAAAAAAGGTTGTTGCCGAGCCAACTCATCTCCACCCATTCACATCTTAAACGTCCTTAACAAAAGACTCGCTCAAAGTCAAAAGAATAAGCTAAATCCCCACTGTCCACCCGCAAAATAAGCCTTCCTTTTCAGCAAAATTAGTTATATATATTTACCATATATATATATATATATATTTCTAAAAATAACAAAATTTAGGAAATAAAAATTTAGAAAATGGCCCAACCCACGCTATAAAAGCCCCACCACCCCAACCCGATACCACCACAAGGCAGCAGACTCCTCGGCAGCGTTCGGTAATCATTCTCATTATCTGAGGTTTTTGCCGAAACGCTTTCATTCGCCATGGAGATGAAGAAGATCGCTTGTGCAGTCCTCATCGCTGCCGCCTCAATGAGCGCGGTCTTGGCCGGCGAAGATCATGATGAGCATCTTGCTCCTGCCCCCGGACCTTCCAGCGTTGCCGCCGCCGCCTTGCCGGCTGTTGGCTTGGTCGGTGCCTCCATCTTGTCCTTCTTCGCCATGTACATGCACTAAGCTCACAAAAAGAGTGGAAAATCGAGAAAGAGAGAGGAGAGAGTTCAACAGAGTGGTGCATGGATAAACATTTGTAAATGGTTTCTCTGTTGGGAATTTCTGTATTATTTTTCTTCTTGAATGATCTCTCTCTCTCTCTCTCTCTCTCTCTCTCTCTCTCTCTCATTTCTCTAGGTGTAATGAACCTATCAGAATCAATGAAATAAACCACAAAAAAAAGTTTCTAGTATATACTGAGGGTTCTATATTTTTTTGATTTTGGGTTCATGAGCATGATTTCTTTCCTTTTCTTTTTTTCTTTTTTATTTTATTTTAAAGATTGGACAATGACACAATTAATCGGCCACACACACACACACACACACACATATATATATATATGAAATCAAAGCAAATGTTAAGTTTATGGTTTGATTATAATTTTATTTTATCTCAAACTGATCCTATCAATTACAATCTTCGATCGTGTAATCGAATCGAATTGCAAATCAAAACTCCACCATCAATTGATGCTTTTATGGTAGATCATAGGTGGTTTGAGAAGGATTATTGTTTTCAATGAGATTTAAACTTACTCGATGCGGCAACAATTTGTTATTTTTCGACAAGTCTGAAATGGTGAAATTATGATATCCAAATAGAAGTTAAAATAAAAATTTTGTAACGCATTTGGCAATTTGAGAATGTTGAATTTCTCCTTCTTATATTTTGTTGGGGATGATACAAGTGATGTTTACATCAAATTCAAGCCAATGTAAGAAATATTTTTCAAGTTCTTATAAATTAATCCAATAAATCTACAAAAATATAAAAATGAAAAGCCAAAAGATTGAGAAGATGAGTAGAAAAATGTAGGGTATACTTAGTTTAAATGGAGAGAAATTAATATGAAACATAAAATAATTTCTATATATAAACAAATAAGGCATTATAAAAAAAAAACATTTATGTAAGCAATGATATTGTATAGTGGTGTAAAATAATGTTCCTATTTAAACAAAATCTAATAAAGAGGTTCCCAAATGCAAAATATACATAAGCTGGTATTTCTATTATTTATCCTTCCCTCTTGTGTGTTAATTTCATCATTTTAAGGATGTCATTAATAAAATAATAATAATTTTACATTTCAAATGATATAACACTATGTTATTGACAATACCAAAAAATTATTAGATTAATACCTAAAAAAAATGATCAAAAAATAATATTCAAATAATAAAAAATAATTTTGAATAACAAATACAAATTAAAGCTATCATGACTAGTAATTAATTTCTAATTAAAACAATTATCGGCGAGCAATAGTATTAAAAAATTAATCGTTATGATGAATTTTATTTTCTCTTTCTTTCATGAGTAATGTTATTCAGTCCAAAATTATAATACGTATTGCAAGCTCACTTTATACAACGGTATAGCTTGTAATTTATTATAAATTTATAAAATAAAATTAAAAAAATTCATGTACCTAATCGGCTTATTTCTTTGGTATTTTGTTTCGAACTAAAAATTATTTTTCTTCTTTTATTTTGTTTATTTATATCCATTTTGTTCTCATTGGAGAGTAGTCAGCATTGGGATGGAGTTAACTTATCATATCAAAAGTTATACTTGGATTATTAAATTTTAATTAACTTAAACTGGTAATTTGATTTAAGTGGTTTTATTTGAGATTTTTGGTAGTTTCAACAATGTAGCCATGATGTACTTTCTTTTTCATTTTGTGGTGAATAATATTTATTTGATGATTAAAAATTGATTAATGTTTAGTTTCAAACCAGATATAAGAAACTTCTTCTTATCTAATTACAAGTCCTAATTATAATTATGCAATGCAATGTATTTTTTTATTTTATTTTATTTTTAGTTTTTAGTTTAGACTAAATATTCACATGATATTTACGTGATTGCATGTATTAAATTAAAGTTGTAACATGTACCTAGTTAAGAGAAAGTTCATTCTGCTAATTTCATGGCATCGAGTTTTGTTAATTGGAATTTTATATTTTTTTCGGGGTACCTATATCTGATATTGCAATTCTATATTCCTGGATTTGAAGTCATGAGTGATAGAGTGACATCTCGTATCTATTCATATAAGAGAAGTCATAATTTGAATTAGAATAAAGATAAACATCCCACGTCATTTTGTCTCACCTTGCAGTCATCTTTTTATAAGAGGTGGGACTTATTGGTGGGCCTCATGAATAATGGATCCTATCCTTTTGAGAAAGTGTGCTACAAGGTGAGATGTGTATCATTATTGTTTTAATTATTCTGAAATGGAAGCCAAACTTGCTTAATTATTAGATTAATCCTCTTTGTCCCAAGTTCTCGTACCAAATTTTACATTCCATTATTAGTGATGATTTAAATATATTAAATATTTTCCTAACAATCTATTGTCACATTGTTAGTGGTGAAAAAATAGGTATATATAAATATTGTTTTTAAAGTACTGTTAGGTATACTATATTAGTTCATCGAATAATATTATGCATTATAATTATTCTTTAAATTTAAATAAAAAATTAAATATATTTATTAATTATAAAAAAAACTATTGATATATTATTCGGTATATCAAATCGATGTAACAAGCAAAATGTTACAAATTACGCAGGCTTGGATTTGTTTTCAAAACAATAAATTATTCTCTGTTTTTGCTTTGTGAAATAAACTTTAGTGCTTCTGAAAAAATCCAACAAATTAGGCATCATTTGAATATGAAAATACTTGCTGTAAATCAGGTAGGAAGAATTTTTTCTTATCTATTTACAAAATAATGTGTTATATATGCAATTATATGAATATATGTGATTATTTATTTTTAATTAAAAATAAAAAAATAAATAAATGTGCATTATATACATATAGTCAATTCTCTTATAATTAATAAACATGGGGATAAAAAATTTATTAATTATTAAAATTATTCATTATTAAGTTTTCAATATTTATTATATTTAAATGACTTTTGGAGCAAAAAGAAGATCTTATATAAAAAATTTCAACTATATTTTAATCTTTTATAAAATTTACATATAATGTTTTAATTTAAGTTATTACAAAAACTCTTTGTCACAACCCCAAATCCGGTCCATGCGGATCGAGGGTTCGTGATCGGCCACCGAGGCCTTTTTGCCAATGATCATAATTCTCTTTAATCAAACGCAACGGAATAAATTTTTTTTTCTATTGCGGAAGCGCTAATCAATACACAAGTCAACATCAGTCATCTATTTTTACATTCCATAGCAATTACAAAAGTACATGATGTAATTTTTCCAAAGCCTGCTGGTGTCATATTCGATATACAATCCAAAGTTTTCAAAGGCAACTACATCATGACTAGCAAATTCCTATTACAAAAAGGGTCTATAGCTTTACAAGCTTCCAACTAGTCTGACTGAACCTGCTATTTCTTGTCCGATATCATCACCTAAAATAGGATAAAAATATCCTATGAGCTCAACAGCTCGTGAGTATCCCAGCTCGTGAGCATTCCATAATATACCAAGGGTTTCAAAACTACTATGTAATTCAATACTGAAATGTCGATGATCATATATCATACGTTATCTTAATTATAGTACAAGATAACGGTATCAAACTCAGTTCCAATATATCTCAATTCAAAGATAATCGTAAATCGATAATCAATAACATAATTCAATAAATCAAAATCACAGTTCAATATCATGGTTCAATTCCCAAATTCATAGTTCAATAATTCAGATTCATGGTTCAATAGCCCAAATTCATAGTTCAGTAAATAACAATTCAATATCTCAAATTCATAGTTCAATAATTCAGATTCATGGTTCGATTTTTCATATTCATATTCAAAATGATATATTCCACTTCTATGGCCAGCAAATTAGAACCTCGCTGACTGAGATCGATGGGCTAGCTAGTTCGATATACAGTATCAACACCGGCTCACCACAATATACCCTGTGGGATGGGTTCGATAAATCACAACCTGTTCAATAGTGACCAATCATAAAAGAGTGTTCTATTCAAAGCATCAAAATCATATCCAAAATCAATAATCATCAATAACAGTTCAATTATTCCAAATTAAGGTTCTTTATTTGACATTTAGTTCAAACAGTTCAAACATTTGTAAGAATATCGTAAAACATTTAAGTATCTTTCGAACACATTTTCTGAAGTCAAAGAAGATAATATAGTTGTCAATAGGTTCTTCAAAACGTACACAGTATAATTGTTAAACAATTGCTATAAGAAAAACGATTTCATATGTCGATATATCATAAAAGAGTTCAATATTTATATTTATACTGAAAATGTCTACCTCAATATGGTATGAAATACTCACTTGAATTCCAAAGACTTAACTCCAAAAATCCTTCCTTTGAAGTTCCCTAAAATCACATTTCAAAGTCCGGTCACATTCCATAATATTACTCTGATTTAATTATCATTAATTCTTTTTTCCTATTTAGTTACATTTCTTGGGTAGCTTCTTTAAGTTTTAAAGTTTGATTCTATTAACTTACATATTTACGTGTCATATTTTTCTGTACCTTATTTCCTAATACGGACCTCACCATTGAGTCCGGAACGTCGAAGAAAGTCGGTTTAGGCTTTCGCGGAATTCCATTTGGACTTTTGTACCAAAAGGGCAAAATGGTCATTTTGTACTTTTATGTGTATTTTATTTTTTGGGATCTCTTTTCGTAAATCGGACCCCACGGATGAGTCCGGAATACTCGAAATAGTAAAAATTCACTATTCATTCATTTTAATCGGAGTCCGTTTGACTATTTTTTTGACTCAGGGGTATTTTCATAATTTTCTATAATATTTTATTCTGAGGTCAAATCACAATTTTTAACAATTGGGGGTCAGATTGTAAATTCCATAAATTCCTGGGTCAATTTGTAATTTCAGAAACCCTATTTTCACTATAGATACCAAACAGTGGCTATCCCTTAAAATCAGAATAGGATATCCCCATCCCCAAACCAATTTCAATTTCAATTTCTTAACCCTGTTGCCAAACACTCCCAATTTGATTTTTTTAAAATCTTTGAAACTTTAGTTAAACTGTGCCGTTTTGATGTATCCGTTTTCATTCGGTTGGGCCTTGACCCGGATCCGTTTTCTTTTAACCCGAAATACCCCACGATTATCCGGTCACCTTCCCCATTACTCCGGTAGGGTTCCGGTGGTAATAGTCGCCTTCTCCGGCTACGGCCACCGGATTTCGGTCATTTTTTAATGCTTTTTAAACGCCTTCTTGATCTAAATTTAATGTAGATCTCATTTCTAATATTGGTTTTCAATTTAAAGTACCAAATCCTCACGAAATAGGGCAAACCCAGAACTCCGGTGGCCTGAAATTTCTATTTCTACGCTCGGTTGCTCACTGTTTTGACTCCTTTTTTTCTCTATCTATTTTCTACACTATATGGGATCAATGATCAATCCCATGAAATTTAAATCAAGCTTTATGCATAAAATCATGGTGCAACCGAGACCTATAACTCCCATTTTCTCAGTCATTTTAGCATTTTTTTTCTATCATTCTTTTTGCATTTAAAAGCTTAACTCATGCTTATCAAAACCCTAGCTTTAAATCAAACTATCATGCTTTAAATCATAAAAACAGAATTTCACTTGACTTACCTTTTTCCTGTTTGTTCTTGTTGCCGTATCCTCCACTTCTGTTTCCAACACTTCAAGTCGCCCCCAGTTTTTATCCTCTTTGTTTTCTTTCCATTTTCCTCAAAGCATACGTATGTATATATATATATATATATATATAGCAGCCACCGCCCTTGATTCTCTCTCTACTTTCTCTCTCTGCATGACCTCATTTCTCTGTATTTAGCCTCCAACTTTCACTTCTCATCAAGACCTTCCCATCCCAATTAATTTTACTTTTCAATTCTCTGCCCTTGCATTTAAGTTTTGCAAGATATTTTGTATATATATATATATATATATATTATATATATCACACACACCAACACACATGGAACACACACTGATTCACTAACTTATACACACACACACCAGCCGACACACACACACTGTGCATACATATACATACATATATTTAACTATTTATTATTATTATTATTATTATTATTATTATTATTATTATTATTATTATTATTTTCACTTTTATTTTTAATTTATTATAGTTCGGGTTTTTATGTCATGGCCCGGGTTTACCGGGTCGGGTATCGGTTAACTCGGGTCGGGGTATTACACTCTTAATATCTTTTTGAACTAAATCAATTGTATTTTCTGCGATTGTTATGTTCTAATTTTTCATACTTACAATACATTTACTCGAACTATGTAAAATTAGTAAATATAATTATCAAGATACCTAATAAATGAAGTATATATAAGTGTATATATGATTATTTTATCTTTTTTATAATTAATATTAGGAAATAATTAAAGAATATTAATTATTAAATAATAAAATTATTAATTATTAATTATCAATTATAAAGAACCAAGTTCGGTCTTTCGAGATTTATTAATTATTAGAAATTATTAATTTATTAAATATTAATTATAAAATGGTCAATTATAGTAAATAATGATTGAAACACATGTGGCAAAATGAGATTTCTCTTACCTAAAGCATTGTCCATTTTAATATACAAGTCTATATTATTTTAAGAGTTAATAAGTGAAAGATCCATCCATAAGATGAAAAATTAATACCGGGTCCAAGAAGAAACTTTTTGCTCCAATAAGTCTATTGACTTTATATTTATTTGAGAGGAATGACAAAATTGTTGAGGTGTATTTTTTTAATAACAATTTTGCCACTAAAATCAATGGTCTATACATCATTTACCTTTTTATTTTACGCCATTTTTATCGAATAAAAAATTCCTAAAATCAAATCTGCTTCTTTGCTTTTCTCTTTCTCTCTCTATCCCAAATCTAGATATGAAGCAGCAACAATCATTGGTCTTTGGCAAGTCGCTCCTCCACCACTAAATCTCCATCATGAACCATTGAATCACCATCGCAACCTCAACCATTATTACTGACCACACCATCTCCAATGCCACCAACGAACCTGTCATTGGAGTGGTGATGGGTGTTGGCGATGTTGCGATAAGACTTTTGGTATTTGCACAACGGTGTGCAATGGTTGGGACCTCGAATCTTTAAGAAAGAGAGGAAGTTGAGAATTATATCTGCAACCTGCAACTACGTTTACGTGAGTGTGGTGATGGTCAGCGATTCAACAATGAGACAAAAAATGTGGAGATGATAACACTTGTCAGTGTGGTGAGTTTTTTTATATGAAAAAGATGAAATTTTTGGTTAAGGTGTTTAGATGGGTCTTAACAGCGTTCAACTCTTAAAAAATCACAAAGCATGGTTTTATATCCTGCCAAATCAAAGGGATTTCTAACTTTGCAACCTACAGCATGGAAATGAAAAAAAGAAGGGTTTTATGACCTTTTTATGATTTTTTTTCATACAGCTTCTTTTTAGTCTTTAAAATCTTGTTAAAAAATTCACTCAAATAAATATAAATTGATTATGTAGGTAAGGTGAAGAAATTATCCAAACTACATCACTATTGTAAAATTTTACACTATCTCAAAATGTAAAATTTTACATTTTTCACAATTAGTAAATTTTTAATCACCGGTACTTCAAATACTATTTTTTTTCAAATTTTTACTATCTTGAAAGTCAATTTTAAGCATCTAACATGTGGCAAAAAACTCAACAAAACCAATAACACTTGAAATTTTTCTTAATTTTTATAAAACTGTAAAATTTGACATTTTTCTGGAGACCTAGAAAAGTATAAGAATTTACAATTTTGTTGAATAGAATTTTACACTTTTAGATCAATTTTTTCTTTACATTTTCACATTCAATATAAATCTTGTTTGATCTATCACAATTTTCAAAGCCCAAATATATAAATTTTATTAAAAACTAATTTATATTTTATGAGTTATTTAATTTTGAAATGTTGAAAAATATTTTTAATACATGGGCACCATTCACTGATTTGCGCGATTATATTTGTGCAAGATGTATGTTAGGATATTTTAATCCTAGAGTGATTAAAGGACTTGGTGGGTTAATTTGTTTGAACTTTGACTCTATTATGATTTAGATATGTTTTGTAAATTATACTTCTCAAAACACTATCCTAAATTTATACTTCAAATTATGCGATATTGATGTGACAAAACTACGTTAACTATATGATTTAATGTATTATTAACAAAAAAATATTATGCTTCTTAAAATTGTATTCCAAATAATATAGCACTGATATTGCAGAATTAGATTTATTACATGATTTAAAGTATTTTCTGTAATTTAGTGTCACATTAATGTCATATCATTTAAAATAAAAATTTAAGATATAATTTTAAAAAGTGTAAAACTACTATTATTAATAACAAAAAACTAGATCAATGCCACTTCATTTTGGATAGTTTTTTGGAATAGAAATTGAGTTGTATAGTATTATTAAAAAAAAAAATATGAGAAATGCTAAGTTCATACTACATACAAATGGTCGAACTATTACAATCTCAGTGCGTGAGTTACACGTGCTAAAAATATGAACATCACATTTCAATAAAATCGCGGTAGTTCGACACGGCAAGGGTACATAGCACCCTCCAAAAAATATTGACCGCTTTGTAAATATTGAAAAGAAAATAGACCGAAATGTAATTAACTTTATTATCATAAATTAACCTTGATTGGAGCTGTTCTGTACATGCTCTCTCCTCATTCACCAGCAGTCGAGAATGGCGGCCACCATCTCTCGCAGACTCACCTCCAAGCTTCTCAAGCCCTCTCGCTCTTCTTCTCTCTCATCGACCTCCACCTACTTCATCTCCCAAGAGAGCCAAGACCTAAACCCTATCCGCAGTCAATTCACACCCATTTTCACCCAAAATTCCAATTCAACTTCCCCACAATTCCCTCAACAGAACCTTCCAAGCCCTAGTTTCAACCTCTCCAATTTCACCATATACAAATTTCAATCATCATCATACAAAAATCCCATTAATTTCAATCATACTCTGATTAGATCATACGCCACTTCAAGTCCCAAATCCAAAATTCAAGTGCATTTGCTAGTCGAAAATCCCAAAAACCCTAACTTTAACGGGTTATCTCATGAAAAACCCAAGTACTTCTCAACCTCTGATCCATCATCTGATGGCGAAAAACCCCAAAACCCTAGTCAATACCCTAGTCAAAACACTGAATTCAGACATCAAGAGATAGAGGGGCCAACGGTGGAGCGCGACCTCTCGGCGCTCGCTAATGAGACCAGAGAAGTTCTGGAAACGATGATGAAAACCATATATAGTCTGAGCCAGGCTTTAGCGCTTCTGGGTCTTGTCCATCTTGGATCGGGAGCTTGGATTTCGTACATCACTCGATCTTCACCGATTGCAGAGGTCTCAATCCAGAGCGTATTGGCTTTCGGGCTCCCATTTTCGTTGGCTTTCATGTTGCGGAGGTCGCTGAAGACGATGAATTTCTTCAGGAAGATGGAGGAACAAGGTAGGTTGCAGATTTTGACTCTAACTCTTCAAATTGCTAAGAATTTGAATGTGTTTTTCGTGCGGGTTCGTGGGGTTTCCTACCTGTGTATTGCAGGTGCCTCAATTGGGTTTTTGTTCATTGCCTTGTCAAGATGAAACACAAATTTCTGTTACATTGTCATTAATTTTGTCGTTTCTTTTTCTTGGTTGGATTTTCGAATGGATTTATATTCTCGTATCAATGTTGGAAGTTAACTTTGGAGCATGTAATTTTCTATCATCCGAGTCGAATTTGATAAATTAATGTGTCTTTAAATATATTTGAGATTTACTTATATTTAAGTTTGATTAAGTTTGACTTGTTTATTTCGCGAACGAACTTCTAATTAAGCCGTAGCTAGGAAGCAGAGGTTAAATAGTTTGATTTATTTTAGGCCCGCATTTGTTTCAAGATCTATTTGTACGTGTAGCGGTTGCTTGTGTGAATTTACTTCAAATTTACAATTGCATAATTTATAATGCGAAGTGATGATCAAAATATCACAATGTAGATAAATTTGCTTAAAGTTTCACGTCGAAGTTTGATAATAATCCCTGCACTCTGGTGGGTGGACATTGAGAGGTGAAGTGCATCGCGAATCATGCTTTCTGATGGAGAGTCTCTGTCAATACTGGAATTCATTGATAACAGGATGAATCTTGGTGGGTTTTTGTGCATTTTAGGAATTCCGACTCTGGCTACAGTAATGATCATTGCTGTTAGCTATCGCAGAGGCCGTTAGATAAACCTTTTGTTAGCTGAGTTTACTGTTGAGAGAGGGGCGGGGGGTTAGCTCTGAGCGAAATTTTTTTGAATAGATCAAGTACAGTGAGGTGATGCCTCGTAGCTTGCCGCGATGGAGGGAGTTGAAAGATCCTATTCTTACGCCCTGGATCTAAAACGCAGGCAGAGCTGCAATAAATTGAGGTCTTGCTTAGACTAAATCAAGATATGATTCCGGATATCAAATTTAGCTATTCCAAGGCCAATATTGACGGAGCCATGCTATGAAGTTTATTTTTGGTATAAGACGCTATTGTTAATTGTATGAACGGAAGTGCAAGCTCTCTCTGCTTGTTTTACCCAGTCTTAAAAACACTTTTTGTTACCATTTTTAATTTAAAAAAAAAAAACAGAAAACAAATCTGTATGGTAATTGGATTTCATAAACTATTTTAAAGAAATTGAGTTTAAAAAAGACCACTATCCTGGAAACACCAAAATGGTGCTTTCCACACTGTTTTTTCAGTCAAAAATATTAAAATGACTGAAAACTTCGTATTCAAAAATCTAGTCAAGAGTGTTTTTTTTTTTTTTTTTTTTTTATTTTGAAAAAAAAAAAAACAGGTTTCTAAAACTAGGTTTCTTAAAACAAAGCCAAACAAACTTATGTTTGGATCATCAGTCGCATACGGGTGCAGACTCGGGAGGCAGTACAGATTAATATATATACATATATATAAGCAGATAATAATACATGACAGTACTGCATATGCCAGCCAATGTAACCAATTCTTTTTCTTTTTTCACATTTTTTTATGCTTTTTTTACCAGCCAATGGATCATCAGTCATTTTTTTATGCACCTTTCTAAACCCCCCACCCTCTTCTTTTTCCCTTTAAAAAGACGAAAAGAAAAGGGAGGGAAAAAAAATAAAGTAAAAGTTAAGCAGTTTCACCATTGTAATCCATTCCATTTCCTTGCAGCTTTCACCCTGGCTCGGACCATGAGAATGATAACATTCTGAGGATGGATATGAGTTGTTCAGTCTCAGTTCTTCCGCAAGAGATTGGAATTTGAACTCTTGTGCACGTGGACGTTTGAGCAAAATAGATAATTTGGTGAACTAAGCAGTGCCATCATTCCCATTTGTTTTAGGCTCTGTACGGACATAAGTGAGACCACGACCAGTGGGAGAAGGGACACTGTTGCTGGAGGCTGGAACACCACCCTCAGTTGGAATGGCCTGAGAATCCCGTTTCCACTGCATGCTCCTTGCACCAGGTTTGATTGGGAGGCGGGGCCTATATGCATTAGGCATGCCTCTTGGGAAAGGAACCCTGGTAAATCTTGGCGCAGGAAACGGTGATCCCCATGCAATGCGGGGCCATGTCATCATTGGTGCAGCTTCTTGATGAGCAGAGCTTTTCCTTGCAACCTGCAATAAAAAAACACCAGCAGAACACTATGGTTCAATAAAAACATCGCTTACCCAGGAAAAAGAGGGGAGGGGGGAAGGAACAATTAACTGTATCGATCTTATAGTCCAACAAATGAATGATTAAAGCATAAATGAAATCAACATGCCTTCATACTGTCATAGGGTCCTGCACAACTCGAAGTGCAGTGTGATATCATCACAAGATTACTTCAATTCAGCTTTCACTAATTCCAACTGTGTTCTATAAGAATTTCCAGCACTCCCATTAAATTCCAGGATTTCATTTGAATTTCAATGCCAAAACACGAATTTAAAGAGGTTTTCAGAAGTGCTCAAACTCAAATGAGCTAGAGATGTTCCAAATATGGGGGACCATTTGCAACTAAATAAATGGGTGTGCATTTTATCTTGGTTTTCCCTTTCAACTTTTGAGACAATCTAAGCAAGTGAATCAGTGATGCCATGAGATTCTTCACAAAGCAAGCACAGAATAAATAGCAAATGGTTCACATCCCTTGGAATTCATTCATTAGATTCTAAGCCAACTTCTAAAATTTAAAATGGTGCAATAGAAAAGAGTACTATAAGTGATATTGCACTGCACTTATTATGAGACTACGGGTATAAATTAACCTAGAAATGATATTACACCACACTGCACTAATTATGATAATACAGGTATAAATAAAATTACAACTCACAGCCTTCCAAAAGATGCAACCCTACTCTGTGTCCCATTACACCAGTAAAATGAGTTGAATTAGAACTTACCCTATTTAACCAAGGTTGGTGCCACAACTGGCACCCACAACACACGTTGTAGGAATGCTCCCGTAAAATCACCACTCATTTTTTACTTGTATCGTTTAAAAAAAATACCACTCATTTTTTTCTTATTGGCAATTGCTGCGACAACCCTGAGCTCAAGGAGCCTTAAAACCACAGCAGTTGATGCAATCGCACTCCCCCATAAGCTCACTAACTCAAAACTCACAAATGGCACCTTCACATCAGTCACAGATGCACTCCAATATCACAATTCAAAAGAGGGTCACAAGTAGCAAGCTCGTGAAGGTATTCAAGTAAGTGATCACTCAAATGTGAAACCATGTCAATGTTATTCCTTTTTGGCCAAAATGCCAGCCCATAAAGGGCTCTTTAAAAGCTATGGCAAGTTAGACCATATACTAAGAAAAGTCACCCTGAACAAGAATACAACCTTAATGACACAATTTAGCACAAAGAGCAAATGAACAAATATAAACAAAATTAGAATACCAACGTCCTTCTGAAATATACCTTCAGAATACGGGACAGAAAAGAGGTGCCATCCAGAGATAAAGCACGCTCTGCTGCTTCTTTTCTCATGAACTCTACATATGCTGACCTGCTAAAGCAACATGATTAGCAAAGAATTGCCAAGGAAAAGATGAATTCCTTAACTTCTAGACATAACTAGTAGAGAAATAAAATCAGAACTTGTATCTGAAACACCCCACCCTATTGGTTGCCCCATTGCTGCATCAGTTACTATAACCACTTTGAGCACTTCTCCAAACTTGTTGAAATGCCGAGAAAGACTATCCTTGGTAGCAGCAAAATGAACCTACAACAATAATAATTACGTAAGGAATAAAGAATGATACCTCAACCTAAACCAGAAAAATGAGGATAGCATCAGTAGTAGTAGTCATTACATTGTTAACAAAAATGGTCCGAGAATCAGCATCTTCTGTAGGGTGACCAGTAGAATATAAAACTGCATACAAACATCCAAAAGAACTATTTTAAAATAAACAAATTTAACAAAAACACAGGCAACTATGTTTAAGGTGTGGAATATCATCCCCCCTCCTCCCCCCCCCCCCCCCCCCCCCCCCCCAAAAAAAAAAAAACAAAGAAAAAAAAAGAGGTCATATTGTCAAGGAGTTTGTAATTTTTTGTTTTAAAACAAGTTTGTGATATAGAAGAATTCACGATAACGAATAACCAAGAAAAGGAACAAAACCCACAAGACTTTGAAATCAAACTGAATTATCGAATAAATAAGCATTAAATTTCACTCTTAAATAATCAAGAAACTGCACCAAAACTCAAACAAGAGTTCCTAACTCACCAGGCGCAGAAGACAGAGTCTTCTGAGGCTCTTTCTGAGCATCTGCTGCAGGTTTTACCTAACCATAATATAAGCAAAGTATGGAATGAGGACATATTATATAAAGCAGACAAACAAAAAAGCACACTTTATAAGCTTGCTTACATAAACACACCACATTCATGAATGATTCAGACAAGTATCTCACATTTCCATTACCAACAGTTACAGGGTTGCTATTCTCCCTCATCGGTCGCACAACAGGTTTACCAGCACCGGCTTCAGTCTCCTGCACAGATTTCCGACCATCCATTTGTCGAACCTTCCTTGGCACCTGATAATGAGGTGGTTTCCATGTATTTACATTCACAGATATATTCACTATCTTCCGAGAGGTGTTTGCTACAGCAGCAGGATGATCTTGATCTTTCCGTGGTTTCCTCATAATTTCATCAGCATTCTTAGCTACACTGTACTGCACCATCAGCGAATCCTCACCCTGGTTTCCACCAGATGTGCCAGTTTGAGAAACATCCATACCCTTATGGCCCATAACATTGATGTCATCATATCCTTCATTATCAGATGCAGAATCAGAAGCCATCCCAGTATTGCTTTCCAACATAGTCAGATTCCCAACAAATTTTCCAGTATAGTCACTTGACTCACTTCCCTGAAGATAAGTTGAGCGGGTCTCCTCTGGAATTCGGCTAAAATCTTCATCTCCTACATCTTCAGCAGCAGCTTCTCTAAATTCTGCTTGTTGATCGCTGACCTGTGATGCATCCATACCTTGACCAAACCTATCAAAGAAATTTCCTGAGGATCTCACTTTTACAACACTTTTGGCCGCTTCAGCTACAGCTTTAATAGCAGTTGCCATGGGATTTGAAACTCTAGCAACAGACCGAATTCTCTGAGGATGATCTTCAAGTGATGACTTCTCAGTTGATGAAGAAACCACAGAACGTAGACGCTTCAATGTGCGCTCTGTTGTCGAATTGGATGGCCTTGAAGGGGCGACTGCATCCCGTACTGCAAACTGCAGCAGCCTTCGAGGGGCACTAATGGTTGTTTGACAAACTACTTCCCTCTGCCAAAAAGTAAATTAATGGCTCAGGAAAGTTGGGAAACAATGAGTGAAGTGCATCTTCTCTCTAAAAAAAACAAGGGGCATTATCCTAATCTGCAACATCATTTGCTCTCCAACATATAATCCTTAAACAATGAAGTGTTGTGGGTGTTTGGGCTTTGGAAACTTGGACGTCTCGCTGATTTTAAACTAGCTCGTCACTATTCATTGAGGGTTTTAACGCAGAAGTTCGTAAAGGAGAAATAAAAAATAATCACCACACATTGAAATCCTAAAATGCCCTAATTCCAGACAAGGTTCACAAATCAAACAAAGTGATGAACTCTCCCATGTAAATCAGATTCAACTGTTGAGAAAGGTATACATTTTAGGTGGGTGAAGGAAAACCATAAGCCATATGCTTTATCCCTCATTTGAGTTATCCTAAACTAAAGAAGAAAGTTTAAATTATTACTTACAAACCTTACTTCCAGAAATAAACAAAACATATACAACAAAACCTTTGCAATTCTTCGCATCAACTAAGTGAACTTTACGACCAAGTTATAAGATTAGGTAGAAATGTAGTGCTTTTTTTGGGCCTTTGAATAATATTAATGCTCACTTGCTATTTCTTGTCAATTCTCTATGAACTCTAGTAGCAAACTCACAGTTTGCTTCTTCTCTTTCTTTTTTTCAAATTGTTGGTATCTCCCAACATTTCATGCCCAAAGATCCAGAGCATCAAAACTCAACCTACGTAGATTCAAAATTCAACAAGGGAAGTACATTGAAGCTACTATAATAAGAAGCTACTATAATAAGAAGAAACAGGTTCCAACTTTAGACTGTGTTAGACATCATACACTTGACCTTCAGACATGAATCGCTACAAGTAAAAACTATGGATGCTTCTCATGATATATAATATAAGGATAAAGACAGTTGAGAAAAGTGATGCTCCCGTATATTAACAATTCAGGAGGGATAAAGAGAGATCCACTTTCCTTAACAAATGGTAGGGGGTTGAAGAAAGTACAGATAGTGTGCATGCTCAAACAGTAGTATTGGAAAGCTAAACGTTGAAAAGTCATTTCCAGGTTTAAACTCCAGAATTTCCAGAACACTGGCAGCAAGCACACGATTGTTGTACAATCTGTGAAACTCAACAAAGCAAAGAGCATCATCATGCTTTCATCATATCAATTAAGCTTCAAATTCAAAAGGAAGGGGGGAGGGGAAAAAAATCAAACCTTTGTATGATGTCGTTCAACAGGCCGACTTCTTTTCTTCTGAATTGTCGGTTGTGGAGAGAGAGATTGTTTGGCAAAACCAACTCTGCAATCAGTTCTATCCTCTACATGAACATTGGCAATTACAGAGCTTCGAAACGGGGGTGGTTCATCTGCATCCCTTACTAGCCCTTTCCACTCCCTATTGTACCGGCTTCTGGTTAATTTATTAGACTTTCCTCTGTCAGAGTCAGAATCCAAGGGGTGAGAATCATTTGTCACAGCCTGCTCCCCAGTCTTGGGTTTTGTTTTGGCCACGTCATCTGGATTAGATTCCTGAGACTCTACGTAAAGATCCAGATTTGATCCCAGATGATCCCACAGCCTGTAGAAAGATAAAACAGTATCAGTAGTGAGAATAATTTAGGATGATAATCATCATTTTCAATGACCTCAATAAAAATAAATTACCACGATACAAAAGAATAACTGTCATCGCCCAAAAAGACATGCAATTCATTCCTTGCTTCCTCTTTGTGCCTGCCATTTTTAAGCAAGACAATCACATATTCCTGCAAATGCAGATTGGAAAGTTCTGTAAATTTGTAATGCCAAATGGCTAGGTATTTTTATCCAATAAGATGAAAATATTAAGAAATCCATGAACAAAATCCAATATAAATCAATTTTTTTCGCAAGTTATGAAAAACCATCCCATCCAAAATATAAAGGCGAAAGATTATTAGATGGACAAGCACTGCAGAACTTTGTTAAATTTGACAAAGGAAAACAGCACAAACAGCCTACACTCCTTACTTGATTACAGTAGGAGGAGCAGAGGGGGGAGAGAGAGAGAGAGAGAGAGAGAGAGAGAGAACACATTTGTAGGTACGTGGGACCCAAATGCCATGTGGCATTACTTCAGGGTCCGTGTGGCACTATGTGGCAACATGCACCTTGTCTCTCCAGGCGGTACTCCCAAAGAGGAGGTATTCCACCTTTACCCATCTCAGCCTCGACAGACAATCTCAATGCATGACATGTCGGTACTTGTTGGGTCAAAGGCTCAATGCACAGAGTACCTTAACCTAGGTCCTCGACACATAGAAGCGTGAGAGCGAGGCTCCCTACTTGGTGAAATTCCTCCTTGAGGACCAAGTTGTCATTTCTCCTCCTCTAGGATCTCTACCTTCTGGATTTCACTTCTGGAATTTACACCACTGACAATTTACCTCCAAAATCTCTACCTCACTCTCATTCTCCATAACATTAACCTTAACGTGCTTAAAGCCACCTTTGGGACCATTTGCACTTTAGTGCATCCATTGCCTACCCGGGTCTAGAGCAGGGCCCAAGGAGCTCATGAGCTCAGTGCATGGCTGCAGCATGAACAGTGGGTTGCGTCGCAGTCCTCTGCAATATTCAAGGAGTTTATGGCTTGACGGCTGAAGTTGAGGGTTCACTAAGGTACACTTTTTCCCGGTTTTTTACCTCGGCTTGTCCTAGAGAATGACACCAGACATCATTTGGTACATATGTCTGCCACGTGTTCTCCATTTTCATTACATGTCCTCAGCCTTACTGGCATGTTCACCTGGCTAATCCCCCTCAACATCTGTGCCAGGAACACTCCCATACTCACAGGGTTCCTTAAATATAAGTGGCCCCATATACACAGTTCCCAAGAAAGATTGCTGGAGGAATCTCACAAATGTCTCTCCTCAAACCTCACCTCAAAGTCTCCACTGCCAACCTCTCCAAAGGCTGCCTCGACTTTCACCCAAGTCCTCTCTACCAGGACCTCCACTATCCTCCCTCATAATGAAACCTAAGAACCCACAACATTAAAGACTGAAACCCAATAACAAAAACTGAATTATAAATTTTTTACTAGATTGCGCGTAATTCCAAAACTATAAACTTCATAGCATTGAAAATTTTACAGGTATGGCTTACGCTATGTATCAAGTAAAACCATCAAAATTTAACAAACCACCTCAAATTTATTTTGTGAAAAAGGAAGAACACCTGGCATGTTTTGATTCCATTAAAATACCATAGTGAAACAACCACCAAGCTCTAGCTTGGTTGGTATATGCTCCACCTCCCCATATAGGAGGTTGAGGGGTCTTAAGGGGCAAAAAAGTGCGTGTGATTTACCTATCAAAAGAAGAAGAAGAAAAAAACATAGAGAAACATGGTATAGCCCACTGTTTTTAGGAGCTTGGGAACACTAAAAATAATTTCCATAACTATGCAAATGTTCCAACACTCCATGCAAACAAAACTGAAAATCAAACAATGAGAATTAACCACAAAGACAGCCATCCACGACGTCCTTAGTTTTGGCAGGTCATTTGACCATTAAAAACAGACTTCTAGAATTAGATCATCATTAAAAAACTTAAATAAATAAATAAATGGGAAGAATTATAGCTATATCCAAAAAAAATCCAAAATCTTTATGTGGAGGAGAAAAAAGGAAACAATAAATAAAGAATATAAGGCTTGATTTTGCATTGTTGGCATTGTCAACTGTTTATTTTCTCAATCCATGAACAGAAGCAATTTAAGCATAATATCCCGGAGTTTCTTTAGAACTTCACGACCTCAAAAATCCTTTTGTTGTTTTTCCAAGCACGCCAAAGACGACAAAGGGGAACCTAGGGGTGTGGACAGTTACATGGCCAACCCCCTAAACTAATCCGAGAACATTCATCAGTTCTTTCAAAACCTCACCCCAAAAGGACATCTCACCTCCCTCCAAAAACCAGTCAGTTCCAAAACTTCAATGCTTCGAGTAGACCACCCTTCTCTACAAACTTTTTTCTAGTTCCAAACCAAAAAAAACAAAAAACAAAACCAATTACTTAAACGACACTTGATTGTTGAAACTAACCCACTTCGTTAGAACACGTCAATTTCCAATCAGAAAAGGCATTCAACTCCCTTTCAATCCCAACTTATAAAGTTTTGAATCACTATTTCTAGCCTTTCAGGCATTGACTTAGAACTTCACTATTTTCTCAATCCATGAACAGAAGCAATTTAAGCATAATATCCCGGAGTTTCTTTAGAACTTCACCGCCTCAAAAATCCTTCTGTTGTCTTTCCAAGCACGCCAAAGACGACAAAGGGGAACCTAGGGGTGTGGACAGTTACATGGCCAACCCCCTAAACTAATCCGAGAACATTCATCAGTTCTTTCAAAACCTCACCCCAAAAGGACATCTCACCTCCTTCCAAAAACCAGTCACTTCCAAAACTTCAATGCTTCGAGCAGACCACCCTTCTCTACAAACTTTTTTCTAGTTCCAAACCAAAAAAACAAAAAACAAAACCAATTACTTAAACGACACTTGATTGTTGAAACTAACCCACTTCGTTAGAACACATCAATTTCCAATCAGAAAAAGGCATTCAACTCCCTTTCAATCCCAACTTATAAAGTTTTGAATCACTATTTCTAGCCTTTCAGGCATTGACTTAGATATATTTCAGCATAAATCAGGTTGGAATGCAAGAAGGGATACAATAGTTACTCTCCCACCCATCAAAATGTACAAAAGTCATCAGCCAAAGATTTCCAAATAAATCCAATTTCCAAAACTTTGATATGGTTTGAACCATGTTCCATAAACACCTCAAAATTAATTAAAAATTAATGTTGAGCATGACATGACATGTGTATGGTTGTGCAATGTGTCACTTATCAAAAACAAAAATTGTGCAATGTGTCCATCTTCCTATTGTTACTAACAGAGATACATATTGCAATTCCTGAGAATTTCATTGGACACTACCTTATGTTGAGATAAAGTGTGAACTTATAGTCTCACATTGGATAATGAATGTAATAAGGAATGACTAATATACATGTTTGGACCCAAGACCTAACAGCTTGAGCTAGCTTAAGCTTTTGGGTCAAACTGGGATCCAACATGTATATCAGGGTCTTTCCATGGACTCTCCGGTCCCTATGTCAATACTTCTGGTGTCGTAACAAGAGGTATTAGAGCGTTGACTCTTGTTGCTAAACACTTGGTGATACCATTGTGCTGTCTACATGGTGTGTTTGGCGTTGGTGCTGGACCTTTGGACTCATGGAGTCTTGATGGCTGAAAACTTGGTGATACCGTGGTGGTGTGATCATGGTGTGTCCGGCGTTGTGGTGTTGCTGATACAGTCGGATCATGCTTGGTTCGATGGATAGCGTGGTCCACTCAAATGAGTCATACTGGAAAGGGTAGTTCTTAAGGGAGGAGTCATGATTGATGTGGTAACTCATATGTCAAGGGAGAGATTTGTTGAGGTAACATGCGAGCCTAGAGTCCTACATCGGGTAATGCGTGTAATAAAGGAGTAATATACACTATATGCCCAAGCAACTTGTGTATCGGGGCCTCTTTGTGAACTCTCCAGTCTCCCCGACATGCGATGCTTATGCTTCCATTGTCACAATAACTTAATATATTCTTTTTGTTACATTGATATTACAGATAAATGAGTCATTCATTTGACCGTAAGGTATAAAAATAAAAATAAAAAACTGGGAACTCTTAACAGTTCGACAATGTCACAAACTCCCAATTTCCTTTTTTTTTTTAGGGTAACATGACTTCTACTCCTCGACACATACCCACCCATGACACGCATACCGAATCCATGGCATGTACAATCAAAGTTTGCATGTCTAAAAGGAACCAACAAAATAACGTAAATTAGAATTTCCCAATGCTTAATAGTACAACCTCTCATCATTTCCCCAAACACCTCCTTGTATATTCTGCACCAAGTGAACCACCTTGGTAGGGAATACAAATTGAAGCTACACATAAAGATGGGAAAAAATTGGCAGAAGAGATTTACATAAAACCGCTCATTGTCAGATACCCTATGGAAGTTGGGATTTGGACAATCCCTCCCTCCAAAGTGATAAGTCTTTTTTAAGCATGGTTGAGGATTGGAATGGATGAAACTTAGAGAGTTCTGTAAGACATATAATTCTGTGTTTCTATTCAAAACAACTAACATTTTGAATACAGATATAAAAGCAGAGCTCATTCCACAAAGTCCACTTGAAAAGAGTTAACTGATTGAAAAAAAAAAGAGTCCACTCAAAATCTCTAGATTGATACCAACTAATTCGAAACAATTAATCAAAAAGACAATTACATAACAAGAAGTCAATCTACTATCCACGTTACTACATGAGACTTCATCCACTCTAAACTCTAAAAGCAATCCTAAATTCTTCACTCTAATAACGTATTGACAACTTATACATAAATTTAATTTTTCCTTTAGTTCGACGACATGCACTGACAAATGATTAAACCCTAAATCATACCACAAGAGTGTCATCAGTGTACCCCATGAACTCCTTCAGTTTATCCTTCAGTCTCTCCCGTAACTTCTCAACTCCATCGCCAGAAAAATCAACCCTAAATGTCCGATCATCAACTCGATCCGCACCTTCCATCTTCAATAGTCTCTCACGTAATCGATTCACAACCTGCTTGGCCTCCGTAGATGAATGTTGAACTTCCGGAATCGCAATCTACCGCTCAATAAATATAGTTCGATAATCAAACAATAAATCATACAAAAAAAAAACCCTAGCTGGCCCTTATAGAACGCAACGATGAGTAGAGTTCAATAATGGGTGAATCAATGAAGAGAAAGCCCCGGAAACTGTTTTCAGGGGGCAGACTCGAAATCGAAAATGATCGCTTCGCATCCTACGTCGGTATATATATATATATGTGTGTGTGTGTGTGTGTGTGTGTACCGAGTACCGACCGCACGATAGTTGGAGACGAAAGAGAAAGAGTGGGCCATATTCCGGTCCTCAACTCCTAGAAATTAGGAGAAATTATAATTAAATTTTTTACCGACTCATGTTCTTTTTGAATTTGTTCGTCTCACTCAAGTATTTTTAAATTTATTATTCTTAAAATCGTTAATTTTAAAATAAATTTTTTTAAAAACATTGTATTTTTAAAATAGAATTATATATTAAACACTTTGCTCCTTAATTAAGTTTTAATTGGATATAAAATTGCATTTAACTGAGAAAAAAATCAAAGAGTCCTTTGTGGCTCTGTCGTGCAGGAGGAGAGAGGCAGAGAGAGTAGGAAGAAAGAGATGGGGAAAACAGAGACGGAGAGAGGGAGGAGAAAGAAAACAATAATATCTAAGACTGCCCTTGTGCAAGAGAGGGTGAGAGATAAAAGGGAAGAGAGAGAGAGGAAGAGAGAAAAAATAAATAAATAAATAAATTGAAACCAGTTGTAACCTTCTAGTTGATGTCTCTTGTTTCTTGTTTTTCATTGATGATGGAAACTAATCATAAGATTTCATTTGATTTTTTATTTTTATTTTCTTTTCCCTTTTCTCTTCTTCACCTATCTTGTCATACTCTTTTTCTAACTCGCTCTTAGACACGAGCAAATGAGTTATTTTTTATTTATTAGGTAAATTACATCTTTACTCTTAAAATTTTAGTCAAATTTGGATTATACTCCTAAATTTTTAGTTGTTTATTTTCTT
The DNA here is from genome assembly GCA_008638375.1 of Nyssa sinensis. Taxonomy (NCBI): domain Eukaryota; kingdom Viridiplantae; phylum Streptophyta; class Magnoliopsida; order Cornales; family Nyssaceae; genus Nyssa; species Nyssa sinensis. The sequence goes on from CM018052.1 coordinate 36,950,707, forward strand.
GTACTTTGAAGCATGTGTCAATGTTAAATTGAAACCAGTTTTTAGCTTCTAGTTGATGTCTCTTGTTTCTTGTTTTTTATTGATGATGGAAACCAATCATAAGATTTCATTTGATTTTTTATTTTTATTTTCTTTTTCCTTTTCTCTTCTCCAACCATCTTGTCATACTCTTTTTCTGACTCGCTCTTAGACACGAGCAAATGAATTATTTTTTATTTATTAGGTAAATTACATTTTTACTCTTAAAATTTTAGTCAAATTTGGATTATACTCCTAAATTTTTAATTGTTTATATTCTTGTACTTTGAAGCATGTGTCAATGTGACCCTTTTCTTAGTGGATCGCCATTAAGAGTAATGAGAAATGATTGTGTGATGATTTCATGATAAATTTTTTTCATATTATGACAATTATATCCATTCCAATAAAGATAAAAGATGAGAAACTTAATATATTTAAGCCTGCAACACTAAAGATCGCAATTTCTGTTATCACCGATACATAACTTTAACATAACAACCATGATTCACTCCACTGAAGCTCCCACTGTAATTTTTCTTCCTCATTTCGTAATACTTTCTAACTCCATCACTTTGTTGCCCATTTTCCCCATCGCTATCTTTACTTCTTCAGCAAACCTTCTCCTTTTTCCTATCACAAAGGACGACATATAAAAATAGAAGAATATTCTTAACTTGGCCCAGTTGGAGCATGTTGACGTGAATGGCATCGCAAAATACGTCATCGAGCCTTCTTGGACAGTTTCAAGCATTATCGTCTTCCAACAATTTCAATTTTTAGTTGTTTATTGAGGATAAAAGAGTAGACCCCTTAGTTATGGAAGGAAGCGAGATGGATCTGACAAGGGAGGGGTCGAATTCGAAAAAACTATAAAAGATTAATAGCGGTGTTGAAGAGGTCGATTTAGCGTTGCAAATGGAGAATTACAATGATGATCTATCAACAATGACGATGCTAAAATTATTGCAATTAGTTTGGATGCCTCAATTGCACAAGTTGTTTGTCGACGTAGTCATGCATTTGGGTATCAAGAACATTGTCTCAAAAACTATCATGTAATAGATTAATGTTGATGGCTTGACTCAAGAGAACGTAACAAGTCATTGTAAAAGTATATCTTGTATCTGAAGAAGATGCAAGGGTTGTCAAGCGAGGGTCCATCACCATCAAGTCCAACTCATACAATATTGAATCATCAACTTACGCAATGAAAAACCAAATAACACCGGATGAGTTTAACAATAGCATTTACAAATTAACAAAATGTTATCCCCATATTTATAAACAATAAATTTATATATAGTGTAGTGTGTGTGTGTGTGTAAGGTGTTGAATCATATATAATGTGTATGTATATACTGATGCTGCACTTTTTAGCTCTCAAGGACTCTGGGCTCCACGACCTGTAGAACACTCAAAAAGGAGGATCAGAGGGCCACCGGATTGGGTCCGGCTGTAGCCACTCCGATGCTTAAGTTAATAAACTGAATTGAAAAGACTGTAATGAAAGCTAAAGAATGAGCATGGAAATAAAGCGTACCTTTAGGGTTTAATTTATAGACTGTGGCTTTCTTAAGTTGATTAGGATTTGGAGTCATGAAAATAGAGATTTGATCATCGGAGATTGCAGTTACCTTGTTGGACATTGTACCAAAATAAAGATAACCATATGTGACAGTTTCCTTATAAAAGACTGTTTTCTTATTCTCTGCTCGGCAGATGTTAAGACAATAACGATGTCTGAACCATACGGAATGCTTTGAGTAAATTTCGTTTAGAGCATAAGTTTTGGAGGATCAGTGCATAAGTGTGCTCTGAAGGTTTCGCCTGCTCTGGATGACCGAGTATTATCAGATCTGTAAGTATACGTGTCTCAAGATGATTGGTGTGTCGGTTTGTGGTATATCATATACACAAAAATTCACTCGATATACATATATATAATGTGTGTGTATATGTATTTGATATAGGAATTGAAAGAGAAAAGGGACGGGAAAGCAATAAGAACAAAGAAGAAAACATGAGAATGAGAAAAAAGATACTACTTGATTCATTACACTTCTATGAATAGAAAGAGATAAGAAGTTTGACATTTCATAGTTGTGTAATATAGGGAAAATAGTCATTTTGTAAACCCCATAAAGGGTAATTTTGGAGTAAAATATTTAAAACAGTAAATGTTTATGTCTTTTTAATTTTTCTCATTAATATGACATCCTTTAAATTTTAGATTGTACTTTATTGATTTATAAATATGCCAAAAGATGTTTGAATCATAATTTTTCCTATAAATTATTCTATGAATCTATTACATATCTGATAATTCATATGATTTGAGTATTTTATAAAATATACGTAAAACTCATTGTATGACTAAAATTAGAAAGATGGTCACTTACTCATAAAATAACCTCTTCCAAACTAGATTATTTTGCACCAATTTTGTTATCCCATTGAGGAAGAGTGAGTGTATTATTAACGCTAATTGTCGAACAAATACAATGCGTAGTAATATATTTGAGTTTTTTTTTTTTCTCAATCAAACAAGAAAACAAAAATTTTCACTTCATCATCTTTCTTTTTTCTTTTCCTTATCCTTTTTTTGCTTTCCTAGTCCCACCAATAAAATAAAATAAAACTTTAGCAATTTGACATATTTCTCACTGGTTTTTCTTACTTTTTTTTTCTTTTCTTCATTTACTTTCAAATTCCAATCAAACAAAAAGAAAACAATTTTCTTTCTCTTCTCTTTTTATCCTATCAAACGCTTAAATGACAAATTTAGAGGGAGTGTGCGGTTAAACCCAAATGTTTTTAAATTTTAAATAACCCCTATTAATCTTTTATTATATAAGATTATAAATTTTTATATTTGCATCCGCCCAATTCCCAAATATCATTTAACTGTCATTTAATATTTTTTATTTATTTATTGTTGGGCTCAGTTTTACGATTTTCCTTTCTTCAACTCCTATACACTTCAAACACACCCAATACCTTCTCAAAATTCTAAAATGGTACAAATCTAAAGAGTGCTATTTTGTTTTAGTTAGTTTAGCATCTAGCTAGTGGATTTTATGCTCTTTATCACAAAAATTACTTACATTCAAATACTACTAAAAGTGAATATTACAAATTTTCTTAATTCATAAAACTAATATTCAATTCAATAATACAAATTATAAATCTCATTAATATCTTATCAATAAAGTTGTATACTTCTATAAAATACATGAGATGCACCAACTTTTGAATTATTTGCAGTTCTGTTTGTTTATATTTTCAAAAATAGTTTTTTTAATTTCAAAACGTGAGATACGCATTTCAAAATAGATTTTTTTTTTGATTTTTTAAAATTCAGATTATTATATCGAAATGCATTTTCACAATTTTTAAAAAATTAATTACAAAATTTTGAAATATATTTAAACTTTTTTTAAAAAAATTATATCTGAATCACTATCCAAACGAAGCATATAATAATAATTTAATAATTTCATTATAAAAGTGAAGTCAATCAAAAATAAAAACAAAACTTTGTGAAGTAATAACCTCAAAACATCATTTTTGTTTTTTTAATCAAGGCTTACATTAAAATAAAAGAGAAATTAGACCTAATTAGAATTGCGGAAAAGTAAATTATAAGAGTGTTGAATAATTTTGATAATTTATATTTAATATGATGTGAAATAGAAGAAATTACACATAGACTGAATATTTTACTTTTAATGCAATGTTATGCAAATTAATATATAAATATATTGATAATTTTTTCCTTTTAAATTTATGAAAGGGTAATTCTATTGTAAACTCCAGTGCATATGAGATATAGTATTTTAATTTTTAGATGATTTTAAAATAAAATTTTTATTTAAAATTATTTTATTTAAAATTTTAAGATCATTTAAAAATTAAAATATCGTATTTCATATAAACTTAAATTTATGATAGCGATACCTTTTATAAAAACGGATGAAAATCATGAGTAGAGATCAAGAATAGAAATTTTCAAAATGAAATGGAAATATTCCTCAAAATTCAAATTTTAACGAAATAAAATGTGCAAGCTGTACCTTAACTAAGTCGGCCGAAATGAAATCACTCGTCACATGCATGCCACGAGTCAAGTGACTCACACACAAAAAAGAAGAAGAAAAAAAGCAATAACAAGACAAAAACATTATTACGTAACCCATTTTCGGTTCGATTTGTGTTCACACGAGCTCAATCCCACATCAAAAGAAAACCTCCATTTCACTTCCTCTGACATTTCCTAATTTCAGCCAACTAACGTTTGACACGTACAATTCCTCGCCAACCTCAAAACCACCTGATCTCTACCAATGTCCATTCTCTCTCTGAAACTTCTTACCCTTCCTTTACCCTTTATATACCAATCTCGATCCTGTCATGTAGCTTCCTCCCGTTCTCAGGCGATTTCCTGTTCGCTCTAGGGTTAGTATCTTCCCCTCTCTCTTTGTTCACATGCACAGACTTGGAAACTTATACTTACAAATATATATATTTATAGATGTATATAAGTTTTGCTGTTTTCCATTTTAAAGGTCGACTTGCTTCAGCCATGTGTTTGATGAAGATTTTGGTTCTTTTTTGAAGGAGGCAGGAAGGATTACCTACTCTGGAAAGATCGTCTCTTTTGCGAACAGGTTGGTTTTCTAATTTGTACACTCCATTTTGTGGTTGGGTCCTTTGTTCCTGCGATTTAGTAAAGTTCATTTGCTTATGGAAATGACTGTAGGAAGCAAAATGTTTATTTTTTTATTTTCAGTCTTTTATTTATTTATATGATTTGTAAAACATATTATTGTGGTGATTTTTCCTTGTTGGAGTCGAGGCTGCAATTCCCCCCCCCCCCCCCCCTCCTTATTTGGGCTTCGAATTTGTTGAGTTTCAATTATTTTCCGTTATTGCTTAATTTGTTTGGATGGTGTATGTGGTGTGCGTATAAAAGAAGATATTTCCGGGTGAGATTAAATAATTAAATTTCAGGTGTAAAGGAGAATTGAAGAGAGGTGATAAATTTCCCCAAGCCTATAAGAAAATCTCAATCGTGATAGAGAGGTGAACTGGCTCGTGAACTTTGTTTGTACTTTCTAGTAACGAGGGTTTTGAAGTCTTATGATTAGAAAGTATAGCATTGAAAATACTAAAATTTGAAAATTTTGAGAGTTATGTTTTTGTTTTTTGTTTATGGGGGTTTAAAGATTTGGAGATAACGGCAATGAGTGGGAGGTATAAGTGGGATGTAGTTTTAGTAATACTTTTTGTTGAATTCACAGTGGGGATGGTGTTTGTGGACATGACTAAGGTGATGGCCCTAGATGGTGGATGCGGAGGTGAGACTGAGGTTGAAATGGAGGTAGAGGTGAAGTGGGGATGGAGTTTTGTGGTGTGGTAGTAGTTGTAGGCACAATATGCGCTTTTAGGCTTTTAGGCATGAGGGAAGAATTGTAAGCATAGTCCACACTTTTAGGCATGAGGGAGGAGTTATGGCATTTGAAAATCCCTCGGCAAGTAAATCAACTGTCAAAGGTGTATCTCAATCGTTGGGTGAATTAGAATCGAACCATGATGTCATTATTACATAATAAATAATACCAAATAAAATTTTAAAATATGAAAAAACCCCAAGAAAAAAATTATTGCAAGTTCTGTTTGTCAGACCATGAGGTTTGCAATTGATAAATTTTATGCTTCACAGACATGCTCATCAAGAACTACATTTCCAAACAATGTTCTAATAGGTAATTAACAAACCATCTACCATACACATGTACTTGATCCTTGGGAAGTTTCTCTCAATTATTTTCAACCAATAACAAATAGAATATCTTTGTTCAAGGCATTGAATTTCTTGCATATTCAAGTTATCATAAGTGGTAGAACCGTAGAAGCTTAATCCAGTTACAGAAGTACAATCCTAATGAAGTTGAAGTTTCCTGTTAAAGAATTAAAATCCTAATGGAATTGAATTTCTATCATTTTTTATCACTCTTTGGATCACATTCTACAATTTAAATAAATCAACAAATTAACTCACGAATGGACTCAAAAACAAAATAGCAAGAACAGTGTTTATATATGTACACTTCTATATATATATAGTAACACTCCAAATCACAGCATATAACTGGATCGTGGTGAAAGAGCGAAGATTATTTAGCTGAGAACCCATCTACAAGAGAACAATCATGGAAAAAAAGGGGAGAAATAAGTTTACCATCTACTTGTTGCTGCATCATTTGCCAGTCATCATCGATTCATTGTTACATCACTAGATATACGAGGAGAAGAAATTTTGTGATTATAGAGCAAATTGGGGGTTGATTAGGAGAGAAATTAAAGGCTTTGAGAGTCAGACAGAGAAATAAAGAAAGAATGAGAGAAGACTACTGGCCTTTGGATCTGCATCGATTATACTGCTTACGGGTCATCGTCGCTTCTAAGTGCAGTGTTCACCATTGATCCACATCACTAGAGGCAACATTGCGGTGAGAGGAGAGGTTTCCTCTTCAGGTTTGGGAAAGAATTGGGAATTGAAGGACTGATTAGTGTCCTAACAAGTAAATATATATTGTAAGTAAACTGTCTGGTCGCGTCGAACTGTTAATGGTTTTTACAGGTGGACAGGTCAACTGTTCCTCGGTTCAAGTGGTTGAACCGGCTGGTCCAGTCTAGTTTGGCTTTTAAAACATTGCTCAAAAGCACACGAATGAGGGGCAAAAATAGGCAACACAAACTTCTACTAATTGCAAGCAACAATGCCAAAGTCGTCATCATATCGTGGATAGGTCCTAGCATGGCAAAGTTGTCACCATATTGTGGATAGGTCCTAGCATGGCATCTAAAGGGGTTGGGTGGGTTTAATTGTTCGATTCTCATTTCTACAAATCAAAAGGAAGTTTTTTTTTTTTTTTGGGGGGGGAAGCAACAATTACAATATTTGGTTTATCTTCTAATAATAAACTTTTTATGACATAATAGTCTTTGTTGATTTATAAATTTTTAAGTAACTAGGTTATTTTCATGATGAATAATTTAATAATTCTATTTCTTAATAATTAATAAAATTTTGAAAATCCTTTTGCAGTATTAATTATCCAAATAGAAAGATATATGTGTATGTATATATGTAATGTAAAAATTATTGATAACATCAATTTATTTTTAATTGAAAAAGTGATTAGGGGTTCTCTCGTGGCTTTGATTAGGTATAATAAATTTTTATGTAGTATGAAAAAACATTGAAAAGATATACACATCTCCTATTTTTAGTTGAAAATTGTATATGATTTTGTTAATTAAAAATTCTATTAATTAGCATTTTCTACGTTTTTTAAGATCATTAATTATTAGAGGGTTAAAAAAGTACACTTGCGACCAGTGTTATCTTTTCCTTTTTCTATCATCAAGTAACAGACTTACTTGAATGGTGATGAAGCGGGTGCAATCTGCAGTCAGTATGCGTGAAGTCATACCTCTGAGCAGCATGAATACAAGAGGCATGTTCTTCTAAAGTTAAGCATGTTCGCCCAAATCGGAGCCAAATCGTTTGACGTTATTCAGGAATTGGATGCGTCGGGCGAGTTTTTCCAACTTATCGAAAGAGGTCCAGGAGCAGTTCGCAGGTTATGGGTTCTAAGATGGGAGCTAGATTGGATTTGCAACACTTTGTAGGCCTTCTCAACGGGTACAAGACGAGTCGTACTCCCGATTGGTCTGCATGGACAAAACAGGAGCATTTTTTTGTTGAAAGGTTCAAATCGGAGGGGAAGGTACTTGAAATTGGAGGGTCGATCTCCGAAGGGAATTTATTTTATTTTGTTCCAGAAGAATTTTCAAGGGGGGGGGGGGTTGGGTCCTATATGCACAAGCATTCAGGTCCTTAGGACTAACCAAATCAGAATTCGTTTCCAAAAGAAAAGGGACTTACTTGGATGTCTGCCGAGTTGCAGAATGGCCTGAAGATCCTATGAGGGTGGACCCGCAACCAGCTGATGCCCGTGAAGACATTGTCGTCCACATGGATTCCTGCGGTAGCCGTTTCAACTATCTTCAACGTTGCCTCATTGGAAGGGTCGGAGAATTGGATTCCCCAGTTCCAGACAGATGCAAAATCCAAAACTGGGCCATTAAAAGTTGGGGAATTCAGGCCGGCCTTCAAGTTCTCGACATGAATGGAGCATGGTTCCTCTTCGAGCTACCGTCGGAAGCGGTGGCTAATAGGATTCTTGCAGACAAGAACTGGACCTTTGACGGCCTACCGGTGTTTTTGCAACCATGGTCTCCGTCGGGGTGTTTTATGGGTAAGAAAGAAGAAAGTCTCATATGGCTACGGTTAATGGGACTGCCGGCTTTCTTATGGAGCATGGATGTATTCCGGGTGATGGGGGATAGCTGTGGCCATTTTGTAACAGTTGATGTTGATGAAGCCACAGCTAACCGGAGGCATCTACGGTGGGCGAGGGTGCTGGTACGAAGCCGGCTGGAGGACATACCCGCATATCTCAGAATCAAGTGTGGTACCTACTCTTTCGCCATCCCTGTCTGGTCGGAAGCAGGCCCGACGTGTGTTGCCGCGGATCCCAGGCGGCCGAAAGACGCAGAGCACAGTAGCAGAAACAGGACGGCTGCCGTGGATGCCCACGCGCCAAGGGCGCGTCTGTACGATAGAAGTCAAATAGACATCGGGCCACGAGACAACGAGCAACGACGGCATGTCCCTGACTATTCGGCGCGTCCAATCGTCGGACGCCCGACTGACATGAGAGCTCTTGACAACTGCCGACGCCATCTCCACGGATCCAGAGCAGACAATCTGCATCTCCCCTCTCTTGCGACCAACGGTCGGTCGCACGGTTCCTGGAACTCTCTAGAATCTGTGAGACGACAGAATCCTGCGGGCCAAAAAGCTTTTAATGCTAATCACCTTGGGCCAAGTGGTCTGGGCCACATCCATAGGAATAGATCCCAGGGTCTGACTAAAAGCATCCCTCTCTTGACCCAAACTAAGAAAGGATTCAAAGATGGGAATGGGCCGATCCAACAATCTGAGACCAAGCCCAAATATTCTACACACTCTGGGCCGTATGGCCTGGGTCATCTCCAACAGCCTTAGGATTTCAGAAAGAAAAGGGGTCGTGTTCCTTTAGCGCAAGGGCATAAAAAAGGGGATGGGCCGGCCCAACGATCTGAGACTGAGCCCAGATCGCGGCGCAGGGCTACACCACTTTGCTCTTTTAAACATTTTGGGCCGTATGGCCTGGGCCATATCCAACAGCCACTGGATTTAAGAAAGAAAAGGGGCCGTTTTTTAGCAAAACATCATGGGCATCCTTTACAAAAACATGGGGAAGCTTCGAGGGATGGGGCCTGGGCAGCCCAATTGGTCGAAACTTATCGCAGCCAAGGGAGCAGAGCTAAACCACCGCAATCCACCATCCAGAGCTCTCCGTCTCTGGCACCAATTGCAGGAATCAGACAGCTTCATGAAGAGGAAAGGCAGTGTGCGCACAAAGGAGGAGGAAAAGGAAAAGGGAAGGCAAATGAAAATTTAGAGATGCAGATTGTGCAGGCGGAGGGCAGATCAGATAGATATGACTCTGACCAATGCAATGTGATAGATGAACGTGACTTTCTTCAATACTTAGAAAAAAGCTATAACACAGGCCCTTCTCAATATGATCTTGAGGCGGGATGCTCCTTCACTGCGGAAGACGAAACCCCAACTGTTCAAGGCATGACAACTCTGGCAGCCGATCAGGGGGAAACAGACTGCTCTTTTGCTGCAGAAGCAGATTTGAATTCAGTCCAGGGTATGAACACTCTATCAGCTGAAATGGTTTGGCGAAATCAGGTTCTATCGGAGAACTCAGCAGATTATCATCCGTTAGCAGTAGTTCTTCCGCCAGATTATGCCAAAGCTTCCTCCCAAATTCAGGAGGCGCCTTCCGCAGCATTCCTACATCACCAACAGACCATATCCGATGACTGGGTGCTCAGAAAATTGGGAAAGGTGAGTAAAATTTTAGGAGTTCCGTGTTCAGGTTTTGAGGACCGAATAGTGGATTTATTTAGAGAAATAGTCTTGCGCAATTCTCTGTCTAGAACCAATCCTCGAATTGCTATTGTGACAGACAAGCAGGATAAGTCAGCGAAACGCCTGAAAAGAATTATGAAGGAGCTGTCATGTTCGATAAATTACAGGGACAACAAGGAGATGGAGGTCCTCTCGGATGGCACTGAGAAGAATTAGTTTCTATGCATTTAAAAATCTTATCCTGGAATGTGAGGGGCTTAAATGATCCGGACAAACGATCAGTTATCAAAGGATTATTACAAGAATGGAGGCCTACAGTTATATGCTTTCAAGAAACTTAAATGGGGTGCATTTCGAGAAACTTTGTTCATTCCATTTGGGGGTCAAGATGGATCAAGTGGGCTTCTCTGGATGCCCAAGGCACGACAGGAGGTATTTTAGTGGCATGGGACTCTCGGTGGATCAATTGTACTGAATATAGAGTGGGAGAGTTCTCCATCTCTTGCAAGTTTACCTTAGCTTCCAACTCTTTCGTGTGGGATTTTTGTGGCATCTACGGGCCAGTGGTGAATGGAGCTAGGGGCGATTTTTGGGATGAGCTTCAGTCGTCGCTTTCCTCCTGGCAAGTCCCTTGGTGTATAGTGGGAGACTTCAATGTTGTTCGGAATCCGAATGAAAGATTAGGGGGTGGAAGGTTGACTTCGGCTACGAGGAGATTCAACGAGTTTATTAATTCCCAAAGGCTGGTGGACTTCAATTTGGAGGGAGGTCGCTTCACTTGGTCCAGAGGAGGCCATCAGTCGAATATGTCTCGCTTGGATAGATTCTTGGTTTCTCACAACTGGGAGGATGGCTTTCCAGGTATTTCCCAAAAATGCCTATCGAGGCCATGTTCTGATCATCATCCCATCATGCGGGAGTTTTAGCGCAGGAAAGAGTCCCTTTAGATTCGAGAACATGTGGCTTGAATCTGAGGGCTTTGTGGAATTGGTTAAAAATTGGTGGGATTCTTATATTGTGACTGGTTCTCCAAGCTTTTGCCTCGCCAGGAAATTGAAGCTCCTTAAAGCTGATTTGAAGAAGTGGAACCATGAGGTTTTTGGTTCTATTCAGGCTAAGAAACAGTCTTTGCTGACCAACCTATTGGAGTTGGATAAGGAGGATCAATTGGGTTCCCTTTCCGCTGAAAAAAGGATTGAGAGAGAAGGATTGAAGGGTCAGATTGGGAAGATTCTCAAGATGGACGAGATCCTCTGGAGGTAGAAATCCAGGGCCATCTGGCTTAGAGAGGGAGACCGCAACACTAAATTCTTCCATAGAATGGCCTCTACCCACTACAGGAAGAATACTATCTCCTCCATTGCTGTTGATGATCATGTTCTTACTGAGAAAGATTCCATCAGAAAAGGCATTGTTGACTTCTTCTCTAGCCTCTATTTGGAGCCTCACAGCTGGAGACCTAGGGTGGATGACCTGTACTTGGATAGACTGAATGGGGATGATTCCTCTAATTTGGAGCTTCGATTCTTGGAAGAGGAAGTGGCGAGAGCTTTAGAGGCTTGCAATGGGGATAAAGCCCCAGGTCCTGATGGATTCACTATGGCTTTTTTTTTTTAAAATGTTGGGGTGTTCTGAAAAGGGATATTATGGTTGTTTTTGAGGAGTTTCACAGGGAAGGGGGCTTTGAGCGTAGTCTCAATGCCACTTTCATTGCCCTCATTCCTAAAAAGGAAGGAGTTATTAGCATTAAGGATTTTCGTCCTATAAGCCTTGTGAGCAGTGTCTACAAGCTGATTGCAAAGGTCCTTTCCTTAAGGATGAAGAAGATTATGGGCAGTATCATTTCTTCTAGCCAACATGCTTTTGTGGCGGGTTGACAAATTTTGGATGCGGCTCTCACCGCAAATGAATGCATTGATTCTAGGAGAAAGCAAAAAAGAAAGGGGCTTGTGTGCAAGCTAGATATTGAGAAGGCTTTTGATCATGTTAGCTGGAGCTTTTTGATGAGTATGTTGGCAAAGATGAGATTTGGGGCCAAATGGAGGAAGTGGATTCAGTCATGCATTTCCACAGTCTCCTTTTCGGTCCTTGTTAATGGCTCCCCTGCGGGCTTTTTTCGTTCTTCGAGAGGGCTAAGACAGGGAGATCCCCTTTCCTCCTACCTTTTCGTGATTGTTATGGAGGCCTTGAGTCGCTTTCTGTTTCGTGCGGAGGAGATTGGTCTCGTCAAAGGTTTTCAGTTGGGTGATAGCAGAGGTAGTGAAGTTGACATCTCCCATCTTTTGTTTGCTGACGACACCATTATTTTCTGTGACTCTTTCAGTCCGCCAACTTAGATTTGTCCAGTGCATTCTTGTTTGTTTTGAAGCTGTGTCAGGTTTGCGGATCAACCTTGCAAAAAGCAACATTACTTCGGTAGGGTCGATCAATGAGCTGGAATTGCTAGCCAGCATTCTTGGTTGCAGAATAGGTAGCTTTCCCTCGGTTTATTTGGGTCTTCCGTTGGGTGCTACTCCGCGTTCAGTTGGAATTTGGGACCCCGTGGTTGATAGGTTCCTCAGTAAGTTGTCAGGCTGGAAAGCCCATCTTTTGTCTAAGGGAGGCAGACTCACCCTAGTCAAAAGCACCATGGCTAATCTTTCAATCTACTTCATGTCCCTTTTCCCTATTCCGAAGACTGTGAGCAGAAGGCTTGAGAAGATTCAGAGAGACTTCTTATGGGGCCATGGAGGGGAGAGCAAAAAGATTCACCTTGTTGCTTGGGATAAAATCAAGCAGTCAGTGACTCACGGGGGCTTAGGGGTTAAAGATTTGGGTACTTTCAATACAGCCCTTTTAGGAAAGTAGCTTTGGAGATTTGGGGAAAGAACTGGGGAGCTCTGGCAAGAGATCATTGTTGCTCAGTATGGGTACGATTTTGGAGGATGGTGCTCGGGCAGTGTGGAGGGGCCTAGAGGATGTGGTCTATGGGGTTACATTAGAGACGGATGGCCGACGTTCATGGCTCGATGCCGCTTTGTTCTCGGTAATGGTGGTAGACTGAAATTTTGGGATGATACTTGGACTGGGGGCGAGTCTTTGAGGGCGAAATTCCCTAGCTATAAAGCCTAGTTAGCAATAAAGAGGCTTGGGCTAATGAGTGCTTGGAGAAAGTTGGGAACAAGCTTGTTTGGACTCCCTGTTTTAGGAGAGCTTTCTTTGATTGGGAGCTTGAAGAGGCGGGCTCTTTTTTTCGTTACCTCAACGATTTCCAGGCTATGGAAGACAGAGAGGATAAGAGAGATTGGAGACCGGACAAGAAATCCTTTTCTGTCCGATCTTTCTATAAAAGTTTGGTCGACTCGGACATCCCTCCCTTTCATTGGAAGCTCATTTGGCATTCAAAAGTCCCCCTTAAAGCTTCTTTTTTTGCTTGGGAAGTTTCTTGGAAAGCTATCTTAACGGCGGATAATTTGAAGAAAAGAGGCTTTCTTTTGGCTAGCCGATGCTACCTTTGTAAGAATAAGGAGGAAAGGATGGATCACTTGCTCATCCACTGTCATGTCTCATGGAGCTATTGGAATATGATTTTTGCTTTGTTTGGATTCTCTTGGGTTATGTCAGGCTCAGTAAAAGATCTCCTGATGGCTTGGGAAGGTAGCAAACTTCCAAAGGAGGTAAAGAGAGTGTGGCGAATGGCCCCTATTTGTCTCATATGGAGCATCTGGGCTGAAAGAAACAACCGTATTTTTGAAGACTTGGAGCTCTCTACTCCTCTCCTTAAGGATGCTTTTTTGCGTTTACTTTTCTTTTGGGCCAAAGAGGCTTTTCCTGTAAATGTCTCTTCTTTTGTAAACTTTTTGGATTCTCTTAAACACATGTAAGTTTTTGGTGTTTTTGCCTTGTTGCCCTTCTTGGGCACCTTTATGTATACAACTGTTACTTATCAAAAAAAAAATTATTAGAGGGTTGAGGATTGACTACAGGGGTAGAGGTGAATGCATTAAGCCCAAACTACAATTAAGATAAGGGTTGCGACGCTAATCACCTATATTTAAGGCCTTTTGGGTTGGAATGACAATTCCCAACACAACAATTAATCATGTAGACATAGGATTAGCTATTTTTTTCATACATCAGAGGAATATATCTTCTCCATTAGTCTAAAAAATATGTTGTGATAACACACACATAAACCTGAGCCCCATTATCATGCACTTATATGTATATTTATTTTTAAATCCTAGCTTGTAATTAATATATGAATGGCCACCCTTTTCATTGTAACCAAATGAGGAGATGAGAATCTGTATTTTCTTTTCCATTCTCCTCCCCCCCCCCCCCCCCCCCCTCTCTCTCTCTCTCTCTCTCTCTGGATCAGTATCATTCCATTCTTCCCTCATGTTATTCATACATGCCAAAAAGTGCCTAATGGCACTAGGCGTTTATATTTGACGATTAAGGAATGCTTGGTGGTGAACCCAATTGGTGAGAACATAGTTGGCTTAATTCATTTGATCAAATGGTTCTTGGTACTCTCTTCAAGTATATATAAATTGATGCAGAGCCAATTCTGGTTTTTATAATTCAACATAGAGCCAACACTTTGCGCTTGCCTTGAAGTTTTTTTTTTTGGTAGGCAAGTTTATTAAACCAAAAAAGGAGGGGAACACCCCAGAACAACTGTTACAGTAGAACAAAACCAAGCAAGAAGTACAAAGGCTACTGAAAGCTAAACCAAACATAAACAAGAATACAATAGAGATAGCAGAACCATCACCCTTCAACCATCCACATTCATTTATTCAGTGAGGAAGATAGAGTTAGACACCCCAAGGCATAGACTAAGCAGCCAATTATCATGATTGTTTGGAATCAATCTTCATGATGATATAATATCTTTCATTGTCCGGATTATTATCCTACTTACAGCATCCACATCCAGCACCTGTCTTCTAAAGATTCTATTATTTCTAGTCTCCCATGCCATGTAAATTGTAGTTGATAATGCAGTTAGTCTCACCCTGTTAACAAAACTAGTAGCATTTGCCATATTACCTGCCCACTGGAGGGAACTTCCTGAACATGACAGTAGCTACAAATTTTTTTCCAAATCTCTTCAGTGTAATTGCAACTGAAAAATAAGTGTTCAATGTTTTCACCCTTGCCTTGAAGTTATAGAAGGGTGTCGAGCTATGGAATATGTAACTTAGACTTGCGCAAAGTTGACATCACGTGGGCAGGCTATTTTTTTTTGTTGATAACCGGGTGTTTGGGCCAGCTTGTGTGCACCTCGACTAATCTCGGGGCCTTGAAGTTAACGACCGGGCAAACCTCCAATGGCCCCGAAAGGAGACTCGAACTCGATACCTTAAATTTTAATCCTCAAATCTTTACCGTCGGCCAACCCCTTAGGGTACGTGGACAGGCTACCTTGTCATCATTCCTCTACTATATCAAGTGCTAGTGCAAAGTGGGCTATTGTTATAGTTTACTATGGAGCCTACTGATATTACATGAACCTAGATTGTTTAAACATTGCTATGCAATCAAGTTCTATCAATTTGTCAAATGGCCTTGCCTCTTTGTTTGTTCTTTTCAGAATTTTATTATTTTGTATTTAATTAAATAGGATAGTATTTTTGTCTTAAACATTTTGAGATACTTTAGACTTCCTAGAGTTCCATCTTTTTGGTTGGGTAGATGTGTTTGCCAAAATTGATTTGTTTGACATAAATACATGTGTTTGTATGCATGAAAGTGGCCGTGGCACAATTATTAGGTGCTAGCATGGCATCTTAAATGGAGGGTTGAGGTTAAAAGTTCAATGTTTATTGTTGATTTAAAGAAAATAAAAATAAAATCATTTAGTCTCGCAACCTCTACATTCTATCACGATCATGATCCTCGATTCACTTACTTGGGAATATGCAAATCCATGCAATGATTGCTAAATGCAACGCTATATGCTCCCAAAGCAATATCGCAGAACACTAAAACTGCAGTCTCTCCAACGAAGGTGACTATATAGAGAAGTCCCTAGTGTCTTGTAAAAATCCTTCCAAGAATGGCTGAAAATTTAGTGTGACTAGGGTTAGTTGTAATAGGAAGTTACAATTTATAGACTTATAACCATGACTCAAATTAGCCAACCAGTCTTATGAATTAGAGATGCGTATTCGAACGGTCAAGGTACCGTTTGGATGGTTTGGTGTTCACTTGAACGGTTGATGACTGCATTAAAACAGTGAAGGTTCTGGAATTGATTTTTGACAAAACCAGACACTGTTGTGTTCCAATGATGGATGAATAGAATGTCCATTGTTTAACTGTGGTATGGGTGTGTTCAGTGAAGCCACTGATCTTGCCTTATCATTACAATCAATCTTGTGAATATCTTCTTGAACCTAGGGTCAATTTTCACACTTCTTATGTCATTTGTAGCCTGAAGTCAAAACTAAAAATACCAAGGTCATGATTTAAAAAGTAAATGCAGCCCTTTTAGGGACCAAATAAACGATTAAACACATTTATCTTACGTATGGAATGCATGATGTGTGTGTTTATACTTTTTGTCATCACAAAACTATGAAGTCTCTGAAGTAAGCATTGAGGCTTCAACTTCAAAATTACACACTGTAATAAAGTTTTCACTGGTCTGAAGTCTTCATTGGTATAGCAAGAAATTAAAAAAAAGGACTAAGCATGAGACTCAACTAGCCAAACAATTAGAGACTCAAATTTTGAAATGAATTGCCAACGTATAAAATGAAGAAACCATTTTCCTCAAACAGATTTGCTTTGATAATTTTTTTATTATTCTTCTCTTAAAAGGAAAACTAAGGAAAGACTAATCAAAAAAGGGAAACTAAAAAAAAGAGAGGAGAACTAAGGAAAAAAACTAATAAGAAATTTCTAATCTTGATAAATTGTGTTTTGAAATGAAAGTGTTCCCTGTTTTAAGACATGCGTACCAAAGGCGGGATTTCTAGGATAGGAGCATTTTTGGTATAGAGTTAATACATACGGTTTACACAAGGAAAATGAAGTTTGATGGGGTAGATGTTCACACTAGAAGTCATGCCAAAAATAAATTTGAAGTGAGGGGCTGTTGTATGTCAAACAAAAATGAAGTAAAAATTCAATCAATTAGTAAATACTCAAACCTTTGAAGGTTCCTTAGATGAGATGAGGGGGAAAAAAAAGTTAAAAGAGATCCCCCCTCCCTTTTTCTCTAGATGGACATTCGGATGAAGGGGATTTTTGGAAGTCATGGCCATGTTGGTCAGCATCTTTGCAACAACTTATAATGGCACTACTAAATCAATGTGGATATATATGATATTATATATATATATATATATATATATATCTTACCCTCCTCTTACTCCTCTGGTACTCACCTGTTGATTCTGCTGTGGTCCTGTGAAACTATGAGAAGAAAACAATATGGCATTACCACTTGTCAAAAAAAAGAAGGTATTACCATATTGTTTTCATTTTTATAAGCCTTTCGGAAGCTATAACTTGTGGGATCTTGCCAGGACTGTAGAGAAGAATGAGTTCATTCAGGGGAAAGACATAACTGTGGTTCCAATAAGAAGGATTACGGTTGAAGCCTCTGATTTTGGTTGGGTCTTATTTTTAGTTTTGTTGCCACGTTGAAGAATTGGGACCTGCTTGAAAACCAACATTTTTTGGATTCACTAATCAATGCAATTTTTTCCCAATAATTATTCACCTTTTGTATCTTTGTTCAGCTTTTATTAAATTTGTCAAATCTTGTTGAACTCTTAGAGAAATGAAGAGGTTATTGTTTCTGAGTTAGTACAGGCTACATTATGAATTTACAATTACAATTTTGGTCTTGGAAAATTGTCTATACTTCTAAATGCATGTTTTGCACGTGAACATTTTATTTTTTGGTTATTTGTGTTTGCCTTGGGAAAAGAAAATAGTTAAAAGGCAACTGTGGTGCAGGAAGGTTGAACAATGGAGCAAAACGAGATGGGATGCCAAGCTGCTCCTGAAGCTCCCATCCTTTGCGTCAACAACTGCGGATTCTTTGGAACTGCAGAAACCATGAATATGTGTTCGAAGTGCCACAAGGACATGATGTTGAAGCAAGAACAAGCTAAACTCGCTGCATCATCCATTGAGAATATTGTGAATGGCAGCTCCAGCACCAGTGGCAAAGAGTCAGATATTGCAGTGGTGGTTAATAATGTGCAGGCTGGTTCATCAGAATTGATGGTTGTATCAACACAAGAATCTTGTGCATCAGCACTGAATGAGAAGACACAGAAAGTTAAAGAAGGTCCAAAGAGGTGCAACACCTGCAAAAAGCGTGTTGGCTTAACAGGTTTCAATTGTCGATGTGGAAACCTTTTCTGTGCAGTTCATCGCTACTCTGATAAACACGATTGCCCCGTTGATTATCATACTGCTGCTCAGGATGCTATAGCTAAAGCCAATCCTGTTGTCAAGGCTGAAAAGCTCAACAAGATCTAGGATTCCCAGATTGAAGGTGTTCATGAACTGCAATATCATGGTTCTCTTTTCTATCTGTGAGTCTTCTTGCTGGCCACATCTCTCTTGTTAGGTTGCCCTGTGATTGATATAAATGGTTGAATGCATGATACATAGGGCATCATACCAACCTCAAGAACTTTATAATCTTGATTGTCAGCAAGAATCTATCACTTGGATTCAGAGTGTAGTGCTTGTTTGTTGCTGGTTTTGTGGACATTGTCATGATGTTAAGTTTGTATTTATCTCTCTGCTCACACGGCTTGGGTAGTACACATGTAGTTGTTTTAATGCAGAACTCAAATGGCACTAGTCATCTATGAATAGTCATCTACATTATTAGCTTTGGCTTTATATCTAGAGAAAATAAGGGGTTTTATGAGGAATAAAAATCATAATGCAGCATTCTTTATTTTGGGTCAGTATATTTACTATCCAGAGTTTGATTTTTTTGTTTGGTGTAACCCTCCTCATTCATGAACTTCATATGCATACACGATTGGACTGTATCCATGAGATTTAATAATGCATCATTTCTTTTGATTGGTGAATCAATCGTATAACTATATACATTGGAAGTTTTTGTAACTTGTTGAAAAAAATAAGAAATTGCAGTTTTGGTGGTTTGGAAGCTTAGTTAATTGTTAAGTTCGTATTAAAATTTCTTGCTAACTCTCATTTTTTGTACCTTTTTATATGAGAATGATCAGTCAATGTCTTTGATAGACGATGTTAAATCTTAGAAATGGGGTAGAGAGTGGATTTTATTATGACCGTTTATAGCTTTGTGATATGGACATACGATTATTGCCATATGAAAGTTGTTTGGACTGTAGTTTGACTTTTGTGTCTCAAATTGCTTAGCAGTATCAGATCTTTAAAAATTAAGCACCTTCTTTTTTTTTTTTTGAGAATTTGTTTGAATTTAGTCTTATATTTTTCCTTTTTTTTTTTTGGGTTTTTTGTTTATTTTTTTGATAGATAAGTTAGCTTACGTGTATGAAATTAAGTCTCTCTTTAGTGAGGGTCAAAACTCGATTTCAAAATGCTTAAATTTTATTTTTAGTATCTTTATTTCGTTTTGTTGGTAGAGAAAAATGATTTTTCTTTAACCGAGACGAATTATTTTTGGGTAAATTATATTGATATCTTTTAAAATTTATGATAATTATATTAATTTTTTTATGTTTTATAAATTATATTAATTTTTTTATTTTACAAATAGAGATATTTCATTTCAATCATTTTTTTCTTCATGATAATTATTATTTATATATATATATATATTTTAAATCTTGATTATTTTTTTATTTTTTAAATAAATATTAATAAGAATTTTAAATTTATTTTTATATAACAAAAAATAAGTCATTTATTTTAAATTTATTTTTACATAAAAAATTAAATTTCTTTTAAAAAAGTTAAAAATAAATAAATAAAAAGAATAATTTTGTTATTTAAAAAAATGGATAGAAATAAAATAATTATATATTAATTCGTAAAATATGAAAAATTAATATAATTTTAAAAAAATGGGTTAATTATATTTACTTCCTTTGAGGTTTCTAATAATTACAGAAACTTTTTCTATAGTTTAAAAAATAACACTGTTCCCGCTGTCAGAAATTGTCTCCAGACGGCGTTAACGAAGTTGATGCATTTATCAAATTACCCTTATATTTTAATAATATTTTTTTTTATTTTTTCTTTCTCAACTCTCTCTCGCCCCTCTCCCACTCAAGAAATGATTTATGCATTTGAAGCCCTAGTTTTACAGATAGATTTTAGAGAGAGAGAGAGAGTGTCTGATCTGCTGAAATGGAGGGTGGTGGTTCGGAGGGGGAGAAGAAGAAGCCGCCGGAAGGAGAGAACAAGGTGAAGCGAAAAATGAAGACTGCTTTGCAGTTGGAGATTCTCGAGAAAACCTATGCCGGTTCGTTGATTTTAATTTTCATAATTTTCTGGTGTTTTTGTTTGATTTTGTTTGAATTTATTGTTTGATTTGGTGTGAATTTGGATTTGGTTTAGTGGAGACGTATCCATTGGAGTCGTTGAGAGCAGACCAGTCGGTGAATGAGCATGCACCGTGCACCATCAACAGACCACCCTCATCTCTAACAGTCCCGCACCAGAGAAATTGAGAGAGAGATGAGAGATGAAGAAAAGAAACTATGGTTTTTCAAATTGGCAAGTGAATGAAATGAAAATTTCATAAATTTGGCTAAATTTACGTTTGGGTTTTTTCAGTCCATAGATCTGAACAGAGACTCATATGGCATTTGAATTAATGATGTGAGATTGATTTCTTAGATACTGGAAATTGAGAGAGAAATTCTTGTGGGTCTGTGTTGGTTAAGAGGTTTGATGGGTTCTCTAGGATCAAGATCAGGAAAGTTTGGAGAAGAGAACATGAAGCCAATCAAGTGGGTTTTGGAGCCCAAAAGCCAGATGGGTCTTGCAGCCATTAATGGCTACTTCTCTACCTGGCTTCTTCTCTGCTAAAAAAATCCTAATTTTCTTTTGGCAAATCTGTGTCTTAGCTAAGAGATGTATGTGTATATATATATATATATATATATATATATATATATATATATATATTGGTCAGAAAAGAAACTATGATTTTTCAAATTGGCAAGTGAATGAAATGAAAATTTCATAAATTTACGTTAGGCCAGAGAAATTGAGAGAGATTATTAATTAAAAAAATTATTAAAAGTGAGGGTAGTTTTGTTATTTAATCATGACTTATAAGGAGTAAAATTGGTATTTAGATAAAAAAAAATTGCTTATATCATCAAATTCTGTTAGGTCAACTAACAGTCAACTAACGGCAATGAGAAATTTGTTATAGACATTGAAACTAGAAGAGAAACAGTGTTATTTCAGAAATTATAAAAAAAAATTTTATAATTGTCAGAAACCTCAGAAAAAATAAGTATAATTATTCCTCAAAAAATTAATAAAATTTGTCATAGAAAAATATTTGTAATTTACTCTTTTTTTTTTATACGTTTCAGTTGTTTACGTCTCTAGGAAATCAGATTTCTTTCATAAGAAGGTGATGAGATCTATAATTAGGACCTACTTTTTGACGAGTGGGCCCCACACAACCATGCTGATGTAAGCAATAACCACACGAAAATGATCCAATCAACTGTGACCCCTCAGTTACAGACAACCTATCATGGTGTAGCCACGTGTGAGACATTTGAGGCGCATCACCGTCCGATCTCATCAAGTTTTTGACTCTTTGGCCATGAGACCGATTAGCGTGGTGGGTCCCTTGACTTCAATTGCATAATACTGGACGCGGACACCATTAGAGAGACGACTGAGGACCGAACGCCGATTCGAAGGTGGCAGATATGTGTGTGTGCGTGACGCGCACGTGCACGTCACGGCAAGGATTATAGCGACTTTGGTTGGAAAAAGAGGGGGGCGGTCAGATGGGGCGGCTGAAAGCCGGAGCGAGAGAAATGGCCTTATCACCTTAACAATGGACAGGAGCCGACCTAGGATACTCCTAAATTCTCAATTTTATCCCTAAAATTGTCTTAAGCCCTTAAAAAAAATAATTTTAATTTTAGTTTAATCCCTTGTTTTAAAATTTCTCCTTTGTTTACTTTTATAATTAGTTATATGCGGTCCAAAAATAATCCATGCTGACATCATGGATTATTTGTTTACTTTTATAAATATCCTTTGTTTACTTTTATGATTTGTTTACTAATATCTAACATGCTGACATCATTAGAGATATTTATAATCCATGGCAAACTACTTGGGGTGGCTCTCTAGAAAATACTAATTTTCTATTATTATTAGTATTATTATTGGTAATAATAAAATACTGGTAGGCAATTTTCTTTTTTTGGTGGGTGGGAAATCGTAATTTCGCAGGCATGTCACGGTATATAATATCCGCAATTGCGACGAAGGAGTAATTAACACGTCAGTGCTAATCCAGAACGACCAGCAAATTTTTTTATTTTCAGTAATTTGGAAAAAGTAACGAGGGTGTTTTTGTAAAAGGACAAAATGAAAATGTCTGCTACGCGTCTCCACGAGGAGACGAGGCCCATATTCTATTGCCATTACCGACCTCTCTCTGCATCCCATAAAACTCCAACCCCTCTCTGAATCACCCGCAATTCCTCTCTCGGCCAAGCGAGACCCTCAAAACTCTCCTTCCGAATCTGAATTCTCTCACTAGATTATACATCGATATCGTTGAAATATGGTTCAGAGGACAGAGAATGAAGAGACCGAATTCAAGGTCGTCCCGGAAACCATAACCCTCTGCGTCAACAACTGCGGCTTCACCGGTAATCCCGCCACCAAAAACATGTGCCAGAAGTGCTTTAACGCGACCACCACTATTACCTCCGCCTCTTCTTCCACCGCTGGAATCCTGTCTCCTCCTCTCAAATTCTCCGGCGGAGAGAAAAGTCCGAGATCCAGCTTGTCGCGTTCGCCAGACAGATCTTCCGATCCGGAAGAGAGTAGCCGAAATCCGACGACGCAGGCTCGGATGGCGACTTCTGAGGAGAAGGAAATCAACGCGGCGAAGAGGGTGGTGAGTCGGTGCTCCGGCTGTCGGAGGAGGGTAGGGTTGACCGGATTCCGATGCCGATGCGGCGAGCTGTTCTGCTCGGAGCATCGGTACTCGGACCGACATGATTGCAGCTACGATTACAAAGCAGCGGGTCGCGAGGCGATCGCTAGGGAGAATCCCGTCGTTAAAGCTGCGAAGATCATCAGAGTTTGATTGAACATATATATGAAATTCAATTTCAAATGAAATGTTTGGAGAGATCGCAACTCGATCTCGTCATGAACGAAAGGTGGGGAGAGATATTTGGTGGATCATTTGAAGATCGTGTGATGAAATTCTCTCTGCTTGTGCTTGTTGGATCAATCTAGTTTGTTATCTTTTGTTGTTTTTGTTTCTATTATAAAGATATTTGTGGCTTTAAGATATTTGTGATTGCAATCTCCTCCAAATTTCTTCTTCTTCTAGCTTTGTTTGGTTGTCCAGAAATTACGGGAAACGAAAAGAAAGATCAGTTCAATGATTAAAATTATAAAATTTTCTGAAATTGGACTAAACGCCGGGTTCATGAACTTGAAGAGGGGCATGTCAATGTAAATATTTGGGGAAGTTTGGGGTGAATTGTCATATTTTCCTGATTACAGGTTGAGAGATGGTGATTGGTGACGTTCTAAAACTTGTAGGGCCCACTGCCAATATCAATTTTCTCGTGATAAAATGGAAGTCGAGGTGAAATAAGAGAGCAAATCGGGCTGGTATATTCGATATCGAGCCTTTTTTTACACGTGACTGTGTATCATGATGATACTCTCTCACGGTCTCCACTTCAACCACAAATTACTTTTTATATATTATATTAGAAATTAATGTAATTTTAAGTTAAATAATAATAATTGTATACAAAACTAAAATAGAATAATATAGTAAAATGTAAATATTTCAAGGATTGTAAACCTATTTTTTAAGGGGTTACCCATTATTATCCTACTTCAATCCACTTTGAGTCAATTTTTTTAACACAACGCCATGGGAGGAGGAAGAACTAAACTCATGCTAGGAAAGACAATAGGAGAGGTTATCTATTTTTTAATTCTGACCCAGTTTATATTTTACGAATTTTAGTTTTTTTTTCTTTAAGTTAATTTTTTTTATATGTAAATTAAAATTTTATTGTAAAAATAACTAATACAATAAAAATAATATTAATGTGATATGAAAAATTTTAAAACTAATTTTTTATAGTGTAATTTATTGGTAAATATAGTATATATAAGTATATTAAAAAAATTAATATATAAATGGAAGTCGGGTGACCATTTTCTAAATCCAACGAAATTTTAAAATCCCACTCTGACTTCCTTTATGAACATCCTATACCAGCTCCATTAGAAATGGGGAAGAATAAATTGCCATCTTTAACTCAACACTAACAAAAATTAATGTATTTTTTTTTTACAAATTAATGTATTTTTTTTTACAGCAAGTGTTTATGTACATAAGGTGCACATATATTCACATGTATATGAGATTTAAGTAAGTGTCATGATGACGAGTTCTACAACTATGTGAGTATATATATATATATATATATATTATACCTTTATAAACATATGTACTATAAAACATTACTACTTTATTTTTTCATAAAAAAAGCATTTTTTACTGTCTTGTATATGATCATTTCATAACATGACATTTAACTAGTCAAATATTGCATGTCATTTAAAATTTCACAATTTTTTTCCATACAAAAATATAAAGAGAAAATATTAAATTCACTTCATTTGTATAGAAAATAAATATTTGCATCATTTGAACATGTCCTAAAAAAACTACAAAATAAAATAGATCTTCCAATAATATTACCATATAATTTTTTGATTGGATAGAGTAAAAATTAATAAAGGGTAAATTACACTGACTTATTCAGAGGTTTCTCAATTATACTGATTTTTCTTAAAATTTTTGAAATTACACTAATTTTCTATACTTTATATAATAATATACAAATACTCTTCTTCAGTCAAATTCTTTCTTTAAAATGACAAAATTACTCATTTTATTTATTTATTTTTGTAGTTTTTTAATTTGACCATTTTTTCTAATTTTTTAAATATTTTATTATTATTTTATATAAAAATAAATTTAAGATTTTTATTAATATTTATTTAAAAATATTTAAATTTTTTTAAAAAATATGAAAATGATAATTTTATCATTTTAAATAAAATAATTGATTAGAGGAAGATTTTTATATATTATTATGTAAAATATAACAAGTCAGTAAATTTTAAAAATTTAAAAACAAATTAATATAATTATTAAAAAATTTATAAGAAATTAGTATAATTTATCAATTAATAAAATATAAAAAAAGAGGTTTTGATTGAGGAGAAAGAAAAAAATAAAGGTCGTTGGAGAGATTATAAAAATCGTGGGGCCACTAAATATAAAATGTCATTTTCTCGGGAGAAATCAACATCAGGAGTAATTTGGAAGGTTTTTAAACGAGTGAGACGAGAAATAAGTGGAATTGCCATCGGTTTGCAATCCAACACGACTTAAATAAAACTGTTGCCACGTGTGCATAAATCCGATAAAAAGTAAAAAAGACGGAGAATATGCTGGAGGGAGAGTGGGTCCTTCACGAGAAAAACTTCGTTCGTAAGCATCCGCTGCTACAAAAACTTCGTTTCTAAGCACCCGCTGCCATCACCTTTAGATTGGATGTAATTTGGGCGGAACTTTCCGGTTGGAGTAAGGACTGTTTGTTTATTCTCTAAATTTGTAAATTCGATTTTTATCATTTGTATTTTTGAGTTTAGGCATTAATTAAGATTAATAATTTAAACGTTATACAATTTTAAAGAACAGTTGTTTTGTGTAATAAAAATTAGAATTAATCAGACTCTAATTATTTAAATACTTCATTTGTTTGAGAAAAAAAAATTAAACAGAATTAGTCGAACTCAATTTAAATTTGATCCGAACATTTTAGGATTTGTGTTAAGTAAAAGAATTTAAATCAAATTAAAATTAAAATTAGGCTTGAGTTGAAATTATAGAAATTCAAACTAACTCAAATCGGAATTTAATATTTTATATATTATATTTTAATTATTCATCATTAGATTATGAATTTTTTTACAAGAATTACTATTTATATTTTTATGATTTCACAAAATTATAAACTCTTAATGTTTTTTTAAAATTAAATTATGTTAAAGTAATTATTTTAACGATTTTTTATTTTTTTAATTAAGAAATTGAGAAAAATTGTTAGAACTTTATGTATAATAAAATAGAGAAAAATATAATAATTTATTAAACTCAAAAAGATATCTTTTTTTTCTTTTCTTTTTTCTTCCTTTTAGCAGCCGCATGTGAGAGAGAAACTTTGGGTAATATTATAAATTTTCATATCCATTAGATTCCATATATTCCCAATCATGATATTTTAATAATATATATATATATATATATAGAGAGAGAGAGAGAGAGAGAGAGAGAGAGAGAGAACATTATGAGTGGTCCCCAACCCCACCATACTTTGTCACACAATTTCAATGGAAAGGAGCAATGATCATTACTGTATAAATGATATGATTTGCCTACTGAAAAAAAGAATTCAATGATATGATCTGCAATTATGTTAAAAGTAATTTATTTATGCATATTCTGAAGCCCATACAAGTTTATCAATTTTGATACTTCAAATTCCAGTTTATTGTATAATTCTCTATTATCACAAGCAGCAAAGATTTGTTTATTGTCCAATTATCTGTCAAAAAATTAATTATTATTTTCTTCACTTAATTGTATTTTTATTCTGATCGGAATCAGAATCACATAATACTTAATTTCTTGTTCAAACACGATAGGTTGATGTTATTAAACTAAAACAAACGAGTTTTAACTCTCCCTTTCCTTATTCATGTAGAATGACTTGAATTCTTATTTTTTTTTTGAAAATAAACAAATAATGTTATTGAATCACTGTTAGTTTCAACCACACATAACAAAAATTATATCAAGTGGTACAACAATACAATATACATTCTTGGTTGTTCGTAAGGCATAATAATTGTTAGGGTTAGTACATCACATGTTTAAAATTGATTTGTATAATCATAAAATTTCATAATGCTAGTTTATCACTAGACTTTTTTTCATGTGATGGACTCGTGAAGGATTAAAAAAAATATTTAAGTAGAAAAGTCTTATGGTCTTTCAAATTTGAGTATTTGTGTGAGATTCACGTTACTCAAATCTAAATGTAGAGTGCAACTTGGACAGGACAAGATTGGGCTGAGTCATGTCCAAGCTCAGGCGATGTTCTTAAACAGTCAACTTGAACCCGACATTGAATTTGAACAACATAACCCGAGTCTAGCTCGAATCCAGAAGAAAGATAAAAAGAAGATTGACACCGTTCCTCAACTGATGAAGAGGACTAAGACTGGGGCTAAGAGTGCAACCTCTGTGAATGAGGGGGGTAACACTAGCCAACAGACTTCAGATACCCCACTGTGTCCTACCTGTAAAAAACGTCATTTTGCATCCTGTCGGCAACTCACTAGAGCCTGTTACAAGTGTGGACAAATCGGGCATCTCATTAAGGATTGCCCAAAATAGAACCAAGCCACCAAGGAACCCACTATAGTAGCTTCTTCATTTGCACTGCAATCTCAAGCCTCGACAGTCGAGAAATCGAAAGGAAGCAAGGAACCCATGAGGTACGATCGAGTATTCAATCTCTTATCTGAGGCTGCACGGACCCTTATTGATCAGCTAAGTACCCTATCTAATACTTAATTACTTTTTGATTTATATGTCTTCGTCATTTAACTTAACCTTTAAGATCACTATAATCTGTAATGACAACTAAATGTATTAAGACTTGACTAAAAGAAAACAAGCAAAACGTAATTACGATAAGAAAATAATGTGTTGTTTTTTTTTATACAATAAAGAATTAATGTAGGGTGAGGGGAACGATTGAATTCATACTAATTATATGAAAGATTAATTAGCAGTCATATCATTTCAAAACCACTTGCTTGATTGATCATGTGATTGTCATTAAAGAGAGATGT
Source organism: Nyssa sinensis (assembly GCA_008638375.1). Taxonomy (NCBI): domain Eukaryota; kingdom Viridiplantae; phylum Streptophyta; class Magnoliopsida; order Cornales; family Nyssaceae; genus Nyssa; species Nyssa sinensis. Next base: position 36,978,947 of record CM018052.1, read on the forward strand.
TTCCGTCCTGATTGGACACCATGACAAGGATGGAATCAAAATCATTATTTGTCTATAAAATTTCAAGTTGACGACTAGCTAGTTAGTTGTTTGGAAACTACTTGCGTCTAAATATCAAACTACTTTTCAAGTTGATCCTCCATGTATTTTTCAAGGTCAGAGTGTTTCATTGTGTGTTAGTTGTAATATTTTTTAAATTTTGAGAATAATTTTCACATGTTTGTGAGATAAATAAAAATTATTTATTTTACTTAAAATGAAGACGTTCCAATTGGTATTTCCCAGATGTGAATAATTTTAATAATATAATTTTTTCCTGCATGTATATTTCCATTTCAAATGAAATGTAGGACTCATGTGTTAATGTTACAATATTTTTTAAAATTTGAAAATAATTATCACCTGTCTGTGAGATAAATAAAAATTATTCAGTTCACTTAGAATGGACACGTCTTAACCCGTATATGTCAGGCATAAACAATTTTAATAATATAATTTTTTTCTATAATTTTTTTTTTTAAAAAATTCTATTCCAAAATTTGCAAAAAAAAAACTTTACATGTAAATTCTCTTTCAAATTTTTTTCCTTTTTTTTTAAAAAAACTAAATTTCCCTCTTAGAATTTTCCAAAAAATATTCTACGCCCCCACCCCCATACATACATATATATATATATATATATATATATATATCCGGCTCAGCCATTTCCCTGCTTGCTTACAGGGGATGATGCAACAATAAAAGTTAACTGAGAATATCTACTTTTTAGTTTTAGCTCACAACATTGACAAAAAACCAATGCTGGTGAGGGAGAGACATTATAGAGAGAGTGGGAAATCAGAGAAATAGAATTTTTTGTACCAACAAGTTTGAATGGGGAGATCTGAGGGTTTCTTAAGAGACTCTGCACAAAATTTGCAAACATGGGATTCCATTGACCAATAAATTGAAAACTCTCTCTACTTAATTGGAAAGTACATGACGAAGCACCTCTCTCAACAAGACAGCTTCATCTGGGCTCTGACCTGCCTTCCAAACCTTGAAATCTGGAACGAAGTAGTCGGCATCATTCCACCGTTTTAGCAATATCAATGAGAAGGGCCCTTGTATGTCTCCTTGGGGATCCAAATAGTGCCACATTGATCTTCCTGGGTGGTCATCAACAACCTGGCCTTGACAACCTGGATCTTCAGCTACTTTACCATCAGTTTCATCATTATCATCATCATCATCATCATCATCGCTCAATTCAATCACCTGAGTCGCCGTGACCTTCTTGTCCACCATTCCTTGAAAACCCTCATTCTCTCCTGAATTCACAAGCTGCATCTCTCCACTGCTTGCATTCCTTGTCACAATTGATGGCCCTTTTTGCTGTTGAACAAAATCAGTGGGCCAATCTTCTGCATCAAATTAATCAGAAGTCAATCAACAAAAAAATATCAAGGGTCTAATTTTTTATTACTTCTTGTGTAGACAAGGAACCCCACAAAAATTAATTAGGTGTAAAATCAAAAGGACATAAAAAAAAAAAAAGTAATAATATTTTGCCAGAGCAGTGTAACTCAAACCCCATTAAATCCTGTGCTCACCTAAAGGAAATCATAACTCCCTCGTTAAGTTTTGAAGGCCTGACACCTTTCAACTGCGAATTTCTTAGTTTTTGTAACCAACCAACAGGTATGGTGAAAGCACAAAATGAAAAGAAAAACAAAAGGAAGAAAAGGTACAGAATCAATATTTGTGTTGTCCGTTCATCTGAAAGTGATCCAAACAAAACATAACACGTGAACCAGTGGGGGATTCGCCTGAAGATTATTATCACACTCAATACTGTTAACTTGATAAAAATGCCCATAAAAATGACTAAGATGCTTTAAATATTTAATGGGAATAAGGTTTTGTCAGGTCGAATACTCTTGTGACATTATAAGCATGATAGTAGAACATAATGGAACATAAAATGATGAACCAGAGGGGACTTCTCCTGAAGATGATACTGATTAAGATGCTTTAGATATTTATTGGAACCAAGTCTTTGTTCAGTTGAGTACCTTAACATATCATAAGCATCATAGTTGAAATATGTTTTTGGTTAATCAAAAAAGATGGTGAAGACTAACCCTTTTTGTTCTCCTGTTTAGCCATCTCAAAGTCAGCATGGATTCCTGTACAAATAAAACAACATTCTTGATTATTCAAAACAGATGTTTTAACAACTTGAAAAACAGGATTTATAAAGTTAAAACAAAACTGCAATGTAGAGTCTTGAGTGCTCTGATTCAATTTCATAATAAACGAACGGGTGAAGATCTAGAGTCAAGAGTACTGACTTTCTACATATATAAGAAAAAACTACGGAGCAGAAGACTGACATTCAGCACTTGATTGCCCTACCTAAGAACAAGTCCATTTATCATTTCAACCACTTCATTGCTTCTCTATTAACAACTAAAAATGAAAATCTTGAAAATAAAGTTCCTTCCTAATTCCACATGTAAGAGAAAAAGGAATATTCTAATCTTCCGGATCTTATGTATATCTCAGTTTCCTTCCATACAGCAAAAGGAAAATGAAAAAAGGAAAAGAAAAGAAAAACCCTGTTTCCTTTTCTGCCAACAGATGAATCAGAATGAATAAATTCAGATGTGATGACAGATCTCTGGACCCTGAAAATAAATTACAGATATGCAACAAGTTTAAAAGCTTGAAGAAAAAAAATTATTTTTAGATATTTGTCCAGAATACAGATTCGTGACCTTTTCTGACCCACCAGTAGTTTTTTACTTGGTAAAGGAGAAATGATTTAACAATGCAAGTCATAAGAGAGAAACCATGTCAATCGTAAATAACTTCATCAGCCACCAGATATTAATAGACTTTTGTTGTGGTGCAGTTAGATGTTTATGCTTCAATTCATTCTTTCTCGATGAAGTGTTTGCGAATCAAAGTTCTAGTAAAGAAATTATGAAGCACCTTAGAGTATATTTTTCTGGTGATCAATGTTAAAAGTAGGAATTAATATTCACCATAATTTTTATTTTAGTGTACTTCCAAGAATGGTATATGGTTCTGTTAGCACCAAAATCCCACCAGAAAGAAAGGGTGAAAATGCAGCCACGTTGCCACACCAAGTATACTAATGGAGCTGAAATAAAATCCCTATGATTGACATGTTACCAAAGAGACTGAAAAGACGTGGTTTGATGATGTAGGAAGAGATGTAAAATAACCAATTGGCTAAAGCAGTAAGAAGCATGCCAGTCAAGCTGCTCAACCAGGCAAAGGGCTAACATTGGCTGAAAAGATGCAGGATGGCGGTAAGGGGTTGCAAAGCTAATCAATGACCAGCAGGGCGGAGGTATGTAGTGGGTTTGGGGGGCCAAATTTTGAAAATAAAAATTCCCTCCTAAAATTTTATCCAAAAAAATTGTTGCCCCCCCCAAAAAAAAAAAAATTCTTGTTCCGGCCTTCACGACCAGGACAAGAAAGCATGCAGAAAGAGCAGAAAAGGCACTAGGCTAGAAGAGACGAAACAATAGAGAGGTGGGCAGTGACCCATTGAATTAGTGGGTTAGATGTAGATGAGACTTGAGAATAACTGCAGCTAGAGGAATATAAGATGCAGGCAGTTACATGGAGGACACACAGAACAACACATTAGACAAGCCACTGGTCTTCTCATTCCATTTTTACTTCTCCACAACCATAACCCTAGTCCAACCTTGAATTTCAGGACACTGCAGTTTAGGTACCCTAAATTCCAGTTGGTCGACAGAAAATTAGCATTAGTGCTTCGGTTCTAGCATTTATTTTGCTTAGTTTTGCCTTGTAATGACAATTCTGCACGCAGTAAGATGTCTATGCTTTGATTCAAGTGTAAACAAATCAGTTGTCTTTTATCATAGAGCAGTTAGATATTTATGCTTTGACATCACTGTTCAGTAACTATACCAGTAAAAACAACAAATTAAATAATGAAGCAGGAAGAATAAAATGTGTGGTTCAAGTCACGATGGTCAAGGAAAAGCAAATAATGGACACGGGACAAGACCATGAAAAAGAAGAGTCACTAATCCCCTTTATCCCTTTCCATGTTTTGAACCCTCGACCCTATATCAACTAAGATGCCATAGGATCAATCCCATGCCACTCAACCAACAATTATTGGTGTTATAACAAGTCTCAATTTAGTTGTGTTCTTAAGGCAAGCAGGTGAGAGTTCTATCTAAAGCGGAGGCTTGAACCCAAGTTTGTAAAAGAACCACTACCCGGCTTCTATTAACTTGTTTTTTTTCTTTCCCTTTTTTTTCCCACAAGTATATTAGAAAGCACCAATTCCCAAGTACATGAAATTTATACGGAAGCCCTAAATTAGGCCCCAACCATATAGCTCAAATCACCCAAAACATCTACAAAATAATACACTAATCATGCTTATATTTACTGCATTAAATAAAATAACTTCTGGGCTGTCTACTTTTAGACCAACAATACTATTGGCTAAGCTAGCAGGCATCTTCAAGGTGCCAAAGATTCCAAAGACATAGCAGATATATACAAGACATTTTAATGAGCAGTTAGTAAATCATACAAAGGAAATGATTTAACATTGATTTCCAGAGCATACAAGTTCAAGCTATAAATCAATGTTACCTAGAACGTGGATCATTATGATATGTGAAACGGGAACATAGATTGTCACTTGTTATAAAATGTGGATACATTAGGGATAGGCTTCTTCGGATCGCTTTATTGGAATAAAATATGTTGATTTGGAATGTGATATGCTTTCTAATGATGTTTGTATGTGATTTTTTGTTTGTTGTATGGTTTTTTATTCGCTAGGGAGACCGAATTGTAGTAACTATGCTATAACTATATCATCACCAAGATTATCCACATGATGATAACATAGATTGGTGCCACTAGAAAAAACCTAAACTATCTTAATTTATGAATTCTCTTAGGCTCCGTTTGTTTAGAAGAAAGTGAGAGTATTAGAAAGTAAAATGAAAATAAAATTATTTTTTCTTATATCCGTTTGATTATGAAGGAAAAATGTAGAAAGTCACAAGAAAATAGACTTATTTTTTCTTATATAGTTATATCCGTTTGATTATGAAGGAAAAATGTAGAAAGTCACAAGAAAATAAACTATATTAATTTATGAATTCTCTTAAGCTCCATTTGTTTAGGAAGAAAGAAATGATAGAAAGTGAAAGTACTAGAAAGTAAGTGAAAATAAAATTATTTTTTCTTATATCCATTTGATTATGAAGGAAATACTAAGAAAGTCACAAGAAAATTAGATTTTGTTATTCAAAAAGCATCTAGTGAGAATATTTTTTTTTAATTGTCTAAATTACCCCGATATATAAATTTTTAAACTTGTACTTGTATGCACTACATGTCACAAACTCATACATACTTGTAAGTATTTTGTAAAATCGGGCGAACACATCTTATAAAAAAAGGTCTAATATATAAATTTTTGTGTTGTGGTCTTTTGTTTATATTGGTTGAAGTTGTTTACAAAAAACATGAATTTTTTTCCCTTGTGAGTATATTGGATAGTAACAAGACACAAGATGCAAAACTCATAAGAGAGCTACATATACAAATCCTAAAAGTCCTCTTAACACTTATAAAAGTGAAACTTTAAATTGAGGATAATTACGGATATAAAAGTTTCCTACCACTACCAAATAGATAAAAAGTTAATTTAAATTATATAAGAATGTTCTTTGTAATTACATATATATTATTACAGATATACATATATATGATAGATTACATATATATCCGTAATTACATAGATGTGTGTATATATATATACATATATATATTAACTATCTATAAAAATAACCACATATATATGTATATATTCAACTCAACAAAGCCTTATCCCAACTATTTGGGATGGCTACATGAATCCTATCTTGCCATTCTTCTCTATTTAAACCATTCCCTCAATTAGACTTGGATCACACAGTACCATATATTTTTTAATTACCTCTATCCATTTAATTTCTATTGTCCCCGCCCCCTAACATGATCCCCGATATGAATCATATCGCCTTTTCTTACTGGTGCATTTACTGGTCTTCATTGTACATTTTCGTATCACCTTAATCAATTTTCTCTCATTTTGTCTTCTATAGGTGGTACTTCTACTAGCTCACAAATGTGTTCATTTTTAATTCTTATCTTTTCTTTTCTTACTACACATCTATCTCAACATCTTCATTTCAGTTATACTTATTTTATTAACATGTTGTTTCTTAACTGACCAACATTTTGTTCTATACAATATCGCCGGTCTAATAGCTGTTCTATAAATTTTATTGTTCAATTTTACAGGTATACATTGATCGTATAATATGCCAGATACACTCATCCACTTAACCCATGCTACTTTAATTCTGTGAGTTATATCATCTCTAATTTCTCCCTCTTGATGAATAAGTGAGTCTAAATAACGAAATTTTTCACTTTTTATTGACTCATGATTTTCAATCTTCACTACATCCAATTGAAGTCACACTCGAGATATTCGGTCTTTGTTCTACTTATTTTGAGCCCTTTTGATTCTAAAGCCTCCCTCCAAACCTCTAATTTATTATTTATCCATCTTTTAGTTTCATCTATCAAAACAATATCATCACCAAAAAGCATACACCATGAAACTTTATCTTGTATATGCTTAGTCAGCTTGTCCATTATTTAAGCAAAAAAGAAAGGACTTGAGGTTGAACCCTGATGTAGCCCTACTGTAATTGGAAATTCACTTGTTTCTCCAACAATTGTCGTTGCGATAGTTACAATCCCATCATACATATCTTTTATCGTTTTGTAACTCATTTCTTTTCTAAAACCTACCATATTAGATCTCGATAGACCCAACAATAGACTTTCTCCAAATCGATAAATACCATGTGAAGATCTTGCTTCTTTTGTCTTACTTCTTCGTAATAAGTGAATAGTTTCTATTGTTGATCTCCCTGACATAAACTCAAATTTTATTATTATTTTTGGATAGGTAAATCACACACACACTCTTTGTCCCTTAAGGGGACTTCTATTCGATATCCCAAAGTTTCATTATTTGACTCATTAATTTAATGCCACGATAATTTGTACAATTTTGGATATCCCATTTATTTATATATATAGGTACTAAAATACTTTTTCTCCACTCATCAGGCATTTCTTTAGTTATTATGATCTTGTTAAATAAATTTGTTATCCAAAACACACCTACCTCCTCTAAACACTTCCAAACCTCAATAAGAATACCATTTTGTTCGAAAGTCCTACGAGTTTTCACCTTTTTCAATGTGTTTTTAACCTTGGACACTCTAATCTTACAAAAAAATATATTTTATGTATTACTCATTGAGTTCTCTAAACTTAAGTTTTCTATATAATTTGAATTCAATAGCTTCTCAAAATAGCTTTTCCGCATGTCTTTTAATTTCATCATCAATTTTCACTCTCTATGTACTTAATATGATTAAAATCTTTAGTTTCTTATCCCTTAACTTAGCAAGTTTGTATATATTCTTCTCTCCATCTTTTGTACCCAATTTGATATAAAAATCGTCATGTCTTATGTTTAGCATCCATATCTATATATATTAACCATATACAAAATATATATAATTATCTGTTGTATAATATATGAGATCAAATAAAAAAAGAAAAAGAAAAGAGGTACAATATAAAATAATATCTGCCACTACTGATGTAGGAAAAGAGAAGTTGCGTAAAAAAAAATAATAGTGGGCAAAGTGGGAATACAAATTCTAAATAATGTTTTCACAAGAAACATAATTTTTCCAATTTTTTTGCAGGTACAGGAAATCACATTTTCAGGAAAATCATGCAATTACACGTATGCGATCTTCATGGAAAATGGTCTCCTTCTTGCTAATCAAACTCCTAACAAATTTGATTTTTTCTCTTTCCTTTACTTCCTATCACTCTCAACCTAATAAAATGAAGCCTTAGGAAAATAAGTGGAATTTGTATAAATAAAGACGCAAAATCTTTTCAAATGGTATGACAACATATGAAATCGCCTTTTCTCTCGTGACATCCAAATGCCCAACTGTCAAACTAACACACGTGAACAGTGACACACATGATGTGCGTAAGTGCACACAGAAAGAGAGAGAGAGAAACAATAGTAATATAGAAAATTATAGATTATTAAAAATAAAAGATAGATTAAATAACAATCAATTAAAGCATAATCCGTGCAAAGAAATGAATTGATGTTAATGACGCACCTGTATCACCACAGTTCCGAGTTGGCAAATTTTGATTTGCTTCTAAATCATTATTAGATATTTCCGAAGCCCCCCTAAGAATAGATCTTGGTGAACCATTATTTTTTTGTTCCCCACTTTCTGAGGCATCCTGCAGTGTAGCTTCTTGCTCTACTTCATCCCCAAGTACCTTTGGAACCTCAAGCAACAGTCTTGACTGTTCAGATGGTGTCTGAAGCTGCTGTTTTCTCTCCAGGTACTCAAATAGTGTAAAAACTGAAGCAAGTTAAGGATAATGATGCTTACAGAGAAAGTTTTACATCTGGTTTTCAACTTTCATGTAGTGGTACACTATCATCGGGTACTATTGCAAGACAGAGAGTAGAATGTCTGTCATTTTTGTGGAAAAAAAAAAGTGAACTATGAAAATGTCTTGCTTATTTTGTAAGATAACAGTTATATAGCTCTGAACCCAAATGAATTATAGAAATATGCAGCTGAGAAGAAGCTAGCCATTAACCAACAAATCAATATCATTGTATAGTATCTACTATATATGGTTGCACCCCTTTGGGGCCATTACTGAAATTCATCGAATCCAATAGTTATATATATAATCAATGAGCTTAAGCCTCTAACAACCCCTCATTAAAGATGCCGCAAAAATGAAGTGCCTTTATAAGTAATACCTCAATTTGAGAGATTTCCTTTCATGGACTAACAAGGAAATTCCATGTGAATCAATAACACAATGCCATGTAAGGCCATACATGTCCTTCCAAGGGAATTTGGAAAATGGCACTTAACTTAACAAAGGACTCTAACCCCTGAGATGGTTACATATTGCTGCTAGATACAACAAATATATTTGTAGATTGTATATAGACTGCTGCAAGTTGAATCATTGTATAGATACTTAGGTTTTGCTTTCACTCTTAATACACACTCCTCTACATGTGCCATGGTATTAGTCGTGTTTTCTTGCTTCAGAATCTTGGTCTTGGTGTTTGTGAGATCCAATCTTCATCTTCAACATTGGATATCAGGTATAACAGTAACAATTCCATCAAGCTGCTAGAATCTCATTTGAATCTCGTTGGAACTCTGCTGGATTTTTGCACAAAATTTGACAGAATATTGTCAATCTTTCTTTTGGTAGGTAATAATTTATTCAAACAGCAGACAAATGGAGAATATAGTCAAATTTAAGGGCTATGACTTGGTTCTTTGAAGAGAATACATCTGTAAAATCAGACTCTGAAAAGCTTGTCTCAATAAATTGTCAAATTGATTATTTCTTGTAACGAGCCTTGATTCGCTGCACTTGCTTTGTTACCTCTTCCTCGTCATATTCTGCTCCTCTTCCACCTCCCATTGTTGATAGCCTCACTTCTCTGAACATTGCTCTTCTTCTAACTATTGAAATTCCGCTGTTTGACTTGGCACCATAGCCTCCTTTGACGGACCCATCGTTACTTTCCACTTCCCATTACTCAAGTCCACCAATGTTGTGAACCAATTGATGTATCTTAATATATGTTTATATTTCATGTTCAGCCTACCAAGCCCCAAGCGAACAATTCAGCCTCCTTGCCAGTTTGTAATGAGCATCACTACTATCTTCGTGACAGGTGTCTACGCCAAAAGCTAACTCTTGCTACCTCAAGCACATTTTATTGTTTTCTTGCAACAATTAGATCTCACTAGGAGCCCCAACTTATTGTGAGGCATATAAGGTTTCTTATTGGCAAGAATCTATGACTAAGGAGCTTATTGTACTTTAGCGTACTCATACTTGGTGATCCTCTTCCTAAAGCCAAGGTTTCTATTAGTCATAATTGGGTCATCTTATAGAAAGTGGCTCCCTTGAGTGTTATAAGGCTAGTTGAATAGTTCATTTCTTTAATTTATGATACGGTATTTTATCATGAGAAGACTTTATGCTAATGTTGCCAAAATCCCATATTCTGTTAGCTTATGTGGCTTATCTTGCAAATAGCTATTTTATCAGCTTAATACCAAGAGCGCTTTTCTTCATGATGATGTTCATGAAGAGTTTCATAGGCAACCATCATCCAATCATTCTATCTATTCCTCCTCAACATGTTGTTGTAAATTATGTATACAAGCAATCTCATCAGCTTTTTGTACCTTCTTAAGTCGTCAAACAATTGACCTTTACTTAGACCTTGCTACTTCTATGTGCAAGAAACACCTCAATTTTCCAAGATCTTCAATATGAAACTACTCACTCAAGTGGGACTTAAGTTCATTTATGCCGTCTCATCAATACCTGTAACAAAAGCATATATGTAGCAAGAACAATTGAACTGCTCTGCCTATTATTGAACGAACACCAAATGATAAGATGATATTTCTTCCCATACTCGGCAACAACAACACCAAACTTACTGAAGCATAACTTCTGAACAACTTAAGAACATTGAATGATCAGATGACGTTTCATACCATACTCAACTTTTACTTATCAAAATATATATATATATATATATATATATATCATACTCAGCAATTACAACACTAAACTTGTTGAAGCATGACTTTTTGAACTACTTGAGTCCATAGATAGCCTCCTTCAGCTTACAACACTTTCTACAATACCCCTCTGACCAACAGACCCTGGAGATTTCTCTAGATGCTCCTCTTCTAGAATATTGATGTGAAGGAAGTTATTCATGAATCATGATATCAAGTGGGTAAAAAAACCAGTCTTTTACAACCGAAAGAGATTACACAACTTTTACAGAACCAAGGCAGGCCATAGGCGAAAAGCTTTCATAGAGTTAATCCCAAGGCTTAAGTATAGTCTTTTGCCACCAACCAAACCAATAATCCCAACCAAATATACCAACTAGATGGTATACAATGCCTGCCTGCGAAGATCTAGAGAGGTGAGCTTCCAAGTACCATTCCAAAAGCAAAGATACAATCTCGTCATCCATAGCACTTATCCAACTAGGAAATGAGAATGCCTTAATCCAGCAAGCACAATAGTAATTCGATCTTGCAACCTCTGCCATGTCAGGTGCGTTGTTATAGAGAAGAAAGAGAGGTTGAGTGTTTGAGAGAGAATGGGAGCACTAACAAAGACTAGGCTAGCTACTCAATTTGGACTATTACTAAAATCACTAAAATTACAGTATAGCCCCTTTAATGCACAGCATTTCTCAGAAATATATACACGTGCAAAACAAGCCATGGGTAGGCAAATCAATCATTATTATCCATCTCTCAACTTCAGCATTCCCAACCTTTAAAACCTTCAAGAAATTGCTCATAAGAGCTTTAAACAAAGGTTTAAGGCCTAAATTCTTCCAATAAGATGCTGGAATACAATTTAACTCCTTGAGGGTGTTTGCATCAATAAAAAGAAAAAATTATGCTTCCGACCTAGAATGAGCTCATTCTTATCAGTAAAGTTTACATTGTCCCAAACAGTCTTGAACAAACTTGCCGAATTGACTCGATCTCATCTTGCAATATTATTGTGCTTTGAACAAGAGAAAACTATCAAGTACGATCTCTTATACTTTTGTGTCCTTTTTTTAACTGAATCAAAATGTTGTCCCAGCTCCCACTGAGAACAAGGTAACTTTCCCACCTCATTTCGGCTTTGCAAAGACCTAAAATGCTCAATGTTAAAGTCTTCCACAGCCACATGGTGTGAATTTCATAATCACATATTTGAGCCCTTTGATTTGGGCAATATATAAAGCAAAACGATAAACCTCAATTTTTTTTTTTCAATATCATCATTTTGCACAACTAGGGTAATTGACAACAAAAAGAAATCCTTCTGAGAAAACTTTAATCAAGTGTCCAATAGAGTTTTGGTTAATGTTTAACTAAAATCCAATTTACGGCTTTAGTAACATAAGAACAAATTCAAAAATTCAAGTATCTAATTTTAAAAAATTCAAAAGGAATTAAATGTAACAAGAAAATAATATGTTAAAATCAAATCCTCAAACATTTTAACCAAGAAATGCTTTACTAATATAACTTTTAAAATAAATTTGTCACCATCATCCAATATCTTGTGTTTATGAAACGGAAACTTATGTTTCCCAAATTGAAAATTTATGATCTTACATTAACCGAGTTTAGAAACATTAAAAAATTCTATGCTTGGAATGAAGAGGATGCACTCTAACACGAGACCTACAAGAAGAGCAAAAATGGGTATGAGTTTAACAATATCACAATCATATATAATTTTTAATTTTTGTCCCTAACAACATTTATGATCTGTACAATGTGCACTTACCAGTGGCAGCATTTTTAGTCAATATTTTTTTTTCCATAGATGGTCTCCAAAGATGAAAAATACTATCTTCCTTGATACATCACTTTTATCAAGGTATTTATTATCATAATAATAATACGAGCTGGAAAAATGTATCAAGAGGAGACAACACCTTCAATTTCTATACATAATATTTAGATATCATAAAAGGATATTCCTTACGCCATCCCTTCTCGTTGGCTCGATCAATGAGGTTTTGCAACAAGGCAAGTTCTCTCACAAGCCACTGCAACCAATTCAAAACATGAAACAAAAAAAGGTTAAAATGAATAAAAAGAAATCATAATCCAATTTACACCAAATAGATCATAAAGAATTCAAAGATAATGAGTGATGAACAAACACCTAATAACCTTTAAGAGTGAATCAAATAAAAGTCAAATCGACTATTTTTAACTAGAAGAATAGATTGGCTATTATGCAAAGATTGTAAGGTTATTCCTAGAGAAAACTTGATAACATAGGTTGATAGTTCTAGACATATATCTTAAAAGACATATACAAAAGAGTAAAGAGAATAAAAAATCAAGAATTAGAAGGTAAAATTTAAAAGGAGAGAAAGTAGAGTTATTTAAAAGTAAAATGCTAAAGGAAATACCATGGAACCAGGATGATGTAACTAATGTAATGTGGAATTAGATGACCGCGTGTATTAAAAAAAATATCAAAAGAGGTTCTTGAGGAATCAAAAAAGAATAGGATGACAATTTAAGCAAACTTGGTGGTGGATTGAGGAAGTCCAAAAAGTAGTAAGAGTGAAAAAGAAGTGTGATAAAACTTGGCAAAAAATCAAAACTAAAGAAAGTTGGGAAACTTATAAAAACTGTTAGTTATGCTTGTTAAGCAACCAATTGCTCCAAAAGCTTAAGCCGTTAGAGAATGAGCTAACAATGTATATCAAGCTTTCAACACTCTTCCTCACCTACGACCCTGGACTCGTACGTGGAGAGACAAAGAAATCACTGACAAATACAAAGTAGTAGAGAGTGCAAATGCAAACGGGGAATAAATGCAAATGGAGAGACTTGAATCTAAAACCTCTCATAACCAAAGCTCTAATACAATGTTAAGCAACCAATTGCTCCAAAAGCTTAAGTTATTAGAGAAAATGAGCCAACAATGTATATCAAGCTTTCAACAATGCTAACATGGGGCATATGATGATTTTTATTTCAAATTACTTACAAAAGATGGAAAGAAGAATATATACAAATTTGCTAAGCTAAAGGATAGGAAAACCAAAGATTTTAATTATATTTAATGTATAAAGAGTAAGGATTCAAGAGTTTTGATGAATGATGATGAAATTAAAGACGGATGAAAAAGTTATTTTTAGAAGTTATTGAATGAAAATTTTATAGAAAACTCAAGTCTAAAGAACTCTAGGAGTAGTAAAAAAAAATATAATTTTCATAGAATTTAAAGTGTATGAAGTAAAAAACACATTGACGAAGATGAAAACCAGTGGGGGTTTAGGACTAGATGGTATTCCTATTAAGGCTTGGAAACATTTAGGGGAGGAAGGTGTGTCTTGACAAACAATTCCTCCTTCGTGAATTGGTTTTCCAACCATTCTCCCTCCACTTAAATCGAAGCAATAAGAATTTTCATTAAAATTCTATACATCCTTAAAGCTAAAATCAAATTTATGAAAATATTCAAAACAAACTTCAATTACAATAAGAATTTTAATAGTTTTTCTTTATGGAACTAAAAAATGTAAACTGCTTATTAAGTTTTCTACTTTAATTATAATAATAAATTCATATATAAGAAACAACATTTGCATGGTGTTGTACTTAAGAGGACATTGTATGCTTCCTGACAAATACTTTAAACATGACAAAACATGAAAAATTCATTATCTATGAATTTCCTTTGTGATATTGCATCTACTTTATTGACTCTTGAAGTTCACCTAAAATCTTCACATTTACCTGGAAGTTTGCACAAATGCATTTATCTATTAGTACATCAATGTTGACGTTAATATATCTATAGAAATTATGACAAAAATATATATCGATAGAAATATTTGTATTTTTAAATATGAAAAAAAATCCCTGACAAAGAACATAATTAACAGAAGATCAAAATAAGGGAAGAAAAGCAAGATAAAGGGGTTCCTACTTTCTCAATTAATCAAATTCTTGGTGAAACTTGAAATACATACATGCTTTGTTATATCCTCGTGCAAAATCTGGGCCTTCTGTTCAAACTCCACCTATCATGGAAGACAATCTAATTAAAATAGATATTTCTTTGATAAGTCTGATAATTAAAAAAAAAAAGGCACAAAGGAGGTGCATCCATTTACATCTAGAAAATACAACTATACTCTCAAGGAGTTCAAAAAATAAAAATGAAAAATATATATTTATATATATATATATATATATTTATAAATTATAGACAAGGCCGAGCCCCATGATATCAAAAAATGAAGGATGCTTAACAAATAGCCTTAACATTCCATAAGGGGGACACCAACTTCAAAAACTCTACAATTTATCTCCATCCAAATAGATATTGAAGCATGAATAGGTAGTAAGAGAAAAACTTTAAAATACCATGTATAGCAACAAAGAACAAAGAACCAAAGAATTTGAGCAAATAAATAAGTGATATTAACTTTTAATAAAAAAAAAAAAATAGGCCCACAATTGATCGACATTTGTAAGATGTGCTTTTGCTATTATATAAAGCTACAAAATGCACAAGAACATGATATCTAGTAGAAATTAATCATTTTGAATATCTCAACAATATAGAGTGCATAATTTTTTTTATAAGTCAATATAGAGTACATGATAGTATAATAACAACATATTAGCATTTTTATTTTTTAAATTGTAAATATATTGTACCAAATAACCTCGGGCGTTGTGTATACTATACCTTGACCAATCAAAAAATATGAAGTTTTTATCAAACCCTCGTGGTTTTGGTTTGATTTAATCAAATTCATGTCCTTTTTTTAACTATTTACCAAACCCATGTAGTTTTTAAAATTGCATGTTGAAGATGCGATTTCTAAAACTACATGAGTTTGAAAAATAATTGAAAAACCACGTGAGTTCGGTTAAATGAAACCAAAACCACATGAGTTTGGTAAAAAATTCAATATATATATATATATTGTACGAAATAACAAAACCAAACCAAAGGGGAAAAAAGCTAAGAGCTAAAAGTTACTTTTAGCATTTTTGTATTAGACTCTCGACTATGTATAAAAATTGTTTTTATAGCTTTACACCATGTACTTTTCTATTGGACCGTAAAAATCAATGTTTATATGGTGGAAAACTTATAAATATATATATATATATATACTTTAGTCATTTTTGTAAATTTGGTTGGTAAAATTTTCTTATCAAATATTATTGTGTTCAAAGAATTTGGCAGGCGCAAAATGAACCTTTTTTGATACTTCTGTAGGTTTTCTATGAATAAATGTCGCAAAACTCAATCTTTACCGGTTCTTGTATGGATGTATGTTTACTTTATTTCAGATGAATGGATGGTTTGAAAAAAGACAATGAATAACTTTTTTTTGAATGGTTAAAATGGGACAGCCGCAATTGTGAATGAATGATCAACCCAACACTCTCCATGAATATATACATACATACATACATATATATGTCTATATTCATAGGTATACATAAATACATACATACTTTCCCAAAGTACAGAAATACATACAGACACACGCACTGATACACACATACAGTTTCTTTTTGCAAGCATATCAAGCAAACCCAACCCTTTTCCACAAATCATTAGCATGTCTGCTTGCATGTTTAATTTTTCGTGATTGTGTTGTATTTATATGTCATTCACTACATATAACCGCTTGAACCAAAAGTAGCTAGTTCAGTATGCAAATCACTATCTAATTCAAATTTTTTTAAAACTCAAGTGTCCCAAGACTCAAAAACAATACGATGTTTAAATATCAATAGATACCAATAAATTGTTCTCGGTGTTATCTAATCTGCAAAATTGTCCCACTATGACCTGCACCTAAAACTAATAGTACCATTGGATCATTGGCACTTTACTTTCTTTTGGTGTCTCAATTCTTGATAATATTGATACCGACCATAAATAGCATTTGCAACTCCTTTTCTTAGTATGTTCTTAAAAAGGAATTGCTCTAAGCCCCTCAACTGTGACTTTTTCGCATTGTCGTCAGATTTAACAGGTAACCACGAGCTATGGAACTAGCCTACTGCCAAGCAATGGAACAAATATAAATTTTGATGGACTAATTTAAATTCTGAGACTATCGATTGCATAACTCTGAAGATGAAGCTCAACAAATATTGCATACATATCTTGATAATGTATACTACTAATACAAAACCCTTATTATGTCTTTTTTTTTTATTAGTAACCATATGTCAAATTCAACAGGGGGTCACACATGGACACAACTCCTCCTAAGAAAAATCTGTGCTTTGTGGGAGCAAATTTAATTGTCGTTGTGGATTGGTCTTCCAAGGAAATGAACCTATTTCAATTTGTTTCACTAAGTTTATCTTCTTATCTTTTCATTTGGAAAGCATTCACATTTGCAATTTAGTGCACCTAATCCCATGTTAACATTTATTTTTCAAAACAGAAACAAAAAGAAAAAAATGAAATGGCAACTAGTTATATATATCAAATTATATATTACTAGGCAAACACACAGTAAAAGAGTGGCCAATGCCACAGCTGTCAATGGAGGGTCCCATATGCATTTCAAGGAGCTTCCATCTACTTCCCAGTCACCTAGTAACTTGGATGGCTGCTTAGGGCATTGTTGTTTTTGTGCACTCTAAATTGAGATAAGCCACCAAATTAAATCTTTGAAGAGAGATTAGAGAGATTGAGCAGTCGGTTAACTTTAGAACCTTAGGAGTTCTAACTTTTTATCATGTGAAATGTGAAGATTCCAGTTGTTAACAGAAAACAACTTGCTTTTAATAGATTTAGATCAATTTTTGATAAATTTGGTTAAAAGATAATCTTTCTATCAGGTTTTTACTTCAAAATAAACGTTACTACATGTTTATGCAGTGATGTGATGTATAAACATGGTAATGCCATAAGGCACTTCAAATTCACGATGCACATATGAATTTGAATGTGTTCCTCACCTAGACACACACAAATACATATGGAAACTCCAATATATGTTTCCCACTTTTCTGTAAGAGATTCATCATTCAGGAGTTGCAATGATCTGTGATCATCACTGTGCTTTAACAGACAGTAAATCGAATCGCATATTATGGCCTGACATCATCAAGACCAATACCAATACTAAGAATTGTGCACACCATAAGCAAGACTCAAATGTTATATGCATGGCTGCATGGCATTAGAAGGAAGACAACTTATGGAAGCTCACAGCTTTTTAATTTATTTTTTATGCTTACAGGAGAGGTCAGCATCCTTGCGTCTCAAGATGTCGCTTTAGTGTCTGTGGAAACACCAACACTACTTAGCAAAGGATTTCTTTCAACCTAGAAAATCTGCTTTTGACTTTCTCTCTCTCATCTCTCGAGAGTTTCTTTATTTACCCATGAAAAATTATAAGTAACTATGACTTTAGAATGTGTCTTCTCTTGGAAGGACAGTAGTATGACGGGGAACAGAGCTATAGAGGTCATATAAACAAGTGATAGACCACTTTACTACCAAATAAAAATAAAAAAGGCTAGCCCAGTGCATGAGGCTCCCGCCACTGCAGGGTTTGGAGAGGGCTAGACTGCCTTAATAGTGTATTAACTTAATACACTTACCTGAAGAACAAAAAGGATAGACTGAATAAATAAATGAGAGAACTTACAACAGTAGGCCTCTTGAGGATACCAGCTTTCACTCTCTGACGCAAATCCTCGCATTCCTCCTGCAACCAATGTGACAAAGCAAGATCCACAAGATAAAGAACATTACACAAATTTACATATGTACATATTTCTATCAGGGGAGGCTCAACCATTATTAAGTAGACAAAACAATTGCTTTAGGCCCCATTTATAAAAAAGGCCCTAAATTTTACATGTTTATAATATAATCTAAATAGAAGTTTAAGATTAATAAAAGTCTAACTTAATAAAGAAGGTCCCATAAAAGAGTCCAAAAAGAATTCAATTTTATTTATACATTTGTTCAATTATGTATGAACTCTATTATTAGAGTTTATTCACAAACATATACATCTCTCCTATTAAAAATACTATAATATATAAGTATATAGAAAATAAGCATTAAAAAATGAAAGGCCCTATTTAAGATAGTTTGCTTTAGGCCTCAAATTATATTGAGCCGACCCTGATTTCTATTTACATGGTAGTTAGTCACCAAATCTAATGAAAATCTTTTACCCGCACCAAAATGTGGGCCATCTAAATCTTATTTCTTGTACACATACTAATGACCATAACTGCAATATCAATATCACAAATCAAAGACCATTTGCATCCCATCCAATTAAACAATGAAAGACCTACAAATTTATAATCAGATAACTCAAAGTGAGGTTGAAAACAGCTTAAAAAATTTTCAATCAAAACAACTGTTTTTGGTCTAGTATTTACTAAATTTTGAGAGATGAACAAAGAAGTAAATATGCAGTATGTCACAATGAGCAAAAACTTGATAAAAGAATCATTTAGTCAAATATTCACACACAGTAAGATAAACAGTAAACACCAAGATTTTAGATATAATGACACATAGATGAGATACCATGATACAACAGTAACAAGGCCGCTCACTGAAAATGAAATTGCCATTTGACAGTCAGGAATACCTCAGATGAGATTTCCAATATATCAAAAAAGTTTCACGTGTCTGATTTTAGATATATAATGGGGAAATTTTTATGACCAGTCAACTATTAGCTTTACAACAAAAAGCGGTTTGAATTGCAGTTTTTTTAAAACCAGGGTCACAATGAGCAAAAACTTGATAAAAGAATCATTTAGTCAAATATTCACACACAGTAAGATAAAAAGAAAACACCAAGATTTTAGATATCATGACACAGTAAGAGCATAGAACAAGAACAAGGGCCAATAACTAAATTTCAAGATGTTATTGGTAGTTGTAGTTATTTGTGAATGTGATTGATAGGTTTCAAACACTTGAAACCCAAACTATGAGTGAGATTGTATCATGAGATGTATAAGCTGGTATTTGGGCATAGAACAAGGGCCAATAACTAGATTTCAAGATGTTATTGGTAGTTGTAGTTGTTATTTGTGAATGTGATTGATAGGTTTCACACTTCAAACCCAAACTAAAGAGTGAGATTGTATCATGTGCAGGGTCGGCTCAATATAATTTGAGGCCTAAAGCAAACTATCTTAAATAGGGCCTTTTATTTTTTAATGCTTTATTTTCTATATATATATATATATATATATATATTATAGTATTTTTAATAGGAGAGATGTATATGTTTGTAAATAAACTCTAATAATAGAGTTCATACATAATTGAACAATTGTATAAATAAATTGAATTCTTTTTGGACTCTTTTATGGGGCATTCTTAATGAAGTTAGACTTTTATTAATCTTAAACTTTTATTTTGATTATTTTATAGACACGTAAAATTTAGGGTCTTTTTTATAAGTGGGGCCTAAAGCAATTGCTTTGTTGGCTTAATGGTTGAGCCGCCCCTGATCAAGAGATGTATAAGCTGGTTGTTGGGCATGCTACCGCAAAAAACTGAAGATGTAAAGGTAGGTGGCGAAAATAGGAGAAGCCATTGAGAGAGATGTCACAGGTGTTACTCTATGGCCAAGGGGGAAGAAAATTGAACTGGATTAGAATTTCCATCCAATATTTTCAGAATTACAGCTAAGATACCGTTTTCCGGGGCAAAATTGTTGTTGCAAATGAAAGTTAAAAAAAAAAAAGTGATTGCTAGTTGTTCCCCTGCCGATATTGAAATGATGGTAACATATTGATCCCAGCCAGCCCACCGATATCACCAACATGATCAGGACAACTAATATCTTTCCTTTTTTCTCTACACCGGATGATACATTTCTGCCTTAGTGAACGTCAACAAAAGATAATTTCTTCAGTAAAAGAAGCTTTAGAAAATTATTTTCTTCCTGCCCAGTTAAACAACATAAAGCTTATGATTTCTTTTCTTCTTCCCAGGATCAAAGGGCCCTGCCCAGGTAGAAGGCCAGAATTTCCATCTGATTCCCAGGCAGAGAGGGATCATTCCAGCCCAGTTAAAAGACAAGAAACTACTGTTTTCTCTTCATCTTCCCAGGAAGAAGGCCAGATGAGTCGAGCGAAGATGCCAACTCTAATACGTATGTATCTGAGCAGGGTGGTCTGGCAACTCTGAAATCCTCTCTCCCTTCTTTGTCCTTTCTGGGCAATAGAGGGGCAGCAGAGGTTAGTGGGGTCAAGCCACAGTAGTTCCAGGATTTGGGATTATTTCGTAGCATGCTGCAGAGGACAGCTTCACGGAGGCCGGAGGTAAGGGACTTTCTGAAACAGTACAGGATGAAGCAGGTGCTGAATTGGAGGAATAATGCAGGAGGAACCCTTGCTGGGGATGACCGGGATTCAGATTAGTGATTAGCAATGGGATTGTTCAGGAACTTCTTTTTCTTTTTGTTTTTTTCCCCCCGCGCGCCGCCCGGGGGGGGGGGGGGGGGGGGGTGTTGTTAGGGGGAGTGTTTTCAGAGGCCTTTTACTGAAGAAGAGGTGCTAGTGGCAGTTGAAGGCACGATATAAGTGCCAAGGCCGAATGGCATGACATTGGCTTTTCTCTGGCATTGCTTGTTTTTGTTGGCAGCGATATTATGGCTACAATGCATCAGTTCAATGCAAGTGGAGATTTCAAGATGTACTTGAATTCATCTTTCATTGTGTTGATTCCAAAGAAAGGTGATGCCTCTGAATTGTGCAACTTTCGGCCTATTTAGTTTCGTAGTAGTGTTTATAATATTCTTCCCAAAACTATAGCCAATAGATTGAAAGAGGTGGTAGTCAAGTTGTTATTGTCATCTTAGTAAGCATTTGTTGGTGGCCAATAGATTTTGAATACAATTCTTATTGCCAATAAATGTATGGAGGCGAGGCTTTGGAGGGAGCAGGGAGGTAGGCTTAATGTGCAAATTGGATATTGAAAATGCATATGACAACATAAATTAGGGGTTCCTTGTTCATGTGATGGAACACATGGGATTTAGGGTTCAATTGAGGAATTAGATTTATGCACGTATCTCTTTTATGAAGTTTTCGGTGTTGGTAAATGGCTCTCCTTCATAGTTCTTTCCATGTTTTAGGGATTTGTGACAAGGAAATCCTAAGTCTCCTTTGTTATTACCCGACATATGTAAGTCCAGGATGAGGCGAATGGGCTACACAAGCGAGCAAGCAACATTAACTGAATCAGCTAAAGTAGCAGTACAAGAGGAAGAAGGAAGAGCAGTATGCAATGTCTAAACTAGCTCGCCAAGACAAGTAGTGGGTGCATCATGAGAACTTGAATTGGGAACTACAGATCCAGATGAAACAGCAGAAGCAAACAATAATTAGACTCACCATCTATGAAGCACAGACATTCTATTTTAGCTCACGTGTCTGTGTCAGACACTTGTCGGGCACCGACACTCTCAGACACTGCCCAGACATGTGTCCGGACACTTGAATCATGGATGTTGATGATTAAATGAAGAAGTTCTTTAATTTTTATTTAATGGTTTTGTTATTTTAATATCTTAATAATATTTTTAAAATTTGTGTGTTTTTATGCCAATTTTAATTGAAATAACATTAAAGTTTTTATTATATGGTCATATAAAAATATAAAATATTATATATATTCAATGTGTCCGTGTCCTACTTTTTTGAGAAATAACATGTCTGCATGTCCATGTCTCGTGTCTGTATCTGTGCTTCTTAGCTCACCATACTTCACCCAATAATAAGGTTTCATATAATTCGTGCCACCACAATGATCACACTTCCTATCACCACGACAACCACCTCTAGAACTACCACGAGAGCCACGACCACCACTACTTGAGACTAAAGCAGAAGATTTTAATGAAGATGAAGTAGAGCTTGTCACAACGAAATTATGTCCCAAAGACAAACATAGCAGTCAAGAACATGTATTAACACGGCAAAGTCTCATTAGCAAGAATGTGATCCTTAAAGCGAGGTTAGAATCTAAACTAGGTAGCAAAAAATCAATCATAAAAACTTCCCCATAATGTTTCTATTGCTACAAATCAGTTTAATCCCATAAATTCTTAAGAGTGATGCAAATAGTGATTTCCTAGACTATTTGGTAGTCAAAATCTACTTAGATAACTCATATATTCTAGAAACATTACTCTGTTATGAGAAAGATTCTGTAATAGGGTCCCAAATCTTTTTTGAGAAATTTGATACTATGCCAAAGCCACCCCAAAACTACCGAATCCTCACACATCCAGTCTTTATACTTCAGATCAGTCTTAATAGGTGGATTATTTGTCATATATTTTAGATTGCATTTCCCATGCAAAAAATAAAAATAAACATTCACAGCATGTGCCCAAACAAGATAATATAGGCCATTCAACTTCTTCGATGTAAATTGTAATAGACTTGGGAATATCATCATCCATCACTAGTGAATGTTTTTCTTTAGCCATAACTCAAATCAAATGACTAAGTCCCCAAGCTATATAGAATACCAATAGACAAGTCCCAAAGGCCAGAATCAAGAAACTCAATCAAAAGAAGGAATCAAATATCACTAGACTAGGAACTAAAGCAAATATTCGAGAAAAATAGCACCTGAATTCATCAAACAAGACCAATACGATAATCTAATACACCAAAGAGCATCAAGTAGAGTATATAAGCCCTAACCCAAAAGTAGAACCCTTCAACCGAGCTACCCACACACAAAAACACAGTGGCCGGATGACACAGTACGCAAAAACACTCTGGGTGAACAACCAAAAGGCTCCAAAACTGCTATAAAAAAATGTAAATCCTCATAGGTCATGCCAAACAAGAAGCCTAGGACCAAATCACACCTTTTTGAAGTGAATCAAACCAACAAAACAACATCGAAGTCTTCCAAAATCCAAATCGAAGAAAATAGAGACATTATTCCAAAAATCATTCGAAAATAGAGAAGGTTGTCCAATGACTTCAAAAAAATTGGAAAAAATAACTAGAAGTATTAGCATAGAGAGAACTATCCAAAGGGTTCCGGTTGCTGGAAGTTGATGGCGTTATGCTAACATCAGCATAACATCATCAACCGGAAAGTGATGTCAGCATGTTTTTCTGGTTCTCTTCTGTCTGGTTGTGTCCTAACTATGTTTTGGAGAAGCTGTTGGCTCTATACCAAATTAAAGTTTATAGTGTGGAAAATAGGGTTAAAAGTAAAGAGAAGAAAAGAAAGGAAAAGAGAAGACTGGGAGATTAGTAGAAAGTTTAGGGCTTAATTAATCCTTCTGCCCATACACCTTGTATATTTATACTAACATGAGAGTGAAATACAATAATACCCTTAGAAACAAAATAAAAGAAATACTCCTCTAACATAGCTCAATGAAGTTGGATTAATTTTTAACTGATGAGCATCGCCTTGGCATCCAAGCACATGATAAGACAGTTCAATAGAGTTCCATAAGTGTTAGGACCCTGTTAGATATGCTGATTACCTCAGTGAAGTTATCATCTGACAGCATGCAAACACGGATGTCTTTTATCAAATTGGATACTTGAAGAAGAATCTCTCTGCCAATATCATCAATTCCAGAGGCTTTTTTTATGCCTATGGAATAATAAAAGATACCACCATAAGTTAATTTCCCAAGCTAGAGAAAATAGAATCAATTGAACACAAAAGAAGAGGAGAAAGCAAACCAGCCAAATGGTATTAGGTTAGTAAAAAAGTAATGTCATTGGGCACATGCAAAGGAATATACAGTGGGCATATAATGGCAAGCAGATGGGATCAGGATATCAACAGAATAACTATAATATTCTAAGAAAATGCAATTCTTTTCCAGTAACATGATTTAACAGAAAATGTGATTCTTGGGTTGTGTACCTTTTGCGCTCAGTAGGAATTTTCTTACTTGTCCTTAAAAAATAGAGAATTGATATCCCTACCCTCTTCAGCAATGTTATCTATGGACACAGAGCCAGGTAATGTAACACATAAACAAACCATTGCAGTAGCAACTCCTCAAACAGAGGACAACCATAAATGCGTCTATGAAATGTGGTGAAGAACATAAATATACAGAGATAAAGTATGCACATACAGAGATAAAGTGTGCACACACTGACAAGACACGGTTATGCGGAAGAAATGTAGAAGTAGGGCTGTAAAACAAACCAAGCCGCTTGACATTGGCTTGGTAAAAGCTTGCTCAAGGTACTTTAAAATATCTTATTCTTGTTTCTATTTTCTTATATATTTTGATGAAGTATTTTGTCTCTGACATGTGAAATGACTCAACTTCGTTCATCAATAATAATGAAATAGCAAACATCAAAAATCTATTTTTTGCTTGGGGATTTCTAAACAGATTTTTTTTATAAGTAAAAAAAATATCCCTCTTTCTTTTTCTGATGAAAGTAAGAGATTCTGACAAGTAAAGCTTGAGTAGCTCATTCATTGTACGAGCCAAGTTCAAGCAAAGCTTTTACAATTCCAGCCAAATTCAACTAGAAGCTTGAGCACATCATTACTTGGCTCAGCTTATTTACAACCCTATGTAGAAAGTAGCCATTCACACTGAAGTCCAATACATGTCAGCCTGTTAAAATGAAATAATAAAAATTAGTATAACAGGTGATAAGCAGCCTTTCATCAGAAAATATCTAGTCAAGGAATTAAAATGTATTGTCGTAGAAAGAAAAAGATATAATGCAACATTATTGTGCACCTTTTTTACATCGATAATAATAAATTTAAAATCATTTTTAATCATTTCTTAAATCGTGTCAAAATTAAAGAGATTTCGAGGGGAAAACAACTGAAACTGAGGATTGACTGCATCATCCGTGGCAACCTAGCTAGGTCAACAGAAATGTAATTGGTCAGTGTATGGATCCTCCTAGAAGTTCCATGCATATCTTAAACATTGACAACTAATGGGACCCACAATTAACTGCAGATCGACAAGTCTATGACATTCAGACGTTCGCTGAAACTGGAAGGAAACTTCTAATGCACCTCTCCAGCCACACAAGAACTGAAAAGGAGTGGACTCCAGAGATTACAGATCCCATTAGGTCCACAAACTGTAAAAATTGATCAATATAATTAATAATCAAATTGAGGAACCAATTTGGTTACATAGTCCACACTTTTATATATGCATACTTAGTGAAGTCTTTTTCCAACTGTACATCTTCAAAGAAATTACTTTAGATTACCAATTTAATATGTTTGAGATTATTTTCACCAAGTCAAAACATAAATGGTTACTCAGAAACGCTTTTTCTTAATGTTGGACCGATGCAGATAGTTCTTATTGTCTAACTAATCAAAAGTTGGATGCATAACCTTCTTCGGATTTTTTTCCTTTTTTGGCCATCAAACTGTATGTTGTGAATCTTTATTTGTCACCACCCCCCCCCCCCCCCCCCCCTTTTTCTGGGGCTAGAAAAACATTTCAGTATGCTACAATACTTCAAGTAATTGGAGATAGTATATGATATAGTGGACATTATATAGCATATTTACTATAAGCAGCCAGTTAACTTGGCTTAACTCAGCCACATCCCCATAATTTGGGGTTGGCTGAACAATTACTGTTTTACTTTTTCCTCCATATCCAAGGCCATGCTTTCTTCATATCAAAGGCATCAGTTCTTTCCTCACCACTTCTGTCAATGTCTCTTTTTGGCCTTTCCAAGTCCTTTAATTTAACCATAATCCACAGATCTTATGAGGCATCTTTACTATTGTATTTGTGATGTCTTATAATTTATAGATAGGACATTGAAACGATCTACAAGTGTGTAGTTTCAATAAATCTGCAGAATTTATGAAAATTAAATTAAGGTTTAATGTGTAGTTTATTACTTCGTGTCAAATAATGGAAACAAAAAGGGTAGGATAAATAATGCGGCCATGCATTAGACCGCTAAAAGTAATATGTAAACCAGTGGATGAGTTTTCCTGCAAAACAAGGTTGATGCAAGAACAATGCCTCTAAATAAAGATTATTATAATTTTACAACTGATAACATAAATAACTATTCTTAGCAGTTATTATACCAGTACTGTTGCACAAAAGTCAGCAGTTATTTTCTCAAAACTGTAATATTAACTGTAGCATGTATTTCATTGGTAGTGTTCACGTTATTGTAGATGAGTCTTCTTTGTTTTATTTATGCTAAGAATGGACCATTGCATTAGACTTACTTTAAGACTGATTATTAACCATATATAATCCAATCTCTGTTGTCTCCAAACCCTACACCTTTTCTTCCACCTTTAAAAACACTCATCCAACAGCTCTCCACTACCTTAGCCAGCAATAAAATCAACCATAGACATCATTACTCCAAGTTTCTTAAAGCTATCATACTTTTTTTTTGGATAAGTAAAAGCCATCCTATCAATTTCACCAATTCAGTTTCACATGTTGTGTTATTAAATATTATTCCACACAACCAAACTACCAATATAATAATTAATTCTTATGCAGAACCAAGACTAAAATCATCAACCGTTAATCATCATCCAGAATTTTTTTCAGCTATTCAATTTGCTTTCTTCAAACCGTTGCTTCCTCAAATGCTATCCTTGCAAAATTAAGTATGAAATATTTATATATATGTATATATATTAATCTAAAAATTGCATAAAATTTAATATAAAAGGACAAGCCCAGTGCATGAGACTCCCGTCACTGTGGGGTCTGGGGAAGGTTACATGTACGCAGCTTTATCCCCGCGCGCGGAGAAGCTGTTTCCGCGACTTGAACCCATGACCTTCAAATCACAATAGAGCAACTTTACCATTGCTAAAAACACCATGAACAATCAAATAGCCTTTAAAATAATGTGTAATTCGATTTCATAGTTGAATTCTTAAAAAGTGCCAGAATGAACTCAAATGGCTTAGTCCCCAAGGAAGCATCTGAGATAGCCACCAAGGCATTTCACAATTCAGGTGAGGCACCACCATCCTCCTTCATCAATAAAATAAATTATATGAAATTCATAAAAAAAAAAATGCCCCAAAAGAATCAATTGACTTAACTGCACCAGTTTTAGCCCACATCCAAACCTTGACACTCGTATAAACTTTTAACAGGAAAGAAAGAACGAAGAAGGAAAAAAAGGTGAAATTCCAAACAAAATCAATACAATAACAGAAAAATTACCTGTAACTTGAAGAAGCTGGTGAGAGTTTTTCTGAAAGTAGTCATTTGGGTCTGATTTGATCCTCACAAAGCTTCCCACTACTTTACCTTCAAAGGTTTCAGGGTATTTTAAAAGCTCTTGAACTAAACTCCTTTTCAAATAAACAAGCTTAATGTTTTCAGAAATTATAGCGGCAAGACAGCTTTTTGGAGTTTCGAGAACTTTTTTCTTTTGATGAAGAGATTTTCTGTCTGAACTTGAGGCTTTCTGTTGTTTACAAACATTCTCCTCTTCTTCTGAACTGGAAAAAAAATCGTCCTCTGATTCATCTTGGTCTTCAGCAAAGTGTGCTTCCAGCAGTTCATAGATTTTCATTCGAGCCACTGATTTCTTTCCAAAAAGAGAATGAAGCCTCTCATCACACATAATTCTCTTCCTTTTTTCTGGATGAAAAAGGTTATATGCTTTAACATATTCATTGATGATGGCAGTCACATCATATCGAGAGAGCTGTTTGCTGATATCTTTCCCAATTGATTGGAGAAATCCAATGAGAGGTCTAGATCCCCACCCAACAAACTCCATTTTCTTTGGTCTGGCCTTTCTCTTCGTTTTCATAGGAACAGACAGCTGCTGCTGCTCAGACTCCTCCATCCAAAAGAATGGCACGTTTTCTGCTCTCTTTTCCATGCCCTTGCAATCAGAAATCAGATGCTAACAGTTGCTCTTCTACAACTCTGCTAAATCTCTATGGATCAGATATTCCTGTGGCTCTCACACTTCTTCACATGGACATCTGAGGAAGAAAATACACCAGTCTTAAGCCTTATTCCTCTACTATTAGTTTCCCAAATTCCTTCACTAGAATCTTATTGTTCGTCAGAGATAGGGCAGAAGTGAGGCCAGTATAGGAACAAACTGTGACGACCACCAAGCTAGTAGACCACCCTCCCCCAATGATGGGAGCACAGAACCTCCTTAGGGATGCACCATGGTGACATTTGGCTTCATCTCCATGGTCAGATGCAAAATTCATTCACAACCTCCAAGACTGCTACAGGTACCAAATATGCTGTATTGATTTCTAAAATGAGTAACAGTGCATGAAAAGGAAGTACTATAAAAGAGAAATGACAAATTGATTACCACAAGTTCATTAATTTCCAGTAGCCTCAAGGGCAAAATCCTTTCCACGCATTCTGAATGAAAGGCTCTAAGGCAAGGCCCAACAAAGAAGGAAAAGGGAATATTTGCCACATTAAGCCAAGTATTTCAATTTTGTGCTGTAGCACACCTAATGATTGATGCCAAAAAAAAAAATTATAGATGATGTGAAGGTAATCATAATCATAATTTCAATTCAAACCCCTCTCCCCCCAAAAAAATTAAACCCTTGAATCAAAATGAAATTATGTATCAATATCATGTAAGAGGCCTTATGTATGCATACAAAAAAGTTTGCATCAGTTGAAAAATTCAAACTATCTCAATCAAGGTATCAACTAAAGTTAAACTTATGCCAATAAAAAAGAGAAATAGGGAAGAGATGCAATGTGCAGCCTTTGCATATATGTCTAAATAATAAATAAAGAGAGGTACAAGAACATATAGGTACAAGAACAAAAGTAAAGAGCAAGAAACCCTATTACACAAAAAATGACTAAACTACCCTTAATGAATATAATAAATACATATAAGAATTACACTCTTAAGACCCTCCCTCAAACTCATGATGGTACAGCAGGAAGCATTAAGAGTTTGTCGAGAAGAAAGCGAAAACAAAGAATGGTATG
The DNA here is from genome assembly GCA_008638375.1 of Nyssa sinensis. NCBI lineage: Eukaryota > Viridiplantae > Streptophyta > Magnoliopsida > Cornales > Nyssaceae > Nyssa > Nyssa sinensis. The sequence goes on from CM018052.1 coordinate 37,008,711, forward strand.
AGACTTCGTGAATAAGTCAGCCAACTGCAAAGTGAAAGAGACAAAAGGCAAAGAAATAGTCCCAAGCTTAAGATAGTGGCACACAAAATGACAATAAATCTCAATATGCTTAGTACACTCATGGAAAACAGAGTTGTGAGCAATTCGAATGGCACTTTTGTTGTCATAGTACATAAGAGTAGGAGCAAAGAGAACAGCTCCTAAATCAGTAAGTAACCACTGTAACCAAACGATCTCAGATGTAGTAGTAGCCATAGCATGATACTTAGTTTCAGCAATAGAGCAAGTGACAACGGATTGTTTCTTGATTTTCCAGGAAATAAGAGAATCACCGAGAAAGACACAAAAATCAGTAGTGGACTTACAATCCATGGCATCGCCAACCCAATCAACGTCAAAAAAGGCACGAAACTCCAAAGAAGAAGTAGAAAAAAATAATAAACTTTTATGTAAAGTGTCGCGAAAATAGCACAAAATGCAAAGAACAACAGCCCATAAACAATGGTCGAAGAGGAAACAAATTGGCTCACAATGTGAATAGCATAAGCAACATCAGGGCGTGTAACAGTAAGATATTTCAGACTACCAAAAAGAGCTCGATACAGAGTAGGGTCAAAGGAGGACCATCAAAAGTAACATAAGTTAAGCTCAAGAAGGGTCTCGACGATGAGAGAATCAATTAAGCGCACCTGGTGGAAGACATTGGCGACATATTTGAACTGAGAAAAAAGAAAACCCTTTGGAGATGAAGGGACTTCAATACCTAGAAAATAGCGAAGTGGACCAAGATCCTTCATCTCAAACTACTGCAGTAACTGAGACTTCAAAACGACAATGCCCGCATAATCATCCCTAGTAATAATCATATGATCAACATACAGAAGAAGCACAATCTAACCGGAAGTAATAGCACAAAGAAAGATAGTAGAATCATGAGCACTACAACGAAAGCCCAAACCAAAGATCACAGTAGAGAACTTTTCAAGCTAAGCCTGAGGGGCTTATTTAAGACCATACAAAGCTTTCCAAAGTTTGCAAACCTCTCCTAGAGCATGAGGAAGCCCGGGAGGAGGAACCATAAAAACTTTTTTTGACCAAATCACCATGCAAAGGATGCATTCTTGACATCCATTTGAGATAGTCCATACCCAGTGACTTATTGCGGCAACAGCAATCAAAGCACGAACAGTAGTCATCTTGAAAACAGGAACAAAAGTTTCCTCATAATCAATGCCATATTCTTGCGAAAAACCTTTGGCCAAAGTCTTGTCGTTGAGGCTGAGAGAAGTAATGGGGAGCATAATCTCACCTAGCCAGAATGCTTTTGTGGGGGGAGACAAGATGTGGTACTTGTTGCCAATGAATGTGTGGATTCGAGGATAAAAAGCAAAGGGAAGTGGCTGGTTTGTAAACTTGATATTGAGAAGGCGTACAACAACGTGAATTGGAAGTTTCTTCTTTCGATTATGAATCAAATGGGATTTTGGCTGAAATGGAGAAGATGGATTCAATCATGCATTTTACAGTGTCTCTTTCAATGCTTGTGAATGGTTTTTGGGCTAGCCTTTTTATATCATCAAGGGGTTTAAGACAAGGAGATCCTCTATCTCTTTTTCTCTTTGTTTTGGTGATGGAGGCTTTCTGTAGGATGATGGAGAGAGAAATTCAAGGGGGCTATTGAGAGGTTTAACTATATGGGATGGGGGAGAGTGGAGATATCACACCTTCTGTTTGCGGATGACACAATTATCTTTTGTGAGGCCAAAGAAGTTCAATTGTGATACCTGCAATCCATTGTACTATGTTTTGAGGCTGTATCCGGATTGAGAGTCAATTTTAATAAAAGTGAAATCATTCCAGTTGGAGAAGTGGTTGATGTGGAGGATATCTCTTGGGGAGTGGAGTGTAAGGTGGGCAACTGTCTAACTACATATCTTGATTTGCCATTAAGGACTCACATGAAATCTGCAAGGATTTAGGATGTGGTTTTTGAGAGATTCTAACGGTGATTAGTAGGTTGGAAAGGGAAATAACTTTCAATGGGGGGAGACTAACTCTAATCAAGAGCACTTTGGTGGGGACCCAAATCGGATAAGAACTCTACAAAGTCACCCACCAAGGGATTACAAGAACCATTCATCCATACATAAGAGTACACAAAAAAAATTACTCCTAACTTTATTCGGGGAAGCTTCAATCCCCTAAAAAATCTTTCTATTTCTTTCTTTCTATAGACACCAAAAAAGACAAATGGGGACTATACATTCCAAAACTTGTGCAAGGGCCACTTTGTACATTCAATTCTCCACCTTGTAAGGGTGTCACGGACTGTTCTTGAGGAGACCCAACAGTGACCAGCAGGAGCAGCAACAAGCTGCCACAAATCCTTGCTACTTCACAATGGAGAAGAAGATGGTCCACCGTCTCCTTGCCTCTCTTGCACATCACACATCTATTAGCAATGAAAAACCCTCGTTTCTTTAAATTCTCACCAGTCAAAATAGCTCCCCAAACTATTGTCCACCTAAGGAACACTACTTTTAAAATCTCTCGAATGGACTTCCATTGAAAACCTATTTCTCTACTTTTGGACAGCACCAAGTAGAAAGACTTTACAAAAAACATTCCACCATTTCAAGGCAGCCGCTTGAGGGAATCTCCCCTTGGAGAATTAATATTGATCTTCTGTAAAACGTCCAACAGTCTAGTGAAGTCCTCAATTTCCCAACACAACATCCAAGCTTTTGTCTGTCAACTCGCCCCTGACTCTGAGCTTGGTCCCTTCCCTTTCTACCGGTTTTGACGAACCCATTCTTCCCACGCAAATCATGAGGATTGCTTTTTTTTTTCTAATAATTCAGCTCCCGAACCTGCAAGTTTCTACGCTGAAAAGACAGGTCGACGCTAATTCATGCAGCAAATAGGGAAGGTAGAAAGGCAGGATTTGTGAAAGGCCAGACACCAACTGCCGTTAGTGGTCGTGTATTAGAGCTGGTCAAACCATAGTTATCATAACCGGACAGGACCGGCTGGTTCGGTATTGTATTTGGCCCATTTTTGTTACTAAACTGGAATGAATCGATGCAAACCGGAATGAGCTGGTCATTTTTCCAATTAAACCGTAATGGGAACTGAAGCCTAAAATCACATATTTCTATGTCAGCCTTACAACTCCAATGCTTTATTCTATGCCAGCCTTGCAATTCCAAGGCATTATATATATTCAAATGCCATTAGTCACAGATTTCAATTCCAAGGCATTATTATATATTCAAATGCCATTAGTCACAGATTTCTATGTCAACTTTACAAATTCCAAACATTGAATGCATTTTTATATTTACAAAAGCATTAAATAAATTATTAAATATAAAAATTGTTAGTAAATGTTGCTTAGGAGAATTGAACAAACAACCTTGATATGAAAATTCCCTACGTTAACCACTAGGCTAATGTTCCACTGTGTTATTTTTTATACTAAATTTAATATATACTATATTTTCAAATATATTAATTATAAAGGCGGTTGAACTGGTTGAATCAGTGAAGCGTGAACTATTTATCAAAACAAAAAACAAAAAATCAGTGAAGCGTGAACTGGCCCCTTCACCAGTTCATTGTCCGGTTCGGTTCTGATAACTCTGGGTCAAACTCAGCCCAAAGTGCATATTAGGAAATCTCCGCTAGGGGAATTTCGACTAGAGCGGCAGCATGCAGCGGGGCATGAGGATTGAGCGGCTTGCTGATCAATTTGATCCATTCTCAAGATCTCGGGCTGCCCCTCCAACTCGCTCCCGATTGAAATGGGCATCTAAATTGAGGAACCAAACAAACCTCCCTACCATTGTGATAAACAAATTCAGTCACCCAAGTCTCCTTATTGGAAGCTACCTAAAATAATTGAGGAAATTTCTCTTTGAGAGCCACCCTACTTGCCCATCTATCCGACCAAAAATTAATTCTCTCCCCATTTCCCGCTACAAAAGCAACATGCCACCATAACTCCCCCCCCCCCTCTTCTAACACTTTTCCATAAACCCATCCCATAAGAGACATCCACCTCCTTTGAAAGCCAAACACACATATTTGGCTTCAATGATACGCCTCCACCATGCTTGCTTTTCTATGGAATCCAGAATTTATGGCCATTATATGTAATTTTGGGTTGAAGTTGGATGGCAGGGATACGATGATTTGAATTACAAATGGAACCAAAAAAATCCTTGTCCAATCGTTTTATAGGGAGTTGGTGGACAAGTTTGAGGGAAACTTTCCATGGAAGCTTATTTGGAAATCTCGGGCCCTCAAAAAGTAATGATCTTCACTTGCACAGTTGCTAGGGAAGCTATTTTGACAATGAAAAATTTTAAGAGGAGAGGCTACTATCTTCCAAGCCAATGTTGTTTACGTAACAAAGAGGACGAGACAATTGACCATCTCCTAGTTCATTGTCGCATGGCAAAGGGGTAGGGGTGTCAATTTTTAACACGACACGAAGTTAACGGGTTTGGGTTTAGCATAAATGGGTTTGGGTCATAAACGGGTTACGTATAACACGATTAATAAACAGGTCGTATTTGGGTTTTACTAGTGTCAACCCGTTTAACACGACTTAACACGTTTAATTATAAAATATATTATAAGTTAAGGTAATTCGTCTTACATCAAATATTTATCAAGGTTTTGAGATTTTTTATTTATAAAAGAGGTTTCTAATTTGATTTGGCCCATATCACAGTTACTAAACTTGAAAATTATCTATACATATTAAAAGATAGGTAAATTTTTTTATTTAAAAAATAAAAAATTAAAATAAACGGGTTAAGTGTGTCGACACGTGTAACATGTTTAATAAATGGGTTGGGTTTGGGTTTTGAAACTTGACACGATTAGTTAATAGTATCGGGTTTGGGTTCACACATATTTTCAAATATATATGCCTTGACACGACCCGAACACGACACGATAACATGAATTGACACCCCTACAAAGGAGTGTGAAATTTAATGTTATCTTTGTTTGGCATTAGTTGGGCAACACCAGCATCAATTAAGGATGTTCTTGTGGGATGGAGGTGTAGTTAGATTTGAAAAATGCTAAGGATAGAGTGGCAAATGACACCACTTTGCGCTATTTGAAGTTTATGGAAAGAAAGAAATAGAAAAATTTTTGAAGAAGTTGAGTTATCTTCTTGATATTTTAAAGAGTTTTTTGAGACTTCTTTTTTTTTGGAGAAAAGAAAATTTTCCATTGTATTTAGACAAGTTTATGGATTTTTCTAGGAACGTTAAGCTTTAATTGTTGTAGCCGGTTCCTTTTTTTGTACATGGGTTCACCGCCCTCAGGCGTCTTGTTTATAATATATGATTATTGATCCAAAAATAATAATAATAACTTAGTGGCCGAGTCATGGATACCTCTACATGCTTAAAAGCATCCCAAAAACTTCAGCCTTTAAAATTAAACAATAAAGACACCACCGTACTCAGTACAAATATAGGAAGAAAAAAATGAATCCAGATGACAAAATGCAGGAGTAATCCTAGCTCAACTAATAAAGTTGTTGGAGGTTTTACCTATACCCATATTCACGTCTTCACATAAGATCAAACACCTTCGGCTGATTCATTCTTGTAAACCACCAATTGTCTTTATTCAATAGGATATTATATTTGCAAACCACCAGTTGTCTAGCTTAGAGCAACTCTAAGAGTGGGAGCCAATTTTGGAGGCTAAAAACCAATTTTCCCTACACCAATAGCTCCCAGCACTATATATCACTCCAATAATAGCACTATATATCACTCCAATAATAGTATCAAAATGAGTATCCATTTCTATCCAACCCAATCCAAATTTAATAATAAAACCCAAATGACCAAACCCTAAAATACAAACAAAACATATAATGAAGGGGTGGGGGTTGGGGTTCGGCAAAATGAGTGGGGGTCGATTAGGGGGCAGCAACGGCTTCAAACAATGGTGATGGTTCGGCACGTTGATGGTAAGAGCAACTCCATCTCACCTCTCTCTCAATCTGGTCTCTCTCTCTCTCTCTCTCAATCTGGTCTCTCTCTCTCTCTCTCTCAATCTGATCTCTGATCTCTCTCTCCATCGCACTTCTCATCTCTCACAACTGGGGCTCAATCGCTATGTGAAGAGTCCCTGTGGAAGGCAGACAGAGGCTAGATTCTCACACTATTTTTTGACCCAAGCCCTAAATTTATACACATTTTCTGAGAGAGGGTCCATTGTTCATGGCCGTTCCAGAATTTGTCTATGAACAGTAACAGCAGTTGGGGTTCCCTCCACTTTTTGACTCCCCCTTCTCTCTATTCCCATTGGAGGCATATATGCCTCCGATTTGTCACTGTTCATGGGATGTATGCATTTTGGGTCCAGTGATGGCTCCTCTATTGGAAGCCAGCAAATGCTCCATTGGGAGCCAAAGTGATAGTCAGGGTGGATGGCTCCCCTCCAACATCCACTCTTGGAGATGCTCTTAGGTGGTATGTCTTGTTCCTTCATCATGGGAAGGTTCAGGATTCAAGCTCCAGTCATGTTGCTGACTCAAAGGAAAACATATTTGCAAGGAAAAATGTGTGGGCAAGAGAAAAGCTGAGAGACTCTAGAATTATTAGATATTATGCAAGCAAACTAGGAATCATCCAGAAAGAGAGATGGGGAATTGAGAAGGAAAAAAAAAAAGGAAGTAAATTAAATCACTCGTGGTGGCTTTGAACATCTAATTAAATCACTCGTGGTGGCTTTAGACGTCCCTTTGAATTTGAAGGCTATATTTTTGTAACGTTTGAAGTAAAAATTCGCCACTTAAGATGGAGACTTGAAAGAAATAGAAATTTCACTGTATCTCTAGGTATACATACAATCATTTTCGGCTTCCAACAAATGACATTAATTAACATCCTTCTGAGATGGTTGCTATCTTTCCAAACTATTCCATTCAAAGATGACATAGTTCCACCTAGAAACCATATGTAAAATGTCAATGGGACCATACAATTTCCATGGGCCATGAAAACACATCTCAAGCCTGCTCTGCCTCTAACCTGTGATTTTATCAACGCAAAGAATGACCACTTTCAAGAAAAGAGAAACATTCAATATAAATTTCATAAAACCACGAGGAGTTCAGTTTTTCCCTATAATCAGTCATACTAATTAATGGCATAATCTTCTCTGAACATTCCGTTTCCAGTAAAGAAAGGGGGAAAGAAATTTAAGTTTCAATCTTCTTGTTTGTATTTACCACGCGAGAAACACAATTTATCAAGTCTAATACATGTACCAAATTGATTGATCTGATAGAAAAATGCGCTTCGAAATTCAATTTTCTATGCACGGTAAATGATTAGTTTCTACTACTAGTCACCGTAAATACCTTTTGGTTCGGGAATTTCCGACTTGCAATCTGCCCTACTTCAGGGATGCACGCTCTTCAAGCAAATGTTCTTCATGCATATACATGTACAAATAATTACATAAATATATGTGTGTGTGTTTAGAGAGAGAAAGAGAATGACCGATTTTAACAGGAGTAGATGAAGATGGGGAGAAAGAATTTGAAAAAGGAAATTAATAATAACAAAGACAATAAAGAGTAGAAGATAGAAAGAGAAAGGCAGGCGTTACGAGCAAGGTCTCTCTACTCCAAAGCATTATTAAAACAACGCCAGGAATCTTTTCCCCATATTTCGCATAACAGCAGAGGAGAAGAGAGAAAGATTGAAAAAAAAATGAAAAAATGAAAATACTACTCTCTCCCTGGTTCGCGAATTTATTAATAATTTTCCAGTCAGTAAAATGAATACGTGCCTGATATTAGGGCATGACGTGGCAATCAGATTTTAAGTTGCATTATTTGCAATTGATCATAATATTTTATTTTAAAAATACTATGTAAGTTAAAGTCAAAGATGTTGAAATTGTGCTCTTCTAAGATATGTTAAAGGTTTATCTTTTGCATACACTCGTCATTGTATTTAAAAAAAAAAAAATTATTAGTATCGGAATTAAGAGAGATAAGACTTTTTTTTATTCCGCTTAAACTAATGAACTCGGGAAGAACAAATCGGGATTAATTAGTTCCTAGTAGTTCTAATATAAGGGATTATTCAATTCATTAAAAGGGGTCTGAAATTATTTAATGTTTGAAAAAGATCATGAAATGACTATAACGGCCGTGTGTATATAAATCCCTCATCTATCCTTTGAGTAAATAAATTGGGATTTATTTCTTTTATTTTTGTGTTAAAGAAAATAATCACGTGATATTTGGATACATAATACATTAAAATTGTGATATGTAACAAAATAGATATAAAAAAAGTCATCTTATCTGATTTAAAATCAAATATGTCTATAAAAAACACACACAAAAGGCTTTGTGGGGTTTGACTCTCCCACAACAACATAATGTATTTTTATATTTAAATTGAACTGTCTGAAATAAAAAAAACTCATAATCTTTGAGATGAAATTAAAAAAAAAAAATTCATCAAAATGAAGTACCCATGAGGAGCGCACTCTCTACAATTATTCAGCATACACTCTTAAAATAACATTATTTTTAAATATTGTAGATGACAATTAATGAGATTTCTGTCAAATAGAAGTCAACATTTTTTTAGAAAATACAACAATTTATTATAAAAATGTCAATTGTTATCGATATGAACCAATTTTAGTGACTCACCATATAGGTTAGCAATATTAAAAGTCATTCTAATAATATTATCGTCACTTGCGAATGTCAAAATATTAAAAATTATTTTAATAATATTATCGTCACTTGCGAATGTCAAATCTGACCCTTCATGTATCAAGCGAGCCCATATGTAACATACCAACAATTGGAACTGTAAAAATTCAACTTTTGAGTGATAAAAACATTCCTCTCTTAAGCAATGTTGAAACGCCTTTTTAACCGAAAAACAGAGGCGGGCAAGCATTGCCCCCCTTTTTTGTTTCAAACTGTGATAAACTGCCCATAATCCTCTTGTGACTTGAAACCTTAAGAGCAATTTTCAGGTGAAAACTTGAACCTTGTACACTCCATCTCCAGAGAACAATGTGTGGGCTCTCCCCACCATTAAGAATAAACAGCACCTTGATTAAACAGATAGCTCCAGCAGAAAACATTTCTCCACTATTAATTCCCTTTCAAAAGCCATAGCTTGCTACAATCACAAATAAATGCTTATAATCCAATAACGTAAGACTGACGGAGAGTTTCTAACATTTTACATCAGTTTTTGTACTCCGATCCAAAACAAATTAACGTGCCTTGTACAGCTATTTGTGGATGAGTCCAGTTTGAACAAGCAGCTTGGTGATTCAAACCTCATGTACATTGATTTCATTTCCAAGAGATGCCGAAACACCCCCACGACAGTCACCAGCAAACCAGTTCAAAGAAAATGCAGCATGTAAGATGGCAATTTTATTATTTCATATTATTGATGACTGTATTTGAATGGACATAAATTAAATCCAAGATCTCTACAATCTCCATCTTTAAAGTGAGGTGGTTTTCAGAAACCAAAGGGGGAAACAGATGGAAACGGCATACTAATTTAAAGGCAACTAGGCCCCATCAGGCTGGAGAAAAGGATTGGCTATCTCGTCTGTACCATCAGTTGGTGACACGAGCATTACAGCAGTTCCTCTACAAACCTGCAGTAGAACGAGAACATGAAAATATAATAATAAAACTAAAGATTTGCCAAGATATTGCATCTTCTTACTAGCACATGTATGCTTGACAACATATATTCTCCCGTTTTTAAATTTGATTCAAGTTTAGCCAAAATTCCAAAAAAGAGAAGATGTTATGGGCTCCATGCATTCTTTTTCTTTCAAAGAAAAGGGAAAATAAAAACCTACCTTTTATAAGTAAGCTCAAGGCATTATTTTTGACTGGAGCCTTGATGCAAAACTCTATCCATCAGCCGCTTGAAGCTTTATAAAAGCTTAAACTTTTTGAATCAAAACCCAACAAAAATATGTATGTCAATTAGTTATTTACTAATATTCATAGTAATAAAGTTACTGTGAATGTGTGTGTGGGTAAGAGAGAGAGAGAGAGAGAGAGAGAGAGAGAGAGAGAGGGAGGGAGGGAAAGTCAAGGAATAAATTAAAGGAAGCGCATGAAAAAGTTGGGAGGACTGTGGCAGTAACACAAATAGAGCACATATTTGGGGAAATTCTAAAAAATAGGAAGAAATTAATACTGGTAATAATAGTGATGAGAACATCAACAATAAAAAATAGTAACAACAATTAGTGGTGATGATGATATGTCAAACGAATAAGTGGAATGAGGATATGCATTACATTATTCTAAGGTTATTTGAAAATGATTTTGGAATTCCATGTGAAATTCAATAATTTATAAAGGCAAATAATGAAGTATTTGGAATATTATTTGTCATGTATAATTTTATGTTCCATACAAATCCAGTCACGGTGCTAGTGATAATAAATCTCAAAGTTGCGATGGCAGAGCATATGATGAAAGGATTTTGATTTTGATGCCATCATTTGATTTATGAAACCTATTTCCTAGACCATGAAATCTCAAATCCAAGTACTTGACTGAACTTCAACAAGGACACTACTATTTCTGCAAATAGCTTTTAAATGAAAGGTTGGACTTCACAATAATTAGGTTCCAGCTAAGAGTCCTACACAATCAGAATTAGGATGATGTCATGGTTTTGAACAGTTTGGTATTCACATCATTTAACCTGTCTACAATGATTCTTGGGATAATTACACTAGCCTCTCCTGCGATATCTGAGAATTAGAAAGTCCTCCCCTGACTTCTCGAAAATTACATTGACCTCCCTATTATCGAGAAACAGACAATAATGAAAGATATAAAATTACTAAATTTTCTGGCATATTTTACTCCTTAAGCCAACAAAATGCAAAATGACCAATGAATGAAGGGCATAAACACATTCACCTTTGTCATTCATTAGTAACTTGGCCTTTGTGAGAGAGAGAGAGAAGATGTTGAACCAGAGAGGCAAAGAATATTGATCGAGAATTAGAGTCAAGGAAAGAAGGAACAGGCAGGATTGCTCAAGTGGTAAATTGTTTCAAATTTTTTATTTAGGGTTTCTTTTGGGGTTTGGTTGGGATTTCAATTGTTATTTTTTGTTCATATATAACTATTTCTCAATGGGAAAGATTGGATTGTTTGATCTTGGGAGGTAGTTTGCTTTCCATGGAACTTACTGTAGCAACCCAATCTTTTTTTGGGAACAATTTCATTCTAATTTTAAACAATGGGTTCTTGCTTACTCTGATCGATGTTGTGTTTTACTTACATCCATATCAATGTGAAAGCTGGTTTTTTGCTACCTTCATTTGTTGGGTCGCTAGTAGTTACCTTGCAAGTCGACTCAGTTTCCCTATGGCTTGGAAATTTGGTATTATTTTCATTTGTTTTATTTTCTAGAATTGAATGTTCTATTGAAGCTAATCATCTGTAATTGAATATCTTGCTTAGTTTTGTTTTTTGGAACTTTGTTCTCTGTTTGTTGTGGTTATAGTAGGGATAGTGAAAAATGAGTTGACTGTACTAGGTATAATTGGGGAACAATTTTTGTGGTTTCTTTGTTCTACTGTGGCAGTAGTCACAGACCCACCCCCAACACAATGTACCAACCAATCTCCTATTTCCTCGTCCATTCCACAATCTCAGATTTTAGGTTCATTACTTTCGGTGTTGTTATCAGTTACTTAGCTCTATATTAACTTCAAAACTCGTAGATTAATTTGCGAATTTCAAAACTCATTTTTTAGATTATAATTTTCTTGTTGTACAGATATTCTTGAAGTAAATCGTAACTTATATATTGTTTTGCTAACTAAAGTGTAATTCCATTAGAACCACCAGAGAAATGCGCCATACTTACAAAAAAAGGGGGGAAAGGTTACCAAAAAAAGGCTTAACACCCCCCCCCCCCCCAAAAAAAAAAAAAAACTCTACAAAAGAACCAATTCGAGAAGGATGAGATTCAATTACCCCAGAGTAAAAGGACTAACAACCTATCTTTAACCATACTAAGGGGAGTTATCTCCCCTTTCAAAATTATATTATCTCTCTTCCCTCCAAATACACCAAAAAATACAAAGAAGGGTCAATCTCCAAACTTTCCTAACAATACCATTCATCCATGCCCCTTGCCACATCTTTAAAAGGTACATCACCGTGAAGGCATTAGCCACGGACATCCAAAAAGAGAAAAGAAGATTCCATAACTCCCTAGCCACCAAGCAATGGATGAACAAATGATTTATAAATTCTTCTTCCTCGTTGCACATGTAGCATCTATTAGCCAACCAGACACCTCTTCTTTGAAGGTTATCTAATGATTCTAATGTCAAAATCGCAAAATTTTGAGCTGTTTCACATATATAATTCATCAATTGCAATCTTTGCTAGGAGAGTTAAATAATTAGAAGCCTTAAGCCAGCCAAAGATAAGTCACAGAGACGTAAACACGTTGTTGACGAGAAAGTCCCTTTGTTGCACACGAAGCATGAAGATGATGTTGGGTTCGACGAGTTCAATGGAGCTTCCTTTACTGGGGAAGTGTTTAGGTTGTCAACCGCAATTGTCAGTGTTGGAATCATGGCCTTGCCTGCAACTATGAAAGTGTTAGGTCTTGGGATTGGTATGATCATCTTTATGGCATTCCTGACGGAGTCTTCAATTGAGATGTTGCTTAGGTTTAGTAGGGCAGTGAAGACAGTTTCTTGTGCAAGTGCTATGGGGGATGCCCTTGGAAAGTATGGGAGGATTTTGCTGCAAGTATGTGTCTAGTCAACAATATTGGTGTTCTTAGTGGGTGCATAATTATTCTAGGTATGACTCAATTTCAAGCATCCATCATATAGATTTATTTTTCATGTGTATTGTCATATATGCTTTATGAAGGTGATGTGCTTTCTAAAACAACTTCTAGTGAGTTTTTTTTTAATAAAAATAAATAAATATGGCAAAGATAAGAAAGCATGTACTCTGTGAAAATAAGGGTTTGTCATGAAAGGTAACATAGTCCTTTTGTAACTAAAACAAAGGGGAATTATAGTCTTTATTTGAATCATCATGAGCATTCCTGTCCATACACAACAGTGACAACACACATGGGTATTGTTAGCATATGAGAAAATAGGTATGAAACCCTACTTTTGCCCCATAACAAACGGAGATTGTATGGAGGGCAGAATATTTATATTGTCAGTATAATAGATGGGAGGGTAGTGTAATTTCAGAAAAGTCAGGGGAGGACCTTGTAATTGTCAAATACTTCACGGGAGGTCTGTGTAATTATCTATTTTTTAATCACAGATACTATTTTCAAATCAGATTTTCCAAAATCATCTAGTCAAGAGGATTTTCCGCAATAAATAAAAATTGCCACAATTATTTAAAACGTCATACTTTGGTTTTAAGGGGCAATGCAAGTTTTCTGCTTACTAGGACATGTAAATAGGATATATACTGTTAGAGAATTTGAGAGCATACTATTAAGCCAAGGCGCCTGGTCTGATCAGTAGTCTTCAGTGGATCATCCGGATCTGCAGCACAAAGCCAATAACTGAGTCATTCTTCATGCACTTAAATTATGAGCCAACTATCTTGTCAAACCACGAGCATTTTATATGTGAGTTCCATTGTTTCAAGAAAGGTAGTGGTGACCCCATTGAAAGTAGAGAAACCTGCTAGGAGTTGGTACGGATGAACACTGTTTGAAAAGTGAAGGCAAAGATCATGGTGGCGATTTACAAAACCAATCTAAGGCAACAAGATCAGTGTGTCCAATGTGATGACAACACTACTAATTTAAGTAATTCAAGACTCTCTATAAGTTGCATAAGCACAGAAACTCTGATTGCCTAGAACCTTCAAACAAAAGACCATTCTTGGATGAACACAGAATGGCTTTGGCACTTGACCATTTGTGTGGGTTGGGGACCTTAAAAGTTCACCATCATAACTAGATTCTCCTAATTAGACGAAAGAGATGTTGTTTGATGGTTCAAATGATCACACATGAGATAACCCATGTGATATATAGAAGTTCCATTACATAACTCCTCAAGGACTCTCGACTGCCCAATCCTTAGAGTTAAAGCAGGTATAAAATCTCTCTTGAACAATTATGTAAATGGGTTGCAGAACTCTCTTGCATTAGTCCCTAGTTATTACAAAGAGTCAGCATAACTCATGCTACTCTGAATCTCATATTGAACTTATGAAAGAAGGAAATATGGATTAAGAAGCTCTTCTAGGAAATAAAGGAGAAGTACTCACATACCAAAGAGAGTTTGCATTTATGGAGGGTTTAACAAGCAAGAACAGGCAAATACACCATTTGGATGCTGAGAAATCAAGAAAGAGACAAGAAAATTAACAATATTACAGCTGCCAACCAACCCAAACTTTTCAAATGATATATGAGAACCAGAGAAGGCACACGCAACCCGTGTTCACATAATGTACTGCTGCCTAGAATAGATCCCATCTATACAATCACTATACCCAAATATATATATTTCTAGTATCGCCCAAATAAAAATAAAAATGGAATGTATCCAACATTAGTTTCTATAGTCTATGAATAGTCAATTTAGTATCGCAAATGTACGCCTATTGTGTTCCCTCCAAATGCACAACATCAAACAAAGAGAAATACCTCTCCAAGCTTACCAAACCCTTAAAGAAGGGCAAGCCCCCCCCCCCCCCCAAAAAAAAAAACTCGCCAAAATATCTTCACCGATCAAGACATAATCCAATGACCCCTAAAATAGTTAAAAAAACCATAGACCACACATCCTAAACAACCGTGCAATGAAGGAAGAGATGGTTAGTAGACCCTTCTGCCCTGTTAGACATACAACCACAGTTAAGGTCGAGTTTCCCCTTCCTTCTCAAATTATCCGACATGAGAATAGTTTCCAAAGTCATTGTCCAAACATAAAAAGGTAACCTTCAAAGGAACATTAGCCTTCCAAATGTTTATCCAAGAGAACCCATTTCCGGTTTCCGTCACTTCCACATAGAACCCTACAAGCAAACTCCAAACCTTTTCGGGAACTTGGAATCTGCCTAATGGCATCCTCTCTACCCGCATCCAAAGAAAAAGAATAAAGAGTCTCCAATAAAGCCTTTACTACATCTATAACCTACTTTAGAAAAACTCTAAATAAATGAGGCTCCCAAACAACCCCATTCCTTTTAAACCAAGCATAGCTTGCAACTAATGCCCTCTTTATCTGAAGCAATCTTGAACAAATCGGGAAATCAAGTCTTCAAAAGAGTATCACCAAACCAAATTTCATGCCAAAACCGAATGTGATGGCCATTACCCACCACAAACCCAACAGACTTCAAAAACTCCCTGAAAATTCCTTCTATTATAAGATCCAACAACTTCTAACGATGTCCAACCCCTAGGATCTCCCTATATTTCCCTCCACAACCTTCCTCCAAAAACAATCAAACTACATTGCAAACCTCTAAAGTCATTCCCAATAAAGCTTCTTTAAACTTTATGAGAGATCACACCCCCAATCCTCCTATACACACGGGAGAACAAATATTATTCTACGCCACAAGATGAAACTCAAACTCATCCCCTGAGCCTTCTTATATAAAATTCCTCTCTATTTTCTCCAATCTTTTAGCCACAGATGCAAGAATAGGAAATATAGAAATAAGCTCAAAAGTGTAATCCTTATGAGAGTCAACTTCCATCCATTTGATAGGTATGGCCTCTTTTGTCCCACCAATCTTTTTTTGAACCATTTCACCACCAATCCCACACTAAGACCACTTTAAAAGAACCACCCAAAGGCAAACTCAAATAAGATATTAGAAAAGCTCCTACCTTGCATCCAAAATTTCTAGCTAACACATCTATATCTTGCACCTCACCTACCAGAATAATTTCAAACTTGGCCACATTAGCAAACAATCCAAACACCACTTCAAAAATAAAAGAATGCATCTCAAATATCATGGTTAATCCTCCTCTACCCACAAGATAAAATAATATTATCTGCAAAAAGGATACGAGAAAGAAAGATTGAGGTTTCCCTCCAACCACCACTGATAAAACCACCTGCCACAATCTTACCAATCATTCCACTCAATACTTTCATCATTAATATAAATAAAAGTGGAGAAAGAAGGTTACCTTATCTTAAATCC
Source organism: Nyssa sinensis (assembly GCA_008638375.1). NCBI lineage: Eukaryota > Viridiplantae > Streptophyta > Magnoliopsida > Cornales > Nyssaceae > Nyssa > Nyssa sinensis. The sequence continues at coordinate 37,024,963 of CM018052.1, forward strand.
TAGAACTCTCAAAAAATCTTTCCAAAACATAGTTCATCAAAACTAAGAACTGAGCAGTAGATATATAACTTTTAATCCATCTCATCTACCTTTCCCCAAACCCTGTGCGCTCCATAACATGAAATAAGAAGCCTCAATGCACATGATCATATGCATTATCAATATCCAACTTACAAATAACTCATGAGTCCCCATTTCTCATTTTAGAGTCAACAAATTCATCAGTCACTAGGACTGCATCAAGACCCCCAACGAAAGCATTTTAGGAGTGAAAATAACTTTGGTCACCACCCATTTCAACCAATTCGCCAATGTTTAAGCCAATATATTATTAAGACTCCCACCACACTTATCGGTTTGATGTCCCTCAATTCAATTGCACCTCCCTAAACATTACTCAATCCCCCATACTCATGAAAGAAATGCATCATATCATGACACCCCCACGAACAATCTCCCAACCATGGTGTTAAATAACGGTCGTTAAGTTATGTATCGGCCGTTACGTAACGGGTTTTTGACCCTCCAATACCGATACTGGCCGATACATCATTGTGACTAAAATTCACAGCCGTATCAACCGATACCGTTACATATCAGCCACTATAACCATTACAAGACTGTACAACTGTTTAATGTTTTTTTTTTCAAATTTTTATTACTTTTTTTTTTACAGAATTCTTATAATTTTTATTTTTATAAGATTTATATACAAGAGAGAGATACTTAACAAAATAATCAAAAAAAAAAAAATGAAATGAGTTACCAAAATATTCAGGCTAATACGAACTCAAAAAGACCTTTGGCCTCAAATTTTTTTATTCCATAACTAATCAACTAAATTGATTTTCATACTTATAATTATTTTTATTATTATTTATACTACTTGTTGTAATGTTATTCAAATTAGATGATATTTCTAATTAGTTTAACTTAAAAAAATCTATTTTAAATATCTTCTTAAATGTTATTTATAAGAAAAATATTTTTTAGGTATTAGAAAATTTAAAAATAATAGTAAAAAATATTAAAATGTGATAATAGTAATCAAGATAGTAGTTAAGATATGTGTATCAGTGACTTTTAAGAGATTTGCTAATGTTTAAAAAAAAAATTACAGTTGCGATTTTCGATTCGCATTACGAATGACCCAATACTGTTACACCGCAACCGCAATCGAGTCGTATCCCGCTACCGCGATTTAAATCCATGCTTCCAATAGTGTTAAAAAAAGAAGAAGAAAGTCATAGACATCCCATCTCGTCCCAAGGTTTTATCCTCGTTACATCCAGTCCCTTAATTCTCAAATGTTCCTTGGAAATTAACAGTGCAAAGAGGCATGCAAGGTCGCATAAATTACTGTCCACAGCCTATCCCATAATGGGTTCATAGAAACAACTATAGCATGAAAGGGATTTTAAAGTTTGATAACAGGGAAAAGTATGAAGGATAAAATCCAAATGAATGCATTATCAGAGGATCAATATCACAACAAGTGGAAACTGATAATTTCGTCAAGTGGAACCAAGAGGAGTCACGATGCACAATAAACGTCTGCGGGAACAAGGGAACTGACTAGTTATTGAAAAAAATACTTGACTTATGATTTGGCAAAATAAATGACATGAGAATGAATTTATAGAATAGGACTCCAATACCAGGCAAAATTAGCCTTGCATAATACAACCTCAAGGCACAAGCCTTGCATAACTTTCAAAAATCTTGGTGGCTGTCAAGAAAAACCCAAAAGTCACACACACACACACACACTCCCCAGAAGAAAAGGTAGGCATGAGCCTCTAAAAGTGGAAGTCCAGCTCCACCTTGTAATTTAAGCTCTACATGCTCCTCAAAAGATGGCTACCAACCCAAGAGGTCGATAAGCAATGTGGTATAGTGGTATTCTTACTTCTTTTACATGACTAGATCTTCAAGTCTATGATCTTTGTATTGTCCAAAGAAAAAAGATTTAATTTCCTAGAGCACGGATATGTATATATGCAAGAACACCATGGGGAGAAACTGAGAAGTGTGTATAATGACATTTGAGCAGGGAAAAAAAACGGAATAATTGATATCAAAAGCATGGAAATTGTGGTCGTTTAGCACAACTGAGCACTGATAAACATATGTTAGAAATGAGAATTATTTCTTCATTTCCCCCCACCGAACATTAAAGATCGAGTATCCAAAGACTTACTAGGCCAGCTGGACTGGATATCCAACAGACTTTGAAAAAACAAGCTATCTATAGTTCAAAAGCATGCATATCACAATGCATGCGCACAAAAGACCTTTGCAAGTAATAAGTCGTGAGCTCGGTTGATTACCTCTAATGAACTCTATTGCTTCATCCAAGACAAGGTTCAATAACTGATCATGTCCTTTGAGAGTCCCAGTTACTGTAAAAGAAAAGATAATTAATGCTCATACTGAATCCAGAAAAACAGTATTTCACTCCAATGCACAACAAAGGCATATGACTAGAAATCATAAAATACATTGATAAAAACTATCGAGATTCATGATAAACGAAGACATACAAAGGAGAAGTTCATTATTGCCTTAATAAGCGCAATAAATCTTTGGGCCATGGTCAACGAATCGGGCTCTGCATCCCCCTCCCCCCCCCCCCCTCTCTCTCTCTCTCTCTCTCTCTCTCATTAGTTCATCAGCAGAACATATAACCTACATCTCTAATTACTTCTTACATCTATAATGAGAACATTTATTAACCATAAAACAATTTGAAATTTAAAAAAAAAAAACTCTCAAATTTATTTTTTTTATATAGGTAAATCTCACACACACACCCACTTTGTCCCTTAAAGGGACTTGAACCCTCAACCTCCCTTGTGGAGAGATGGAGGAAATACCAACTCAACTCAACCTGCCTTATCCCTCCACTTAGAGTGGGCTACATGGAGCCAACTTTTCCAGATGGCTCTTGTTAAACCATATTCTCAATTAAATTTCAGGCAACCATGTCTGACCAAACAAACTTATCTCATGTTCATTTTGGCCTTCCTCTTGAGTCTTGCCTCTTGCCCCTTTAGCCTGTTCAACTTTAATGTATCACGCCTTTCTGCAGTTGCAGTAGTTGGCCTGTAATGCATATGGCCGAATCATCTCAGACAACTTCCCCTCGAATCATATCTTCAATCAGTGCGAATTCTAAATTACCATGACGTTATTGGTTTCCCATTCTATCTTTTCTTTTAATGCAACTTAACCATCTCAACATTTTCAATAAGGCTTCACTAAAATTTATGAACATCTTTTACTTAACTGCTCAATCTTTTATACCATAAAGCATAGATGGCGTTACATCTAACCAATATTACTTCCACTTTACCTTGTCAATAATTTGACTGTGTAAATTGTACAAGGTACATATGTAGCATAGCCATTAACAAAACTAATTATAACTATCTATCAAAAGCATAATAACAACAAAAGCAATAATACAGAGACTAGCACTAACCTAGTCTTCCACCAGTAAGTTTTACTTGAACACCCTCGTCAACAAACTTTGCCAAATCCAACACTGTTTCTTTCCTGCCTGACTGAAACAAAGATGGATGACAAAGCACGTAAGACAACAAAGACACCCAAAAATAAAAAAATAAAAATAAACCAAAGGCATATTTGTTTATATTTACTGATCAAAAAAATTGTTTATACTTCAGTATTTGTGTTTTTTGTTTCATGCTTTTCTTTTAATATAAAATAACATCGGTTTTAGTTATTCCAGCAGAAAGCAGCATGTTTAGCAAAGGCAGGTCAAACTTGTTTCAAAGGCACAAAATAACTAATACAAGTTTAAGGAAATCTGCTCTGATCACTATGAAGCAGAGAAAGCAGCAGAGAGGTTGAGCGGAAGTTGTTCTATTGTACGTGGTGGTAGTGTTATACAATATAAGTATATAACACTAAGTTAAATGTAAGCCTTTGGCCCAGTACATTTCATTTGCAGTGTTAAAAAAGATAAAAATCTTCTTCATGATTTTCTTGCTAATTGGCTCCTGTTTGACATTTTTTTTATACAGTGATTGGGGGAGGGGGGAATCAAACCCACGCCAATTGCACAGAGAGTGGCCACATGCACCACTAGGATAGGACCTCGGTCCTGTGTTTGACATTTTTGTTTGGGAAGAACTTGTCGTGTCGGTTTCATTATATTTGATCTTACAATAAGTTTTATGTGGAAAAACAAAGGGGGGAAAAAGGAAAAACTGAAAATGCTTTCAATCAGACACACTGTTTTTTCCCTTTCAAAATTTAACCTTTTTATGCATTTGATATAGGTGTAAATGGATAATGAATCCTTTTCAAATATATATATATATATATATATATATATATATATATATATATATACACACACACTGGAAGATACTGAGTGTCTTTTCCTGGGTAAGCCCATCGTAAGACTGCAAAAGAGAGATACCATTCTATTGAGTTTTATAACTTCTCTTTCAATCCTCTGCGTGAGATGGATTGTTAGAGACTGTAATTGCCCCTAAGCGGAAGTTAAAATTATGAAGCTTCAACGCCAAGGTACAAGCCTGCAACCATCCAATAGCATTATTACAAAGGAATTGAAACAAAATCTCTGATAACACAATTTTTATCAAACCGTTGACTGAGATGCCTGAACTAGTAATCACGAAGCCCTATATATACACGCACGCGCACGCACTTAAATTCCCAAAATATCTAGGTATATATAAAGAAATTGAATAAATGAAACAGAGTCAAATACATCAAAATATATTGGAATGCCTATGATATATAGCAGAAAATATGAAAAATTAGAAAAAGAAAGATATATATATATATATATATATATGTATGTATATATACACAGCGACTGCAAGTGTGCACTTAGAGCAACTCCAAAGGGAGTTTGCATTTTAGAATGTCAAATCACCTATTTAGAATTTTGAACAGTATTTTAGCACCCCTAAATTATAAATTTACTCCAATGATAAGTGCTAAAATTAGTTGCCATTTTAATATTTTAATATTTTTTATTAAAAAATATAATTAAACTTAACGGTTATATAGTAATAGGTGTAGTTTTCGTATAAATCGATGTCGTTCATAAGCAATCAGTGAAAGAATCGTCAAATTGCGAATCCATCTACAAAAAAAAAAAAAATTATAATCAATTTAAAGAACGAGTATAAAATAATTAATTAAAAAATAAATAAAATCACCCTAAATTAACAAAAATAAATTAATTAATTAAAATTAAAATATTCAATTTAAATTACAAAAATTAAATTATTTTATAAATTATTTTAAATTCTAAATAACAATTAACTAAAATAGAAAAAAATTCTTCAATTATAAAAATTAGCTAAATAAATAAATTTATCCTAAATTAACAAAAATAAATAAATAAACTAAAATTAAAACATTCAATTTAAATTGTAAAAATTAAATTATTTTAAAAATTATTTTAAATTCTAAATAACAACTAACTAACATAGAAAAAAAATTATTCAATTATAAAAATTAGCTAAATAAATAAATCCACCCTAAATTAACAAAAATAAATAAATAAACTAAAATTAAAACATTCAATTTAAATTATAAAAATTAAATTATTTTAAAAATTATATTAAATTCTAAATAACAATTAACTAAAATAAAATAAAAAATCTTCAATTATAAAAATTAGCTAAATAAATAAATTTACCCGAAATTAACAAAAATATATACATAAATAAATAAGCTAAAATTAAAATATTTAATTTAAGTTACAAAAATTCAATTAATTTAAAAATTCAATTTAAAATTTAAAACAATTAACTAATGTAAAACATATAAATATAAATATATGTTTATATAACTAATGGAAAAATAGTTATAAATATATAACTAATATAAATATATGTTTAACATATAAATATTAAATATATGTAAAACATGTAACTAATTTAAACATATATATATATATATATGTATATAGGCCAAACAGAAACACCGTCTTTGTATCTTCTCTTCCCCTTTGCGCCTGAGCTCCCCTTCCCCTTTATGCCTCCTCCTTCTTCCCCTTCTCCTCTGCGCCTCCTTCCCCTTTCCCTCCCTTTGTGCCTCCTTCAGATCTGCCATCACCAACCGAAGAAAAATCAAGAGCAGAGCAGGAGACTTACACTTTTCACGGCCAGCGATTTCACGGCAAGCGATTGTTCGACCTTTGGTAAGTTTTTTCTTTCAAAATCTTTGAAAATCTCTCTGTATCTCTCTGTATTTATAGAATAATTTTGGTTGAATAGAGCTGTTGATGAACAGTAAAATCTGAAAATGGCAGAACGCTCTATGCAACCCCTCCCTTTCTCTTTCCAAGAGTTTGGAAAATTGCCAACCCAAGAGCATTGCTGCCATTTTCCAACCCTTGATACCACCTCCGTTGGAGTGAAAAATTTTGAATTTGGAATGGCATTTTAACGATTACTAGCAGTTGGACATTTGCCACCCCTAATGCAACTCCCCATTGAAGTTGCTCTGAAGCTATACAACGGTAGAGCAATACCCTAGATTCTCTCTCCTTTCCCGCTTCTCTTGCAGCAAAAACCCTCCTTACAAACAAGGGTACAGGCAAGACCGAAGGAGAAGTCCTTTTGTGTTTTGTCTACGTACTATGTAATGTCTCAACATTTTTATTATTTATTTATCAAATAAGATCAACCTTAACCCATTATTCAAGTCAATATAAGGGATCCTATAACACATTAAACTAGTCATTGAGACTCAAATTAAGATAAAAGGCATAAGTTACAATTGTCAACAAAATTCATCTTTATAACACCTCTATCGGATTATCGATAATTAAATTACTAATTTAATATTAAAAATTTTATAAAATAAAATAAAAAATTATTGAAAATTAAATTGAGATAATAAATATTACAAAATAATAATAATAATAATCGGACTTTGCCATTAAATTTAAAATACCAAAAAACATTAGGTTACATTATTTCTTTCAACCAATATATATTTTCATTTTCTTTTGATACTTTCGTAAAACCTTATCATAATAAAACTCATGATTAATTATGTGTAATATTTTGTAATATCGAAACAAGTGATAATAATACAAATAAATAAACTTTACTAATAAAATACTAATACAAACAAAACAAATATTAGTGAAGAACAAATGGTTCTTACATTTTTTTCCTACAAAAAAATTATTAAAATATTAATACAATTTGAAACATGATGTCCCACTCATTTTGGAACCCACCAGAACCATCACACCAATATTAGGGACAAAATAAAAATAATGCAGAAGGATTTCCACTAAAATATTAATACAATTTGAAACATGATGTTCCACTCATTTTGAAACCCACCAGAACCATCACACCAATATTAGGGACAAAGTAAAAATAATGCAAAAGGATTTCCACTATGTAAAAGTAACTATGAAATTTAAATAACATTGTGTTGATGAGAGACCTTTGAAGTAACGAAATGCCAAAAAAATCCCAAATAAACATAATATTATTTCTTAAATAAACTTGAACTGTGTGTATATTCACAAGTAACGAAATAAAATTTTTTGGACTCTCTCAACCTATTTCTGGCATTATCGAAAAGACTACCACCTATAGTTTGGGATTAGGGTGACACAAAAATTTTCGAGGAACTTCCGGCGCCATCTCCGACGCCGGAAGATGCAGTGGATGCCGACATTGGCAAAAAATTGTAAGATGAAGAGAAGAAGCAAAGATGGGAAGAACAATAAGGGAGAAAATTGAAAGCAAGCAGAAATAAAGGAGAATAAACCTGAAAACAACAGGAAATAAAGGTTCGAACGACGAATACTCTCTAGGCTTCACTGATCGCTCTAAGTCAACAATGGCGATATCTCTTGCTCATTCTCAAAGGCAACAAAATGGTGAAGAAAAGGGTGTACTAAGCCCTTCCCTTCTTTATATATGTTTTTCAGAAAGAGGGGCCCACTAAGAGGAATAGTTGTGGCGGTTGGAGGCAATGATGGCCTCGAAAACCCAAGCATTGGTTGCGCAATAAATGAGGCACCAGCAGTCGTCTTAGAAATCGGAAAGACAGGACGCGTGACTTTTTGAAAGCACGTAGCCCTGGTTACACATTGAGCTCAGACTAGGGCTCGGAAGGGAGTAACTGATATACCATAAAGTGACAGACTAATCTCTACATGACACGTGTGACTACAAACCAGTTAAAGCTCGGCCATCCAGAGTAGACTCACACAATCATCCATCCAGAGCAGGCTTAGGCGTCAGCCTTTAGAACTCATAGGTCTTAGCACAAGACCTTCATAGCATCCCTCAGGGTTCAGAGCTCATCACCGCCTTGAATATTCTACCGAGCTAAGGAAAAGGAAACAATCTTCAACAATGAAACTGCCACCTACAGATATCTATTAGGCGCAGTGTCCAACATGGTAATTGCCGTTCTCCGATTACCAAATCTCTACATTTATGGCTCAAAATCCTAATAAACTTAGGAAACCAGCAGCCTATAAATAAAACCCTAAAGTACGTTGTTACGATCATGCTCATTCTTTGGTTTACAATTACAGTCTTTCAATTCAGTTTTATTGACTTAAGCATCGGAACGGCTACCGCCGGAGCCAACCCGATGGCCCTCTAATCTTTTTCTTTGAATGTTCCTCGGGCAACAGAGTCCGGAGCCCCTATCGACAAAAAAGTGCAGCATCATATATATATATATATATACATACATACATGCAAATAAATAATGACACATGAATCCTTATTTTTGATCATTGTGAGTTTAATCTCAAATAATATGCAATGCCTCTAATCATTTATCAATTTTTCAAAAATTTTCAACTTAAGCTAACCTTAATTTATGAATTGCATGTGTTTTACCGAAAATAAACAAACAATAAATTTGGGATAAATAAAAATAAGGAAAAATAAGATTGCACTTGAATAGTGATTCAGATATAATTTTTAAAAAAATATTTCTAAAACATATTTCAAAATTTTCAAATTAATTTTTTAAAAACGGTGGATATGATAATCTAAATTTTAAAAAATTAAAATGAATAACTTGTCGGAACACGTATTCCGTATTTTAAAATTAAAAATTTATTTTTAAAAACAAAAAACCAAACGAAACCTAATTTTTTCAACTTTAACCATTAAATATTGAGATAAGTATTCACTTTTAAAATTTATACAAGTTAAGTGAAAACGAAATCAAATGCATTGGCTTATATGTAATTTTCGCTAAGTCTTGAGTTTGCAAAATAAAATTTGAAAGCACTGCTTTAAATGGCAAATGATTTAAAAAAATAGAATACTTAATTATAAATTCGATAAAAAAATATAATCTCACTGAATATGTATTTAAATCATAATTTATTATATATAGAATGTATATTATTTTATTTTTTTAATTAAAATTAAATAATTACAAATAATTATACACATAATACATTATAGATTGTGATATTGGATAAAAAAAATTCCTACCACATAATTTGGAGCAAATCCTTTCAAAAATTGTCTACATTTCTTTCGCGCTTAACTATGATTAACTGTTTAAGATTTAAAAGATGCTACGGTCTGGGTCTGGGTTGGGTTCGAAGAGATTTTTGGCGCCTCAAGTTTCGCTCCCTTCCCTCGCACACTTCCTGGTAAGCAACCTCTCCATATGTATATTTTAGATCGTCGGGTTTTCTGTTGAATTGCTGAACGATTTTCTGTAACTAGACCATCTATGATTAGCGGCGGAAATGCTTTTAAAAATGCGGTTCATTTTAATACTATAATTCGAATACTTTCATGATAAATTGCTACCTTGGATTATAATTCTCAAAACATTCTGTATTTTTTTTTATGAAATTCTTCAGACTAGAGAGAGAGAGAGAGAGAGACTGAGAGAGAGGAATCGGCCGAAGTATGGAAGCCGGCACCCATAGGAATTTGCTTATTTTCATTATACTGGAAGCACTGTAGGGTTTCTCGGTGAAATGCTTAGCACTGTCTTGCAGAGGTATGCATTTTTGTTTTTGTTGAATTTGTAAAATGAATTGGGGTCGTGAGTTAGGGTTTCGTATTTTTGTTCATTCTGAAGAAAAAAATTGGGTTTGTGAGTTAAGAGTTGTGACTTAATGTTTGAAAATTAGTGTGTGAGTTAGGGTTTGTCAGTTAAGGATTGTGAGTTAGCGTTTGGTTTCTTTTTTTTTTTTTTTTTTGAAGAATCCAGATTTTCACAAAAAATTTCTTTATTATTTATTTTTCACTTTATTTTTTACATGAGATTGATATTGTTTTTATTTTCTAAAAATTTTTCGTTTCCTCGTGCTATTTGATCTAGGGAAAACACAACTCTGTCCTAAGCCATTCACTTGCCTTGCTTGTACCTGTGGAAGTTGATTAAACGATGGAATTTCTGGGGGCAAATTTAGCTTGTGAAATCTAATTCCCTTCCCCAAACCGTGGGAAATAAAAAAAATGAAAAAAGAAAAGGAAATCAATCCTACACTTTTCTGTAAGGGTGGTAAAAGAGGAATGAGACGAATACATATATACAAATATGTATATTACTGTAACAAAAACAAAGCCAGATTGCAATTTTCTCTATCTCAAATTATGAATTTATTGAATATTCTATAAGTGGGAAATCAGTTTTGTTTGATCATTTTCATTCCAATTTGAGAAAAATTAATTACAAATGCAATCAACTCCAGAAATCATATATTTCCAGCGTAAGTAATTTAATCAGCATAAGTTATTCAACGCTTATCCCAACTTATATATCACTGCACTAATCCCTTTCTTCGCATTGACAATTAAAAACAATTTCCTTGGTTAGTTTGTTAGCTTAGATTATTCTCTCTCTTCCCATTTGCTGTTTTATTCTTTTGGGTCATCTCATCTTCTTTTGGAATTTTGGTAATACTATGTGCTAGTGTTTCTATTTGTCCAGTGAACATGACAACCATATGGTTTCATCAGTGTTGGGCTGCTACTTGCTAGATTTTCTATATGGGAAATCATTCGGATTTGATTATATATTTCAATTACCTTGTTCTTCTTTTACATGTTCAGGAATTGACACTTATATGTGTATATACTTTAGATTTTAGATTTTAAGAAATATTGTAGATTTTAATTAATTTCAATTAATCTGTTCTTCTTTTACATCATTTGGATTTGATTATATATTTCAATTAATTTGTCCCTCTTTTACATCATACAGATTTGGTTATAGGTTTTTAGAAATATTGTAGATAAAGTGTGAGAAAGATAGATTTGGCAGTGGAACAAATTATAAGAGATATCTTAGATTAGATTTAGAGAGATAGATTTGGTAGCTTATTTTATAAAAATTATCTTTCTTAATTTTAGAGAAGTGAATTTTTGGAAAGATACCCACATATAATTTTAAAGAAAAAAGGATTTTAGAAGACAAAAATAGAGATATAAAATGTTTTTTTATGTAGAGAAGAGTTTGGGGAGAGAAGTTTTCTTTTTATTATGAAATACTATTTTTTCGATTTTTTTAGAGTGAGAAATTAAATTTCTTTAATTTTAGATTGAAATGAAATTTTAGGTCAATTTTAAAGAGAGAAAATAAATTGATTTTTAGATTTTTTTTTTTTTTTGCTTTTAGGGAGAATGAGAGCAATATTTCAGTTATTAATTTATATGCATCCCAAATGTGCGTGATGAAGGGCATGCTTGTCCTTTAAGATCTCTTTTAGTAAGGGCAATTTTTTCATTTAACTGAAACTTGTGGGGGCAAATTTGGCATTTCAATACGTTTTCTTGTTGTCATCATTCAATTTTGTTAAGTCAGTTGATGGTTTTTAATGGCAGGGGGGAAATCTGTTACAGACACTAGAAACAAAGGGGGGATAGTATTATTTCAGAAACCTTAGGAGTACCATATACAATTGTCGGAAACCCTAGGGGTGGTAAGTGTAATTATCCCTTTTGTTTATTATATTTGCATTTATCTATAATTATTTATTTTTATAGAAGCATCATTCATTCTTTGTATTTTACGCTTGAATTTACATGATTGTATTTAACATCTATGTGGTTACACATACACATACATACTAATTCACTAGATATATGTCTTTTTTACCCCTATTTAAAAGGCATTTGTTAATTATTTTCTAGAAACTAAGGCCTCGCTTCTCTCCGGCGAGTGCCTTGTGTGGATATAGTGTCCTATTCCTTGAGGTCACCTGTCACCTTTTGCTTTTAACTGCACTAGGTGAGGACAATTTGCCCCATTTGATTGGTCTATCCAATCTAAAATCAGCAATGGTCTGAAACAGTTAGTCCTGTTCCTTTGATTGGTACAACTTACTTCCCCGTTGAAATTCAAATTCCCCCTTTTCAGTTTGACCTGCCCAACTTGTGGGCATAGTTTCAAGGAATTGAAGTGTTCCTCAATTTACAAAATAGATCCCTTTGTCAATTATTTAGTTAACATTTGAATATTTTTCTTTGCCAAATTTGTCAATTATTTAGTTAACATTTGAATATTTTTCTTCTGCTTTGGCATCAATGGAAATATCTAATATATCTGCTTTCTGACGAAGTCTATCCCTTGCAAGTGTATTCGTGAGAGTGATTTTCACGCATATATTAGGTTTACATGTCATGAAACCTGCCTTCACTGCCATATAGTGAATTCCCCTGCATGGGACCTTAGTTTTTTAGGAAAATAAAGTACTGACCCAAGTAGCAAGCATAATCAAAGGCAATACTGGAAGGGAAACGTTGATCTCAGTACGCAGACCTCAATAAGCCCTTTGTTTCCATTACATATGGCTCACAAGTAGAAGACTAGGATTTGACTATACATGATCCTATCTTAGACATTCACATGGTGAAAATTGAATCTTCAAGTGAATTTAGACCATATGTCACTTGAAGATATTTTCGATATAAGAGAGTTGAAAATAATGAATATTTTGGGCATTGAAGGCGTCATAAGCAGGCTCGATTTTTACGTATAAAAACAAATAAATTACTCGATTTTATGATTTATCCTAAACCAGTGAACTAGTTCCACAACTCTAGTTTTGGTCCTTTGGAACTTATGCTTTGAAGCTGAGGTTTTGATGCATATTATGTGACCCACTTTGAGGTTTTGGGTAATATCAAACACCTTAATGCTAAAACATTGTGAACTCCTTCCATCAAGATTGTCAATAGTAATGATGAAACAAACCCAAAAGTCTCTCGATCCTAACATCTGTTGCTATTCTCTTCTAATGAACAACTGTTCCCTATATGGAAAAATAAGTCTAAATATTTAGAATTATTAGTTGGCTAATTTTTGGATTACCTATTGATTTATCTTTTAGTTATATTAAAGGATATTTTATGAAGGGGGAGCATGATATTTCAAAAACCCTAGAAGATATGTTTGCACAAAAATCGAAGAATCATATGCCTGGCATTGATCTTTTCCATATAGTTTTATCAACATTTGTATGAAGTCTCAGTAAATGGTTGGCGTTGTTCTTTCTTCATCCTCTGAAGGAACTCTACAGATTTTTGAGGGACTTTGTGAGGCACAGTAAATGAATATCTTATTATTCAGTAAAATTTTGGATACGTCTCTTTTTGGAATTTTGGGAAACAAAAACTGCAGCTGAGGGTTGTTTAGGGATGGCAAAATACCCTGCCTTGCCTCACCCCTAGTGGAACGAATTTTGGGAAGAGTTAATTGGGGATGGGTATGGGGGAAGGAAAAAAAAACCGACTCAGTTTCGGGTCGGGGAAGGGTTACCCTGCCTCAATTATGTATTAATTTTACTTAAATTTCCCCAACAGTTTATATAATTTCAATAATATCCAAGTATTTAGATAGGGACTTATTATTCAGACTTCATTTTCACTATTTGCCCTATTCATCTCATCCCTCTCATGGTAATTCATCTTACCCCCCTGACCCTCTCAGGCCACCCTCTCTCAAAACCTAATCGGTGGCCCGTGATGCCGTCACCTGGCCCCATTGCAAGTCATCATTTCTCAGTCATTCACTTCCTCTCCGGCTTCCATTTCCGATGTCGTTCCATCCACTATCGACCCATACGATTTGGCCCACCATCTTCAATCTGTCCAAAATCTTCTATTTTCAATATGCTTTCTTAAAGTGAGTGCACACATTCTCTCTATTTGTATATATTTTCTCTTTGTACATATACAACCGCATATATATATATGTGTATATGTATAGATCTAATATAGTTTTTGTGTTTGTATAGATCTGATCTGTTGTATATATGTGTAGATCTCACTTCTTTTTGTGCTATACAATCTGTTTATTTTGAGTATTTTGTATGTATGTGCGTGTGATATATAGATGCTGAAATCTGTGTGTGATTTTGCAATTCTTTTACTTGATAGTATTAAATTTTTTCAGTTAGTTTTTTTTTTCCCAACAATTTGATGATTGTTTAACAACAATCAGATGGCTGAATATGGATTCTTTCATATTCATTTCATCTCTCTTGCTACTGGAATTCTATTCATGTATCTATTATTTAATTATTTTGTTTTAGCTTGGAATTTTATTAGTGTTCAATGAATCGGTTTTACAATTGATTCATTAAGAGTTCATGATGCATTCATTTTGAAATCGGGGTCGGGGTGGGGTCAGGGGTGGTCAATATAAACAGGGTCAGGTTGGGGTCTACTACAAGGCAAGGCGGGTCGGGACCCCCCCTCCCCAAACCCGCTCTGTTGCCATCCCTAAGTCTTGGGCTGTGTTGCTCAAATCTTGAAGGTGAATAATTGTGAATGAGGTTCTACCAAGATATTCTTGGAAGGAAAAATATTTTATTTTTCCTGAAAGCTATGAAAAGTTGAGAATTGTGTTTCCCTAAAATAAAACTAGATGCTTGAATTAATGTCTAAAAGAGGAAAACCTTTCTTTTTCAACCATCAACAACGACCTCTACTCCAAAATTGTGAAACATAAACATACCAAAACTAAATATGCTTGGGTAAGGTTAGGGGCTGGATTGCCCCATTTGCAGAGATCCATGGGTTTTTTTTGGATTGTGAAAATACATATTTATTTCAGCCATATGTAACTACTTTTTTTCACGGAAAACTATCTTGTATACCTAGAAGAGATTGTTACACTATTTGGACACTATGGTGCTAAATTAGCAACTCGCATATGTGCTGTATTCTATTAAATTTCAGAAATGGAAGGGGATCTGAAAAAATCTCCACAGCTGGGATATTCTGTTGACAGTGGTGATGCAAAGTATGTCTCTGGGCTTAGTACTATACTGGTTGCCACAATTCAGGAAGCGAAGGACAGGATTTCTCAGATAGAATATATTTTCTGCAGCCAGCTCTTCCCAAATTTCCAATCAATATCTAAAAGTCTGCAGAAAATTTACTCTGAGGCCAGCAAAGCTGCAGAAGATGCATGGAAAGAGAGGGAAAAGGATCTCTTAATCCAAATAGAGAAGCTTCAGCTTGAAAAGCAGCAAGTCCTTGAAGAAAACAACTCCCTCAAGCTGGAGACGGCAAAATTTGTGAATATTGAAAGTCCTCCACCCAACAGTGTTTGTGAGCTCCAACAGGAGCTGAAACAGAAGATTAAAGAGGTAGCCGAGGGAAGGGAATTACAACAGAATTATAACCTGCTCCTGAAGAAACAAAGAAGCCTACAGCTTGAAGCTGAGGAGTTGCGGTGGCAGCTCATGAAGAAGTCGAAGGAAGTTGATGGGGGAATGGAATTGCAGAATAAGTTACTTGAATTGGTTCAATCAAAGGCCTCGTTGATAGTCCATAGAGATAAACAATTGAAAGAGCATGAAGAAAAAATAACTGAGCTTCTTGCCAAAGTTAGAATTCTAGAGGGAAAAATTGATGAACTTCAAGGGATGCTTGGAGAAAAGATCGAAGAAGTAGACAAGGGAAAGGAGTTAAAAGAAAGTTTGCTCAATGAAATTGAATTGCAAGCATCAAAAATGGTGCACAATGAACAGCTGTTGAATGATGTTGAAAAGGAAAAAAAAATACTTGCAGCCAAACTAGAAAGATTGGAAGAGAGTGTTGATGGACTACAAAAGGAGCTCAGGAAGAGAATTGAAGAAGTGGAGGAGGGAAGAAAATTGCATGAACAACTACTCCAACAGATTGATTTGAATGGTTTGGAAATGTCAAAGACTGGACAGCTGTTGGAAGAGCTTGATAAAGAGAAAAAACGACTTCTGGCCAAACTAAAATGTTTAGAGGAGAAAGTTGATAAGCTTCAAATGGAGCTCAGAGAGAAGAGTAAGGAGTCATCTGAAGGAATGGAATTGCATGGAAAATTATTCCAGCAGATTGAAGCAAAAGACTATGAGTTACAGTCTGAGAAGAAGAAAAGAAAGGATGTCATTGCTGCTTATAAAAATCTGAAATCTCAATACAACTTTCTGTGCACGAAATTTGGTCTTACTACGGAGAATATGCTACCCAAAAACAGAATAGAAGATGAAAATGATTCATTAAGGCATAATCAGAACTCATTAACCTCACCTGGTAAGTTTTATTGGCTTTGTGATGTTCTTATTGTGTTAAAATGTATTCTTAAGTTTCACAGGGTCGTATTAGGAACATTTGTTGGATTTTTATTGAAGATATGTTGAACATATACTAGCTGATTATGATCAGGTAGAACTCAGATATATCTACACAGGCATACATTTTTTTTTTTTTGATAAATAACGAGGAATATTATATTAAAAGGGCCCAAGGAGGGCACAAAGGGCAAAAAGCCTACAAAGAAAGCACAGGCATTCATGCACCCTGAAACACAATTACTGAAGATTCACCATATTAAAATGATTCTAAATGCATCTATTCTCAATACTAATCAATCTTCTCGTCTGATGTCATAGATATTGAGATTAGAGTTCCAAATGATTCTGTGGTTGCTTGTGAATTGACCAAACTGAAGAATAACCAAGAAGACACAGAGGATCACAAAGGAGTTATAGTTCAAAAACCAAGCTCCGACTCACCTGCCAGTTCCAGTTCTCCCATTGCACCAAAATACCCCACCAAAGGAAGATCTGGCCCCTTATCTGGCTCAAAGCGCCCTGGTTCTAATTGGAGAGATACCAGGTCCCATCAAAACCGATCTGGGCCTGACCCACATGATGATTTTCTGGATACTCCGTTGGAGAATATCAGAGAAAACTTAAGGAAGCCTGTGAAAGAAGAAGTTCATGATCTTTGGGGTCCAGTGCCCAAAGACATGAATTTTGACAACTCAGATGATGAAACACAGGATATGAATGTAGATCCTGGCGCACAAAAGCAGCAAATGCCAGCTCCAAGGCCTGGAACAAGAGGTTTTAAGTATGTGGAACCAGTAAGAAAGAAAGCTGAGAGGGAAAATTTGAAGGGCATTGAATGCAAACAATGCAAAAAGTTTTATGATGCTGTTCTTCCCAATGGTGGTGGTGGTAACGAAGCTGACGGTAATAAGCAGAATTTACGATGCGAACATCACAATGGTGTTTCCAGGCATCGGTATCGGTATGCACCTCCTTTGACCCCTGAAGGATTTTGGAATATTGGATTTGAATCTGAAATGTGAGTTCCTCCAGTTTGAGACTGATCTAATTTGACTATAGTTAAATTTAATATAATTCCATTTTTTCTAATACTCTGTTTGAAAATCAAGTAAATAACTGTCGTTATCCCAAGTGCACTGCTGCGGATTAGTTTGCAATAGTAGTGTAAATGTTTAATACAAAAGTATTACACGATGCAAAATAAAAGTTGATAATGAAAGGAAAATGTGTGGGGCTCAAAAGATAAGACAGTTCCTATTTTGAAAGGAAAATGCTATGTTTCTCAAATATGCATTTTTAATTTTGCCTCTTAGCACTGTATGATACCTTGAAACATCATTTGAGTTAAAAATTTGAAAAGTATGACATTGCTTATTTAGAAATGGTCCGTGGAAGTGTCTATGTGCTGATTCAAAGTAGTAGTAACCTGATGTGATTGGACTGACTCTGCTAATGAAGATGACCAGTTTTAGGTTAGGTAATAGCACATAAAGATTACAGACATTGTCCACTTGATTACCAGAATTTTTATATAATTTGTGGGGAAAGAAACGTGAATTTGCAGATTCATCTTCTCAAATCCTTCGCAGCAAATGTCATGCCAACATTTTAAGGCCGAATATGTTTTGACAGTCTATTTTCCTTCATTTTTCTTTCTACTCTTTTCATTCATAAGAATTTAAGCTAAAAACTACGATAATGCATGAATTTCAAAGTTAAAAAATCACTGCAACTGAAGTTTTAAATTTTTCTGGAAATTGCACAAAGCATTTGGAATGCATCTTTTTATGTCAAATTTGACATACCAAATTGCGGCTTCCCTTTTTTATTTTTTTAATCTTTTTGATTATTTTAAAAGTGGGCCCATTGTAAGAACTTCCCACTGCATAATGAATGAGTTAAAAAAAAAAAAGGAAAATATATTAATAAACTTGGCATATATAAATTTTTTTTTGAACGAAGAAATATAGATTCTAGATAGTCAAATCAGTTCACTTCATAAACTTGGCAGAAATAATTCTCACATTCTCTTACGAGAAAAATGAGACTTGAACTTTTGACCTCTTTTTTTGACGATGAGGAAATGATGGTCAATTGGGTTAGTCCCTA
Organism: Nyssa sinensis; assembly: GCA_008638375.1. Taxonomy (NCBI): domain Eukaryota; kingdom Viridiplantae; phylum Streptophyta; class Magnoliopsida; order Cornales; family Nyssaceae; genus Nyssa; species Nyssa sinensis. The sequence continues at coordinate 37,043,666 of CM018052.1, forward strand.
TTGATTGATATAATTTTTATCTGTAGAAGTGTCGAATTTAAAAAAAACCAAAGTGGACAACCTTTCAAATAATCTTAACATTATCAAATTTGGCTTATCGACAGAGTAACTCTAATGTATGTGCCATTTTCAAAATTTAGTATTGATGTAAAAGTTATTATTCTAATGGTTTGTTATTTGACATTAAGAGTAGCAAGTGTTATTTTATGTCATTTATGAAATATAATTTTCATATGCTAAATAAATACGGGGTTCACACTACTTAATCAAGTAAATGCCAAATCGAGGTTAGGTCTGTGCAACTTTGTTTAGGAAAAATAGTTGTATTAAAAAATGACATTTTAATATTGAAAGAAAGTTGTCAAAATTTAATATTTTTGTACTAAAAGCAACTCCAAAGGAAGTTGCCATTTTGGGGTGCCAAAAAACCTATTTACAATCTTGAAGAGTGTTATGGTACTTCTAAATTATAAATCTACTTCAATGACATGTACCATTTTAATATTTTTTATTGAAAAATGTAATTAAACTTAACAGTTATATTTTAATGAGTATAGTTTTCATAATGGTTTAATTTAAATTAATTTTTTAAATTAAATTACAAATATTAATTTAATTTAAAAAATTAATTTAAATTCTAACAATTAACTAAATTAAAAAAATTAGTTAAATAAATAAAATCATCATAAATTTATAGAATGATTTTCAAAGTGATTTTTTAGGCTTTGGTAAGTTTTCTCTTCACAAACCTTTTGTATTTATAGAATTCTTTGTTGAAATAGAGTTGTTGAAATGATAGCCATTGTAATAATAGAAATGGAAATGTCCCCAACCGTCGAATGACACCTCTCCCTTTTCTCTTTCCAAAGTTTATAAAATTGACACCTCAGAACATTGGGTGCCATTTTACAACCGCATATGTCACTCTCATTAGAGTAAAAACTTTTGAGTCTGTAGTGGCATTTCGACAGTTATGAACTTGGCACTATGCGTTAGAGTTCTTCTAACAATGTTAAAATATAAATTGATATCAATGAAATGACATTTAACATTAGAGATAATCTTAAAAATACTCTTATATATACTAATAGTTAGCATGCAGATGTGGTATGATGGGATCCAAAGTTCCAACACACGTTATCCTTACTAAAGTAATATGAATAAATTCAGTAATAATACAAATCAATTTTTTGACACATAATATATATGTTAAACTAAAATATTATTATGATATAATTTTTGTTTCATGTTTAAAATTAATTTGCATAACTACTGTGTTCTCCTACTAATTTTTTTTATCATATGCTAAATACATTTTTTATTTTTCTTCAAAATTAAAGATGAGTAATATTACTATAGATAGGATCAAATGCATAAGGTTTATGTTAATATAGGAAATTTATTTCGTTGGAGCTCGAGGATCGTATATACTGATATATATCATATATGGACGCAAAAGGCCCAAATTCTGGAGATAATTACGGTTGAGGACAACATGAAATCTCCATTGATTACATCAATTTTCCCTGAAATTTTTTAAAGTTACATTTGCAATCTCAGTTTTTAACCAAATTTTGTGGTAAAAGAAAATCACATTATCGCAATTTTTTTTTCTAAATTTATCTTTGAACAATTATTTGAATCTTTAAATTATATTACACTGATTTAAATTTAAGTTTGAGTAAAAATAATTTTAATATGTATTTAAGTCAATGATTAAAAAATATTTTAATTCAAATTTAAGCTCTGAGGGTAAATTTGAGTAACCATCGTTGACCCCTTTGGGATTGAATATTAGCTTAACATCAAGTTTAAGATCTTCCTCTGTTGACTCTTTTCAACAAATGAATGGTCTCAGCAGAACGTTATAAATCATTCAATGATGTCCAAAAAAGATAATGATTTACTGCACATATATTAGTACTCATATACTTATATGGGATGAATTTATCATTATAAGTTTTACCAATGCGATTCATTTCATGTGAATATATAAACATCATATAAATACTAATACATAGACAAAAACATTATACGTCCAAACAAATGGCTAAGGTGAGCCTTGGGCTTCAAATCTCCTTTCTCCAACCATATGTATCCATGGTTTTGTAAATAAAAGCATACATCCTTTCTTTGGTGGTTTGAAGGATGTTGCTTTCCATTCTTCAATCTTCAAAACAGAAACTTCACTGCTCAACAATATAAAACCCACATACCTGTAATTTCTAAGATCAAACTCAAGAAAGGTAAATTGTTATACTTTGATCCCCGACAGTAACTTTCTTCATGAGCAATAATGCCACCTCTGAATTTAACCAATGGAACTGTTGAGTTTGATAGTGTGAAATTTAAGCAAAAATATCTTCACTAATGAATGATTTGTCACTATCGATACAAACTTCTGACGGACTCTGAAGCTGCTCATAGCTAAGCTGTCTAGATGCTTCATACAAGGCAATGCCAACACTAACAGATAAATTCAGACATCTAACATAAGTTTCAACCATTGGAATTCGAATGGTACCACCACCAAATGGTTCGCTCTTGCAGTCAACTAGGACTTCAGGAGGAAGACCGCCAGTTTCTGAGCCAAATACGAGCCAATCACCTCTTCTGTAGGAAAAATCCTGCATGAGTAGAATTCAAGTTATAACAAATTCTGATTACATTTTATTAACAATGCTCCTGCAGAGAGAACCAGTTTTACCGGGTCTGAATACAAAAAAATTCATTTTTGAGATGAAAGATTGAAAATGTATCAATTTACAAAATAATCTCAATGCAGACCAATGACAGAATGAAGCCGCATTTAAAAGATGCTTCCTAAATCAGTACACTTCTCCCACTGACACTGCAAGACTATGACAATCATCGGGGATGGCCCATGTGGCCATGAATGCTCAAAACAGCATACTTCCTGGTTAATCATTTGAACTTGTTTCATGTGACGACATTAGATAAATAAATAGAGAGGCAGATCATGGCTTCATGTACCAAATATTTCCATATCGATGCATCTGATAGTTTTGTACATACAATATGATGGAGAGTGGATGCGAGAAAGAGACTTTTCACAAAATTAAAGGTTTCTTTATATCTGTCTAATTTCCAATTTCACTTTTTTTTATGAATCTCACCATCTAAGACAATTTCAAAAGATTTTCTCCCAGTATCTTTTCTTCTTCTTCTTTCTTTTTTTTTTGGATCAATAGTTATCTTTTCTTCCTTTTGATCAGCACTCAAATAAGAAAGCATAGAATTTAATTAAATTCCACTACTCTTGAACCATACCTAGAGTTTATATGCGGGGGATCCTTATCCACCAACCAAAAACTGCACCAGAGTGCAAATGAATCATTGGATTGACATGAATACAAAATCCTGTAAGTAAAGTGCCTAGGAATGACTAACGAACTTTTTTAGAATCAACACATAACAAAGTCATGCATATCTGTCGAGATAATCATACTCGTAGAGATTACTTGCTTCGCTAATTATGTGTTCCCATATACTAATTGCCCTTCTAAATCAAGAAGTTTCATCATGTTGAACTCATCCTCCTCTATAAAATTCACAAGCAGATTTTGAAAAATAGAAAAAAAAAAATCTATAGATGAAAGGGGTTGGAAAATATAATTTTGCCTCCCAAGAGATAATCATATAAAGGAAGATCAAAAGGAACTAGTAAAGTGCCAAATGCAGGGTCATAGTACCTTAAGGACAACAATACTCTTGGCAGAGTTGAGCCAGGGGGCATGAATCGAGGTATGTGGATTGATGGGCATAGGTCATGACATAAAGAAAAGCATAAGAGACCCCGCCACTTTCTCACAAAGAAGGAAAAGATAGGAGAGTGGGAACACTAGAGATCTTCACAAATTTCACAACTTATAACTAACTGGCCAAGGTGGGACACTCCCATCAAATGGGCCCATGTAAAGTTAGGGGGTTTTCACATTTACTATATGGAGCACCTATATATAGTTTAACAAGAATTCTGTAGTGAGACTATGCCATTTTGATCTCTTAAACTCTCTCCTCTCAAACCAGTCTTCATTCCTCCCCTTCCATTTTCTTGAGTAGCAATTGATAAGGAAGCAAACAAAGAGAGCTTATCAGAACTGCAAAGACACAACCCAAAGAATCATCCAGCAGGCATTCAAGCAACAATCAGTAATGGCAATCTGTAATGAATGTTTGTCAGGTCATACAAGATTTTTAGAACTCCCTAACAAAACTCCTATAAATGGGCACCAGAGAATCCTATCTGCAACTTTACTATATTCATAGCGATGAAGCCTCTCCAATGATCCAATGGTTTCAGAAGAACCAAGTGCGATTCAGTTTTCGTGTCAGTTATCCCAAAATGTCAATATATCACCTTGATTCACCTAAAAAATTGCTGGGTGGGACTCAGATTTCTCTCTTCGTATTTTTGCGGCAGAACACCAACATCATCATTCCAACTTAATGTTTTAAAAAGTATTTTCAAGGCGTGCCTTGAGGTGATGCGGTGAAACATATGCTTTAGGGAGTTAGGCTATGCCTAAGGTGCAGAAAAACCCACATTTTAGTGCCTAAGCCACAAAAGGCACCTGCCTCACTGAAGGATGATTATTATGGTTTAAAAAGTCAACTAAAATTAAGGCTTTTATCATACTAGTTATAGGTCTCCTTTTTAAAAGTCGAAAACTCATTCTAACGGAAAATCAACAAACACAATAGAAGGAGCCAGATGCAAGCGCCTTTTCCAATAATATGAGTTATGACTTGGCATGTGTTTTCAAACCAATTTTATGTGAGATTTTGTTCCAAGAATCCTTCTCTTTCGGACACAAGTTTGCCTCTTTTTTTCCCAATGCTTTTTCCTTCACCTGTCTTTGGCATTCTCCTTTTCCTCTATTTCGAGCATCTTCTTTTTTTTACTTTCTTTTTTCCTATTTCTGCTCCCCCTGTGTTTCTAAGTTCTAACACACACTGCGCTTTTCTTTTCTTTCATAACCCATGTTTTCAGTTGTAGTGATCTATGTCTTTGCTTGTGTAGCAAAATTAAATTTTATTATTTAACTTCTACTTAAATTTATTTGTTATTTGTTATTTTTTACTCATATTAACAGTTTTTAAATATATTTATACTTTTTTAATTCAAAAGTTGAAAAGCTTACGCCTTGCCCTTGTGCTTTCGTTTCATGTTCACTCAATTCATCATAATTCCCTATACTTGGAAACTGAAAAGAAAAAATAAATGGAAAAGAACTGGGAGAATGAATATTCTAATGCCAATGAGGTAATCAATTGCATAAAAAGCCCATTACCCAAACTTCTGTATACCAGCCACATAGTTGTTATTTCTATATTTTGTATGTGACTCTTCTTTTAAATGGACAAAGCAGAAAAATGTAGCATGTTTGGTGTCAGTCTTACAGATCTAAATCAGAATGAAAACCTGAGCCAAATGAGAAGATAAAAAAGGACAGGCAAATTACTGAATGAATAGCTGTTCCTCTCTTAGTAAATGCCAGTAGCCGTTTTTCCCCATTCTGTAAAGGACACAAAATATATACGTCTTGAGTTAAATAGAGAGGAAGATGAAAGTTTTTTAACTCCGTTAAAAAAGAGAATGACCTGTTGCCTGAAATAGTCCCGGAACTCTGACCATGAGCCATGTACTTTAACCACCACATATCTAATTTAGAGAGTTAATTGTTGAAAACAGATTTTTTGCTCTAGCATTGGAAAATTAAGGACACAACTGGATGTAGAATTGGATAATACAACTGTACAAAACCACTTAAAGGACTATTAAGTTGGAAGGAATAAACCTTATTATTAGGAAAAGCACGCGAATTTGAGAACTGGAAATAAATGTCAAGCATAATAGACCAGTGTTTCAATCTGCACATCCTACCTCAACTCACCACAGTGGAAGAATTAAAAGGAAGGCAAGAACAGATAATGACACACAACAGGCATTAATGTCAGGGGTTCTAAACCTCGAAGTGTTGGGAAATAAAAGGCAGAAAACAAATGTTTGCAGATTTAATTTCCATGATATGCTCACAGAACTAGAGCAAGTAAGAGAGGAGCTACGCTCAAGAATATTTACTGAAGAAACCTTTATCTCAAATACAATTGGAAGGATACGGCCAGTAATCCAATCCAGCACGCTTCAGTTTTGTATCATCCACCTGAAACCCTATCGGCTGAACAATTGAAATATCCAAATTTACTGATGGGTGAAAGCTAGAAAGAAAAAAAAAAATCATTCATCGTTCTACACTGACAACTGATAATATCTACCTCAACTAGGTGTAGTCCAACAGCTGATGCTGCACAAGTTCTGGCAATGCATCCAGTGTTTCCAGGAATCTGCCAAGGACAAGAGAAATCTCAGAGTCAGTCTTGAGATATTGAGGTTGTCTGCGAACCAAAAGAAAACATTGAAGTAATATGATTGTGGAGCCATCACCAGTACTGGGAGACACCAAAAACAACTTTTTTTCTTTCTAAAAATAGAGTAAAATAACAAGAAGGTGTGAAAAAGGAAAAATTTTGTGCACGTCATCTTAAGAGAACCTGTGCATAAGCAGAGTTAATGTGTCATGCCAACTCATTCAGTTATGTGATTGTTTATTTGCAATATTCGCAAATAATTGCTATTTTACTTGGTAGATAACACAACTGAATAGTCCATGATAGTCCTGCTGACAGACCTGCATCTCTTTAAGTTTGACCAAATCAGTACAATGATCAAAACAGTATACATGAAAGAGGCAGATAAAAAATATGGGTGCTGCAGTTTGAATGATGAAGCCTCCGTTTGACATAATGGTGCGCTCTTGCAATTTAAAATAACTACACCATCCAGCATTTGCTTCAGCGGTGTCTTATTCCACTTCCCAATGAAGAGGTTGAAGGTTCAAGTTGCAAATGGGACAACATAGGTGTATGTCTTACTTATCAAAAAAAAAAAGAAGGAAAGAAAGAAAATGGTCATGAGCTACCAAACATGTACCAAAGCAAGTTTCTTCTTTAGACATTTTTACACACCCATCAAATCAATTATGCAAATCCAGATAATTTTTTCCATGCTCAGTTTATCATGGTCGGCGAATCACTTCTAATGACATGGCTACTTGTGCAGTAATAATTAGAAATATTTATGTAAATTAGATTGATCGTATTCAGCATTCTGCTCGACTAGATCTTCCCCCTCCCTATGTAAGGACAGATGCAAGCATCATTGTTCAGAACAAATATGATTTATATGACACAAACTGCCAATTAATTGAAATTCAATTATTACAGCTATATAATTTTTGTCAGATGTCTGATACAACGAAGAGGCCAAGTGGATTATTCTGGAATTCAGTTAACTATTTTGCCAAATGCATTCCATCGAACCAGGCAGGTTGCTGTTATGCTTTAAGCCTCTACCACATTGTTTTCTATTTTGTTGTAGACACAATAGTCCAGCAACCATTTTGATTCTTTTGGCCTAGATGTTGGTCCTTAAAAAAGCCCTCTTGTTGATCATTCTCATGGTTTCAGATTCAAACATGTTGCCACCAAACATTTGCTCAGTTCTATGAGAGCAAATTTAGTTGGCTTCATAAACCGCATTTTGATTAAACAGGAGCCAGATTGAAAGTAATTTCAAAGTGGGAAGAAAGAGCCCCTCTTTCTACATCTGCTTACATTTGTGCGCATCATTATTGGAATTGGGACAAAATGCGAATAGAACTCTATTTACCTCAATTTGTGTGTGGTTGTCAATCCAAGAAAAATTGGCAGTGATTCTGTGAAATTAGATGCTGATTCCTAACTACATTAAGTAGATAGTTGTAACAATTAATATTATGGATGGGGATGCTTGACACAAGAGTCAAGACATGACTCATATCGACAATGACTCCTTTAAAAAAAGGTTATATCCTATTTAATTGTATGTTAGCCTTATATTTGCTTATATTATCTAGTCATTTCCCAAAGTGCTGTTATCAGAAAGTGTTTCAACGCTCTAATAGCATTTCAATCTTGGAATATCATTGATAAACCATTGCCTGTTCCTTTTAGCATACTGACAAGTCTTGTTACTTGACTAAAGATGTGAATCCTAGATACATATACATACTATGTGTATGGATTGGCAATATGCAATAAGCATCACACACAACTCCGACAAAGAAACATTGTGCAGCATGAAAATTTCTTTGGTCAAAACAAAAGGAACAAATCTCATAACTCTTCAGTTGCTGTAGAGAAAGGCATACGGAATGGAAAAAAGTTAAACGTTGAATCTTTAATTTTTTTATTTTATTTTTGTACAGCCTATAACACAGTAGCAGCTTAGTTAAGCCTAATACAACTATTTAATTTAGTCCAGGAGAGTTTTTCTTTGGTAGAAAACTATATAGCACAACTACACATACATACATACATACATACATACATACATATAATTCCTCAATTTCCTCAGAAACCGGATGAATACCAGTTATCTCATTGAATACGAGGTGACCAGCTGATTATAATAGAAAAACAACTTCGATGAATAAATACTATAATGGAACGGAAGGGGGGGGAAAAAGCAAAAAATCAAGAACTATGTCATAGTGAGTTTTGTACTACCTGAGGAGAAACTAAAACCACTTGAAGAAGTTTGTTCTGCGAGACTTCGCTCACTGTCTCACCGACGCCGTTAGGCAGAGAACTGCCATGGCCTCTTTCAGCTGCACAATAAGAAAATATTATAAACATTATAAAAAATTACAGATTAACTCGCAAACAGAATAAAGGCACCGAATTGAAGCATAAATAAATAAATAAATATATATATATATATATATCTATAGAGAGAGAGAGAGAGAGAGAGAGAGAGAGAGAGAGAATACAGAGAGAGCAGAGTGGAGCGAAGCATGAGGAGGAGAGAGAAAAGTGGAACTTCTTCTTGACTTGTGCAAAGTGAAGTGGGCGAAATAGAGCAACTCTGGAGCGGAAATGGAGGGGCGTGGTTATAACATTTAGGGTTTTCAGACCAGCTGACGAGTCCATTCAAGCCCCCTCTACTCGCTTGCTCACACTCACGCTCTCGCTCTCTATACTACAGTCTCTTCTCTCGCCGTTGCCTCTTCTGGGTTGGGTCACGAGAGGTTCAGTAGATATAATTCAGGCATTTCTGCTGTAAAGTCTTCTAATATTCTAATGGGTAAATAATAATACTTTTACAAACATTTGTGGCAACTGATATTTTTTAATTTTTATTGATAAATTATAATTACTTTTTAAAATAATAAAATTATCTTTTTTTTTTTATAAATTTGAACTATTTTTTTTAAAAAATAATTTTTTTTAAATTGTATATAAAAATAAATTTAAAATAAATAACTTATTTACATTTTATATAAAAATTAATTTAATTTTTCAATCAATAATCATTTGAAAATGAAAAAAAAAACACGAAATTAGTAATTTTGTCATTTTTGAAAAAAACTTATTAAAATAAAATATTTATAATTTTTCAGATAAAATATGAAAAATTAATGTTATTTCAAACATATCAAAGAAAATAAATATAATTATCATAAATATCACAAAAGATTAGTATAATTTATCCTATTTTAATTATATTGTCGCAACGAATATATTGTAAAAAATATTAATAAAAATAAAGGTTAATTATATTAATTTATCATAAAGTTTATGATAATTACAAAGATTTTTCTTAAATTTTTGAAATTATATTATCTCATATTTTTACTAACAAATTACACATATATCTCATATAGTCTATTTTTTTTAAAAAATAATAAAAGTGTCACTTTTATTTTATTATTTTATATATATATTTTAATTTTGATTAATTTTTTAAAACTCTTTTAGAAAGACAGTTAACCTGAAACTTTTTTTCACTTTTAAAGATATTAGAGAAGTAAGGCTAGTCACTCAAACTTTCTTTCACAGTCTTCTTTTTTCCTCTCTTTCATAAGCATTCAAACAGAAAAAATAATATAAGTTATTTTTTATTTTAAAATTAAAATAAGGTAAAACATACATTTCATTAAAGTTAGGGGTGAGAAAGCATTTGTTTCGGAAACCTCGGGGCCTTAAAATGCATTTTTCAAAGTGGGTCTCATTGTAATTAGGCTAAACGTCAAGGGTCTAAGTGAAACTTTCTCTAAAATTAATCATAAATACTTAAAAAACATGGGGGCAAATTAGTAAACTCGTCACCTCCATATCCGAACTCCACACGGTCTTCTTAATTTGTCTTCTAGACAGGCGGTGGGGGGTCTGCAAAATTGCAATCGGTGCTTGCCCTGTAGGAATACATGCAGATAATATTCTTCGACCGTTTTTAGGGTTTTGGTCACCGGCTGATTGATCAAAATCAGAAGCAGATTAACGATCCGAGATTGATCAGTTCCAATACACGTTCAGGTAAAAGAAACCGTAGATTTTGGAAAAAAATTATTATTTTTTGTTTGTCGGTGAATCTGATTCATGTTTAATTAAATATATGTAGGGTTTGTGGTTGATTTCACTTCGTGGTATGATGTAGATTTATATACGTTTGTCTTGTTTATTTAATGTGATCTGGTTATGTCGGGATGTTAGGGTTTGGATTCAGTAATTTGTGTTTTAGATTAATTTGAAGGAAGGAGAAAATTTTAAGTCTTTCATTTGATTGCGATGTTGATTATGGGTTTGCTGTCGAGGGTAGTGACTGATTCTTCATGGGTGATTGTTGGCATTGGTTTTTGGGTTCTAATTTTAATCGGACTAGGTTTTTGAGTGAATTTAAGAGATTGGTAACTTGATCTCTTTTTTTTTTTTGGGTTGAATTCCTCCCAGTTCAGTCAGGTTCACTATTACAAAGTTATTTATTTATGGTTTAGATCTGACTAATTTTACCAATGAATATGATTTAGGTCTTTTAACCCCACGAGCTTATGAGAAGTTTCCTTAGGTTAAATTTCTTGAATCCCATATTCCCTGTCTCTTTCAGATTCTCTGAAAACTGAAGTACTAACTCAGCTAAGTCAATTGCAGTTATATGGCCTTGATATTTTTTATTTTACAAAAGAAGATAGAAAATGAGAAATTTTATTTTATCCCTTCTAGTTTGCTGCAGCTTTCTTGGCAACCAAACAAAGCTTTAGGGTCTGTTGGGCTGGTTGGGGTCCTTATTTCACAATCAAGGAATAGGATTTTGTAGCAGAAGTCCAGAAATCCTTAGATGAATGGAACAATGCATTTATTTATACTGGCATGAATATGAGTTCGAAGTACTGATATGATTATAGGTTACAATTGGATTACTACAGGAAATGTGGTGTAACGAAGTGTGTGCTAGTGAAAAACAAGTCTAGGGTAGAGTCATGTCTTTATAGGCTTTCTAGCCCTCAATTGAATGCATTAACTATTCCATGTCTTGCGCTGTGCAACTTGGGCACATACTTTGGTGTCTGTAATTTTACTCCAGGTACATAAGAGGTGAAGCTTACAATTACAGTGCCTCAAGCATTCTCTATTTTCTCCACTTGAGGCAATATATAAAAATTATGCAGCATGATTGAAATTTTGGGTTGCATAACTGAGCTTGCTTAGTTAACAGATTTTCTGATGCTGACATCTCAGGAGTTTTTCGATTGGTTTTAATACTGTGCTGAAGTATACAAAATACACCTCTCCTCCTAATGCTTTGCATTTGTTATCAGAGTTTTACTGAGTTCTTCAAAATCCAAGTAGTGTCCGAGTAATTTGGACTTTGAATTGCCATATTGTTTTTCCTTTATTGATTCTATATGTGGACACGATAATATGGTAGTTTGAGGCTTTGCATACAGATTGTTTCGTTACACGATTACACCATCTCTGTGGGGGTCTTATGCTCGATTCTCTCCTTTTTTTTTTTAATTAATTTTTATTGAATACCTTCTCGCCAGAAGAGAACTTGTTACGTTTTCATTTGGCTATTATTATATTTAATTTCTATCTGCTGTAGAGATTTGGTTTTTATTCTATTTTTTGTGTGGGAAGTAGACACATTTTGTTTTCTGGGGTGGTGTCATGTAGGTGAACTTCAATAGATTCCTAGCTTCCCATTGATCAAAAAAGTTTTTCAAGTTTAGTTCTTTTGACGGTAAACCAACCAGTAGGGCACTTGACACTTGGCTGTACACCAAATATATATATATATATATATATTTTTTTTTTTTTTGAGTTAATTTTTGAACATTTTGGTAAGCGTACTTAAATGTCCTAGCTTTTGCATGTGTGAATTCTTCTCTTCCTTGCCGTTAAGATTATACGTTTACATGTTGGGTGTCTCTTGTGAAATGTTCTATTTCTTGCAAACTTCAATTTTTTATATGTTTCATAGATGTCAATTTATTTATTTATTATTATTATCTTCAAAGATGTCAATTATTGTTGAACTTTGTCTCCTTTTATACATAGTTGCATAGTTTTTGTTTTTTGGGTGAAATTGACCATCTTAATTGAGTCACCATTATCATTTTGCCAATTACATTTAAATTTTACCTCTTAAGTGCTCGCAAGTTTGTCTAAAATAGCTTCTGAGCTTGCTTGTCAAGCAGTTCTGTGAACAGTTAAAAAAAGCTAGACTCTGCCAATGGAGAAAAGAATGGCCTCTAGCCTATTCGTTAATGATGGTTCATTCATGGAGAGGTTCAAACAGCTTCAACAGGAGAACAAGAAAGGTGCTGCATCAGAGGAGTCTAAGCCGACTCCTACTGTATCAGGGATTTCAATGCCGAAGCCTGTAATTAGTAAAACCAACTTGGAATTTAGGGCTAATGATTCACGGAAAGTTACCCCACCTGCTTCAAGTGGCAAACTTGCATTCAGTTTGAAACAGAAGTCAAAGCTTGTGGCACCTTCTGTTAAGTTAGGTGAAGATGAGGAAGAAGATGAGAAGGATGCTGGAAATGTGTCAGGTAACGGACAGACGAAACGGCAGAAGCTGGATCAGCATGATGTCTCTGAGCAATCATCAAAGCAAGTTGATGTTGGTAATTACTCATTATATCTACTTCTCTAGTTGAATTGGGGTTGGAGTTTTTTTGGTGGACCTTTTGATTCTTTCTATTTTTGAGGACCAAACAACGAGGAAACAATTTCCTAACTATGCATATTGCTTCATTGATTTAGTATGCCTTCTTTTTACAGCTGATTATTAGATCTATGTCTGGTTACTAAACCTCTTCCTGCACACGTTATCAGTTGCATTGCATAGACAGACATTTAAGGACATGCTACTGAGCTTTTGTCATGCTTTTGCAAATAGACTTGGTAGTTATAATAATTCAATATTCTCATACAACCTCTCTTATGTTGAATAATTTTCTTGCTTATCTTCATCACTCCCCAGTCCTCTTACCAGTTTGTTATAGTTGTCTGAATTAGTTCTGTTTGTCTTGGTTTGAAGCACCTGTTTCATACACTACTGCTTATCTTTAAGACTTTAACAATTCGTGCTAGTTTTGGTGGTCCAAGGTAATTCCTTATTGTTAGTTGCACAAAGATATATTATTATGCTAAAATTTTCCCCCATAATTAATTAGTGCCCTGCTATTGAAGAAATCATCTAGGTATACTTCTTCTCTACTCTTGAACTGGTGGATGAAGAGGACAAAACATACTTGAATTATTCTTGTCTCATGAATGCAGCTTATAGCTTAAGTCCCTGCCAACATTGGTGGAAAGAGATGTTCAATGAAAGATTTGGAAAATATGGCACGCCTGCTACAAGAGTAATTTGCATTCACTTGTTAATGCTCTTGGTATTAATCAGTTCTTTAAGTGACATGCAGCACCAGATTCCCCGACTGATCCTATGGTGAAGAAAGTTGCAGACAAACTAGCAAGTTTTGTGGCAAAAAATGGAAGGCAGTTTGAGCATGTTACACGGCAAAAAAATCCTGGAGATACCCCTTTTAAGTATGTGCTGTATCGAATACCTCTCTTTGTCCATTTTCTCCATAAAATCTAAGACGTTTGTTTGCATGAATTCTATTTTGTTTACAAAGTCAAATGAGTTTGTTGGGTTTGCCCCCTCTCACATTCTTAATGTCATTTCTAATTGTCAAAAGAAAAAAAAAAAGAGTATGAGATGTTGTCTTCTTATTTATGTTTTTTTTTTCTTTTCATGATGACATGTTCCGTTGCATTTTCAAATTTGCACATGATGATTTGCAATGTAAAACTATTATGAGATTTGTAAACATATTTGAAATGTCATAAAACTAAATTGATAAATTTGGGTTTATTTATTTTGATAAGTAATGTTATATAAAAGCACCCAAGGGGGATGAACCCAAAGTACGCAGGAAGGCTTAAGAGATTAAAGCTTTAAGAACTCCAAAAAAATCAACAACACTGTGAATGTCAAGCGGGGACTCTTTAACAGCCCAAAAAAAGAGACAGTATAAAAACCTAGATTTAATACAAAAATTAGCTTCCTCTATGCCGTAAAAAAATTTGGTGTTATGTTCCTTCCATATACACCAAAATAAGAAAAGGGGAGCCATATTCCACACCCTCCGTTGATTCTTTGGCATACGCAAGGTCTGCCAGGTTAGAAGAAGCTCGCTTATCCTTGCAGGGATGACCCACTGGACACATAAGGTAGAGAAGATAAAGCTCCACAAATCCCAAGTGAAGGGGCAATGATGCAGAAGATGCTCCACTGGTTCTCCAGCTCTCTTACGAAGACCGCAACAAATTTTTTGGGACTCAGCTAATAGTTCATCTGATGAAGTGATCAATAATGTCATTGAACAAATCAAGATATAGTTGATTGCATGAACATTAGAGAATTGCATTCTGACTTCTTTTTTTTTTTTTAATAAAAAAAGCATATATTTAATTTGGCAGTTAGAAAATGCCACATTCAATTGCATGGTGGGCATAGGTTCTTTGGGAGAGAGAGAGAGAGAGAGAGAGTTTGTGGACCAAAATAGTGATGCTTTTATGTAATTGATTTGGATCAAAATAGTTATGCTTTTACATAATTGGTTTTTATTGTTATGGACACCAGAAATGATGACAATCTGTGTGAAAATAATAAATAGTTCGACTGGATAACCTTTTACACTTTCTCCAGTTTGATTTGGCTTCACTTCATTAGCTTATTATGTAATTGTTTATGTAAAAAATGTGCGTGTTCATGGGTTTTCCTTGTTGCCTGGGGCTTGTCCCATTTTTAATGATGGACTTTATTGTGCTTTTGGTATGTTTGTTGTTTCATCATATGGAAATGTTTATTGCAGATTTCTATTTGACGAAAGCTGTGCTGATTACAAATACTATGAATATCAGCTTGGTGAAGAGGAAAAGGCTCTGGCGCAGTCCAAGGGTTCCCAAACGATGCAAAGTGGTTGGTTCTCGGATCTCAACATTTCCATCACACTATATCAAAAGTGGTACTTGGAAGTATTGGTTTATATGACTTAGCTAGTGGAATTACTACAAATAGTTTTCTCAGGGTAGATTATTTTAATTTTAGTGGGACTGGATATTTTTGTTCTGTTTAATATATAAATATATATATATATATATTTAAAATTTTTAAACTCTGGTTGTGAGCATTAATCCAGATTTTCCTGTCAGAAACTTGTCCAGGAAAGATGTGACTAGATGCTAAACTTTAATTCTCTGCACGTTATGCTTAAGTATGGAGAAATTGTGTGCATCTCTCATGAAAAGGGTGGACCACATAATGGTCATGCATAATTGTTAATAATTTGGATGGAGTCATATCTGAATTTTTTATAAATGAGTTGGGAAGCTTTTACTTTCTTGAAGGTTGTTTAGCTGAAATTTATAATCATGTTTTAATTAACACATGCATATATATTTTCAATCTGCTGCATTTGTTTTTGATTCTGTTATAGTTGGGTAGCATTATTAGTTGTCCACTTTTTGAAGCATACACTCCCTTGCGTTTTCATATATTTTGTCACAATGTGGGGTACGGGAAGTTAAAAATGGAATGCAAATAGCAATTGCTCCATTACTTCTCTATCTTGTTGAGGTTGTATTTTTGTGAAGGGCTTGGTTCTATTGTTAGTTGTTTGCTGTTGGAGGCAGTGAGACCTTTTAAAGACTCATCACTAGTCTAATGTTGTTTTGATATGATTAGCAATTTTTGTCCCTCGAAATCACACTGATAGCTTTGATGGTTCACTGAAATTGTTTAGCTGAATGTGATTCTTAGAGAAGAATGATCCTCTGGGTTGGTTGGTTGTTTGCCACACAAGTGTCATTCTAAGTGTGACTTTTTTTTTTAATGCTTTTGTTTGATTTTCAGCTTCTTAAATAGCCTTTTTATTTTCCGTCTTTCTAAAAACATTTTGGTACTCGACACTTTGTCTATGTAGGTGTTGCAAGCACTGCTGCTCCAAATTCAACGAGTGGTTCCCAAAGGTCACATAAGCAGCATTCAAATTATCAAATTCCCGCCTCTGCTTTATACGATGCTAACATGGACACTAGAGTTCCTACGATATCACTTCAAACTGCTTCATCGGGAAGATCTAGTTATGGTATATAATTATCTTTTCCTGTTTGCTTTTTGCGTGCATTTTCCTTGGACATTTTGGTTTTGTGCTGCATTACATTGGGATCATGGTCAAAATGATTCTCTCACTCTTAGCATTGGTAGCATGGATTTGATTTGATGGCAATTAAATTTGTTAACACATAAATAGAATGCTTAAAAAGTTTCAGATTGTGTCAAAATTTTGAAGGAAAGAAAAAGAAAAGAAACACAGATTTGAGCTGTTTGCTAGGATTTTAAGATCATTTATTTCCAGTTTGGGTATTCAGATTCTGTGAAAGAACATGCGTAGATGGTAGATGATAAAGTTTACATGTGCTACTACTCTTGTCCAACAAATGAATGCGTGACTTGGGTGTTTAAAACACGAAATAACAACTTTGTACAGAACTAATGGAGGTGGTATGGTCATGTAACACGAAGACCAATAAATGCACCAATAAGGAATAGTGACATGGTTAATATTAAGGATCATGTTAGGGGGCAATGGCGGCCAAAATTAACTTTAGTAGAGGTAGTTAAAAAAGATAATGTATTGTGTGGTTTAATGGAAAGAATTGCCTTAAATAGAGAAGAATGGCGAGATAGGATTCATTTAGCCGACCCTAAATAATTGGGATAAGGTTTTGTTGAGCTGAGTTGAGTACAATACTAATGTGAAGTTTGTTATGCCTCTTTTGTGCTATATTGAGTGATATCTCCTGCCATCCCAGCCGTTGGGGTGGGGGGGTGGGAGGTGCAGGGGTGCATGGGTATTACTTATCAACACACACTCACATTTCATATGTTTGCATAAATTTGAAAGGTCGTAATGCCAGAGGAGTCATTTGGGAGGTCATACGTATCTATATGTAAAATTGATTTTTGATGGAATGAAAGAGGCGGAAATTTTTAGGGTGCTAATTGTACATTCAGAATATAAAAATTAGTTGTACAGTACAACTTAAAACAGAGGAAGCATCTCAAACAGATGAGAAAATAGAACCCATAAATTGCAGCTATAGAGGACCACTTATATTGATTTGAAGATTGTATCCTCTTCACTTACTCGTGTAAAGTGCTGTCTACAAAGGAAATCTTGGAATGAGCCAATTGTCAATACCAAATATCTAGAATTGATACATAATTACAATCTTTTACTATTTTATTAATATAATTTTGTGAAAACTTGCTGTTTCATGTGATCGTTCATGTAATTACGCCTTTTATTTGGATTGGAGGCCAGTGAATGGATATGTAATGAGCAATCTGTGTTGTTTTGAGACCTGGAATCATGTTAGGATTAGGTAATTTGCAATAGGTTTTTCAACATGGATTATGAAAATTTCTTGGGCTTCAGTGTTCCTTTTTTGGTGATCAACTTCCAATGCGATTTTTGGTACAGATGAGGTACACAATCTGAAGGTTTCTTTTAAAATGATTCCTCATGTTTATTACATGTTTTGGGAGTTTGTCTTCGGGTTTGCGGTAGATTTTGATATCTATCTTATTTGGTATATCTGTGACGTCTTTTAGAGGTTATATTTTGATCTTACATCAATAGTCAACTAATCCTGAGACCCCATAAAATTAACAAAAAATGCATATCATTTCAGTTGTTTGATAGTTGGGATTCTTAATACATTGATTCTATTTGTAGGTGAATCTAATGCACCAACTGGAGCAGATCCTATAGCAATGATGGAATTTTACGTTAAGAGGGCTGCGCAGGAAGAGAGGAAGCGACAGCCTAAACAATCAAAAGATGAAATGCCCCCACCTGCATCCCTTCAAGGTTTACATGCAGCAACCAGATGCATCTTGTGTTTTCTGGGAGTCATTTTTGTGGCTGAGCCTTAATGCAACCAACTATATCTTTTGAAGATTTCTTTCAGTGTGTATGTCATGTTGCAGTGTATGCTTTAATATATTCTCATTTATTGGCATTATGGCAGCTTCTGGGAAAAAAGGTCATCACATGGGTGATTATATCCCACCAGAAGAGCTTGATAAGTTCTTGGCTAGCTGTAATGATGCTGCTGCACAGAAAGCTGCCAGAGAAGCGGCAGAAAGGGCAAAAATTCAGGCTGACAATGTTGGGCACAAGCTTCTGTCCAAAATGGGTTGGAAAGAAGGTGCTCCCTCCTCCCTCTTCCAATAATAGCTTACTGAAGTTTTATCATGAACTTATACTTTAAAGCAGTCATGTACTTAATATGACATGTTTTAGAAATTATTATTTAACCTTCAAACTTCTTTTAGTAATATACACCTTGAGAGTTTGTCGTGAGAGGGACTTTGATGAAGTTTTCCTTTCTCGTTGCAGGTGAGGGTCTGGGGAGCTCCAAAAGTGGCATCGCAGATCCAATAATGGCAGGTAATGTAAAATTGAATAATTTGGGGGTTGGTGCTGAGCAACCTGGAGAGGTGACCCCAGAGGATGATATATACGAGCAGTACAAGAAACGGATGATGCTTGGATACCGTTATAGACCAAATCCTCTGGTACAACCTCTTTTTCCTTTTTTTCTTTAATTTTTGTTGCTGTGGTGAATATTAATTAACTAATAATATATTTTATTTCCTGGATATTAAAAAACATGGTGGTTTCATAGTTAAAATATAGCCATGAAAATTTTTAATGTTGCTTTTGTCTCCTTGCAGAACAATCCTCGAAAATCATACTACTGAGGAATTTCTCTTGCAAGCCATCTAATATCAGGACTCCCTCGAAGAAATAATTTGAAATTGAACTTTCGTTATGTAGAAAATGGATGAATGTTTTGTTTCTGTGAGAACAAAATTGTTATATGGAGTATTCTTGTTATGGGATTCAATGTTGTTGAACATTCTAATTTTTTTTATGTATGTATTTTTGTGTTATTGGCAGAGTCCATTTGAATTGTTTAGTGGTTGTGGCTTTGTGCTTGGGATCATTTGTTTGTTTAGCATTTTTTGGAATACAACTTCTTTTCAAGGAAGAAATTTAGGTCTCCCTTTCCAAAACTGCTTTTAAAAGAAGGAATAAAACCCAAGCAAGCAATGCATAGTGGCTGTTACCTTTTGTCTCCTATGCAGCTAATTTCACAGGTCTAAAGCCACCACCAGGTACAAGAAGGGCCGGTGCGTTTGCTTCTTCCTTGTGGCGTGGTGGATCCGCAATTTAGTGTCCATTTTCTTGGGCTGTATGAAAGTGTTGTGTCTGTTTGGATGAATTATTTAAAAAAGCCTAGCAAATATCAAATATAAAATGTATTCATTATGGATTTATCGAGTTAATACAAAAAGTTAAACTTGTGACCAATAACAATGATTTGAAATGAAAGTGAGTGTGTTTGAAAAGTTGATTCAAACATGGTCTCGAGTGGCTTAGATGGAATTTGCGTATAGACCTTATTTTATCAATGATTCGAGTTTGCCATTCAGAGCTTCTAAACAATCCAACCCCATATATCCAAACTGAGTTTCTTGAATTTATACTTGAGCGTAATTGCCAAAATTATTATAGTACAGTGGATGGTTTTTATTTTTTGGTCTAGAGGTATCCTTATACTTTCATGAGATGCACACCACAAACTCCATGAAATATAAGATGATGAGTTTGAACTGGTAATTTTTGAATTTACAGTATGTCTACTAATTCATCTTAACTACTCACCTAGGTGTTACCATGGCTGGGTTTGAACGACTATTTGTTTGTTTGTTTGTTTGTTTTATTTGGGTCAAAACCGCTATAATAGTAGAATAATAAAAGAGAAGATTAGGTTTAGGCATGGTTTCAAACATATCTGAGTCAGAAAATGGAGGGTCTAGGGTGAATAGTGTCCAAGAGAAAATGGAGGGTCTAGGGTGAGTAGTGTCCAAACTGTAGTAATTGGAATCAGATTACTACTAATGATTCTTTGGAACAAATGTGGGCATATTCTTGTAGGTATTCATATTCCATTTTCCAATTATAGCAGCAAAAGAAAGAAAGAAAGAATGGAATCCATAGCGATGAATCCTTATCATGTATGGACATCTAAGAACCCAAGTACAGAGATGCCACCGAATCTAATTCATATCTATGAGAAATCCTAAAAGAAAAAGGTAAAATCTGACTGAAAGAGAAGAGTAAAATGCTGAAAGAAAACATGAATTTTCCGACCCCCACCCACATGTCCGTGACTCAATATTTATTTTCCGAATCCGTACATTTTGGGAAAGATGCGTTTTTTCAAAAAGATATATATATTTTAAATAAATTTTAAGTGTTGAATAACTGGACAGAAATTTTTGGTTTAAAAAAACAAATGCGAAAAATGTTTTTAAAAATTACATGAATTCAAAAAATAAGGTGTAAAAATACCTGGGTCACAAAATTAATTTAAAAAAAACCGCATAGATGAGGTTAAAAAGAGTTAAAAAGAGTAGTGCTAGCTGTCACGAATTTATATTCTCAATTATATTTCTAATGTGATGTGTTAAGATATAATAATTTTGAAAATCATATTCTTTGAAATCTAAAATTATCATAACATATTACATTAAAAATATAATTAAAAATAGGATAAATTACACTGACCTCTCATGAGATTTATGATAATTACACTGACTTTTCATGAAGTTTTTAAAATTACACTGACCTCCTATATTTTACAAAATAATATACAGATACCTCTCTCTAGTCAACTTTTTTTTCCAAAGTGACAAAACTATCTCTTTTATATATATATATATATATTAATTTCTTAAATCTTGAGCAATTTTTTTTTCGTTTTTTAAATAAATATTGATAAAAAAAACTTAAATTTAGTTTTATATAAAATATAAATAAGTTATTTACCTTAAATTTGTTTTTAAATAAAAAATTTTAAAAATCTTTAAAAAAAATTAGAACAAATTAGTCAAAATTGAAATTTTTTTTTTAAAAAAAAGACAGTTCGTTATTTTTAAAAAAAATTGACAAAAAAAATATCTTTATATTATTTTATAAAATAAAAAATATTAGTATAATTTTAAAAAATCTAAAAAAAATTAATATAATTTACACTTAAAAATATATAATATCTATCACATTAAAAATATAATTACAGATATAAATTGAGAATAGGTAGCATTTTCTGGTCAAAAATTGAAGGAAAGATGATAAGGAGATATCTATCTCACGAGCCCTTCAAACAAAAAAAGCCACATCATATAGTTTATCCTTTGTATAGGGAAAAGAGTAGCTAGCTGCAAAGTGCAAACATATCGATGGATGGGGCCTTCACGTGTCCTTGTTTCCCTCCACACAAACTCCCATTACTTTTATTCCATTTTCAACGTCACACCTTTGTCTGTATTTCCATACTTGTCTTTTTCCACAAGCAGGTTTCTAATTTTAACTTCAAAGGCTTGGTTCAGTAGGAGTTGACTGTTAATAAAATTTTTTCAAATTTTCGGATTCGACGCTTCTCATAACTAACACTTGAAATTGTTTATAGCAAGACGAAAGCTTTATTTTAAAAAGTTAATAAAAATTTTAAAAATTTAATCTGATAAGTATAAGTTAGTCTGAAATATTTCATTTCTAAAAAAAAATGTTTCTAATTCTAAACAAACCATTGTTATAGGAATTGAAGACATTGGTTAACGCCTAATTTCATAAACCTTATCGATCATATTTTGACATAAGTCTATTTGATACGATATTATAAAACTTGGTACATGCACAAATTTCTCGTAATCAAATTATAATTTCAAAAATTTTGTATTTATAATGTGTTAATCTTATAGAAGAAGCCGAGGAATGAGTTTTATGTGTATCTGAGTTTAAATAATTGATATAAACCTTTGTTGGAATAAATTGGATATAAAATATGAGTTTTCTCGACTCGAATTAGAGTTTACATAACGATGAACATTGAAATCAATAGTTTGTATTTAATTAATGGACAAAAAAGTTGATCGGTGTAGCCTGCGTTTAAAGAGAGAGAAATTAAGAGAAAAATAAAGTCATGTTTGGTACGCAGATATGAAATGATTATTTCATGGAATAAAATAAAAAATGAAATAAAAATGACATGGAATGAAGTTGGGATTACTCACTTAGATCAAATGAATGCTTGAAATGATTTTTAATAGAATCTCAATTTTAACGAATAGGCATTTTCAATCACAATAAATAAGAATAAAGAATGAAAAAATTAGAATTGACATTCTTGGAAGACTTATTCCACCCTACCAAACATGACCTATGCCAGAAGTATGGGGAAAATTTGACTAAATATTAATTTCTTTGTTTGATGTCTGTATCCTTCTAATTCAAAAAAAAAAAATATTGACCACAGTATAATTTCAATATAGAAATGTGATTGAAATTTAATTAACCCTAAATTAAGGTTATTTAAGGACTTAAGACTATGTGAAAAAAAAAAAAAAAAAACCTAGAAAAGGGCTGTTAGCTAGTAAAGTTGTCATGTCTCAAAGTTACAAATTGGCACTTGAAATGGGTTCACATCTTACCATAGCTATTTTATAATTGACAATATTTGTTTGTATTTTAAATAAATATTATTATTTAGTTTGAATATAAGTTCTCAAATGAACAATACAATGCATCTAAAGCATATTATTATAGGAAGTGTAACATTACCATGGGAGAGGATATCAACCTCTTACACCATCTCTAATGGAGATAACAAAAATGGTGTAGCAAATGTGGTTTTTGCTATCTTCATTTGTTATTTTCAAAATTTATTATTCTAATAAAAGATGCAAATTTTAATATTTTATGATAAATTATATTGACATCGTGTGTAGCTATCTTCATTTGTTATTTTCAAAATTTATTATTCTAATAAAAGATGCAAATTTTAATATTTTACGATAAATTATATTGACATCGTGTGTAAAGTTTCTGATAATTACAAAGATTTTTCTTAATATTTATAAAGTTATATTGTCATCTCCTATTTTTATTGACAAAACACACGTATCTCTCCTATTGTTCATTTTTTTTTTCTAAAATGACAAAAATACCCATTTTTGTGTTTTTTTTATATGCATTTTTTCAATTTCAACTAATTTTTTTTAATAGATTTTTTCATTTTCTGTAAAAATAAACTTAAAGTAATTAACTTGTATTTTTATTTTTGATCAAGAATATTGTAATCAATATTTATGTGAAAATAAAAAAATTTAAAAAAATTAGTCAAAATTAATTAATACAAAAAATTAAGAGTTGCCTTTCCAACTTTCTTTTCATAAGAGACCCTCTTAACATTTATTTTTACCCTCCAAATACATGACCTAAATCCACCACTTGTTTAAATTTATAAGGTAAGTGATCAATGAGTATTTTAATCCAATTTAAGAGTTCTCTCTCTCCCTAGAGAAAGGGAACACGTACGTAAGAATAAATTAATCATTCTTCAATATTGAATCTAAATTGGATGAAAATACCCTATATAGTTACCCACACATCCAAACAGATAGTGGCAAGATGCCCTATAAGATAGAACATCTGTCTACCCAACCTCCATCCAAAAGAGTATTGGGTAGTTATTATCTACTTTATTTATGCTCCTAAAGAGCCCCCAACCCTTTTTCAAAGAGACATAGACTCAAAACTTACCCTCTAATTGATAGGGGTGTCCCCTCTATAAGAACCTTTGTTTGTTCCAATTAGAGGCATAAAAGAAGTGCTTATCTAGTACTAGTTGGGTCCTTGCTTATCCAATAAGGAGAACAATTATTTTTTTCTTCTTCAAATATTCTTCCCCTTTAGCCCAAAGTGTAGATTCTTAAGCAATTATGAATCTGATTTAAGAAAGAGAGAATTTAAGTGGCTCTAACAATTTTCAGAATATGGATATGTGTAGGTGTGTGTGTGTGTGTGTGTGTGTGAGAGAGAGAGAGAGAGAGAGAGAGAGAGCATAATATTAGCATAAGGCTATTTTCTCACAAAATCAGCTGTCCTGACCCTAGCAGGAGAGGTTTTTTTTGTCCAATTTTTAGTCACGTGATTAGATAATGAATCATGACTCTTTTTACATAGTTGTTTAGTATAAGCTTTCGCTTGTGGGAAAAATACTTCAAAAAAAATTCATGGAGTATTGAACTAGGAATCTCACATTCTTTGTACACTTATTTCTTCTTTCCAACACAGTCAACGCTCCAATTAGGCTATCCCTTGAGACACTGGGCAAGTTTTCTCTTGTAATTGATCCTATCTTTTATTTTATGCTACGTCTATCCATCTGTCAAATTGACATCCAACTCGAGTGGGCGATCGCGGCTCCTGTTTATTAATAGATCTGTCGTCGCTAGTATAACACATGCCAATTGATCAAATCAACGAAATCAAACAATAATTTTATGTTATATAGATAACAAAACAAATTTTTTATTTTCTTAAAAATAAACAATATATACATAAGACATTTTTTAATTCATGCACCCGATTCACTCAAAAACTTCCCAACTCTCTCCCTACCTTCCTTTGCCTTCTCTCTTTCTTTATTTTCTGCCATGGTCAACCATAAGGAGTAGGGTGGGCTACATTCTCCAATGGCTAAGGTACAAAGTACATGCCACTAGCTGGCGGGTATTGGTGAGGCTCAACCACCCAACAGGACCACCTTTGTGCCACTGTTTAGGATTTGCTTTCTACATTAATTTCAAAAGGTTTCAAATGAACTTATCAAAAGCTTTTCTTTGTCATGTTCTCCCAAAAACTTATTTTGACTTTTTTTCTGAATTTAATAAAGTAGTGAAAATGTTTCTCACTGTGATAGCTCTGCTTTTCAACTCTCGGCTGATTTTGATTTCTGATACATTACGTGATAATATATATTTTTAATAATATTTTATTATATATATATATTATATTTTATTAAAAAAAATAAATTATATTATACATAATAAAATTTTATTCAAATAAAATATTATCACATCATTATACTTAGTTCATCTAAATTTTTTTGATTTTTACATGCATGATATTTGTGTCGGTGTAAATGGACTGACCTTCCCAACCTTGTTAAGGTAGGTATCTTTTAGGTGCAAATGGGCCACCTATTTCACATTTTTCAGAGTAAATTATATGATTTTTAACAATTATATATAATGTTTTTATTTTAAAAACTATACTATACCTTTTTGTCAAAATTGTTGGGTTAACATAATTAACAAAAGTGATAAAAGTAAGAAATTATTACAAATTTTTATTCATTAAAATTTAACATTGAAACATTTATTATAAAGATAAATTTGGCATTTGAAAAATATTTTTAAGTGAGATCAACAAAAATTGTCCTTGTCATTATCAGTAACGACTCTTTATGATAGAAATTTTTTTCATCAACATTAAAACTATAAGGAGTGTAGTAGTATTTCATGAATTAGAGAAGTACTATTTGTAATTATCAAAAATTTTGTAGAGAATTCAGTATAATTAAAAGTTGAAAGTTCTTAATCTCATGTTGGCTCGTATAGGAACAAGGCTAGGAATTCGTGTGTGGGGGGTGGGGAATTTTTTTTTAATGTTTGATCATAAATTTAAAAAACTAAAGAACTATAAAAAGGTTAATATTGGTAAATAATATTTTTGAAAAATAAATAAATTTATTGATACAAGAAACTTATAAATTACATAAAAAATCCAATCAAAGAAAAAAACACTCAAAAATATTTAGGGTATATAAATAATTGATAAAAGTCCCTTTTAAGTGTCAAATTAAAATTAAGATACGGGTAAAGTCTAAAACAAATTAAACCTAGGAGGGGAAAAATTTTAAATTAAAAGAGTATATTTAAAAAAACATAAAAATATTCACAAAACAAAAAATTGAGAGGGGGCAATTGCCCCCATGCCCATGTGGCCTCATCCATGACCGCATAAACATACATTATGTTTTTTAACGGTCTTAGTGTTTATAAGTAAGACTGTGAATATTTAACATTTTTTTAGATCTTGTAACGACGAAATCCTCGTGCATTGAGGCTACCTTTATATTTTACCTTAATTATAAAAGCAAACAATACTTAACCTGTAAAATCACCATGATAAAATGTAAGTTTTTTTTCCAAAAATTTGATGTTATTGTCAAATAAAACGAGTTTATTTTAGTCGCTTTACAATTTTTTTTTTTTTTTTGATAACTCTATTATGTATAGTACTTCAATAATAACTGCAAGAAGTCAAGTGTTGAGTTTTAAAGCACAAGAATAAGAGTTATGTATCACAAAAACTAAGCACAGAGGAAAAATTATGATTTTCTAAAAAAATAAATTGATCAATCATTTTCAATGTGTAATAAGAATTAGAAAAAGCAAAAAATTCAGAAAAAGAAAAGGATTGGTGAGATGATAAGTCAATTATGGCATCTCTACTCAAAGATTCAAAAATGAAAAGACAATTAGAATCCTAAATAATGTTCCATTTTCCCATTAAGTTGGCAAACATACAGTCATAAATTTTAGCTTTTGTTGAAAACTACATTGGAATATGTTTTATTTTTAATATTCCATATGCATATCATCCTTACTTGAATTGTCTCTTCTCAATTAGAATAGTATATATTCTGTTTGATTTGATTCTAGTTGGTTTTTCTTTATGATTTGGGGAAAAAGGTCAAGTTTTTGGTTAAAATTACATATGTGTATATAATATATCTTAATATAAGGAGGGTATATATATCCACTTACACTAAGTGTAAAATTGATTAATTTTATAGATTTTAATTATGTTCTATAAGTCAGAGTTTTTAGTAGTCGAGTGAAATCTGGTATTTTTTTTATATAACAGAGATCATGATTTTAATTATCTAAAAATTGAGTATCTTGTTAGTTATTGATTTTCGAGTTGTGATTAGTTGTAAATAATACTTCTTGGCAAAAAAATATTTTTTTTTTTAGAAATTCAATTGTCGGATTGAATATTATACGCATGCTCATCATACTAGGCAAAAATTAATTAAAACATCACACTTTAAATTAATAATTTTTTCTGTTAAATTTTGAAAATTTGTGTTTTTAGATTGTTTTTATTTTTTAATGAACTCAATTTTTTTGAATATATTATAAATTATTTTTTTTATTTTTTGAAAACAAATTTTCAAAATACTCTACTAAATGTGTTTCTTGTCATTGCTTTCATATTTTTATTTTCAAAAATAAAAACAACCTTTTGAAAATAATCCAATACATCAACATTTTGTACATCCTAAACCACTTAAAAATAAAGTTTATGATGCAAAGCAATGTTGTTAGACTAATTGGTGTCTTTGACATACTATTTATGATTTGAAAAAAGTTTACTACAATGTTAATTTCCAAAATTTTCAACTCTAGCATGACTATTAAGAATTTTTTTTGATGTAATAATGGGAAAGGAAAAACGAACCCATGTCAAGTACTTTATAAGTAGTCGACGGTTATACCATTCAGATAAAATCTCAATTCTCCTACTACCAATAATTTGGTCCTTTTTATGTTACTGAAAAGTGAAAATTTGTCCATTGTATAACCACGATCTAACATGATCAGAAACATTCTATAATAGATACACTCACTTACACACACACATATATATATATGCACACAGTATGTATTGGCTAGATTGGCATTTAAGTATCATTTGGAGGTGTGATTAAGCGGTAAAAATGTTAAGAATAAAATTTAAGTATCTCGAGTTCGAATTCGAGTTTTTACTACGCCAATCGTTGACAGCTAAAACTGATGGACTTAACTTCCCGATTCATTAAAAAAAATGACATTTAAGTGCATAAGCTTTTGCATATAACAATCAAGATGACTTTGCAAATATTTCATTTTAAGAGTGCATTGAAGAAAATCAGAGTTTAAATAGTTTTAATATAATTTATAATTATTAAAATTTAAAACTTCTGTGGCGTACAAATTATTATGCTCATTCATTAAGAAGACTTTTTTGCCTCCATTTTCATGAACTTCATTAAGAAGACTTTGAACATGAATGACATGGTCAAGGGTTTACAATGTTCAAGTCTGTATTTAATTTGAAGGGGAGGGTTGACTTTTATCATAGAGTCAAACAATTCAAACATTATAGGTGACACATCACAAGCATTAATGCATATAATTAGCTAAGTTAGGTCACTATCACAACTGGCAACCAAAGACTTCTTGTGAGTCCACCATCAAATAGACTCATGCATTGGATGGCTAGGATTATCTGTTTCCTTGGCCCAGTTATCAAGATAGTAGAAGAGACTAGGGTATCTGACTTATATTAAAATTTTTAAAATTATATTGATATTTTTTATTTTATTTAATAGTATTTTTTTAATTAAATATTTTTTTTAAATAACAAAATTATTAATTTCATACCTTTTTTTAATTTTTTAAATGTTGACTTTTTTATTTTTTAAATAAATATTTGTAAAAACCTTATTTATTTTTAAATAAAAAAATTGAAAAAAGAAAAAGAAAGATTTTGTTATTTTGAAAAAAAATTAACTGCAAAGAGATATTTATATATTGTTAGATAAAATAGGAAAAGTCTGCAATTTTAAAACTTTTATAAGAAGTCGCTGTAGAAAATCTCAAGGCAGGTCGGTATAATTTACTCAAACTCTTAAAAAAATGGATAATATTATTGTAAAGTCAAATGTGTATTTTAAACATTGGATAATTTAAGAATTAGAAATAAAGTATGAATAAATAAAAACTCAATCACTAAATTATTTAATAATTAAAATATATTATTTTATATGTAATTCGAATTTAGAATATCATTACTCTAAATAAAATAAATTAACTTTTTTTTTATTTTTATTGTTTGATAATTGTTGACAATATTCTTATTATTAGACTTATTAGACTAATCACTCTGACCCTTCATATGATATCACAGTTGGTAAGAGATTTTCGTCAAAGTAATTGACGGTTGTTAATCGATTCTTTATTTCCTTTTGCAGATCAAGAATAGTAAACGAACTTTGTTGAAACACCGTGAAAATTCTTAAAACGCAACAAGAAATCTTCATCATCAATAAATTCGTCTATCAATTTCACGATCTAAAACCAAAGACACTATAATATTCATTCAAAAAGAATCTCAAAGAGAGAAATTACTCAAAATCTCATGGGATAATAATGGGAAATCATCCATAAATTAATGAATGTATTAATAACAATTAACCAAGACACATATTTTTATACCATGATCACAATCTAAACTAACCAAATCAACCAGAATTGATAAGAATTTTAACTACATATACGCTCTGATAATAATTTTTATGATTCACACAAATCTTATAAATGCACATAATTCAATGTCTAACACTAGCAATTTAATATTTTTTTAAATAATTAATTTGATAATCAACTGAAGTTAATTCCGTTGGTCACTCGTGCTCTCTTCCATAGAAAATATCACGAATTTAACTCTCACTCTCTCATTTGAAAAATATGAATATTATTTTTACTCAATTATGGGTCTCGTGGTTTCCTTAAAAAAATTAATTTATTTATCTTATAAATTTGACATTTTGATTAAAAAAAATTAAAAATAATTCTTCCCTATTGGCTCCTAAATGAATGGGTGAAGTAATATGGAGTCAACTCCCCATGTGGTAGGACGAAACTAATACGCGAAATTAGGGGAAAAAATAGAGAAAAAAATGAGCTTATGTCACATTACATTTCGTAAAGCATGTGTAAAACGAGTAGTTTATATATATATATATATATGTATATGTATATATATTGACTTACTAATGTTGAGAATGATATAAAAAAATTCATGGTCCTTCCATCGTGGATGGCTGCATATTGCAATATTTGACTAGGAAATGTCTGGCTACCATTTCTACGAATCTACTTTGCTTCAAATTCTTGTTTCAAGCTAGTCTCTAACTTTTTTTCTTCGTCTTACACGATCTTTCACCTATCACGTCCATATCAATGAGTGTTTTACACGTCAATATGTATCAATGAAAAACTTTTATTGACCCGGACACAATACACTAATATTAATAAATAATTTTTCGTGTAATGCAATTCAAATTTTAGATTCATTAAATTGACATTTTCAATGATTCACACATTACCTCCTAAGTCTTTTCTTTTCCTTTTTTGCATGGTGGCTCTTAACATAAAATATAAATTTTAATTCTCATTTACAAACAAGCCCCATAATTTCAGCGTAATACACCGATATTAATGAACAACTTTTTGTGCATTAAATTGATATTTTCAATGATTCACACATTACCTCCTAAATCGTTCCTTTTTCTTTTTTTTCATGGGACTCTAAACATAAAATATGACTTTACGTTCTCTTTACAAATAAGGCCCCATAATATATTATATTATATATATATATATATATATATATAGTTTACATAATTTCTGTTTATTGACCTAAAAAAACATTGATAATCACACTAATCACAATTATTGAAAAGTAAACATAATTAACCATCCAAGATAGCATTCATCTGCTGCCCCTTCGTCCTGGTCAAAGAACAACCAGATTTCTACGTTACGCTAAGCGCCAAAAACATTAATAGCTCTCCGTTTAAACAACAGTCGCTTGACCCATAAGCTAAGTTTGGTTTGGTTTCCTTTTAAGCTTTAGATAATGTCGAGAAATTAATCAATTGATTAATTAACACATCTCTGCTACTTTCTACAATTAATCACATAAAAAGTCATCTTTCAGACACCTAAATGGCCATATCTTAGTAAATATCTTATTATTTCGGGGTAATTTAGTCAACTGGAATATTGATTATCTGTCGTGGACTATATCACGTCGGCTTGGCATTTCTTTAATAATATAGGAAGATGGAGGACAATTTAGGAAAAGTAAGTCCATCTTTAATAAAAACAAATAATACATGTACATCTCTTATAATTTTTAATATTACGGGTAAATTTCTCTCTAAATTTTTTTGGAAAATTGATATTAATAAAAAAACATAAATTTATTAATTTTAATTTTAATAATTTTATTTGTGATATTTTATAATTACAGAAACCTTTTTTGATTAGTATAATATATAAGAATATTTTAATTTTATAAAAAATTTAATTAAAATTTTAATATTGTTGATAATAGTTTTTATACATAAGATAATTTATATATTATTAGTGTAATATTGGAGAAGTGTATGTAATTATAAATAATTGATTAGAGATAGTAGGACTGTAAATGGATTGAGTCGAGTTGATAAATAATTTGTTCAAATTTAATTAGTTAAAATAAATTAATTTCAGACAAGTTTGAATAATTTGAATTTTTATGTGATATTAAATTATTTATTAATTTATCGAATCGAACTCAATTAATTAACTAGTTTTAAAATATAATTAAATTTGATTTTTATCTTAAATTTTAAATAAACTTTTAATTGAGTCCAACATGAACTCAATTAATTTCATTTTGCAACCTGGAGGGAGGGAAGTGAATTATTCCTTAATATTTAATAATATAAGAAGATGGAGGGCAATATGGGAAACGTAAGTCCATAAATAAAGCGGCTATGGCCATAGCTGGCTTATTGCCATTTCTCAGATTCACTGAAGCAGTTCCTCTTCTTCTTGTCTTTTCTCTCTCCTCTGCGCTGTTGTCTCTTATTTCTCTCTCTCCTCTCTCTAACAGAAGTTGCTGCTGTGAAGTCCATGACCCCTGTATTTCAGTGTTCTGAAGTGAGAAAGTGATCTATATACAGACACCGAAGCTCAGAGCCAACACTGATCAAAATATCAGTCTGATTCTTCGTCCTTTTGTTGCTGAAGGTTTGCTTGGTAGCTGCTTTCATGGCGAACAAGAAAAAATCGAGGAGTGCTGAAGATAATAATAGTTTGGATTCGAATTATCTCGAAAATTAGGTTTTTTTCCTGTACTCTGTGCTGCTTTTTCTACAGCTTTTTAGTTCTGCTCTATATATTCGCTATTTCGATTTGATTTGATCTGTCAAGAAGCAAAAGGAAGAAGAGAGTAAGTGAACTTTTGAGCATGTATGGTTTTGGCGGCTCACAGGCAATCTCCAGAGACACGAGTCTTTTATTTTCTGAAAATTTCAAGCATTCGGATGTAGAATTTGCGAAAAACAAAGAATTTATGCATTCAGATCTTTATAGCCATCAGCAGCAGCAGCAGACCTCTGGTCTAATGCGGTACCGCTCAGCGCCGAGCTCGTTCTTTGCAAGTCTCACCGATAGCAGTGGCGTCGGCGTCGGCGTCGGCGATGGTGATGGATGCGATGACTTTCTCAATCCCCAATCTTCGAGTTCTGAATCGGAAACGATGTTTGCGAGGTTCGCGTCTTGTAATGGTTCTGGCGAATCTGATTCACATGATCTACAATTTCCGACGGCTATAAAGCACGAAACGGTAGAGTCCGTTCCCCATCAGACCAATTACTCCAGTGCTGCTTCCCAGATGATTTACCAAACTCCATTAGATCATGATTTGGCAAATCATAATTCTGTGAGTACTCATACCGCTCTAAACAGCGCGTACAAGGTTACAAATGGCACGACGATGGAACATCCGGTGCAAGTGAAGACGAATAGCAGAAGTTGCACGAACCTTATCAGGCAAACCAGCTCTCCGGCTCAGCTTTTCGCTAACATTAGGGTTGAAAATGGTATTTTCCTTCATTTTTTGTTTCTTTTGAATTATACTTTCCTTGTTTGTACTCAATGTTTCTTTTCTTTTCACACTCATTAGCGTTGAAAATGGTATTTTCCTTATTTTTTTGTTTCACTTGAATTCTAGTTTCCTTGTTTGTACTCAATGTTTCTTTTCTTTTCACATTCATTGGTAGTACAAAACATCTTAATTAAATCAGAAAATACAAGGGATCTCGCTACTTTTCTTTAGGGAGAAGAGTTGACTTTTAGGTTTTAGCCCCTGTTTGGATCTCAAAAATAATGAGCGAAAGGAACGGCATGCTTAAGAAAGCAATCCTAAGTCTTTGTTTCCTTTCCTTTGTCCCCTTTTGGAAAGAATGTCAATCCAAATTTATAGGGAAAATGTATTTATGAAAAAGAAGAAAGATTCAGCTAGAACCAAGGAAAGGAACTATGAAAATAGTAAACTGAACTTGTGTTTTATTTTCCCCCTGAGTAAGTATTGCGCTGTAGCCCCACCTGTTCCTTGCCTACATTACCATGCTATAATTCATTGCTTTGGCACTGAGAGTTTTGCATAGTATCCTGAAATTTGGCATCTTATTAATGAAGAGAAAGAAATTTGAATTTGCACATGGCAAACATGTTTCAAGCAGTTGTCTACGTAGTCATGATTAATATGAAATTGATTGTTGTCTGAATTTCTGGTTATTAAAGAATTGATCATTGAGAACATTTTAATAATTGCAGGATTTTCTGTAATGAGAGATGTAGGAAATTTCAAATTGGGAAATGCCACTGACAGAGAGGTCACTCCATCAACTAGAAATTTGAATGATCATATAAACTTCTCATCCGGTCCATCTTCTTACTCGACCTTCATGCCTCAGATTGCTGAAAATGGAAATGAAAGCATAGGGTTAGGTAGCCCCGAGAATGGGCGCTTAGGGAATGGTAATGGCAGCAATAGAAGTTATGTCCCTGGCTTTCCAAATGATTCTTGGAACGGTTCTACATTTACTAGCCTAAAAAGAAACAGAGACGGCGATATGAAGATGTTTCCTGGTCTTAATGCATTGGAAACTCAGGTAGTATTTGTGGATCATTTGTAAGTTGTCCTTTGTAAGCTTATGCATCTTGGGTTGCTGATGTTATTTTTCTTATCAGAATGGAGACCCTAGACACTATACTCCTGGTTTGACTCACCATTTAAGCTTGCCAAACACATATGCCGAGATGGCTACCGTAGAAAATTTTTTGCATTTTCAACCAGATTCTGTTCCTTGTAAGACCCGAGCTAAAAGAGGTTTTGCCACCCACCCAAGAAGCATTGCAGAAAGGGTAAAGTCTTTAGCTATTATTTCCAAACTGGGTGTTTCTTTTGGTTCTTTGTTTTCCTGGTGGGGCTTCACCTGATCAAACAGTAACCTTAATTTTTTGATGTGTCTTTGGGGGCTGTAATTTCAGATGAGAAGAACGCGAATTAGTGAAAGAATGAGGAAACTGCAAGAGCTTTTCCCCAACATGGACAAGGTATTTTTAGACTTCAATTCAGTTGTTGCTGGCATATAATTTTTCAAGAAGTCGTTAGAAATTCAAAGTAATTTTCTGCTTTCAATTTGCAGCAAACAAACACAGCAGATATGTTAGACTTGGCAGTTGAGTACATTAAAGACCTTCAGAAACAGGTTAAGGTATACCCCAAAAAAAAATCATCCTCCTCATCAACTCCACATCAATTTCCAACCAACTCTAACTTCCCTCATCAATCGCTTCTTTTGGTGCAGACACTCACGGATACGCGAGCAAAGTGCATGTGTTCCAGTAAGCAGAAACAATATTCAAATCCAACCGTGTGAATTGCTTCTGTACAGATAATAATAGGAAGGAAAAGATGGAGAAAGCGAAGCCAACTTGATCTTTTCCAATCCACCTAAGAAAGCTATGTGGGCACGGATATTTCTGAATATTGTATAGCACATGCTCAAACAATACTTTGTTTTTATGTAATTTATATTGTGTTTGGTCGAGGGGTCCAACCAACTTGAGAATGAATTAAATAGGGAGCTATATTAGTGATGCCATTTAATATTACAGAAGCTTATCTTCATTAGTTCTTTCCTATTCTTTTTTTTTTTTTTTGGGTAGATAGTTCTTTCCCATTCAATGGTCACTAGTGAATGAGATTGATTAAACCAAATTTTTGCCCACTGCAATCCACGCTCAACCTAAGCCAAACCCATAAGTTTGGTCTCTCTCACGCTTACATTAACATTTACTTGTTGAAAAGGGTTGCACAATTATTCTCGTGGAAAAGTTGTTTTTGCCAACTTGAATTAACTTTTATGTTATAATAAAATAATTTTACATTTTAACCACTGTTCTCACCTTAGGTCATCCCAAAACTCCTCTACACCCTAACTCAAACATTTATACATTGTTTAAATCAAAGTTCGAACATGAAATCGCACATTGAGCATTTTACACCGTGACCTATAACTGAGTCATACACGCTCATTTTTGGTCTAAAACACATGGAGTTTCTTCAGTTGGGTTCTATTCTTCATGGGGTTCAAGCCCCCATTCTCAAAATGGAGTTTTGAGGCACTTTTGTGACATTAGTTCTAAAACCCAAAACCTGCAAGTGGCAGCTTCGATTCTCCATCCATCACACTTCTACTCTTCCTTGGATGCCTTTTTTTTTTTTGGTTTGACGGTTAAGAATATTCTAAACCGGCATATGCACACTTACTTTGAGTGAGTTATTTTACATCAAATACAACAATTACTAAGCTACCATGGAAAGGGAAACATTATAGACAATGTTCTTTCCACTCCGTTATACCTTGTTTGTGACTCGTGTGTGCTGTTTATAAAAGAATCCAGGGTCAAAATTCTCCAACTTCATACATATATAATCTTTTGTTCATATCTTTCATTTTTTTTTATTTAATGATTGTTAGGCCCTCTCCTTGTTCTGCCCCCATAGAAATGTCATGATCAAATTCATTTCCAATTTGACATTTAACTGTTTTTGAAGTTCATTTACCTACTATAACTTTTTTTTTAATACAGTAATAAGAAAAAGAAATCGAACCCACGTCAAATAAGTAAAATAAGTAGAAAATACACTTTCAGATTAAAATACGTTGTTACCGACCGTAACTATTAAATACTCTAAACTGAGATTTCAAAACTATTTTTCTCTTATATATCCAATTAGGTTCATTCTAGGATTCTGCAACCAAAGTTTTGAAGGTTAAATTTATTTTCAATTTATGATTATTATAATTTTAAAATTAAAATAATCATAAATTAAAAATAAATTTAGAGAAAGGTTATTGGCACTCTTCACAATACACTTACACTCCAAATATATATCATTTAATGTCCAAATAATGTACATTTTGGAGTGTAATTGTACAATTGGAGAGCTAAAACTTATTATCACTTTATTAATTAGACTGAAATATTTGAAGTTATATGATAAATAATCATAATGTTTTAATTTTTATTTTCATTTTTTTAGTTTTAAAAATTTATTACATTAATCTAAACTTTAAGTAAGATTATAAATGAATTAATTTAAATCGAAAAGTATAATTTTTAAACTTGACTTATTAAAATAAATAAATTTTAAATTTTATTTAAACTCAATTTGTGAATTTCTAAAACCGATTCTGAACAGTTTTTAATTGAATCATAAATCAAATTTAAATAACTTAATTTTTTTATATAATTTTAAACTATGCATTGATTTATCGAATTGTATTAAAAAAATATTTAAATTTAAATTATTTATAGTATGCTTTACAGTACCAAATTAAAATGGCAAGTGCGTGAGAAAACCGTTAAGAGGGCCCACACGGCCGTTCGTCACTTGTATAGTTCGACGAGGCGGCTCTTCCCTGCGACGACCAAAGACATGCTATACTACATCATACTCACCGTCCCCATGTCAAAACTCAAAAGGCACCTTCGCATTATTTTCCCCCATTTTTTTTTCCTCAAACCCTAAACGGCCCTTTTTTGACCTGTATACACGGAGACAGACATATATATATATATATATATACACACACGCACACAGACAGGTAAATAAGTCCGTATTTCCGTCTAGAAATTGACGACACGGTCTTCACCGCTGTCGCGTTCTCTTGAGACTTCTCTCTTCAACAATCGGAGTTGTAGATCGTCTCAAAATTCACCACCCGATCTGTTTCAAGCTTGATCGATCGGGTGTGTCATTCTTTTGTTTATTTGTTTGAATTTTGAGATTTGAAAGTGTGATTTGATTTAATTTGACTGACACGCGCCAAGAAATGTCAAATTTGTATGGGGACTTCAATCAAAAGATTGACTATGTATTCAAGATTGTATTAATTGGGGACTCCGCAGTAGGAAAATCGCAACTATTGGCGCGTTTCGCAAGAAATGAGTTTAGTTTGGATTCGAAGGCGACGATTGGAGTTGAGTTTCAGACGAAAACGCTTGTTATCGATCACAAGACCGTGAAGGCTCAGATTTGGGACACTGCTGGACAAGAAAGGTAAGTTTCTCCCTCGTGTTTATTATTTGTTTTCTGATGATTGTGGAAATGAAATAGTTTGATTCGCAACAACTCAAATTAGTTTTGAGGTGTGATGTAAGAATATTCTGTGTAATTGTGTCGAATTTTCAACTAGGTTTATTTGTATAGCTATTTTTGGAGATCCACTATCCTATTCCTAAGGATGACTACGAGTTTGAATAAAAGAGTTGAATCGGACTTTGATTTATGAGATTGACATACGTGTCAGCTAAGTTAGTAATTACTAGAGATTGTACAATTTGAGGTGCCAATAGAGTTCTTCAAGCTTCATTAGAGTGTGTCTGAAAAAATGGAAGTTTCTCCATGGGGAGAGTGAAGATTGACCAAGTCTGGTGCCCTTCCATAGAGAGACTCTAGAGTCCGGTGGGAAGACTTAGAACTACATTTTGTTGCATAATAGTTTATCAGAGAGTGTGCATAGAAGTACTTCAATCCTGAGTTGATTACATATTTTCATCACATGTTTTAAGTTTGTGATCAGTTTTACTATTATGGTCTGATGATATGTGACGCCCTTTCTTTACTAGAAATGTCTCGCTATATGCAGAAAAGGCAGTAATAGGTTTGAGCTAATTATACTTGAAGCTATTAAAATAAAAATGAGTCGTTGAAGATTTGTCATTGTTGGCCCAAACTGATGATGGATTATGTATTTACCTCATGGTTCTCAAAACTTAGAAAGAGTGTGGCTGTTCTGACTCTTATTTTCTTCTTACCAGATGGATGCCTTTCTTAAGTAAGAGAGCGAGATAGAGAGAGAGAGAGAGAGAAGGGGGGGGGGGGGGGTTGTATTGTAGCTTTCCATTAGTGGGTGCGAGGGAGAAAGGACTGAGGTCCTGGCCTGGTCTTTCGTTAGACTTTAGGCAGTCTTAGAACATAAGTGGCTTTCTTTTCTTGGGGAAGACACTAATAACTTGATTAACACAAAAGCTTTCTTTTTCTTTTTTCCCCTTGGTCTTCTTTTGGATAAGACATTAATAACTTGAGAAGACATTAACGGAAAGTAAACATTACACATGCTTATGGCTTATGCAAAGTAGATACTAGATAGAGTAGAGATTTGTGCAACTCAATGCCTTGTTTTACTAATTACCAATTGGAATAGGATTATTTGTTACTGTGTCTATTTTATTGTCGTAGTAAAGACTAATGACCAAGTGATAAATCAGGGAAATTGTTCCGATGTGAAGGTTTTGTTATCCATTTTCACTGAAGGGAGAGGTTGAAATGAACATTGTGTGTAGGATTAGAAGTTTAGAACAATATGGAACAAAATCTCTAGAACGTTTCCTATCAAACTAAGGGAATTTTGGGAAGACAATATTAGCCCAGGCATGATTTATGTTATGGAATGTCAACAACCACAAATAAAACTTTCATAAATGATCATTGCCAAAATTGTTAGATGGTCACCATGTGCAGTTGTTATGACTGCACCAGTGAGAAGCTTTAAAAGGCCAAATATGTGGATTAAGGGCCTTGAGTTAGCCTGAAAAGACATGTTGGCTTATGATTTCACCAAAAAAACTTATGAACTAGGGAGTAAGGCAAGATAATGAGTGTAATGGATCTGAAGTGGTTAGGAGAAGACTTTGCTAAGGTAACTTATAAAATTGGTAGATGACACATAAAAAGTTAAAAGCAACCAATTAATTTGGTTTTGTAAATTTGCTATTGCTCATGTCATCAATGAATAACTTTTTATTATTGTCTAAAATATCGAGGTCAACTCATTGTGGCAAAAATTATTTGGATGTTTAAAATTGGGCTAATATTTACAGTGTGTTTCGATGTCTTCAGGAAATTAAATGGGAGGATTTCGTTTTACATAGAATTTGAGATTAGTGCGTTGGGTTATCCATAGAATTTAGGTAAGAAACCTTTTGTTTGAAATAAGTAAGTTTTATGCTTTTCTGTATTGCCCAGCAAAAAAAAATGGTGAATATTAGGATATTAATTAGTGCCTTGTTTTCTTTCTTTCTTTTCCTTTTCTTTTATCCTCTTTTGCTGGTGCATCTCCATATACCTTTTTCCAATTTGTGATAAACCATGTCAAACACAGTGGAATAATTTAGTTTCTCTATGATGCTAAACCCTCCTTTTAATTCTTAAACTAGACCTAAGCCTCGGAAAGAGACGAAGAACCTTGTAGAATTCCAAACTTTCATCCATAATTTTTGGATTTTTCCAAGTGCAATTAGGTTATTTGATCTCATTCTTTGAGAAGCACAAATGAGTGATCTCACTTTCATGAAGATACGTTCTGGTTCTTATGTACTTTAGGAGCTTTGCTTTCCTTTTGTCTTTTGTTTTCTTTCCTTTCTTGGCGGTGTCATCATTTTTGAAGATGCAATGTTGTTCATGGAATAAGTTTGCAAATGCATGGAACTGGCCTACCAAGGCTCTGTATCAAAAAAAATGAACACTTGAAAATAGAGATGGTATGTGTAAAAGGCATTTTGTGGTGTATACACCGGATATTCTGTAGAGTGAGAGTCAGTTAGTCATACTGTTCAGTTTCTACCCAGACCTGAAGTACCAGAATAAGACACCAGGTTGTATACACTACAGAGATTAGAGTGGTGCAATATTGGCACCTTTGGTTCTTCCATTAGTGAAAAATGTGTGAAGGACTATAATAGACAAAGATAACATACTATGTGGAGCCCATAACAATCGCATCAATTACTTTTGCTATCCACAAGAAGGTTTGACAAACTTATAACTTATAAGTTGGTTCAGTAGCAGGGATAATTGACATCACTGTTCAAATTTTCAAACATGTCTGAAGCTAGTTGTCCTCCAAAACATGGAAAAACAAAACAAAAGAAATATATATTGTATGGACACCGTTGGTTCATGTGCATTGGATGTTTCATCTTTTCACATCTCTTGCCTTGTTTTGATCCATTGCAAAAAAAAATTATTTTGGTTTTCTTTCCTCTTAATATGATACCCTACCCATATAGAAGTTTCCCTTTAATCTTAATCTAATTTCTTAACTTTTTTACTCAAAAATTTGATAAAAGCAGGATATAATCTTTGTTTTGATGGCATTTTTTTAAATCCATCATAATCTAATGCAGGTAGAGATTTCTTATTTGGCTAGATTTTTCTATTAGGTTGCAATCTCGTAAATTGGCATATGTTTCCAACATGTATGCACACTCTGAAAAAACATTAGACACTAAGTTTAGGCTAGCGGTAGAGTTGATCTTAGTTTTAAAGAATGGCAAGGGAATGCTTTTTTCTCTTCTTTTTTTTTTTTGATAAGTAACGAGTATAGAAGTCGCCCAAGTACAAAAGAGAGAAACTCAACTTAATATAGTTTCAAGACACTAAAGAAATCTACTAGATCTCCTACCGAAGGATTACAAGAACCTTTAATCCATACATACAAAGAGTACCAAAAAATGCTCCTAACCCTATACAGGGGGATTTCCACCCCCTCAAAATTCTCCCATTTCTTTCTTTCCAAATGTTTCAAAAAATAAAAAGAAGAATGACCATCCCAAGCCTTCCGAATGTGCCGGATTTTGCACCCACTCTTCCAATTAGCCAAACACTCAAAATTTGTCCTTGGCATGACCCATAAGCAACCAAACAAAGCAAAGACGCACTACCACATGTCTCTTGTTGCCTCACAATGGAGCAAAAGGTGATTCACTGATTCATCCTCCCTTTTGCACATTACGCACCTATTGGCCAATTGGAAACCCTTTTTTTTAAGATTGTCATTCGTCAAAATGGTCTCCCAAGTCACTGCCCACCCGAAGAAAGCCACCTTCAATGGTGCCTTTGTCTTCCATATGCTTTGCCATGGGAAGTTCGAATCACCTCTCCTCAATAGAATCTTGTAGAAGGACTTAACTGAGAACTCCCCCCCATCCCTTCCTATCTGATCTTGGCTCTATGGTGTGGAAGGAATTTGAACTTCCGCAAAACCTCCAATAACCGAAA
Organism: Nyssa sinensis; assembly: GCA_008638375.1. NCBI lineage: Eukaryota > Viridiplantae > Streptophyta > Magnoliopsida > Cornales > Nyssaceae > Nyssa > Nyssa sinensis. Next base: position 37,085,374 of record CM018052.1, read on the forward strand.
CAGCTCCTCCACTTCCCAATCATGGAAAGGCCTTCCTAAGAGTGGAGTCCAACATACCTCTCTTTCTTTTCTTTTTTAAGTTTCGTCTTGTTGAATCACCAACTCGGGGTGATGTGAGGTTTGGACATAGGACATTTTGCTTGCTCTGATACCATGTTGAATCACCAACTCATCTAAAAGCTTAAGTTATTAGAGAGGGTGTAATTTTATTATTATATTCTTTAACACATCTAGTAGGAGGGATATTGATAGAAGAACCATCTTTGCTTGGTTATTTTTGTCAATCTTGTCACTACAACCAGATTTGTAAAACTCTCTAGGTAAACAAGATTACCTGCCAGGTTGAAAGTAGTTATTTTTAATTGTGGGGGGAATTTCGTTGTGCTATATTTGGATGGATGGACCTCAAATGAAAGAAGTTGGGATTCAATTGTATATAAGAGTTGTTATTGGAGTTAAATTGCTAGACATGAGGGGATGTTAAGGTAGCAGTAGGAGACATAATTTATTAGGATCATTTATAAATTTCAATTAGAATCCTTCATGGATTGGATTTCAAATAACTACATTTATGTTGTTATTTGAAATCCACAGATTTAATATTCTGAAATCAATTCATATATTTTGTTGAAATATAAATCTAAATTTAAGCTAATATTCCTTAAATAATTTTTCTCAGGGTGGTGCTATTTCACTCCCTTTTTGTTCAAAGGCGCTCCACCCCTATAATTAAAATTACACAATTTTCCTTGATTAAAATATTACAGTTATAATAAAACTGTGACTTATACTCTGTAAAATATCATGATTATAGTAAAAATCGTGACTCATGCTCAGTAGACATTATGGTTATATGTTTGAATTGGACCGAAACAGAATACACAGAATTGTGAATTAGTAATTGTTGGAATGAAGGATGAATGGTTGTTATGGTTAATCTTTTCTCTCTACCTTTTTCTTTTCTTTGTTGTGTGTGTGTGTGTTTTTTGGGGGGGGGGGGGGGGGGGGGATGATTTCACTCCCTTTTTGTTCAAAAGCGCTCCACCCCTATAATTAAAATTATACAATTGACCTTGATTAAAATATTACAGTTATTTTTAATAAGAATCACTGTAAAATATCATGATTCTAATAAAAATCATGACTCATACTCAGTAGATGGTTATATGTTTGACTTGGACCAAAACAGAATACACAGAATTGTGATTTAGTAATAGTTGAAATGAAGGATGAATGGTTGTTATGATTAATCTTTTCTCTCTACCTTTTTCTTTTCTTTTCTTTCTTTTCTTTTCTTCTTCTTTTTATTTTTTTTGGGGGGGGGGGGGGGGGGGAATGGTGGTTATGAGTCATGGCAACTCAAATATATGTATACTTTCACGATCATGCAGAGGGTGGGGTCTGAGGAGATTCTTTCCTTCAGATTGGATTTTGGTTGCTAAAGTGGAATTGTGCCTTACATGTCCTCCTCCTCCCCCCCCCCCCCCCCCCCCCCCCCGGGTTTCTTTTTTGCCCCTGAACTTGATGAATAGTGCCCTATGGTTTTTGGATACTATTAATGAAACAAGCTATGGCATACAGAGCAATATTGGCCAACAAAGACGAGCCAACTTCTTTATACGATTGGAGAGATGGAATGAGCATGTTGACGCAGATGGCTGGAAACTCAGTAAATGATTACTAGGAAAGCTTTGCTGTTAGAAAAAAGGGTATTAGATATATAGTATGAATGAGTAGGGTGGCGATTCTTGAGGACATTCAGGTTATAATTGTGTTCATATGACTAAGCAGATTACTAAAACACGTTATGCTCAGGTTACCAGGTCTGACCAATTTAAGTAAATGTGTCCTGTTGACCCCTTTAGAACACAACACAATCCCATCAAGACCTGTCTGAGCCTTCACGTTAGGGTGTTTTTGCAGATGTAAAATAAGTTATAACTAAATGTAAAACCAAGGAAACCCTGGCTACAGATTCGTTCTTACTTTCTGCTCTTCTCTTTCTTAAAGTTCCTTTAGTTTTGTCTCTTTTTTTTTCAATTTGAGATCCTGAACCTACCTTTTGGTGTGAGCTTTGTTTGTATGCATGAATCCTTAGATAAAAAGTCCAAGTGAGATGGTGATCTTACCCAACAGAACCACAGTCAAGTTTTGAACTCTGATTTTGAAAAAGAAATTGGAGGACAAGCTCATATTAGTTCCTATCATGACTTGTGAAGTTCTAAAACTTCGACATCCGGATAACCATTAGAAAAAAGCAAAAGAATATGTAAATCAACTGCACATTTTGAATTTCTTAGCAAATGTAATTAGAAAGAGATGTCGCTATTGTCTCCTGTCTTTTTATTCTCCCCCTCCCTCATTTTTATTTATTTTTCTGCTGCTTCTTCCTCTAAGACCATATATGAGTTTTTCTGTTTGCATACACATGGTGATCACAGATATCGAGCAGTGACAAGTGCATACTACAGAGGAGCTGTGGGGGCAATGCTGGTCTATGACATGACTAAACGCCAATCTTTTGATCACGTGGCAAGGTGGTTAGAGGAATTGCGGGGCCATGCTGATAAGAATATTGTTATCATACTTGTAGGCAACAAGTCCGACTTAGGGACCCTTCGAGCTGTACCCACTGAAGATGCCAAAGAGTTTGCCGAAAGGGAGAATCTCTTCTTTATGGAAACATCGGCCCTTGAGGCAATCAATGTTGAATCAGCTTTCCTTACTGTCCTCACAGAGATTTATCGAATCATCTGCAAGAAGGCCCTCGTTGCCAATGAGGAAGCAGAATCTGGAGGGAGTTCATCACTTCTCAAGGGAACCAACATTATTGTCCCTGGCCAGGAACCATCTTCAGGAGGGAGCAAGTCCTACTGTTGCATGTCTTCCTAGGACTGTTTTTTCACCGATGGGGTCTTTCTGTGACCTCTGGTAATGCTTTATTTTATATTTCTTGGTTGCTTTTGCTTTTTTTCAATTTCTTATAATCTCTCGTGTCTTTAACTGCTTGACATGACTAATTTTTCTCCTTTCAGGAGATCGTGCAGCACCTTTGGTACACCAGGTGATCTTTGTCCCTGTTTGTATGAAGAGTTGCTTGTTGATCAGTGGTGTAGATTTGGGTAGCTCAAACTTAGATGAGAATTTTCATGTGAAATTTGTTATTTCTAACTTCATGTTGCCATTATCAATAGCCACATCTGCTTGTTGAGACAATATACCTTTTATGTGAGGTGCAACTGTACCCTAAAACATAGCCAGACTGTTGATTGACTCGGAATATAGAAAATATGCCTTTAATTGTTAGAAAAATGTTTTGTATGAAATTACAGGCCTCAGATGATTTGGGTAGGTCCAATTAGTGATGGAATTACTGCCCGGTTCATAACTATTGGTACCTCCCAACGAGTCAGTCATGGTATTACCCGACAAACACTTGTTACCAATTGCAAGTGAAATAAGCTCCTATGAAGGAATTTTATATATGATTTGTGCGGCAGCTTCAATATGTGAGGACTAGGTTTTTCTTTTCCATGTAGAGTGATCATGTAGATTTTAAATTTTATTTTTATATTAGAAGCAGCATGCCTGCATATGAGCTTATTTGTTGTAGTAGTAGTAATAGTAATAACAAATAGATTTATGGGCAGGTATATAAAGAAGGAAGAGAGAGGTATATAAAGAGGAGGTTCAGTTGAACCCATATTCATGAGCAGTTAGTCGTGAAAAACTAAAGCCAGAAGGCCCATAATCATTATGCCACTGAAAATATATATATATACACACACACACACACACAACTATTCCAGCAATTGATCTTTATAATATATATTAATGTGTTAGTTATTAGTAACTCCGAATGCCATTACACCCCCCCCCCCGGGTCCTCTCTCTCTCTCTCTCTCTCTCTCTCTCTCCTCTCTCTCTCTCTCTCTATATATATATATATATATATTAAAATATGTATAGGACTATTATCTATCTTGATCTCAGCAATTTTCTGTCGATATCACGCATCATACGAGCAATCGACTAGTTTGGATAAAATATTGGTAATATACCTTGCTGCATTCTTTCAAAAGCTAAGCTTCAGAGGGCATAATTTATGCTTTCGATAACTGGCCATCTTATTCATTCGCTGAGTTGACAATTTGGTGAGTTCAAGTAGGATCATTAAATAATTTCATCATCATTTAGACAATTAAAAGCAATGATTACGGAACTATATTTTTAGATATTTGATGTTTTTTTTCAACATAACAGGTCATGTTCATTGAAAACAGATGAAAATTTTGATCATTTTGTACCTGTCATCATTTCAAAGAAGAAAAATAAGCTCTCCACCAATCATTTTTTTAACCATAACCAATATTGTCAGATTTTTGTAAGCATTTAGCATTAAAAGCATATTTCCATAAGTTCAAAAACATGTTTTTTTAACAAGTAAAAAATCAATTTAGAAACATTTTCAACATCCAAAAGAATGTCAGCAAGATACATAATGGCTAGATCAAAAAGTTTACAATCCCTAACATCCTGTGTGATGAACAATGGAACAAATATTATTACAAGCAGCTTAACAACACATTTCATTTGCAGCAATTTTCAAATGCCATTAGCAGCATTAGAATCATGCATTCTCAAATTATGAGTTATCAGATTCAAAGCTCACCTTTATTTCCTTTAAGATTAATCACAGCAAGCTCTTGTTCTACGAATTCTCCTGCACAGATGGGGGGATAATTGCTGGCAAGTGGAGATTCCGCAAAGTGACCTAAAGGCTTCAACACAGCATCGGATGCTATGTGTGCAAACAACTAGATAAGACAGAAGAAAGATAAGTCACAAAATAAGTATAACTCTTCTAAAATACCTAGTTACACCGATAATGATGATATTTTTTTTTCTTCACTCACTGTTGAGGATACTCTCCAGAGGCTGCGATTTTGCTGCAATGCTAGTTTAACTGCATCAAGCGTCCTATTCGTCACGACGACTTCATGCATGCCAGCAATGCAGTCTCCTGCTGTCAACCATTCTATCTGCACAAACAAAACAGTATCAGGTGTATATCATAGACGGCCAACATAAAGCTCAAGGAAACAGCATTACAGCAAACTTATTTAGCAATAAAATTCAAGCTACAAAGTGATAAAAATAGAAATGCAAGGGAGTGGGGACTTAATGCAAGAACCCCAAATACCAAAAGTATTATGAAGACAATTAATTCTATAACATGACATGCATCTTTAATTAACCTTTTGGTAAATGGTAACATAACTTTTTCATTTAATCTGTCCACCACTCCATCTATAATGACACCTAATGACTCCTTATGTTCTTTATTCAACAAAATGATTCATTTAGTTCAAATTATTCAATACAAAGCTGGAGAACCCCTAAATTAGGACTTCAATGATCAGATAATCCCCACCATTGTACAGTCTGGACAAACTGATAAAATGGTTACAATTGACGTCATGTCATCTTCGTGAAAGTTGGAACTAGGGAAACCCAGTGTTCTATCATTTCATTGGGAGATAACAACATGAGTGGAAACTTATAATGCATTCAATCATTTGTATGGTTGAAATAGTAAAGTGTTTGTTGCTTACAGACTCCAACATTGAGTGGTTCTTTTCATTTCTCACAAGCCTCTTCAAGATAGCTTCTGATGAAAACCCGCACATCAGTTGGTCAACTAGCTCTCATTATTAAGCACATAAAAACACCAATCATAATATGCTATTACCTGCTTTCCTGTCTGAATGAGGAGACATCCTATAGGAACCTTCACTTCCACCTTTTGACCATTTCTTAGCCAAATATTTAGACCAGGAAATCTACTTCTGCCATGAATTGTTAGGAAGTTAAGGTCAGAGTGATATCCTGCAAACACCGTGCCCTCCTGGCCATAACGTCGAAGGTCACTCCCAGTTGGAGCAAGCAGATGTGGTCCCTGGGGTTTGAAGAGAGAAGGCACTTGTCAAATATTGCATAAAATTGAAAAAAATGAAATTGCTTGTGGGAATGAAACAACATGGTTCATGCATCAATTACGAAAAATCAAAGCCAAATATCAATTTTTCACAAATAATAGAGGGGACAAAAAAATTTAAGTTTGGTAAAGGCTGAGAAATTACCCACAAAGAACATATTCAGGAGGGGGTACACACACTACCGGTGGATAATATGTATTTTCCAAGTCTTATATGTTTAGACACAAGGCTATTTATCCCTTAAGCAATTACTAGAGCATCAACTTAGTTATCACATTGTGAATACCAATTTACACAAAAGGAAAATGGGAAAAAAAAAAAAGAAGAAGAAGAAGTTGACGTTGGCCTTCATGTTACTATTGATAATTTGATATATCCAATTTGCAAGTTTAGAAATTTTCTTACTGTTCTTTTGTGTTTCTTTTGTTTGAGCAGCTCCAAGGAAAAAGAAAGTGCATTGTAAAATAACAGTCGGGCACTTACCCAACAAATTTATATGGTCAGCATCCAACAAGTCCATACAGTTAAATCAAGAAATCCCAAATTAAGCAGAAGTAAAAGGCTCAAAGACATGGAAACTCAGTCTTTAATTTGGCTGTAATAGCATCAGAAAGAGATGAATCAGATCAAGCATTAGCAATTTAGCATAAATGCAGCTAGGCATCAATAAAGCAATCCTAATGGGAATATTTTCCATTCATCCCACAATGTTCCCACTCAAGGAAGGAAAATATATTAATATGAGAAATGAGCAATTTTGCATTACCAAATTTTTCAATGCAATCTAACTAGTCCGCTCAAAATCAAATTTATTTCGTTGTCTTATTTTCCCCTTCTGATTTTAGAGGTTCCACAGAGAATTGACTTGAAGACAAATTCAAAATACAAGTGATGAGACAAGAAAAGGTATTCACCTGCTTCATAAGAGAAGTAAATGCGTCCTTTGGCAAGCCAAACCCAATTGCTGCCATTTCTGCGACAGCCTGAGAAAAAATTTTGAAATATCAGATATGCAGAAGATATGCAGAAGAACCAATATTAGCCAGATGACAAACCACTCTGATGCTTCACCTCTATTGCAGAAATCATTTTATAACCCCATGTGTCCATGGTGTCTTTCCATTCGGGAAATCCTTTGGGTATGACAGGCTCAGAATTCAATTCCTGCATGAGAGGGATTCTTGTTAATAACAATAATCAGACCACCTTAATATTAAAAAAGAAGAAGAAGATGTGAGACCTGAAAGTGGGTGTTTGATGGCCGAGGACCAACTCTCCACATGTACCGCCACTTAGGATCTGGTCCCGTGGGGGTGGATGGTTGAAACTCCTTGGGCATTGCCCTTAACTTCTCTTGCATTTCCTCATCAACCAAACTACGAGGAACTTCAACTCCTTCAGGTGTTACCCCAACCTGTAGTTCTCATTTACACCAGAATTTCTTTTAAAACAAGCACCCCACCAATGATAAACGCAACCTTACACTATATGCACCAGCAGACAAAGCAAAATCTTCCTAGTGTTTTGTTTATTCTCTTCCATTTCCTTCTTTTCCAATATAATATTACCCTTTATATAGTTTTCAACACTAACATAACAATTGGAAATGGTAAGGTCTTGAGAATAAAAGACTATGTCCCCATGAGGTCCCTTGTTTGAGCTACGCTGAAGTCATACCTTATCTAACCTGATATGCAGTTCTTTGAGGCAAGTTATACACTCTCTAAAATTTTACCTTTCTTCTTCTTTGTTGCCTTCTCTTCTCTCCATACTCGCGCACAAGAAGGTTTGTTGTTTTAAGTTGGCGATAGTTAGCTGAGAAATTGGTGAACTGGGTTTGCTTATTTTTATGTAAATTTGATTCATTTGCTCTTTTGAAGTTTGGACTTAGGCCTTTTTACATTCTCTGTCTCTCCATATCGTATTGTTGTTTGGTCTAAGGACTCTAAACCATATATCTGAATTAATTTGGATTATGGACTTGTTTAATAAAACCATAGCTGATAAAAAAAATTCTATCCATTATAAATCCAAAAGGGAAATCCGGTGTATGGATTATGGACTTGGTTTGCATGCCTCCTTGTGTATCCGGTGGGGATGGTCTCAACTTGAAAGGGGTCCAGCCTCCAGGAAATCCAAAATACCAAAATAAATAACTAAAACGGCGAAAGGGAAAAAGAAAAGGCACTATAAAAATTGGTCAACATAAAATCCTTTTTTTCTGATTTAACTTGATAAAGCTGAGTTAATTACAAATGCTGAATGAATTGTAATTGATTTTATGAAAGTTCTACCAAATTTATAGGAGTTCTGTTTGCCACCAATGAATTTTTAAAGATACATGGAATCCTGTCAGTTTTGGGTGGTCATATTGTCCCCCCTCTTTCCTTCTGTGTTGACCATAGGTTGGTTTTTATTGTGTTTTTTAATTTTCCATTTCCCAACCTGGATAACTTTTTGTGGGAAAAAAATGGAATAATAACACTATACCAATGTGGTCCACCATGTTCAAACAGTCTGTAATATTAAATTCTAGACCTACATTGGACCGAATCAAAATGATCAAAACTATGATGCAACTTCACCTTAATATTACAGAGTCATCAACAGAAAACCTTTCAGAACTCTTACTTCTATTGAATCGAAGCATCAAATATGTTGTATAATCAAAAATGCAAACTCTCAATCATTTCCCTTTTTAACTTTGATGATCTGTTTTGTTGCTAAGAAGATTTATGAAAATAAAGTCCAATAGAATTCAAATCTTAAATTAACAAACGCTAGCTTTACCTACCTGCTACCGCCTAATACAATCCCATGCCTAAGTTAAGCAAAGCTACACATTTACTCAAACCAAAACACCCATGCCTAAATTAAGCAAAGCTACACATTTACTCAAACCAAAACAGCATACACATATAATAAACACAATAAAACACAAATATATAAATGAAAAATGTTGAGACCTGATAATGTAGGTGAGGACGCTCTTGCAGTCGCTTGAACTCTTCGGGTTGTTCGAAGTACTTTTCCATCATATCAATGAAGCGATCGTTGTCTTCTGCAGAACATCTCGGATCCTTCACCAGCAGAGCTCCGGTGTCGCTTAGGGTTCGACTCACCTCAGAACACAGGCTCTTCAATTGGAGATCCAGCTGCTCCTCCAAATTCAGCGGATCACCGCTAAATTTATCGGAAATCTCTAAATATAGAGCGAGATCTATCACCCGGAGCTCCATTTGGTTCGTTTCTAGACTCCAGGACTCGGGAGAAAGAGAGCGAACGCAAAAAAAGGAACCGAATAGCTTTTGCTTTTTGATTCGTAGCGTTGTCTTGTCGACGACTCGACGATGGCGGGAGAATATTTATTTAATGGTCCGCAGCGCATGTTAGCAGCACTAGGTTATTGGCGTTGAGATTGTCTTGCGTTTGGTTGGATCACGTCAGCTTTTACTTAACGTGAAAATACACTTTCGACGTGCTTCTAACGGCAGCTCGGGGATAGGGATGGCAGCTTCCAAAACTTCGAATCACTTTATCCGATGCACTGTCAGAAAGTCATAATTCAGAAATTAATTTACATTATGGTTGGAGGAAAAGAAATTGAAAAAAAAAAGAAAGGAATGAGAAGGAGAAAGAGTTTTTATATCATGTGTGTTTTAAAAATTAAGAAGAAAAGAGAGGAAAAGGGAAAAAGAGGGAGGGAGAGTTTAACCCTTATTTTAGCAATTTTGTTATTCCTTTAAAAGTAGACGGAAACGGAAGAAAAATAAAGAAAGATTTAATAAATTTTTAATAATACCAATATTATTCTTAAAATTATAAAAATCAAAATAAAAATGATACATCTATCCTAAGGCATCTAAAGAGTGTAATAATAAAATAATATAAAATTCTTTCATTTCTTTTCTCTCATTTATCATTCTCAAACAAGATGAAATGATTATATTAGGCTTTCCTTTCCTTTCCTTTCATTACTTATCCAAACATAAAGGAGAGATTACTCTTTCATCTCCTCTCTTTTCCTTTCCCTCATAACTAATGCACTCCTTTCCTTTCCTTTCCTTTTCTTTCCCTCCTACTTATCTAAACGAACTGTTAATCTCATCTCATCTCATCTTTCTTTGTATGGTCAGAAAACGATGCATTTACCTTGAGAGTTGGTTTTAGAGAGAGACTTTTTGAATGGGTACGGAACAATGACGCATATTAATGTGTTTTTTTAGTAAATAATGTTATAATTTTTAAATTTTTATTTTAAATAATGTATTATCGATATGACATTAGATTATAGAAAATATTTAAAATTATATAATTGATGTGATTCTCTCAGTTGAGTATTATATTATTTGAGATATAAATTTAAGAAGTATAGCATTTTCTTAAGCGAGGTTACACTTTTCAAAGTTACATCCCAAATTTCTATCACATTTGACGTGTCATTGACATGATACTAGATTACTAAAAATATTTGAAATCATATAATTAATATAATTCTCTTACTTCAGTATCACATCATTTGAGATACAAATTTGATAATCATAACATTTCACTTAATGTAATTCTACAATATCAATGTCATATCATTAGGGATACAAATTTAAGAAGCATAACATTTTTTTTTTCAATTGACACTCGTTAAAAGTAAATGGGTCATATCACACTTACCAAAGTATTATTAAAATGACATATTGTCACGTCATTGTACTATATCTATTTAAGAATCTTCCATTAATTTTTTAAATTTTATGAAAAAATTATTCATTAGTTCCGATGTATTACATCTGAACTAATAAATACTTGACACATCAGTTCAATAAATGGGCCACAAGTTGATGTGTAAAGAATAATATTTGAATGTTCATATATATATGTCCCTGTGATGTCATGTACTCACATAAGAGAGAATTTATTAGTAAAATTCATGATAATAAGTCTCAATTCATATAAGTATATGAACACAAATTCATGAGTTATTATTTACTGATCTCAAATGCAGTGCACCCAAATTAATGAATGTTTGTTATATTATTGTGACTCGTATATTTTTCTGATATGACACTTATTTATTAATTCAGATACACTGTATCAAAAATAAAAAATAAAAAATAAAAATTTCAAATTCATGAATCATTATTTAGGGATAAAATATTCATGGACGCAGGTGCAACCGCTGAATCCTGTCTCTTTCCTTTGACCAATTAGAATAATATAGTCTTTCTTTTACCATTCTTATAATCCATTACATGAAACCTCTTGCAATTTATTGTTTTCTTTGATGTTAGTGCATGGCCAGGCCTTAGTTTAATCTAATAATATACAATATATACTAGGGGCCGAAGGGCGGTTTACAAGGGGCGGGCATGCCGCCCTAACGTTTAGAAAAAAAAAGCATTTTTTTCATTAATGATTTAATAAATTTTTAGATTTTTATAAATCCCCCAGCCAAAAGAATTGTTTTTTACAAAGATCCCCATATATATTAAAAGTAGGTTCAATTTAATTTATCAAAATGATATATTTAAACAAAATAAAAAAGGCTTGAAAACTTATACCTCGTTTAGATAAGCAAGAAAAAAAATGTAATTTGAAAAAAGTGCAGTTTAAATTAATTTTTAAATATTTGTATGAATATATTTAAAACAGACTTAAATAATATTATAGTGTTTAGATTGGGTTGTTAAAATTGTTAATGTGTTATATAGATAGAAAATAAGTATTTCTAAAATAGGAAGTTGAAAAAAGTTTCTCGCTTACACTTTTTCAAAACACATATTTAAATTTAGAAACGCAAACGCCCAAACAAATATTTTAAAAACGTCAAAACAAATATTCAAATATCAAAGGAACTCAATTTAAACACTGAAACACTTATTTCAGAAATGCAACCACTCATTCAAACGTATTTTTAAGTCTTACTTTTAATTTTAGGATTTATAAAGTGAAAATTATAATAAAAGAGATGAAATTAACTAGGGATGGAGAAGTTCACAATACTGTTCTTTTGGTCTACGTAGTTGTATATATTGAGTTTGAGAAATTGAAAATAGTTTTGTTTGATTTAATTTTAATTACAGTGATAACATTTGATTGATAGTATTATGTAACATGTTGATAGTTGATTTGAATTTTCACTTTCACTCGATGAGTATATACATACATATATATATATATATATATATATATATAACATATGATGGTTGTAGGTATTATGATTGTTTTTACTTTTTTCTTGGGGATAATTTTATGTTTATATTTTGTTTTAGCTAATTCCTTCTTTCCAGATTTGCCTTATAGTTTTCAACTTTCAGAAAGGTTAGCCATATACTCAATACAAAACGTGACGCATCATGTTATATAATATGAGCCAAACAAGCTTAGAGTTTCTCCAAACGCAACCTATTCCTCTACCTTGTTGAATTCAAATTCTGAGGAAGCATATGGTTTCTTTTTCTGTTGTTTGTTAAAAAATAGTTATTTTCAGAACTACTTACATCAAACGCCTTTCATATTAATATTTACTTCTTCTCTTTTCGTTTGAGAAAAAAAAAATAATTTTTAAAAGGCTATCCAAGAAATTTTCTCCTCTTTTTTAAATTCCCCCAAACAGAACTCCTTTTCCCCCACTTTCCAGCTTTTGGCAAAGACAGCATTATTGCCCAACCAAATCATGATAAGTGCTTTCCCTACTTTCGTTACGTCATTTCCCACTGAAACTAGAAAAAACGTCGAGTAGTAGTGATGAGGACGCATGAAAAAATTACGTCACTTCATAATAAAATCACAAAAAAAAAAAAAATCTAGCTGTAGTGCTGAGGAGTATGAAAAAATTTAAATTTTACACTATTTTAAGATTGTTTTAAAAAAATATATATTAGAACAGGATTGTTTTTAACCTATTTATTAAACTATGATTCTTTTGAGAAAGGTTATTTAAAAAATATTTTTTATATTAAAAGTGTCTTTTTAAAAAACTTTTTTTTTATATAAAATTTGATTTTTTAAAATAGTTAAAATCATTTTGTAAAAAATGATTTTTTCTTTAAAAAAAGTTTTTTGAAAATAACGTTTTCAAAATCACCCTAATGTGATAAATAAGATTGAAACAACCATAAATTGAAAATTAAATTTTTTTCAACACTGATCCCGGATTTAACTCGAAAAAATTCAATGATCATGATAAATGAGTTATAAACCTGTGATAAAAATAAAGTCATGCTGCTAATTTTATTTAAAATAAATTTTATATGTTATAATTTGATTTGCATGATTATTCAAATTTTCTATACAATTTTACAGTTGAACCTTTTTTCTTCCCTGAAACTAACTAATTAGTTTGAATTAATTTTGAAGAAATAAAAAAGGACAGTGGTCCAAATTCTTGTGCCCAAATATTGGGTAATGTAGTTTCTGATAAATATTAGATACTAATTTTTCGATTACAAATCTAACTTCATGATAAATTGATTGGGAGTTGCAGGGAGACGAAAGCTCCTTGCTCGAAGGGGGTTCAAGAGACGTGCCTCCCGAAGCGAATTTTTTTAAGAATATTTTTTATAGTTTACATTATTTTTTTGTTGTTCTAATACTAAGTATTTATAATTAAGTAATCATACCTCATTATACGATAACTTCTAACTCTCAGATCATAGTAAAATCGTATTAACTTTGGATGTAACACTATTCTAAGATGAACTAAATAAATCTTTCTGTTTTTGTATGTGCATGTGATTTTAGATTCGTTTTCTTATTTACTTTCGTGTTTCATCGTTCTTAATTAAGCGGTTAGAATCCTAACATCAAACTCGAATCCGAAAGGAAGAAAACTATTAATTACTACCACATCAATTATTATTTTTTAAAATAATAGTGATTCATAACATATCACTTTATGTCCATACTAGTGTCCATCAATCACATGAGTATGAGTGATGAATACAACATGAACATAAAGTTAACCAACAATTATTATCATATTAGTTATTTTTTAAATAATTATGTTATTAATTAATAACTCTAATTATTTGACAAAAATTGCTCATCAATCTCGTGTTTTATATTCGAGTAAAAAAAAATATATCTGACACATCGATAACATATGTAAGTCATTGTTGATATATTATATATTTATCGACTTAGTACAATATATCCCTCACAAATGATTAACAGCTCACCTAATGATCAAGGCCGGCTCAATATAATTGAGGGTCTAAAGCGAGAAAGTAACAACTCTTAATAAGGCTTTTTTTATATTATAAATTTTTACTTTGTTTTATATATATATATATATATATATATATATATATATTATATTTTAATTTTTGTAACATAAAATTTATTTATTTTCCAACAAGAGAGATTTATGTATTGAATAAAAATCTACTAATAAATATTTTACATAATTCTTTTTTTTATCTTAATAGACAACAATAAAAAAAAAAATGATTATAATACAAATAAAATTCTAGAATTAAATTATTTTTATGGAGTCTTTATGGAGTTTTTTTTTTATGGAGTTAGATTTTTATTTACCTTAAACTTCTAGTTTCATTATACTATAAATATATAAAATTTAAGATCTTTTTGTAGAGTTAGGCTTTTATTAATCTTAAACTTTTAATTTCATTATACTATAGATACTAAAAATTTGGAGTCTTCTCTTTAGGTGAGGCTTAAAGCAATTTTGAGACTTTTTTATACCGTTAGAGTTTTATTAATCTTAAATTTTTAATTTCATTACACTATAAATTTTTAAAATTTGAGATATTTTTTTAAAATAAAGTCTAAAATAATTATTTTATTAACTTTATGCTTGAACCGGCTACTAATGATACCCCTGCGAATACCATTATCTTAGTTCCCCAATCATTTCTCCAAGCAAAATGTTTACAGAAATTATTCTTGGTTTGACCCATTAGCAATTTTTATGTGCCGTCAATTCATTGCAGACTGAACTTAAAGCCGAGTTTTCAGCCCTCATTGTCCTTCTTACGACTTTCTCAACAATCAAAGTGAGAAGTGTAGACTTATATATATATATATATATATATATACACACACACCAATGGGAAATGAAAATGAAAGAATCGAATTTTCGTTAAAAGGCATAAAAAGGTGAGTAAGATTTTAGTCCTCAAATGACGTGCATTCATTTTCTATAGAAAGAAAAAATTAAGAGTGTAATTTGAATGAGCTAGACTCAAATATTTAAGTTTAATTTAAATTTTAAAATAATTAATTCAAACTGAACTTGATGTTGAACTCAAATAATCAATCCAAATTTAATTATTAATTTTAATTTTTAAATTTTATTCATAATTTTTTTAATAAATTATTATCTTTTTTTTAATTTTGATTATACATTTAAAACTTCAATAATTTTACTCAATTTCTCCTTCTAAAAAAAAAATTGTTAAAATAATTCTTTCAACATAATTTAATTTTAAAAAAATATTAAATGTCAACTGAGTTTTTAAAATTATAAAAATGTAAATAGTAATTCTTGGAATGAATTTTTATTAATCTAATCGTAAATAACTAAAATATGAAAAATATAATATATAAAATATTGAACTCGGTTCAAGTTAAGTTCAGTTTTCAAAGTCTCAACCCAAACCCAACCCTAATTTAGATTAGGTTTGAGATCTTTTGCCTTAGCTCAACTCAAAATGTTAAAAATGAAACCCAAACCCTGAAAATTCTGAACTGAATTCGGGTTGAGTTCGAATTAACCCGCCCAAGTTACACCCTTAAAAAAAATAGCATTCTAATTATGTTCATAATAAATATATTGATGACGTTTATTAAAATATGTGTGTAGCTCATTTGTTCAATGTCCGTCTATTTTTCTGTGTCATGTATGGTCACATACAAAGGGAGAATGTAAGAGTTTGATATATATTATTGGATTCGTTCTCTAATAATATAAACTTTGGAAACAATTGTGGTATTCTTACACCAGTACAAGATCAGCATCTACCTGGCTCAGGAGCTCCTACCATCTCCCTTGAGCACCAAAAACGCATTATGCTCTTACCATCTGCTTTACTCCCATTATGGTCCTTATACCTCGTCTTCTCTGTTCCCTGCTCCATGGACGCTACTCCCAGAATGGCAAAAAATTCCATAAAAGTCACATAATCTCCTTCACTAATCTCCCATCACCTTCAGCGGTTCATGCCTAAAACTTGGTGTTGTAGACTACAGTTATTGCTCCATATGGACACTACTAGAAGTTCATGGGAAAACTATGCATGACAGAACTTCTCGGTTGGACAAAAACACAACCAGTTCCTTCCCATTCAACATGAAAAATTGCTAGTTTATTGACATCATTTTTTTTCAAAAACTTACATGGAGGAAGCAGTATATGTTGGTGAAGAGACTATAAAGCTATTGAACAACATCATATCAAGAATGAGAATGTCATAGACAGATAATGAAGCCACGGATGCTATGAAATTAATTGAGGAGGTGACAGTGCACCAGAGACACTGACCTTAATGTCTTTCATATCCCTTTTGACATATTTAAGCATCAAAAACACACACGTGTATTCTTGAATCTAGCCAACTTCTCGCATCCACATTTTCTGTCATTAACAGAAGATATCAAAGCAACACCGGTGTGCCCAAAATAGCCCAAGCACAGAGAGATGACGACACGTGATTAAGTCACCACGGGAAGTTCCCGACCTCCACACTTCATAGGACAAGGTCCCATGCCAAAGGAAGTGTTGGAAGGGTATCTCACGATACCGAGCACAAGGTGGTACCATGCAGACTAACTTCAGTACAGAGCTCGCAAGCAGAATCCAAGTAGGAAACTGCCAAAAAGCGATAAGCATAATCCCTATATTCTCTCAATTCGAGACCTACAAGGAATGGGATATATATGCCTATATAAGGAGATCGACATAGCCCGTTAAGGTACGCCCTAACTCTAGACCAAAGTTACAGTTCAATTCTCTCTTAGAAAACCAACTGACTTAGCCATCGAAAAGTTCTTCACTGGACTCTCTCTCCGGTGATCTTTTAACCGTTTGTGTTTTGCAAGCTGTTGATCGGGAGGTGCTCTACTATTGATCTCATCAGCCAGAAATTGACCACAACATACACCATCCTGTCCCTCATTTGCATTAAATCATCTCTCTTCCCAGAGGCTCACATCGCGGTTTGACTACCACAAAGCCCTTAGCTCTGTTGATTGTCAGACACCTGCACTTTTCTTATCTGATCCTCATCGAGCATTCTATAGGATTTTTAACTCTTATGCACCCTTATTTCACACTTGTTTCTTTTTTCCTTGCATTGTGACCTTTTCTCCTGAAATGGGTGGGAAAATCCCTGAAAAAACATCCTAGTCTTCTTCAGCAGTACTTTTCCATATTATATAGTTGTTAGGAGCTTAACCAACAGTGAATGACTACAGTTTTGCTCCATATGGAATAAGAAACTATGCATGTTGGAGCATCTACAACTATAAGGACATACTGAAGCAGTTCTTCTCAGTTCCCCGTGAAGAAATAGAAACTTTCCTGAGATCAGTTTTACAGAAAAGTAATATAAGTAGAATATATTGGTTAAGAGATTACAAGAATCATCAACAGCATCATCGGCTCTAAGATTAGTAAACAGTATGTCTGGTGGAGTGGGAGTTATTGTAAGAAATGAGGCAGGATATATCTGTTGGGCGTGTTCAAGTTAGCATTGGGGGTAAATTTACAATTCGTCAATTAGAAGCTTCTGTTGGGCATGTTCAAGGGTAAATTTACAGTTCGCCAATTAGAAGCTTTCTCTCTGCGAGAAGGTTTGTTACGGATTGCTAATCAGGATGGTAAAAGGTTTGATATTGAAGGAGATTCTAAATTGATCATTATTAATATTATGTTGGGAAAACAGAAGTGTCCATGGAATATTTTTAATATTATTACAAATAGTATTAATATTATAAAGGAGAAAGGGTTAGAGATTACCTTTAATCATATTCATAGGGAAGCTAATTTAGCAACGGACTGGTTGGCGAAAAAAACTCATCATTGGAAGAGTAAAATTATTTGGTCAAATGATTTTCCTAGGGATTTTAGTGTTGTTGCAATTGATGATATTAGAGGTAGGGCTTTTGAGAGATTGGTTTAATGTTTCATAAAAAATAAAAAAAAACAGCATCATCACAAGAACAAAGAGCAAAATGTGTCAAGGAATGAACAGTGAATAAGGAGATTAATAAATGGGGTAGGACTGTTGGAGTGCTTACTAGAAAGTTTTTTCTCTCCTATTCTGTCAGCATCTAGATATACAAAGTTTTGGCTTAAGTACATGTAAGGCTCAATACAATGATACAGAGGATTGTGGAAGAGAGTGAAGAAGCAAGGATAAACTGGAATCAGATGGGTGATCAGCATGACTACAAGAGATTTTCTTGATGTTTGTTGGATATAATAGATGAGACTCATATATAAGACTCACTAGAGTGAGTCAAAGCCTTCATCCTAATAAGACAGTTTAGCTCTTCATTTCTTGCTGTTTCAATATTAAAATGGTGGTTACCTTGCTGCTCAACCCTATAACTGAAAAAAGTTAATAATTTCAGAAACTACCTTATTCTCAATTTTATCAACCTGATGAAGAGATCATAATCATCCAAGCTCAATACTGAAACAATCAAAACTCAGAATTCCTGTGTGCATTTCTATAATCCTATACCAGTTTAAAAGTAGTTGTTGATGCTAGTGGAATCTAATAATATCTGAAGGTCTTAACTTTTGATTAATCCATCTGAGTCTCAAGATAAACATGAATGTAATGACATAATTAAATCAGCTCAGACATCCACTCTATAGATTTTTTTCTTATAACTGACCTCAAAATTGGTGACGGAGTTCATAAAGAGGTACACTTTGGGGAGATTCTGACCTTAGCGGGTCTGGCAAAGGCTAACCTTAGGGTGATCGGAAGTGTTAAATTGACATCATTTTCCCAAATGACATGAAATTTACACTATCTTCACCCAAATCAGCAACGTATAATATTATAATCAAGGTTCAATTTAAAATAATTCTTCTAAAAACATATGGCTTGAGCACACACCACAGCTATCACAGAATTACAAAATTAATGACCACATTAACTAGTGTTATGAAAACCAGACCTCGGTATTTTTTGACAGGAGATGTTTGCCAGCACAGCCGCAGCGGTAAGTCAATGGCCATTGACAGAGCCCATCAACCATCCAGACATGATATTCCTGCAAACACAAGACTCATTATTAATGTCTGGGCAATCAAGAGGGATCCAACAACCAGGAAAACTCACTAAGGTTTTGTCCCAAGAGATTCATGGTCAAAGAGTCAATTGAAAGAGAACCAAATATATGAAAGGGGGCAGCATTACCATTTCTTGCAGTTTGGGAGCAGATATGAAGCTGCCCTGAGATTCCTCGAGAAATGCAACTTATTCTGACCACGCTTCCAAGTATGAATCGTTGCTTGGATGGGAAGATTGACAACAGAAAAAATATTGTAGACATGACTCGGGCAGCAGGGATTCCCTTCATAATGCCCATTGTTTTGGAGGGTTGGGGGGGGGGGGGGGGGGTGTTGTTGTCCCAATTGCTCTTTAATTTCTTTTTCATCAACATAATTTAGTAATGTACCAAAATACTGAATAAAAAAAAAAATTCATCCTGTCTTCTGGGTCAATCTAGTATATATGCAAGTGCAACCAATTTGAGTTTTCATTGTTCAAATATCAGTTGAATTTTCTTGCAATTTATATAGATTTTTTATTGTGGTGCTGTTGGGTAATACACAGTAACTCATCGAAGAATACAGCAACATTACCAGTTGCTTTTCAAGATCATTTTAGAATTGGGAAGTAGATATAATTTTGCAGAGAAAGTACCAAGGTTATGCAATTTAGAGCAACATGCTTCACAAACCAGTAGGATTATAAAACACCTATTTCTACAGTATACAATACAGCAAACAAACTTGGTTTTGCAGTCCAAATTTGGGTTTTTCTGTTTACATGACCTAGGTTTGCTATTCAGAGTTTTATACTTTGTAATGAGGAAAACAGTAAGATTATAACACACCTATTTCATCAACAACAAAAAAAAAAAAATTAACAAAGTGAGAGAGAAATAATAACATGGACGACAAATATTCAGCAAAGATGGACAACCAATGAACGATCAGAGATACATCTGAAACGAAGGATTCTACACAGAAAGCCAAAGTAAAGCCGTAACCATCACTAACACTGAAAACAGACAAGCCACCAATCAGCAATAAATCACAGATTTGCTAAATACAAGTATGAAATACTGTAGAACACGCTAAAGTTGCATATTTTCACTGGCCAATATTGATTGGTCCATAATTAACATCAATTGAAAAGAATCGGAGATCCACAACATCTGAAAATGTGATCATGGGAAAAGCGAGAAATGTGTGGGTAGAGGGAGAGAGATTAACCAAATGAAATTGCAACTTTTCATTTACTAATGTTCAAACACAAACATGTAATCAAATTCACGTTCCAAAACTTGCGCTCCGTACATCTATCAACCATTTAACCACCACGGATTTACATCGCCTAAACCCTAATCAAGAACGAACAACCCTAAAATCACAGAACAGAAACACAAACTACACATAACCCAACGGAACACAAAGACCTTCTTTTAAGCCCTTTCGCCGCGGATCCTCCTCGCCAATTGAATATCCTTCGGCATGATCGTAACCCTCTTGGCATGAATAGCGCACAGATTGGTGTCCTCAAAGAGCCCCACCAAGTAAGCCTCCGCTGCCTCCTGGAGGGCGGCGACGGCGCTGCTCTGGAACCTCAAGTCGGTCTTGAAGTCCTGCGCGATCTCACGGACAAGACGCTGGAATGGAAGCTTTCGGATCAAGAGCTCTGTGCTCTTCTGGTACTTTCGGATCTCACGAAGAGCCACGGTCCCAGGGCGGAAGCGATGGGGCTTCTTCACTCCACCGGTGGCCGGAGCTGACTTGCGGGCAGCCTTGGTGGCGAGTTGCTTCCTCGGAGCCTTGCCGCCAGTGGACTTGCGAGCTGTTTGCTTGGTACGAGCCATTGGTGATGAAGCTTCTAGAGAGAACGATAAACAGTATGAGAGAGAAACTGCGTAGTGTGTGTAACGCTGTGATAGGTTCAATGATTTAGAGGGGTATTTATCGGTGCGGGAAGTTGGGCGGCAGGTTTGAAATTTTGCGGGCTCTTGAAAATTGGTGGTTTTGGCCCCTTGGAGGTTAATTAAAGACCGTTGCTTTAAATAGTTATGGATGGTCGAGATCAGCTGGAGAGAACCGAGGCCATTTGCGATCCGTGTGTTGTGTAAACTGCCAGTCACGTATTGCCACATCGTTTCTCTTGTTTTTAGAACTTTTCGTTTTCGTTTGTCTTCCCGCTGCTGCATTCTTGGTCGATTCTCTTGCATCGACCATCTGAATTTTAAATAAGTTGAATTTATTTAACATTTTATTAATTATTCTGCCAAAATTGTCAAATTTTCAATTGGATTTTTTCAAAAATTTTGTTTGAGCTCTTATTTTCAACTCATCAATGACAATTAGGCCATCTCTGACTCTGTTTTTTATTTAAATTTTAATACAAATTTAAATAAAAGTTTTATTTGACTTTAATACTCTCTAAAAATCACATAATTATTATTTAAATTTTTTAAAAAAATTTCTACCGTGACCTAAATAATTCTTATCATGTCTTAAAACTTTTAAATTTTAAATTTATAAATAGTATTGCACTAATTTGAGTTTAAATTTGAGTAAAAACATATCTAATATGAGTTTGATTCTATTATTAAATAATTTTTTTTAATTTTTTTTACTCAAATTTGAGTTTAAGTTTGGTTCATTGCTGGATATACTAGCCTTGACTCATGACTGGCCCTAGAGATGTGAATGGTGAGTGTCGAACCTACGAGTTCGATAAAACAAGTTCCTCACAAGCAATTCTTGCTCTTCTCGACCACCCCTTTTGGAATTTGTAACCTCAAAGACCTTGTTTGGAATACCGAATAAGAAAACGGAATTGGATAGGATATAATTAGATCGAATAAGATATAAATCTTGTGAGATATTGAGGCCCTGTTTGGATACTTTTTCAAAAAGTTGGTTGGATACATAAATTTTGGAGATAAAACCCATTTCTTGTTTTCTTACTTTTTCAAAATGTATCTCTGCAAAAAATCTCAAACCATCCTATCATTGTAATCTGTCTCTCTCTCACCCACCCACATTGTTTAGCAAAAGCCATTACATCTTGCTCTCTCTATCACCCTTTCTTTCTCTGTTCGTACACCCTCTCTCTCTATCTCTCTCTCAGTTTCACCGATCTCAATCCCGTTCCAAGATCTTCACCTTTCTGATGCGTGGAGTTTACGCAGCCCCCATACATCTCGCTCTTTCTATTACAGATTTGACACGAGCAAACCCTTACATCTCTTTCTATCAGTTTCACCGAATCTCAATCTTAAAACAAGATCTCACCTTTTTTTTTCTTCACCTCTCTGATGCGCTCTGTTTTCGAAGCCCCCATCTCATCCATCAATCTTGACCAACAGTGGAGATATTGAGGAGGGTTTCCTCTTCATTTAAGATCAAATTGTTTAGAGAGCCCCTGTATTCATCCTCGACAGATGCTAACAAAAGGGAAAAAGAGAAGGCAAGAAGAAGCTATAACCGATACCGAGCACAAATACACCGATAAGATATTGATTATATCGATTATGATTTGGGCAACTACAGTGCTTTTTTCCCTAAAGTGTTGTTTCTTCCGGTGCTAGTAGCATCTTGAAAATTGTTTGTGGGCTACTTCTTGTCATAGTTGATTCTGACTTCAAGCTGCTACAACCTTTTCAATTTCTTTCAGCATATTTTTGTTGAGAGTTTTTTTTTTTTCATTTCCTTTATCACATATTCCAACCAATTTGGTTGTCCGAATTAGTTATACAACCTTAAGAGTTAAGACTAAATTAGACTTTAGATAGGGGTCAAGGCAGAGAAAATTTTTTGCAAAAATGCTCAATAGAAAGAAAAGCAAAAATGTTGATATGTCGCAAGAACAAACGAATGCTATGACGCGTTTACGCGATGAAATAGTCATGCAAATGTGGTTGAATAATGTAAACAATAATTAAGGAGTAGTATCTATATATAATTTGGTTAACATATATAAATTTTCCCTATTCATGTTAATTTATTTTAAAATAACTTGAAATATGTTAGATTCATTTAATGTTGACTCGTATAAATTAATATATCATACGTTGAAGTTTTTTTAAAAAATAGCCTAAAATTTTTTATAATTATAAAAAATTTAAAGAGATCAGTATAATTTATTTTTTAAATTAAAGTAATATTTAAAAAAATTACTTCTTGTTTTTTTGTGTATATAAATTCAAATTTTTATATATCCAAACTTATTTTCATAGTTTTTAATCAAAAACTGAATTCTAATTAGTATAACCAAACACATTTTCGCAGATTTCAAAAATTCAATTACAAAATTCTGAAACACATTTCAGAAACATTTTTCAAAAAATCATATCTGAATCACTATTCAGACGCAGCTTAAATATTTCAATCTAGTGTTTGGAATTGACCAAAATAAAAGACTTGAATATGTTGTTGTATCTCATTTTTATGTTTAGGTGTCTACCAAATATAAGATTCGGTCTTCAAAAAATATTTTTATGAAAATTATTATTTTTTAAATATATGCATACGAGACATTTAAAATTAAAATTTTATTCACAAATCAACTACAAAATTTAATAACTATAATCATAATATTTTAGAATGTTATTGTACAAGCACCATTCAAGATATAATAATCTCTCATTTTTTAGATGACTTAAAAAAAATCATATTACTAAGAATCATTCAAATATATGGTTACATGCATATATGTGTATATATATATATATAGTAGTCCATTTATTGATATGAAAAATATGTTAAAAAATTTGAACAATAAAAAAAAATATGATTTCTTAACTTGACTCTTCAACGTCTTTGCTTCTTTATATCGCAGTATTGAATATTTTTTTTTATGATGTGACATTATATGTTTATTCGAATGGAATGAAATAATTCTAATGCCACCGCTACATTAGGATAAGTTATACCCCACTAAGTGAGATATAAATATCAAATCGAATGGAAGACACCAAACATGATATAGTATAACATTTATCATATTCAAGTCTCTTATTTTGCCATCCACACATAACAAAAAATTACTAAGCCTTTTAATTATCCAAGCTCAAATCCGAAAGTGATGTCATGACAATCTTATATTTTTAAAATGGCTAAATTGACCCTCTACATCCATATCCTCTCTTGATCTTTCCATTTCTTATGATGCTAATGGCCACCGTTTCTTCTCTCTTAATACCAAGTTTAACATTTCACAAGAGAACCAGAGAAATCGCTCGCGTGATTGTAAAAATATTCAAAGCTCATCCCGACACACCCCAAACTCGAGAGAATTTTTAAAAGCCTACGCCAATCTTGTCTTAACTCCATTTATGAATATCTTATACCCGCCTTATTAAGGATGGGGTGTGGTAATTTGTTATCGTTTATTTATCCTAGATCGATCATATGAAAAAAATAAAAAAAACCAAAACAGACCTAACAAAAATTGTGTTAATTATTACCCCCCCCCCCCCACAAAAGGAACTGCAATGAAATATTAAGGAGCTAAATTTCATCGTCTCTCAAGTTTTAGCCCCTTCATTGAACCATAGGTGAACTGTTACTAAACTTTAGAAGAATCATGGGACTGAGAATACCTTTGGAACTGAACTATAGGTGAACTATCATTGAATTTTAGAGTCAGTATGGGACTGAGAACTATCACTATGATTGCCTTGCTACACTGTTTCACCACCGACTTTATTATTATGCTGTGCAAATAACAAAAATAACCAATGAAAGATATTGCACTGGATTGTGTATATAGAGGTTTAATTTGTGATAAATATAACATCGCTCCAAGATACACATGAATATATCTCATACCCTTATACGGGTCAAACATATCACTCACGTCATAATCATTTTCTCCAGACACTATTTGAAATGACCCAGGCATAACAACACTAATAATCACTACACACCCTGACATATCTCTCGTATTTCAATTCTCATTCAAAGCAAGTGTATAACAATCAATAATAAAATTGTCATAACAATATCTATCATGGTCCACATTACCAATAACCATTTCATCACCCAGATAATAAACATGAATGTTAAACACGATTCTTAAAATCAATTTGGATAGTAGTTAAATCTAATTGAACACATATGCAAAAATTAAACATAAATTAACACCAATTGAATACTAAACAAATATTATTCACACAATAATATATAGTTGTAATTCAAAAATCAACTCAAAACAAAATAATTTGTTAAAGAAAAACCCTAACTTGGACTTGACATGAACATAAATAATACCCAATTAACCCTTAATTTATTAAAGAAAAACCCTAGTTGGACTCAACCAAAACCCTAATTGCACCCAATTAACTCCCAATTTTATAAAGGAAAACCCAAATTTGACTTAACTAAAACCCTAATTACACCAAATTTTCCCATTCTGTTAAAGAAAAATCCTAACTAGACTCAATCTAAACCCTAATTACACCAAATTATAATGAGATTTCTTTTTTCTATGGTCTTTTGACTATCAATTTGAGTTAACAAGAAGGAAGGTCCCTGCCTATTTTTGCAACAAGGCAAGTTCTGTTATAATATGACCAAACTTCAGTGGAGGTATATGGAATTTATCCAAAGAAATAAAAGATGTCACTCAACCACAAAGGCTTCAGTGTATTAAGATTCTACATTCGATATTAGGAATGACACCAGGAAATGGTCGGTGCGGGATGCCCCTTCCCTAACCCTAACCTTGTTTATATTTCTCGGCCGCGCCTAAATATTTATCCCAACCTCGCCCACCCTCCGCCCTGAACCATGAACCTTGATTTTTTTTTTTTCTGTTAGATAAGTTAAAAAAAAAACAATGGTAGGTAAATTAAAACTTTATTATAAAAATAACTAACATAGAGGATAGTATAAGTGTAATACGAGAAACCTTAAAACTCATTTAATTTATATATGGTTTATTGCTAAATATAGTATACTCTAGGAATAAAAATATTTTAATATATAAACGAGAAAGGGATGGGGCAACCAACCCCAAACCCGAATGGGTTTTTAAGAGCCTACCCCGACCCTATTTATGAAACACTAGTCTCATTAGGGACGGGGTGCGGTAATTTGTCATCCCTACTCGAGATCGCTTATTTATCTTAGATTGATCATACGAAACAAATGAAAAAATAAATAATCAAAACAGACCTAGGCCTAAGCTCAACAAAATTGTGTTAATCATTACATAATACGCTCTTCTCACTCTCCCTCCCCCCCCCCCCCCCAAAAAAAAAAAAATTACAATTAAATATAAAGGGGCCAAATTCCGTCGTCTCTCAAGTTTTAGCCTATTCATATAACCATAGTTGAATCATCACTGGATTTTAGAAGAACTATGCGACTAAGAATACCTTTGGGACTTAGAACTATCACTACAATTTCCTTGTTGCAATACTTCACGGCAAACTCTATTGTTATGATGCACAAATAACAAAAATAACCAATGAAATATACTACACGGGGCTGTGTATATGGAGGTTTAAGTTGTGATAAACAGTACATCAGTACAAGATGCACATGAATGTCTCTCCCACCCTAATAATGGTCAAACATAACCATTACATCATAATCATTCTCCACAAACGTCAAGGTATAATAAGACTAATAATTACTACACACCATAACATCTGTCTTGTCTTATCATTTTTATTCAAAGCAAGTGTCCAACAAATCAATATGAAATTGTCATAATAATATATAACATTGCCGATAACATTTTCACCACCCAAATAATACACGTGAATGTCAAACATGATTCCTAAAATCAGATAGGATAATAATTAAATTCAATTGAACATGTATGCATGAATTAAATACAGTTAAACATAGGTTAACACCAATTGAATACTAAACAAATATTATTCACACAATGATATATAATTCTAATTCAGAAATCGACTCAAAATAATACAATCAAGAACTAATTAACCCTAATTTGTTAAAGAAAAACTTAATTGGACTCAACCAAAACCTTAATTACACAAAATTAACCCCCAACTTGTTAAAGGAAAATCCCAATTTGATTCAACAAATCATAAATTTCACTAATTAACCCACAATTTGATAAAAGAAAACCCAAACTTGACTCCATCGAAACCCTAATTACACCCAAGTAATCCCAATTTGTTAAACGGAAATTCCATTTTGGACTCAATTGAAACCCTAATTACACTAAATTATAATAAGATACTTTTACGATCTTGCCCTTTAACCGTCAATTTGAACTAACGACAATGAAGGTCCTTGCCTATTTTTTAAACAATGCGGGTCCCGTTGTAATATGACCAAACTTCAGTGGAGGTTCATGATATTTAGCAAAAAATAAAAGATGTCACGACCTCTAAAGCTTCGATGTATTAAGAATCTACATTCGTGATTAAGAATGACAACGAGGAGGGGTCGGTATGGGGTGCCCCTTCCCCAACCTCGACTTTGTTTATATTCCCCGCCCCCGCTTAAAAATTTACCTCGAGCCTGCCCCAAACCTCAGTTTTTTACTTAAGATAAGTTAAAACTTTTTTATAGGTAAACTAAAACTTTATTACAGAAATAACCAACACAAAAAGATAGTATAAGTGTAGTATGAGAAACTTTAAAACTTATTTTATATAAATTGTTTATTAGTAAATATAATATATCTTGTGTATAAAAAAATATTTTAATATATAAATGGGAAGGGGTGGGGTGACCATCCCGACCCACCCCAAACCCGAACAGGTTTTTAAATGCCTGACCCAATTATACCCGAACCCCATTTATGAACACCATACACATGTCTTATTAGGGACGGGGTGCAATAATTTGCCATCCTTATTCGAGATCACTTATTTATCCCAGATCAATCATACAAAACAAATGAAATATTAAAAAATCAAAATAGTCCAAGGACCAAGCCTAACAAAATTGTGTTAATCATTACATAATAAGTTTCACTCACTCTCTTCCTTCAAAACTGCAATCAAATATAAATGGACTAAATTCCGTCATCTCTCGAGTTTCAACCACTTCACTAAACCATAGTTGAACCATCATCGAACTTTCAAAGGACTATGGGACTAAGAATACCTTTGAGATTGAAAGCTATCACTATGATTGCATTGATGCACTGTTTCACTACCAACTTTATTATTATGCTGTACAAATAATAAAAATAACCAATGAAAGATACTGCATGGGACTGTGTATATGAAAGTTTAATTTGTGATAAACATAACGTCACTTCATGATGCAAATGACTGTCTCTCCTACCCTCATACCGGTCAAAAAAATCGATTACATTATAATCATTTTCCACTAACACCCAGTTATAATAACAATAGTAATTACTACGCACCCTAACATCTCTCTTGTCTTAACATTTTCATTAAAACACAAGTGTGCAACAGTCAATAATGAAATTATTATAACAATATATATCAGGATACACATTGCCTATGACATTTTCATTGCCCAAATATTACACATGAATGTCGAAACATGATTCCCAAATTCAAATTGGACAATAATTAAACCCAATTGAACAAATATGTAGAAATTAAACACAAATTAACATCAATTGAATACTAAAAGAATATTATTCGCGTAACAATATATAATTCTAATTAAGAAATTGACTCAAAATGATATAATTACAAACTAATTAACTCCAATCTGTTAAAAGAAAAAACCCTAATTTGACTTAACATAAACATAAACATAAATTGTACCCAATTAACCCCTAATTTGTTAAAAGAAAAAAAACAATTGAAACCCTCACGGAATCGAATGAGATAACATACTTTTTAAGTAGGGTAATATCTATCTTCAGCTTTATACAATTTCCAACACCATCGATCAGTCGTCGCTGTCATCTCGTCACTTAAATATGAAGAGTCTTAGAATGGGAGAAGGGGGAGGTTTCACAACCTCATAACTCCGAAGGATATAAACTAAGAGAATGGAGAAGTCTCTGAAAACCCTAAGTTTAAGGGTGAAATGTAAAGAGTTTCAAAGAGAAAACATCAATGGAGGAGAGAAACTGAGATAATGGAAACTTTCTAGAAACGAATGATCTTTGAAAATGGTGGGAACTTAACTTACATTGGATGGAGAGAAAGATTCATCTTAAATGGAGCTTTGACGCATTAGTTTTAATTATTTGAATGAGATACTTTTACGGTATTGTCCTTCGATCGTCAATTGGAGTTAAAAACAAGGAATGCTTCTGCCTATTTTTTAAGCAACGAGAGTTATGTTGTAATATAACCAAACTTTAGGAAAGTTACTAGGAATGGAAATTTGACCCACTTTGTTTTTAATGAAATAGGTACAAGGTATTCATAAATCGGAGTGAAATCGGCTAGGGCTTTTCAAATTTCATCGGGTTTGAGAGATGATCACCCCACTCCGATCCCATCCTGTTTATATATTAAGTTTTATTATTTATTTTTATATATATTATATTTACCTATAAATAACACTATATAAAATTAGTTTTAAAATTTTTTATATTACACTCGTATATATTTTTTATATTAGTTATTTTGACAAAAAAAATTAATTTACTTATTAAAATAAAAATTTTAACTTACTTAATATATATATATATATATTGGGGTTCAAGGCGGGACAGAGTGAAGTCGGGAAATATAAATGGAAGGGGTTTGGGTTGACCTTTAAATGGGGCGGGGCGGGGTTGGGAGAATAAAATATAAATGAAGTCGGGGTTGGGGAAGGGTCAACCCGCCCCGTTGCCATTCCTAGGAGTTACGTGGAATTTACACAAAAATAAAAAATGTCGCTCAAGCTCTAAAACTTTGATGTATTAAGATTATACCTTTGAGATTAGGAATGACAACGATGAGGGGGGCGAGGTGCCCATTCCCCAACCTTGACCTTATTTATATTCTCCATCCCACCTAAAGATTTACCTCCAACCTCGTCCCCAATCCTGCCTCGCTTTTCCCGAATCCCAATTTTTTTCTTTTCC
The DNA here is from genome assembly GCA_008638375.1 of Nyssa sinensis. Classification (NCBI taxonomy): domain Eukaryota; kingdom Viridiplantae; phylum Streptophyta; class Magnoliopsida; order Cornales; family Nyssaceae; genus Nyssa; species Nyssa sinensis. The sequence goes on from CM018052.1 coordinate 37,115,606, forward strand.
CTGAGGTAAGTTAAAAATTCATTATAAAAATAACCAACAAAAAAAATAGTATATGTACAATACGAGAAACTTTAAAACTCATTTTATATAATATGATTTATTGATAAATATTAGGGGTGCACATAGATCGGGTTGTAGTAGAACCGAAATCAACCCGATCTTATATGGTTCTTCAAAAATAGAACCGGAACTGGAACCGTAAACTATTGGACCTGAATCGAACATTTTCAAGTTGGGTCAGCTCGGTTCCCTTTTTTTTTTTTCACAGAAACAAACAAAAAAAAAAAAAACTCTTGATATATATATGTGTGTGTGTGTACAATAAAAATTAAACCATCTAAGTATTTGTGAAATTTTGATAATGTCTTGATCCATGAGAACCACCAAATAATCAAATAATTCATTAGAACAGTAGAGCTTAAGGTAGGTGTGCTACATGTGATAAAGAATACTTGGGTTGAGATCACTATGATTAAAAAAAAAAAGTTATTGCACCGTGGTATTACATTTTGCTTGATTTGAATTTGAATTAAGACACAGAAGAGATAGAAAAAGTCTCTCAAAAAATGAATCAATTAGTAGAGATACAAAAAACTTATTAGAAGGGAGTAAACACAAAACTTTAATTTTTTTTTTTGTAACCATCCCCATTTTTAAACAATATATATATATATATATATATATAGCAACCCTATTGTTCCTAATTGTTTTCATCTTAAATATTGTTGATATATATATATATATTTTTTTCTTTTCAATATATATATATATATATATAAAAATATTGGAACACAACCAGTTGATAAAAAAAAATTATGGGTTCGGTTCTCGAATTGAGTCAAGTAATTCGAATTCTCAACTCGATTTTTTCGGTTCTATAATCCGAACTAATCCGAATTCACTCTGACTCGAACCAATCCAAATTTATTGAAATCGGGTTGGATCGATTCTCTAATTTTTAATTATTTTGTGTACTTCTAATAAATATAATATATATTTAGAATAAAAAAATATTTTAATATAGAAAGGAAGAAGAGGTGGGGTGGGACGAACATCTCAAACCCACCCCAAACGGATTTTTAAAAGCCTATCCTAATCCTATTGTTTGTGAGTTCATTTATGAATACCCCACACCAATTTCATGGACGGAGTGTGGCAATTTACCATTGCTATTCGAGACTTTTTATTTATCCCGACTCAATTATAGGAACCAAACGAAAAATTGGAAAACCAAAACAGGCCCGGCCCATCAAAATTGTGTTCCCCATCGCATTACAAGCTTCGCTCACTCTCTCTCTCTCTCTCTCTCTCTCTCCCCAGAACCGCAATCAAATATAAAGGGGTAAATTCCGCCGTCTCTCAAGTCTCGGCCAGTTCTCTGCTCTTCTTCCCTTCAAAACATCGGCTCCCGTCTCCTCTTTTCTCTCCACACTCTCTCTAAATTATATACCCGTACGTATACATCTATATACATGTATTTTATATATCTGCTTGTCATTTAATCGCACAGTTGAGCTGCGATTGCAACTTTTCCTTATTGGTATAGTTCTTTTTTTTTTTTTTTTTCTTTCAACGGTTCTGTTCATGCTATGATTGACATCTGTTTATCTAAAATATTTATGTTCCGTTTTCATGTTTGTTAGCGCAATACACTGCTTTTGATTGGAAGTTCTCTATGTTGCTTTCATTATTTATGTTTTTCTGTACTTCATGTGCTTTTGGGTTTTTTGTTCGTATGAATATTGATGGAGGTTTAAAAGGACATGATGTTCTGATTTGATTTATTTAGGCGTTTTTTTACTTATCTGATGAGTGTTTCCGTTTCTTCCACATGCCTACTAGCTTGAAAAGACAGGCTCTTTCTTCTTGTCTAAAATGGTCCTTATTGGGTCATCATTTGTTCTCTTTATTCTGAAAGAGAGAAAAGAATGACTATTGATTTTATATTTTACGATTTTTGTTTTTAAAAATTCTTATTTATTTTATGCATTTTATGTTTGTGCTAGTACTTAACGATTTATTGTGTTAATTTCTGACAAAGATTTATTGTGTCAATTTCTGATAAATTTGTTAGTATTAGGAGGTAAAAATGGCGGGAAAATCGAACAAGGGAAGGAATAGGAGAGGATCGCATAATACTGCAAATTCTTCAGAGCAGGCAGTCTCATCCACTACTATCTCGAAAGACGACTTAAGTTCTTCAGCGTCATCCACAGCCGATGCTAATGGAAATGCGGTTGCAACTGAATCAGATAGTACCAAGACAGAGGTAAAGGAGACAGAAAATGCAAAGTTGGATAACCAGGCAAAGCATGGTAAAGTTTATTTTATGGGCATTCTTTATCTTTATCATAGCAATGACTCAATATACATTCTTTATTCGTATCATCGCAATGATTCAAGATTCAATTGGCATATTGATATTACCTTAGCTATAATCTTCCTGTTATTATTTTACTGTTGGTCTTATTATTGAGTAGATTAAAAAGTGAAAAAGATGCACAACAATGATCATGTGTGCTTGTGGGTGTGTGCACTAGCAGTTTTCTGTCTTCACTCATGTCTCTTTAGGAGGTTCAATCAATTTATTTGTGGTAAGTTCACCATCAATTTTTATACCTGACAACAATCTCTAAGAAAATGGCGACCTTATGGCCCCTTAAGGAGAGATTTCCTTATCTATACAGTTTGGCTAATTGTAAGAATGCTTATGTATCTGAGTATCGCTCCTTAGTGGCTGGAGAAGTGGTGTGGGGTCCAATTTTTAGGAGGAATTTCCACGGAGAGTTGGTGGAAGTGGGTGATCTTTTGAGGGTGTTGAATAGGTGTAGGGTGGCCGTGGATAGGGGGATACCTTGGTGTGGGTTTTCAAACACCCTAACGAGTTTTTGGTATGATCTTTCTACAAGAAATTGGTAGGTAGGGGTGGAGCTCACTTCCCTTGGAAGCTGATTTGGCACTTTCGGGTCCGTCTAAGGTTACCTTTTTTGCTTGGAAGGCATCTTGGAATGCAATTCTCACTATGGACAATTTGCAAATGAGGAACTTCCATTTGGAGAATAGGTGTATTATGTGTAAAGGGGATTTAGAGTTGGTGGATCATCTTCTTCTTCATTGCTTGGTAGCAAGAGATGTGTAGAGTATGATTCTGTCTCTATTTGGGTATCTCTGGGTTTTGCCTACTTCGCTTAGGGAGTTGCTTCTCAGTTGGCAAGGTGGGTGGATGGAGGAGTAATGGGTTGTCTGGAGGATGGCTCATTTATTTTTAATTTGGTGTATACAGAGGAAGCATAATTGGAGAATTTTTGAGGGGAAGTTCTAGTCCCCTTTTTGTTTCAACGCTAGTTGGCGAGGTGGGTGGATGAAGGAAGAGTAACGGGTTGTTTGGAGGATGGTTCCTTTATTTTTAATTTGGTGTCTATGGAGGAAGCGTAATAGGAGAATTTTTGAGGGGGAGTAGTAGTCCCCTTTTTGTTTCAAAGCTAGTTGGCGAGGTGGGTGGATGAAGGAGGAGTAACGGGTTGTCTGGATGATGGCTCCTTTATTTTTAATTTGGTCTCTATGGAGGAAGCGTAGTAGGAAAACTTTTGAGGGGGAGTTCCAATCCCCTTTTTTTTTCAAAGCTAGTTTTTTCAGTATACTTTATTTTTGGGTCAAGGAGGCCTATTCCTTGTATGTAATTCCTTTAGTTAATTTTTAGGGGTCTCTAAGGCTTTGATTGCATAGCCTATTCTTGTATTTTGGGTGTGCCTACCTCGGGCATTTTATTAATACAATCACACTTGTCAAAAAAATACTTGTTCAATGTTTAACTGTTAACACTCGAGCTGTACTTAGGGGCTGAGACTTCAAGGTCTCCTTTCAGCTGGGTGCAAGGCACATATGAGGCAACCCTCAGCGGAATACATACATGTATGTACTTACACATACAAACATACATATTTATATATCCGTGAGCATGTGCACGAGTGTAGATGTGGTTTATGTATGCATCACTCTCACACACACAGGCACAGCTGTGTCTATCCGGTGATGTATACATACAAATGATACAATTACAAAGAAAAAGATCAAAATTTATATCTCGTCATCAACAACAGTGACAAGGATAGTAATCAGTAGTCAGTAAAGCTGTCTCAGAGTAACACGGCTAATATATGTTACTATATGTTATGTGGAATACTAAAAGTCATTATTTTTCTTGATATAAATATGTATACTACAGATTGAGCAAATTTGTTACTTACTATACATATATTGAGAAGGTAGGATTTAAAAGATAAAATCTAGTTATATATATTAGAAGACTGTTAAAGTGTGCCGTGCACCTCAAACAAGGTGCTTAGCCACCTGCAAATCCCCAACCAAAAAGAGCATTGCCTTGCTCAATGCAGGCCAAACACCTTTAATGTGCCTCTCTCCGGTGTGCCTTAAATAACCCAAGCTTGGTTCTCCCAATAACTATCCATACATGTGCACCTTTGTACAACTAATCTTAGAGGAAATCAATTTTTAATTATTTAGGTTGTCTCTATATATAAGGTGCTTTTAATGCAAGTTTCTTTTCCCTTGGTCTCTTTTATTTATTTTTTAATGTTTTTTTTGAAGAAAATCACAAACAAGTTGTAACTTAGTTGGTACCTCCTCCATCTCCCCATGTGGAAGGTTGAGGGTTCAAGTCCCTTTAGGGGCGAAGTGCGCGTGCTCGATTTACCTATCCAAAAAAAAAAAAGCCTATTGGCCCAAAAAAATAGAATTTGCAAAAACAAATCTTTAAATGAAGAGGCGGATTGTTCTTCTCCTTAAGAAACATGGCTATTTCTTTTTTTTCCAGATGCACCGCATGAGGCAAATGGGCACAAGCCTCTAGATCTTCTTGATGTCCCTCCGAACTTTGCACCCAGACCAGGCCAGGAGGAGCTCTTTCACCGAATCTGGCATAACCCAAGCAAAACCAAAAATAGCCAACACAAGGTTCCAGCCGTTGTGAGAAACGGGGCAGTGAATGAGCACATGGTCTACCCCTTCCTCCTCTGGCTTCCAAAGATAGCATCTGCTAGCCATATGGAAACCTTACTTCTTTAGGTTGTCAATCGGCAAGATGGCCTTCCAAGAGGCCTCCCAAGCGAAGAATGCAGCTTTGGGTGGAGCTTCTGAATGCCAAACGATGGACCAAGGGAAATGAAGGCATCCCTGGTTGGACAGGCTCTTGTAAAAGGGCTTAATTGAGAAAGATCCCGAGGTTGGCTTCCAGATTAACTAATCTTCCCTATCTTCCTCCACCCTGAATTTATGGATATGGGACAGAAAGGCACCCACCTCCTCCAACTCCCAGTCAAAAAACTCTCTCTTGAAGGTAGGACACCACACCATTGTGTTCCCGAACTTGTCATAACACTGCTTACCCAAGCTCTTTTGTTAGTAGCCAAGGTAAAAAGGGAAGGAAATATCTCTCTCAAAGGATTGTCACCGCATCAAGCATCCTCCCAGAATCTAACACGGGAATCCACTCCTACCGCAAACCTGATAAAATCCCAGCACATTGTTCACGATTTTTTTTCCAAGTCTCCATTCAATTTAAAATATGCCTCATTGCAGTCTCTGTCTTTCAAATTTGATTTCTTTTAATAACAAGAATTCATTTTAAAAATTAATTTTAGATAAAGTCTGGTCAACTCAAGTTACTCAACTAAACAAACTCTGGGTTATTTGAAATGAAGACTACTGTCCGAATTTATGGCATTGGATCTTCAACCTTTTAATATCTATCTAATCTGGAATTTTTCCTGGGTTGCAGGGGACATTCATCTATATCCTGTTTCTGTCAAGACACAAGGGGGAGAGAAGCTTGAGCTACAAGTGAGCTAACTTTATCAATGGATATTTATAGTGAATTGTCTTTCTATGTAATTGATTGCAAAATGCGAACGCTAGATGCATTTTTTAACTTCTTGTTGCCCTTGATCCTTTTTGTTCCTAACTGTAATTGCAGAACTTTTTTGACCTTTCGTTTCTTTCTTACCTTCTAGTTATTTAACTCATGGAGCTTCTATTTTTGGAAATCATTTAGGTCTTGACATCTTATTAATCTCATTCATATCAGATGCCTACTGCTAATGATATTGTTAAATTGATTTGCATTTGCAGTTAAGCCCAGGTGATTCTGTTATGGATGTGAGGCAGTTTCTTCTCGATGCTCCAGAGACCTGTTTCTTCACATGCTATGATTTATTACTGCACACAAAGGATGGTTCAGTTCATCATCTAGAAGATTACAATGAAATTTCTGAAGTTGCTGACATTACTACTGGTGATTGCTCCTTGGAGATGGTTGCTGGTATGTCTATGCTACTTTGCTTGCTTGCTTTCTTAGTAGACATGGTAATTACTATCCACATTCTAATTTGCTTCTTACATCTAAAATAGTGCATTAGTAACACACCTTTTTTACACACAAAATGGACTGTAGAAACTGGAAGAGTTCAAATTGTGACTACCATGTGTATTTTTACATTGACCTTGTAATATGAAATTAATATTTGTTGGCTCTGACATGGCCGTAACTGTTGCAGCATTATATGATGATAGATCTATCCGGGCTCATGTTCTCCGCACAAGAGAATTGCTCTCTCTTTCCATACTGCATGCCTCGTTATCAACATCACTTGCGTTACAGCACGAGACGGGGCAAAGTACATCTGCACATTCAGGAGGTTTGGGATTTTGAGCCTGCAGTCTGTGTCCCTTTATGACTCTATTTCCCTAGTTACTTATTTCCTTATTTACTCTATCTAAACATTGCTATACATTTTAGGTAGACGAATAACAATCTTGATTCTTTTTATTTATTTATGATAAGTTAATAATAATTTTGATTCTGAATTTTATTATGATCAGATACATTTAAAACTGAAATCCTGGAGCTTGATAGTTTGGGTTTCATGGAGGATGTTACTGCTTCACTTACTAATTTGTTGTCATCGCCTTCTAAAGAAATCAAATGTGTGGATAGTATTGTGTTCTCTTCATTTAACCCTCCTCCAAGCTATAGGAGGTATGTTACCATTTGTAAATATCTTTCCAAGTGATATGCGCTTCATGTCTTTACTTTTGTTTTCTACTAGGCATCCTTATAAATTGGAAAACTCTCCATAATTTCATTAAACAAATTGCGGTGTTCTCATGTGGATAGTTATAAATACCATAATTTATGTTGTATTTGTTACCTCCAGGCTTGTTGGGGATTTGATTTATCTGGACGTGATAACATTGGAAGGAAATAAATTTTGTATTACGGGAACCACAAAAATGTTCTATGTCAACTCAAGCACAGGGAATACCCTTGACCCAAGACCAAGTAAAGCTGCTTATGAAGCAACCACCCTTATTGGACTGTTGCAAAAAATTAGCTCTAAGTTCAAGAAAGGTAACAACCGCGGTTAGAGAAGCCTTAGTTCCTCTGAGCCTACAGTGGTCTAACCATCTCATGGTTTATTTTGTCTTTCTATTTTGAAGCTTTTCGTGAAATTTTGGAGCGGAAGGCATCTGCACACCCTTTTGAAAATGTCCAATCTCTGTTGCCACCAAATTCATGGCTAGGATTGTATCCTGTTCCTGGTAATTTTAATTTTATTACACTTTATATGGTGATGCATTTTTTTGCCTTATTTAGTTGGAAATAGGGGCCATTGGTTGGTACAATGGTAGAATGCTAAGGTTGTCATGCTTGAGAATGGGGGTTCGAGTCTGAGAGCAGCCACTTTGTGTAAAAATAACGTGAGAGTTCAGGCCAATCTCCGGTCTACCCCCTTCCAGCACCCTACATATGAGGGATCAACCTTTGGCAATGGCCTATTTCCATATCTAGTTGCAAAGTATGTTGATTTTCTTGAAGTTGGCATTCTTTTCCTAGAATAATTTCTAGATAGCAAATGAATGCACTTTCAAAAGGTGGGGGTTTAATGATATAAGATTCCTAAAGTCATTTAACTTGGCATATGAGACCAAGGCTCAATCCCTATTGCTTCTCATGGTTGAGATTGTCTTTTACTTTTTTGTAAAATGTTTGATGCTTGCTCTATTGCTGTTTTTTCCATGGGGTGTTGTGACTTGTGGGAGCTCCTGGAGATCGTCTCCACAACGTCTAATCTCATATCATCATTTCATATAACTACAGATACATTTTACTGATAAAAAAAATAACTACAGATGCTTTAACCCATCAAATGCAATCAAGTTTACCAACCTTTTTTCTTTCTTTTAAATCAGAATTGGAAGTATAATATTTATAGGATAGGAGGAGTATGTAACAAGAAGGATGAGATATTCTTCCAAGAGAGGAATAACACACAAATATGACTTGAATCATATTAAATTCAGGAAAACTATAAACCCTCTACACTCAAGCATAGCTTGAAGGCGGATAGAAGCGATACATGGTAGGATCCTCTAAAGAAGCCCCATGCTTTGCCAATGAATCTGCCCTCTTGTTGGGCTATCTAGCAATCCATCTAATATGGGACTCTTATGGAATAATATAGATCCAGAATTTCTCGTGATGATAGTGCCATTAACCAGGGGAACTAGATCTACTCCAGTTCATAACTGCTTCCAAATTGTATCCAATCAAGCACTAACTAGTAAGATTCAAAATGGAAGCTTACTGAAGGTCTTTCAAGATGGCTCCAATCTCAGTCCAAATTGCCAAAACCCACACCTTCAATTCTAGAATATGCAGTGGTTGTGTGCTGAATATTTTTAAAAATTCCTCCAATACCGAGTTGGCCTGGACTCCCAAGAGAGCACCCACTTGGAGGTGTCTTCCATGCAACTGATACAATTTTAGGATATACTTTGGAGAAACTTATTACAACCCAGTCGCTTAAGAATCAAGATCTTTTCCAACGGCACACCTTTGAAATCTTTTGAACTACCAGCCAAAAAGAAACACTGCCTATTTTCTTCCTGGTTTGACTGTTTAGATTGGTTGTACCTGGTGCCCTCATCTCGATTTCCATGTCTTGATTTCATACCTTTCATTTTTGGCATTTCTGGTAGAAATGCTGGAATCCATTTGCTTCTTTTGTAGATTTTATAGGTGATGAGTTCGTATGAGATTTTGTTTTTGTTGCTTCGTATACCTTGCATTTACATTGGTTGCGCCTCCTTGGTGCTTTGTTTATAATATAATTTTATTTACTTATCAAAATTCACATGACTCAAAAATTTCCAATTTTGAATCAATTGTATTTATGTTGTTTACATGCATGTGTACGAAGATTTTTTTTTTCTTGCTGCATCAATTGAGTTAAACTTTGTTTTTAGTTTTATGTCTGCATCTGAGCAGAAAGTTTGTTTTGGTTGATTCTCATTTTAAGTCTTTGGAGCTTTATGAACCTAACCAACAAAAAAGGTCTACAGAGCTTTATTAATCGCATAGTTACAGTTTGCCTTAGGGTTCTCTTTGCTTCGTGGTTCCCCAAATTGCATTCCCTTTGAGCGAAGAAAAGAGGTTTCAACTGCAAGGATGGATGGATTCCTCCTCCCCCCCTAAAAAAAAGAAGAATGAGTTTTTCTGTGATTCAGTGGTGGAATGAGTTTTTCTTATTATTTTTATTTTTAAAGTGTTGATCATTTTCACTTCAGAACTTTCTGTTGGTTCTTTCATTTTCAGATCACAAACGTGATGCAGCTAGAGCAGAGAATGCACTAACACTTACATTTGGAAGTGAATTAATTGGCATGCAAAGAGACTGGAATGAAGAATTGCAATCTTGTCGGGAGTTTCCCCATTCAACTCCTCAGGAAAGGTGTAATTAGATATTTACCTATTAAAAGGAAAAAAAAAGATAATCTATATATATTACTCGCCACAGTTATGCTTGTCGTTTACCAATTTCTTCTCATTTCAATTTTTTTCTTTTACAATATGTTTAGAAGTGTTGACAAAACTCAGTTGGTTTTAGTATTGTTTCTATCACTTATATGGAGAATTTAATTGCAGGATCTTGCGGGATAGGGCGCTTTACAAAGTGACTTCTGACTTTGTTGATGCAGCAATTAGTGGTGCTATTGGAGTCATCAGCAGATGTATACCACCAATTAATCCAACCGATCCGGAGTGCTTTCACATGTCAGTGAACCTGAAAATAATAATAAAAATTCCTCGATAACTTATTTATGTTGTCAAGCAATTGTTCTAAAAAGGGATCTTTTATCTGCACTTACAGTCGCTTACCAAATTGCATAGATACCATTGGTTTCTACCTTTGTTGTTTGATGTTGAAATCTTTTTTTTTTTCAGTTCATTAGTTAGTCACCAGACACACTACTTCTGTTGGGTGTCTCTTTATGAGAAATATTGTTTGCCTCTCTTTCGAAGTTATAATTTTTGATTTGTTTAATGTGCCTGGAATCTGATGATTTGTCATAATTTTTCCAAGGAGAGTTTGTTAAATTTCTTTCTCTTTGTTACCTATTATACGAGTACTTCAGCCCGACTTATATCAGCCCAAATTGGCAAATTAAGCTAAGTGGCCCAAACTCAGTCCAAAAGTTGAATGGGGGCAACCTTAAGCCTTTTCTTGATACGGGATACTCTAGGTTATGTGGCTTGGAGGTTGAGAAGTAGGGTTCATTAGAGTACGGCTCGAGCCATTGGTCGGCCTACTCTAATCCTTCTAGAACATAGGGAATCTTCTATTATCTTTTGCAGGCTTCTACTACCTTCTAAGTTGTACACGTGGAGCCTTGAACGCGGTTGTTGCTAAATTAACGCACATGCTCACTTACTATAAATAACTCCTACTCAGAAGTGTACAAAGAGGAGAAAGAAGTACAAAATGAGGTTGTGCTGCCGATATTCCCCCTTATTCTTCTATGTTCTAGTTGGCCTTCTTCTCCTTCCTAGTTACCTCACCCTGAGATGCCATTGATATCCTTACGTATACATCCACTTCTCGTATGAACACTTACTACCTTTCTCTCTGACTTGCACTCTTCAAATATTATCCTGGTAATTTTTATGGTTTAGGATAATGTCTGTATGAGGTGAGGAATTGAATTCAGTCACAGTAAAGTTTAGGTCCTGGGTTTATTTCTATAGTCAATTAATTCTGTAGGAAATTATTTGGTGTAACTACTTGGACACTAATCTCTCTCTCTCTCTCTCTCCCTCTCTAGTCTCCTTTTTTTGTTGCATGTTGACGTTTGTAGTTTCCTTAATTGCCTTGTGAATATTGTATGATCTTACTTTGGATGATGTAGGTCTAGCATAATATAATCATTCAATAAAATTATTGCATCTTGGCATTTCAATTTTTTTTTTACCTCTCGTATTAGTTTTCTTTCTCTAATTTTATATACTTATTAATTTCTATACATATAGTGAAATTCAAATATTTGTTCTACTGCACTGTGCAACTTTCCCTTTATAGATTTATTTGTTTTTATTAAGTAAGAGTATTCATAAAAAGGTCCAGGGGTGGGTGAACCGATGTACAAAAAAGACTCAAAAATTAGAGTCTCATATTTTCAAAAAAATGTACATACATATATACAGAAACTTTAATGCTTTTCTATTTTATTTTAAATTTTGTTTGCTTTCCTTTGGATGGAGAAGACAATCTCATTGAGCTTCATTGGAGTGGTTTTAAGCCAATTGAAAAGTAAAAAAAATGCTAACTTTACTTTTATCATGAAAAATTCTTGTTATTGCTGTCAAATACATCTTATTTTTTTTTTCTTTTAAATCCAAAAAAGATATCTGGTTTTCAAGACAGAATGAATCACATTTTCTTGAATGTCGAGTGCCTTCTAGGGTGGTTGTGAATCCATATTTTTTTTTGGGCCATACAAATTTTAACTAAACATTCAAACAAATGCTTTGCATGCAGACTTTTTTTTTTCCTTCATAACAAATACCAAAAGAATGAGTTGCTTTTTGAACAAGTAGCTTGTTATACTTGTAGCATTTGGTAGATTTAACAGTTTGTTATGTTCTTGTTTCTAGGTATGTCCACAACAATATATTCTTCAGTTTTGCTGTGGATGCGGACCTCGAGCAGCTATCCAGGAAGCAAACGTTAATCATTAATTTAAAGATTGAAAGCACAAATTCATTACACAATGTACCTGAGAATAGTTCCAACAAATCATTGAGTAATGCCACCCGAGTTTCCAATGGGGAAAATACAGAGGATCTTAATGGTGTCATGGATTTGGCTCCTGATGTGCCTGCTGAGACACAGTTGGCTGAAAGTGAGCAAGCAACATATGCTTCTGCAAATAATGATTTGAAAGGCACCAAGGCATACCAGGAAGCTGATGTTCCTGGACTGTATACTCTTGCTATGACCATTATTGATTACAGGGGTCATAGAGTAGTGGCACAGGTATGTGTTGAACCTGAGATTACCTTTATGATATTCGTACCAGGAAGATGATGTTTTCGATGGTGTCTATCAATTATCACTTTGATAACAGGATAGAGTAGTTGCATGTGTGTGCAACCTGCAACTAGCTTGATTCTCTTCACTCTCTCTCTCTCTGATACTTGGAGGGTATATAGAGAATTCTTAGCAAAATTTCCTTCTCTATAATTAGTGATTTGACTGGTGTGAGTGGTTATTCATTGACGATGTCAGCTATTTGCATATTTTTGTTATTTCCTTTTGCTATTCGCATTCCTGATTGTACGTAAGTACTTCCATCAACCTTTATTAAATGATTGTGTTTGCTCAATGGTTGTTGGTTTGTCTATCTGTTTTTTCTTTATTTTTCCTTACTTTGGTTTAAGAGAAGTTTTTCTATCTTCCTTAACTTCCATTGCATTCTGATCTGTACCCCCCGCCCCCCTCTTTTTGTCCCCCTTCTCTTGCAGAGTGTTTTACCTGGCATCCTTCAAGGTGATAAATCAGACTCCCTTCTGTATGGTTCTGTTGATAATGGCAAGAAAATTTGCAGAAATGAAGATTTTCATTCAAAGGTGTGGAAGAAAATGGCCTCTCACTATTTTCTTATGCCTTCAATTTAATAGTATTGCACTATTTTTTTTTTTGATCGGTTAATAGTATTGCACTATTATTAATTATTTCTATACTGAGAGCTTATCAGACTCCTTTCATGATGTGCACTTTAATTTTATTAGAAAAAAATAAGCTTTAAGAAAAGATTGCAACTCTATAGTACATTGCACCTAACTTCATCGCTTTGAAACGAAACACTTTTTTTTTTACAAATGCCACATTTTAGCCTTTTTGTCCATCTTGACAAGCCTGTGGTGCTAGAAACATGCACTTTATATTTTATTTGTGGTATCTCATAAATTTTCCTTGTGCTTCCTTGGTTTGTTAGTGAAAGACATGTTATGATGGAGAAATGTGCTTTTGTTAAGACTTACCTTTGGTACTACAGTAATTAATTCTGACGAAGAATCCTTCTAATATTTTTTGATAATTAAAGAATACTTCTTATATATATATATATTATGTTTGTGTGGATAAAAGTTATAATTATTTGGCAAAAACACATTCCCGCGTTTGGGATTGAGCATTGTAATGAATAGTGTCAAACCCATGGTTACCACAATTCTTTCTTTTCTCTAGTGAATTGCGAATTGGGATCGCACGATCCAAAACATGGATCATTAGCGATTTGGACTGCAAGATTTAGCGTTCCAATCTAAAATATTATAAGTCCAAAAAAAATCATACAAAATACACACATCATTGGAATTTTATTTTATAATGGCTTAGATTTGTTGAAATCTTTTTTATATTTATATATACATACCAATATTATTACAAATGCAATAAAAAAACATATTACGTTCCAAATAAATGAATTTCGTTCCAACAAAGTGATCCAAAGAAGCCTACCCCTAACGTACCATGTTCTATAACAAGTGATGATCTATGTTCCCGTTCCCGTTCCCCGTACCATAAAGATCCACGTTCCAGGTAACATTGGTCAAACCCATACCATTAGTCATCCTAACAAGTAGTAGTTTAAAGAGGAAATTTGATGCATGCTATGTGATGCAAGGTCCATGAAGAGTATGGCATGCGAGTTCATTAACTTCAGCTGATTAGGTGATGTTCGGAGTTTCTGATGAATTTTGTTATATTTATATATTTTTAGAACCTTTAAAGGTCTTAGGAGGGAAATTTAAGGTTTAGTTATAACCATATTTGGTAGGATGTTTTTTCAGCAATTCCAATTTGTGGTTTTCTAAAGCCTAGGGAATATGGATGGCCCTATGCATTAAAAAGAAATCCAGCCCCCAAGACACATGAATTTCAGATTTAATTAAGAGTTCGCTCTCTCTCTCTTTCTCCTTCTATTTTCACTTTCTTAGTTCTTACCCTCTCAATTCTATTTCTCTCTTCCATGGAAATTGAGAGGTTTGGGAGTTACTTTTATGCTGTCCATCTCTTCTATGTTTTCCCCGTCTTCTCTCATGAATGAGAGGCTTGGAAGTTGCATTGCTCTCTCTCTCTCTCATCTTTCTACTTTATTTATCCATCATGTGTTGGAAGAATTTGTTATAAGAGCCTAGTTACATCAAAGTTTCACCTGCCTGGCTGCCTCAAATGTCTAGTGATGCCAAAATAAAAAGCAAGGAAATTTGTAAAGGTTTCTAGTTAGGAAAGTTCAGGCATTAGTTTTTCATGGATAAAAAATTTAATAAACATAATTTAAATACAGATAACTGGGTACCAAACAATACTTTTGGAATTACTTTGTATACAGCTGGGTCACTTCTGTAATTAGGGTCTAGGAACATGAAAATCCTTGGCAATTCCTTTGCTGGCGATTGCCTAGGTGTCTATTGAAAAGTCATTAAAAGATAGGCTGAGGCAACTGCTCTTAAATTTTTTCGTTTTTCTTTCTTTTTTTTTTTGGTGTGAAGGGGAAGGGTATAAATTGGATCGAAACAATTCCTCTCTGTTTTTGGAGAAGGCCCCTCTTTTATTGGGCGAACTTTTTAGCAACCCTAGTTTCTATCTTCCTTACGTGCCTTAATAGTATTTAAACTCTTGGCAGCTTTAGTCTGTATGCTTTACGTCACATGAGAAATGAATTATATAACCTGAATGAGTGTATAATGTGCCCTGTCCTGTCCTGCCCCTGGTTTTGGGGTTTGCTCAGTCAAAATTCTTGTAAATGTAGTTGCATTCCTGAACCTTTAGTCAAACGCATGCAAAAAGTATCATGTGCCATTGCTTGCTCAATATTCAATTGCTAACATTTGTTTCCTTCAAGTATTATGCATTGATTTTATTTTTTTTTCTCTTTTGAGATTCTTCCATTAAATTCACTTTCATCCATCCTAACTGCCTTTAAATTTCCAATGCTGTTTGATATCTGCGCACTCTTTGGAATAGAAGCTTGATTGATAAAAGTGTCACTTGCTCAAATATGCAATTCTGATTGTCAGATCATACACATTCTTTTTTCACCCTGGTCTTATTATTGTCGTGTCAGGAACTTTTTAAGCTTTGATCTCTATATTATTGGCCCTCTATGTTGGTTCCAAAAACCTGCAATGTTTCTCTCATTGTATTAATCTGTTCTGTGATCATATTGGCCAGATATGTGTATCCATATTTCAACTTGGCTATTTTGCCTAGTGTTTAATATTCTTGCTTATTATGAGTCTCTTGCAGGAGTGTGAAAGCGGAAAGCGTGTAATCATTACTTATTGTATCATAATGTTTCCAACTTTTAACCTAATATAACTTCCTTTCGCCTGGGCTTGGAGCCAATAGTATGGAGATTGGATTAGGACATTTATACGTCTCTTTAAGGATTATAATTCCTCTTGTTGCAATATTTTTATGATTTCTTGAATATTGTTAGTTCCAGAGATAGTACTGTTTGTTCTCATTAATGGTTCTGTCATGAGTGCTAACTGCTAGGCCCTGTTTATCCTTAGGTACTAGAGGCTGCCAAACGCCTCCATTTGAAGGAACATACAGTACTTGATGGATCTGGAAATGTTTTCAGATTAGCTGCACCTGTGGAATGCAAGGGTATTGTTGGTAGTGATGACAGGTGATTACTATCTTCTATTGGCCTATTATCTTGCAAAGTTTCTTCTAACCTTATTTCATTAGCTTGTTTTATTTTCACTGTGAAGTTTTCCTATTTTTTACAGCATACATTTTTTACTTCAAAAAATTACTTAATGACTGAGATTTGAACTTGGAATGAAAAGCAGAAGTTGCCAGATTAGAGACCTTGAAACTTCTCTGTAAATTTTCCTGTCTGCCAATTTTTGGGCCATTTATGATATTTCTTATTAGCTACATTTTTTTTGAATCACAATTCAATGCTTCTAATATTTGGTTCAAATATTATGATTTGACAACCATTTACCAACATGAAACTCAATTTGTTTGTGTGTTTGTGTGTACGAGATTGTGCTTTAACACTTCATTTGCTCTGGATTATATATATGTGTGTGCTCTTTAACACTTCGTTTGTTCTGGATTATATATATGAAAATTCAGGCATTATCTCTTGGACTTGATGAGAGTCACTCCTCGTGATGCAAACTATACTGGACCAGGCTCCAGATTTTGTATTTTGAGGCCTGAATTAATTACTGCCTTTTGCCATGTGAGTTTGGGTAATTACTTTTATCAATATTGTTTCTAACTGGTTTTTATATATTCTTTTTCTAATATTTGGATTGACTTGATGTCAGAAGGCTGAAGCAGCAGATGGATCGAAATGTACATGTAAACATGAGGAGGACGCTCATGTAACCATCGATTCTTCAAAAGTTGATAGTGCTGAAGAACAGGTGAGGACTGAGGCAAATGCAGCACCAGCAACTTCTGACACGCAGGTAAAGGGTGTGTCATCTGTTAAAATATTTTCAGTGATGTGGTATGTTAAATATAGCATAAAATCACTCTGCAGCAGAGCTTCTAAACATGAATCATGATAACATATACTTTTCTTTATGGTTCTTTTCTTGTGGGAATGGTTTGGAATATCTTATAGTACGTATGTTTGTATGTACACACTGCGTATTCATGACGCTCGCATGTGTGCTTCATCATTTGATAATATGCTCTTACTTGGGGAAGCAGAGTTGAAAATGCTTGTGTTTGTGGTGGCACTCAGCATGAGGCTAGGAGAGGAAATTGGACAACATGCATTGTGATTGTAACATAAGCAAAGTGAAAATGCTTCTAGTTATGAAGAATACTTGCTATTATGCTCATTTGACAGACATTCCACAGGAATTAGCATATCTAGTCCACTTGTATGAGCGGTCAACTTAATGGAGATTTGGATAGGATATGTAGTCACAACTTATGTATGAGCGGCCAATTTTTGCCTTCTTGCTATGTAGTTTGCTATTTGAGCACCTATGGAGCAATGCAGCTCCCCAGTCCCGGTTCTCTAGGCTTGTAAATTTTCCAACCACAAACGCCTCTAGAAACAGCTTTTGAAGTTGTTTTTTGAAAAGTAAATGTAATCTATTACGAACAAAGCTGTCAAAAGAATCTACAAAGGAATCTGCACACAAGGATTATGACTCTTGTACCCAAAAGTATAACATAAAATAACTTATCCTTTCCCCTACAAGGGGACAACTCCCCTTAAAAAATTCTCCTATTTATTTTCCTTTCACAGGCACCGAAAGAAGCATAATGGAGCGAGCCTCCACACCTTCACATTGTGACCAACTTGGCTACCTTGCCTCCCGCGCAAGAGACCCTTTAGTAAAGCCAACATCATCCAAAAACAGCCAAAAAGAGAAAAGGGACAGCTTCAGAAGTTGTTGATCCCTTTTTGTGGTGTTTTCCCATCCCACATGGGAGTCAGTCTTGATTAACTGAGAAAAATTTAAGCTGTGAAATTGAGATTCATAAGTTTGATCTGTTATTATTGTTTTAACATATACTACCCGCTATGAAGCACGGACACTTTAGTTTGGCTCACATGTCCGTTTCGGACACGGACACGGACACTGATACTCTCGGACATGTGTCTGGATACTTGAATCATGGATGTTGATGATTAAATAAAATTTTTTTTTAATTTTTATTTAATGGCTTTATTATTTTAATATCTTAATAATATTTTTTTAAATTTGTATGTTTTTATGTCAATTTTAATTGAAATAACATTAGGTTTTTATTATATAGTCAAATAAAAAATTTAAAAAATTATATATATTCAACGTGTCCGTGTCTTATTTTTTTGAGAAATAATGTGTCCGTGTCGTGTCATATCCGTGTCCCATACCTGTATTTGTACTTCTTAGTTTACCTGTGATAAAATGAGGGTAGGGCTATCTCCACTTCCCCTAACCCCCAAACTGTTATTCACACTCCCACTCACATCTCTGTGAGTGGGAGTGGGAATAGCTCCAGCCTAAAATGAAGGATGCCATATGTGCGGCTTTCCTTCATGAAACTTGCTTCTACATTTTGTCCTACCTTTCAATTTGTTTCCAAATAACAACTGTGATATTATATATTTTTCTAATTTTACCTGTTCCATATTTTTTATTTTTAGAAAATATATGGGGCAAGAAAAAAGTACTATTAGAAAGTTGTCGAAAGCTGACAACTATGTCCTGTTGTTCCACACGCATTTTAAAAATCTATGGGAAAAATGACGAAAGTCCCTGGAAAAAACTCTTCTATCTTTATTTTCTTTTGATCAGTAAAAAAAATCCCTGAACATATCTTTTAATCCAAATCAAAAAATTTATTTAACAGTTAAAGCCTAATTTAATTCGGTTATAGAGATTTTTTTTATGGGTGAAATTGCCCATCTCATAACTTATGAGTCTGTACAATTAAAAGCCTTATAAATTACCATGTTCTTTGATAATGATGAGATATAAAACCAATTGCGAAACCCAATCAAGCAATCCAATAAACAATCAGGCGAGTCATTCCATCTTCTGCTCATATCATTGATTGGTAC
Source organism: Nyssa sinensis (assembly GCA_008638375.1). Taxonomy (NCBI): domain Eukaryota; kingdom Viridiplantae; phylum Streptophyta; class Magnoliopsida; order Cornales; family Nyssaceae; genus Nyssa; species Nyssa sinensis. The sequence goes on from CM018052.1 coordinate 37,134,563, forward strand.
ATTTACAAGAAGGCAGCATCATTTCCTTCATCACCAATTAGATGTTGAACCTACCTACCCGCGAACCATCGCATAGCATTATGCCATCACCAATGAAACATACCATCATCCCAGCCTCTTGTTCTGTTTGCTTTTTTTTTTTTTTTCTTTCTTCCAAATTAAAATGAAATAGCCTCATTCTCATACCTACACCAGCTTGCAACCACCTTTCATGGATCTACCGAAACCCCAATGGGGAGAGACAATGGGAGAGAATTGCAACCCTTAAAATCGACCTAAATTAATTGACTTCAATATCACGTGTAATGCTTGCGACCATCACTACAGGTTGAAGGAAATGGGGAAACTTATAAAATTGTGAAAGTGTGCATGAACTTAGAGGAAGCATTAGGGAAATTGTGAATGTGCTATTTTTTCCCTTGTAATTTCTACAAAGCAAATTTCTCATTGAAGAGGAAACTTCTGAATTTCAAGGATGTGTGCTATACTTTTTTTTTTTTTTTGCATACGTCTATTTTACCTATACGAATCAGACAGCGATAAAATGTTAAATTTTACGGTGCAAATAGTTATAATTTATATTTTGAACATTACGTTTGTGCTTTGTTGTGCCTCCAACTACTTTCTCTATCTCTCAGTATTGCTTTTTACAGGATATGACAAAAGAAGGTAAAAATGAGGCTGCCCAAGAATGTGGTTCTGCACCTGCTGGTGGCAGAGAATTGTGCAAGGAAATATCCTTTAACCCTAATGTCTTTACAGAGTTTAAGTTAGCTGGTAGTCAAGAGGTAACTCTAGTAACTTTGTGTTATTGATTAATCTGTTTTTGGTAATATATATGCAGATCCAAAGTTTTACATTATTCTTCATTTTCCCTGGGATTCACCAGGAGATAGCTGCAGATGAAGAAAATGTGAGGAAAGCAAGTTCGTATCTTAGAGATGTCGTGCTTCCAAAATTTATACAAGATCTTTGCACACTTGAAGTTTCACCCATGGATGGCCAGACATTAACTGAAGCACTCCATGCTCATGGAATTAATGTTCGCTATATTGGAAAAGTAAGCCTGAGCTAGTTCCATTCAGTCCTTGTCTAATTGACTTGACGATTTTGGTCCATAAATAGGTTACTGGAGTATTAAACATTTTCTAAAGCTTGAAATGGAAGCCTGAATGTGTGGATGACTGGTGAGTCTGATTTTATATGGTCTTTCTCTTTTGACATGTTTGAATCCATTCTCCAGGTCACTGATGGGACCAGACACTTGCCTCACTTATGGGATCTTTGTTCCAATGAGATTGTGGTCAGGTCTGCAAAGCACATTCTTAAGGTGATCAGCATTTTGCCTATCTCCTTCAGCATCTTGTGTTCTTGAAAGTTAGCTTGGGAGTTCTTGTCAATGCCCTGTTTGATTACCAAGAAAAAATAGGATGACAAATTGATACTTGGAATCTTATAATAGCCACCCCCCCCCCCCCCTCCCCCAGTCCTGGCCGACTCACTGGCTTGCCATCTCCATCTTGCGAAAATTTATTTTCTTTCTTGTTGGATTGATAGTGGTAAGTATAGATGTTAGGTCTGTCATGCTAGCTGGTAGCTCATGCGTGTTAGTGGCAGCTATGAAATTTCAAGTCTAATTTCTTTTGGCTTCTTGGCAATCAAATGGAGCATAAATTTTTTTGAAATGCCCTGATGCTGTAGTTTGTTACATTTTATTTTATTTTTTGCGAAATAGAAGAGGAAATACGACGTCTTGAATGGATACTCGGTTATTGATCATTATGCACATGGCATAAAGTTGAAATGCAACACTATATGACTTAATATTCTAATTGAATTTTTGTTTGATACTGTAAATGGACTCTTTTGAGTTTTTCCACTTTTGTTCATACTTGAAGTAATTGTGCTAGCCACTTAAACAATGTTGGCAGTTTTGATATTCGGGGTGGCAAAATCTGCACCTGGGCTACCAAATCCACTATGGTCTTGGGCTCATTCACTTGGTTAACAGGCTGACTCCATGTAACCAAATACAATATGGAGAGAATCTGGTTTTGGCTAAATTGATTACACCAGGTCTAGGAGTGCCTTGTAAAATTAATTTGACAGGCATCATTTGATTTCAGTGGAGCAAGTGTCTGATTATCTCTGCATATGTCTATGTTTAAATACAATCTTGAGAGATGCTGAAATTATTAATTATAAAGTTTCTTTATGATTTTTATTTAACAAAAAAGCTTTCTCATAAGTACATGTATTTCAATGTAAAATAGGACATGCACGGTGATGAACTTCTTTTGCCCAAAAAAAAAGGTATATTATATGTAGTTTGAGTTATAAGAAAGCTTCTAATACCTTTCCAGATTACCAATACATTAGTGTTAGTAATAATTTTTATATGGTATGTGTGTGCGTGCGCACATCTATTAGTCTATTCAAATAATTTATACTATAAAAGGATTTTTTTTGGTGGAGGAAACAAAGAAGATGCATTTCGTGAAATGGAAAAAGTGAAGACCCCAATCACCAGGGGAGGTTTGGGTATTAAGAATTTGAGAGTTTTTAACGAAGTTTTGTCCGGCAAGTGATTGTGAAGGTTTGAGACGGAAGATCAAGCGTTTTGGAAGGGTGTAGTGTCTACAAAATACGGTATCAAGGATGGGAGTTGGTTTTCCAAGGAAGTAGTGGAGGCTTTGGAATGTGGCTTATGGAAATTGATTTAAAGAGGGGTTGCTGATTTTCAGAAGTATGTTTGTGTTGAGGTGGGGGAGAGAAAAAGGGTGAAGTTTTAAGAAGATGTTTGGTGTGGGGATGGGGGCCTTGAAGGAAAGGTTCCCTAATTTGTACAGTTTGATCTTCCATAAAGTGGTTGGGTTGTGGATTGTTGCTCTCGTGAGGGTGATGAGGCGTTGTGGTCCCCAAGTTTGAGGAGAAATTTTTTTGACTGAGAGATAGAGGAGGTGATGAGTCCTTTAGAGGTCTTGAGCAGATTCACTGTGGTCGAAGTAAGAGGTGATGCTCTTGTGTGGACTGTATGCAACCCGAAGATATTCACTGTGCAGTCCTTTTACAAAGAGTTTATGTGGAGGAGTGAGGTACACTTTCCATGGAGGTTGATTCGGCGTTCCCAAGTTCTGACCAAGGTAGCTTTTTTTGTTAGGGAGGCGGCTTGGAGTAAATTTTGAGTATGGAGAATCTCCAGTAAAGGGGATTCTGATTGGCTAATTGGTGTTGTATGTGCAAGTGCAAGGTGGAAACGGTAGATCATCTTCTTGTTCACTGCCTAGTCTCTAGGGATTATTGGTGCCTTTTGTTCTCTATTTTTGGATTTGCATGGGTGATTCCTGCTTCCTTGAGAGATTTGCTTCTTTGTTGGAGGGGAGGAAGGGCAAGGGGGGAGGTTCAATGAGTATGAAAAATTGCACCAATTTACTTAATTTGGAAAGAGAGGAATAAGCATATTTCTGAGTGGATGGAGCAGTCCCCATTTATTTTTAAAGATAATTTTTTTTCGTTTATTTTTCTTTTGGGTCAAAGAGGCCTTTCTGTTATATTTAAGTTCTATAGTTGGTTTTTTGGGGACTCTTATGGCTTTAATTGTTGAGGCCTCTCCCTTGTAATTATAGGTTCTTCCTCTGACACTCAAATTTATATATACACACACGCACACATGCACGCACATTTACTTATCATTTTTTTTCCTAAAATTTATTAATTATTAGTTAATTAAATTGTTAATTATCTACAATAGACCGAAGTTGGTTCTTCAAGAAATTATTAATCAACAGAGATTATTAAGATGCAAAATATTTATTATGAAAGGGTCAATATTATGAAGCGAACCCATAGGAAAAGAGGAGGAAAATGGGGCATGCATTCATGTCTATCATTCTCGATTTGCACTCCACATGACTGTATTCATCTCATTCATGCAGCCTTGAATTGAGGTTATGTTGTCTGCTTGACACCTCTACCTATCCTGTCTGCCTTGTTTTTTAAATAATTTGAATGGTGAAACTATTGATTAACTTTAGTATGTTCCTTGGTCTGGTAGCTTTAATATAAATTGTCATGACTGTTTCTTCTAATTAATCCAGCGAATTAGTCTACGTGATGCATTAGCATATGCAGAGAATGGATTGGCATCTAAATTCACACACATTTGTTAGAATACACTTTTGTTGTAGAGTTGTTTAGTGGTTACTGTTTACCATCAGTTCCTCTGGTTATGCAGGATGTCTTGAGAGATGCAGAGGATCATGATCTTGGGTCTGCAATTTCACATTTTTTCAACTGTGTCTTTGGAAATTGTCAAGCCGTTTCTGTAAAAGGTATTGCTAACAGCATGCAGTCCAGAACCCAAAAGAAGGTATATAATTATAAACTATTTCATAATTTCTTCCTACTTAATTTATGCTGGTTCTTAATATTGAGATCACCTCCATGAGTTTTGAGGCCTCATCTTTCTTAATTTCATTTACATGCTCTGCATTTTTTAGAAAAAGGAGTTCTTATGTGCACATTCTAGTCAGAGGGGTAGGAGATTCATCAAATTGATGTTTGAGGGTTTCTAAATGAAAATAAGATGTAGGAACTGAAAATTTTGCATGTGACGTACTATGCATATTGCTATTATCATTATTTTAAAACACGTGAGTCAAATTGCATTTCCCTCCTGCCAAATAACCTCAAGGATTAATCCTTGTACAAAATTCTACAGGATCAGGTGGGTCGTCAAGCTTTAGGCAAGTCTTCTAGGGGGCAGGCAAGGTGGAAAAATGGAGGATCTGCGAGAAAGAAACAGTCATCATATATGAGTATTACCTCTGATAGTTTGTGGTCTGACTTATCAGAATTTGCAAGACTCAAATACCAGGTATCATAAACTCAAGCGAAATCTCTAGAGGTTCCCCAAATTCAACCTTTGATAGATTTGTACATCAGTTTGTGCTTGAGCTAAATTTTGCCTTCTGCAGTTTGACTTACCGGAAGATGCAAGATCACGGGTAAAGAAAATTTCGGTTATACGCAACCTTTGCCAAAAGGTAACTTTGAGTTCATTCCTTCCAATAGATTTAAATTCTCATTTGTATAATTTGTATTTAGAATTTTCATAATTTTCTTTCCCGACAAGAAAGAAGAAGTATCATAGATAGAAGTGCCAAAGGGTGCAAACCATGTACAGGAGACCTATGTGGTCCCCCCTTTACATATTAGCTTGCCCAAAATATTGACAGATGAAAAGAAAGAAATACGATATTTTTCTGAAACCCAAAAATGAAAAGTACCCTGAATTCTCTTTTCTAACCTATGAACAGTAATTCCAATTTCCACCTAAAAAATGCGTTGATTATGCTCCAACCAAATACACCACATTACATAAAGAGGAGCCACTTTCTAAGCTTGCCAAACCCTACTAATAGGGCATGTTGCCACCCAATTCAACAAAAGATCCTTCAACGACGTAGGCATGACCCAAAACACTCCTAGAACAGCAAAAAGCATATGCCAAACATCTCTAGCTACTGTATAATGAAGAATGAGATGATTGGTAGACTCTTCTTCTCTCTTTTACATGCAACACCAATGAGGGAGAAGTTTTCTTGTCCTACCTAAATTATCTAATGTAAGAATCACCTCCAATGCTGCAGTCCACACAAAGAAGGAAACTTTCGAAAAAAGGAGAGAGTTATTGTCATAACTCACTGAGACTTGAAAATGTGGCAAGCTGGATTGTTAACGTGGTGGCTCTTGGTGCTCCCGCTTTTCTTTGTCCTTTCAGATGGGCTGTCCTTGAGTATTTTCTAATTTTTGCGATTGTTATATTGACACTTTATTTTATCTTTACTATAGATTTATAATTGTTGAACTCAGCTTAACCAAGCCTTTTATTCTAACTATTTTGGGTCGGGTACATGAATCATGTTTTGCCATTCCACTCGTTCTAGGTTCATAAATTCAATTATACCACAAGTTATCACGTCTTTTCTTATTACTTCAATCAATGTTAATTTTGGTGGTCCTCCTTCGTTTAGCATTAATCGCAATATGTATCATGTCACTCTTCATCGTAGGCATTTTTCTCTCATTTTATCTCCAATGGGGACTACCTCCACTGTTACACAGAGTGTTTATTCCTAATTTTATCATTTCTTGTCTTTCCAACAATCCATTTTAACATCATCATTTCAACTACACTCATTTTATGAACATGTTTCTTAACAGTAAAACATTCTGTACCATAGAGCATAGCTAGTTTAATAGCTGTTTTATTGATTTTTTCTTTTAATTCTATGGGTATTTGTTGAAAACATAATATACCTGAAGCACTCGTCCGCTATAAAGCTTTTAAAAAAATTCACTTTTGCTGTCTTTTTCTCTATCTAACAATTAGTTATGCAACTAAGCTAAATGTGTGCATGGCCTCACAATGGGCCATCATTTTACAAATGTTCCATTAAGCTAAATGAGTTGCTCTACATAATGATGATTTATGATCACTGTCTCTCTCTCTCTCTCTCTCATAAACACACACACTGAGTGGGGGGTTCACACCAAACTACGAAGGCTGAAAAAGGGGTCTATCAACCCCATCAACATTAAGGAGGGAACTAATCCCTTGAGAAGTAGAGTGAATCATCATTCCATATTCATGAGCTAACCAATCTGCTGACTCTCTTCTGTGCCTATTTGTGTCTCTAAGCATGCAACTCTGATTACTAGCTAACGGGTCTTGGCATGCTTTGACAAGAGATCATTCCAGATAATCCTGAGTCAAACCAAACAAAGCTAACCAATCTGCAGACTCATTCCTGTGCCTATTTGTGTGTCTAAGCATACTACTCTATTTACTTACCAACAGATCTTGGCATGCTTTGACAAGAGATCAATCTGGATAATCCTATGATAATTCAGTAGGAAACAAATTAGTAAGAGATTCAGATTGATTCTTTTTCAAGTTCTTAAACCTATTGGCCCAAGCCAAAGCTAGCCTGTAGTAGGGTGCTCATAACTTTACCCTGTCATTATGAAACCAGATGAAGTTCAAGAGACCCTAGAGGCCATTAGTCACCACAATCACCCTTAATCTGTTCCCTGGAATAGTGATTTATGATCATAACTTTGAGATATGGACTAGGTCTTAAAATCATGTATCAAGAAGTAATTTTTTTACCATGTAGGGATGGAATGATGGATTAATGTTATGGTATATGAAAAGTAACCAGTAGCCGCGTAAAACTTGTAACTTTTGGAGGTTTTACCACGATGGATGTGGGTTAAAATTACATGTTATCATGTTGTCCCTGTAAATGCTTGTTAAACTATCTCTATATCCTTCTCTTTCTAGTAAAGCTAATTCTCTCTGACAGTCCACATAACGCTTAAATCTGGTGCTCTTAACAGGTAGGTGTAACCATTGCAGCTCGCAAATATGATCTTGATGCTGTGGCACCATTCCAAACATCAGATATTTTGAATCTCCAACCTGTGGTGAAGCATTCTATTCCAGTATGTTCGGAAGCTAAGGATCTTGTGGAAACAGGAAAGCTCCAGTTGGCTGAGGTATGCAATGTTGATTGGTGCCATTGTGAACCTAACACAAATCTTTATTTTGTAACCATCACAGCCTCAAATCTTAAAATATGGAAGATATTCAAAGGCAGCAATATTTAGCATTTTTGTGAACAATGTAGGAAGTTATTGGTAAGAAAAATGCTGCCAGAATGTGGAAGAATTAGAACAAAATTCAAGGTTGAGTGGAGTCTAAGGAAATGCATGTTAGAAAATAGACAAAGGTTGTATGCAGTCCACAATGCTCCTGCACCCGGTGGGGTCTGGGAGAGGTGGATAGTAGGGGCAGCGTTACCCTTATTTTGCAGACGTTGATTCCTAAGACTTGAACCCATACCATAGCACTAGGAGGACGAGACCTTTCATTTTGAATTAAAGAATTCACCAGTTAACCAACCAACAAAACTACTTGTTACAAATAACATAATGTTGTTGCATCGAAACATATAAATGTTGACTAATTTGGCTAGGGCGTAAAACAGTTATTTGGGAACTGTTTCAAGCAAATGCACATTCCCCGCTTTTTTTTTTTTGGATAGAATAGACAAATCCGCCATCACGCCAAAGCTGTTGTAGCACAATGGATAAGTGCTGGCATGACGTCTAATGGGTTGGGGTGTGGTTAAGGGTTCAGTTCTCTTAGCTAACAATAAAAAATTAAGGTGACAATCGCGACATAGATTGAATGGAAGAAGTTTCTATGATTTAAAAGTTACTACAAAATAAATTTTATCAGAATTGTGGACAACTTGCAATGATATTCGGCTTCAATACTCTACGAGGGCAAAACTGGGATTATTAATTTCTGTTGCTTAACTCAGGGAATGCTAAGTGAAGCCTACGCGTTGTTTTCTGAAGCATTTACAATACTTCAGCAGGTATGTTCTTTCATTTCTTTGGTTTTTTCTTAGTTTCTTAATTTTCGTTGTTATATAACTCGATGATCAGGTTATGACGGATTGCAGGTGACTGGTCCAATGCATCGGGAGGTTGCTAACTGCTGTCGGTAATTATCATCTGCTCTACCAATTTGCATGACTTTTAAAGATTATCTTCTGCTTCTGAATCTTGACAAGATAAGCTTATCGGTTCAGCTCAGTATCACTTTAGCTGATTACATTGCTTGGGCTTTCCTTATTTTCTTTTGTTGAATGAAATGCCTATTTGCAAGGAATCACGGACACGGATACGGATAAGACACGATAGGCTGACATGTGATTTTTCAAAAAAGTAACACACGGACACGGACAAATCATGGACACGTTGAATAATATATTATTTATTTATATATATGAGCATATAATCCAACTTAACATTATTTCAATCAAATTAGGAGTAAAAAAATCTACAATTCATTAGAGACAGCTATCAAATCATCAATTCTAATCAATAATCACTAAAATCTTTTAATATTTCACAATTTCAACATTTCATATCAATATATCATTGGGTTGCCACGATCAGAGGAGATGGTTCGTCAACGTCGGAGGACGCAATCGCAATGGGATGAACCAGGAGCTTCGATCGACGACACTAGGGCTTCGATCAAAAAGGGATGAACAAGAGCTTCAATTGCAAAGGAACCTTTGGGCTTAGAGGCTTCAACTGAGAACAAGTAATAAGAAATGAAAAATTAAAAATCAACCCCATTCGTTTTTTGAAATATAAGAAATAACCCCATATTTTTTTTTATAAAAAAATTACATAGTGACGCGGATGTGTTCAAACATATCCTAACGTGTCCAGGACGTGTTTGTAACGTGTCCGAAATTTAGAAAAATAAAAAAGGACACTCTTTTTCATGCGTCCAGGACATGGTTGAGCGTTTCTGTATCCCATATGTGTTCATCACTGGCACATGAACTAAAATAGAGTGTACGTGCTTCTTAGCCTATTTGTCAGACACGTAGGTAAATGCATTCCTTGTTTACTGTTTGGTAGCATTTTTGAGAGGCACATTCTGATTGGGGTGAAAATTATATTCATTGGTTGGTGCGAATGCGTTAGTTTTGACTTTTGAGAAATATTGTTGAGAGAAATGATTTTGGAAATTTGGTTGTTGATATTCTTTAATTGTGGTTGATTCTCTGGCTTTATAATTTTTAAGTCACGGGGGAATTTCTGTCACGTGCTTGTGAATAAGTTCAGCCACAGGAATGCTCATGAAAACTAATTGCGTTGTTTTTCTTTTTAGTTACCTTGCCATGGTTCTGTATCATGCGGGAGACATGGCTGGAGCCATAATGCAACAGCACAAGGAGCTTATTATAAATGAACGCTGCCTTGGTCTGGACCACCCTGATACTGCTCACAGGTATCAATTATTTGCTTTGGCTTCTCTGCTATTGAGTGCTTCACTAAGGCCATCAGTATAGTCAAAAGCATTAATAGAAGCTTTTTATTATTATTATTCTATCAACTAACTCTCGCTCTTGCTCTCTCTCTCTCTCTATATATTATTATTAGCGTTGATCCGTGCTATGCACAAGTTGTTATAAAAAAAAAGACTTTATTTAAATATTTAACTTTTAGTTGGTTTAACTTTTTATTGATGTGGTTGTTAAACATCCACCAATCTGCCACACCGTCTGAAATTGTTCTTAACATTTTTAATTTTTATTCTTAAAGATAAAAAAAAAAAACATTGGTCTATATAATTAAAAGTACTAATATTTTGTTTTTACAAATTTTAATTACAAAAAATAAATCTACATGTTTTTTTTAATCTTTTCCCACTATAATCCTATAATTGTAGTGCCAAATTGATTTCACCCCCATATTAGATCATCTGTAAGGACTTTTCAGTAACAATTAGGCTTCTAATAAAAGTAAAAAATACAATTAGCGGTTAATCATGTTTCGAATTCTAATTATTATAATTTCTTTTGTTTAGATTTGTAACATATAATTGGGTCCATATAATTAAGACTACTAATTTTGTTGTATTTTCAAATAATAATTACAAAAATTAATCTACATGTTTTTCTTCCCACTTCTGGTTTAGCTTATATTTTTTACATTTGTTTTTTTGGTTTAGGATTCCATAATTTGTTGTCGCAAATTTTATGTTTAGAATTCTAAAACAGCCATGATACTCTTTGCTTATAATCGTGTTACATTTTTTTTAAACTTCCTATTTTTGTGTATATTATATAGTTGAATGATTTTTTTGTCTAATATTTTTGCCTTTTTGTATGAGATGGGCGAATGGCTCAAGGTTTTCGCTTTTTCCTCTAGTAATATCGTGTTTTCTAAGGCACCCTTGAATCAGTTATTTGTGTAATATGATTTGTTGTTATAATCAACTTGAATTCTTCTGAGTTGTGCATTCTGTTTAGGTAACAAAAAGAGATAGTAAATTAGTAATAAAAAAGTGATTTAAGTCGTGTAAAATCAACCCAATTTAATACCCACAATCCGAATAACAAATAGCTGAGTCATGATAATACTGAATAGTTGGGTCATGCTTTTAGTCATGTAATTTTTATCCCACTTTATTCAATCTCACAATCCCAAGAAGATATATATATATATATATAAATATATATAAAATACTTCTAAACAATGTGAGAGAAAGAGGACTGTAAGAATAATAGATAAATACCTCTGAAGAATGTGAGAGAAAGAGGAGTCTATGGTTTTGATGGAGCGAATCACAAATATATATAGACAGAGATGTGTGTTATGGGCAGGTAGTTAGAACGCGAGTGTTATCATAAAATTTTAAATTGAAACTGTTAGGGTATAGGAACGTGCATTTTACAAAATTCTAAAATAATATTTTTGAAATACATTGCTATAATATATAGATAGATGTTGTTGAGACTTCAACTTACAAATAGAGTTTGTTTCGGCTTTGTAACAATTTTTTATTTAATTTTTAATTCATTCAAAATTTCTCAATCCCTCTACTCTATTTATAGTATATAAAGCATATGTGACCTCTATTATTTTCTCTTGTACCGTGATCATTTCTCTCTCTCTCCCCCCCCCCCCCTCCCCACTCCAATTTTTTTACCCTCTCTCTCTTCATATTATGCCATTGACTCTTTGATCCACAAACAAAATTTTGTCATGGATTTGTTACCATTTTTTCAATTCATTCAAAATTTCTCTTGGTACCTTTCGTCTCCTTTTAGTTAATATTTTGAATTCAAAATACCAACAAGCTCTAGCTTGACTAGTATCTCCTCCACTTCCCTATATGGGAGGTTGAGGGTTCAAGTCACCTTTGGGGGCAAATTTTGTGTGTGATTTACTTATCAAATTTTTTTTTTTTTGTTTGGAATTCGAAATTTCATGCAAAATCTATCTAATGGTGATGTCTATCACGTTGTTAGAACTTGCAAGTTGATAAAAAGTCCCTCTATAAGAGACTAGGGTAGAGAATACTTGTCCAAAAAAAAAGGGACTAGGGTAGAAAGTGAGATTTGAAATATCCATTGGGAAAAAGGCTCCTAGAATGGTACCACTAATAGAGATGCCTAATATATTTAATAACTATTTTTATTATTAGCACACTGCTTCACTCAGGCTAGTGCCTTAGGTGATTTAGGATCTTAGTGCCTTAATGATGCCTTTCTTCTTTAACTATACTGAAGGCCGAATGAGAACTTATATTGAATAAACTATTGCAAAATGGAGTAGACACATGCCAAAAAAGGGGATAAAAGAGAACAGTGGGAAGAAAAGAAAGAAAATAAAATTGAAACAATACTATTTCTCGTAGTCATGAATTGTATGATTTTTTAGTGTTTATTATGTCAAACAAAAAAAAATTCCATTCCATTCTGGCATTTGGGCATCCGTTATAATCTTTTTCTAGTGTAGGTATATGCATACATCTCCTTAGTTTTTATGGTGTTTTAGTTCACTTCATCTGTTACTATCTATTGCAGCTATGGCAATATGGCTCTTTTTTACCATGGACTTAACCAAACAGAACTTGCACTACGGCACATGTCTCGTGCATTGCTCCTACTAAGTCTGTCATCCGGCCCAGATCACCCTGATGTTGCTGCAACCTTTATAAATGTTGCAATGATGTACCAAGATATTGGAAAGATGGACACAGCTCTTCGTTATTTGCAAGAAGCCTTGAAAAAGAATGAAAGGCTTCTGGGCGAGGAACATATTCAAACTGCTGTGTGCTATCATGCTCTTGCCATCGCATTCAACTGTATGGGTGCCTTCAAGCTCTCTCACCAGGCATGTATCTAATTAAGAAGTATATGTTCCATGTAATTTCTAAAAATCACTAAAAATACACCCTGCCTCTGTATTAACCAAATAAAGTTTCGGTGTGATAGCATGAAAAGAAGACATATGATATACTTGTCAAACAACTTGGAGAGGAGGATTCCAGGACTCGTGATTCTCAGAACTGGATGAAAACATTTAAGATGCGTGAGTTGCAGGTATGTGCAAGTCATTTTAAAATGGCTAATAACCTCTTAGACTTGGAATGTTTGCTACTTACTATGTTTTCTTATTCTTGGTGTTCTTTCATATTTTCATTTGTTTTCTTAAATATAATCTTATGTTACAGATGAATGCACAGAAGCAGAAAGGTCAAGCTTTGAATGCAGCTTCTACTCAAAAGGCTATTGATATCTTGAAGGTATTTCCGAATACCATCCGTCTCCCTCCTCCTTGGGCTCATTACTTCCCTCTTCCTTGATATATTCCAAATTGTCCGTCTCCTTCTATACAAGGGTTTATATAGTGATTTTTATTTATTTTCAAGGGTTTTTCTATTTTCTTCCCTTGTTTATTCTCATTTGAAAAGTAGGATCACCTTTGAAGTTTACTTTTGCTTGACAGGCCCATCCTGATCTAATACAAGCGTTTCAAGCTGCGGCTGTGGCTGGAGGGTCCGGGAGTTCTGGCACTTCTGTGAACAAATCCCTTAATGCAGCAATAATGGGCGAGGCCCTTCCTCGAGGGAGAGGAGTTGATGAAAGAGCTGCCCGTGCTGCAGCAGAAGTGAGGAAAAAAGCTGCAGCAAGGGGCCTCTTAATACGTCCTCATGGAGTTCCTGTCCAATCTTTGCCTCCACTTACCCAATTACTCAACGTAATCAACTCAGGGATGATACCAGATTCTGTAAACAATGAGGAAATTGATGGGGCAAAGAACGAAGCCAATGGTCATCCTTCAAATGGACCTGGGGATGCCCAAGAAGACCAGTCTCAGCCAGGGCAACAAGAACAGGCTCCTGTCGGATTGGGCTTAGGCTTAGCTGCATTGGATGCCAAGAAGCAGAAAACAAAACCCAAAGTCACGGCTTGAAATTTTGAGTTGCCAATTTTACTGACTGGCAGCGGGGACTCAATTTTGGATCTCGAACTCAAGGATATTCCTTGTTTCAAGTGAAGGTAACTTACTTCAACCAATTTGAATCGCGAGGTACCCGTGTATGCTATTTCTTGGAAGTTAAAAGAGTTTTGAGACGTGCCCATGAATCATACTGTATTTCATTCTTTCAATAATTATTCTCGTAGAAACACTGTTTAGACCAGAGGGCATCCGGTCAATTTTTTCATGGAAAGGGAGTTTTATATATATTCAGGTATAAGGTCACAAATAATGTCTAATCCTTTTGTAATTTGTTTCCACACACACACTGTTTGTCACCTTGTCTTGAGTCAGTCAGCTTTATATATTGCTCCCATGTCGGCTTTGAATGTTATTAATAAAAGCAGCTGCTAGTGAGTGGCAATATGACTAGCATGAAAACAAGAACTTCACTTGGTTCTCTCTTTGTTAGTACCTTTTGGTTATCTCTAAATTTGGAATTGAAAAAAAAAAAAAGAGAATTGATATATTATTGCCTCATTTATATTAGAATGATCATTTCTTTTGTTTTTGAATGTAATGATTATAACTGTATCAATAACATCACGCAAACTACCCTTCAGGTCTAATTGCAGATGTAATCATTGATCCCGAATCCCTATCAGGGTTTTCCTAGCTTTGGAGGGAAAAGTCATTCCCTTTTGGTCCAGTTGTGGGCGTGGAGGGATTTGAATCCCCAACACTCTGGTTCGTAGTCACATGCACTAACCCTTTGAGTTACAGGTCCCACTCCATTTCCACTGGATCTATTCCTGAGAGTCATGTAGAGATCAGGATTAGAGCCGGGGAAGTACTAGGTTTTACCCATCGTTATAGCAGGTTGGCCAGTGTCTTTTGCACTTTCGCTTGGAGATCTAGCATTCTCTGTGATGGTGGAATACAAAATGCTGTCATAATCAATGTAGAACTGTTGTTATATAGTCTTGGGGTGTTTTTTTTTTATTCATTTTATTTTATTTTTCTTTCTTACTTATGGTTGGTCTTTTGAGAGGGCTGAAGTGGTAGATTTTTGTTGCTGGGATGGTCTTAAAAACTCTTCAATACTCTTTATATTTGTATTTTAAAGAGAGAAAAATGTAGATCGCAAAATAGGCCTTTGCTCCTCTCCACTTAGGAAGCAAATGGAAGCTTTATTTATCTTTCAGCCAAACTTTCAAGTGAAACCCACGTGTATTTAAAATATATATACACGAGGACCCGCATTCAATGGTGGGTAAAAATGGTTCCATGGTAAATAAAAATTCTTCATTTACCTCCACCTCCAAAGGAAGAGCCTAATTTAAACATCAACTATGTAAAAGGAAAAAAGGGCGGGGAAAGCCATTTGTCTAGTCGGATTAATAAATAAGAAATAGCACTAGTCCATTATTTCACACCTACAATTGCCTTGCAAACACCTCACGGCAAGATCCACAGGTATATAATTAATAATTTTTTAATATATCCTATTACTTCATTGATTACTAGGATAGAAATATATATATATATAAATGAACAAACTAGTAAGTTTAATATACACACGCATGTACGACATTTTTGGTAAAGAAATTTAAAGTATCAAATATACAAGCTGAACTGTCATCTCATCAAAATTTAAGAACATAAAACGAATTTTAACTTTCTATACAGAATGATAAGTAAATAAATAAACAAAATACGCTACAGATATTTTCAAAAAAAATTCCAACATTCTCACAGCTAATATTGTGTCTCCAACAAATGTTAATGATGAGTTTTAACTGTTTGGAGTTCATCATCTTAAACAATAACATGGGGATATGTACAATATCACCTACAAGACTGAATATGATCTGATATTGACCATAATGATTGAATATTATTATGTTTTGAGGAAGTCAAATATTACATATCTCAGAGAGAGACAGAATCCATGTCCAACCCAAAATTACTCCTACAAAACTTCTGACCTCAAGGAATAGGTATCACAGAAAATAAAATTTTCCTTTCTTTCCTGCTCTTTAACCAAAGTATGACTTGGGACAAGTATCATGAAGTGGACCACAGCCTGCTTACCCAGACGCTCCGGCAGCAGCACTCTTATCATCTTCCCCTTGTTCTTCCTTGACAAACTCTTCAATCAGTTGCCGTTGTCTCTGTGTCAGATTCCTGCAACCAAAAAGAAAAAAAAAATTTCAACCATCAAGGCATTGCATCTTCATTCTATTACAGAGTGTTGTACGATCAACAGGATAGCAAATGAAAGTCGAACTGAGAGATGATATCTTGCCCAGAACTTCAGATTCACAGCAGAAGAGTCATGCCATCTAATAACACTATAAAGGGCAATTCATCTCCTTTAAAGTAATTTTTCTCAAGGAAATGATATATATATGCCCTTCTATCGTGACAATGGAATGTGAGAAATGAACAATATAGAGGGAAAAAGCCTCTGGAGTGGGTATGAGCCCTAATCTAAAAACAATTGCCAAGAACAAGAGAACATACGTTGGGATGCTGACATTGAAGTGCACATACTGATCCCCAAATGAGAAAGAGTTCCTTGTTTTAATCCCTGTAAGAAACATTATTAAACAAGTATAAAAACCTATAAAAGGCATAAAGTCAACTTATAGAATGGATGACAACAGACAATGTTTCTCCAACAAATTTTAGTTCTTAATTTCTTAATTTTTTGTAGTATCAGCACCTCACATACCCCACTACCAAATACTTGTCCTAGTTAAAGTAAAAACAATTGTACTACACCAAATGTTAAAATCACAACTAAACACTTCTTGCATAAAGAATATCAAGTGGTGTTGACTAGGATTACAGGAATGCACAGTAACACCATGCAATCATTCATGTCATTACTCACATGTTCAATAAAAATGAATTGAGTTTAGTCAGCACAGAACCGAGCAAATAATTTTAGATAAATAATCATATAAAAACCAAATAAAGAGCTCTCTCTCTCTCTCTCTCACACACACACACACACACACACACACAAATTTCATTAGCAGACAAAGTGATTGTACAAAAGCATAATCACTTGAAATATCACATGTAAGATCTATGGCTTTCAATTTTTCATCCAACAAAATGCTTTGCAAAACAATTACTCAAAATCTTCGGACATGACTCAAATCCTCATTTTCCACCTTACTGGCACTGATGGTCCTCTCCAAACAAATGATCAAAATGGAAACACCATCTAGCAGGTGTAGGAAGGGATAGACTCAGTACACAACCTGCCTCTGGCTTTATATGAATGACCCGACTCTCTTAAAATACCATTTAATTCAAGGGAAGAGAATAGAAGAGAGAGTTTAAAAAAATCACCCCTTCCCATAATTTGGTTCATTTCATAAGGGAAGAAAAGAAGAGAAAATGGAGTGATTATGAGAAAACACATCTCTACACGTCTACACAAACTATTAATTCAAATGTGAGATAATTTGGAGTCTCAATTAAAAAAAATTCGGGGAGACACATCCCTCCGAGTCCTTCCTCTATCTATTCTCCATAACCAAATGGATAAAAAAAAATTACTTTTCTCAATTTTTCTTCTTCAAAGCAAGAAACCAAAAACTGTGTTGCATTTAGGATGGCCATTCTAGACGAAATTCTACTTAATTGTTTTATATTAGCTTCATCGTCTTCAACTTCATTGTAACATGTAATTCAGGTTGATTTCTGCTTTTACAGAGATATCTCTAGTTCTACTTTTAAGATGGTCATCTGATTTTACTCACAAGTAGTTGGAGTTGCCTGACCACTAACCCTCACGAATATCTGATGCCTTGATAGCAATCAGGAAATGTGGAAAGAATAAAATAAACTTAATTATAGATTAAAAAGAAAAGTGTCATATAGTTTCCATTTGACAACCTGAAAGAATTAGCCACAAAAATTAAATGAAGGGAGAGAATTAGTCTCACCTTTTCTCTTCAGAACCACCTTTTGCCCAGGTTGGGTGCCAGGGCGGACCTGCAAAATAGAAAGGAAGTTAATTGTGCCACTTGAGTAATAAACAGTACCCTATTATAATCAGAATTATTAGACTTAAGGCAATATTAAGACTCTTATTGATTGCTCAATTAAGTTTGATACTTTGATGTTGTTCTACACAAGTTTGGAATTGACCCAAATGCCTGTATTATTCTGCTAGTAATGTCTGCTAGCAATGTTCTGGAAGAAGATCATATTCAAAGTTGAGAATCTTTCATTTATTTATTTAATAAGTAAAATCTTCTATTTATTTTATTTCGTTTTTTTTTTTTTACTCTTATATGTAAGACACGCATCCACTTTGTTCTAATTGGGACTTGAACCCTCAATCTCAACTTTGGGACGTGGAGTAAAACACCACTCAGATTGATGCTCTGTGGTTTGAAATTTGAGAAACTTACCACTGTGCATCACAGATTGAGACACAATGAGTTATCTTCATATTCTCTTTATGGGGTATTCGCATCGGAGAAATGAAAAGCTTTTTCTTAAGCAATGTGAAGAGTTGTGAATTTAGTATCCTTTCTGCCAAAAAAAAATAAAAATGGTGCTGACATGACAGGTCATATTGACCTCAATAGATTTTGGGGTTCTAAGTTCTTCCCCCTAAATTTCAAGGTGAAAAATTTCTTGCAATACCAAACAATTTATTGTGCTAAGTTTCTGATTCTTGGTTCTGTTGCTTCAGTTTATGGCACCTAGTCTATTTCAATGTTAGGAGTCATATAAGGAGCTGTATCTCAGTGATTTGTTGTGAGTCTTTGGGATCAACCTTCTCAATAACCATCTCTGACTCCTAGGAAAATAAAATTTAAAAAATGACTTTCAAAAAAGTTTAAGACTTAGTGAATTCCAGATTAATAAGAGTCCATATACTGCCTTGACTGCAATAATCCTATTATAAATTTTATTGATTGCCCGGGGGGGGGGGGGGGGGGGGGGGGATGCAATAAGTTTAAAATCAACCTTAAGAACAACATCTCCTGTTAGAGTTGGGACCTGGATTGTTCCTCCCAAAATTGCCTGCAAGAGAGTAAATCTGCTGATATCCACAAATTAAATGAAGATGATTCCTACTAAACAGAACTTAAGAAGTAAACACAATCATATAACAAAAGCAGCAGCAGCATAGTGGCCAAAAACTTGGCACAAGAAGTAGACATAGTTACTTCATGCAACACTTCTGAACTTACACAAATGTTACTCTGTCTAACAAAGCAAAAGACTCAAACAAAAATGAACATTGATAATATTCGACTATAAAGCCATAAATATTCAATGAACTATCAGAGTAATAGCATAATGAAAAGAGTTTGAATGCCTCCTTATTGCACTGGTTCCTAAGTTCCTAAAATGGGGGGAGCAGAAGACATTAAGGAACAGGCTTTTTTCGAAGTTCCAGAGGATTGAGCCAAGGAGATCCTCTTTCCCCTTTCTTATTTATCCTTGTGATGGAGTCCCTAAGTTTGATTTTGGATAGAGCTGTGGAAGCAGGCATGTTAAGGGGCTTTGTGGCTGGTAACAGAGGGGGAAGTAGAGTGGAGGTTTCTCACATCTTATTTGCCGATGACACTATTATCTTTTGCAACACAAAGGAGACTCAACTTCGTTTTGTGAGATACATCCTGAAATGCTTTGAGGTGGTCTCGGGGTTGAAAATTGATTTACGAAAGAGTCTCTCATTCCGGTTGGGGAGGTGGATAGGGCGGAGGAACTAACATGGAATTTGGATTGTCAATTGGGATCTTTGCCGACAGTCTACATGGGGTTGCCCCTGGGAGCTGGTGTGAGAAACAAAACGGCATGGGATGTGGTGGTGGACCGTTTCAGAAAAAGGTTAGCAGGCTGGAAGAAAAATTATTTGTCCAAAGGGGGGAAACTCACTCTCATTCGGAGCATGTTGTCAAGCCTTTCCACTTACTTTATGTCTTTATATCCTATTCCGGTTTCTGTTCAGAAAAGGTTGGAAAAATTACAGAAGGACTTTCTTTGGGAAGGCTTAGACGAGGAGAGGAAGGTCCACCTAGTGGCTTAGAGGAAGATTTGTGCTCCGCTTAATAGCGGAGGGCTGGGAATCAAAAATCTTAGGATGTTCAATTGGGGCCTTGTTGGGAAATGGATGTGGAAATATGCAAACAAAAACCATGCTTGGTGGAGAAGAGTTATTGAGGCTAAGTATGGTTGTATGGGGGGAGGAAGGCTCTCGGAGGATGTGGAAGGCTTTCACGGGTAAGGATTGTGGAAGAGTTTGAGAAAAAAGGGGTGCTTATTTTTGGAGGCATGTTGTCTTTGATGTAGGGTCGGGGGAGAGAATTAAATTTTGGTCAGATGTATGGGCTTCCGAGGTTACTCTTAAGAAAAAGTTTCCCCTCCTCTTCTAAGTTACTTCTAACAAGGGGGCATGGGTAGCTAATTTTGTTCATAGTCAATGGAGAGAAGTTAGTTGGACCCCGCTCTTTAAAAGGGCTTTCCATGATTGGGAAGTGGAGGAGTTGTCTAGGTTGTTGGAGATCTTGCAAAAGATCAAGTTCCTCCCGCATCATAGGGACAAGATTAGATGGGTCCCTGGAAAAGGAGGGGGGGGGGGGGGGGGGAGTTCTCAGTCAAATCCTTCTACAAGGTTCTTTTGAGAAGAGGGAGTTCAAACTTTCAGTGGAGAAGCATTTGGAAGACAAAGGCGCCATTAAAAGCAGCCTTTTTTGGGTGGTCAGCAACTTGGGAGTCCATTTTGACCTGCGAAAATCTCAAAAAAGAAAAAAAAAAAAAAAAAAAAAAAAAAAGGTGTTTCCATATGGCCAATAGGTGTGCAATGTGTAAGAGGAAGGAGGAAATAGTGAATCATCTTTTGCCCCATTGTGAGGCTTCAAGTGACCTGTGGCAGTGTATTTTTGCTTTGTTTGGTTGTTTGTGGGTCATGCCAAGGTCAATTTTTGAGTGTTTGGCTAGTTGGAGGAGTAAGTGCAAAATCCAGCATGTTCAGAAGGATTGAGACATCATTCCTCTTTGTATTTTTTGGAACATTTGAAAAGAAAGGAATAGAACCATTTTTTTGTACTCCTTGTATGTAAGGGTTAAAGGTTCTTGTAATCCTTCGGTAGGAGATATGGTAGATTTCTTTAGTGATATGAAACTCTTTTAACTTGAGTTTCTCTCTTTTGTACATGGGAGCGCGAGCGCCCCCCTTGGGCACGTTTTAATATAATTTCTCATTAATTATCCAAAAAAAAATAGCATAATGAAAACCCTAAGGTCATGACTATCTCTTCCCCGTCAAAAATGGATGATTAACATATATCTCCAGAGACAACACAAAATATTTTACTGCAATAACTACCCAGACACATTTTTAAATTCCATGCATTGAGCACTTAAGTATATTTCTTGGACAGTTGAGATATTAGAAAATGATTACCTGAGTGACACTCAACACAGCATCAACATGAATGTTGGGCCCTTCTCTTCGGAAAACAGGATCTTCCCGGACCTAGAAAAAATATAATGTATAAATCCTTAGTAGGAAAGAAAGATTTGCATTCTAACTATACAATATCAAGAAGCAAAGACACTACAACTGGTGATAGAAGTCATGTAAGTTACCTTGAAAGTAACAAAAAGATCACCATGTTGATTGCCTTCAGGGTCAGCACCACCAACTCCATTCATCTTTATAGTGTCATTGTTGTCAACTCCTGCAGACGCCACAAACTCGGTAGAATCAAGAATTTAACATGTGACTTGTAATGATAAATAAATACACACAAGAAGACCACGGACTAAAAGCACTTAATATAGCATGTCAAAGACTCAGAATATACATAAAGAATGTTCCAAAGCAGGCATTTATATTAGGGAGAAACACTTAAGAGGAAATCAGGGAGTTCATTAGGTTGTGACAATATCGATCAAAAATAAAAAAATTTAAGCTGTGACAATAGCGAGTAGCTCATCAATCACTTTGATATTCCATTTTGTGGCAATCCAATGTCAAAAAATCTATGTGATCTACTGGTTGAGGAGTGACCAAACTCCAAATAGGTGGAAGAGAGGTTAATAAATGGATTTAAATCACGATCATGAGATACGAATCAGTCATGGTATAACGGTATCAGTAGTATCGGATTATTCGTAATGAGGATTGGAAACTGCAATCATGATATATTTTTTTTCAAACACTAGCAAATCACTTAAAAGTCATTGATATACATATCTTGACTACAATTATCACATTATAATATTTTTTACTATTATTTTTTAATTTTCAAACACCTAAAAAGTATTTTTCTTATAAATAACACTTAAAAAATATATTTTATTATTTTATATGAATTTTTTAAAGTTAAACTAATAAAAAGTATCATTTAATTTGAATAACATTACAACAAGTAGCATAAATAATAACAAAAAATGGATTATAAGCATGAAAATCAATTTAGTGTGATTAGATATGGAATATAAAAAATTAAAAATTTGGAGGACAAAAGGCTATTTTGAGTTCATGTTGACCCAAATGTTTTGGTAACCTATATTAAATTTTTTTTTTAATTATTTTGTTAAGTCTTTCTCTTGTATATAAATTTTACAAAAATAGAAATCATAAGAATTATGCAAAAATAAAAATTAAAAATTAAAAGAAAATTAATATTTTGAAAGAAAAAAAACTTTAAACAATCGTGTAACCATTATAACAACCGATATGTAATGGTATTGGCCCATAAGACTGAAGTTTAGTCACACCGATACATCAGCCGGTATCGGTATTAGTATTGGAGGGTCCAAAAAACATAAACATAACGGCCAATACATAACAGCTGTTATTTAAAACCACTAATTATCTTCAGGGGGTGTTATCAGGCTTGTCCATTTTTTTTAGTGGGGGTGTATACCATCAAAAAGCTACATAAAACTCTCCCCACAACTCTCCAAATATATGGACATGCAAATCACCTCATCGGGCTTTAAAAAAAAAAAAACAATGAGCGCAAAACAAAAAATTTAAACATGAGGGGTAAGATAACGTAAAACAACGTAGCCATAGCCCAAACCTTCCTAATGCTCCGACGAGCACAAGAGCCTCTCCAACTGGACAATATCCTCCTCATTAAATGCAGAATGACCCAAGAATTATCTTAATTCGGTCCCTCCAAATAAACCATGTAAGATATAGTGTGGCCATAAACCAAGCCTTCCTAATGCTCCGATGGGTAGGAGAACCTCTTTGACTAGCCAACATGCTCCATAGCAAACCCGGAATGACCATGAAATCCCAAACGAGGAAAATAAAGGATACCAAATACGTAGTACAGTCAACATGGAGAGAAGATGGTTGACATTTTGTCCCGTCTTCTTGTACATAAAGCACCAATCCATAATGATATGCTTTATTTTCCTCAAATTATCAATGATTAGAATGGTTTCCTTTGTCACCTACCACCAGAAAAAGGCCACCTTTAAGGGAGCTTTGGTATGCCATATTGCTTCTAAGAAAAACACATTATTGCCACCAATTAAAATTCTGCAATAGGACATAACTATGAACCTCCGATTCCAGTCTACTTTCTCCTTTCCATCTAATGTAGTCCTCTCCTCTCCTCTCCTGCTCTAGCGTTTTTCCATCTCTCCCTCGCATTTCTACAAACCCTTAAGCCTCAACTAATAACCTAAGAGTCTATTTTTAGAGTCCTTACTCCTTATCCAAGTTCTTTGTTAGAAAAGAAATACAATTCCATGTGACCCAAGCAAAATACCCTACAGGAAACTATCCTAAATATCAGCCATATCCTAACAGAAAGTTTGAGGAGCATTATCATGAGTGACTAGATCACATTGTATTCATCTTGTGCCGTGATGGATAGTCTATGAAAGAGAGCAAATTTTGGCGAATCTGTGTTGCTGTGCAAATGTAATGAGGAAAACAGTCAATCATCTTCTCATTTATTGTGCGTTTACTTGGGCAATTTGGATGCTTTTGATTGGCTTGTTTGCGGTTTTTTGGTTGATGCCCACATCTTCATTGGGAGTTCTAACTTTGTGGAAGGGGAGATCTTTTGGTAGGAGGATGGGGAGAACTTGGCGTATGATCCCTCTTTGTATTTGGTGGACCATTTGGCAGGAGAGGAACAATTAAGTCTTTGAGGGTGTGAGTTCCCTTTTTGAATTGTAAAAGCATCAGTATTGAGCTCCCTTTATTTTTGGTTGCCGAGGGGCTCCTCCATGTAGCTGACCCCAAATAATTGGGATAAGGCTTTGTCGAATTTTCTCTCTCTCTTTTTTACACACCAAGTATAGAAGCATATTGTGTTGTGTGTGTGTGTGTGTGTATATATATCTCTCTTTTATATATGGGTGCAATCCCTTGGCGCTTCTTAATGAAATATATATTTTACTTCAAAAAAAATCATGTGCTCAAAGTAATGTCGAATCCACTTCGTTAACACTCAACACGGAAAGCCTCAATGTTAGCTCTCTAGGAAATCCGTGTCAAGGGGCAAGAGGTCATTTCTAGAGAATAGAGATGCGATGGGAGTACCATTTTTTTTCTATAGGCCGGTTGTCACAGACTCCCCATTTCTTTTAAATGGTACAAACCAGCCATTGAGGTAGAAATTTTCTATGGAGTCACATTGTTGTTTGCACCAGGGTGATTCCAGGGTTGAAGTTGGTAGAGTAAAAGGCTTATCCACCTTTTTATTGGATAGGTAAAGAGTATATCATTAACAGGCACTAAAAGGGTGGTGCTCCCATGTACAAAGCAAGTAGACAAAAGATAGCCTATCTATGTATATCATCTAAGAAATCTACAAAAGAATCGAAGGACATTAAAATATTCCCCTCTAATCCAAAAAATTAAAAAGGAATTCATCACATTAATCTTCAAAGTCCATAAAGAAGATTCACCCCTTCAAAAAAATATCCTATTTCTTTCCAGCCGTAAACACCACCACATGTAAAAGGCTGATCCACCTTAAAAGAGAGAGATTGATTTTTGCACGACCATAAAGGAAAAACTAGCTGGATCTCTATATGATTTGGAAAAATTGGGAGCCACCATAACGTGGCAACAAGTGTGGGAGCACTTCTACACTGTCTCTCTCTCATTGTTTTTTTAACAGAGTATCTTCTGATTGTGATTGAAGTATTCCTCATCCTTCTTCCCCTTGTACTCTTCTTTATTATATTATATCACTAACTTTGGTTTTGGTTTCTTCTATATAATTTACAAGTATCATCTATATATAAGAGATCTAACAAAGCAACCTTATAGAATAAGATATAAAAAAAAATTAGTGGGCTGCTAATGATAGCATGTATAATGAATGCATGCATGACTGCATCCAACATTGAAAAAGATGCAAAAATAAGAATGTCTTTGTCAAGAGAAAATTATACTTACCTATCCCTAAAGTTTCAAATTATTGTAGGGAACCTCCTTAGCATTTCAAAATAACACTAACCTTACCTCACCTTAAATGAAATTAACATTCCTGTCCTTCACTTGACAATGACAAAATATAAAAATGAAGAAGGGTGACATCACCAAATTTAAATTAATAAAATAGTTTTGCCTTTCCGTGACTGACACCTACAACCTTGATTCCAGTAGTTAAAATCAAAACAACCCAAGATCCATTACAAAACTCCTCTTTGCCTGTTCTTTACAATACTTAAGTTTAAGAGATTGATATTGAGGCATTTCAGAAAATATTTTTGCAATAAAATTAGTCTTACAGGTTGAAGATATAAAAGAGATTTCAAACTCTCCAATAATGTTCAAACTAAAATAGAAAAGGCATGACATCCACAAACTTAAACGGAGGCCTGAGACATAAACAAGCTGTTTCTTATCAGAAAAAATCTGATCGGAGGTCCCTGCAATAAAATGGGAAATCAATTGAACAAGACACAGACATCCAAATCCATCAATTCCTTCAAAGCCACAAAATACCTGCCATGATATCCACCTTGACCGATTTCAGCCCTCTCACTACACGCCTCCCATTGCAAGACTTGCAAAAGCTCTGTACACCAACTGTAAAATTTAGTAAATAATAGTATTTTTCACTACTAGTGTGACAAACTTGAACTCAAAAAGAGAACAAGGAACTATAATATATGGAAAAAGCCCAAGACATATAGTTCACAAACAAACTTAAAAGATATAAAACTCCTTTATATATAAATTGTTAAACCACCAACTGCTCCAAAAGCTTAAGGTATTAGAGAATGGGCCAACAATGTATATCAAGCTCTCAACATAAATAATGTCACAAAGTATCAAAATCCAAAGAGAAATTTAGATGGCTTCTTTTTGCAAAGAAGCATTCTCATTACATCGACTTAGTGTGTGAATAAGTCATAATTTAAGAGGCCTCAAAATCTAAACCTTGAACCCAAAAGTTTCCAATCCAAGGCAAGTCCCCCGCATATACAAGTCCAAGTGGATAGGTAGAACCAGTGCCACCTCAGCATATAAAGAGAGAGAAGAGAAGCTTTTTTTTTTTTTTTGGGGGGGGGGGGGGTATTTACAAGTAATCAGGTTTAGGTTAAAATTTTCTTATTGACGAGAAGACATGAGATGTTGACATATAACATTGAAATTGCACTACATAATTCAATAAAGCATTTTTGGTGCCCAACCTACAATCTATAATCCATAACTACCTCAGTGCATTAATGAAACGTCTGCAACTTTGATACCGTTATTAATCATCCCACACGAAGTTTTGCACCTCTCTTAGGGCAAAGATTGTTATATAACAAGCACGAGGTGGATAGTTGCTCATCATGCTTACTTTATGTTATTGGTATATAGAAAAAGAGAGGTGCAAAACTTGTTGATCATCATGTTTAACTCTATACTTATTCGTATTAGTAACATATCATGCAATGACTATGCGGCAGCTATGAAGAGTAGAAGAAAATTCACCTGGTCAAATGGGGGACAGTTTGTAGGGGTAAGAAAGAAGAGGAAGGGAGAGAGAGGGGGCTTAGATCTGAGGAAAGCTTAGGACCATAATAAGGCCCTCCTGGACAATCTGTGTTGGGAAACGGCAACCCAGAAACATGCTCTATGGGCCAAACTTCATTGTAGTAAATACGACCACAACCTTCACCTTAAGGTTAATAGCATTTTGAAGAACCAGGGAGAATGAGATCTTACAGCTATAAAGACCCCCCATCCCCCTCATATTGTTCAGATTATTTATGAAACCCCCCTCCCCAGAGATGTTAGCTTAAATGATCAGATTATTTGGAGCAGATCTTGGAAGTGAATCTGGAAACTAAAGATCCCTCAATCCATGAAAAGCTTCTTGTGGCTTGCTTGTAGAAACTGCATCCTAACTAACAGTCTTAGGGCTGAAAGGGGTATGTCAGATAATGCCTCTTGCCCTTGCTGCACCCAAGGTTCAGAACAATATTACCTAAAATGTGGATTGTTATGGTATGGAGAACGGGAACGAGAACGTAAATCGTCACTTGTTATAAAACATAATACGTTAGGGGTAGGCTTCTTTGAATTGCTTTGTTAGAACGAAATACATTTATTTGGAACGTAATATGCTTTTTGAATGTATTTGTAATAATATTGGTATGTATGTATATACACCAAAATGATTTCAATGAATCCAAGCCATTATAAAATAAAATTCCAATGATGTGTGTGTATTTTGTATGATTTTTTTAAGAATTTTGATATTTTAAATCGGAACGCTAAATCTTGCGTTTCAAATCACTAATGATCCATGTTTTGGATTGTGCGATCCCAACTCGCTAGTGGAGGAGCGAATTGTGGTAACCATGATTCAAAATCTGCATCTACACTAAACAGGTGTGGTCAGTCATTACCCCCTCTTTTTAAGTGAGCCTGAACTTCTTTTAACTTCACTTGTTGGACTGGATCAGGTATCATTCCTCTACAGTTTCTTGCTTGTTTGGGAATATTCCATGGAACTACTTTTATAAGTAATGTTAATATTGTATGCAAAAGCACCCCTCCCCCCCCCCCCCCGGGGAAAAGGGGGGGGGGGTGCAACCCATAAATACAAAAATGATACTAAAAGCATGGGTCATAAACAGTGGTGGATCTAGACCTTAAGTTTGTATAAGAGGGTTTTTTTGTAAAAATAAGAAGAAAAAAAATTTGGGGGGAAAGGGGGAGGTTCCGCCTCTGGTCTTAAAGACCCCAAAAACTCAACGAAAGGGCCTCCATTTACAAGATGAGCTCTTTTAGCCCAAAAAAATAGTAACCTCGAAAAATTCTCTTTGAACACAAAAGGGAGGTTTCCTGCCCTTCAAAATTCCTATTACGCTCCCTCCAAATACACCATATTAAGCATAAAAGAGCCATTTTTCACACCTTCCTAACTTCCCTTTTCATCCTTCCCCCGTTCCAAGAAATTAAAAGATCCTTCAAGGAAGCCGGCATAACCCAAGCATAACTAAAAAGAGTGAAAATCATTCTCCAAACATCCCTAGGCCATGTGAGTAATAAATGATCCACACTTTCCTCTCGCTTTTACACATGCAGCGTCTATTAGCAATGTGGAAGTAGATTGTTTATAGTCAATATGGCCCCTTGCGTTGCTTCCCAAGCAAAGAAAGCAACCTTAGAAGGAACATTTGAATGCCAAATTAATTACCACAGAAAAGGCCTTTCCATGGAACATTATGTTCATACATACCCCGTGGTCTATCTGGAAAACCAGAAACAAGTGTAAGTTTGAAAAGATTCCCTATATGTTTGATAACTTATTGACCAATATCATCAAGCTTCAGAGAATATCCAAGCTGCATTTATGCAGAATCAAACAGCCATGAAAACTGTTGGGGGGAAACTGATTAACTGGGAATTTTCTACTGTAGGTACCCTGAAGCTGAACACTGATGGTTATGCCAACAGCAATCCTGGCAGAGCAGGATTCGGAGGTGTGATTAGAGACAGCTCAGGAAGATGGGTTAGAGGCTTTTATGGCTTCATTGGCATTACAACCAGTTTAGTAGCGAAGCCATCGGGAATAGGGCTTAGAATGCTGCTAAGGATCACTAAGGAAGATGTCATTGTAGAATCTGACTGTAAATTTTTTTTTTTTTTGATAACTGAGTGCCCGGGCCAGCTTGCGCGCACCTCAACTAATCTCAGGACCCTGAAGTTAACGAAGAATCTGACTGTCAAATTGTGGATCAGATGGGAACAGTGAGTTTAAGGCCCTTCTCCAGCACAGCTGGTTGTATGCGAAACAATTCAAGTCCTGCAGATTCACTTGTGCTTCGTGAAGGCAAATGCTGTGCCGATGCTGCAGCTAATCTGGGGTTGATGCAACAGGAGTGGTTGGTTGAACTGCAAAGGCCTCCCTCTGAGTTATACAGTGCTCTAGCAGCTGGTGTAGCGTTTTAGAGAGCTCTTTGAGTAGTGTTTTTGCCATTGTACCAAAAAAATACTAATAATACCATATCAACTAACCAAGAAAATGCATTAACCCAAGGGATATCTCAGCTAGAAGCCAGAGGCATGATATTCAATAATACCAATCATCTATGGAAAGGCAGCCTTAGAAAATGGGAATCGGGCTCAACAAGCTATGAGATTTTTTCTGGAGACAAACAGTTCCAGTTTCCTAGATTAGTAACCGTGGAAGTGAAAGTATTGATTTCTGAAGGGAATTATTATGAACTCTAATTTGTCACTGGCATTTTCAATACTGTAAGCATATAATAATACAAATAAAAATATATAATAGCACAAAATAATAATAGAAATTTCTCTAATTGTCCATAAATATATTAATTACACAATTAGTTGCAGTACCACTTTGTTTCAGTGTTAGATGAATTAGATTAGACTGAAGTTACAAACATGGTTGGCATTAAGACTGTAAAGCAATAGTGTTATACATGCATGCTGTACCCTGATTGTCAAAACAAAACAAAACTTCCAGTTTAGAATCTAATTCAATTCCTACACTCCATATATTGCATAACTTAATCTGCACAAGTATAACTATTTTTTTTCATCCTCCTGTCAGTTTATTGTCGATATGCTGTTCCTTGTAGTGAATAGTGCAATTATCAAGCTAGCATACATGTGATATCAGATTAGCCAGTAACTGGAAAGATCACTAACACAGTAACATCAATGAAATAGCATGAGTTCTAAACCACATAATCCAAAACTGCTTTTAGCAAAAGAGGAAGATAGATATTGAAATATATGCAAGAGAAATGGCAGTTATGATAATTTCATCCATTACTGCTTCATTCATTTCACACAGACAACCCCCCCACCCCCCACCCGTCTCACAAAACAAAAAAAGAAGATATATAACCACATTGTTTGTGTTAAATGATTGCATAGCCTAATGTCTAGCTAGTATCATGAGCAAAACAGAAGGTTAATAACTTCTATTGTTCTGCAATATCAAAGTGTCGAATAGGTATTGTTGTTTCCGACTATCTGTTACTCTTTACGAGGAAACAAATGAAAAACCCACATGGTGACATAATTCATTTCATCAAATTAAATACAATTATAGTAGCACAAGGCATCCCTGCCACAGGAGTGCCAGACACATCAGGAATACAAGACTATCAAAAATAAATTGTCAATATACTCAAAATAATAATAACAAAGAAATTCAATGATGCAGTATGTGTGCCATACCCTTACAGTTTTCCCAGCTCCTCTACAATCAGAACAAGTAGACTGGATTTTAAATGGGCCAGTTTGCATGTTTATCTGAATATGAAGCAAAACAGCATCTTATTATCTATAAAAAAGGATAAAATGTCATCACATGATTAGAAAAAGAGTTCTAAGCAAACTGACCATGCCTGAGCCTCTACAGCGCTTACAAGTTTCAGGTCTGGTTCCAGGAGGAACACCACTTCCACCTGGAAAAATCATGAAGTGATAATATGATTAGGCTGGGAATCTTCCTTACCATATTAAACTATACTCGCCAACTAAAAGGAACTAAAACCAGAATGTAATTTGAGAAACATCACTGAAGAAATACAATTGTGGATATGGGGAGAGCTGTGGATTTTGTCATACCGCAAGCTTCACAAAGAAAATCAGTTTGGAATGTCACAGTTTTGGTGCATCCCTGAACAGCTTCCATGAAGGATAGTTCAATGGAAACCTATAGATAACAAAAGAAAAGATGAAAAATACATCAAAGAACAAACTGTGATGCACAAATAAATCACCACCGTGGATGGAAAGGATCTAAACCTTGACATCTTCACCGTTCGTTTCAAAAATTGAATGGAACATCTGATCTCCATTATAGAGAGTGCCACAGCATGTACATAAAAGTAGCAAATTAGATTTCAAGAATTATATTGATATACTGATAACAAATGATAGCATTTCTATAACCTATAATAAAATAGGAGGAGGTGACCTAACTTTCAGTGAACACAATTGCCCATCATTATTTCAGAAATTTTCAAATAAGCCATCAATAATATAAACCATACATTCCTAAGGATTGCTACGCCATGCAGCTTGCTCATATAAATACTCAATCATATTCATACTCTTGTATTAATTTGAAGCTATTTTGCAATTTTTTCAAATTAGACAAATTAGTGAGGGTATTTAAAATTAAACAGTCATTATTTAAGACACAAAGACCACAAAATAGGGCATTAATTTTATTACAATTGCAATTTGAAAGAGAACAATCCCGTGCGGACCGACATAATGCACCTTGAACTGACAGACATGTAAAATTTAGGAAACGTACAAAGATGAACAACGTTTGGAAACTTCAACGAAACAAATGGCACAGCTATAGCAATTTTAGACAAATGCATGTGAAACCTAGACAAAGTGTTAAATATACAGTTATTTGTATCAATTTAATGTAAATAGTTGGCAGAGCTGACTGTGTTTGCTATATATTGACTATTTTCATTCTGATAACAAAAATAATTGACTAAAACAGAAATTAATTTTTTGCTTCCTTTTTCGTTTTCATTATTTTTTGTAATTTCTTTTTTTAAGAAAAATAATATTTTAAACCTATACCATTTGTTGAACTGGAAAAAAGACCAGATTAAGGATCAACTGTTCAACAGTCAAGTAAACCAGAACTGAACTAGGAATTTATGATGACATTATTGTAAGCAACAATTGAAACAAAAGATAATGCAAAATAATACATAGTTATAAAAACATAAGAAAGAAATTGGAAAAAAAAAATTAAAGTTTGTGACACTTCCATAGCAACTTCCATACACATCATCTCAATCCCATGTAAAATTATAAGTCAGCAATTCAACCTTTTTTCTGGCTTCTATCTGACAACTTTAAGACAAGTATGCAATTTTCCATAACTAACATATTAATGTTTTGAAAATTTTCCTTTATGGACTTTAAAGCTTAAAATGCATTAGAGGGAACAATTTTTGTCTATAAGTTCTTTTGTAGAGTTTTTAGATGACATGAGATCGTAGCTTTTTTTTATTTTTGTACAAATCGTATGCACATGGGTGCACTCCCATTTTGATGCTTGTTAATAAATTCTACTTTACTTAACAAAAAAATTGTTTTGAACATTTTCATTATATTTTTAGCATCAGATTAAGGATATGAGAAATACGAGTTCTTCAATTGATGAAAGAGAAGCCATAAAATGATAGAATAAAGAACCAACTTAAATAGATATGGCATAAAGTCCTTACATTGGCCTTATCTCTGAAGAAGTCAAATGGATTTGTAAAATCAGGGCCAAATGGACCTGGTCCCGGTCCACTGTTATCAGCAGCTGCTTCATAAGCGGCGTGGCCAAGCTATTAGATTATGCATAAAACCAACATAAGTACAGTCATCAACAGAACAAAAGCAAAGGATTTTACTGAATAATAAATTAAATAACTGTACAAAATCAACAAAGAAAAACTGTAGAAAAAAAAAGTGAAAAAATACTATATCCACGTGACAAAGTGGAGTTCGGTAATGTATTGCTGGAAATTATTTTAAAGCATTTCTTCAGGATGTGATTGCAAGAATAATTGACATGTCCAGTAAACTAGCATAATAAACTTGCCAATTGTTCTTTTTCCATAAAATATAGAGCTGTTAAAGTTTAAAGTGTGTAACGATATGCAAAAAATAAATGTGCATGAAACAAGCACATGAACCACACAAAAACACGTCTACAAATGCATAAATGGTGTTCATCATATACAATACAAACAAAATATGTATTTTGAGAGAGGGAGAGAGCGATGTATGCTATTCAAAGCTTTTCTTGATAAAGATAGTATTTATATGTTTCTAAGCTCTTTATAAATATAAAACCACAAGTATAGCTGTTCATAAAGAAGCGGTCGTTCACTAGCTTTAAGCCTTCAAACAACAACTCAATTCATAAAAGGATGAAGCACCCCAACCAATGGATAGATAAAATGTTACCATCTAAAAAGGTTAAAAGGCTGAATTTCATGCATCCAACCAGCGATGACTTTAGTGTAATAAAAGGTTTGTGACATCTGCTATCAAAGCAATACCATATTTTCCCTAAGCGGCATGGGTTTAGGACGGGGGCACCCCGTCCCATACTTACCCCATTGACATCCCCACCTTTGAGAACTTGCCCTAGAGTAGAGTTAGAGTTGTCTCAAAAGAGGAGAGCTACCTACTGCCATTAGCAACCCTACCTAAGACTAAGAGTCATTACAAAAAGGGTAACCTAAGGGAGGGTACTTACTGTAGAGTTAGTTAAATCCATCCCAAAAAGATAAAGAGCTATTGACAGCAATGGGAGTCACCAAATATGGAGGATGCAAAAGTATAGTGGTCCATTACAATCCCAAAGGATTGAAGAGCTTAATTCCATGTTTCCATTATACCTAGAGCTATTGGCACATTAGTCAGGTTCATAATATCAAAGTTCAGTTCAAAAACATTCCTAGTATTATTAATGTAGGAAAAAGGAATAACCCAAAAAAAAAAAGGTCAAGTTTTCCAAGTTCAAGTATAAAAAACATTAAATAATAGATTCTCAAGAATTTCAATAGAGATTTAAGTAGCCAACACTAAAGAAGAAAAAAAGTGAAACTAGCAAAGGAAACAAAAAAAAAAAAACCAAAATAACCCTAGATTTTTATTTTTATTTTCATAAATAATGTACATGTATTATAAACAAGCATGCTTAAGGAGGCATAACCCATGTACAAAAGAAAAGAGAGCTACACTTGTACAATTCAACTTTCTCAAAAAATCTACAAAGAAAAGAGAGAAATTTGTTCTAAGATTTATGACCAGTCGGAAGCTACTTAGATTATGTGAACCACTGGGCCACTATCATCTTCCCCAAACAAGGTCCATGCTTCTCAAGTCCTTGATTCGGCCCAATTCTTTTTAGCTTGATTTGGTAATTATTATAGGAAAAAAGTCTAAATGCAAAAGAAAATCTTCCCAAGGAATTTAATTAATAAAATTCAATTGAAAATAGGAGAAATATCTAAAATTATTGGTCTAAAAGAACCCTAAGACAGCAATCTTTTCACTATAAGTTGTGGGATCTCCTCATTTTTTACCAAATGGAGTGAGATTGAGCGAACTTGAACAAATTTTTCTCAGATGAAGACTGAACCCATTAGACCCTTGGAGCAATTCCAATAGCCTTATGGATGTGATTTCAAGCAATCAACGAAGGGCTGTTGGATTATGTGAGGTGGGTAATCATCCGACTAAATCATATTTTTAAAGTAATTTGGACTATTGGAGAAAAAAGTAGAGCCAAAAGCATAAGTTCTTAAATTCTTCTCTCTTAATTTCTCTTGATATACAATATTGCATGTATGATTCTTCGTATATTTTTTACTTTCTTCAAATTCTAGCAATTAGTATAATTAGAAATCGATCATGTCATCCATAAATTGAAATTAAAAGCCGTTGATAAATTCATATTATTTCAAATTTGGTAGCCACCTTAAGAAGAGGAATTTTTTTATTATTCCATGAAAGTACATGGGCTCCTACCGACAGTATTAATTTTGAGATTTCTCAAAGTTCTCTACCAATCAATCTCTCACATGATTTACAGAATAAAAAATTGCTCATCTTTGATCTCATGAATTGAAATTAAAAGTTGTTGATAAATTCATATTATTTCAAATTTGGTAGCCACCTTAATAAGAGGAATTTTTTTGTTATTCCATGAAATTACATGGGCTCCTACCAACAGTATGAATTTTGAGATTTCTCAAAGTTCTTTACCAATCATTTTCTCGTGTGATTTATGGAATAAAGAAAATTGATCTTCGTTTCGGCATGAGTTTTGAGAATGCCACAAAGTACTCTGTCCATCATTTCTCAAGTGATTTATGAAAAAATTCACCTTCTTGTCTGCATGAATTTTGAGAGAACCTCAAAATTCTTTCCCAATCATTATTTCATGTGACTTGTGGAAAAAAGAAAATCATTATTTAATCATTTCGTTGTTTTTCAAATATTAATTAATTAAATAAATTTATTTTTAATATTTTGTTCATGATTATGAACTAAGTTCTAATTTCCCTTTTTGGGAATACATAGGCAATCCTAATAAGTTTTGGGTGCAACCACTAGTTTGGGATTTCACATACTTATGTTATATCGTAAAGATTTTGAATGTTTACTTGAGTTAGCTTTTTTTAGCTTAGCTAAAAAAAATTAAAAAAGAAAAGAAAAGAAAAGAAAAACTGTTGATTGACATGACTATCTCTCTTTGATTTTAGGTTTGATTAGTGTTTTTATTTTCTTACTTGTTTTACATATTAATTTTGTTTAATCCTTTCAATCAATCAAATACGAAATAGAAAGAGTTAATTTGGACAACATGTGTGAAACAATAATGTTTTGTTCCTTCACCAACTGTAACCTAAATCCCAAATTCACAATCTCTGGTAAAGCATAAGCATGACATTTAAAATGGAATCAAAACAATTAGTCAAATTTCCTAAAGTTCTAAAACTTGGTGACATTGACCAAAAAAGGTTCACAAATGCAGAGCTACAAAAATATATAGTAATGGAGCCCCCACAAATAGGGTTGAAGCTTTGTTGAGTTTATTTGTGCATGAAGAAGCCCAACCTATAGGATAGACGATTTTACATTTGAAAAGTGATCTTGTACTGTTGACATAGAAGTGCATGAAAATATTTGAGGTTTTTCACATTAAGGAACAAACAGGTTAGGGAAGCTCCAAAAATCAAATTGAAACATTAAAAAACCAGTTTTACAAATATATATTTAAAAAAAATTACAATTGTTGAGTAAACACAGCCTTCTTAACAGATATCAGAATTTTTTTTAAGTAAAAATTTATTGAAGAAAACAATCAAAAGGGAGTGCACCCATGTACACAAAAGATGTACATAAAGGAGAAAAAGACAAAATTCAACACACACACCCTCAAACTCAGCTAAGCCTCATAGCCGAAAGGAAAACTACAAAGGAATCAAACAATGATGTAGTCCGGGCATCCTTTCATCAGCTTGCATGCACAACTATTTTGGTGATGGTGATGTATTTATTCGATAAATTTGTTTAAAAATTGTGAAGAAAAATGTTCTATTTATTTTTATGTTAGCAATTCATTCAGAAATATGAGTCTATAATTATCAGGTTTAGTTGAGTCACGTGAGTAGTACTTCCCATTAAGATAAAGACTCAAGTTGAAACTTGACTTAATTATATTGGAAGAAATCCACAATATGCAAATGGAAGGTAAATATTCACTCATGCATTTGACTTCACACATAGTGTGTAGTTTTTGAATTCATGACCTTAGGTGATTTAGTTTTGACTGTGCATTAAGTTGACTAATGAAAAAGACCATAGTGCCCCTCGACTGATTAATGGACTAGGGATTGTTTATATGCAAAACAAGTTAGCAAACAGTTGCTTACTTATTTAAACATGTCTTACTTGTTTGAACACACACAGCCTTCACTCGATTAGAATGGTGATTGTTTGATGTAATCATTCCATAGATTCATTAGCTCAAATGCACTTGGTCCTCATTCAAACACTTGCAGTCCTCGTTCGAACATGTGAGTTTTCGTGACAGATTTTAATAATTTATTTCCTAATTTGATTAGATCTCTAAATTATCTTATATAGCTTCTGGTTCTTTCAATTATTATATTCATACCTAAGGACTCTTTACTGTTCTCAGCTTGCATGGAGTGTTGTCAGACATCCATATAATCATTCTCTGTGAAATTTGTGTTTCAAAGTCTATATTGTTGGGAATGAGGAATTGGGATTATTCTTTAGATGAGCTTTAATTTAGGCACATAACACTTGCACGTTAATCATTACATAAATTTGCACACAGCTTGATTCGTTTGCTGTAAATCTACAATCGCGATTGTTGAACATGTGCCTTCTTTGTGTAATTGATTGTTTTCATTTTCCGCCCTTCTTTTAAATTGGCTAATTGAATCGATTGATCATTTCAAATTACCAATTTGTATCGACATCTCCTGCTCAAGTTAGATTTGAATTGAAGAATTAAGTTGAGGCTTTTTGCACACTCTGATTGAAAACAAGTTCTTCAAAACCTGCCTTAACAATATTTCAAAGAAAAAGAATCCAGGGGTGATGGAGAAAAGAATACTGCAGCATCTGAACATTAGAGTAAATGTACATCCAAGCTACACTGTTGCTGGTATCATACTTAAAGTCATATGAAATAAATTGAATCAAGACAAGAGATCAATTCAGTTTTATGCAAAAAAAAATAAAAATAAAAAAGACAGACTAAGGAAGACACTTCTCCACTAAAGCAATAAGCCTAAGTTTTAAAGAGAAAAAGGAATACCTACAAATACTACTTAGTCAGAAAAGCATAAAACATGGTTTCTAGGAGACAAATGAAAGGTTCTCAAAAAGAAAGCAGTAAAATAAAATTATACTATTATTTTAAGCATATGAATGATGAAACTGTAGTATGATTAATAACAAATTATTTAGAGACCAGCAAACCTGTAGGACAATAAGATTACGCCAATTATCAGAAATAAGCCTTGATCTTTTGAAAGGTAAGTGGCCCTCGGAGTGGGAGTTGACCTGGGAGGCTGGGACCGTGGGGATATTACCCAAGCCTCTTCCCAACTCATCCAACCCTGAGGGTTGAAATAAGCTTTGATCTTTTCAAATTCATCGTGGGTGAACAAATCTTCAAAATAAATCTGTATTGTTCTTCTTTTTTTAAAAAAGCTCTAGTATAATCATCATATAAAACAAGACCACACAAAAGCTTAACATCACTAGGTCAAGGTCTACTTCAATATTCAATACAAGCAACGGCATTTGAGTAAAAAATTTTACAAACATTTAACTAAAATATTTCATTTGCCACACCTGGTCATATTGCCCACGTTTATCCTCGTCCTTCAAAACCTAAAAAAAAAAAAAAAAGAACAAACAATAACTCATTTTAGTACATTTCTGTTCCGGTTTAGTAAACTTGTTCATAGCCAAGAATACCTCATAAGCCTTTTGAACTTCTTGAAACTTTTTCTCAGCTTCAGGGTCATCTTTATTTGTATCTGGATGTAATTTCTTTGCAAGCTGGAGAGCAATGCCAAAATAGCATAGGAAATTAGAAAATAAATGGGGGAAAACACTTGACAACTCTAGTTTTCAAAGCCAGTGCAACAATCCTAGCAGGTCTCTTGAAAGTTGATGCACATCAATTAAATAAATTATAGAAGAATATTCATAGATGCACATTTTCAAAAACGCCTACCCCATAGTAAGCTTTCTTGATCTCAGATGCAGTTGCATTCCTGCTTACACCAATTGTATCGTAATAATCTCTTGAAGCCATATATGCTGATCAGGATCCAAAAAGAAAAAAAGGGATCCCAAGTTTAGCAATTTATTCTGAAAACTGGCTCACGCATTCCAAAGAAAATCAATAGATATGTAAAACGAGCAACTGAAAAGTCATTGTGCACCCCTGATAATGTGTTGGTTTATACCAAGTGAAAGGCTCACTTCAACTGAGACGAATATCTATATTATGTTCTTTCTGGAGCCCAATAAGTTAACAAACTCTAACCCAAAATCTGTATTTATTTCTTTGTCCTCGATAAATGGAACAAAAAAGGAGGGAAATAAGTAATTCAAAAAGGTGTACAAAGTTAAGTGGAGCAATATTTTTTTTTTCCTTTTGGTATCCAAACTTTTCCACAGAAACTAAACAGAACACAAAGGAAAATTTAAATCTTAAGAAAATATGAAAGAAATAGGAAAAGTGTTTACAAGTGCCATGAACCGATCTTGCCGCGCCCAAATTGGCTTTAATTAATCCGAGTCGCAACCAACTTCTATGATTAACTGTTTCAAAAGGCCAATATAACAACAAGAGAATATATATTAAACATTTGCCAACAGTTCAGTCCAAACACGAAATTAAAAAGAAAATAGCAGAAAGAAAACCCTTAATTCAAATACCATTTCTTGAATTGGGACTTGTGAGAACCTTAGGTTGGTTGCAAATTACCGAACCGAACCTCCGATAACCTCCTCGCAACAAAGACTCACATGCCTGCAATCAATAACAATCAATTCACACAAACGTATACATGGACATAAGCATATACACAAGAAATGGAGGTATAGAAAGAGATGGGGGCGTACAACGATTGGGGAATCTTCGAGAAGGTTCCGAGCGAGAGAGCGGCGCGCGAGCCAGTGGACGAGTCTGACGCCATTAGAGCGAACCATTGGAGCTTTCTTCTTTCAAGTTTGGGTCAACTGTTAGAATCAGAGAGACGTTCGAGTCTTCCTTTTTGTCAGTTATTTTCTTTTTTCTTGTACTTGAGGAACGATTAGACCCTAGAAAAACCCTAATTTCAGGGGGTTGACGAAAGAAGAGCCACAACCCTTCCGTCCTAGAAGGTTCTAGTTCAGCTGTAGAAAATACAAATGGAAAGCTTCTCCATCCCCTTTTCTCTTTTCTTTAAAAGCCGTTTGCTTCGCCAATTTTGTCGGGAATAATGACATATTTTCTCTACATTTTTCTTGTAAATTTTTCCTACAAGGGTTGAGCCTTACTCTTGAGGTTCAATTCTCCTCGGCTGCATTGGACCGGTTAAGATAAGAGATAAGAGTTAATTTAACATTTTTACTTAAATAATATTTTTATTACAAACATAGACTAAATTAGAGATTGAAATAAGAGTTAATTTGACATTTTTACTTAAATAATTATTTTATTATAAACATGCAATTTGAATAAACGCTTTTAATTTGTATAAAATATTTTCTTCAAGTGACATTTTTCACAAAACAATTTTACTTTAATAATTAACATAAAAAAATAACAATTTTAGTTTGATAATAATGTTTTAACACAACTTCAAAATAATTTGTGAGAATATAAATATTTTTAGTTTCAAATAAAAAAAATTGTCAAAACCCAACTTCTAATATTTAGGAAAATGTTAAATATAATAAACTTTTTTGTAATATTTTAAAAAATATTAAATAGAATAAATTTTTTTAGAACATATTTTATTCTCAAAGATAATGTGTTAAGACTTAAGTACCATTTTTTTATATTTAAGAATGAAAAAAATCATTATATATATATATATATATATTATTCATTTTACAATCTTGTTTTTCATTTAACC
Organism: Nyssa sinensis; assembly: GCA_008638375.1. Classification (NCBI taxonomy): domain Eukaryota; kingdom Viridiplantae; phylum Streptophyta; class Magnoliopsida; order Cornales; family Nyssaceae; genus Nyssa; species Nyssa sinensis. The sequence continues at coordinate 37,175,108 of CM018052.1, forward strand.
TTGCATGTGTTGAGGAGTTGAATCGTGGGAGATTTATCAATAGATAATTCTTTGAGGGTCAGGCCTCCCAGAGAGTCCCGTATAGGATTTGACTCCTTTTTTCTTTGATTGGAGAAAAAAATTGAATTACTTGAAAATATATTAGTTTTCAAAGCTAGCAAGTGAATCTTATTAATTTACCCAAGCTTTATTATGATTTATAAAATATCAAAGTGTATTCTTAAAGTGGGGAAACACATGAAAACATACTTTCTGATTACCATTTTTCATCAAAACAATAAAGCATAAGGGATTTAGTGGTACAAAATGAAATTCCTAAGGTATGTTTGGTTATGTTTTTAAAATCAAATTTTTAATTTCAAAATATAGGATACGTGTTTGGTAAGTTATTTATTTTAATTTATTTTAATTTTTTAAATTTATATTATCATATTCAAATATATTTTCACAATTTTTTAAAAACTTAGTTACAAAATTTTTTAAAAAATTATATCTAAATAACTAGTCTTCTAACAATGGTACAAACTATGAAAAGTCATAACATCGCAAGGAATCCTACTTTATAACAAACCTAATTCAACCAATGCGTAAATCCTGGCTTAACCATAAGGCTGTGTTTGGATTAGGAAACATCCATTTGGTTAGAATGGGTTTCAGCTTAACCATTGTCAACTGCCTCAATAGACTGTATAATTTCAAAAAAAAAAAAATTTTAAATATATGAACAAAGTTTTATATTTTATTTGACTGAGAGTTGGGGTGCATGAAGTACATCATGTTTTACAAGGCTCTAATGGGGTCCCACACAAACAACGGTTATGAAAAAAGGAGGAGTAATCAAAACCCTCTGGCCGATACCTCAGCTTCCATCCAGTGGGGATCTCCCCACACAATCTATTATAACTAACGTTCAACACTTGTAGCACCACAGCATCCGTTATCTGTGACGGAATATTCCCATAGATCTTATTGTGCGATATATCCAACGTTACCAACGGTGCCATAAATCTCACTTGCGAGAAATTGAACTCAAAGTTATTTCGCGATATATCAATGGAGTCACTGGATTTTGAGTCACCAAAGAACATAGATGCATCCCCCGATAAATTGTTACGCGATATATCCACCCGAAAAAAATTCACGTTAGCAAGGGATGCCGGTATTTTACCCGAAAGCCTGTTGCGAGATAGAGAAATTGATGGCAATTTCCCTGGGAAATGGCCAAAGGATTCGGGTATAGGCCCGGTAAGTTGGTTTCGACTCAAATCGAGCCCGATAATATCTGGAAACGTCGCCAATGAGGGAGGAATTGAACCTGAAAGTTTATTAAACGAGAGATCGAAAATTTTGAGATTTTGAAGATTCGCGAGAAAACGAGGAACATGGCCTGAGATATTAGTCCAGCTTATTTGGAGAGTGACTAGTTGTGTCATTTTTCCGATCGCCGGAGGAATCTCACCAGCAAGAAACGGCATCTTCTTGAGCCGGAGAGTTTGGAGGTGTGTCAGATCGGCGACGGCGTCGGGGATGGTGCCGGAGAGATCACTGTAGGTGATTGTTAGGTCAACGATGCGGTTGCTCTCATCACAGTCAAAAATGTAGCAGCAATCCATGTCAAGGGTCCATGAAGGCAAGAGCTGGGGGTTTGAGAAGCTATTTTTGAACTTTAAAATGGCAGCTATATCATCTGGGTGGCAATGTTCTGCCGGAGACTGCCGGAGAAATAAGAGAAAGAAGAAAAGCAGAAGCATCATTTTATAATCCAAGCTACTAAATGGTGAAATAAAAGGGAAGGAGAAGAAGCATATACTTGTAGGAGTTGTGATGAAATATCTTCTGGTCAGAAATGGTGAGCTGAGAGATCTACAAGGGACCCATTTGAGGTATGGATTGAGCATCGTTTGATAATGCTGGCATTGTCATTATCCACTATCATCTTGTCTGTCATCTTGGAGGGTTGTGAGTGAACATGGAAACGAGTACGAACATGTTGACCTTATTAAATATTATAATATGATAAAAAAATTATAAAATGGAATCAACGAATGTCTTAAACTTAAATTTCATTATTATCTTATAATTAATTTGATGTACATGATGATCCAATAATGATAGCAATTTAACTGCTTAAGAAGGGACCTATTAAAATATTAAATAATTTAAATACATAGTTTTTATTAACTTAAGTTTTCAAATAACTTATTGATTTAATACATAAAAAAACGTGAGAATTGTTGCTTTAATTTTTAATATGCTACTTCAATTTTTCTTCTTGATATACTATCATTCTACGGACAAATTATATCTTAATTTATGATTTCAATACTAATTATATATATATATATATTTTTTTTTTAATTTTACTTATTTAATATGTTTAAGGTTAGACCTTAAGTAAAGAATTAATGATTTTTTTTCTTCAAAGTACCATTCAAAGGTTTATTCAAAAAATATTTTTTTAAAGGCTTAAATTCTTATAATTTAGCATTTGCAAAAAGAAGAAAATACATATACTAATACACATATAACTATATATTTTTTTATTTTTCATTTTAAATTCTCGACACACCATAAAAGGGTTCTTAATGTTGCTTTCATTTCAATATTTTTTTGACAGGTAATATATATATATATATATATATATAGAGAGAGAGAGAGAAAGAGAGAGAGAGAGTCTTGAGAATTTTTGGAATTGACCAAAAAAATAGAATAAAAATATTCTCAAAGGGTCTTAGTAAATATTTAAATATTAGTTAAATAGTTACAACTAATTTATGCTCCATAAATAATTTAAATACGAAACTCTCAAATTATTAATATAGCTACTTTACGAAGCATTAACAACTTTAAAATAAAAGGGTTGGAGAAAAAAATTCAAAATAAATAAAAAGATGTGTTTACTAAACAAGAGATTTATCAGGAACAGTTAAATTAAGATTTTTGTATAAAAATTATGAATTTAGATTAATATTTTTATAATAGCAATGTCAAAATCATGTGCAAATACTTTACTTACAAATTAATAATAAAAAATGTATAAAATGCTCCCAAATTAGGTGAATTATGAATAACATGTACGAAAATTGTAAATTTTTTTTAATTATAACGTTGCTGGGTTCTAACTTATTTTTACTCTTTACTAATGATATACCATAAACAGACACCCCAATCAATTTGAGACACGTGTGCCTATCAGATTAACAAATCTCGATCCTACAGAGCTCGTATATTTCGGTCATACAGAACAGCTATAAGCCTCCGGGGTATTCTCATATATGTCTATCATACAGAGCAGCCATAAGCCTTCGGGGCATTCTTATTTATATATCATTCAGAACCGATGAACTCGGTCATACAGTACAGATGAAGCATTCAGGATATTCTCATGTACATCGTCCAGACCTCCTGTTCTGGACAGTATTTATTCAACACTACATATATGGTTTCCTTAACAGCCGTTAAGCGGGGAATAAGGAAACAGCCTTCAACACGTAAACTACTATCTATAATTATCTCCATCTATGATTCAATGCTCCAGAAGGTAACGGCAAATCTCTGATGATCCAATCCCGATATTCGTGGCGGAAAAACCTAATCAAAATTAGGAGGACCACGGCTTATATATTAAACCCTAGAGGTACGCTTTAGCTTTTTATGCTCATTCTTTGACTTTCAATACAGTCTTTCAATTCCCTTACTTACTTAAGCATCGGAGCGGCTACCGCCGGAGCCAATCCGGTGGTCCTCTGATCATCCTTCTGAGTGTTCTACAGGTCACGGAGCCCTCACGTGTTGCGAGTCAAAAAGTGCAGCATCAACTAATATAATGATTAAATATTTGCAAATACTTTACTTATAAATAATAGTAAAAAAATGTATAAAATACACTCAAATTAGATGAATTTTGAATAACATGTATAGAAATTGTAAATTTTTTAATTATAACGAAAAAAGTATAGTTGTTGGGTTATAACTTATTTTTACTTTTTACTAATATTATGATTAAATATTTGTTATTTACCAAAAAAAGACTTAAATTTTTGTTCATTATAATTATTCAAAATATATTTAGTAACAGTTTAATTTATAACTTTTTGAAATTAAAATTTAATTTTTTTAGTGAGTAAGATTTTGCCTCCACTAACACAAAATCTTTGACTCCACCACTGTTTATAGGTCTTCGTTTCTCAATTAAAAAGAGGCGTTTGCTCTTTGCTTTGCCAAACATGATTACACCATTTTGTTTATTCCTAAAGTAGAGATTTTGACTATTGGAACCACAAAATCACCATAAGGAAAAGTCATCACTAGATGGGCTGAACAAATTATCAACTTGATAGTAGGGTTGTAATTCGGTTGACCGGTTTTGGGTTGAATTATATTCAAGTCTAATTCAAGTTTTAAAATAATTAATTTAAGTTTTATCTTGAACCTACGTAACTTAACCTAAATTAAAACTCATTAGTATCAGGTTCAATCTGAGTCTTACCCGAACTTAATTATTAATTTTAATTTTTAAATTTTATTTATAATTTCTTTAATAAAATGTTATGTTTTTTCCTAATTTTTATTATACACTAAAAAGTCTAATAATTTATCTTTCTAAAATAAAAATATAAAAATGTTAAAATAATTCTTTTAACATAAATTTTTAAAACATGTTAAAGGTAAACAAGTTTTTGAAATTATAAAAATGTAAATAGTAATTCTTGTAAATAAATCCTATTAATTTAACGGTAGATAATTAAAGTATAAATAACATAATATATAAAATATTGAATTCAAATTCGAATTTTCAAAGTCTCAATCCAAACCAACCCTAATTTAGATTAGGCTTGAATTATTTTTTTCAAATCCAACTCGAAGTATAAAAAGTAAAATTCTAATATTAAAAATTCGGTTCAGAAACTTAATAGGATGATCTCAAAATGCTTAACTTAAAATAAAAAACTGCATGAAACTATATTTAGTGTTTTAGTTGCAGAAAATTTAAGTTGGTTTAAGAGAGATGATATTGGACACACACACACACACACACACACATATATATATATATAGAGAGAGAGAGAGAGGGGAGGGGGGGGGAGTCTTGGTAAGGATGTACAGAATTTTTCCATGATCAATTGAAATTCCAACCACGAACCAGAAAGCTTAATACACCTAATCACTATATAATCAGTTTCCAAATGAAGAAAAACCCGTGTAAAATTGAGCTAAACAACCATCAGCTATCAGCCAGTCAGCCCACAAGGAAGTGAAAAACTTCAGTTTTGAGGGATTAAAATAGTAAATACAGAGTCATGTAGTGTAAAGCTAAGCAGGCTTTATAGGTCTTTTGATTCTCAATTAAAAAGAGTTGTCTGCTCTCTGCTTTGCCAAACATGGTTACACCAATTGCTTTATTCCAAAAGTAGAGAGTCTTGACTATTGGAACCACAAAATCACCAGAAGGAAAAGTCATCACTAGATGGGTTGCACAAATAATCAGCTTAATAGGATGATCTTAAAGTTCTAATTATAAAATCTTTTTTCCCCCTTTTAACATACTCATCAAAATGCTTAATAAATTGCATAATTCAGGTCAAGCTATTGCATTAATCTTATGGCAAAGGAGAATGTAAATGTCTGCCAATTTAACCTCATGAGACAGAATTGTGGGATTATTTTTTAACTTCTATTATCTTATGAAGTTTCCAAGTTTGTTGTTGATTTTTTATGCATTTTATGTTTGGCTTAGATTTTATTGAACTAAAAAAATAATAATGACGAGATATGATTCATGTAACTGATCTCAAATAATTAGAATCAGATTTTGTTGAATATATAATTGATTAATATTTAATAATCTGATAAGAAAATATTTGGTTATTATATATAAGAAAAGTGATTTCTTTTTGTTGCTAGCATCAACCCCTCAATATGTACAACGTTAAGCTATGGATTAATGCAAGGGCAAGAGTCGAACCCATGCCAAATTTTGGGTACGATTTGCTCCACCACTTGAGGATTATCCTACCAACCTATTGCGTCAGCAAACATAACATTGAACTGCGTTTTTTTTTTTTTTGTGTTGTACATATTACCTAAAGAAGTTGAGAAGTATCTAAAGAAGTATACCTGAAGATAATTGAGCTGGCTAATAAAGAAGAAAAAGGAAGAGAGACAATCATGAATGAAGATTAAAAAAAAAAAAGAATTGAGAATAAAGCACAGGGAAAGCATATTTGGGCAAGGTCACAAGTCCCTGAACTTTAGGTTTTGGTTTTGGTTTTGGTTTTCTTTCAGCTCCATCTACGACTTTTTTAAACTCTGTGTATTCTCCTTCGTTCTTTTTTTCATATTGGCATTGCTGCTCTAACAAGAATAGGATGTCCATAAAGCACAGAGGATCCAAGTAATGTATTTCTACAAAAGTGAGAACCTATTATATTAAGAGAAGTAAAGCATTATTAAACAGAACATGGGCCTTCATAGCAAGTAAGTTTTCAATCTTTTACACACCTTCAGAGCACAATTGTTGCAGTAAAAGTGAAAACATGAAATAGTTGAACCCACAAAGGAATTCAAGGAAACATATCCTTAACCTACCACATTTTATTACAAGTGATGATTTATGTTTCCATTCTCATTTCAGATACTATAATGATTCACGTTTCGGGTAACATTGAGCTTGACTATAATATCGTTTTTAACTTGTCAGTGAAATTTTGCGTCTTAAGAGGAAGTGGTCCCAAAGAACACATTTTCTTTCTCCAGAAAAGAAAAAAAATGGTTCTTATTTTACCGCTTACACGATAAGCTACCGTTGTTCCTAATTTACCTTCTTCTTCCTTTTCTCTTTCCCAGAAAAATAAACAAACTCATGAATTCTCATTTACTACAGGGAAAGGAGGACGAATATAGAGAGAAGGAAAATGTCAGGAAAAAAAGAAGGAAAACCAGTGACGTCAAGCATGTCTTCATCAGAAGACCTTGAACTCATCTCTATTTTAACAAAGATACAAAGGATTGGAGGGCACAAAAGAAAGGCACAACTAACTTGGACAATCATGCCCTATGAAGTATCTTCATTTAACAAAGATATGAAGCTTAAGAAAACCTAAAAGGAGAGAAGACAACGAAAAGCACAGCTAACAAACACTACTTCTACCTATTTAAATCTAAAGGCTGTCCTTCAGTGGCTCAGTGCAAGGGAGGCTTAAAGCATCAGCTACAATTCTGTATGCTTGCTAAGACAAGGAGAGACAAGATTAAAAGACAAGTTAGAATTGAGCAACAAGCATTTGAACCCAAAGTTGAATGCTCATAAATTATGTTTTCCTTTTCATATTGCTCTTAATGCTATTAAATAGAGCAAAACTCTTAATATATATATTGATAAGTGGAGCTATAATCAGAAGTTTTGGGAAATAACCCTTTAATTTTCTCTAAAATGCAAACTAAATAAAAAAAGGTCTGCCTTCATTGTTCACTTTATCACTTTTTAAACAAAGTTTATACCTTCCCTCCATTTCTCTCTTCCTCATCACAGACTCAGACAGCTTCCTCATCAAAGCATTCTTTTCTTTCACATCGCAGTAATACCTTCAACCTGAGAGAGAGGCAGATAGATACCCAGACTATTCCTCTCTTTATCTTAGTGATTTCTTAATCAGAACCTCTTTGCTTCTGAATTGAGTTTGAGATTTCTTGTGAATAGCCACTTCCTAGTAGATTCTTGCAGCAGCCAAGCAAGAAGAAAAAGGAGAATGACGCTGGTGGTGGAAGTGGTAGATGCTCATGATCTTATGCCCAAAGACGGTGAAGGGTCAGCTAGTCCATTTGTAGAAGTTGATTTTGAAAATCAGCTAAGTCGAACCAAGACTGTCCAAAAAAATCTCAACCCCATTTGGAACCAGAAACTTTTCTTCAATTTCGACAAAACCAAAAACAATCACAATCAATCCATCGAAGTCTCTGTTTACAATGAGAGGAAACCACTTCCTGGTCGAAACTTCCTTGGAAGGGTAAGAATTCCTTGCTCAAATATTGTCAAGAAAGGTGAGGAAGCTTATCAAACGTTCCAATTAGAAAAGAAGTGGTTTTCTTCATTTGTCAAAGGTGAGATTGGCCTGAAACTTTATATCTCACCAGAATCAGAGCCTAAATCTCTTCCATCCTCTACAGCACCACCACAAACACCAGAACCACTGCCATAATTCTCTGCTCCTCCCTCTAAGCCCCCTGTTGCAGAAACTACAAACCTTACTAACACATCAGCTGCTCTTCCCACATCTAAAGTTGCTGTTGTAGATACTCCGAAAGCAATAAAAGCAGCACCAGAAAAAGAAATTTCCATACATCCTGTCATAGAGACTTCCCATTCTCCTCTTGCAGCAGCTAAGTCCAGCGGCAGTGCTCCTGCTGAAGTGCTGAAGGAAGAGATCAAAGAACCTGTCGAAGTGAGAGTAGATACAACTCAACAAATATACAAACACCAGGTTCAGCAACAACCAGGCATATCGGTGGGGAAACAGCCAGAAGGTGTCCTCTTTACAATGCATCAACAAGTTAATCCACAGTCCCATCCTAGCAACCGAGAAGATTTTGAGTTGAAGGACACAAATCCCCAACTTGGAGAGCGGTGGCCAAATGGAGGAGGATATGGTGGAAGAGGGTGGACGAGAGGTGAGAGGTTTACAAGCACATATGACCTTGTTGAGCAGATGTTTTATCTCTATGTTCGAGTCATGAAAGCCAAAGATCTTCCACCCAGCTCCATTACTGGTAGCTGTGACCCTTACGTGGAAGTGAAGCTTGGGAACTATAAAGGAAGAACAAGGCATTTCGAAAGGAAAATGAACCCAGAATGGAACCAGGTATTTGCTTTCTCAAAAGAGCGAGTTCAATCATCGGTGCTAGAAGTTTTTGTTAAGGATAAAGAAATGGTGGGAAGAGATGATTATCTTGGGAGGGTGGTTTTTGACTTGAATGAGGTTCCAACTAGGGTTCCACCTGATAGCCCACTGGCTCCTCAGTGGTACAGATTGGAGGACCGGCGTGGGGAAGGGAAGGTGAGGGGAGAAGTCATGCTTGCAGTTTGGATGGGAACTCAAGCTGATGAAGCCTTTCCAGAGGCGCAGCATTCTGATGCTTCTTATGTTCATGGAGAGGGTGTTTTCAACATCAGGTCAAAGGTTTATGTCTCACCGAAGCTCTGGTACCTCAGGGTAAATGTCATTGAAGCTCAGGACATCATTCCAAATGACAGAAGCCGCCTCCCAGAAGTTTTTGTGAAAGTCCAGGTGGGAAACCAAGTGCTCAAAACCAAGATATGCCCAACTCGCACGGCTAACCCTCTTTGGAATGAAGATTTAGTTTTTGTAGCTGCTGAGCCTTTTGAGGAACAGCTGGTCCTTACTGTTGAGGACCGGGTTCACCCTTCAAAAGATGATGTGTTGGGGAGGATAATTTTGCCCCTGAACATTTTTGATAAGCGGCTAGACCACCGGCCTGTTCATTCTCGCTGGTTCAACCTCGAGAAGTTTGGTTTTGGTGTTTTAGAAGCTGACAGGAGGAAAGAGCTCAAATTTTCTAGCAGAATCCACCTAAGAGTTTGTCTTGAAGGTGGATACCATGTACTAGATGAATCTACCATGTACACAAGTGATCAACAGCCAACAGCAAGACAGCTGTGGAAGCAGCCAGTTGGAATATTGGAAGTGGGCATATTAGGCGCACAAGGGCTTCTCCCAATGAAGATGAAGGATGGTCGAGGAAGCACAGATGCTTACTGTGTAGCCAAATATGGCCAAAAATGGGTTCGGACCAGATCAATTCTGGACACTTTCAGTCCCAAATGGAATGAGCAATACACCTGGGAAGTCTATGATCCGTGCACAGTGATAACATTGGGAGTTTTCGACAACTGCCACTTGGGAGGTGGGCAACCTGGAGCTGGTGCAGCAAGAGACTCACAGATTGGGAAGGTACGAATTCGGCTATCAACCCTAGAAGCTCATCGTATTTACACACATTCTTACCCCCTTATTGTTCTACATCCAACTGGGGTAAAGAAAATGGGTGAGCTCCAACTAGCAGTTCGATTCACTACCCTATCTCTAGCTCACATGATATACCTATATGGGCACCCCTTGCTGCCAAAAATGCATTACTTGCATCCTTTCACAGTGAACCAAGTAGATAACTTGAGATACCAAGCCATGAATATTGTGGCGGTCAGGCTTGGTCGAGCAGAACCACCACTCAGAAAAGAGGTGGTGGAGTACATGTTAGATGTGGATTCCCACATCTGGAGTATGAGAAGAAGCAAAGCAAACTTCTTTCGAATCATATCACTGCTTTCGGGCATGATTTCTGTAGGCCGATGGTATGGTGATGTCTGCCACTGGAAGAACCCCATCACATCAGTTCTTGTTCATGTTCTGTTTCTGATATTAATCTGGTATCCAGAGCTTATACTTCCAACTCTGTGTCTCTACATGTTCCTCATTGGACTATGGAACTATAGGCTCCGGCCAAGGCACCCACCTCATATGGATACTAAACTTTCATGGGCAGAGGCAGTTCACCCAGATGAGCTTGATGAAGAATTTGACACATTTCCAACTTCCAAACCACATGATGTAGTTCGACTAAGGTATGATAGGCTTAGAAGCGTGGCAGGAAGAATTCAGACAGTGGTGGGGGACATAGCGACACAGGGGGAGAGGTTTCAGTCGCTGCTCAGTTGGAGAGATCCGAGGGCAACTAGCCTTTTCATAGTGTTCTGTCTCTGTGCAGCAATGGTGCTTTATGTGACCCCATTTAGAGTTGTGGCTTTAGTTGGAGGACTGTATATGCTACGACATCCTAGGTTCCGAAGCAAGTTGCCTTCCGTTCCTAGCAATTTCTTCAAGAGATTGCCAGCTCGAACAGATAGTTTGCTCTAAAAACTCTCATGTTGTCTTCTTTTATGGATTTTTATTTTTTTATTTTTTTTGCTCTTATTCTTTTTTCTTTGGTTTGGGATGTATTTTATCTTCTGATCTTTTATACTATTTCATGTGTGAAATTCAATAAATGTTATGTTCGAATGATGTTTGTACAATATTATTACATGACCATGACCTTGCTTCCTCGATAGTAGTTTGTAATTGTAATTTCTCCTAGTTTGGAGAGTATTCTCATCTCCGGGAAGGGACCAGCTGTGGGCAAAGATTGCTTCATTAAGCTGGTGTTTGTTGGTCTATCTTCCATCGTACTGTGATTGGAGGAATTATAGGTGGAGGAATTAGACATAAATTGATATCAACTCCTCAAAATTTGGTAACTTTAACCCTACAAGCTACTACTTTCGAATCTTTTTTGCCTTGCACCCATTATTTCAAGTTTTGGATCGAACTAACCCATTGACACAAATAGTTCATTGGAAAAAAACTGGGTTATCTGGGTCCTAGAGCATTGACAGGGTGAACTGCTAGTTTTCATATATAAGATATCCAACCTAATTAGAACCTGAAATCCCAATTGAACTTCGCTAGGAGTTTTCACCGTGGCGCTGCAGACGGGTACAGATGCAAAACTAATAACCATTAGCACAAAGACCCCTATTTCTAAATCCTATCATAGGGCATGCAATCTGACATGTTTCAGTATAGGTGCCCCATGAATGCAAACTACAACCCCGTTAAGTTGGCTACTCTTCCATGCCTACCAGGTATGAAGGTGGAGGTCGAGGTAGACAGATTGGTGGCCGCTATGCATGCAGATATGAAAACCAACGTCAAAAAGCTTAATGTAAACAAAAACCGGGCACTATCATATTACTTGGTAATAAAATTCCTAGCAAAAATTGGGGCAGCCAATTCAGTAGGTCATGCAATATGATGACAATAATTATTGATGGCTGGTATGATGCCTTGACAGAATAATAGTTGATCTTACTTCAGAACCACTAAACAAAAGTAGTAGAGAGGGCTACAACTTTCTAAAGGGGAATGAGTTGAAAGCAAGATTCTGGAACAGCATTTTCGTTCCTTTTTTCAAACTGATATAACACACTGATACTGATCTAGTTAGGACTTGGGAGGCTAAAGAACATGTGAACCACATTGATTAAAACCATTCCAGTAGGCCAGGAAACTAAAATCAAATAATGATATATCAGCCTTTGAAATCCTAAAGCCCAGAAACAAACATCTGTCCATAAAAAGTTACGTATATACTGACACCCATATGCTGCTATCCCAATTGCAAAAAATCACAAGAACCCAACACCTCGGCTGTAAACTCTGCCCCAAGTCAACTTTAATCAGAATATTGAGCTTATATGCAATTATTCATGATTCCAGCACCAAAGAAAGCCCCGAACAACCATATCAACTGAATATGAAGGAGAATCTTATATCGATTATATATTAGAACCATTATACTCCATGAAAAAAGATAGAAAGGAAAATTCCTTTCGCATTGTAGCATTGCCTAATGTAACATGAAATTTGGAGGATTATCACCAATAAAAAACCAGAGAAGTACAGAACGCTAAAACCACATTCAAACAAAACAAAACATGGAAGGGGAAGAAAAATAACAGTCCTAATAATTTCCGAAGTGCTTCCTCTAAAAGGCGAGCTCATGAGGTTTCATGCCTGCCTTGAGTGAAAACCTTGCCGCCAAATAGAACTTCAAGTCTGGAACTGCCTCGATGCATTTTATCAATGGTGCATCAACAGCTTTCTGATCATCTTTTTTGTCCTGTGGGAGCACATTCTTCTCCTACATTTGTAGGGTAAAGAAAAATATAAGTTGAAAGAAATGAATGCATGAACTTCTAGTCCAAGATTGCAGTCCAAAATTCCACATAGGTCAACAGACAAACCTCTTTCTCTGCCTCAAAGAACTCCCCTTCTCCTTTCTTCTTCTTCTTCTCAGCCTGCTTACCGAAATACTTGTCATCAAACTTTTCCACACTGACCCCAGAGATGTCAACCTTGGTCGAAGTACCAATCACATAAGATTGATTCACACGTCTTAGAGGAACACCATTAATCTTGAATGGTCCTGCGAAAGCAAATGGAAAAAAATTGAGAGAACAATTTCAACAGCTATACAAGGATGTGTGGTCCCAAAACAAATGAAATGGAAGGGAGATGAGTGGTGATTTTTTTTTTTTTATCTTTTTTGATCAGTAGAGTAGGGGTTTTTTTATAATTGTTCATGTTTTGGGATTCTGCTCTTTTTATTGTTTTTTTTTTCATTTTTTTTTTTTTTTGGGGGGGGGGGGGTTCCCTACAATACAAGTACATATTGGAAGTCGTGAAATGGTTGTTGCCTCCAAATGGATTATGTTAGATCCTGCAAACATTAGGTGAAGATCACAAGACAATAAATTAATGAATGCACTAGTAAATCAAACAACGGCACAAAATTTCAACCGATGTAAACATCACAAATAGATTATAATCAATATCAGAAAAATTGTTTGAATGCACCAAACTATTCCAAGCACCTTAAAAAAATGAACACTTATAATGTTCCTGTTTCCCATTATTAACATAACAAGAACCAAAAGCAGCAGTAGCAGGAGATATCACAACAATTAGGAGTCAGCTTTATGTATTGATTTAAGATACAATCAAGTCTTGGAACATTTTATGTCCAAGACAAGTTGACTTCCAACCTCTACGTAAATTAGATCATACTTCTGTGAATTTATTTTTCAGAAAGATTGGGGCTCGTCATAGCAATACAAAGTACTCTGTAATGATGATGTGCATTGTCCTGACGGACCACAAGGATGCAGGCTGCAGCCATCAATTAAGGCATATAGCATCTCAATTGTCAAGTTCTTCAAATGCAAATATTGTATTGAAAAGACTACATAAGGGACCCAGTAAATAACATATGAAGAAAGTTATACATGTAGGCAATATCGTTAAGGTTCTTCCAAACCACTTATCAAGTAATAGGATACTTAAAATCCTGCAAGAAAATATATCAAGGCAACCATCAATGGGAAAACATAGTGGGATAAAGTTCAATAGTATGTATCAAGGAGACATGAATATTATCCAACAGGCCAAAGGAACCGAACAATATGGTCATTCTATGCTATGTCCTACCATCATTTAGAATAAATACGAACTTAAAACAAGATCATATATTATCATTATGCAGTGCTTAAAAATACATTTATTCAGCATTTTGCGACCAAACCAGTCTCATTGGATAATGGGTGATCAAACCATTCAGAACAAGCACCAAGACAATCATCATGTCAATCTTTCACGTATGAACGTCAGAAGGAAAAGAAAATCTGAACCCCGAACACAGCGTGGTACACAGTTAAACAATCAAGGCGTTGTTTAGCAATAGGCAACATCATCACACCACAAGCACATGATGCACAAATCACACAAGCTACCTATAAAATAGTATAACTAAATAAACTTCACGTAACCGCCAGTGAATAACACTACACCGTAAGACTACATAAGATGAACTTCGAAAATACACACATATCAATTAGTATGTTCTGGTTTATGAAATTCGTGATCGCACTATAAAACCAATGTTAGAAATTTTTGAAGAAAACAACTTATAAAGAAATCAAACTACTCGATACCATGCAATAATCAGCTTAAACCACACAAGTTAACATAAATATAAACATTAATCAGATAAAAAAAAATTACGTGGAAAGTATAAAAACACAACCACCAAACTACAACAATAGATCACTAACAAATACAAACAAGAAAAATCCCAACAATTAAAAAATACACTACGGATGCAATAGCTCACCAGTAACCAGAAGCAACCCCGAAGAAAGCTGTTTCAGAAACACAACTCTCTTCCCCTTAAACCTCCCAGCGAGTATAATTAGAACCGTTCCCGGAGTAATACTAGCCCTATAGAGAGAGAATAAAATACATGCAGAGAGAAGTCAAGACACATTCGATAAACCTAACCCCATAGATGAAATGAAAACCTATATATACACACACATACTTGAGCTTGGTGGGATTAGGCTTGCGCTTGTTAACGAAGGGCTTCTTGACATCGTCGGCGGGGTAGAACTTCGGGGGCTTCTCGGCCGGCTTGGGCTCGACGGGCTTCTTGTCGTGACGGGGGAAAACGCCGCCGTTTTTGGCCTTGATGGCCCAGAGACCCCTCTTGTGGTACATCTTCGACCGGGAGTACTTACCGACTCCTCGAATCAGGTCTGGGTTCCGGCTCACCTTAGGGGTCTTCTGCTTCGGCGCCATTGATGGAGCTCTCAAAGTGTCTCTCTCCTCTCTCTGCGCAAATGAGAGTACGAATGTGAGACTCCGAATCCGGGATCCCTAAAGAGGTTATAGATATATATACGGCGCATTGCATAAGGAGAACCAAAACCCTAGAACCCCAAAATAAAAAATTTGGGTGATATTGGCCTCGGATCAGGTTTGGTGGGAAGCCCACATGGGCCTGTGTCTTAAACTAGGACTGGGACATTTTTCTGGCCACCGCGGAGCGATGCCAGGATTCATCGGTCTGGCCCAGCCCGTAATTGCTTCTATGCCCTGTGATTGGAGTTCGCTGAGTTTTTTACCTGTGTTGAAACTTATTTTCAATTCTCGTGAATTTTAAAAATGTAATTTAAAAGTTTAATATGTGAATTTAAAATTACATAGTATTGGTTTGTTTTACATTGCCCGTCTCTATCCCCTTTACGCTATTTAAAATGGTTGGTTGTCTCTCTCTTTAACACATGGGGTGTTAAGGAGTTGAATGGGTTGGGTCTCCAATTTTCAACATGGTATCAGAGCTTGGTTTGGACTAGAGGAGTCGGAGCACGCTCACTTGGCTTCCCTCTGCGGGCATAGTCCAGGGGGCGTATCCCGCCTCTAGCCCATCTACGCTATTTAAAATGGTTGGTTGCCCCTTTTCCTTAACACCTGAGTTTTAAGGAGCTAAATGGATTGAACCTCTAATTTTCAACACATATTAAATTTGATTTTATATCAATATATACATGCAATCAGTTACTTGATTAAGGGTATTCACATAAAATTCATATCATTAAGACATGATTTTATTAAAAATTTAGTTTCAAAATTGTATTTTGAATATGTGATTTTAACAAGTACATGAATCTGAGTAATAAGTTTTAAAGTGCAGGGTTGAGTTTGTAAGATTTGAAAACATTTGAATGGATCAAAAACTTGAAGTACACTTGCCTCTCTGCTCTTACAATGATACTATTATAATCTTTCATAACAATGTTGTTGATGTCTTCTTTTTATTTTTTGATAACTCATAACCAATTCCACTAACTGGCCCTTTAGTTGCGAGCGAGCTCGTAAATTTGAAACTTCCCACCATCCATTGAGTATATCCATGGTTGATCTCATTAACTGAGTTCTTTGATCGTGTGACTATGTAATAAAGGTTGAGCCTTCACTAACCTTTGAGTATCTCAAGGAGTTTTGTTCTCGGCGAGGTTTGGACCAAATACTTTATAATATCTCTAGTGATAACTCAAATCCCAACTTAATTTTAAATTTAAATCAAAAGTCTTATTTTGTAGTTATTCAAACTCATATTCAAATAAAATTTTACTTAAATACGAATTCAAATCAGTACATTATAATTTATAAACCCAAATTTAAGTGATTATCAGAGAGTTTGAGATTCAAATTTAATTTTTACTCAAATCTTGACTTAAAATTAGATAAAAATTTGAGTCATCACTAAAAATCTCCTTAAACACTTTGTTTCTTGACACTATCACTCAAGCCAGTCTGGTAAAGAATGTTGATGTTTAACGAGGAGGACCAACATTGACCATTCAATTAATGATAATAAAGGAGTCTTCTTCTCAGCTAAAATTGAATTTAAATGCTCCCTAGCTGCCTCCAAAAGCCCTTTGAAATGAGATGGAATCGCTTTGACATAATCAATCAAATGGAATCATTATGATATAAGCAATTAAATTAAAGCTTTGCAGTCCAATCAAGGAGAGACCAGAGACTGATAGCCCCATCTAAAAACAATAGGTTTTGTTATTCGGGAGAGCCTCTTGAGAGTTAAAAGGATAATGTCGGGTGACTCATGTATTTTTTATTAAAAGAAAGTGTTGAAATGATGTGAGTGATGTAAGAATTATCGATTGATGAAATAAATTTTTTAAAAATAATTAATGTGATAAAAATCAATGACCATCTTTTATTTAAACACAGATGCAAGAATTATAAAACACTATTCAAGAGTTAAATTAGAATATATATATATATATATATATATATATGATAAACTTCCATAAGAATTTACACTTTGGTTCCACAGAAGTCTAGAACTAGGAGACTCTAATTTCCACCATGTTGCAAATTTGACTTTAAGATATTAGGGTTCCAATACAGTGTATCATCATCATCATTATTCATCAATGTCCATTTTTGAAATGGAAGGGCCATCATGATTTCCAATTTATGCAATCAGTCAATTTCTTAACTTACAACTTCAAATCAATAGGAGATGTCTTTGCATTTGAAATTTCTAAACAATGTTGAGCTTCAACCTAATTGTCAAACCAATATATACATATATATATATATATCACCATCACCTAAACTCATCATATACCCACTGGTAATTTTTCAACTGCCATGCCCATGCCATTAGACTACAACTTTTTATAGGAACCCATTGTAAATTGAACTTTTAAGAATATTTTTGCTTGTCTGAGAGTTTTTTCTGATGCTCGTTTTGTACAATATTTCATTTCATCCTGTCAAATGAAACTGTTGTCAGTTTTGTGTGCACATGCGCCTCTTTATGTGTGTGTGTGTGCATGAATGTAAATATGTCATCACATGACCTGACCTATCTTTATTTGTAGCCCATAATTGAGATTATGAAAGATGAAAAGTTGTCTAGCCTCATATGGTAGATCAACACTTAAACAAGTAAAGGCCTTTTCTTATCCCTAACAGAAAAACCATAACCTACCTGTGATTCATATGGCAAGAGCAACAAACCAAATCTCAATCCTTCCTAATGCATTTAACTTTTTATTTTCAGAAGTTCAGAAAGTTTGTAACAAGTGGGTTGTTACAATGTGGCATTATAACCCCCACGGGTAGTGGTGCAGTGGCTAGTAGGACGGGCCTCAAGTGCATACTAAATCTAAGTATTTGGTATGGGTTTGAAACCCCGCTGCCACGTTCTCCATGATTTACATGGGGCGCATGTGGGGTCTGTGCACATGCCCGAGATTTGCCCCTCAATCTTACTAAGATAAACAGTAATAAGAATCGATTCCAAAATTGCAAAAGACGGGCAGAAGGGATTTGTCCTTGGCACCCAAAAAAAAAAAAAAACGGTGGCATTATAATTTAGTAGAAGGTGATGGGAAAGAAAGAAAGAACAACAATGTGTCTGCATGAACTCTAGAGCAGCATCTAGTTTAAAGATCTATCAAGTCACAAAAAGGTCTATCAAACCTCACCAATTTACGTAGCAGGTGATGGAAAGCAGGAACTGGGACCAAATTTTTGTGCACAAGTCCAAAACCCTAACAAGAACTCACCTCAGGAGCTCCAAGTCATGGGATCAAAAACTGCATAGAAGTTGAATGGAAAAAGAAGAGAGAACTCAATAACAATCAACCACAAAGCAAGCAACAAATTCTAGCAATAACACAAATTTTGCACGAAAACGCTCCTAGATGGAAGGAAAATTATGGGAAAACCTCTGAGTGATCCCCACCACATAAAACGGCCGGAGTACAAGAGGCTTTTTGTTTCAATTTTTTTTCCTAGATAGAACTAAGGATGAAAGCATCAATAAATTATATATTCAGGTGCTACAATCAACAAATCTCACCAAGGGTTGAAACTAGAACCAAAGAGTTAAAACTCTCCTACCAAAGAAAAGATACACGGGAATCCAAGAGAAGAATAAACTAGAGATGTGGATTGATGTTCACAAGCTCAAAAAATTGAACCCTTTGAAGCATAACAATTTCTCTTCAATCTCACCCTCTTCTATTCTCTAAGCAAAGGTTTCTTGTCACTATGAGGGTAAATTAAATTGGAATAAAACAGACGTTGCCTTTATACTCACAGAACATACTGAAAATGGGTCTCATCAAATCACACAATAAGTCTACCTTTTACAATCCATTCGAAAATGAGATTGAGAATGAGGGAAACACAACATTGAGCAAGTGATGTTATTTGGAGGCATCTCCCTATCCTTTTAACAATATCAAATATAGTCTTTCACAAAATCATGTAAAGGTGAATGATATAAGTTGTCTAATCATAATAGAGTATTTTATGCATGATGAAATGCACCCTATAAATGTAACCTTGATAGAGCATCCGAAATGCTTTACACAACATTTACTTTCCAAGCATTTATCAAATTTTGACTCGTTATATCTTTTTGGGTTTTGCTGCATTTTCGGTAAAAAAAAAACTATCAAATATTGTATACTCTGCAAGCTTTCTATTCAGAAGTTTCATAAAGTAACAACAAATACTGTCCGATAAGCTCACAAGCATCAACAATTGAAGCAGGAAATAAAAAGCTAATTTATTCAAAATACAGAGAGCCCATTTATCATACAGAAATTTACTTACAACAGGGGAAGATGAAGATATGTCCTCAAAATGGTGAATGATGCATGACTTGTGCCATGAATGTTCCATAATTGTCATTTAAGTGCAGGAATATAAATAAACATGGAGTAAGGGACGAGTAAATTACTAGTCAACAAAACCAATGACAAAGCTAAAGTCATCCACAGTAAAATCATGGATTAAGTCATCATTTAGTTCAGTTAAGTCAGGGTTTCCACAAGTACTAACAAATTCATTAAGCAGTCAGATTCAGGATCTAGACTCCATTTCATTCATTTTCCAAATTCTTGTAGACCCTCTACTTCATATATTGAGCCATTTTATTGAGAAATAACCAATGGTCTTGTGGTATCCCTTCCAAATTCCATAAATGGCATCCAATAGTCTGCCTGGATTTGTTCACACAACAAAGATCCAGCAAATGCAAAACCAAGTTCTAATTCACTTTTCTCAGCTACAAATTTTCATCATTGACTGAGAAACAAAAGATCGTCTCTTTGTTTTATTCCAAAAGAATTAGAGAAAAAGATAAGATAAGCTCCATAAGTGTTACTTTTCTTATTAGTAACGACCTTTCACTCTATCCTAGAACCAAAACAAAGGTGGTAAATAAATAACATTCTTCCTAAGAAACTATTTATAAACTGCAAAACTACATGCAATTTGTAAGATTAAAAATTATACTTACACATTGATGTTTGATATTTTGAAAAATACCTGAAAACAAACATGGAGATGTGAAGGCTGCTCCCCTGCAATTAAACTTAAAGCATTAATTTCTTGTGCTTTTTCAAGTGAAGATTTTTTTTTTTCCAGTGTGAAGCTTCAGGATGGATTATGTCTTCTCCTCTTCATCTTCTATCCCATGAAAAATTAAGTGTACCGAAGTTTTCATAAATAACATTTATTGGTGATGGCAGAACAACCACATAAGGTCAGAGGTCAAAACTGACATGGACCAATGCTAGGGGATCCTACAAACTTCTAACTAATATACAGTTCATCCCAAACCAAAAAGCATCTATTAATCCAACTAGAGACAACATGGTTGACAAGATAACATGAACATAGGTCTACTCAGCAGTCTTCCCTTTGCTGTTCATTAACCTGGCTGCCGTTTGGGTCACACTAGAAGCCTTTGTAATGTTTTTACATACAGATCTTCTATGCGTGAATGGATGACCAGCTCAATCAAGAAAAAGCATTACATAAAATTGAAAGGAAATATATATATATATATATATATATATAAAGAAAAAATTTCTAGACTAAGATTACTGTTTAAATTATGACCATACTGACAAAATTTGAATAAAAAAATCAGTCCACAAAATTCCAATAAAACTAAGACAACATATTGCATACCATCGTTTTCTTTGTAACAGTGATCCTCCCAAGAAAAATTAGAATCGGAACTCCTTCAAATTCCAACAAATGCTAGAGGATTATTTCTTTGATCTGTTCTACAATATAGGTTTCAATCATGAATGATAATCTGTTCTAATAAGTTTTGATGTATGTTGTATGTAATTACTGAACAAAATCAATCCGGGGCAAAATTCAGACAAGTTTAAAAAAATGCATCATTCATAATACTCCCTCCGTCCCACAATTATAGCCCCTTTTGGGCATTCGCACTAGAGACGATGTATGTATAGTGATAAATGACTCTTAAAATGGGAGGAAGGGAGTATGTAAGAGTAATTCAAAATAGAAACTTCATTCATAATATAAGAATAATTTAAAATAGAAACCTTAAACTGGACAGTGGCAATTTTTACAGGTGTACGGGAGGAAAGTCACAAATAGCACCAGCACCGAATAAAAAGAATAAAACAGGCTCCAAATGTTGCATCTAGTTTTCCAAAACATCTGTATAACAGGAAAATTAACCGATTCTCTTGACAGGGGCGTAACACGGGAAGTTCTCACAACAAGCTGTCAGCTTTTGCAGGCAACCTCCTGAAGAAGTTTAAGGTCACTGAAGGAAGCCTGTGACGGAGTCTTGGATGCCTTAGCACATAAAAGCCCATGAGAACAGTTAGAACTCGGAAGGGAGTGATATAAAGCACTATAGAAGCAATCAAACAGAAGGTCAAAAACAGAGCTGTAGCTCTCGGATCCCTCCAGCTCAGCAGATTATGTAGCCTCTCCCCTTGAGTTGCCAAGTCCCCAAGAACTGTTTGTATCCTCGAGGCAATAATTCTCAACCGATCATATCTCATCCTTACAACATCAGCTTGCCTAGAAGTTGGAAAAGTATCAAACTCTTCATCCAATTCATCAACACGTGTTGTATCAGCATGAGAGAGTTTAATATCCATGTGAGGAGGATGTCTTGGCTTCAATCGGTAGTTCCAAATCCCAATCATTAAAAGGTAGAAAAAAACTGTGCTTAAAATCATTTGTGGGTGAATAACCAATATTAAGAACAGAATGTGAATAAGTGTTGTGGTAAAAGGGTTTTTCCAAGTGCAAATTTGTTCAAACCGTCTAAAAACTGCATTCAAGCCAGACAGAACCGCACCAATCCTGGTAACATTGGCATTGCTTCTTCGGAGGCTCCACAAGTGCGAACCCACATCAAGCATATACTCCACAACCTCTTTCCTCAATGGTGGCTCAGCACGGCTGAGCCTCAAGGAGACAATCTGAGAAGACTGGTGCCTTAAACTATCAAGCTGAGGAACAGATAGTGGGTGAATATAATGCATTTTTGGCAGCAGCGGCTGTGAATACATCTGTAGCATATTAAGCAAAGATGAGCAAGCAAATCTCACAGCCAGTTGAATTTCTCCCATCTTCTTTACCCCAGAAGGATGTAAGACTATAAGTGGATATGAATGCGTGTAAACACGATCAGTATCAAGTGTAGATAGCCGAATCCTTACCTTCCCAATTCTTGAATCCTTAGGTCCCCCCACCTTGTCTACCCCTTGCAAATGACAGTTATCAAATACACCAATCGTAATGACAGTGCAGGGATCAAACACCTCCCATGTATATTGTTCATTCCATTTGGGATTAAGATTATCTATGATTGTCCTCGTTCGAATCCATTTCTGCCCATATTTGGCCACACAATAAGCATCTGTGGTTCCATGGCCATCTTTTGTCTTCATTGCCAACAGCCCTTGAGCATTCAAAATCCCCAATTCCAGTACCCCAATGCTGGGCCTCCACAACTGCTTCGCTGTTGCCCTAAGATCGCTACTGTGCTGAGTTGATTCATCAAGAACATGGTACCCACCATCCAAACAGACCCTCAAATGAACTCTACTGGCGAACCTGACCTCCCTCCTCTGTCCACCCTCTGCTACCACATGCTTCTCAAGATTGTACCACCTACTATTCACAGGTTTATAATCCAATCTCCTTTCCACACTCTGCAAAGGAATCACACACTTCCCCAGAACTTCATCTTTATTGGGAGCCACTTTGTCTTCCACACTCAAAACCAAATGTTCATCAAAAGGTTCTGCTGCTACAAACATCAAATCCTCATTCCACATTGGATTCATATTCTTACTTTGAGAAATTTTAGTCCTCAATACTTCATTTCCAAGCACAACCTTCACAAAAACATCCGGGGGCCTATTCTTATCACTAGGTTGCAAGTCCTGAGCCTCAATCACATTCACCCTAAGATACCAAAGTTTGGGTGATAGATATACCTTTGATTGTATATTGGCAACACCATCACCGGTAACCGCAGCAGCATCCAAATGCCATGCTTCTGGGTACGCTTCATCCGCTTGCGTCCCCATCCAAACAGCTAGCATCAACTCTCCTCTAACCCTATCGCCTCTTCGATTCTCCAACCTATACCATTGCGGTGCCAAAGGGCTATCGGGCGGCACCCTTTTAGGCACCTCGTTGATTTCAAACAAGACCCTGCCCATGAAATCATCCCTTCCCATATCCTTATCCTTCACCATAACCTCAACAACCAGAGACTGAATTCGATCTTTCAAGAATGCAAACACTTGGTTCCATTCCGGATTAGGCTTATCTTCAAAATGTTTTGTCATGCCCCGATAGTTGCCAACCTTCACTTCAACATAAGGGTCACAAGAACCAGTACCATTCTTTGGAGGTAATTCCTTGGCCTTGACCACCCTGATATAGAGGTATTGCATTTGTTCGACGAGGTCGAAGGCAGTCGCGACTCTGTCGCTGACGGCGACCCTTCCGCTACCGAGGTTTGGCGAAGTCTCTTTCAGAGAGAAATCCTCATGTGGGTTTGGATTTGGATTATGATTTTGATTTTGGTTCTGGTTTTGGTTCTGGTTCTGGTTCTGGTTCTGGTTCTGGTTCTGGTTCTGGTTCCGGTTCCGGTTTTGGTTTTGGTTCTGGTTCTGGTTCTGGTTTGGATTTGGCATTGTGTCTAACTAGCAATAACTAGACTGAGTCAAACACGGAGAGTTTGAGGAAGACGATACAACGTTGTTTATGCTAAACTAACGAAGTTTTTGAAAAATTTGAAATCCTAGAAGAAAGGGATGATATCATAAATTACAGAGAGCCGTTACAAGTACAGTAGAGACACGACGTCAAGGTGTTCCTGAAGAATCGGTAACGAAACAATAGCCAACCAAACAAGTGACAACGTTATCTGGACTTCAAACATCGGCCATGTTGACGGACACCATGGACATGAACAAGATTGGGAGAGAAAGCAGAGAGAGAAACCCGGAATGTGCGCGAAAATCCTCTGGAACAACAGAAAAACACAAAGTTAGATATAATCGAAAAAACAAAAAAAGAACCCAAATATTAATGAACACAAAGACACACGATCTACATCAAGTTATTTAACTCCACAATGTGTGTGTGTGTGTGTGTATATATATCAAAACATTCGATGAAACAGAAAGCGATAGGAATGCAGATTATTAACTGGAAACAAAATACTACAGAGACATGCAGACGCAAAAACTAACAAGAGTTTTTGGATTCAAAGACTGAATACATATATATATATATATATATTTGTGTGTAGGGAGAGAGAATTGCAACGACAAAAGCACAAAATCAGAGAAACAGAAGGAGCGTGAAGATGAAGAACGGAGTGATACCTGGGACGACAAAGAGATTTGTACAAACCCTGTGATTTTGCGTTTGGGTAGAGATTATCAGTTGAAAGGCTTTGCATTCAGCAAAGGAAAGCAGATCAAATAAGGGAAATTTTGAAAGAGAGAAAATGTGAGGATGGAGAAGCAGAGAGTTACAGAGAGAGAAAGGGCGTGGGGAGGGGTTGGAGATATCAGATATGGAAACTGTGTAAACAGCTGTGGGAGTGAAATTTGGAATGCAGAGAGAGATAACAAATACCATGTTTGGGGGATTATTATAATATTTTTGGAGATTCTGTATCTTGTGTTTCAAGGAAAGCAATTTCCTGCGTTTGGTGTGAATACCGTGGTCCGCTTTCCTAAATTGTTTCACTTCTATTTCTACTTGTTTCTGCACGTGACACTCACGAACGATTAGTTTGTTTGGTTAGGGCAGTTTGTATATTTGCATTTGTGTAATGTTACATATCTATAATTTTAATTTTTAATGTAATGTGGTATGGTGTATTGCCTTTTTTTTTTATATATATATAATAATGGAGGAGTGGAATCGAATTCATTTCAATTGCGTAGTGATAAGTGATAACTTTCAATATTTACATAGAAATTTAATCCTAATATAATATATTCTTGTTTAAAAGCAAAATACATAAATTAGGTTGATTTGGCGCCGTCACGTCTCTAACTTCAAATTACAAAAATAATCTATTATTTCTCTCGCTTATCATACTTTTGTCTGAAGAGTGGCGGGAATGGCTCGTGTTTTTTTCCCTCCCAAACCCGACAAACATGCACTAAGAATATCAATCATTTTCTTGTACAAGTTATTCTTTAAAAAAAATAGATAATTATTTGGTAAATTTTTAGAGATTTGTGTCGTTTGCTGTTAATTTTTGTATTTTCAAGTAAAAAAAAAATTGTTAGTTGTCAAATTATTTGATTCAAAAATGAGTTGAGAATTGAGATTGAACTACTATTTAAGTAGTATAAATACCCACTCTTCTTATAATTAAATGTGAATTCGATTTTCTTCTGCACGTAGTTGCTTAAAACAAAAAAAAGTATAAGAGCATAATTTTTTTTTATAGAGTTGCACCATAAAATGCCATTATTAGCATTCCAATAGAATCCCCTATCATGTGCCTTCACAATTTTACATGTTCATATGTTTCTTGCCCCTCCCTCTCTTTCTTATTCACAGACAAATCATCCATAAATCATTATATATTATATCTATATATTAATTTTTGTCAAATAAATGTCACATAGGGATGATACTCATTCTCAATTATTTTCGAATAAATTTATTAAACATTTAAATAATAAATTAATTTTATCAGAATCAACCATATGGAATCAATTTAGCATGATCAATTATTCACCATCTGAAACTCCTCTGAATTAGTATTAACATTGTTTGTGTTGATTTCGCTTTAGAATTATTTTTCTTTAATTATATATATAAATATATATTTTTACATTTTAAAGAACAACTTTAAATATTCAATTTGTGATCATTTAGTCAAACTTTAAAATAAATTTTGTGTTGGAAGATATTTTAAATCACTTTCCATAAAAATACTTGCTTGTTCTTGGTGCTTAAGTTAAGAATATATTTAATTGAAATGGATGGATTGGTGTTATCAATTTTGTCCCGACTCGATAAGTCATGTCGCATCTCGACACCCTACACTACGTGGAAGCCGAAGACGTTCGGTTGAATTCCGACTTTACTCGACTCAAAGTCCGACCTGATAAGCTTAAACGACTTGTTTTCTCTATGACTTTTCGGTCACCTTCTCTGACTCCGGTTGTCAAAACTGTACATCTTCTTTCTAGTTTTTCTTATGATTTTGCCGTCCATTTTTTACTCTTGCTGGAGGTGCAATCTTGTGATATCAAAATTTTAGGATTAATACAAGTCAACTCAATAATTGAAACTTTGACTAATCTATTTTTATAAATCAATCAACTAAGGAAAGAAATCGATAAAAATTAATTAAATTAACTGTTTTTAATGATTATCCCAGTAATAAAATGTAGACAATTAAATAAAATAACTAAACAACCATTCTTTTTTCTCGTTCTCATAAGCTTAAACCCTCATTTTTAGCTTTTTGCATCACGTCTTGAAATTAAATTTTGCGGTAGAATTCAATCGATCGAATAATTATAATTTAATAACTGAAACATGAACAATAATGTAGTAATTTTTATAATATTTTTATTATTAATTTATTAAGTATGATAATATAATAACATGTGATGTTCATTTTTTTTTTTATTGCGTTTTACTTGAAGACATGATTTAAAATATATACTTTATTTTTTAACAGAATTTTTAAAATATTTGAATAATAATGACTGGTTCGACTAGTCGACTCGCTAATTAAATCAATAACTCATTTATTTAATCTCTTAACCGAATTGATGTCCATACTGAGTTTTATAATTACGGAAAAAAATTATGAAAATTGATTATGGCATAACTAGTTTGTTATTTGGAACCAATTGGACTAACTTCAAAGGGCCACCCACGATTACTCTTGAACGAGAAGTCGTAGGTTCAGGTCCACTCTCTAAATTGAAAACGCATGAATCTCTCTCTTAATTACGGTATAAGATTGAGTTTGTTTGTCACAAAACTTGTATTAAAATGACATTTGAGTATAAATTAGTGTTATTTTATACGTACACATGTTATATGATATTTTTATAGGTCGAAAGTTTGTAATAAATGTGTAATATCATTGTTGTAATTAATTCTTTTTTGTTATTTGGGTTTTTGTAAAAAATGAGTAAAAATTATTTTGTAATGTAAATTTATTTATTTTTATCTTTTTTTATATTTTAATATATTGGATAATGCATAGGTGATGAGTGAAGACAAGTAAATCAAGTTTAATAGCCTTGTAAAAGGAAATAATGTGGCTCAAAATATCTATTAATTATTTTGCCGTTTCACAAATAATTGATTTACTTTTTCCTTTTATTTTGTTTCCAGCCATTAAAGTTATTTATTTATTGATAAATCCGGAACAAATTCATTTTTTCAGTCGCAAACGTGCCATTAATCAGTAAAATAAAATAATGTTGGGTTTGTTGCCAAACAAACGGATCTTAGGACCTGTTTGGGTGTTTATAAAACTGGATCAGTTCAATTCTAACCTAATAAACAATGTCATATAACAGATATTGATTTAAACTCGTTTTAGAATGCAAGTAACTTAGTAACATATGAATCTATACAAGCAAACATGTCACTGTTTGCAAACCAACAAACTACCATGACTACCGTTGTTCTCCATTTTTTTGAACCTCTATTGATTCATTAATCATCATAATTCCATTCCCAAAGAAAAACAAACAAGACAAAAAGAAAGTGACCCAAAAAAAAAACAAAAAAAAACAAAGAACCACATTTTTTAGACATAATTTATATTTTTAAATTTATATATTGAAAAAAATAAAAATAGAAGCTAAATATTATAATCATAAATTAATAAAAGAATCGAAGAGATGGAAAAAAACAACTCTTGCATGTTTGGATTTTGAAAGTGATAAGAGCAGTTTTAATGATCGAGTCATTTAAATTGTTATAATTATATTTTAATAGCCTAACTTTAAAATAGTGCTTCGATAATTAGTTATTCACACTCTCGTAATTTGATCG
Source organism: Nyssa sinensis (assembly GCA_008638375.1). Lineage (NCBI taxonomy): Eukaryota > Viridiplantae > Streptophyta > Magnoliopsida > Cornales > Nyssaceae > Nyssa > Nyssa sinensis. Next base: position 37,203,466 of record CM018052.1, read on the forward strand.
TGTTAAATGTTATTTCAAATATAACTTTTATTTTTGTAGTTACCATTCATCTCAACGATTTAGAATGCTCTAAATGCACTATTCAAATTTGACAAAGTTTTTTGTTCATTTTAATGCTCAAACGACAATGGTAATTGAGAATAAGAATGGTAATTTTGTTAAAAAATAACATTTTATAATTAGATCATAAATGTCAATAAAATAATTTTTTTGTACTGTAAGACCAACTCTAATGGTAAAAATTATTTTAATATTATTAAAATTAAATTTTAGCAGTACTACATTATTCAAAGACTATTTTTTAACATTTATGCTATAATTGTGAAATGATATTTTTTGACAAAACTACTATGATTCTTTTCAACAACCATTGAATATAAGAAAAAAAAATATTTTAAAATTTGAATTATTGATATATTACGATCTGAAGCATTAATGTGAATAATAACCTACAAAAAGAACGCTATATTTGATATACTTTTTGACTTCAAATTTTGAGGAAATGAAAATTATTATTGGAACATTTTTATTTGCTAATTTATAAAATTTTAGTTTTAATAGCTCCATTTAACTCACTATTAAAGTTGTTTTAATATTATTAAAATTTAATTTTATCATGAAAAAATAATTTTTATTATTAGAATTATTTTTAAAAATTCACATAAATTGAATCTATGATGGTTATGAGTTCACATGAGTGTTTGCCATCATGATTCAATGGTCCATGCCCATAGACATGGATACTAAAATATGGGCAATTAAATATTATTCGGAGGAGGAGATAGCGTGATACCGGCCAACACATTACTGGCGAGTGGATTTCCATCGCCGCGCGACGTGGAACGTGGGGGTCAAACGACTCTATTGATGGCATGAGCGTAAATTTCAAAGAATGTCAGGGTCTTTATTAAGTAACCTGCCCAATTCGTGCTGTTTCATGCTTTCATTCAATTCGCGCCATTTATCGTTTCCCGCGCTACTACTCTCATCCCTTAAATTACCAAGATTTGCAACCCTAGCCACTCCCTCTCTTTCGAAGATTCCATCCCTGTGAGTGATTTCTATTTGGGCAATTCCCTCTCCCTTCTTTCGAAGAATCAATCCCTGTGAGTTATTTATCATATATATATATATATCTGTTTCTTTGGGGAATTAGAAGAAGAGGAGATGTTTTACTCGCATACATTCTTGGCTCGAAAAGGGCCACTGGGAACGGTATGGTGCGCGGCACATCTACATCACAAACTGAAGAAGTCTCATTACACCTCCACTGATATCTCCTCCACCGTCGGTTCGTTTCTTTCAATCTGTCCTAATCTGACTTTCTATTCAATTATTGATCATATATAGATACATACCCATTTCATTTCACTGCCTCGTTTTTTTTTTTTTGTTGGTTTATGAGCGACAGGCCACAGAAAAACAATGATTTACATATTAATTGTTGTAAAAAGAATTTTTTTTTATTAAAAGAGTTTTTTATTTATTAAAATGTTACAATTCAAATAACTCTTTAGTGTAAACCTTAACCTTACTTAGACTAAAAATCTTGACAATTGGCGTTGAATCGGGTAATCGTTTGTCTGCCCCTCTTAAGGTTCAGCCTCTCTCCAAGTGGGACTCAAATTTTTTGCATATTCTTGATAGTGGGATGTCCTTGATTTTAGATTTATGAAATAGGTCTGCTAAACACTTTATAATGCGTCTCGTGGGAAACATGAAATGCATTAATTTCTCTGTCAATTGTGAGATATACATTGAATTGTTCTTTTGTAATGTGAAAAGCAGTACAGCTGCTTCTGTTGAATTTGAACTTGATTTATGGGTTTTTGGATAATCAAAATTCATACTTTATTAATTTATTCTCAGTTTAATGAGACGTACATTGAATAGCTGAGTGCACATGCGTGTTTGAAATGCCATCAATCCATAAGAGGTGGATTGGACAAAATGTCTTTTGTCATCATGTAAATCTCTTTGCTTGGGCTGAAATAACAGTTAATTAGATACTATGATGGTGCCTGGTATCATCATTGGTTGTACGCCCTACTGCTTAGAAAACGAGAAAGACATTTTTGTTGTCGATCCTAGCAATAGAGTTTACTATTTTGGATAATGGCATGCATATGTGTATGCTATATTTATAAACATAAATACCAGGTGTAAATACTTCCGGTTGGTTGGTTGATTAGAAGTGTTCTTGCGGGATGCATAAGTGGAACTCCCTACTTGTATATAACTTGACGAGTTTGAGGGAGGTGGAATTCTCCTTCATTTTTACTCCACTCCCCCTTCCTCTGTAGGTGATAATCTTTTATATTTATCTTGTTTCTTCCTATTAATAGATGCATATAAATTACCAACTATCACGTGTTAAAAAGAATGTGACAGTGATGTTTCTTCACTCAGCTAACAACCTGTTAGTTATGTCTCTGAATATATCTGTTAGTTAAAACCTTATTCTTGTCTTAGCCACCTCACTTTTCTTGCATAGAACATATATTTTGATGCATGAGATAACTGTTTGTTTTTAAATAGTAAGTAAGAGCATTTCATCGTGATTTTTTTCCACCATTTGTTTGATGGCTATAGTTTTTTCTCTGAATGCATTTTATAGATCACATCATGTATCCAGAAGTCCCTATTGCGTTGAGAATGTCAGGCCATCTTCTGCTGGGAGTTGTCAGGATATATTCAAAGAAAGTTGACTATCTATACCAAGATTGTAATGTTGTTCTGATAGGGATAAGGAAGGCTTTTGCTTCTGTAGAAGTCAATCTACCAGAAGATGCAACTCATGCACCATTTCACTCTGTCACTTTGCCAGACACCTTTGAACTTGATGCCTTAGATCTGGATAATGATTTATATTACATGGGGTAATTTTTCAGCGATTTATTCTAAATTTTTCCCCTTCTTCCCCTCCTTACATATGTTGATAACACATGGCTTTTGATTCTCAGGAGTCAAGATAATCATCTCAGGAGCCAGGATGAGATAACACTTGCAGGTACTAGTATTACATGTGCTTCCTCAAATTCAGTATGTATCATTTCTGGCCTTACAATATATGATTTATTTGTTAAAACAGTAATGTTTGAACTTTTGAATTTATCACATTACAGATCAAATTCCATCTGGAAGAGATCCTTACATTGCCATCACTTTCGATGTGGTAAACATCATTCCTTCATCTTGTATTTAATTTTTACAGTGTTGAGGCATCTGAGTTGCATTATCATATAACGGAGATCTTTATTTTGTATAGGATATTTTAAGGAATTCGTTACATGTGGAAGATGCTTCTGGATCAAGAGAGAGAACAATGGATGAAGGGTACGCCTCTGATATATTATGGAAATCCCATTTTCATTCCTGTCTTTTGAAGAAGTGATACATTTATTCGGTTTTTTATTACAGTGCCCATCCTTCAGTACCGGTGGACACAACTGTTGATTTCCAGGATCCTGGTCCAAGTAATCCTACAGGAATTGATGAGAGGCTTAATGAAGACAGTTTTCTTCAAAATATTCCAGAAATTGAGGTTCTGCGTGATGCTGTCCATGATTTTAACTCAGAGAACATTCCAGCATGGCCAGATCAAGGGAATGACGTAATTGAACCTGACAGCACTTTAGAGCAGCAGATGATGAAAGAGAAGATTTGTACTCCAGTTGCAGAGGTAACTGAGCAACATCGAGAACCACCCTCTTCTGCTGCTTCAGAACAGGCTCCTTTGATTTTTGATTCACACATTTCATTTGGTGGGTACAAATTTCTCATTATTGGATACATGCATATGACAAAGAGTTCAGCCAAGACTTAAAAAGTTGTTTTATTTTTAATTTTTTTTACTTTCTTGTGTGGCAGGGCATGGGTCACCTGAATTGGTGATTCGATCATCTCCCCCTGCCGAGCAGCCAAAACCAAGACCAAGACCAAGAAAGAGGAAGCAGCCATTCGACGAGAACACAGTATTGACTAATAAGTATGTTGGTCATCGTATTTTTATGGATTTCTTGTTTCTTCTGGTACTGTTTTTGATATATGATATGGATTTTTTAGGTTTATGAAGAAGGCCCTTAAAGATTCTAGTGATCTATCGCGGAAGAGGAAGAATTGCCCTTGCTCTAGTTTGGAGTTTTGGAAGTCAAATAATAGATTGAAAAAGGAAAAAATCTTTATTGAGCCTTTAATGAATGGTGAGTGCTTTTTTCTTTTATGTGGTTCTGCTCTTGATGCTTCCCTCCGTGTCATAGGAACTGATTTCACGATACATGGGTGCCTTTACATCTGCAGGATTGTGTGCAGAATTGTGTAATATTTACAAGAAAGACTATATTTCTGCAAAACCTCATTTAGTTTTTGTAGAAGAAGCTCGTCCAGAGCCTAGTGCTGCACAATCTCCTGCTCCCAGGAACGATCTTGATTTGGAAATTGAACGTCTTCGAGATTACGAAGGCCCTTCTGCCAGCAATATTTTACCTGAACTTGGCTTTTCTTTAGATGGATTCATGCCTTCTCCGTCTAGAAGAGATGACTTTACTCCTGCCTCTGTAAACTATTTCGGCTCACATTCGGAACCTCAGGAGGGGACAACTATTGGGACTGGAGTGCTACCCACACCGGACCTGGCAGCATCTACTGGACCTCTCGGGTCTGATATGGAAACACCAATGACTTTTACAGAGGAGCTATTAGGCATACAGAACACTGTTCTTTCAGATATTCCCGAGGTGATGAATTCTGCAGAAGCAGAAATAAGTCTATTATGTTCGCATTCATGTCTGTGATTTGAGTAGTTTTTTAATTGTTGAAAATGAAAGTACACGTGTTTGTCATTAATGATCATTCACGTGTCCTTTTGTTTCAAATATTTATCACCTTTTATTGGAATATCATTAGTGATAGGATCATTTTTCTATTTTGTGATGCTTCTTGATGATCCCTTGTGGCAAGGCTTAGGAAAATTGTTTCAGCAGGGCTCAATACAGGGGCTTGTGCCTCAAAATGAAGTGCATACCAGTTTTAAGGTCCACCTCATATCTTTGTTTCAGGTTTTATACATAATAACCAATTAACCATTAGTATACTTTATTGTAAAGTATATTGATGGTTAATTGCATAATAAAAAAAAAAATTCTTTGCATACTAAAGATTTTATTTAGTAGTATTATTATTGCCCCTTTTCTTTTATGAAACTGCTCTCAGAACTTTTTTTGAGCTTCCAGTTAACTTGAAGAGTTGATTTAATCAGTTGTAATTTGTATATTAATTAACCGTTCAGGCTTACATATCTGCTACTCTTTTCAATCATTTGATAATGATTCTCATTTTTAGTTGATTTTATTATAAATTAAATCATCTGAGAAGTAATATTCATGCATTAGCAGGTCCCAATGCATTGTCTCAGTCCTACTCTTTTTAATCATTTGATAATGATTCTCATTTTTAGTTGATTTTATTATAAATCAAATCATCTGAGAAGTAATATTCATGCATTAGCAGGTTCCAATGCATTGTCTCAGTCCATGCTTTTCAGGATTGATTAAGCACTTATTGACGTGGCATTTGACTCCGTGATCCATTTCCTTGCAGGACCTAATTTTTTTGACAGAAGAAGACGATACACCAACTAGTAAGCCAAGAAACCTTTCTAATTTCTTATTAGTGATATAGATGATTTTTTTGTAATCTGGATCATGTTTTTCTCTGGTACTTGCAATGCATGGAAATGACATCAAACAGGCATTATATTTATATTTACAGTATATATATAATATCTTTGGATAACATGTCCATGATTATAGCAGGATTTCAAGGAACTCCAGATGTCAATCAATTGTCTGTGAGAACAAGGTAGCTTCTTGAAAAATATCTTGTGTGTTAATTCTGGAGTTTTGCTATGTGACATGGTCTTTAAATGTTTTTTCTTTCTTCATTTTTTTTGGGCGACTTGTATGCAGGGCTGTGGCTCAATATATCAAAAGGAAGTCTTCAGTTACCCCTATCTCGGAGGACTTTTCTGGGGATCTCATCTTGAACAAGATCTTAGAAGGAAAAAGCAGAAAAGTATGTGCTCGAATGTTTTTTGAAACGCTGGTAAGTCCCTAAAGCCTTGCCATCCAACTGCATGGTTCATCAAATAATTTTTACCTGCTTTTTAAGGAAAGTGAATTAAGGAAAAGGAAGTGGTTCATCATTTGGTTCAGATGTGTAGTTTTGTTTGTATGCAAAAATACTAAAGAGTATTTACATGATTTGGGATGAATAGATGTGAAAAACTAGTTTACTTCCTGGGAAACTGCATCTAAAAGAGTCCATATGTTGCAGTCTGGAGAGTAGTATGATTTGTTTTGAGATGAGTTCCGAGTGCATTATGTTATCAATACACATATAGCTTCTTGTGTTGCGAACTTGATAGCAATAGTCATGATTTCACAGAAGTTTCATTTCAAGGGCGGAACCCTGTGTAGGCTAAGGGGGACAAAAGCCCCCCCCCCCCCCAAATTGGATTTTTTTTTACATGTAATATTTAAAGTAATTTTATGAAAATTTTCTCTAATTTGATATTTAGCCCCTCAAAATTTTGAAAACTATTTTTTTACATGCAAGATTTGAAACAATTTTGTGAAGTGATTTTCTCTAATTTGAGAAAAAAAATTTCCTCCTAAGATTTCTCAACATTTTTATAGCCTCCCCCCCCCCCCCCCAAAATTTTTTTTTTTTCTGTCACGTATCTGTTAGGATTCAATTATGCTCAGTTGTCCTCTGTTTGTTTTGTTTTGGCATACAACTCAAATTCTGCAGTTGGTGGTGGTGGTGTCGGTTCATTTTAGTTACTACACTATAATTACTTTAAAGCAGTGTCTACTGCTACACAGGTTGAGTCACTAAACCCTGAAACTTCTGAGTGTGATATGATACGTATGGGATTAGTAGTAAATTACTCAAAAAGCACTCAACTCAACAAAGATTTATCCCCATTATTTAGAGTTTGTTACATGAACCATGTCTTGCTATTCTATTCTATTTAAAGTCGCCATCTCAGTTAAACCACACAATGTTATATTTTTCTTTACTATTTTCAGTCCAAACTAATTTTGTTATGCTCTTTCCCCTAACATGACCATCAGTGTGAATCTTGTAACTCTTCGTAGTCTTTGGTCTTTGTTGTACATGGCTAAGCATCTTAATTGATTTTCTCATTTTTATCTCTTTGTTAATGGTGCCCTTGTTCAAATTTAACTTCAGCAATTTTGGGGAGATTGGCAATTTCAGGCTTGGAGTGCAAAAGGCTTTTCGTGTCCCAGCCCTGCAACATTCTGATTTGTATTGTTTGCCTCATTTGGAAATATACTCCATATTGTTTTAACCTTTCTTTTTTTTTTTTTATGTAAGATTTTGAAATTTATTTTGCTAAATGTTAGCTAAAAGGGTGATGTCTGGCATTGTAATGATATGTCATTGTTCATGGTCCACTATAGGTACTGAAGGGTTGTGGACTTGTAGATCTACAGCAAGAAGAACCTTATAGTGATATTAGTTTGAAGGTGACTCCTAAACTGATGAAGGACCAATCTTTAAATTAATGAGCTTGGAAGGCCTTCAAACGTATAGGTAAGAAGCTCACTGCTCATTGAATACAATATTGTGAATCAGTGGTTAATTTTCGACTCTCTCTCTCTCTCTCTCTCTCTCTCTCTCTCTCTCTCTCTTTCTCCACACACATATGTATGCAAGCATGTATATATGTTTGTATTTGTCTCTGTTTGTAAGTATGCATTTGTAAACTGCTGAATACAAATAATAAAATTTGGTTATGTAATGGCACTAATTATGTTTTCCGGTTTATGAAATGCAGTGTGGTTTGTACAGCGGCAGCAACAGATATTTGATAACCTTATAAAAAGATGCACAGCCCTCGTGTTATTTTTTTGGAGTTGCTATGGATGATGCTAAATTATTGTAATCAAGAGCTGCTCCATCAACCCCTTCTCTCTCTCTCTCTCTCTCTCTCTCTTTTTCTGCCTGTGCCTTGTTGTAATCTCTTGGGCTATTAGTGAAGCTGGTAGCCAGTTTGAAGGGATAACTAATTAATTAGCATAGATATTCTTTTAACTGATATTTCAAAGTTCTTCATTGGTAGGGGCTTCGTGTGCTGCTTTTTGCCAACTTTGGCTTTACAAACCAGTAAAAATACTATTTATTACCTGTGCATTAACTTCTGAGAAGAAAATTGACACGGACCATGGAGTTGTATGGTTCTTGTTTTTCCCTACTACAACAGTTAACAATCTATTTAACAACATTATCTGATGTCTACCGACAATATTTTTAAGGTAACAAAAGAGAAAATCTTTGTATATTTTTAACTTTAAATTTTACTTAGACAAGTAAATTAGTTTGTATATATAATTGGTTTGGAATTTTATTTTTAAAAACATTAGGTCTTCTATTTATTTTTCATTATGTTCCCGATAATAATGGTATAATTTTTTTTTTTATAAAATTTACTAGTTAAATCAGAGAGTTAATTATTTACCATGAATCTTAAGTTAGCTCTAAAAATTATTAATTATTAAAAAATGATATATATTGAATTTTTAAAATGGGTTTTCAGTTTTATTTTTTATGATATAATGATGAGAGAGAGAAAATTGAATTCCTACCAATTGCAAATGGAAAAGATTTCTGTTCAAAATAAAATTTCACTTCTAGACCAGCAAAACACAGGCATTTGTATGTTTCTCCTTGTTTCTAGAGTGAAATTTCATTAAAAAAATCCATTAAACTTCATTGTCTGGAGTGAAATTTCATTAAAAGAATTAGTTATCTATAGCATTACTCTTAATTGTTAAAGGATCAACATTAAAATTTGTGCATTCGGAGTTTATTTTATTGTTTTTTTTTTTTGGGAGGGGGGGGGGGGGGGGGAATTGCAAAAGATTTGCTTGGGCATTTCATGGCCTTTTATTAGAAATATAATTAGAGATAGGTTCATTTCCAGGATTTCTATGATTCACTACCATCAGTGTTCTGAACTGCAAATCTTACACATCCTTATTTCACTGGGTACTAGAGTGCAGCATATTAGTGCATTCAACAGATGCAAACAGCCAAACTCTGCCATAGATTATCCTACAATGTATAGAAATGCCAAACATTATTGTAAGGGGAAACAGAAAAACTCATTTTCCGGCAAGAAGGGCATCAATTTTGTGTTCCAGGTGGGCTTCATGATCTTCAAGGCGACCTTTGACTGCATCATTCTCCCAGAGGATCAGTGTTGGAACTCCAGTGAGCTTGAACGTTGCATCAACTCTCCATGGGTGTTGGAGATTCCTCCATGTAGGCCTGTCTCCAACATAGGCTCGCAGGAGTGCAACATCATCTGATGCTGCTTCCAGTTTTTTGTAAATCACAGGTTCAGCTCTCACACAATCTGAAAGCGGCAGAACACAAAAGACAGTCAGGTGGAAGAACAGAGAACAAATAATAGAAGTTCAAGATTTAATAAGGATCTGTTTCTTGAACAAATCTGCACAATGCTACCTATAACAATCCTAATTTTCTTTCTCCCCCACATGAGTAAAAACTGCAAATGAAATTCTCCATTCCTATTAGTCAGTGAATACAAGATATAAAAGGTTGATTTCAACCATGCAAACTTCTATTTCCAACTGCAAATGAGGTGCAAAGTTTTTCAAAATGATTTGTTCTCATAGAAATCACTAAGTATAAGATGGCAGTGGATAGAATGAAGCCACTCGAATCATGACCTACATTTATATCAGATGCCTTGGGAGGGAAAAAGATGGGAGGAAAAAAAAAGTAGCGCTTTGGTATGCAATTTCTTGTTTTCAACTGAACATTACCTATTCCAACATTCAGAAATGTCACTTCAGATTTCATTCTTGTGATTCTTACCAACACAACCAAAACTGAAAACTAGTATTTGCATGCCATTTCAACCAAATACTTATTTCTCAAAATTTAAACTACCCCCTACTAAGAAATTAAAATATTAAACAAATTCACTTGTAAACAAATTAATTTTATATCAGTGTTTCAGCTAATCAGTACACAATTTATAGGCTAGGATCACATCCATCAGAAAATCTTTCCAACTAGTAGAACTGTTTCCCATGAAACTACACCAGACACACAAATTTGTAACATCTGAATAAATAACCTCTGAAACATTTACAAAACAAATATCCCAATATTTTCATAAGATCTCAGTACAACCACTTCACATGTTCTATCACATTTCCTCATTTCGTTTCTAATCATCTTCCAACCATTTCCCTGCACCAAATTTCTTATATACATATATGATTATTTTTTGGTGAGAGTGCAATCTTCACAATTCCATTTTCCTTGTTCCTCCAACACTTCAGTTCCCACACTAGAGCTACATATTAATTACTTCAATGCATGTTGCACTGATACTACCAAAGAAAAAATAATTCCCCTAGTCACTGAATAGCTTGAATTATGAGTAGACCTACATAAGAATTTATGAAGCTCATTCACTTTACATGTATAGATATATGCAAACATACATAATACATATATATTATACATGCTTTGATATATATTATTAAATATTGTTAAATTCAAAATCATTAATAACTTAATGGTGTTCCACCATTCTTTTCAAATATTCCACTGTGCCCTTGAAGCCCAATTTTTTGAAGTTTTTAAATTTGCAACTGTTTACATATTCTAGCTCTTGGAGTCTTCACTGAGTAACATAACTGTGTACCCTAGAAACATGGAGGCAAAAGTGCTAACACAATTTTATTTTAAAATGTCCTAGTTCTGTCTGTAACAACGATGCTGACTCAACCAACCAAGATTATCGTTGGATGGCACAGTTATCATTAGTTTCATGTCATTTTATAGCTTATATTCTACTCTATGTGTAGATAAATGAAACAAATACATTGTTATATAATTCATCCCATTTAAGCACAGGAAGATGCAAAATCTGCACACATCTCCAAACATGCCTTAAAAGAGAGCATATAGAAAGAGAAAAAAAATAGAGAATAAGATCTTGTTTTGGATTGCTGGAAGAATCTGTTCTTTCGTAATTGCCTGTGTAGATGTGTGGCACCCCTTTGGCACTTTGTTGTTAATATTGTGAAAATTTATCTCCAAAAAAATTGTTACTATTGTTATTATATATCTCCAAATAAAGAGAGAAAAGATTGCATGATGCTCACCCTTGTTTCTCAAAGGATTGGAATACCACTCCTTTGCATCACTTTCATTGGTTTCCTATTTTTGCTTCGTAACCCTAACCTTTGGTTCTTGGAAAGAATAAGAAGAGAGAAAGAAAAGAGTTTTAGAAAGAACAGCCATTTTTGAATATTTTCTTCTCTTATCTGTCATTCTCATCCTTTAACAAAACATAATAGAATTGAAATAGTGCCAAATTTTAATCACCATGGGAAAAACTTCTCCAAGCCAAAAAATGTTCCTAAAGTATTTCAAGCATCTAATATAACACCCAGCACTATCCTTGAAGAATACTCTAAAAGGGTAGAAGTTCCCTCCAAATGTCTCCATCATAGATACTCCCATCTTGGCCAACACATTTTCTCGATTCTTGGCGGAACTTGGCATCTGCCCAATCTCTATAGCAAAAGCTATAAAAAAATCCACAATCTTTTCCATCGGATGAATACCGGCGGATGAATACAGGCCATCAATCCGTGGACCACCCTTTCACCCATCAACCAAGACTTCACAATCCCCTCAATCAAACACTGAAGCTTTTCTGAGGCCTTTCAAGAAGGCTAGAATCTCTGCCTTTTTAGCTATCCGTGCCTTACCGGTAAATTCTAAAGAAAACTGTATGTTCACATGGAAATTTTTCTACTTGTAAGCGCTCAGAAATTATACAAGCATAATCCCCATTCAAGGAGGGCAAAAGCAAGACACTAGCATGACTAAAATGAATGAAATTGCACAATATACAAAAACACCCAATAAGGCAAATTTGGCAATTACTAACAAAGCATTTCCCAAAGATTTATATCGTTTAACCTAGCATATCAGAGCCGCTGCGTTGCTAAAAAAACACTGTTCCAACTGTGAGGGGAGTGAAATTGTGCGAATAAAGGCGAGGGTTAAGAGTAAAGCAAAATACTCTTCCCAACCAACATCCAAATTGAAGGGAGTAATCTCTATCTTATGATACAATTATATAAACAACGGAGTATACATGCATAGATACACAGACACAGACACAGACACAGACACAGACACAGACACAGACACACACACACACATATATATATATATATATATATATATAGACAGAGAGGTAGATAGATTACCAGGGCACCAGCTGAGAGAAGTGGAAGGGTCTTTGTCAGCCAAGAAGAGGATGAGATTAGCCTTGTTGTTGGGTGCTTCAGATTTGAAATTGTCGAATACAGCATCGAAGCTCGAGACGGTGGCGTCCAACATCTTTAGCGGCATTTTCTGGGGTTAATTTTCTCAACTGTGGATGAAAGAAAAGATAACGAGTGTTGTATTGTGCGGCCGTCAAACCCTCAGCGTTCATAATTTATAGCGAAATCTTTCGAGTTCAAAACCGACAAGTGATAAAACACCTGAAATGCCCTTGGTTGGTTTGTCCCTTCAACACTAAGCCTAAAAAAAAACCGGAGTTAGAATGAGAGGTCGAAATCGTCAAATTGAAAATACATAGAAAACGGCACCCGGACATAGAATTCATATGGGTAAATTACAGCTCCCACGAGTTTTGACAATTACACTATATTTTTAAAAATTTATTAATTTTTTAATTAATAAAATAATATATAAATACTTTTCTATTAATTTTTTTAAATAACAAATAATCTATTTTATTTATTTATTTATATATATTTTTTAATTGTAATCAATTTATTTTTGTCAAAATAGAATAATTATATTGTTCGCTGTCCTCTTTTTTTCTCTAGTCAGATATTTAAATATGAATGAAAACTTATTATTTTCTTTCTCAAAATTCTCTATTTTTTAATAATTATTGTAACTTTACTACTCTGTATAGTATTTTTTTTCTTGGATAACATTTTAGGAAAAAAATTGATCATCTCCAATAATTCTAATTGAAAAATAATAACTAAATTAAAAATTATTTTTATTTTTTTAAAATTTAAAATAATCATATAAGCTAGAATATAGTAAGATTTATACTTTTGTGAATGCATGACCCATTCAAGATAATACAATTTACATAAAATTATTAAATAAACTATGAACAAGACTATATATATATATATATATATAAAAAAAAATAATATTATTGTAAACTTGAGTGCATTTAAAAGAGTGTTTTAACTATCGAATAACTTAAAAACTGAGTTTTTATTTATCTAATTATTTTATCTTTAATTTTTAAATCATTCAATAATTAAAATAATATGTCTCATCTCATACGAATTTACATTAGCATTTCTCCGTGTGTGTGTGTGTATACACTCATCATACAATGACTTTTTTTCAGTGGTTGATTTAGATTCAGAGTCTTAAATAAGTTGAATTTTCTTCTTCTTTCCGTTTCATTTGGGTTTAGACTTTCATTTCACTTCCTTTTTTTTCCCCATATATATATATACATACTCATCATACAATGACTTTTTTCAGTGGTTGATTTAGATTCTAAGTCTTAAGTAAGTTGAATTTTCTTCCCCTTTCCGTTTCATTTGGGCTTAGACTTTCTTTTCATTTCCTTTTTGTTTTTCCCCCCCCACAAAAATTGATTTCAAAGGTCTTTCTTTTCTTGTGAAAGCACTCAGAATTGCATCTCCCCCGTACCACTTACGCAATGCATCCCAGAATTGCAGAAGAAAACTTAATAAAGGAGGCTACAGTCATTCGCGAAATTTAAAAATTCGTAATTTAACTGATGCAAATCAACAATATAATAAGTTTAAAATAAATATTTTGATTAAATTATTAATTTTTTTTAAATTATACTTTTTCATTACTCATCTAAACAAGTCTTTAAATCTTAATTACAAACTACAACATTGCCATTGGATTAGTCTCCTTTCTAGAAGCATTTGGCTAAGTCATTCTTCCACAACATCTTTGCTTTCAATTTTGACTAGAAAGTCTAGAATTAGAGTAATCTTCTTGGGACATATTCCATTCTTTATTCTATTCTCGGTCCAGCTTATAGTGGTTCTGTTTATTCTTTCAGTCTCCACTGAGTTCTTTCAATTGTCTCTCTCTGGCTTTCTAACAACCACTACATATATTCTATTGTATGTTCTTCTTTATTTTTTACCAAAGACCACGCTAAAGTCTTGATATTTTCAAAATATATTAATTTTGAAGAATATTATTGTCAGTAGTAAAAATTTAGGAATCTGCGACGTGATTAGCGCGTGCAATTTATACTCACACGTAATATTAGCTTGTAAATAACACACTTAAAATTGAACACGTCCAAGGTTAAAATAATTAAAAAATTATTTCCAAACACTCAAATTATTTTTTGGGGAGAGAAGAAATGAAGATGCATATAGAATTAATAATGTTAATACTTTGTTTGATTCGTAAACTTGGTAGGGAAAAGGAAAAGACTATGTACACGAAATTATTATTATTATTTTTTTAGTTTATCAGAAAATTTGGGGAGGAAGCAAAAATATAAAAGAGTAAGATTTTTTTATTTTATAACTTTTACATGTCATGTCCCTTTTCTTCATGATTCTTATATATATAGGTTATTACAATTTGGTCATTCATGAATTTTTTTCAAAAGTAGGGTTCACGAGTTCAAGTCCCAATCTTCTTAAGAAGAGCGTGTGATTAGTCTGTCTCTCCTAATTTATTATTTTTTAATTTCTTTATTTAATTTTTTTGTTTTATCAATGTTGGAGTACTACCACTTTTCTAAGGAATAAAAGTTATTTGATGCATTGTTAAAAACATGTGTAATATTTTTTTTTATTTAAGGAATTTCTTAAATTTCTCTGTTCTGAGACAAAATATTATCTCTCTTAGTTTTGTGGACAAAGAATTTTTAATGAAAATTCTCTGTAAAAAAAAATAATTTTTTTGGACAAAATTTCCTATACAATATATATTTTGTTTGATAGATCTCGATTTTTAGAATTCAAATATATTATTTTTATGAAAAATAGACTTATATATTGCAAGTTATATAATTTTAAAATTTAAAAAAAAAAGTTGGGTAATGATGTGGCAGGGGAGCCGTTTTGACTTTGATTCATGTTCCGTGTTTTTTGAATTTTTACAGTAAAAGAATATTTTTGTCAACAAAATATTTAAAAACCTTTTGGATTAATATTTTTAGAGTTAAATCTTGTACTAATTAAGTACTTTATAATGAACATATTACCCCAATTTCTTAAGTAAATTTCTTCAAAAACCTATGCAATACTCTATTAATCTTACAAGTTAATAAGATTTGAAATATAGGGGTTATTTGGCACAGTGGGTGACAACTAGAATTAGGGGCCGCGCCCACAATTTTAACAATGCTATTAAGAGCTCTGTTATCAAAATTACGTGATTTCCCCGTTCCGTGAAATGGGCCTGAGTGACTTTGAGATTAGTCAAAGAAAACTTCCCGGGCTACAAATTAGTCAAAGAAAGTTGGCATATAAAAAGAAAAAAAATGATGAGGCTCTAGTGATCTAGTCCAAGCAACCAGCTCTCTCCTGGCCCACCAAAATGGTTACATTGAAAACTGGTAAGCTTGGCTTCCAAGTTGTTGCCAGGGTCACAGCTTTCTCTGCAAGCCAAGCCTACCAAATTCCTAATTAGCTCAATATAAATTACACTTCCACCTCTCTTCAAATCAACTTGTAATACTTTGTAGTCACTCAGAGTCTCTCTCTCTCTCTCTCTCTCAACTTGGCTTTTTATATTCTTCTCTATATCACTCAAAGGCAAGTCAAAAGTGAAGGCAAAAACTAATACAAATGGCATTCTGTTCAGCCATTTTAAGCTGCTTATTGCCTTGTTTGTTTCACAAGTCCAAGCAAAGCCAATCCAAGTCTGCAGAAACTCCTAGCAAATCAAAATCATCTGGTGCTCCAATTCTGGTTACTCACTTCCCCGTTAACTCGAATCTCTCTCCCTTGTAAAACTGCCCCATGTATTCGAATCAGAATGGAAATTGTTGAGCAATTTTCAGTGTGATTTTTACATTTTGACTGTAAAACAAGTTGAGTGTGTTTAATTGCTAATTGAAGCTTCAGTAAAGTCGGTTTCATTCCATCTCCTCCCATTATTTGCTTATGATCACCTTCCACAAGCATTGCAATGATTTCTACTTTGATTTGTTTCTGATTTTAATTTCAAAAGTTCATGTGACAATTCACTATAATAAAACAAAATTCTTAATCGTGGATCTCATTTGTAAACAGTAATAAAAAATCTCCGACAGTTATGACTTTGCTATTCATTCAAGTCTTAAACCTTAATTCATGATCTACTTTTAATGCACAATTGGAATCATATTCTCAATTATATGTATTTTTAATTTGAATCAAAGTAATCATTGAAATTTAAACATAAGGTTATGGTTTCTCAAATTGTAGTGGTTGAAAAGAAGCGAAAAAGGGAAGGACATTTTAGATATTTAGCGACACATTATTCTTACCTTTGGATTGTATTTGCATCAGTCTTTTCCTTTCTATTTGTCTTTATCTCCATCTGTGTTCAGGCTGTCTAACTTAAAACATCTGTTAGAGCAGCTCCAACAGGTTCAGTAAATCAGCGCTTCAGCAAATTTTCCTACTCCCCATCAGTCAATCATGCTCCAACAGACTCGATATTCTCCTCTTTAAAATTTGAAGAATTCATTTTACTGTATATATTTGCAGGGTGTTGAACCACTCTTTAACTAATAAAAAAATAATTTCTTTTCAGGGACTCCGTATAAGTAAATAGTGTACTGTGAACAATTTAACATCACAAATATTACTGTTCACAAATATTACTGTTGAGAACGGTAATATTTGTAACGGTAATTTATTTATTTTTATAAATATATTGTGCAATTTTTTTTTCACCTCTCATCCTTCTTATCAAGTTTATCATTTTGATAATTTTTAAAATTTATTCAAACTTGCTGAATTATTTTCATTCCTCAAATCTTCCATCTAAGGATCAATCATTTTTTCTAACACAATTTTTAGAATCACCTTAATTCTCTACTCAATTCATCGCTCAACCGTCTCCATCCTCCATTCAAATCGATCCTAAAGCCACAAAAAAATGTGGTGATAGTTTTTCCATTAAAGAAGATAAACTCCTTGTGTCATCGTGACTTACTATTAGTTTGGATCTTTTACAAGAAAACGATCAAATTTTGGAGGGAATTTAAATTTTAAAAATTAGAAGAAATTTAAATAAAATGAAACAAAATTAAATAATGTTAAAAAATATAAAATAATAAAATATTAAATTTTGAAAAGTCTCTTGGAGATGCTAGATAAAAACTAACTCTTCAAAGTGTCACATAAGTCACTAAAATACATTTTTGAAAAGTGACTTTGTAGAGTCTATTGGAGATGTTCTTAGAAGGCAATTTGAGAATAGTGATTTGAATGTCTATCACCTTCATGGTATGGAAGACATGAAAAGGTACGTAGTAGGTAGAAATTAGAGTAATTTTCAATGAATTGTTGGTAAAAATATGTGAGGCCTCTTAATTAGTGACGTAAATGTGATTTCAATTAAAAAATGTTTTGCTTAACGACCAATTTTGAATTTTGCTAGAAAACTATGTTATTGTAGAAACTATATTTTTAGCAATGAAATCTTATCATTGCCAAAAAATTTGATGTCGGCAACACGAGAATTAGCAACGAAATATATCGGCGCAAAAGTTTTATTTTTCAACTTCCTAAGTTCATAGTGCTACAAATTTTATTAATGTTTAGCTACGAAATAAACTAATTTCCTCGTTAAAAATCTCACTAGTTGTAGTCATTAAGAGTATTTTATTTAGAAAAATAATATGTATCTCCATTTATGTTTATGTTTATATTTCTATTTCTATTTTTAATATAATGTAATATCACGTGACATTTTTGGATCATACATGATGTGTGTTAGAAGTATATTAGGGTTACCTATATATTATTGTGATACTTAGGTTAGGGTTAGCCGGCACATATATATTATTGTGTAATGTAGTAGTATTAGGGTTTTATAGTTTATTTACTTTATTTCCATTTTTCTTGTTCAACCTCATGACTCTCCTATATATATATATAACGAGGTCATTGGTATAATTTTTATCAATTTAATATAATATAATGCATTCCTTTAAGCTTTCACTTCTCTCTCTTCTCCTTTTTTTTTTTTTCTCTATTTCTTGTCTTTTTTATGTTATTACACTAAATCTAACAATGTGATTCTCAAAATCATCACATGATGACACAATAAATGCATAAATGAGTATAGAAATAAAGGAAAATTGAAAAAATGGGATGAAACTCATTGACAACCTTGCAAAAATGGCACATCACATTAAATCATTGCATGCCTTTATTATAATAAATCTCATAATCTTGAGTTCGAGAGTGAGAAAATGAGGTAAAAAAATTTGTTATATTAAGCATAATTACTCTTTTACTTATTATTAGGTGGAAGTTCCATTGTTAAGCTCCTTAGTTTGAACTCAAATTATTCTAGCTAATTAGAAATTTGAAATTAAGAGGAAAGTAAACTACGTTTTCTTTTTCTTCTTAAATACATAAGAAGAATGACAGTATTCAACACGACATCATCCATGGTTTTGGTGGAGGTGTCACATTTATAAAATTAGAATTTGAAAATTGAAAACTCAGTCAAGCACACCACTAAACCCCGCCTCAAAAGTGGAGGCGAAACTTCTTAGGTAATTTACAGTGGAAAAGTGAAAGCATCAACTAGCTATCATTGGTCTTAATTTCCTTGGTCTGCAAGTTAATTAATTAATTAATTAAACATCCATTAATTATTTCTATAAATAATCAAATCCATTTGTTGTTAGCCATTCATTCCTCATTTTCTCCAGCTAGAGAAAACTACTTTGAGAGTGCTCTCAAAAGTCAAGCATTTCAACCAGAGAAAGTCCCAACAAATAATGGCTCTCTTCTCAGCCATTTTCAGTTGCTTCATGCCTGCGTCGTCACGGATATGTGACGATGCAGCCGCCGGTGGCCATGACCCGAAAGCGGCTTTACCGGAGAAACCCAGAAACAAGTCAAGATCGGCCGGAGCTCCAATCCCAATTTCTTACTTCCCCATTAACTCAATTCTCTCACGCTTGTAGTGGCTCTGAGTGGAAGAAGTGTCTGGTGGTTATGGCATGCTATTATCAGTTTGATAGATCTTCATCAGCATGGTCCTGTGCATTTCCTTGAGGAGCGATGATGGGAAAGTTAAGGATTGAAATATGTTGGAGTGTTACATCTCATATTGAAAGCATGGAGTTAAAAAGGAAAGAAGAAAAACTTAAAATAGACAGAAAGCTGGAAGAGAAGAGTTAGTTAGAAAAGTTAGGTTCTAAGAGAGAAGAGTTTGTTAGAGTTAGTTAGTTCATTCTGTTATTATACTATTTGATGTATTATAAAAGGACTCAAAAATCTAATGTGAAACTAATCAATGAAGCAGTTTTCATTTTATTTCAATTCAGATCATACAGTTCCTTTTCTCTGTTTCCTTCTCTGTTTCTTTCTCTGCTCTCCATTTTCTTCCTCCGTTCATCAAGCTCTTAACCAAATAGCACCACTAAACCCCCTGGAAGGTGGAGGTGAACCTTCTTGGTAATTTACAGTTGAAACGCGAACGCATCAACTTGTGTGTTCTGTGGCCTAGCTAGCAAAAACTCTGATTACCTTTTTTTCCAGTGGCCTTTTCTGCTCCAATAGATGGAAAGACATTCTGTCCAAATGCCTTATCTCCAAGCAAGTTGGCTCATTTTTAGATGAAATGGAGTGGATCTAGTCCTCCTTCCCTCCCAAATCTTTCCTCAGCTCTCTAATTAATCTTGCCTTTGTTGCTTTTGTTTACCATATTTGGAACGAGAGGAACCAAA
This sequence comes from Nyssa sinensis, assembly GCA_008638375.1. NCBI lineage: Eukaryota > Viridiplantae > Streptophyta > Magnoliopsida > Cornales > Nyssaceae > Nyssa > Nyssa sinensis. The sequence goes on from CM018052.1 coordinate 37,223,561, forward strand.
GAATTTTTCGAAAACAGCAAAAGAATGAAGACCTTGTTACCAATGACATCCATCATGCCTTGGTCCTTATAATTGCTTCTTGGAAAGGTATAAAGAACTTTTATGCTAACTGGGAGTTGAGCCTCAGCTTGGGGTTGTCTGATAAGATTTTCTCCTAGTTTTCTTTTTGGTTCTAGTCTGATTGCTTCTTGCCTGTTGCGGTTAGGCGATTTTTGTTTGTTCTGTTAGTAGGGCCACTGGTTCTTTTTTTTTTTTCTGTCTTTTGTCTCATAACCTTATTCCGAAAAAAAAAACCGTAAACACATCAACTAGATGGTCTTTCCTTGGTCTGCAAGCTAATTGACAATTAAACCTCCATTAATTATTTCTATATATAATCAAATCCATTTGTTGTTTGCCATTCATTCTTCATTTTCTCCGCTAAAGAAAACAACTTTGAGAGTGCTCTGAAAAGCCAAGCATTTTGAAAAGTTACTGGAATTGAAGTATGTTTTAATTCAAAGAATTAATGTGCACAATACAATTTGTATTAGAGATATAACTTATATTTTTGTAATAAGTGAAACTAGTTATATAGTTATTATGTGCGATTAGGATTAAGATTTAGTTGCGGTACAGTAAGGATATATTGAGCAATTTTAATGTATTCGATTAGGATTAAGGTTTAACTGCGGTGTAATATAAAATGCGTTGTAATCCTATTTTCTATATAATGATAAAAAAATAATCGCACCTTTATGCATAACCACATTATCGAACCACATAAATTTTCAGTGTCTGACTTAGTCTGTGAGAACCATATAGATATAGATATAACATCTGGTGGAGGTTCGCAGTAGAATTGTGAGGGCCCAAGTTAAGCCATAATATGGCCAAAAGATTCAACATATAACATACTTAATGCTAATTAAAGTTATTTCCAAGAAAAGTTTGTTAAACTAGTTTATTAAGCTCCCCTGTCACATGTACATATATAAATGTGTGTGTCTGTGTTTCACAAATTTCAAACTCATTAGTGGTGTAAAGAATTCGGAAATAAGTGTTTCATAGGTAATGGGTTTTGAATTCTAGCCTACAATGAATCTCTCCATTAAATCAAGACATTAGTTTAGACCAATTCTATTTTGAGCATTAAATCTCAATGCTAGCTAAATGAATGTTACTGAATGCAGCATCAACTATCCCTATTATATATATCTATATATATATTGGGGTACTTAAGAAAATATGTAAATATTAAAAAATATTTATGTAATTTAAATATATAATTAGATAAGATGACGAGATTGGAGTACTCAAACTCATACTCTTCTGACTTAGATGCCATCTCATTATCATTCGCTTTTTTCACGTTGCAAGGTCAATGAAATCCAAAAAAAAATTTCAAACCTTAATTTATGATCTACCTTTAATGCGCAATTGGGATTGTAATCTGAATTTTTTTTGGCGGTAAATATATGTATTTTTAATTTGAACCAAAGTAATCATTGAAATTTAAACATTATTCTTACCTTTGGATTGTCAAATTGTAGTGGTTGAAAAGAAGTGAAAAAGAGAAGGACATTTTAGATACTTAGCGACACATTATTCTTACCTTTGGATTGTCTTTGCATCAGTCTTTTCCTTCTCTTTTCCTTTTTCTTTGTCTTTATCTCCATCTGTGTTCAGGCTGTCTAACGCGCAATTTGAGAATAGTGATTTGAATGTCTATCACCTTCATGGTGTGGAAGACATGAAAAGGTATGTCGTAGGTAGAAATTAGAGACAATTTTCAACGAATTGCTGGTAAAAATATGTGAGGAGGACTGTAATTAGTGAGGAAAAAGTGATTTCAATTAAAAAAAGTTTTGCTTAACGACCAATTTTGAATTTTGCTAGAAAACTATGTTATCGTAAAAACTATATTTTTAGCAATGAAATCTTATCATTGCCAAAAAATTGATGTTGGCAACACAAGAATTAGCAACGAAATATATCGTCGCAACAATTTTATTTTTCAACTTCCTAAGTTCATATTGCAGCAGATTTTATTAATGTTTAGCTACGAAATAAATTAATTTCCTCGCTAAAAATCTCACTAGTTGTAGTCATTCAAAGTATTTTATTTAGAAAAATATTATGTATCTCTGTTTATGTTTATATTTCTATTTTTATTTTTAATATGATGTAATATTACGTAACATTTTTGGATCATACATGATGTGATTTTCAAAATCATCACATGATGACACATTAAATATATAAATGAGTATAGAAATAAAGGAAAAATGAAAAAATGGGATGAAACTAATTGACAAGCTTGCAAAAATGGCACATCACATTAAATCACTACATGCATTTATTATAATAAATCTTATCATCTTACGTTCGAGAGTGAGAAAATGGGATAAAAAAAATCCGTTATATTAAGCATCATTACTCTTTTATTTATTATTAGGTGGAAGTTCCATTGTTAAGCCCCATAATTTGAACTCAAATTATTCTAGCTAATTAGAAATTTGAAATTAAGAGGAAATTAAGTAAACTAGGTTTTCTTTTCTTTTCTTTTTCTTCTTAAATACATAAGAAGAATGACAGTATTCAACATGACATCATTCATGGTTTTGGTGAGGTGTCACATTTATAAAATTAGAATTTGAAAATTGAAAACTCAATCAAACACACCACTAAAACCCCCCCTCTAAAGTGGAGGCGAAACTTCTTGGTAATTTACAGTGGAAACGTGAGAGCATCAACTAGCTATAATTGGTCTTAATTTCCTTGGTCTGCAAGTTAATTAATTAAACATCCATTAATTATTTCTATAAATAATCGAATCCATTTGTTGTTAGCCATTCATTCCTCATTTTCTCCGGCTAGCGAAAACTACTTTGAGAGTGCTCTCAAAAGCCAAGCATTTCAACCAGAGAAAGTCCCAACAAATAATGGCTCTCTTCTCAGCCATTTTCAGTTGCTTCGTGCCGGCGTCGTCACGGATATGTGATGATGCCGCCGCCGGTGGCCATGACCCGAAAGCTGCTTTACCGGAGAAACCCAGAAACAAGTCAAGATCGGCCGGAGCTCCAATCCCAATTTCTTACTTCCCCATTAACTCAAATCTCTCACGCTTGTAGTGGCTCTGAGTGGAAGAAGTGTCTGGTGGTTAGGGCATGCTATTATCAGTTTGATGGATCTTCATCAGCATGGTCCTGTGCATTTCCTTGAGGAGCGATGATGGGAGAGTTAAGGATTGTAATAGCATCATCAATTATGCAAAAGCTTAATTTCTATTATTTTTATTTACTTTAATTTTGTGTTTTTTTTTTTATTATTTTAATTTATAGCAAATTTTAGTAAATACATAAAAACCTTTTTTGATTAGTTGTTTATTCCCGTCAGTTGTCTAATTCCGATAATTACTTAGCTCTAACTTGTTTATTAATGTCCCTTGTCATTGGTCAAACAAATGGTGGCGACTTGATATATATGTGTGTGTGTGTGAGTGTGTGTTTCACAAATTTCAAACTCATTAGTGGCGTAAAGAATTCAGAAATAAGTGTTTTTTTAAGTAGGAGGCTGTGAACGCTTCTTGTGTATATGTATATATACTACTCAAGTATATATCATTGTTGATAGCGATCTTATTGTTGACAACTCTATCGTAAGTGACCATCTTTCTTCTTTAATAAAAGCCCTAAATCAATTAAGAAAAAATGAAGAGTTAAAGAAGCAAAATTGTCATTAAAAAAAGATACAAATCCACCACGTAATCAAGAGTGAACCTCATCTCAAAAACATAATATATCAGCTGTATCTATAATTACAAAACATATGAATGTAAATCAATGCTCAAAATAAGTCTATATAAGGAATTTAAATCCAATTAACTCTTTTTTCTCTTAATTTTTTCAACACTCTCTCTCTCTCTCTCTCTCTCTCTCTCTGTGTCTTTTTGTTAGAGATGAAATGTTTGGAAGTATTCAACATTACATCATTCAGGTTTTTTTTTTGAAAAGAATACTAAAAAATTCTTAAAATAATTTTTTTAATTCAAAAAATTTATGATATATTTTTTTAATCTAAAAAATCTAAAAAAGAAACTTTTAATATAAAAAGTTAATTATTAACATCCATCTTTATACTGTTAAGAAATATTATTGATTATACCAAAATAAATTTCAAAAGACATTTAAAAAAATAATAAATAATAGATACAACAATTTCTTTAATTAAAAAAAAAACATAACATTTTTTATTTATCTAGAATGCCTAAAAAATAAATTTATTTCATAAAATGTTATGATTTTTTGGGATTGAAAATTTTATTATATATATATTTTTAGTATTTTTTTTTCTAAAATGTATTTGAAGGCCATTTTAATATAATCAGTAATATTTTTTAACGATGTTAAGATAAAAGTTAACAATTAGATTTTTTTTATTTTAAAAATTTATTTTTTTGACTTTTTAGATAAAAAAAAAAATATCATCTATTTTTTGGATTAAAAATTTTATTTTAGAGACTTTTAGTAATTTTCTTATTTTTTTTTGGTAATAGATGAATTATCTAATCAGGCAACATTCTACTTAATAGATAAAAGATCACACCAGATCAAAGCCTACTAAACTCACGTAAAGCTGTCTTTCTATGAAAGTGAGTAAATTTAGGACAGGTGACCTTCAAGAATATCTATCTGAAGAAATTTGAATTAAGAATTTGGTAATAATAAGTACTTATCCATAATCTCGCTCCCGCTTTAGCTACCTTTCGGAATTATCATTGGCTTTCTTGGTGTCTCATTTATAAATTAAAATTTGAAACTAGAGAAGTCAGTCAAAGCAGCACCAAACCCCCTGGAAGGTGGAGGTGAATCTTCTTGGTAATTTACAGTTGAAACGTGAACGCATCAATTAACTAGTGTGTTCTGTGGCCTAACTAGCAAAAATTCTGAGTATCTTTTTTTCTAGTGCCCTTTCTCCTTCAATAGATGGAAAGACATTCTCTCCAAATGTCTTATCTCCAAGCAAGTTGGCTCTTTTTTAGATGAAATGGAGTGGATCAGTTCTCCTTCCCTCCCAAATCTTTCCTCAGCTCTCTAATTAATCTTGTCTTTGTTGCTTTTGTTTACCATATTTGGAAAGAGTGGAACAAAAGAATTTTTCGAAAGTAGCAAAAGAATGAAGACCTTGTTACCAATGACATCTATCATGCCTTAGTCCTTATAACTGCTTCTTAGAAAGGTATAAAGAACTTTTATGCCAACTGAGAGTTGAGCCTCAGCTTGGGATTATCTGATAAGATTTTCTCCTAGTTTTCTTTTTTGTTCTAGTCTAGTTGCTTCTTGTGTGTTGCGATTAGGCGGTTTTTGTTTGTTCTATTAGTAGGGCCACTGGTCCTTGTTTTTGCTTTCTCTTTTATATCATAACTTTATTCCAAAAACAAAAAAAAAAAAAACGTGGACGCCTCAACTAGATGGTCTTTCCATAGTCTTCAAGCTAATTGACAATTAAACCTCCATTAATTATTTTTATATATAATCAAATCCATTTGTTGTTTGCCGTTCATTCTTCATTTTCTCCGGCTAAAGAAAACAACTTTGAGGGTCGCTATCAATTCAATCGTTACTATGTGAACGATTTGATGAGCAAAGAGTTATTCGTTGCATTGAAAGAGAGGAAGAGTGGCGAGGAATTGGCAATCGCAATTCTTGGATTCTTGATGCATTATGTATATGTACATGATACAGCTGTTTTTGGCTCGTCAAGGATATAACCGTCGATGCGAATGAACCTGCAAAGAAATAAGATGAAAAGCCACCGGGAATGGCTCCGGTGGGTAGCCGCTCCGATGGTTCAATGAGATCAAGTAGAGAAAAATTACTTGATGTAATAATATCTTCGTCTTATCACTTAAGAAAAAATCAGATCCTTTGTACATACCTTTCTCAGTGTATTTATAGATTGAGGGAGCATTGTTTTTAGTGTCATGCGGTGGAGGCAATTTTATCATGAGCTCTTTATGTCATTGTTCGTCACTGATTGTACAGTGATGTAGGACTAGGACTTTATTTCGTCTTTAGGTAGAGCTAGACTGCGCCGTCTGTCAGGCGGCAGTATGTTCATCATGACGACTTACGTCATAATATTTTTGTAAATGGTTGTCCCATCATTATGACGTCGGTATCCCGATGTACTGTGAAAGCGACGTCGATGGTTTTAAGAGATAACTTAGATTATTGTTGAATGTGCCGAGATGATAGAATCTCGGTATACTTATTTGACGAGTTTGTATAATCCAGGCTAGACACGTGTTGGGTCCTGAATGAGAGTATATTTGTGGTACATCAGTACATATGCAAATATATATACTACTTGTGTTGATAGCATTACATCAAGAACTACGAAATCATAGCTCTTGTGAACGATTCTTGTGTATGTAATTGTGTATACATACCAGCGAAGGATCGTTGCTAATGGTAATCTTATCCTCGACGAGTCCATCGTGAGTGGTCTTTTCTCCTTTTTAACAAAGCACTAAATCAATTAAGATAAGGTGAGAGTTAGGCAAAACTTTCTTTAAAAATATACAAATCTACCACATAATCAAGAGTGAATCTCACCTCAAAAACATAGTAGATTAGCTAAATCAATAATAACAAAACATATATATAGGAATGGCAACGGAATGGATTTGCAGTGGCTTGGCCCTTTTTGAACTCTGACCCTGCTTATATTCTCTACTCTCGACCCCGCCTCGCTTCATTTAAAAGTTTATCCCAACTCCGTTTATATTCCTTGACTTCACTCCGTCCCGCTCCGAGCCCTGATATGTATATTTTTTAAGTAAGTTAAAACTTTTATTTTGATAAGTAAAATTAAATTTTTTTTACCAAAATAACTAATACAAGAAAAAAAAATATGAATGTGATATGAAAAACCTTAAAACTAATTTTATATAGTATTATTTTTTGGTAAATATAGTATATATATAAGAATAAATAAATAAAAATTAATATATATAAACGGAACGGGGTCGGAACAGGATGACCATCCCTCAAACCCGCTCCGAACCTGACGGGATTTTAAAAACTACACTCTAATTCTGTCCCAACCCAGTTTAATTATGAACACCTCATATCCGCCCCATTACGAGCGGGATGGGTTCCCGACGAGACGGGACAAATTGCCACCCCTACATTTATATGAGCATAGATCCACGCTCAAAATAAGTCTATATAAAGGACTTAAGCCTAATTAATCATTTTTCCTTCTTTTTTCAGCTCTCTCCCCTGCACCCTTTCCAGTGTGTGTCTCTTTGTTATAAAAGGTATGGCAATGTTCAACATTACATCATTCATTACTTTTTTAGTAACATGCAGAAACTTCTGATAATTTTCTTTTTGTCCAATCCAACAACATTCTACTCAATAAATAAAGTATCATGCTAGACTAAATCTCATAAACTCATATAAAATCGACTTACAGTGCAAATTAAGTAAATTTAGTACCAGTAACCCTTCAAAAGAATATCTACTTGGTAAAATTTGATAATTTTCACTACATATATTTATTATAATATATCTTATCATCTTACTTATGTTCGAGAGTGAGAAAAGATAAAAAAAAATCCATTATATTAAGCGTCATTACTCTTTTATTTATTATCAGGTGGAAGTTCCATTGTTAAGCCCCATAGTTTGAACTCAAATTATTCTAGCTAATTAGAAATTTGAAATTAAGTAAACTACGTTTTCTTTTTCTTCTTAAATACATAAGAAGAATGGCAGTATTCAACATGACATCATTCATGGTTTTGGTGGAGCTGTCACATTTGTAAAATTAGAATTTGAAAATTGAGAACTCAGTCAAACACACCACTAAAACCCCCCCTCTAAAGTGGAGGCGAAACTTCTTGATAATTTACAGTGGAAACGTGAAAGCATCAACTAGCTAATTGGTCTTAATTTCCTTGGTCTGCATGTTAATTAGTTAATTAAACATCCATTAATTATTTCTATAAATAATCGAATCCATTTGTTGTTAGCCATTCATTCCTCATTTTCTCCGGCTAGAGAAAACTACTTTGAGAGTGCTCTCAAAAGCCAAGCATTTCAACCAGAGAAAGTTCCAACAAATAATGGCTCTCTTCTCAGCCATTTTCAGTTGCTTCACGCCGGCGTCGTCACGGATATGTGACGATGCCGCCGCCGGTGGCCATGACCCGAATAGCTGCTTTACCGGAGAAACCCAGAAACAAGTCAAGATCGGCCGGAGCTCCAATCCCAATTTCTTACTTCCCCATTAACTCAAATCTCTCACGCTTGTAGTGGCTCTGAGTGGAAGAAGTGTCTGGTGGTTATGGCATGCTTTTATCAGTTTGATGGATCTCCATCAGCATGGTCTGGTGCATTTCCTTGAGGAGCGATGATGGGAGAGTTAAGGATTGTAATAGCATCATCAATTATGCAAAAGTTTAATTTCTATTTTTTTTATTTACTATAATTTTGTGTTTTTTTTTTATTATTTTAATTTATAGCAACTTATAGCAAATTTAACTAAATACATAAAAACCTTTTTTGATTAGTTGTTTATTCCCGTCAGTTGTCTACTTCCGATAATTACTTATCTCTAACTTGTTTATTAACGTCCCTTGTCATTGGTCAAACAAATGGTGGCGACTTGATATGTATATATATATATATATATATATATGTGTGTGTGTGTGTGTGTGTGTGTGTGTGTTTCACAAATTTCAAACTCATTAGGGGTGTAGAGAGTTCAGAAATAAGTGTTTTGTTGTGAACAATTCTTGTGTATACATATATATACTACCCAAGTATATATCATTGTTGATAGTGATTTTATTGTTGACAATTTTATCCTAGGTGACCATCTTTCTTCTTTAATAGAGCCCTAAATCAATTAAGAAAAAATGAAGAGTTAAAGAAGCAAAATTGTCATTAAGAAAAAGATACAAATCCACCACGTGATCAAGAATGAACCTCATCTCAAAAACATAATAGATCAGCTGTATCTATAATTACAAAACATATGAACGTAAATCAATGCTCAAAATAAGTCTATATAAGAAATTTAAATCCAATTAACTCTTTTTTCTCTTAATTTTTTCAACACTCTCTCTCTCTCTCTCTCTCTCTCTCTCTCTCTCTCTTTTTGTTACAGATAAAATGTATGGAAGTCTTCAAGATTACATCATTCATATTTTTTTTTAAAAAAAAATAATAAAAAATTCTTAAAATAATTTTTTCAATTCAAAAAATTTAGAATACATTTTTTCTGTCTAAAAAATCTAGAAAAGAAACTTTTAATATAAAAAGTCCAATTGTTAACTTCCATCTTAATACTGTTAAAATAACATTCAAAATACATTTAAAAAATAATAAATAATAGATACAATAATTTCTTTAATTAGAAAAAAAACATAACATTTTTTATTTATCTAAAATGCCTAAAAAATAAATTTTATTTTATAAAATATTATGATTTTTTGGGATTGATAAATTTATTTTATATATATTTTTAGTATTTTTATAAAATGTATTTGAAGGCTATTTTGGTATAATCAGTAATATTTTTTTAACAGTGTTAAGATAGAAGTTAACAATTAGATTTTTTTGTATTAAAAGTTTATTTTTTAGATAGAAAAAATTTATCATCTATTTTTTTGAATTAAAAATTTTATTTTAGAGACTTTTAGTAATTTTTCCTATTTTTTCGGTAATAGATGAATCTGTCCAATCGAACAACATTCCACTTAGCAAAAACCGTCTTTTCATGAAAAGTGAGTAAATTTAGGACTGGTGACCTTCAAAAATACCTACCCGAAGAAATTTGAACTAAGAACTTGATGATAATAAGTATTTATCCATAATCTCGCCCCCGCTTTCGCTACCCTTCGGAATTATCAGTGGCTTTCTTGGTGTCTCATTTATAAATTAAAATTTGAAACTAGAGAAGTCAGTCAAAGCACCACTAAACCCCCAGTGGAGGTGAACCTTCTTGGTAATTTACAGTTGAAACGTGAACGCATCCACTTGTGTGTTCTGTGGCCTAGCTAGCAAAAACTTTGAGTACCTTTTTTTCCAGTGTCCTTTCTCCTACAATTTGGGAAAGATTTAAAATTGAAGGAAGTGTCAAAGTGAGTGACTCATCCTTGTTATCTAGAATGCAAGACTTAAGTCTGTGAGAACCATATAGATATAGATATAACATCTGGTGGAGGTTCGCAGTAGAATTGTGAGGGCCCAAGTTAAGCCATGATATGGCCAAAAGATTCAACATATAACATACTTAATGCTAATTAAAGTTATTTCCAAGAAAAGTTTGTTAAACTAGTTTATTAAGCTCCATTGTCACACGTACATATACATATACAAATGTGTGTGTCTGTGTGTGTGTTTTTCACAAATTTCAAACTCATTAGTGGTGTAAAGAATTCGGAAATAAGTGTTTCTTAGGTAATAATGGGTTTTGAATTCAAGCCTACAATGAATCTCTCCATTAAATCAAGACATTAGTTTAGACCAATTCTATTTTGAGCATTAAATCTCAATGCTAAATGAATGTTACTGAATGCAGCATCAACTATCCCTATTTTATATATATACATATATATATATATTGGGGTACTTAATAAAATATATAAATATTTATGTAATTTAAATATATAATTAAGATAAACAAGATTGGAATACTCAAACTCATGCTCTTCTACTTTAGATGTCATCTCATCATCATTCGCTTCTAGTTACAATGCAAGTTCAATGAAATCTGAAAAAAAAATTTCGAATTCGAAAAATCTAAAATATCATATTCGTCACTATCATTCAATCGTTACTATGTGAACGATTTGATGAGCAGTGTTATTCGTTGCATTGAAAGAGAGGAAGAGCGGCGAAGAATTGGCAATCACAACTGTTGGATTCTTGATGTATTATGTAGATGTACATATGCAAATATATATACTACTTGTGTTGATGGCAATACATCAAGAACTACGAAATCATTGTTCTTGTGAATGACTCTTGTGTATGTAATTGTGTATGTATACTAGCGAAGGATCGTTGCTGATATTAATCTTATCCTCGGCGACTTCACCGTGAGTGGTCTTTTTTCCTTTTTAACAAAGCACAAAATCAATTAAGATAAAGTGAGAGTTCAAGGAGCAAAACTATCTTAAAAAAATACAAATCTACCACATAATCAAGAATGAATCTCACCTCAAAAACATAATAGATTAGCTAAAGCGATAATAACAAAACATATATATGAGCATAGATCCACGCTCAAAATAAGTCTATATAAGCGACTTAAGCCTAATTAATCATTTTTCCTTCTTTTTTCAGCTCTCTCTCTCACCTGCTCCCCTCTCCTGTGTGTATCTTTTTGTTATAAAAGGTATGACAATGTTCAACATTACATCATTCATTATTTTTTTAATCGATCACCTTCTTTTTGTCCAAGCCAACAATATTCTACTCAATAAATACAGGATCATGCTAGAGTAAACCTCATAAACTCATGTAAAACTTACTTACAGTGCAAATTGGATAAATTTAGTACCAGTGACCCTTTAAAAGAATATCTACTAGGTAAAATTTGAATAAAAAACTAAATGATATTAAACACTTATTCCTAATCTCACTACCCCTCTAACTACCCCTCCAAATTATCATTGGCTTTGGTGGTGTCACATTTATAAAATTAAAATTTAAAACTAGAGAACTCAGTCAAAGCACCATTAAACTCCCTGGAAGGTGGGGAGGCATCAACTAGGAATTGGTCTTTCCTTGGTGTGCAAGCTAATTGACAACTAAACCTCCATTAATTATTTTTATAAATAGTCAAATTCATTTGTTGTTAGCCATTCATTCTTCATTTTCTCAGGCTAAAGAAAACAACTTTGAGAGTGCTCTCAAAAGCCAAGCATTTCAACCAGAGAAAATCCCAACAATTAATGGCCCTCTTCTCAGCCATTTTCAATTGCTTCATGCCGTCGTCGTCACAGATATGTGACGATGCCGCCGGTGGCCATGACATGACAGCGGCTTTACCGGACAAACCCAGAAACAAATCAAGATCAGCCGGAGCTCCAATCCCAGTTTCTTACTTCCCCATGAACTCATATCTCTCTCGCTTGTAGTAGCTCTGAGTGCAAGAAGCTGCTGAGTTCCATGTCTGTCTGGTGGTTATGGCATGCTTTTATCAATTGAGGAGTGATGACGGAAAAATTAAGGATTGGAAATAGCAACATCAATTATGCAAAGCTTAATTTTTTTTATTTATTTACTATAGTTAAAATTTGTTTTGTTCTATGTGTTTTTATTTATTTATTTATGTATGATATTTTTTCATAATACGGAATTGAGTTTATCAGTATAATTTCATACAAATCGAATCTTTCTTACATGATTATTTCGTATAAATTTTATTTACCAGATTGATAACTTAAAAAATATTTATAAAATATTAAATCAGAATCTTAGAATGTTAAATGCTTATTACTCTCCACCATACAAGTTGAGAAAGATTTAAATGGAAATTTCAAACTGAATGAGTCAAGCCTTGTTATCTAGAATGCCAAGACTTGGTATGTGAAAAGCATATAGATATAGATATAGATATAACATAATGAATGGTTGACCACACACACACATGGCCCAAAGTTATTTCCAATAAAATCTTGTTAAACTTGTTTATTAAGCCCAGGCCAAGGCCAGAACCTAGAACCCGAGCCCAACTCGAAAAATTTTAAATAAATTTTCTCTAAAAAGATATATATACAGTAAGCCCAAGCCCAAGCCCAAGCCCAATCCCAGAACCTGAACCCGGCTCGAAAGATTTTAAATAAATTTTCTCTAAAAAGATATAAAAGCCCAAGTCCGGTTCGGGGCAAGAGACACGTGCGTGTGGTGAACCAAGCATGTGTTAGGTCATTTTCCTTCCACAAAACTGGGGTGCCCTTTGGGGCAAGGTATGTATATATATACTAATTAAAAGTCTTGTACCCATCCTATGTGGGACACAAGTTTTTTGCACAAGTTTCAAGCTTTTGTTACCATTTTCAAGTGGTGATGTTTGGAAGCAATTTTTCATTCACTCCTTAATAGTTTTGAGCAACTCAATATATAATCTTCATCTCCTCATGCAGGAGAACACATTCCCATGTGAACCCATTAAAATTAATTTGTAGGACTTACTTTAATTTTAACTAAAATATAGTTAATTATAATGCTTAAACCCATTTTTCAAACAAATTATGACACATGTAGGTTGAAAGAAGTTCATTTTATTGAGTTTGGAGCTAAGCATTATCATTTTTACAATGTTACAAAACATCCCAACAATAAATTAATTGTGCAATAATCAAATTTTCATAATATGTTCTCCAATAATTAATTTTTTAAAATCTAAATCTCCTCAAACCGTGTCTTATATATCACTTGCTATATTTAAAATTATAGATAGATGCGACCAAGGTTGAAAGTCTTTTTTTTTTCACAAACGTGGTTCAAATTCGAGACTTGAGATATCCGTACATATCCAAGTAGAATTTTTCCAACTCTCCCATCATTGTTTAAAAAATAAAAAATAAAAAATTAAATGCATGCATGGTTGTTGGTTGTTACAAACTTGAAATGTTATCCAGCAAATTAAAATAAGTTGTTGCTTTCTACAACTTTGATGAAACTATTTTATAATAATCATGAATAGAGGGTTAGATGTATCGAGTCAGAAAGAATGGCTGCTGGCTGCTGGTATCTGGTAACAATGCAGCAACTTATGAATCAAATCCATTTTTTCATCCTTTTATGTACCATTGCTCAACCACTTCTGGTGATTTTTGCCGCTATGGATTAACTAAAACTTGAGTTTGTTTGGCCAATTTCGTATACTATGAGAATGTTTGAAAATTTTTTAAATTACATTAGATTTCAAAAAAATTAATTCTCATTTAGTATTGCTTTATTCACGTTTTAATTATTTTTTGGATAAATTACACTTACCTTTTCTAATTTTTCTAACAATTATACTGAGTTCTCATTCTTTATCTAATAATATATAAATATCTTTCTTTAGTCAATTTTTTTCCTTCAAAATTACTATTTTTATGGTTTTTTTTTTCAATTTTCAAATTTTGACCTTTTTTTATTTTTTAAATAAATATTGATTAAAATCTTAAATTTTTTTATATAAAATAAAAATAACTTATTTTACCTTAAATTTAATTTTATATAAAATCAAAAAATATTTTTAAAATGTTAGAAAAAATTGCTCAAAATTGATATAAAGGCAAAAAAATAAAAATAAAAATAAATAAAAGGAGTAGTTTTGTCATTTTAATTAAAATTTTGATTGGACGGAGATATTTGTATATTATCAAATAAAATAAGAGATGTCAGTGTAATAGTCATACGTAGGAGATGTCAGCCTAATAGTCAGAAAACTCATGAGAGATTTGTGTAAATTAATTTTTTTTTTGGTTGAAATAAATGTGAATGCGTGTACCATTAAAAAGTACTAATCAAACAATAATAAATTTAAGACTAATTTACATGTACTTTATAGAATGATTTTGACATTCTTTAACCAGACTTGCTAAAATAACTAGATTGATTTTACACTTCTACAAAGAGTGGATGACATTCATAAAATGCGCGCTCTCTGTGGATTGAGTCCGGCTGGGCTTCTCTCTCTACTTTTTAGTTATAAGGACCAGTTCCAGTACTAGACCTGATATGCAAGGCCCAATTCCGTTATGGGAAACTTGCCCATGTTTGCATCCACTTCTCGGCCCATCCCATGGCCGCCTCTACTGCTCCTTCAAGAGCCAGTAGGTTCGTCCCCAGGTTCCAACAGTTAATTCCCTCTACATCCTTACTTATATATCACAACAGATGAACAACCATTGAATTCCCAACTCGTGTCCCTATGATGAACTCTTTTGTCATTTCATATAATGCGCAGGCTATTTTTGTAACTGAGTATTTCTTTATGATTGGTTATTCCATAACATTCTATGGATCTGTTTGTAGGAATTATAAATTCTCCTCCAAAACCCTTCTTCCCAAATGTCCCTCTCGAAGCCCCAAAAGCCATGCTTCCCAAAACTCAAAAGAGACCAACTTAAACCCAACCTCTCTCTCTCTCTCTCTCTCTCTCTCTCTCTCTCTCTCTCTCTATATATATATATATATATGCAGCCTTCAGAAATCAGAGTCCAGATACATTTCAGATCAAATCCTACGTCTCTCTGGTGAAATGGCTGTTGTGTGTAGACTTCATTCTGTCTCTTCTTCTTCTTCTTCTTCGACCCATCTCAGCAAACCCAATTCCTTCAACTTCAACCCAATTTGTGCGATACACTACACATCGTCCTCTTCTTCACCATTCACAGAAAAACACTCCGTTCAACGCTACCAAAGAGACAACTGGCTATTCAAAAACCAGTCGGACCAGACATTTTCCTGCCCGTTCCTACCCAATTCGGACTCAATCCGAGACTACGACATAGCCCAGCAACTACCAGAGCTCAAGAAACTGCTTCAGGTCTTGAGAGAGAAGAGGGAGAGTGGTGGGTCCGGTGGAGAGAGCGGGAGAGGCCCCGGAAATGTGTTCTTGGTGGGGACAGGGCCTGGTGACCCAGAGCTGTTGACATTGAAGGCTTTGAGAGTGATTCAGAGTGCTGATCTTTTGTTGTATGATCGTTTGGTGTCCAATGATGTGTTGAATTTGGCGGGCGATGATGCTAAACTTCTCTACGTTGGCAAGACTGCTGGGTACCATAGCCGAACCCAGGTTAGTTTATGTACACAATATATGTCTATGTTCAATGTACTGATTGGGGAAAAGACGTCTATGTTCAATGTGTAACTATATGTATATGTATCTATGTACATGTTGAGTTTTGGAACATTTCTCTCAAATAGGTATTTTGGATTTGTTTTACTTCACTCATAGATTGTCGAAATGGGTGAGAAATTTAATGAATTTGGATTATGAGTGCACTTGTTTTCTTAGTTCGTTCTCTGAATTTGTTGTGTTATTGGGATAAATTTTGTAATTGGCTTTATTTTTATACGGTACAATTTGGTTTTAGACATATGGTTTTCAATTAATGTTCTGTTTGTTTATTCAGAAAATTGAGGAAAATAAAAGAAAACAAAATTCAGAATGTTATGTTAAAAAAACCAACTCAACTAAATTGAGTAGTAGTGTTCCAAACTTCCACTGGACAGTTTAGTGGAGTATATTGTTTTATGAGGTCCTGAATGATGACCAAATTAAGTTTCAAAATGTTATTTTCTTGTTTGCCCGTACATTTTCTGAGCTATCAAATGTAGTATAATTAGCAAATGGCAAGAGAACTTATTGCCAGGGTTGTTAGCAGGAGGAAATTCATGAGCTGCTTCTGAGTTTTGCTGAGTCTGGGGCCACTGTCGTGAGACTTAAAGGAGGCGATCCATTGGTGAGTTTTCTTGAGGAAATACTTGCAATACGAACATTGTAGCAAGGAACATAAGACCAAATCAGCTTAGAAATGTTATGCTGTGTTCTCTAAGTTTTCTGTTTTTGACTATTATTGTTCTGAACTTCTGTGGGTGTATTAGGTGTTTGGGAGGGGTGGGGAGGAGATGGATTTCCTGCAACAGCAAGGGATTCAAGTGCAAGTTATTCCAGGTAATGTAGTTCTACAGAGTACATAGTTGTCTCCCAAGTCCCATCATTAGAATGTACTTGTAGGCCTTTGTTGTTCCAGTTCTAATTTTGTTATGGGTTTCCCCTGCAATAATTGTAGTCTTCAGTATAAAGCGCTGATCTTGAGATCCTTTGATTGGCATCATAATTTTTTTCATTTTCCTCTTTGTTTGGAGGAGATTCTGGTTGTGGAACGCCTTGCCTTATAATTTCTTATAAAATTTATTACATATGAAGAAACATACAGGGAAGCAAGCTACGGGAATGAAAGAAAATAAAAATGAACCAAGGAAAAAACTGGTATGAGAGAGTCGCATTGATATATTTGAAACACCTCTCATTAATTGAAACAACAATGGGAATGTTCATCAAACCCACTATGCAAACATATGAAGTACAAATAAAAGACTCCCAATTTAGCTTGATCTTTTCATTATTATGTATTAAAGGACTCACACATTGCTTACTTACAAGAACCATCCTCTTAACCTAAGTGAATAGAGTACAAGTCTACAAGAATATAAAAGTTGCTGACTCTCTTAGAAATGTCAGCACAAGTGTGAAACATGTTGTAAAGAATGAATAATTGCACTTTCTTCTTCTTATTCTTCTTCATCTTCCTCCTCCACCAACTCCTCCTATTGAGGTTTAAAAAATGAAAAAAAAAATGAAGTTTGATGTCGAAACTGAAGGAAGGATTATCTTGGGAGAGATAATAATGTGATTTATATTCTCACTGCTTTGCAGGTATCACTGCTGCTTCAGGAATAGCAGCAGAGTTAGGGATTCCATTAACCCACCGAGGTGTTGCAAATAGTGTTAGATTTCTCACAGGCCACTCAAGGAAAGGAGGAACAGACCCTCTGTTTGTAGCAGAGAATGCAGCTGACCCTGATTCAACCTTGGTTGTTTACATGGGCTTGTCAACTCTCCCTTCTCTTGCACTAAAGTTGATGCATCATGGTCTGCCTCCCTCTACCCCGGCTGTTGCAGTTGAGAAAGGAACAACACTGCAGCAACGCATGGTGAGCAAGAACTACATAATCTTCATCGTACTACTTGTTTTCTGCTTTATTTCAATTTTGTTAATATTTTCTTCCCAAGTTGACTGAGTTCAACTTCTTGTTGGAAGCCATCTATTTTTAAGTCATTTAAAAGAATGTAAAATTTGAAATTCTGATATCACACCTTATCCTAGAAGGTTATTTGAACGGCCCCTGGAAATGGCATTATTACATTTTGTTTACTGTTGCATCTAAGAGCAATTCATCCACTTGGCACAGGCTATACATATTATAAATTATATCCATCTAGAAATAGACAATCACAAGAAATTTTTATAATTGAAAGTAATTCTAGGAAGAAATTGTTGTGTTGAAGGATTATCTTTGTATTTTTGTGTATTGATGTTTTTAAACATCATCTTATCATGTGTTTGTGACACGAGTTATATTATTACTGTTGTAATTCAGTCCCCAAGAAGATATGGCCCAAATAGTGGCATCAAATCCTCTCAACGCTTTCTAGAAAATTTATATTTGCTGAAAAGGTTTACAACTTGGATATACTAATGATTTAAGTGACTGATTAGAGGTAAGCCTACTCAATTCAACTTTTAAAGCCTTAATTTCAAGTTTCCAACAACTCAGGGAGTCGAGGTTGCTACATGGATCCGTCTTCTACAATTGGCCCTTTCTAGACTTTTTAGAAGTATAAAAATAGCAGTAATGCTATGCTTCCCAAACAAGTATTCCAAATTTTACATCCTAAATGATGTGGCACAGTAATATTGGCACTGCATTAAGTCATGTAATTAATGAGCCACAGTAAAATTCTGCCATGCAACTACCACATCATTTGGGATAGACTTTTGGGATGTGTAGCACTACTCTAAAAATAGACAATAAATAATATTTCAGTATTGTTTTCTGGTGAATCCTAGTTTTACTTGGGGTGCATTTCAGAGGCACGTTAAAGTGATGTGTTTAATTTTGAATCCCATGCATTTAAATGCTTACAATTTGTCAAATTAAATGGAATCATCACCAAACAAAACTGGAGTCATTTCTTTTTCATTTGGTTTCCAATCATATCGCCATGGTTGATCCTTATTACATTTTTCTCGAGCCTTGGCTTAAGGACTAGGCCTTATGCCACTTTAAACAAGGTTATATATTTATGCATTGTATTACTAGTGGCTTAGTGCCTTTGATTGATTGCGGTTTCGTTTGCAATCATGCAGGTATTTTCAGAACTCAAGGATCTTGCTGACAAAATTACATCTGCCCACTTAGTATCACCAACTCTGATCATCATTGGGAAGGTTGTTACACTTTCACCATTCTGGCCACATTCCTCTAAAGAGGCTTCTGTTTTGGTGGGGGCCTAAATCCTAATGGACATTTAACTTACAGAAGTGGATTATGTTTCGGCCATGGATACTTGTTGCCACTTTGGATCTTCTAGTTGTGATCCAATCTAGTGGTTTTCGGTGGATATCAGGCAGTTTTGGAGTTTGATTTTGCTTCTCTTGATTTATGGATGCACATTCAGGTTGGATATCGTCTCTCAGTGTTTCAGCTTGAGATTATTAAGAATCTGCTTATGAAGACTACCACATTTTCTGTGAGAATCTTTCATGCTTCACTGGATTGGTTGAAACCTATGCTGAAATTAGGCATGGATGAAAATTTCTTGACAAACACAGAGAATATGGTTCTGAAGTTGCTTTACTCACTGGCAATGGAAGGCAAGGTTCTCATTTTAACCATCCGTATTTATCAACTTTAATTGATAAAGAAATTGTCAAAATTCAGTTAGAAGAGCCTGATTTTGCTATGCAGATAACATTCAAGTTTGATTAGATTCTTTCTATAAATTCGTCTATATTTTGACGCCTTCCATGTATTCTCAAACTGAACCAGTGTTAGTGATTTTAGAAACAGGCCATTGTTGAAAGATTGTGGTAGTGGTTTGTAAGTGCATTTATGTTGTCACATTCCAAGATAAAAATACTGTTATAAGAAACAGAACTACAGAAGTAAAATGCTTGGGCTGTCAAGTGTAAGAACATGAGTTCGAGTTTGAAAGCTGTCCAAAAGTAATATGCCAAAGATCAGGTTTTTTTACCAGTGGGATTAACACTGGATAATGACTTTATTAATGCTATTGAAATTCATAATATTATCGTCTGCATTTGTAGGATTGAGTGTTTTAAGGTCATACTCTTAGGGGAACCAAATGGGTTTTCTCTTCGCAGTTTCTCTGATTGTCTGAGCAGTCTCTGTCTTGTATATGGATATAATTTTGACGCTTACCCGTTGGAAACAATTTATAAAATAGAGAATTCCGTGACTGTAGCATAAAAATATAAATTTGGTGTTCCTATTTTCCGGCAATGCTACGAGAAACAGAAGTAACTGCAGCAAAAGAGCAGCTCCTGGGGAAGTAAAATCTGCAACAGATGTCGTAACAGCGAAGGCAGTTGTTGCAGTTAAGTGACGGTTGGATGCTTATTCTGCATTGACACGAGAGGGAAAGAGCTTGCATTTGCGAATGTTGGCTGCGTTGCCTTAGGTGGCCGAATTAAAGGGAGATCACAACGGCAAAATGAGATGAATTCTCTGCATATATATGATTGCGATACTCATCTTTTATTTACAAGATTATATTCGAGTATTCCTAAATTTGATTTGATACAAGTTTCATATGTATGAAAATGAAGAAATTGTATGATTCATCACTCTTTCGTTTTCTCTTGTTCTTCCCTGACCTTGGTTTTGATTTTCATGAATTGTAAAAGGTTTTTATGAAGTTTATGTCCATTCTTTTACGGTTTTTCATTTTTGGTCGAAAAACCACAAAATCATCATAGAATGAAGCAGAATATAAATTCATCTTGGAGCCAAAATTCCCATAAGGTTCCCGACTATAGTGTTCTGGTTACTCTAATCACACTCACCACCACACATGCACATTAACAATGATAATCAAAATGAATATTTATTTTTATATTTAAACTTATTTTGAATTTTTTTAAAAAATTTACATAATTTGATCTCGCATTTTTAGATTTTCAATTACTTTCTCACCAAAATTTGGCTCTCTCTCTCTCTCTCTCTCTCTCTCTCTCTTCCCACGGTAATCATATATGAATTCCCATATCTTCTAGAGCCATTTTGGCTCAGATGGATCTCCTGTCAGGAATGTAAAAATTGAGAGTTGGTAACCTAAAATGACAAATAGGGCCTCTGGCTCCCCTGTTGGAGTTGCTTAGAGGATAATCGAACCAGATTGACTTCCAACTAGTGTTTGGAAGATGCGGCAAGGGAGAGGGTTCTGATTGTGCCTTTTAATAGAGCATAAAACAGGACAATTCAAGTTTTTTCTTAAGTTAGATTAGATAAGCTACAGAAGATGCATGTTAAAATGTAAAGATGTAACAAAAACCTCAATCTAAATTATTCCTTTATAGGAATATACATTTATTATTGGTGTGTATATAGACGTAATACAAAAGAATGAAATTAATTAATAAACATTTCTAAAATTCCTCAACTAAAAACTTACCTTCCCACCCAGTCTTTCCAAAGAATCAACAAATGAAGCTATATCAAGTGTTGTATTGTTATACAAGAGCACTCCCATCTCCCTCACATCCACTCTTATAATAGGCAAAAAAGATATACACAGGTTTGAAGTTTTGAGCATACTAAATGAAAGTGACCGCCTCGCGGAACTGCTCTTCCCAAATGGCGCTATTAAGAAGCAATACTGCCTGGAAAAATAGAAACTCCAAGGTTTTCAAAGGGCTCCGACTCAAGGGCATTCGTCAATTGGTTTCAACAACGCAATCCCCCGAAAGTCTGATGCAGCAAAAGGCTTTGTTGCTGCATTTGATTACAATAAAGAATGTGCTCTGGAATAATTACACATACACTCGGGGACAGGGTACTTTGTAACATCCCTTCCAGATTTGCTACTCCTGAGTTCCGGCTGCCCTAAGGAGTCCCGGTGCAAGTCCATTATAATCCTATTGAACTCTGCTTCAGGGATGGAAGAATTTAGAAAATAAGGCAGCATCTGTCTCTTGTTTGGGGTAATATACTTCTTGTGCCCAGCATAGGCTCTATGTCCCTGCATCAATAACCAAGTCAACATTAGAAAATATTAAAGTATAGCTTAAAACAAGTTTGAGATCTTAATGCCACAGTTTATTTAAACCTCTATTTGACTGCCAAGAAGATAGATAAAAGAGATGAAGCAAATGGATGTAGTGAAATCCTGCGGGTTTCAATTCTTTGGTTCTAATTACTGAAAATCACACATCATTCTGGATTATAATTTTATTTTTTTAAAAAAAACTCAGTTTGCAAATGATTTTCCTTCCCTGAAAAGGGTAAATCAAAACATTAGAAAGTCTTTAGTGTATTGTAATATGTGTTGTTCATGATCAAAGGCCTCACTCACTTGTTTACGTTCTTTTCCTAACATTGGAATCTCTGGGAATCTTGTGCACGAAGCTGCACCCCTCTAAATCATTAAATCCAAATCTAATTGATCAATTCATGTCAATTCAATAAAAGTACTTTTGTGTGACTCCATTCTAGCAAACTATTTCTCCTCAATTATAACTAGTAAAAATGGATCAATAACAAATTTTTTTATGTTCTTTCCTTAATCTTGGAATCTTGGGCACGAAGCTGCACCCCTCTAAATCATAAAATCAAAATCCATTCGATCAAGTCATGTCAATTCAGCAAGTACTTTTGTGTGACTCAATTCTTGCAAACTGTTTCCTCAATTATAACTAGTAAAAATGGATCAATAACAAATACGAAATTTTTTTATGATGACAGTGAGAGTGGCAATACCTGTATTGCATGGCCCATATTTCCACCGTGAGAGGGCATGAACACGTCACTGTTTTCAGTAACTATATAATCAATGGCAGCCATTAACGAGGCTTTGTTTGCAAATGGCTCAAGCTCCCCAGCTAAGGCAAGGTCTTCCTTGTTGTACAAATGAGGATATTCTCTGGTTAATGGAAGCAAAGCTTCTTTCCCACCAAATGGATTCCCTCCAGCCCAGTATATTCTTGCACCCTTTGGAGCTCCTAGAGCTTTAAGCAACCTAAAACATAAAATGACAATAATTTCACTCAATTACAACATACTAAAAAACATGTTACGAAAGGAGAAAAATTAAATCAAATAGCAAGAAAGATTACCGTGTAACATCTAAAGCATTCAAGGGGCAGAGGCCAGCAAGCTTTCTGTCATGGTAACTCATGTTTGATCTTGAAGTTAAGAGCTCTGGCCTTAATTTTCTCTCGTTGTTAATTATCTCATCATACTCGTGACTCAAGCCAGGAAGACAACCTGTCCTCACCCAAACATCCTTCTCCATTCGTAGATGAAGAGCAAGATAAGGTCCCTTGCTCCGCATCCTCTCGGTGAGCTTGTTACCAAGTTCTAAGATTTGTGGGGCAAACCTCAGTGCATGAAATGCCACCTAAATTCACAGAAAGATTAGATCAGAAGTCGCAACATGTGGAATGAACAGCTTAAAAAAATAATTCAAATAAATAATGTGGGACCAATTAAGATTGTGTATACCTAAAAAAAAATTACTCATAGATTCAAGTAAATGATTGGAAAGTTCATAGACTGGCTTTTTCCCATCTAGACTAAAGTTTGTGCAAATTGAATACGAAAATATGGAAATTTACCTTGCATCGCAGCTTTTGAAGATCCGAGGGGAGATCTTTAGAGAGCCTCGAATCCAATCCTCGTAAAAGCAAAACACCTTCCTTTCTAAGCTGCAGAAACCAAGAGATTTGCATTAATAAGATACTCTATGTCACTTGGCACCCATTGCAACATATTCTCGAGCATATTGCATTGAGGACTTGGAAACTAATAAAACAAAATGGTGAAAAAAACAACTAGATGAAAAGAATGTGTTCATAAGTTGAATTTGTTATAACTGAGACAGTAGATAATTTTTTTTTTAAAGTCTTGTATTAAAACGTCAAGGGAGGGAGAACCCATATAGTAAAACAAAAAAGGCCCATGTACCAAATAATTCATGTTATTCAAATAATATAAGGTTCTAGCCAATCTCAAGCTTTCACAACTTCCATAATACAAGATTTCCAGGACCAGAACTAAAAACACCCCATCAAGTTCTTAACACTTTGATGAACCATGGAAGGTGGAATGTTTAGCAGAAGCTAATACCTGCCATAGCATTCTGTTCTTTCTCCCACATTTTCTGTTCTTTATTTGCCAAAAACCATCTTTTTAAGTAACTTGAAAGCACAGAAATGGCAATGTATCTTACCCGTCTGAGGTAACGTGCACGGATCCACTGAGGGGAGACATGAAGCGGAGTTCGTTTCTCCTCAACCGGCCTTGACATCAAATGAGTCGAAGGCAATGAGGAAACTACCCGTACATCATTGGCAAGAACGCTCTTGAAGTGATCCAAGTCAAATATATCAGAAAATTCACTGCACCCATCAAAGAACAAAAACATATAAAAGTTGTTTATTTCCTTCATAATGCAGATAAAAATTCACTAAAAATAAAATGAAAAAAATCATTTATGCAGCACCAACTGGGTAATTGCCTTTTTTTTTGGTGGAAAACTCAACAACAATACATATAGGTATATTTTCCATATATATTGGAAATGAGTTCAATTCAGAAATTGGACCAAAAGAAAACAAATTCTATCAGCTATAACACAAAATGGATGTTTGCTAAAAAAATGACATAAATTGATAATGGTGATAGGTGTTTCCTAAATTGAATAAAAATGGCACAACTTTATAAATTGGGAGTAAAAATATAAATAGATGTGTCAAATAAATCAGAATCATGGTTTGGGGCCAGAAATAAGATGAAAAGATTGGACAAACCTTTCATCACCCCAAATGACGTTGACTTGCAAGATGGGAACAACCAAAGCAGCCCCCAAAATTCTTGCAATCACCACGGCATCAACAATCTGATTCCTTTGCTGATTCATCCCACCCGAAACCACCACCATCAGATACTTTCTCCGGTCCTTCACAATCTCCACACTTGATTTTCTATACTCATTACTGAAATCCAAACACGGTCTATAACCCAACCCATCAGGTTGCTTCCAAAACTCACTCTGTTCTTCATCTCTGTCACCATCGTTCTCACTCTTTTGAGCAATCTTAAACTGTGAATTGGAATACCCATTTGAGATTGAGGATTCCTTTTGAGGAATTTCATCTCTGCCACCATTGTTCTCACTTTTTTGAGCAATATTAAGCTGTGAATTGGAATACCCATTTGAGATTGAGGATTCTTTTTGAGGAATCAAACATGGGTTGGGCGAAAATGGGACCAGCGGGTCGAGATTAAAACCCATCTTCAACATTCCGAGAAAACCAAAAAGAAAAAGAAAGAAAAACCAGAATCTCGGGTTCTTCAAAAGCTTAGCCTTTGAGCTCTTGGAAGACTTCTTTGGCGAGAGAAGGAGCGATTGAAGTGAAGAGGACGAGAGAGTATTGATTATCTGAGACGGAACTGATATGTAACATTGCTTCTTGATGTTGTTCTTCGACTTCGCCATTCCACACACAGACCCCTGAGCTGGGAGAGTCTCTTTGTTTATGAATGATATAGGAGGAGAAGTAGTAATTTTCTTTCAGCTTTCTTGAAAAGCTTTTCCAGATGAGGGGAGAGGAAGAAGGTGTTAATGAGGGAGGCGGGCGGCGGGAACGGGAAAACCGATCAAAACGCGTTCCAGGTTAAAAAGAGAAGTCAGCAGAGGCGAATGTTTCAGACGGTTTTTCGGAGCAATAATATATATACTGTTTGTATCTAAGTGGGAACTTTTCTAATTCCAACGTTTTTTCTTTTCAAATTGAAAACGAATCAATTATTCATTGCCAAGACAATTAAGCCCATGGGATTCGTTGAAATTAAATACATCCACATATATATAGAAAGTATAATGTTTCTATTTATATATTTGCGTACGTATAATTGATTTTTGAATTAATTAATTTTAAAAATCGAATATCATGTTATTAAAATATATATATATATCTGTATATGATATAAGATATTTTAACAATTAAATTAAATTAAAATTAACAATAAAATAATTAAAAACTTAATTTTAAAATCAATATATAATTAAAACATACAGTCTTATATTCTCTCTCTCTCTATTTATTTATATATATATATATATATAACTATCATACATACAAACTCATGCCCTCTTTTCCTATCTATCTATTTATATATATATATATATATATGTGTGTGTGTGTGTATGACTATGGTAAATATGAACTTATATAAGAATGGTCTCAAAATTAAAGAGAAAAGAATGATAAATTTAACTAAATTTGTAACGTCAATTTTACAATTTTACTTTTAAAGTAAAATGACTCAATTATTTTTATAAGAAAAAAAATAAAAATAGATATTCACAAATTACATTTTTAAATTGTCTGTTGACTAAAAAAATAGATTTATATAAAGAAAATTTAGTTTCTTAGGTCTAATCTTTTATGAATTATCTTATCCAAAAGAAAATTTCGTCTAATTTAATTTTTTTTATTTAATTTTAAATATAATTAAATAAAAAAGTATCACATAAACAAAAGAGACAAAGAAGAGAAAGAAAGAGAGAATTATTATAGGGTGGGAAATGTGGATGGGTGCAGTGGTCTCACATCTCTATGACCAGTAGTGTCCTGTTGCGAAGGATGCCAGCTGTCCTAATAAACAATCCCCCAAAAAACAAGAAAGAAAAAAGAAAAAGAATCTTGTGAAGTGCGCCATTCAATTCAACCAGGACCCGGAGCCCCGACAGCCTGTTTTCTGTTGTGTAATTTGCCTTTGCCCCGCCCCCAACTCCCAATATCCTTTTTAGTTTTTGTACGCAAAAACACCGCACTGTACACTCCTCTTCGCCAGCTGGTTACACCTATTGGCACCTTGAACTACGTGGCAGATTGCGACTTCTCAACCTTGTGCCACGTGGGTTTATACAATTAATATTTCTTTAACCATACACTTTTTTAAAAAATATAATCACACTAATCTCTCCAATTATAACAAATACACAAAATATATATTTTGTATTTTTTAAAATCACATTACATTTGTACATAATTTGTTATTAACAATATTAAAATTTTAAAAGTTCAATTAAGTAGGAAAATAAAAAATGTAATATTAATGTGTTTGTAAGTTAGGTAAGCTAAGTCCTATGTTGAAAACAAAATTTAAAAGGGTTTTAGTTGCATATTTTATTTTTGAAATGAACTTGGACAGAAAAAAAAGCTCAAGTCTAATCTCAATTTGGCTAGATTTGTTGTGAGACTTTGACAAATGACATAAAAACTGAACCCAAATATATTATATTACACAATCATACACACACACACACACACATATATATTATATTATATATTACACTAATTTATTATATATTATATAAATTTGGGCTCAAGTTAATATAGCAGCTCGAATTTTTTTTTAATAATTTGAGTGAATTCAATGTTTATAAATTTGAGTTGAACCCTGATAAAGTAAATATATATCAGTATTATTGATGCGACAAATATATTTTTAATTTTATAATATTAATCATCGGAGAATTTTGAATCGGCACCTTCTCGATACTCTTAAAGATGCAGCAAATTCAAATTGAACTATTCGGAAGCATAGTTAAATATATGAAAAGATAACAATACTTGAAGCCCGGGCTGGCCGGACTTGCTAAAAGGGGCCAATATGTTATATAGAATAATGTATTACAACACGACGTGTTTGGCTAAAATGTGTTTTCAAAGTCCATTCACGGGTTGACAAAATTATTATGGGTTTCTTCCACTAGTAACAAATTAGTAATAATTAGAGAGTGAACTAGACGGAATTGGACCACCCAACCAAAAACAAAACACGCACTTGATGTGTGTGGATGAACGGTGATAATTGGATTATTAATTAGCGGTGGGGGCAAGTGCGGTGAATGTCGCTTACGTCGCCAGGTTTTGCGTTTCCAATACGCCATTCTCCGCGTCTGGTACAATCCCACACCCATCATATGGGGGTGCTCGCCTCAATTCAATTTGATTTCGATCAATACTAGCTGCTGTGGGCCCCCATTGTTTTAAGAAGTCTGCTGCGAACAAGTCCACAGTAACACCATGGAAAGTTCTGTCCACAGGTTGGGGTGTCTCCATCTCAACACTTCATTTCAAGTGACAATGAAACACTCCCAATTCTTGTTGACACTTTCACAGGAAAAATTATCTTTTGGTGTGGCGGTTTTTTTATAAAATTAATTTTTTTTATAAATTGAGATGAATTTTATATCTATAAATTATGAAAAAAATTAAATTATTGTAAAAAATCGTCACACGATAATGTGGTATGACGGTCTAACTCGATGAATAATTACTCTTTTTACAAATAGTAGTGCAATGGTTGAAGGGACGAGTCATAATTATTTGTGATACCAAGTTGCATTTATCGTAATTTAAATAAGACGTGTGTTATAGGTTCAGTACACATGCTCATAATTTATCTATCATTCTATTTTGATAAAATGGCAATAAGTATCGATTTGATGAAAGTGGCGAGGACTGATGATGGAAATTTGTCCAATTTATTGAAAAAGAGAAAAGGAAAAAAGAAAAAAAAAAGGGTTGTGTCCACACTTGGCAACTGCCCAATGGCAGCCATGTCAAACAAAAATTCTGACTCAGCCTAATTAGTAAGAAAATAAGGTCCCCTCCCCATCTATGGTTTCACTGTCAGTATGTGAATTTTTCATGCAGTCATAATTAAGGCACTTTCACTTGTGGGAGAAGCAAGACGAAATGGTGATTGCACCAGTAGAAATCAAGAGCGGTTAGGGCTAAGAAGTGGTGGAAGTTGGAGCATCCACTTCACTTTCCCTAGTTCTTGATGTGTGGCCACTTGTGCCCTTTTCCTTCACTTTCTATTTTTTTTGTTAATAAATTAAATCTAAAGGTCAAAGAAGTGAATGTAACTGTAAGCTCTATCTTTTATCTAGACTATCTTATTTGATTTATTAATTTTTAATCTAATTTTTCACGAGTCTCTAATTAAATTAATCAAGAGTCTAGTTTGAGAAACGCAATTTTTTTTTATACATTATTAGACAATTTATTGACTTCATCTTATATTTAAACTCAATAAATTAACGTGACTCAAAATATGTTCCAATTTGATTTATTTTATCTCGTGAGTTAATTTCAAACGGGTTTTTAATCAAACCGAACATGAGACGAGTTAGAATATCTTTGTTTTTTTCGCAACCTCACTTATATGGAAAAATTATTCAGTGTGATAATTATTTGATGTCATTATCTGATATAGAGTGACTATTTCTTACAAACTCTATCATTTATATTTATTTTTAAATGAAATTTTTTTATCTATTTTAAAAAAATTAATAATATTTATGAGAGACATAATGACGTGGAGTGGCTCTCATATTACATAACTTCTCAAATATTGAACACCCTCGAGTAGTTACATAGTGGCTAGTGACTTTAAACACAAAATAACATGTATTATAAAGTTCAATTTAGGGGGAAGATTTAATATTAAAAACTGTTGGACTAAATAACTTATTTAATTTATTTATAATAGACAAGTGATACACGTGGTTTATGCCTTTTACACGTGGCATTTTTTTATTGGTCAAAGCTGCTGCACAAATGCAATTGGGGGAAATGAAATCGTGGGCGGCCATTACTTGGCCGCACTTTGATCGATTTCAGCGTTACTTTAAATTCTTTATTTGTATGTTTATATTAAAACATATGAATGGACGATCAAACCAACTATTAAAATTGACTAAAGGGCGGCCAAGTCATTGCCATCATTGTACAAATACGTCAAAATGAGTTTGTTAAAACTCATTTTTTTATACAACCGGTCAAAATTCGATTTTTATATTACGCATATATATTTGAAATAATTTTTTTCTTTAGTATTTTTTTTTTCAATTTAAAAAGTTAATGATATATATATATATATATATTTTATTTAAAAGATTTAAAAAAGAAATATTTAATACAAAAAAAATTAATTATTAATTTTTATCTTAATATCGTTAAAAAATATTATTAATTAAACTAAAATAATATTCAAAATGCATTTTAAAAAGTACAAAATAATAAATACGACAAATTTTTCAATCTAAAAACAAAAACATTATATTTTTTATTTATCTAGAATGCTTAAAAAATAAAGTTTTATTTTATAAAATATTATAATTTTTTAGGATCAAAAATTTTATTTTATATATATTTTAGTATTTTTTTTCTAAAATATATCTTGAAGGCTATTTTAGTATAATCAGTAATATTTTTTAACAGTATTAAGATGTAAGTTAACAATTAAACTTTTATATTAAAAGTTTATTTTTTGAACTTTTTAGTCAGAAAAAAATGTATCATAAATTTTTTAGACTAAAAAATTTATTTTAAGAATCTTTGCCACAATTTTCATGACTAACGATTTTACGATTTTGTAATTTTATTGATTGACACTAAAGATTTATTTTTGAAACTTTTGCCACGATTTTCATGATTAACGATTTTACAATTTTGTAATTTTATTGATTGACACCCAATAGGAATATAAAATTATTTACTTCGACCTAAAGATTCTTTTGTCGAAATTCAATGGTTTATTTATAGTTTGACACCCAATAGGAATATATTAAAACACTAAAGATCAATCTCATCGTTTTTTAGCGGAAGGCCTGATTAAAGTTAAAACAGTGCTCCGTATAGACTAGCCTAAAAAAAAAATGGTATCCGCTGAATTTCAACTTGACAATCTTAAAGAACAAACTTCTTAATTGTTGTCTATTATTCACTTAGCGACCCCCTGAGGTTCATTTAAATTAGTGTTTGACGGTAAAAATGTAAAATCATGTTTTCATGTGGAGCCTAATATTTTACCGTTTTGCAACAACAACAAATATCTACTTCTAGATTTACCATTTGCACATTGTCTATTAACTAAAATATTAATTAAATCAAGGATAGAAAAATTTATACTACAATTGTTTTTTAAAAATAATTTTTATCAAACATCTAAATAACAAACTAATTATATTATAATTAATTTTTCAAAATTTATTCTATATTAATCAATTTTCCACAATCTAAACATCTCCCAAATAAAACTTAATGTACAAACTGAATTTTCAAAGTTTTTTTATTTAAAGTTAGTATATATAATCATAAACTATAGACAAGTGGCATTCATCCTCCAACATACTTCAACATATTTAACCTTATCTTTACCGTATAAAATGTTAACCTCCTTCTTCTTTTCTCCCCCCCCCCCCCCCCCCCCATCTCTCTCTCTCTCTCTCTCTCTCTCTCCTCCAACATACTTCAACATATTTAACCTTATCTTTACCGTATAAAATGTTAACCTCCTCCTTCTTTTCTCCCCCCCCCCCATATCTCTCTCTCTCTCTCTCTCTCTCTATATATATATATATATATATAGCTTTAATTGTATAGTCAATTAATTTCGAAGCCACATCTTTTGCTTGTATAAAAGAAGATCGTAGTGCTACCAAAAGTTGTTTAATAGCCTTATTGTCACAGGTCGGGCTTTGATCCAAAAGTTACAATCGATGGGTAGAGGTACCAGATTGATTATGTGGTTCAAGATTCTCTTACTCATAACCGATGTGGGATCGTGACATACTCTTCTACCCGAATCCGCGACGACCTCGTCGCGGTCGGGCCTTAAGGCGGGTTAAAGCCCATGCTTTATGGTTACTACCTAGCCATTGGGGTCTCGAGTCGGCTCTGATACCACTGTCACGGGACAGGCTCTGACCCAAAAGCTACAACTGATGGGTAGGAATACCGAATCGCTTATATGACCCAATATCCCTTTACTCACAACTGATATAGGATTGTGACATTATGCTTACATACACACTCATGTTCGTGTATGAATAATTAAAAATAAGAGATGATGAAGAATATATTCAATAGAATATATGATAGTTAAAGGTACTACTCATTTTCCACTGATTGAAGTCTAATGCTTCGTTTACTTTACCATAAATTTTTTTTTTAAAAAGTCTACTATTCCTACTTTTTAATTTTTTTCAATGATAAAATTGGAACTCTTAAAAAAATCCGATAAATTACCATATATTAGTTGAGTGTAAAGTTTACAAAAATGTCACTTATCAAATCTTGTAAACGTGATGTAATTCATTTTCAACAATTATGTCCAAAAACAGGTTGAAGAATCTAATTAATTACTCGTAAGATCATAAGAGATTATGTATTAACGCTGTTTAATGCAACTTTTGTGCATCTATTTTTATATTTTGTCTTTGTAAAAACTATTTAAAAAAATAAACTTATGTTTAATCAAGATTTTAAAACTATTTTTGTATTAATTTTTTATTTTTATTTTTCTTTAATTTGAAATTACATCGTGTATGCAAGATTTGATAAGCAACAATTTTGTAAGCTTTATGCTCAACTAATATATGGTAATTTATTGGGTGGGGGAGGAGCTTGAAAGTAAATGCTAAGCAAAATCAAAAATAAAATAAATAAATGCTAGGCTAGAAGTTGTTAATGCATGTTTACGTACACTCATTGTCTACGTATTGAAGTCTGTGCCTTCGTTAACTTTACTTCTAAAAAGAGAAAAAAAAAAAAAAAAAAGTAGTTCTATCCCCATTCAAAAATGAACATTTGAAATCTAAAAAAGTTATTATTTTTATAATTAAAAGTTGATTTTATAAATTGCAAATGTACACTGGGGGAGTGTGAATATTATTTTATTTTTAAAAAATGTCTACTGCCTCTATTTTTCTTTATATTGTTTTAATGATAATACAGGAACTCTTAACAAAATTAATAAACTACATACCATAATTACTTGAGATGAGTTCCGACTTGTTTTGGTGGCATCTCGTAGCAAGACATGGTATTTCGGTAGCTAATAGTAATTTATTTAATTGTCTAATAAATTTTGAACAGTGACATGATTGTTCTTGTTAGAATAGTAAATTCAGATTTAACATATGTTAGAAAGAGTTGAGTCTCTTGCAACAAAATTGGCATGGTCAGATATTTGGAGAAGATGTCTTTTCTCTTTTCAGCTTGGAAATTGTTAGTTTAACATATATATATATAGATAGGGGGATGAGCTCCTCCCTCACCCCCACCCGAAGACATGAGAGAAGCATTTCAAGGGCAAGTCGCAGGCGATGTGGATTGCACAACCCAAGGTTCCATCAATGTGACTTAGTCGATGCTAGCTCAAATGAGATAGATCATGGTATTGTTATGTTGGTTGAACTTGTGGTCTTGATTTGGTTGGAGTTTTGATGCTCGAAGTGGAATAATGTTGCTGGTAGCATAAACATGGCATGGATGCAATCCTAACATGAAAGTGGTTTGGTTGGGCAGAGTTGACTATAACATGGATGCATGTCAACACCAATGAAAAAGCCTGTGTGCATTAGAGTTCGTTCAGTGGTTGGGCTTAGACTAGGCAGGGCTAGTATAACATGATTACGAGATTTGGTTCAGACATGTAATGCCGATTAGAAGTGTCGTGGCCAATAACCTCCAAGTTCATGAAAAATGTTTGGGGGTTTAGACATGATTGTCTCATACGGTTATGCTAATTGATATGAGCTGATGTGATGCATAACTCATCACATAGCAATTTGTGAGACTAACTGCCGAATCCTAGTGGGCTGATGTAGTAGCAGACACATGTAGTCCAACTGCTATGATCATAGACGCATGGGATAGACCATCGCTGCAGTTGAAGCGGACAATTGCAAGGACTCGTGGTCGTGACCGAAACAAGACAGGTGACTTTTACAATTATTGCGCACAGATGACAGCAAGACAAAGGGCTTTTGTAACTAGTCGGACACAGGTGAGAACGTC
Source organism: Nyssa sinensis (assembly GCA_008638375.1). Classification (NCBI taxonomy): domain Eukaryota; kingdom Viridiplantae; phylum Streptophyta; class Magnoliopsida; order Cornales; family Nyssaceae; genus Nyssa; species Nyssa sinensis. The sequence continues at coordinate 37,257,258 of CM018052.1, forward strand.
AGCGGGGCATGAATTAACTGCTCGAGTTAGGTGTCTGCATCGAGACAAGTAAGTGTCACAGATAACTACTTGTGGACACATGACATTTGTCTAGAGATTTTGTCTTGTATAACTATTGTTATCGTATGTCTATATAATGTATGCATGTATGCCAGTATTTGGCAGAGTGTGGAAGAGATAACTGTAGAGTATAATGAAAGTATGTAAATACAATGTCTGGTGCATTTTGGAAGCCTTGACGGCTATGAAATCTTTGTATTCGAAAGAGTAGTTGAATAAAAGGTTTAGAAATTCTTTTACGTGTAATTCATGTGTATTGTTGTGAGTATTTTTGTGAGTTGATTACAGAGAAAACATTATAACGGGATTAGTCTCAATTTTCTGCCTTGAAAAAAATTACCCCATAATAACTACTATTTATTAGTTGAGCACAATCTTTAAAAAAATGTTGCTTGTCATAGGTTATTGCAGACGTGACGTAATCTCTCTCTCTCTCTCTCTCTCTCTCTCTATATATATATATATAATATAACATAAGAGTTTACTACACTAATTCAAAGTTTTTTAGGTAGGATTGCATCTGGTTGGACGTGGGGTTAAAAATATTCCAAATTCCAACCACTTGGGATTGTTTTTTTTATATATATATATAACTTGGGATTCTATTGAGTGGTAGTTAAGATGAAATTATAATTCCTTAACTACTCCAATAATCTTCAGTGTCTTAATTAGTTGTTTAATTAAAAGTTAATTGGAAAAATCTGATAATATATTCTAACAGCCTACAGAACTTGTCAATTTTATATATGCTTTCATCATTTATTAGGTGGATTGTTGGTGTACGACTTCGAATTAGCTGGCCAGTGGCCATCTTTGCCCCCTTTGTGTTCTCTGTACCCAAGCTCATGGATTAAACAATAAGAGAAGTTAATTTAATCATGATAATTAACTTGTTTCAATAATTGATAGAAAGATGTTGCTTATTCAGTAGCTCAACTGAGAGAGTTTTGAAATATTTCTCAAAGATCCCTAATTTGAGCAGTCGGGGTCACTCTGTACATAATAAAAATGTTCCAGTTCTTGAAATAATTTATGTTCGTATTTTTTGCAAGAAAAACGTAATTCTACTTTGTTATAAAAAAGGAAAGATGTTAATCTATCATAGTTATTATATAACAATGCCTTGATAAAATTTGTAAGTCTTTTTTTATTTTTTGTTATTGAAAGTCTAACCAACTGAGGCAATCGATGAATTCAGTCCCTATCAACCCCTCTTTCTTTCCCTTTGTGGGAGACTTTTCTCCTCTTTAGAAAAGAACAAGTAATGTCATTGGTTATTGGCAGCTTAGGTTCAAATCATAAGTTCTTCATATAAGTCTGCTATGCTCTTGATATTGGGTCACTCAGGGTAGACATTTTTTAATCAATTGAAGGAAGAATTTAGGTTACAATATAAAAAATTAACATATAAATTAGGGGTAAATTGGTCTATTAAGTTTAAAAGTGACTGATTTGAATTTTTTTTTGGTTAGTTGAAATAGATTTTCATAGACTTGGGTGCATTATAAACCCATAGCAGTTGAAGGGTTAAGCTCAATTCAGTGAGGAGTTGAACCACCATGCTTTTTCATGACATATTCTAAGGAAGAGAAGGTAGGGCTAGGTGATGAATGTTGTGTGGTTGTTCATTTATATAAATTTTCTACCATGGGGGTGTTCAACAACTATAAATTATTTATTTGTCCCATAACACAACGGACATGCTAAATAATAAGTGAAGATGAGTAATTTTTTTCGTTGGATGATTTTGTCTTTCATATATCAATTATTTACAAGATTATTATTTGTTAATTTCTTTTTAAAAAACATAATTATTTTTATTAGTGAGACTCACAATACCTGTACAAATCACGGGTCACCGATTGGTGTGTATCTACATGTGTGTGTGTGTGTATATATATATATATATATATTGTTACATGGCTAGTTTTTATTGCTTGAAGAGTATCATATGACTAATGAATACTTTCTTGTTCAACTAAGCAAATATTCGGTGGACCCTTGGAACCATGATTTTAATGGTCAAATTGAGAGTTACGTCTATAAAAATGTACTGAACATGTATATGTGATTTATTATTTGATTATTGAGATCACTCGACCAAACCATTCAATAATATCTCTTTTCAACTAAACTTTCAATGATTTCGAATAGATAAAAGCAAATTTTGAATTTTTTAATTGATTTGGTATTATATAATTGATTTGTACAAGTGAAGTGATTTGATGCACATTGATCACGTCATTTGAAATTTAATATTTAGAATAAAAATTTAAAAAGTTTAACATTATTGTTTCCAATCCTTAAGAGAAGGGTTCTGGTAATAAGGTAGCTCATGAGATTGTTAAGAAGGTTTTTTCTGGTTAGAGTTTTATTGTTTAGAAGATTCTCCTCCTGGTTGGATCCTATGCTAATATCTGATTTGATTGTGTATATAATTTACCCTAATGTCTAATTTAAGTCATAATAAAACTCTTAATCTAATTCTTTATTAGTAAAAATTATATATATATATATATACTATATATGTATATTTTTCTATTATAACAATAAATACTAAGTAATATAATTATTAATTATTCATTAGGATGAAGTTGATTTCTCAAAAAATTATTAATTATTAGAAAATCAACTAGAAATCAAATTTATAAAAATTATGTAGTGAATAAACACTCGCACAACTCAAATAACATCTCGGTCATAGGTACCATTATTGTTTTATTTTTATTTTTTTATAATAGGTACAATTATTGTTGAATATACAAGTTCATGATCCACAAAATACGTGTGTAATTTAACTATAGCACAAATGACTTAAATAAGTTATCATTTAATTTTTGACCGTTAAATGGTGTTTTTCAAAATATTTTGTACAATATTACAGTATTGATATCAAATCAAGTAGCATTTTTATAACCTGTGTCAGTGTGTGTGTGTATACATATATATATATATATATATATATATATGGATGATAGCCATTATTATTGTGGTAACAGTAAACAATGACAGAATACAAACACAAGCACATGATGGATAAAACCAGCCATGTGACAATGAAATTTTTGTGTTCTTTACATTATTTCTAATCTTAAGTTAATGGCAAAAATCTAGTTATCAAATAGATTGCCAGTAGTCAAAATTCATTTTTCAAGAAATTCTGGGAATGGAGTTCATTTTAAGTAAAGTGAGATTGGATCTGTTTGGATAAGGTAGTTATTAAAAATTTCTCATTTAATTTGAAGGCAAGCTGAGTCAGTGGATCAACTAATAAAGTAACTAATCCAACCCCAATTGTACCCTGTTTGGTAGACATGAAACAAACCATAAATTTCTGTATACATCTGAGGTTGTTCATCATTTATTCACAATCATGGAGTTGGCTTGGTTTTTTTTTTTTTATTATTTTATTTGATGAGATAACAAGAAGAGCTTGTAATGGGCCAGTCATATAGTACTCTGCATTAAAGGGCATAATCACTTTTTAATGCAAAGACCATCTTAGCCTCTTTTTTTTTTTTTTTTTATTAATGTGTCTAATTTTAGGGGTGTTAATTTTTGACACGATACGATAACATGATATCAAGTTAACGAGTTTGAGTTGAACATAAATAAATTTAAGAGGTCATAAACGAGTTAACACGTATAATACGAATAATAAATTTGGGTTTTAGTAATGTCAACCTATTTAACATGACTTAATATATTTGATTATAAAAAATTACATGAATTAAGATAATTTGTCTCACATCGAAAGTTTATTAAGATTTAAATTTTTATTTTACTTCTAAAAGAAATTTTTACTTTGTAATAAAAATTTAAATAAACAGGTTAACCGTGCCGAAAAATGTAACATGTTTAATAAATGAGTTAGATTTGAGTTTTGAAACTTGATACGATTAGTGAATAGTATTGAAATAGAGCTGACATATATTTTTAAATATATATGCCTTGACACGATCCGAATACAAATTGATAACATAAATTGACACTCCTATCTAATCCTATTGAACAAAGGGCATAATTGGCATTTTAACTATGGCCCATGTATGAACGGTAATGGGCCTATAGGCATTGCTCTCTAGTTGTCTTGATAACAAGGACTGTTTGATAAATAATTTGAGGAAGATGATAAGGAAATTTAGATGACTACATGAGGAAGAACCAAACAGGGAGTGTCCTGAATTCAGCAAACAAGGCAGGGAAAGGACCATGTTTCTTTCATGTGAGGATTGTCCCCCTTCCCATGTGCATTTATGCCCTCTTTTCTTCTCTCAAATAGGCATCCCATCTTGTTTGGCTGCCATTAATTCAGAGGACTTCTAGTTGGACCCTTTTCACTTTTGGGGGGGTATACCTTTATCCCAAAAAAGATGTGGCTCCTCTCCATTGTTTGGCACAACATTTGAGAGGTGCTAGGTATCCATCCATGTTAATTTTAGCTTTTATCGTTTTTCTAACATTATTCTTGATGTTGATATGATCAATTTTTCAAATGCAGTGATTGCGTTTTAAAACTTCTAATCGCACTTAGTTGATTTTGAGACCGTTTAGCAAGAAATTTCAAATTGTACTTATTTGCTATAATTTTTATTGAGTGTGGTTTGTGATTAAGCTGACAAGTATAGTTTTTTCTTTTACGTTAGTCAAGCTCATTATAAACGTCTCATTTAATTACTATTAAACACTTTTTAACAGCTTACATAATTGTTTAAGTCAAATATCTGCTTAACTCAAACATCAGTTTTACTCTGTTCAACCAAACGGTCACTTAATTATTAGTTTTTGTGACAAACAATCAATTCATTTTCATCTAATTTTTCACTTCTTTTAGCATTTTCATTATTCAAAAAGTGTTTTATGTGATTGATTTGATCAATCGCTATGATCTCCAACTAGATTTTCTATCTCTTCAGCTTCCTAAATGGCCGAGGCTATTCACACTTCAAAAATAGTTAAGTGGTTCTACTTTAATAAGTAAAATTACAAAATTATACTTGATTAGATATGAGGTTACAAGTATGAAGGGGTAATTTAGTAATCTCATTTCTAAATATGGGTGTCTTTAGCGATTTGGAGAGTGCGAATAGCTCCTGCCTTCTAAAATTTGCATACCATTCCCAACTTCCAAAAATTAGCAAATTTAATGCCATTTTATACACTTTTATGGAATCCAAATTCTCAAACAAGCCCAACATGTTCTTAAAGTAGAATCAGTTATGGGCCGGGCTTGTAAGTGAAGCAATATCAAACCCTTTCTTTGGGCTTCGTCGCTCCAACAATGCCCACAACCAAATGCTAGTGCCAGGCCTCGAAGCACATTAAGGTTTAAATTGATGGTATAACTTACCATGACTGGACCCAAATAAGTGGCCCAGTATTAAGATTTATGGACTGTGCTTAATGGTATAGCTAAATTTTGGGTTGGTGGTCTTGGGACAAATTTTGGAGCTTTAATCATTTATTTAATTCTATAAATATCATATACCAATGGAGGTAAATTTTGTCTATATATTCAGAAACTTGGGAAAAATAGGGTGGGATAAATTCATATAAATAATTATGGTGGGGATATGCGTGTGTGTGTGTGTGTGTGTGAATAAGCCCCAGTGGTGAATCTCATGGTAGGCCTATGGGTGGCGACCATGTGAGAGGGTGATAAAGGAAATTTTTTTTAATGGGAATGTCTCGGTTACTATGTTCAGATTTGAATACTCATGTGAGACGAATGTGAGTTTTGTAAAATATTCAAATTTGAGTTAAAATCTCATAGTAAATACTTTTTATTAAACTTTTTCTTGTTAAAAAATGTGAAAAAAATAACATTACTATTTGAACCCCATGCATCGAACTAGCTAGGGCTTCATGGAAATCAGTAGAGAATCATACCACTGATTTATGAATTCGGAAGTCTCTCCATTTCCGATGAAATGGAGAGGCCTCCATTTTTGAATGAATGAGAGAAAAAAGTGATTTTGAAATTTTTTTTTTTTTATAATTTGTGATACAAATGGAGAGTATCAATTTCTAGAGAAACGGAGAAATACACAACTCCTTATTTATTTCAACTTTCAACATTTTATTTTGAAGGTGATGACAATATATGTTAAGATCACAAACACTGTGTGTGTGTGTGAGAGAGAGAGAGAGAGAGAGAGAGAGAGAGAGAGAGAGAGAGATAATTCATTTTTTATTAGCACAAGGTACAAGCATGAACAATGACAAGGATTATTATTGTGAAAACAAAGAAATAAGAGAGTTGATCTCTCTCTTTGTCTTCAATGATTCAAATTGATTGGGAGGAGAAATACAAATCCATAGCCCTCCCTTATTTGGATATTAATTGTTTCTACTCTTTGCGGAGGAAATTTTTGAACCAAAGAGCAGAAAACTTAGGATATCTTTTCAGTCCATCGTTGTAATCGACGTAGTTAAGTCCGAACCTCAAAGTGTAACCTGAGCCCCATTCAAATGTGTCTAGAAATGTCCATGCGAAGAAACCCTTCACTTTCACCCCTTCCCTGCAACAACCATTCATGAATAACTCAAACTCAAGTCAATATGTTTGTTTTTTGTAACAAAAAATAAACTACTAGAAACAAATAAAACTTAATGTCCATTAATTTTAACACGTCAAGCATAAACAGGCTCAACTGGTTCCTTTGAAGCTCCACTAATAGCAAGGTAAAAGAAAAAAAAAACCAGTGAAGCCCTAAGGTGCAAGAAATTATTTTACGAGTTCGTCACATATGTGTATACAACGACCTTTACGATTTTAACGATACAGTTCTGAAATCATAGAGACCGATGCACCGGACTGTGCATGGTTGAGTAGGAAAGTCCAAAAAGCAAGAAGAGTGAACTCACTTAATGGCTTGTTTAAGAGCCAAAAGATGGCGACGGTAGAAATCTATCCTCTGTGTGTCCTTGACGCCTTCCTTCACTGTACTATTATTGGCATCACCAATCCCTGAACATGATCAATTATCCAAATCAAATTTGATTTCAGATGTATCTATCATTATTTTTAGAATATTTCACAAAAAAAAAAAAATTTCAGATTGTGACAAAAAGATCATCACAAGATCAATAAGAGTGTGTGTGTATATTTGACTTACCATTCTCTGTAATGTAAATAGTTGGATTGTTGTATTTTTCTTTTGTGTAGACCAGAAGATCTCGAAGTCCTTGTGGATACACAAAAAAGATGCTAACGCCAGTCTGCATGTTCCAATATGTTACCAAATTAATCTAATGCCTTTTTGTTGTAGAAAACAAATCCATGAATTAATAATATTCAGTAGTTCTTGGATCATTTGTCCGACGGTTTAGATGTATAGTATGTTAATGTACTTTCTGCATATGTGGCCGTCTAAGAATTACTGAATAATTGCTCGCATTATCATGCATAAATGTCTTCATTTTGGCCCTCAATATATATATATACACACACACACACACACACACATACATATATAAGTAAATTATATTGACCTCCCTGAATTTTTTTTTACAATTACACTAACATTTTTTGAAGCTTGAAAGTTACACCGACTTTTCCTATTTTACTTGACAAATTAAAAATATTTTTCTCTAACTATTTTTTTTTAGAAAATGACAAAACTACCCCTTTAATGTTTTTTTTGTTATATTTTTTCAATTTTTCTCATTTTCAAATTAATATTGATTAAAAACTTAAATTTGTTTTTATATAAAATCAAAATAAGTTATTTACTTTAAATGTATTCTTATATAAAATAAAAAATTATTTTAAAAAAGTTAAAAAAAAAAAAAAAATTGAAATGGGCATTTTTTTCATTTTGAAAAAAAATGAACTAAAAGGGGATATTTATAGTTTTTCAATAAATATAAGAGAGGTTAGTGTAATTATAAAAACGTCAGAAAAGATAATGTAATTGTCATAAACTTTATCTTTAGTTTAATTTGTGTTCACATTTCCTCTGCTTTTTCCTTTCCTTGCGAAGTTTCCTGCAGACTTACCGGGTCACCAATGGGTTTTCCATTTCTCGATGCTGTGAATTAAAACAAGAAAAAGAAAAATTAATCACAAGGGTTTGAGTCTATTTGTAAAAATTAAGATATTAGTTTTATACTTCTTGCTATTGGTTTTGAGTTTTGCTTTTTAAATCAGTATGTAACTTATGTATCATAGTACTTTAATTATGTTTTAGAAAGAACTTACATGTAAGATTAGCTTGAGAATCTGTTGTGGCACTGACATTAATACTATTAGCAAAAGGAACATTAGCTGCATAATTTGCAGTATAGTAATTTAATCCGATGAAATCAAACGACCCTTTAAGCAGCTTAGCTTGTTCGGCGGTGAACCTCGGTAAACGTTTTCCGACGATAGCACGCATGCTCTGTGGATAATCACCATAAACAACCGGGTGTATAAACCTGTTAAAAAGACAAACACATACTTATCTTAATTTATATCTAATTATTATAAATTCGAACTTATATGAGGTATGATTTTATAATTATTGAATCGTCTGATGATTGAATTTTCGTCTCTCTCCATCACTTTATCTTTAATTCTGAATCAGTACTTACCATCCATACATAAAATCGAGAGCTCGTTGGGCTGCTTTAACGTTGGGTTTGGAATTGGAGTAGGGCACCATCCAGTTAGACACTAGCGTTATCCCTATCTCGCCCTTTTGAGATGCCTACAAAATGTTGCCACCATTACATATATATATATATAGTTGTTACTTACACTAATTATGTTTTCTTAAATGTTACCATCGATTAATTTAGCTTCTAAAGCATTTCATCAATGGGATTTTCCGGGCATAAATATGTAGGCACGGGAACAATTCGAGTCCTACACATTTATGGGTGCATCAAGTGAGAGTTTTGAACGAGTGATCTTGAGTGTATGGTGATACTTACGAGTAATTATTGCATGGTCTAGATTAATCATAAGTTGTCATGAATAAAAAAAAAAAATTCCTAAAAGTTTGCCATATTGTATATATGACAATTCATGATTGATCGAGACCAATAGTCCCAGATCATACAATAATTTCTTGATACCCACTCAGCCACCTCCGAGAGTTAACCAAACGAGGTTTGATGAGTGTACGATAATATAAAAAATCTAAGAAATTTTGGCATAAACCAGGTCATTTACCTGATTCATGAAGCCAATAAATTATATCATGCCATGTGACAAGATGTTACTTTTTTGTCTCATAAAAACAAAATATTTTGTTTAGATGGAAAGATATCATTTGCAATCCGATACATGGAAAAATTTCTCGATCAAAAGGTCTTACTCACTTGGTATTTCTCCCTGTATAGTTTGATTGTTGCTGAATGACAAAGGAGCATATTGTGGGCAACCACATAAGGCTCAATCGCAGAGTTTCCAGCAGGGCAACCATTGTTCATCCAAGCAGAACATCGGCCAGGTGCCAAGGCACCTGAGTCATAACCATTAGTAATGAAAATATATGGCTCATTCATGGTGATCCAATGCTTCACTCTATCACCAAATTCTTTGAAGCAAACCTCTGCGAAATCCTTAAAATCATCCCTGCCAGTTAAAACAAGCATCTCATTTAATTTAATCTTGTTGGCCAGAGTTGAAGCTATGCTTAATTAGCCATGTGAAAATTAAAGTTAAGTATATAATTAAGTACAATTTACAAAAAATTCTAATTTTATCAGTACCTTGTCCATGTCTTTGTATGAGAAGTTAAGAGTATAAGTCTCCTTAAGGGAGTGTGTGTGATTTATATATAAGAAAAAGTAGGACTTAGACATATTAAGTGGACATTTGTGATTACAATTTTTTTTCTTTTTGGAAAAGATTTGCAGTTACATATCACAGTTTGTCAACTGAATAGAGAATACTTTTTTGTCTCTTTTATGCTAAACAACTTATAAACATGGCTTAGTATGATTAGCCTGACACATAGACCAGCTTCATACAAAAATTACTCACTTACGAATATAATAATTGAGTTTACTTACACAATACGAGTGCTTAAAAAGCCTTCATACTCATCTTCTAGGGCTTGGGGAAGATCCCAATGAAAGATTGTCACCAAAGGTTGAATACCTACACATTTTAGCAAAATAAATATGATGAGATAGATAGAGGGGCATTTTGGTAAAATAATCATAAGGAAGGGGGAAAGTTATTAACCATTTGCTAAGAGCTCGTTGATGAGATTGTTGTAGAAGGCAACACCTTCTTTGTTCACTCCTTCACTTAGCTTCCCACCTTCATAGTAAAATTTTAATTAAACAAAAAAAATTTAAAATAGAAAAATTTTGTTGCACAACATTTTCAAGCTAGTCAAAAATTGGAGAATGAGAGGAATATGTTAACTACAATTGCCCATGTGAACTTCTATTTAATGCATTAGTGAAGGGTTTTTTTTTTTTTTAAAATATCATGCAATATATCAATATGACATTAAAAGCAATGTTTTAAAACCCGGACAGGCCGGTTCAACCGATTGAACTGTCGACCGGTCTACAAAACGGTCCGGTTTAACCCATAAACCCGTTTTCAGTTCAAAACTATTCTAAAAATAGAAAACCGGTAAAACCGGACGGTCCGACCGTTGAACCGGTTGACCCGGTACTGGGTCAACCGGTTCTTGGCTACAAATTTTTTTTTTTTTGGTATATTCAAAATCTCAAATTTCATGCAATTTTTTGGCTGAATTGAGTTGGTCTTTGGCTGAATTTATTTTGGATTGTATTTAAAATTTTAAACCCTTGAAGTTTAAAACTCCAGTATTATATATTTGTATCATGTGGTATTTTATTTTATTTTATTTTATGCATGATTATTAGTATTTGTATCCTTTTTTTTCATGTAGTTGAAGACTAAATTATTGGATTATGCTTGAATTTTTTCATTTTTTTCTTGAAGTTTTACATATTAAGAAAATTCATATTTTGTAAATTTTTTTTTATATAATTTTTAGTAATTTTTGTATAATTTTTTAAATTTAAAATATCAATAATATGTATTATTAAATTTATTAATTACATAATTACGATATCACGGTATGATTCTAGTTGATCCGACGGTTGAACCGATAACCCCGACATTTTTTCGGTTCGATGAACAGGCTGGATCTAAAAACATTGATTAAAAGTGATTGCGTGTTGTCCACACACACACAAATATATATTGTTAAACCACCAATTTATTTAAAATCTTAAACTATTAGAAAGAGTGTAATTTTAATATTATATTCTTTAACACATCCCCTCATGTGTGGTCAGACTAAGCCAACACGTGCACAATTCATATTATTAGGGGTGATTGTTGTGAAATTAATGATCTATACAACAAGAGTTAGAGAAGAAGAAAAAAAAGGACAGAGAAATTTACCTTGTTTGACAATGTGTATATCTCCACGAAAGCAGTTATGCTTTTTACTATATAGAAAATAGGGTTACAACGTATTTATATTGCATCGCGGTTAAACCCTATCCTTAACACAAGACCTTTTGTTTATTCTGATACCATATTAAACCACCAATAGATTCAAAAGCTTAAGTTATTAAAGAAAGTAGTATAATTTCAATATTATATCCTTTAACACACCCATATATATATATATATATATATTTATTCAAACATTGTATCCAAACTTTGAAAGATAGTGATATAAACGGGTATGAAGTAGGTTAATCACTAAAGGTTGATTAAATTTATAATCTTTCCCAAAGCATGATGACAAATTGATCCTTTATCGATATTTTTTAATCATGTAGCTAGCATAAGTAACTATCTAGAATTAGTAATTTAAAACGTATTATAAGTGTAAATGCAGGTAATCAGTTCTTTTCAACAACTCGTTGAGGACAAGGGACGTTATAAATTTAAGAGAATAAGGACAAACTTACCATTAAATTAACCAAAATTTGATCTTATATAATAAAGGTAATTATGACTTAATCACATCTTTTTGGGACGGTGTCGTGTTTAATTATATAGATATTAGTTAAAATATTATGATTACTGGACAATACGGGTGTCATAATCACTGATTAATTTATCTAACCTTCTTTTTTTAATGAATCTTGTGCAGAAGTTTAAGAGTTAATTAACTTATTAAGGTCAAGATTACTTTTCAATCTCATTATTTGAACGAGCATGTAGTTTTATCACAAGACTTCATTGAAGTTGACCCTGAAAAACACGTGTTACATCCTTTGATTCTTTGAATGTGTCCAAAATGGTTGATTGAGTGATTGGAGGTTAATGTTTTAAGGGTTGTTGGGTGGAGAAATTATTTTATTTTTCGTTCAGATCGGATAATGACAATTTTATTGAATAGTTTATGATAATGCGAAAGATAACTTTAATCATTGCTTGAGAACCATGATACCTTTTGTATCTTTTCTTGTTTTTATTTTATCGATGTTTATAAGGTATATATTTCTTATATATTTGCATTTGTCAATAATTTTTCTTTCTTTCTTGTCAATCAAAAAAAAAAAAAAAAAGACAAATTACAACAAAGATGATGATAGAGTCAGTCAAGAGTTGTCTCACTCGCAATTTGATTGACGGGTGAATTATATGTGTCTATTTCACGAACGTGATCGTATGCATCTGAATTACACCTATCAATCAAATTGCAAGCGTCGAACACTTGACAAATGACCATTTTTCTGTTGATAAGAGGGGGAATGTATTGTGTCGTCACTTGACCATGAAAGTAATCATGTATGTGAGATAAGATTTGCAGTTTCAAGATCAAACATACGAGAGATGCTATTATTCTGCTAATTATGTCCAATTACTGAGCATCATTTTTTATCCTATCTAATTCAGATCAACGGTAGAAATTATTTTATAGAAATGATCATCTTACGAGGTAATATTCTGGGCCATGAAATGGAGAATCTGAAAGCATCCAATCCTATAAACTTCATCAGTTTCACATCTTCCTGTCACCATTTCAACTCTCTTTATTGCATAATATTAATCAAAACAAGTTAATAAAATACAGTAAATTGATCACCTTGAGCCCTTATCCGCCATTTACTATTAGAAGATTTATATATATATATATGTGTGTGTGTGTGTGTGTCTGTGTGTGTGTGTGTGGGTGTGTGTTTATACCTGTATGTATTGATGCAGAAATCAATGAAATACCTTGTAACGATGATAAAAATCGTCTGCTACATCTCCATTGCTACGATTCAGAATTTTATCTGCAATAATCCATCATAGGTTTCAAAAAAAAAAAAAAAAAAATGTTAACGTTGCAGGCATCTCTTCACTTTGAGAATGAGCCAATAATACTACTGACAACCATCCGATTCGATAATTTTTTTTTTCTATTATTTATTTAATTATTTATATATTTTAAATGTGTACAACATTATTTACCATACGAACAGTACTTTATAGACTTTTATTTCTATCACATTTTTGTATTTACATAAACACATAACAATGAAATCCAGAATTTTAATTAATTATACAACTGACGTCTTATTTAAATAATGTAAATATTTATTAATGTAATTAATGTGAGTTAACTTCATTTAATTGTTACTGTAAATTAAGAAATTAAAAAAAAAAAAAGACAATTTGTATGATAATTTAAATTTACTCAACGTACTGTAGGTGTCACGGGCATCCTTACATGGATTCCAGCTATTATGAAATCAATATATTTCCTTTATTTCATTGACCAAAATATTCCTTTTCCTGTTCTTATTTGGATACCTTTCATATATATGATTATAAGCCGCCCATGTTTTTCTTGAATGGGTTTGATTTATCATTGGATTCGAGTGTTTTCAATGATCATATATCATGTATAAGTATGATTCTCTGAATCATAATATATACTGTCAGAATTATAAATGGCCAAATAGTAATTCAGTCAACTTAGGTATGCTTCCTGAATAGGAATTCAATTTGTAACATTATTAGATTTTGGTAATAAGTTTTCTTTAAAAGTAACTTCAAGAATGGATATAGAAGAAGAACTGTCCATTCCAACCATCACTTTAAAGCAATTATTCAGTAGTTCTAACGATCTGATTGAAAATAATATTTGTAATAATGTACTGTATATTTACATATGACATATCATTTGAGTACCGTTGAAATCATTAGGACTAGTTCGTTCAATAATTTTTCATCACCTTGGTTCTGATGAGCGTTTTTTGACCTCCAACTGGACCTAAATTGGATATAGCCTATAAACAGTGACCAACTGGATTCATATATGGATCCAATGAAAAGAGAAAGAGGAAAGATAAAATTGGTAGGAAAGTTAATCGGAATAGAAAAAAAGAGGTAGGTTTGTGGGAAGATAGAAAAAAGAAAAATAAAAATGTATTAAAATATAAAATGGATAATCTTTTTGGATATTATTGTTTGAGTAATGTATAGTACTAGAAGTCATTGTTATGTGTAATGATCTGATTTTTAACACACACACACACACACATACAGAGAGAGAGAGAGAGAGAGAGAGAGAGAGAGAGAGAGAGAGAGAGAGAGAGAGAGACCTGGATATGTGTGAGTGAAGTTATCCCAGATACTAGGTCCTTTCCCCCCTTCATTGTAGGCACCTTCATACTGAGCTCATAGACAAAAATTACATTATAACGAGAATGTTGATCTAGATGTCAAACTGTAAACTTCTACATTTTGAAGCACAAATATTAAGATGATGATTCCAAAACTGTACCTGGTAGGCAGCTGAGGATGCTCCAAACATGAAGCCGGCCGGAAAGCTGCTACGATTAAACAAAGGTGAGACATGATCAGTGGCCGCATCAAGCTCAGTCCAAGCCAAAGAGTTGACCAGGACTAGAAACCCAAGCAGGAGAGAGCCTTGAATTGCCATGGCCAGTTTGGTTTCAAGGTTCTCCTCCTCGTCCCTTTAAATAGAGTTCAAGGTAAAGATGATAAAGAAATATGTTCATTATAAAAAATAATGGGGGGCAATACGAGACAATTTTTTTTAACCATTGGATGGTCTATAGCCAGAGAAGAAGTGGTTGGGTCACAGAAGATCTCATGGTTAAAAAACTCTAACTCATTCAAGTTCAAACTTACAATAACATTATTCAAAATTAAATTATTTTTACTAGTTATTTTGAGTTATGGGAAAGGAGATTAGTGACTGTTCTAATAATAAGTAGTTAATTAATATTTTTTAAAATATATATTAAATGTTTTTTTAGTCTAATTAATAATATTTTTTAACGGTGTTAAGATAGAAATTAACAATTAGATTTTTTTGAATTAAAATTTTTTTTTGGATGTTTTAGATAAAAAAAAATATATCATAAGTTTTTTAAATTAAAAAATTTATTTTAATATTTTTATCTTTAAAAAAAATACTTTCGAAGAATCACTAAGAGTCAAGTTTTGGATCACAAAGTCTACATTATAGTGGAGCTAACTACAAGTCTTGATAGCGAAACACTAACAATAGCATCAACTTGGAAATTTTATACTCATCTAGAATCTTTTAGGACTGGTTCAATTTGATATCAATTATTATTTTTAGAAACTTGATAATTATCAATCACAATATTTTATGTTAATAAGCTCATCGATATAGAAACCGTGTGAAGGATGGTTGACCATATGATGTGTGTGTATATATACAATAATATTTAACTCTAAATTTAATAGGGATAATTTTTTTTTATTCAAGTATTTGTCTTAATTTTAACCTATCATATATATACATACACTGTACATGTAATTTTTAATTTATTTTATTTTTTATTTTTTTAATTAAAACTAAATATTCACATTCTATACATACTTATATATATATATATATATATGGCAAATGGGGGTTGGAGGAGGGGGACAAGCGAATATATGAAATGTATATTATATGTACTATAGATCTGAAGTCATGAATTATTGTGCAATATTCAATGGCATTTATTGGAAAGGAGCTGCTCATTGTTTTTAAAATAGTGTTTGTGTAAGGTGATAATTCCATTTGAGCTGGCTCATTTCGAGCTTTCTGTGAGTAACAAGTATTCAGCTAAAAGTTGTTTATTTTTTCTGCTAGCCTTATACATACATACATACAAACATATATATATATATATATATATTGATACGTCATAAAGTGACAGGTCAATCTTTACATGATACATGTGTTTACAGAACATCCAAAGCTCATCCGTCCAGAGCAGGATTAAGCATATGGCATTCAGAGCTTATAGATCGGAAGCTTACGCAACCCTCAGACTCACCTCGAGTTCAGAAGGCACTACGAACTCTCACAAGAGGGTTCCAAGCTTATTGTCGCCTTAAGCACCCTATCGAGCTAAGAATAAGGAAACTATCGTTTATGCACAGTGTTCAACATGATAACTGTCATTCTCTGATGATCAAATCTCTACTTTCACGGTTTCAAATCCTAATCATTTTAGGATATCCGCAGCTTATAAATAAAACCCTAAAGTACGCTTTTATTTTTATACTCATTCAATTACTATTACTTTGAGTCTTTCAATTCAGTTTATTGACTTTATCATTGGAGCGGCTACCGCCAGAGCCAACCCAGTGACCTTCTGATCTCTTCCTTTGAGTGTTCAACAGGCGCAGAGGAACGGAACCCCCACTTATCAAAAATTACATCATCATATATATATATATATATATATATAAATTATTGGCACTCCCAAATGTTAACTTGAACTCTAAAATAATATTTTTTTAATGATTAAAATTATGTTTTTTTGAAGCTCAATTAAACAAAATGGGAGTGGGGATACGATTACCCTATATATGTACACATGTATTTATTTATAGATAGGGATGTATAGAAATTAACACAAAAGAGACAAGTTATCTAACAGAGGCCGCAAATGAATTTATTAATTCTTTAAATATATAATTATGAAATCGTGATTCATAGCATTATGTCGTGGCAAAACACTCAGCCCTAAATTAATTAAAACGCAGAACGATAACGTGAAAAAAAATTAATTATGTCAAATTTTTTAAAAATAAAATAATACAAAAATTATTTACTCAACAAAAAAAAATTAAATTTGAAATTGTACATATTATAAATTATATGATTTATAAAAACAAAATATTATTAATTACATTTTTAAATTATAAAGATAAGAGACGATTAATCTAAATAATAAACTACTCAATCTTATACAATATTAATCTAAATAAAAAAATAAAAAATACCCAAAAAAAAAAGAAAAACGGATCATCAAGAATAGACCACTTGTTCTACGTCAATATGGAGGAGTATGCAATCTTGAATGACAAATTTTACTGGCCATTCAAATGATCATGTTTCCATTTCATTGACTAGATCTTCTTATGGATCAACTCACATTAAGGATAATGGGAAAGATTTAACTCCAACTTTTAATTAAAGTTGCCTATGACTTTTTTTTTAAAAAATTATTTTTTCTATAAAAAATTCCAGTTCATACCTGTATATGATAGCATGAATTGCTGTTGGACACAAGAACTTTTGGTAAAAAATTGTTATCTTCTGTTTTAGTTCTGACATCTAAAAACAACATTGTTAGTGTTATTGTCAGAGAACATAAACATTGAAATTATATTTGAACCTTCTCAGATCATCTTGATAATTATAATTATTGGCGCTTCATGAAGTATCAGATTTGGGGTTTGACTCTCATTTGAATGTTATTAATTTTTTTTGGAAACATGCCTGTAGGCGCAAGTCTAAGATAACCGACTTGCCTAAAGAGACGTCTGGCATGAGTTTCAAAATTAATCAATATAATTGTATCATACATCCAATTATACAAAAAAAACTATAATTAATGTATATGTTTAGTTCAATAGTTACGAGTCTTATGACTCTTATGAGGCATCTAGCCACATGTAGAGGAGCACATTAGAAGTCATAAATATTAAAATTACACTCTTTCTAATTTACTTGAACTTATATGTTGAAAACATTTTTTTTTTTTTGGTAACAGCCAGAAACTTCCGATCACCTTTTACCCAATCAGTTAGTAGTCCATTCTTAGTGGTTAAAGGATCACGGCAAAGTAAATCCTCATAAACTCACGCAAAGCCAGCTCTACATAAATCAGATAAATCTAAAATCGGTAACCCTCCAAGAGAATACACACCCAATAAATTTTGAACTTATATTTTATATTTTGAAAACATGAAAGACCAAAGAACTCCGTCTTAATAGAAATAAGGACTCAAGTTTCCAAGTAGTAGACAACAGAGAGTCATTATTTTAGAGATCATGAAAACAGAAACAGAGGAGATTCTGTCTTTTATTTGTAGAACTAAGAGGTCCTCTGCCTAGCACAACAAAAAGGCCCTAATGGGTTCCATTTTGCAGGAATTTCTTGAACCAGAAAGCAGAATGCTTAGGGTATCTTTTCAACCCATCTTTGTAATCTATGTAGAAGAGGCCAAAGCGCATGGTGAAACCAGCATCCCATTCGAAGTCATCAAAGAGTGTCCATGCAAAGTATCCCTTTACATTTGCACCTTCCCTGCAAAAGCACCCATTCATTTTAATTCTCTCTAATGAAATAATAAATGAATTATGCATGCTTACATGTTACGGCTATTGTGTGGAAGCAATCAAATCACATAGAAAATCAATCTCAAACAAAACAAATAAGTAAAAGCAAAATAGAAGATATACATAGTTTGATAAAATGCTTATATTTATGGATAAAAATAATCAATTTACTATGTATCAAAGTGATTATAAGAATAAAACACTCACAAATTCAAAGTCCCTTTTATACCCAAAGGCAGTTCACAAAACGGCTTCACACTCGCAATACTACAACCTTACAACAATAACACTTTTATAAATGAGGTTAGCAAATCTAGCAAGTGAACGAAATGAATGAAACTGACAAAACCAAAACAAACAAACCCGTGCTGAAATCCTTATGTGCGTCTGAATCGGGAAGCTTTTTTCGTTTGGACGGGAATCACTTCTTCGTTTGAATGGAGAGGCTATTGGAATTACAAAAATATCCTAAAAACAATTCTCACACATTACCTATTTTTCGTGTCGCAAACAAATCATCAAGAATTTAGGTGAATTTATGACAACAATTCAATAAGGACGAGTCTTGACACAAATGTAAAATTACTCTATTGTGACTTGAAAATTACGAATTTGAGTCACAAAAACAATTTCTTCGCTTGAGAAATAAGACCAAACTCTGCAATGACAAAAACATTGTGCACTGAAATAGCCTTTCATGCTTACACGCTCATCTTAAATTCAAGGAAGTCCATTATCATTTGATGTGATTACAGAAATAGGTAATTTCAAGCATTGCATAAAGGCTTTTTTCCTTTTGTAAATTTCATAAATGCAAACCAGTGTTTTAATGCATAGTATGTGTTTTTGAACATTGCTAGCTAAAAGCACCTACTTGATAGCTGTTTGAAGATGCCATAGATGGTCATGGATGTATGATATCCTTAAACTGTCCTGGATGGCCTCTTTAACTGACAATGTGCTATTGTTTAGATCAGCCATCCCTGAAAATAATCACAAGTATAAATTATTAGAACACAATGCATGCATACATGTATAAGATATATAAAAGAGTCGTAATTGATCAGAAGCTGTTTTTACCATTCTCAGTGATGTAAATGGCAGGATTGTTGTACTTTTCTTTTATGTAGAGCATAAGGTCTTTGATTCCCTTGGGACAAATGTAAAGCCAGCTCAAGGCAGTCTGCAAAAGAAGTTTACATTATCTACATCATTGATAAATAGTTGAGGACAGAACACGAAAAAAAATTGGGGTGAGCTATGAAATTTAAGTTTTTGGGTTAGACCAAAATTTTAAGGTGAGCCAAATTTATAGGGTAGAAAATGAGAGAAATGATGAGATTTTAAATATATATATATATATATATATATATTTAGTAGAAAAATTGTGGATTTGACCAAAATTTTAGGTAAAGTTTGGACTGGTCAAAATTTTAGGGTAGGCTAAATTGAAAAGAGCCAAAATCTTATATGTATGAATTTTTTTTCCTCTAAAATTTGAGGTGGACTATAGCCCGAGTTAGTCTACCAACAATTCGTGCTTGCAAGTAGTTGAAGAATTCATACAGTAATGAAAGAGAATGAAGTTCAAATCAAAGTCAAATTTACTTTCTTGTCTAAGTTGTTGAAAATATTTTTAAAAAATATTTTAGGTCCGGACACCTAAACATAAGAATACCCAAAATTTCTATATTTTGACCAGATTTATGCATTTAAGAAAAAAAAATTGTATGAATTAGCTAGCAGCACACATAGAGGGAAAAAATCTGGTAGTGAAATAGTATGAAAGAATTTCATAGTCATACATATCAGATTGTGACGTACGACATATCTTATATTAGAGTATTATTATAACATCATTTATGTCATATGTTAGAATTTGATATGCATGATCATAAAAATTTTCTATAATACTTGCCGCAAGACCCTTTTTTTTTCTAGAGAGAGAGAGAGAGAGCAGTACCGGTTGACCAATATTACTCCCATTTTTCTCCGCTGTATCAGCAAATCACATGATTTTCTAAGTTATAGGAAAAAATAACACAAAAATAAAGAAAAAGATAATTAAGCTGATTGAGGTTGCTAATTTTGGGAACATACTAGTAAGATCAACATGACTGTCTGTAGTGTAGCTGAGGTTAACTGTATTGATGGGGGCAGAAAAGGAGGCATACTTTGAAGTGTAGTAATTTATGCCTACGAAATCCATTGATCCATTTAGCATTTTGGATTGCTCAGCTGAGAACTTGGGCAGTCGATGCCCAACCGTCGCTCGCATACTTCGCGGGTAGTCACCATATGTAAGTGGATGTAAATACCTACATATCATGGAAGAAAATAAATAAATAAATAAATTTATAAGACGACACATAACACCTATTTTAGAGACGTTTTTTGAGCTAAAAGTTTAAAAGGACAAATTCTGTAAGGATTCGCCAGTGGACTAGCAGACTAAAGTAGACAATATTTTTAAGTGGGGGCTGACCTAACCGCACCTCTAACATGGTATCAGAGTTTTGATTGTACCACTGAACTGAAAGCTTAATCTCATCAGTAGGTAGAAGATTTTAAGAGAACTTATGATAATTGAGAGCATGGACAAATGAAAGCGAATAAAACTTTCAAGTAGGTAGGAGATTTTAAGAGAACATATGATAGTTGAGAGCATTGAGGGAGGGGCTCATCATAATCTTCCTTTTAATTCTTCTAGTACTCCTGTTGAGCTGACAGACTTAACAAAGGAGAAAACATATTAATACGAGAGATGAGGGAAAAAAGTTCATTCTTTGTAAAATTGGGGATACAAATGGAACTTTTTTTGTGGCATGACTATTGTTTCCTAAAACGTGAATCTTTATGGTATGGGAAACAAGAATAGGTAGAAATGGCAACAGAGTGGGTTTAGGGCGGGGTGGCCCTTCCCCAACCCCGACCTCGCTTATATTCTCCGCCCTCAACCCCGCCTCGTCCAGTCCCGTTTAAAGATTTATCTCGACTCCGACTCCGATCCCAACCTCGTTTATATTTTTCGATTTCATCCCATCCCGTCCTGAACCCCGATATATATATTTTTTAAGTAAGTTAAAACTTTTATTTTGATAAGTAAATTATTATTATTTTTTTACCAAAATAACTAATACAATATATATATATATATATATATATAAGTGTGGTATGAAAAAGTTTAAAACTAATTTTATATAGTGTTTTTTAATGGTTAATATTGTGTATATAAAAATAAATAAATAAACTTAATATATAAACGGGACGGGATCGGGACGGAGTGACCATCCCTCGAACTCGCCCCAAACCCTATGGGGTTTTAAAAGCCACACCCTGACCCCACTTCGACCCTGTACCGGTCCCATTAAGGGCGGGACGGCGTGAGGCCTTGATGGGACGGGGCAAATTGTCATCCTTAAAAACAGGAATATAAATTGTCACTTGTTATAGAACATGGTACATCAAAGGTTATTTCTTTAAATCGTTTTGTTGAAACGAAATATGTTATGATATGCTTTTTGAGTATATTTATAATACTATAGTGTGTATGTGTATATATATATATATATATATATATATATACACACACACCAAAATGATTTCAACGAATTTAAGCCATTATAAAATAAAATTTTAATGATGCGTGTGTATTTTGTATGATTTTTTTAGGACTTTCAATATTTTAGATCTGAAAGCTAAATCTTGCGTTGTAAATATGTAATAATTCATATTTTAGATCGTGCGATCTCAATTTGCAATTCGTTAGAGAATGAGCGAATTATGGTAACCATAGGCAAGACCCTAGATACCTTTTGGAATCCTTAGTGAAATCATAAACAATATTACTGGGAATCAATCCATTTCTAGAGTCTCTGTATGATTTACAAGAAACAGGGTTTTTTGTGGTGCAAAAATCGTCGAAATAAGCTAACTATCATCGCAAGGAAAAAAAATCTGATCCCCAAGGAAGATGAAGTTCCTGACACAATGTTATAACTCTCTTATAAATGCCTTCATTTTTTGGCTTCTCTAGAAGGGTAGACTTGCAACCATGGACAAGTTGGTGAATTAGAACAGAGTAACCTGAAAGTGAGGATCATTTATTCTTATCTGCCCTTTTTCTGCAATAATTTGGAAAGATATTATGACTAAATGTATGAAAGCTAATGTCCCTACAATATGGACACAAATCAAGAAATGGTTCACCAACATTTGCAAAGGAAAGTCCATGTATTCTAAAGTTTTTAAGATGGAGCTTGGCTGCTGAAGTGTACCAAGTATGGTTGGAAATGAACAATAGAGTCTTTAACAACAAGAAAAAGCTTTTTGAAGCTTCATAATTAAGGAGGAACTAGTCATGAATGTCGGGATAAAAATGAGCTTGCTTCCCAAAATCAAGAACTCTTCATTCAACAAGAAATTATGTAGAATCTACAATGTTAACAAATGATTTATAGCTTTTGGCTGTAGTTTGCTTCATGATTTTTTACTTTTGCACTGTAGTTCTTGTTTTGTTCTTCTTCGCAATAAAAATTTTGCTTGCTTAATTAAAAAAGCACTTACCATCCCAATGTGAAATCAAGGGCCTTGTGGGAGGCCTTGAGGCCTGCAGCTGTTGGGGTTTTTGGCATTATCCAATAAGATGCTAGCGTGATCCCAATCTCTCCCTTTTGAGATGTCTGCACGCATACATTCAGATGCATTTAATTATAATGTCCAGTCCATAAATCAGATAATTAGAAAGAGAAGAATTCAAGAAACTCTCTCTCTTTCTCTCTCTGTGTGTGTACGTATACATGTGTTTTCTTTTTTTTTGAACAGATGTGTGTGTATGAGAATTACGTTTTGTGTATGTACTCTTTGTAATAACAACAAACCTGATATTTCTCCCTGTATAATTTTACAGCAGCTGCAT
The DNA here is from genome assembly GCA_008638375.1 of Nyssa sinensis. Classification (NCBI taxonomy): domain Eukaryota; kingdom Viridiplantae; phylum Streptophyta; class Magnoliopsida; order Cornales; family Nyssaceae; genus Nyssa; species Nyssa sinensis. Next base: position 37,280,787 of record CM018052.1, read on the forward strand.
GAGCGAGAAGTTGATGGTGGGCTGCAATGTAGGGTTCTGTAGCAGAATCACCAGAGGTACAATTTCCAATATAGTTCGAACATCGTCCTGGTGCTTGAGTCCCATATGCATAACCATTCATGCTCACTGATACTGGTTCATTCATTGTGATCCAATTCTTGACCCGGTCACCAAATTCTTTGAAGCAAACATCCACGTAGTCTCGATAATCATTTCTAATCATGACATCAAACAGTTTTCATTTAATCACGTGGCACAATCATTTGAAGTACTATAACAATTAAAAATTTGATCACGTGTATTTTTTTTTTATATTTTATATAATGACGAAAAATTTCACAAATGACTTGGCGCTTAAAAGAATCAAACTAAGATGTCTGAGACTATGGCTCATCCCGAGTTCGCTCCTTCCACTGGGCCACTCGGGTGGTGGTTGATCATATATATGTGCCACTTACACTATGTTTGGGTGTAGTAATCCGCCATATTCATCTTCAAGGGCTTGTGGTACATCCCAATGTAAGAGGGTCACATATGGCTTCAAACCTGTGCATGGTGGCAACAATATTTTGGTGTGAGATGGTTAACCACAGCAAAACTCGAGAGAGGGAAGAGAGACCGAAAACTATGGAAAATTTTTGAATGATCCGGTACAGTAAGGTTATAATGTGTCTATCTAATAGTAATTTGTTAGGTATAATATGATCTATTTTTTTAGTGGGACATAGTATATGTGACAAAGTATTATTGAAAAGGCACATTAACACATGTCATACTAGACCCATTCAAGAATACCTCGAAAACTAGAGGCGTAACTTGGACAAGCTAACTCAAGCCCGGCTAAAATTTTTTAGGACGTAGAGTTCATTTTTATATTTTGGATTGGACTTGGATTAAAGAACTTAAGTTTGATTTAAATTAAGAATGGACTTGGATTGAGACTTTGAAGACCTGATTCCAACCCAACCCTAAATTTAATATTTTTTATATTATAGTTATACATAATTAGATTAATAGGAATTCATTCCAAGAATTATATTTATATTTTTATAATTTCAAAAATTGTTGACTTTTAATATTTTTTTAAAATTAAATTACATTTGAGGAATTATTTTAACGATTTTTGGTTTCTTTTATAAAGAGAAATTGGGAAAAATTATTGAAACTTTTAATATATAATCAAAATTGGAAAAAGCCATTATTTTTTTTAAAAAATTGAGAATAAGATTTAAAAATTGAAATTAATAATCGGTTGAAGCCGATACTTATGAATTTTAAATCAGATTGGGCTCGGGTTGGATTGTTCAAGTTCAAGATCGAATTAAGACCGAGCTCGAATTAATTTTTTTATAACTTGAATTGAACTTAGACATAACTTAACCCGAACCGACTCTTCCGAGTTGCACCCTCATCGAAAACTCACCATTGGATGTGAGTTCGTTGATGACATTGTTGTAGAATTTGACACCTTCCGGATTAACTCCCCCACTAATCTTTCCACCTGGAAACCAATATAGATATATATATATATATATATATATATATAAATAAAATTCAATTGCATGAATAAACAACACATAATTGAGTGATGATGAAGTGATCAAGAGAAATAAAGATCTCACTTGGCAGTACTCTGGGCCATGAGATGGAGAGTCTGAGAGCTTTCATACCAAGTCCTTTGAGTAGATGTATGTCCTCCTGCAACATTTCTTAATCATTTTATTTATTTATTTATATCTTTGAGTGGTTAAACATAATTAATTAGTCTGTGATTGAACATATATACCTTATAACGATGATAAAAATCAATGGCTACATCTCCAGTAGACTGGTCTGAAATTTTTTCTGTCATGGCATAAAGCTTTTCAAATTTACAGTGATTTTAACAATGATAAGAGAACAAAACTGATCACCATAAACTGACAACTGGGTTTTTTCTTGCTGAAAAAAAGAAGAAGACGTGTACTAATTTTCTTTTTCTTTTTTTGGATTATTGAAGCAATACGAATATAATCCTGAAAATCTTTACTAACAGCAAACCAAAGAGGAAACACACCAAGTGAAGGGCATATTGTTGACAATATGACTATAGTTCAAGGGAGAGAAAAGGAGAAGAAAGAGTAATCTTTTTCTTTTTTTTTTTATATTAATTTACAATTATATCAAAAGATAGAGGTGTTAATTTTATATTTACCTTTACATGTTTAAGGACATTATTAATATTCAAAAATATATTTTCCATCCACTTTTGGATAATTTGTAATGGCCCATTACTTTATGCCCATATTGGTTCCGCGATTCTATGTAGTAATAGTTTTACAGCAATGTTACATTTATTTAAAAGAAATTATCAAAAGTTTTCTTTTAAATGATGTGAAAGTCAATTTCAAAAAGAGTGGCCGAGTGAAACATAAATTTCTAGTAAGGAGTTTGTCCTCCGAATTCGCAGGTTCGACTCTTATTGTTCACATATTCGGAGTCAATAATCTAAGCATTAATAACCTTACGAGGCGGTGGTCTTGCGCTAGAATGCACATCAAATCATGTAAATGATGCGCAATCACAAATAACTAACACATTATTTTAAGCCACACTTATGAGTCACTTTTTTCTTTGAGACAACAGTGGATGATGAAGAATTAAACCCAGGCCAATCACCTGATGCACTTCCATTACTCAAATAGATGGTCCTCTTTTGAGACACTTTTGATAAGGTCTTTCTTTTTCTTTCTTTTTTTGTCCTTTTACAACATTTTCCATGTATAGTTTTAACTCTACATTGAAAGCAAAGGTCTGTTGCATATGTAACATATCTATCTTAAGGAGGCACATCTCATGGTCCATGGAGATCAGCCAAATTTCATCTGTAGAGTCCTTACAAAAGACTACCTTTATTTAGTACCCTACTTTTGTACATGGAAAAATATTGAATGGCCCATGCAATAATACAACATGTCTGTATTATATATTTTTGATACATTATTTAATCGTGCCCATACCCTACGTTAGGACAACATCTGGACCCAGTAATTACTATGATTGGGATATGACAGTCTAGGAATTGTGTTGTCCCTGCATGCAGGGCTAGCTGGCGCCAGACACACATCATTAATCCCACAGAAGCACCACCGAGTTGTGTCCTTACTATGGGTAAATTCTTGCAACTTGCACTTCTCCATTTCAAATTTGAAATCAGAGAGCTGCATTGTGACATAAGGTGGGTCTCATTACAGGAAAATTCTTCATTACATGTTGGATCACATGTAGTTGGGGTTCATTTTTTGTTACAAATAGACTTTTTCATCTCAAATTTGAAATGGAGAGAAACCATTTGTGTAATGAATCTAAATGACCAGTCTTACCAAACATTCAACCAAGGAAAGCTTAAGATATTGTTTGAAAACTTCGTTTCAAATATGGTCACACTTTTGATAGATTGTTATTCAAATGAATAAATTAGATGTTTTTAATTTAACAGCTGAAACATTTCAAAAATAAAAATGGCTTATAGTTAAGAATGGTAGTTGGGAAAAAGAGTGATTGTTCTATTAAAAAATAATATTTTAACATTGGAGTAAAAATGTCAAAATATAACATTTTGTTACTGTAACTGTTAAGATTTAACTTTAATATAATTCAAATGACTTTTAGCAATGGATATGCATATGCTCTAAAAGCCTAATTCAAATGTCCCACGGGTAGTGGTGCAGTGTTTGGTAAGACGAGCCTTAATTGTTAGGTGTACCAAATCCAAGTATTTGGTGTGGCTTAGAATCTCCGTTGTTGCGTCTTTTGTGATTTAAATAATGCATGTGTTGTGAGATTAGTGCACGTGTCTTGAGTTTGTCCTTCAATCCTACTCTAATAATGACAAAAGATAGACGAAGTCACTTTGAACTAGGATTTTTATTTTTTGGGTACTTAAACAAATCCACAAGATTATAAGATAAAAATAAAAAACATTAGTTGATATATTAGGAAGATAATGCTAACTACATCTACTTCCTATATATGGAATATAAATAACTTTGGTTCCTAAAAAATATATACTGTTTTTCTTTCATAATGGATTAACCATTTGTTTTGCTCCTTTCAGGAAGTAGACAGGCAGTGAATCATGAATGTCCTAACTGTGAATGTGACACCATAAATTTCATATCAAGCATGACTCCTCAGTTTATGCTAGAAAAGGAAGGAGGAAATAACCAGTGTGTTACTTCATAATATTTTTTTTTTGACTAAAGTAATGGAGGAAGGGGAAAATAATCTAAGCGTGTGTGCATAATATGAGACTGGAACTTTGGCCTGTCACGTAAAGAGAGAGATTTTAACTACCTCATCTTGATGTGTTTCTAAACTTAATAAGTATATCATATTAATTGTGACTCTAGGACCGACACTGAAGTTAAAAAAAAATTCAGTGATAAGGTAGCGTGAAAAAACCACTTTAAAGTAAAAAGCTAGACTTTTCCTTCTCATTTTCAGTACTTAAATGGTCACACAGTTTCCTAATAAAAACTATAATTTTCTCATGAAGTGTTGGAATATAATACCATTGTTGGAGAACTTTTATTGTTTCTGTGAAACAAATTGCATGAAAAATTAAAGATCTGATTGATGTGTGCTTTCCCCTCTTTATACATGATTTTGTCCTGAATTTGTGAGCTTATTAGCATCCATTAACCCTCCCCCACAAGATGTTATGGTAAAATCAAACTTGTCCTTAATCTTCTCTCTCTCAAATTTATTATTTACTAATTAAATTTTTTAAAAAAAATATTTTCTATTAAGCTTTTTTTTAAAAGAAGTCTAGGGATTTTAATTTGAAATGGTGCAACTACCTCATAAATTGAGGGGGCCATGCCCCCCCCCCCGGCAGGTGGAAGCGCAAAATTATAGTGAAACTAGGCCTGACTGTAGTCCCCAATTTGAGAAAATTTGGAAGAAAAGCAAAGGCGGAATTACATTTAAGCTTGGCTAGTCTCCTAAGAAAATGTCCTTAAATTTTTCTTCCATATTTCAAGGGAAAAAAAATTCCCCCCCTAAAATTCTTTCTATCACCCTCTTTGCTCATAGCTAGGTTTGAAGACTCTAAACAGGGCATGGGTGGAAGTGTTTGTAGGTTGTCCTGTAATGTGGCTCACTCTAAAGTTTTGGCTCAATTCAATCTTAATCCATTAAATCTCAACACTTCTCTCATTTTTCACTTCAAAGTTTGCTGCTAATATTTTCCCCGGTTCTGGCGCTGAGAGAGAGAGAGAGAAAGAGAGGACCTGGATGCTTTTTAACGAAAGTATCCCATATACTAGGGCCCTTGCCTCCATCATGTGCTGCTCCTTCAATCTAAGGACTCAAAAAGTTATGAGAATATATAGAAATATTGCAGTGCAGCTAAATATGCATGCGTATACATAACATAAGAAGCTCATCAACACATACCTGGTAAGCCGCTGTGGCCGCGCCGAATACGAAACTTGCCGGAAAACTGCTCCGGTTCAATGGAGTCGAGTAGTTCGTCGGGGTTGCACTGTGGCAAGGGGAGAGCAAGTTAAAAAGAACTAGGATGCAGAAGAAATGAACTCTAATAGCCATATTGCTACGTTTGCTGCCCATTGCACCATGCAACTTCCTATATATATATAGAGAGAGAATCAAAAAATGCTCAGTCAGTTTGTCTTAATTTAAATCTATCAGCTATGCAATTATATAAGTTTTTCTTTTTGTTTTTTAAACATTTTAATTAAAACTAAATAATTATATGATATTAATGTGATTATATATTTGTTAAATTAAGATTGTGATATATACAATTTCAATTGCGTGATTTAGTGAGTGATAGACAACCGCTAAAGAGTATCTTCTAAAATTATCAGATTAAAACTCATAGAATGACAATTTAATCATGCTCTCCACTAATGGATCGTGAAATTGATTGTTCGAATTAGTCGAACGAAAAATAAAATACTGAATTATTAAAAAAAGAAAGGATAGTGATATCTATTCGAATAGAATGAGATTTTTCTGATCTGATTCGGAGTGAATATCCTTTAATCATGCTCTTTACTTGGTAGACAATAAGATTAATTTTTGAATTAGTCAGTTAAAGAATCAGATACCAAAGTATAAATAAAAAAATATATATTATAATATATACCCGATTAGAACGAAGTAGTTCTTATTTTATTTGGAGTACATGTCTTTTTAAAAATGATAATCTTATCCTTCCATGAACTTCAAAATACCACGTGTCTCACGTATACTGGTTTGAATGATATTTTTTCTGTCAGTTCGTACCAATCACTGTTTGGATACCAAATATAAAATCTACAACTGGGTCAAGGTTACCCAAGACACATTATTTTATTTTAAATCAACTTATTGGCTGTTTGGGGGCAAAAATGTAGTTTTGTGCTTGCAAATATGATTTCTTATTTAACTTTAATTGTTAAAATCATGTTTTTGAAGTGGATCTCATTAATTCTCGTTTGAAAAACAAAATTTTAATAGAGTTAAAAATTTCAAATAATTTTGATTTTTTACAAATTTTACTATTGAGCTTACATGTAAAATAAAAAATTTAAGGTATAAAATTATTTTTACACAATTTTTATAAAATATTTAAATAATAAATTAATTATGGTAAAATCAATTCTCCAGAATCTATTTTTTAATAATTAATTCTTTAGAATTTGAAACTCTTCTAAATGAGTCCTTAGTCCTATGAGTTATGTTTCTCGTGCATCTCATAAGTCGAATAATGCATAGTTTTATGAGATGTTAAATTAAGAACGCTTGTTATGATTTTATTTTTTAATATTGTAAAAAATGTAATTATTTAAGATAGTAATATACAAAATATGGTAAAAAATTGTTGATAATTTTATTTATTACATTTTAATTTTATAATATACTACCAAAGAAAAATTAATACTATCTAATAAATTATAAAAGGCAAAATAGATTTTCATGCTTTATAATCAATTTTGAATAATTTTCTATATAATCTTTCATTAGCATTTTTTTTTTTTTAAGCTTTGAGGTGTCTTCCTCACTTTCTCTTCCTCCAAATTTATTTTTCTGGTTTGAGAAAAATTATGACAGGTAAGATTTGTATCTGGCTTTTGCAAGATTTGTAATGCACAAATGTGTGGTGCACTTTATACCTTTAAAAATTTATTTAATTTTTATTCTAATTAATGTAATATTGATGTGACACAATCGTATTAATTACATAATTTAAAGTATTAACAATAATATAGTGGACACATCAATACTAAATTATTTAAGATAAAATTTTAAAAAGTTTATAATTGGTGAAGGGTGATAAATTTCTAAGAAAATCAAAACACTATTACTATGTTGCAGCTATCATGATATACTACTGTTAACTAATTTTCAGTACTTGGGTTATTCTAAAAGCTTACGTTATCAGAGAATAAACTCATAATGTATATCAAATACTAGCACTCTCTCACACGTGCAATTCTATTTTACACATGAAGAGTTAGCACATAATAAAATATGAGATGTTACGAATACAAATATAAATGAATGAGTATAAACTTACACCGAAAGAATATAGAATTGAATCAAAAGGCCTCTCAAACTTGTGTTTTTTTAGTAAAATATAAATTCCTCAACATTTATTAGTACTTGCTACTCAATCATTCAATAAGTACATGTTAAGAATTAACGACATATGCAACTATAGTGAGAAGCATTAGAGAAACTCTTTGGAGATGATGTAATAAATAAATAATGCTCAACAAAACATACATTTATATTTTGAGATAACTACAAACCTCGGGAAAATTAAAAAAGTTAATTCACTCCAAAAAATAAAATTAAAAATTAAAGATGATTGAACATACAAACCATAACAGCAAATGCTGTCACAAGACCATCATTTATATGGCAGGCTAACGACAGAACCCGGAAGACCCACAAGCTTGTATTCATTGATCTCAGATACAATGCTTTATAAATCAGCCCGTGATTCATTTGTCCGGTGCAATGCACCAGAATCAATGAATAATTTTTCAAAATCCAACAGGCTGAGATTGCAGTCTAATCTAAAAAACATTAACTGAGTGGCCAAAGAGCTGGAATGTTGAGCCTAAAAATTAGTGGCTTCCTCAGGCTTTGTATGAAGGCACAGGTGCTGCTTCAATAATAATGCCCAGAGCTTCGAGGACTTTCCTTCATAACCATCAAAACTCTCTGGCACTCGATGCCAATGAACAAATTAAAGCCATAATACTTCAGTAAAACTCTTTGAAGATGTAGCTTTCAGAGGTCCAGATCTTCATTATTCTAGGCAATAGCAATAAACGACATCAAGTATTCAAAATTCAGGAATCTCCCCCTCCTCTAATTCCTCCTCAATTGGGAAGACCCCACTGAAATCTGGGCAATCTTTTTCTTCCTCCAGTTCCACTTCCTCGGTAAACATTCCTTCCAAATCAAGAAAGTCATCAGGATTAGTTTTTGCCATAAGATCTGAGTATGCATCTAACAACCCCTGCTCAAAATCAAAATCCATGTCCTCGAGAAACCCAGGTTCCATGGGCTTGGAGCTGGAAAATATATTGTTGTCATCTTCAGTTTTATGAATGCATGCATCATTCTTTAAAACTGGTTTGGCAACTTGAGCCACTTTTGCCAACAATGGCCTGTCATACGTGTCATTTAATTCTTTCTCAGTCCTGTTGTCTTGATGGGGAAACTGGAATACTGTATCCCGCTTGACATGCTTCATGAGATCCAAAACCTGAGGATCCAAATAGCTGCCATCTTCGATTTCCTCCTCCCTAAAGGTCACACCTTTTGGACTTGGGTGATTATTGCTGATAGACTCCTTAACCTCCGGCCTTTTAGAAATGGCATCTTTAGTAACTTCAAAATCGTAACTATGTGAAGGGAGAAAAACAAGAATAACAGGGTACTCCAAAATGACTAAATTAGCTAATTGTTGGCGTAGTGGAGCCTTTATGTCCAACTCACGGAAAGGTGATTTGGAGCCCTGCAATAAAATGAAATAAGTAGATCTTCAATGAGAGGGATAAAGAGTGGATAAATGCAAAATGGAAGAGATCATACTACAAATCAGGAAAGGGTTGCAAGTTGGTTGAGTTGATTCAAATATTGAATGGTAAGACAAATCCAATTAATTGAGCAAGGAAAACATTCACAAATAGCCCATCTAACTGCAAACCAAGAGGCTTGCTATGAAATCTTAACTCCAGCCAAATTGATTACAGGCAATTGAACCAAACATTTGTTTAGTATCATCTGATGCACACGTAAACACATAAATCAGTATACAGAGTCCCATTTTCTTCTCCCTAGTATCTTCACAGCAGCTGTATATAATGGAAAAGGACAGTGGAGTCACTCATTTAAAATGAGTGCAAAACAAACACAGGCTCAGTTCTGATTTAGCTGCATGATGCTTCAATCCTAGTCCAATTCTAAAGGCTGTTGCAACCTAAGTAAATGCTGGGTTAGGTTAATCAGAAGTTCACTTTAAGCCTGGCCTAAGACACCATCATTGCCTAAGAGGGGTAAGGGAAGCAAGGGAACAGGGATCCATGAAATGATAGGTCCTGCACCCATAAGAGGTACACTTATGCTGGTCTCAAGCAGGTGACCTTTTCTTACAGTTTATATTGGCATCTTGATGTCTAAAATAGATGCTAAACAATCATCAAGCAGATATGTAAAAGAAAAAACCTTTGGATATGTACGGATGAAAAATTTAAGAGAATCCAGTGGCTCCTCACAGAATTGCTTCAGCCGGTGATTCCAGGGGCCAGCTTTTAAATGGTTCTCAATCACTGAGCAGAGATTTGTGTTTTCATGTACTCTGCAACAAAATCAATTGCATGAGGCCTGTGAGCATATAAGGTCAGCCAGTGCTAATGAGAAAAGAAACACTGAAAGATAGTTCAAAAAGAAAGACACTACTTGGAACACAAAAAATTCTCAAAATTCAAATGGTAAGAAAGCTCACCCATGGTCAATCAATACAACATCTGTTGAATTAAACCGCCACTCGATCGTCCAAGAGATGAATTTCTTCCTGGTTCAAGAAAATTGAGAACTCCTCAGAACCTACACACCCTTTGGTATAAACAACTGAAGGGTGCCAAAATAAAGCAATGTATCGAAGTTCTAATAGCATAAAAATATAAATATATAATAATTGACATGTGATATAACACAAGGGTAAAATTTGAGTCATGAACAACCAATAGGTTGCTTTTTGAGACAGTAAATTATTTTAGAAAACTAAGGAATGCAAATGTTTATGATCATTAGGCACAAATGCCAGTTTTCACCTGTTAAACAACAAAATTAAACTCTTTTTTTTTTTAGTGAAGTCATCAAAATTCTCTTAGTGGGCAGGGCTTTATTGACGGAGTGGGGTATGCACTGGCTGTTCAACTTTTCACCAATTAAACATCAACATTAAACTCTCTCTCTCTCTCTCTCTCTCTCTCGTCATCAAAACACTCTTAGTGTACAGGATTTATTGGCGGATTGGGGTATGCATTGGCTGTCCAACCAAGATGGTATTTAAAATCATCTAGTGGAGTGGGGCACAGCTTGTTCTCCTAGTAAGGAAGGTGAATTGATGTTAGAAACTTCAGTTATTCAGCCAGGCTTAGATAGGGAAATGGTTGTGAAGGCCTGCTAAAGAAAGAAATAGTTTGTGGAGAGTAGTGATGGGAAAATATGGTAGTGTTAGTAGAGACTGGTTATCTGGTTAACTAATGAAGTCAACTTTTCTTATGGGATTCGACTTTGGAAAAGCATTAGGAAAGGTTTGAGGGAGTTTTCCAAGCGTATTAAATTTGTTGTGGGGAAATGGTCTAAGGGGTGAGTGAGTTTCTGGCATGACCAATAAAGTGGGAAAGGTGTCATGGAAACTTCATTTCTGGACTTGTTTAGGGTTGCAGGAGACAAAAGGATACTATAGAAGACCATGTAAGGTCTTTAGAGGGTGGGATGGTACGAGATCCTTGTTTGGCAGAGCGTTGTTAGGAGCCAGAGGTGGTGAAGGCTTTTCTTGGTTGTATGCTTGCACTTAGGAGGAATCCTAAAGTCGCTTCCCTCAAGAAGGGAGAAGCTCGAAGAGCACTCTTATTTAGGGTTCGAGAGAAATGGGATTCTCAGGGATCCTTTTGAAGGTTATTCAGCATTCCGAAGTCCATTACAAGGTGACTTCTTCCAATGGACAGCTGCTTCAGAGGAAATCTTGACAATAAGATGATTTGGCAAGGAGGAGAGAGTTTCTTCCTAATTGGAAATGCATGTGATAATTTGTTGCTTTATTGATCTGGCATCGGAGTTGTGGTCTCTCTCTCTCTCTCTCTCTCTCTGTGTGTGCGCGCGTGCGCGAGCGTGTTAGAGAAGGGGGTTTTCCAATAGATCATGTCTTGATCAGCAATGGAGAAGCCATCTAATTGGAAGGAGAGGAAAGTTAGGAAGAAAATCAGGCCAGTATGGCAAACAACCCCGTTCACACTGTTTGGAAGGAGAGGAACATTGGCATACTTTTGAACGGGTGGAGCTTCAAAAACTGAAGCTTAAACATTTATGCGGTCCACCTTGTTTGTTTGGATCACGCAAAGCTATTTGGGATTCATTAGTACTTTTGCACATTTTCTAAGAGATGAGTGCACAGTTTGGTCTTTTTGGTTGTGTATGCATCGTGTACAAGACTCGAGGCATTCTTCATGTTTTACTTCTTTCTATCAAGGAAAAAAAATCCAAATATCATAAACTACATAAGAAAGAGAAAAAGGGGAAGAAGCAGCCTATTTTAGCGTGGTGTAGATAGCAAGACAATTTGACAACTTGAGGCGGATCTTATTGAGAACAATTCAAACCACAAAATCCAAGCCCTTCAAACAGTTCAAAACCTTATTAGGCATAAACAACCAAAGCTCTGATACATAAATATCAAGATAATCATCTCAAAAACACTGAACCTGAATCATTGTTGCACGAAACCAATAATTCCTGGACACGGAGACTAATGTCTACTTTTAATGCAGATACAGGGTATTGCGGAACACAAACTTCCTATAATCATGTTCTGAATGCTAATAAACCACAGAAAGTTAAAGCATAATAACTACATTTTTTTTATAAATGATTATGATAACAACTACATTACATAATGAGACGAAGCCCAAAGCAGACAGTATTGTGCCAATGGAGCGGGTCATTACATATGATATCAGAGCCGGATCCCGACCAGAAGTGTGGGGCCACGTGAGGACCCATGCCCTTAAAGAGGGGGCGAGTCGTATATCCATGTGTTGGAGGCGAGCTGCTCTTGTCCCACATTGCTCGGGAAGGTGAAAGTGAAGGTGTTCATAAATAAGGTTGTGGCTTTACTGGCATGATGCGTTTTAAAGCCGTGAGGGCAAAGCCTAAAGCGGACAATATTGTGCCAGTGGAGCGTATCGTTACATTACATGCTAATTTCTTTCATAAACTGGCATGATATCTTTCAGGGCATTCTTTAAAGAAAAAATACAGGTGAACACGCTTGTAAGCATCTGAACAAATGTCAGATAAATATAGACACAAGCGTCATGTCAAGTAATGTTTGGAAATCAGCACAACAATTGTCTGTAAAGAGAAAAGTTCTACTTCTCAGCAACCAACTTAACAATGACAACAAAAGGCATAATATACTTCAAGACATTCTTTAGCAACGTGGCATGATATCTTCAGGACATTTTTTTTAATAAGTAATAAAAGTACACATTTGTAAGTGTCCAAACAGATGTCAGATAGGAGCAACCACAAGTATCATGTCAAGTGTCAACGAGTGCCCAACACGGTAACTGCCCGTTAAAATAAGTGTCCTATTTCTCATGTCTACATTCTGACTGAGCAGGCAAAAAGAAGACCATGCGTTTGCAACAATTGAGCATGTCACATTCACGAGTTCGCTGCAGGCTTACAGCAAGGGAATATTATAAAGTGGTATGTGAAACTTCAAGAAATGTGATAGAAAATAGAATTCAGGCAAGATATAAGAGCAAATATTTTGAATCACTTTATTTTCCATTTTGGAGCACATGTACCTTTCTTCTGAATCTACATTCCAAAATGCAAATTGCTAGAGCATGGACTTTTAATGACAAGTTATAAGTAATAGAAGCCCAAGCCACCGGCGTTGCCCTTAAGCTCGCAAAAAATATGAAAAGGATGATGCAAATAATATAACAAAGCCTCTGGTTGAAGAAATTCAACTCCTATCATGAGCAACATTTTTATTTTATGAAATAAGAAAGAATTAAAGCTCAAATTACAGAATCATCAACTATTGAGATCCCCACATAATCAACGCAAGCAGCAAGTTGCCCATCCTTTTGGCTAAATGAGACCATAAAATGAATAACTCAAGTTTATTAAAGTTTGGCCCCCCATTTTGTTTTGCCTCAATCATAAGTATTCTGGTTCGAAAGATACATATAAAAGAAGAGAAAAAAAGGGGGGGGGGGGGGGGGGGGGTCAGATATACTTGTTTTTACGTGGTTCTTCTCTTGCATGTGGAGTAGGTAACGAATAGTATGGATGAGCAACACACAGCCCCAAGAAAAAAAATTAAATTAATTTAAAAAAAAAACCTTTTGCAGAAGGAAATAAATAAAGAAAAGAAAGAGGGAGTGCTGGTGGGAGACGGCATGGAAATGTCAGATTACATTGAAGAGCAAAAAAAGAAAGGCCTCATTCCAAAGGAAAAATTGAACAGTACAAGTTTTAGTAAATTGACATTACAGACTATTGAGGCTAAGCAAAACTTGCATACCCAAATTCTGGTAATATACTTGCATGCCCAAACTCTGGTAATATGTTAAGAAAGATACCTGCATCAACTTAATCACTTATTTCAAATTTCCAATAAAACACACTTCCCACAAGGACCATGTAGAGTACTAACAATCACTTCAAGACCATCGAGCCATATTTTACAGAGACAAAAAAAGCATACAAATTGACCACATCACCAAAAAAAGGAAAGACAAACCACAAATATTTACTGAACTCTAGAAAAGAGCATCACAATCCTAAGATTAAAGCATCCAACAAATCATAAGTAGACCAGACAAAATAATAATATATCATCTGATCAATCTATGATGGCAATCTCTCGTGAAATAAAAGTAATGACCTGTTGTTGTAATAAGACTGATTTGTCACCCTCTTTGACATTCCACTTGAAAGAAACAGGAGTTTCGTCCTCCGACTTGCTGCGGCTCTTCGGAGGTTCTTAAGAGGGAAAGGAAGTCTAAAATGAGAATACCCACACAATTTATCTCTCATTCTCTGAGCAGATTCAGCTACCCTCTTCACTTCCTCGAGCATATTATAATCTACCCATCATGAGAAAAAATTCAAAATTGTGAAAAGAGCAATGATTAGAACACAATAGCTTAACTTCCACAAGGAAATTACTTGCATGAATCCTTTAAACATGCACAAAATGTATAAAAATAAACAAAATTTAGAATTTTATCAAGCAAATTACAAACTAACAATAAAGATTATCCCGAAATAGAGGGGAAAAAAGTTTTGTAGTTTGAAGAGAAAAATAACCAATCAAATTCTAATATATCTTTGAAGAAATATTTATTTGAAATTGTGAAGAAAATATTGACATTTAATAAAAACTAGCAGACATCCCCAAGCAAATAAGAACAAATTCATAAAGAACTCTTCAAATCATAATAAGAATATCAGATTTTAAAATGTGAGTAACAAAATTTATCAAGAAAATAGCAACTACCAATACAGAAATCAGCACGAATATGGAAAAAAGGTATAAAACTTTAAGTTTGTGCGAGATTCCACAGAAATTCATAATCTACCCATAAAGAAATTTTCAAAACAGTAAAAGATATCAAAATTCGAAGAGATGGTAGCGAATTTTCAAAACTGTTGAAGAAATGGTGGCACGTTTCTTAAAGCAAATTAAATTAAGAATTCCAAATTGTGAAAAGGAGCATTAAAATTTGAAGAAAGAAGTGGTGAACTTCCTCAAGCAAATCACAACTACCCACAAAACAGATCTTTGCAGCTGTGAAAGGAAATAATATTTGAAGAAGAAATACCAAACTTCCTTCTAAAGTGGTTCCAGAATTAGAAGAAATAATAGCAAACGAACTTCCTCCAGATATTTCAATCCTCTATGAAAAAGTAAACAAAAAAAAAAAAACTTTCAAATTCTAAAAGGCGTTAATTTTGAAGAAAAAGTAGCAAACTGCTTCAAAGAAAATGGCGATCTTCCTAGATAAAGTTACAATCTGCCCACATAAAAATCTAAAAGGTTTGAAGAAATAGCAGCGAACTTCCTCAAGCAATATACAATCCACATACAATGAAATTTCAAACGCTCTGAAGAGTGTCTATGTGTGTGTGTGTGTGTGTGTGTATATATATATATGTATAAACTGAACGAAAAAAATAGCGTTCTTTCCCAAGCAAAATACAATACACCCACGAAGAAATATTCACAACTATGGAAAAGGGTGTTGAATTTTGAACATGAAATGGCAACATTCTTCTATAAAGAGTAAAGAAGCTTTCAGAATAGCGAAAAGAGCATCAAATTTTGAAGCCAAATTAGCAAATTGAGGAGAAGGAAAGTTACCAGATAGGAGAAGATTATCATCGAATTCAGAAAGAGGAACGAACTTAGTCTGTTGCCTCTTGCCCGTACATCCAGTGCGTTGTTTGTGAGCTTTCACGCAAGGAAGACTACAAGAGCGTACTGAGCAACCAGGGCATTTGTATTTTGAAGGGTTCGTTTCACACTCTTCACACAGAACTGGTTGTTTAGGGTTTGGGTTTGTTGCAGCTGCTGCTTCTTGGTCCTCCATGAGTGAGAGGAAAAGGAAAGAAGGGTTTAATGTTTACAATAGAGGGTTTATGAACATTAGGGTTTACCGGGAAGCCGATGTTTGCTAAGCTTGAGAGTTGAGATGCTCGTGTGAGTCATGTTCCAATTGAAGCACCGTGTCTCAGACGGCGTCGCTTTTTGTACCGTGTTTGTAGGATGGCAATTCGCCCCCCTCTTATGGGACGAGAATAGAATGTTTGTAAACGGGTCGGTATGGGTTCTGACAATTCAGTCGGGTTTGGATGGGTAACGAATGATTAACTTCGACCCGTCTATGTATATACATAATTTTTTTATGTACACTAATTTTATTAATAAACACTATATAAATTTATAAAGTCTTAAAACTTTCTCATAAAATACTCATATTTTTTTATGTATTAATTATTTTAATAATAAAGTTTTAATTTTCTTATTTAAAACAAAAATTAAATTTATTTTTAAAAAAAAAAATTAAAATTTGAGATGAGGTCATAAAATATAAATAAAATTGGGATGAAAATCAGGATAAACTTCTAAGTGAGACATGACGAGATTGGAGTTGGAGAAAGAACACCATGTCCTGAACTCGTCTGTTGTCATTCTCAGTCATTATTTGTCCGAACATAATCGTCACTTGTCCAGACTTTAAAAAAATAATAATGAACAAATTCAGAACCATCCCTTATCCAACCCGCCCATGGAAAAAATTTATTTGGATTAAATTCAGCGGTGAAATGGCACAAGTATTATCTCATTTAATTATTAAAATTTTGTTTTGTATTAGTAGAATAAAATACCACCTTAATCATAGCACTCAAATCCTAAAAAAATAATTAATAAGATAAAGAGTAATACTATTTATGGTTACAATTGACGCGATTGTACCAACTCGGTTATTGATTTATATTATATCCAAATCGTGGAATGCATCAACGATTAATATTACACATTTAATATTGGTTTAATATGAAAATACGATTTAAAAGAAAATAACAAATTTAACATTTTCTGTGTAACCAGTGAATTGAAATTTTGTATTTTTTGGAGTAAAATTCTTATCTTGAAATTAAAATTGAAATACTACTTATTCAAAAATTGAACCAATATAATCTTTAATTCTAAATTTTATTATACAAAATTTATGTTGTTATATGCAATCAAAGTGACAATTGATTATGATTTTTCTCAAAAAGAGATTATGCGTTTTATTCTCACTCTTCTGTAAACGAGAATATGTAATTTATTTTCTTTTATCATTTTTGAGTTAAGTTTTGTCTATATATCTTTTTGTAATTTATTTAAAATTTTCAAAATTCAGGATTAAAAAACATTTGTACTTGTAAAATAACATATTTTATACCATAAACTTTTAGTTGACACAAAAAATGCAATCTAAGTTTTTTTATTTTTTTCACTAATGAAATGAGTATTTATTTATAAATATAATTGACAAATAAGTTTATTCCAATATTAGGAAATCAATTATACTACTAATAATTCTATAATTTATGACTGAAAAATTAACATAATATCACACATTTTTATTTTAAAAAAATTTAAAATCGTAACCTTTCTTATAAAATATGCCGATTTAGCCCTCGAAAACTTCGGCGTCTTAGTAATTAAATTAAAAAGAGGAAGAAATTTAGTTGAAGTAAATGTGAATGTAAGCAGAATATTTGATCTTTCTATAATTAATATTTAATAAATTATAATAATTAATAAATTTTTAAAGAATCAACTTAATTTCACCGTGAATAACTAATAATTTGATTACTTAATAATTAATAAATTTTTTAACATTTTTTTATAATATTAATTATTAAAGAGATAATATAGTTATATATATATATGTTTTTTATTTAAGACATGTCTTAATAATTATATTTATTAATTTTATACCATTAAAGTTAAAAATACTATAAATGAAAAAAATTATAACATTAAGAAACATAATTTGTTTTACTTGAAATATATATTATAAGTTTTTTATGCTATAAATGAAGTATTATATGTATTTTTTTAAAAGAATTAAAATGTCAACAAAAAATTACATATAAAGTCTAATTTTTCTATCAAAATTAATTACATGGATAAAAGTATAAAAAAATTTAATAATTAATAATTTTTTAATTTTTTATGTTTATTATACACCTCCAAAAATTTTTCCGAGTTTCGACCGATAACCGGCCACCAGAGAGTTTTGTTCTGGGAGCCGACAAGCAGATGACAGGTTTCATTCAAAGCAAGCGAGTACAAACTTCTATTTACTCGAGAGAGAGAGAGAGAGAGTAAATCAATCTATCATATAACGTGTAAATCACGTAGTCTCGTGCTAAGGCACCGAACGCTTTCCTGGCCTTATATTTATGATATACTATATACACACAATCAGCGCTCCTCATTTGCCGCCCGGCCCGCTCCCACCTTTCTCTCATTCTCTCTCTAATCCTTTTTCCATTTCCTCGACGAATCAAAAGTCGAGATAGACAGAAAAAGCTCACTTTTAGATCTCATCTCGCACGAAAAGCCCCGCTTTCTCCTTGGATATCTCGCTTCTAACAAAGTAAATCTGAGAGCTTCAGTGGCTTCGTTTTAGCTTTTTAGCTTCTCTCGTCTGTTCTTTCGCTCTCGCTCATCCGTCAATTGGATCTTATAACAGGTACCGATTTCTCATCATCAGATTTAAATCTTGCGATTTTTAGTTAGATTGAAACATTTTAATTTTATTCAGATTTTCGAATCGAATTTAATGATCGTGAGCTCGCACTGAACCGTTTTACCTCTTTAGGTTTGTTTTTTTTTTTTTACATTATCTTTGAGAAATTTGGTGTAGATTTTGGTTCTTTAGCATAGATCTTACGTAATCCACTTGTATATGTAGTTTTATTGAACTTTATTTATGTTTCTCCAGGTTCTCTCTCTTTTTTTCCAGATCTGTCTATGAGTAGTCTTAGTTGCATAAATGATGGATCGTGATTCTGGTTATATATATGGGCTCGTAGGTGTAAATTAGATTCTATATACACTGTTAGGAATCATTTCTGTTAGATCATATTTCTCATTGACGTGGGAATGTGCATGTTCTATTTTAAGGATTTAAGCCTGTAAATCTCTTTAATATTTTAACCGTCTGGATTCCGTACCTTTTTGCCAGTCATTGAAGCAGTCCTGTTTACTGTCAATTGTTAATCTTTTGGTGAAGAATTAGGGTTTAGCGATATGATCTGCCGTTTAAAGCAGGGCTTATAGGTGGTAATTTTAGTTTGTTGCTACGTCTTATAAACATAATTGTCAAAAACCATAGAGTCCGTGATATGATTTGATATAATACACCCTTTAGTCGATTCGATTGGGGGTTATTGATCAGAAGTCAATGAAGTGAATCGATGGTATCCCAAGAATTATGAATTGGGTCTGATTCTGTGATTCATTTTGGCTACCAAGTTGTTCGATGACCCTATGGGACCATGCTAGATCGAATTGGGCTTTGTGGGATGCTCTGTGTGGGGTGAGTTGGGTCACCTTGGGCCCGACTGCTTATATATATGGTAAGTAAAGGTCCTCAAAAGTTTTTTTCATTCCACAAGGAGTTTCAACCTTAGCACATACATAGTGCTCATATTCGGCAATCTTGAGCTAACTTTTTCTTGTATCTTTTGCTTTAAAGCAAAAGACCTCTTAGATAAAAAATTAATAAATAAATAAAATCCCTTTGGTTCAATAACAAAAAGGATTTGAGGACAAATTGAACTTAGTCCCTAAAGAATACCTAAAGGACCTAACTGGGCTACAACTCTATCTAAATACTGACACTTTAACACAGGATTAAACAATTAAATTGGATTATCAATACAGATTCTGAAGAGGGTATACTGAGATTTGTCATCTTTGTTCGATTAGATTGCTCAATAATTGAACCTCTATGTTTTATGATATCTTGCATATAAAAAAATAAGAATAATCAAATCTTTGTTGCAATGAACTGGTCCTTTAACTTATGCGAAAACGGTTATGAGTTCTCATTATCTTTGGGTTCTATGAATGGGCCCCACTAACTTGTAAAAGGTAGTTTTTGATTCAAGCTCAGAGCATCTAATGTCTTCCAATGCTTCATTGACAATGCTTACATGTAGAAAATGATTGAAAGCAGAACAAATTAAGGACTCTAATAATTCGATCAACCAAAAAAAGAAGAAAGGTTCAGAAATTCATATGCAGAGGAGGAGGTTCAAAATATTCTGATTAGTAGTATTATGTGATATAATATATAAATTATGTATTGATTACAGTAGATGCATATATTGCAGTGCCTCACTACGTTTGTGTCCTCTCTTTAGGATTTTCCGATATTGGTGTATTTGTGTCATATCATGTCCGTGTCTAATGTCTGTTTTGGTGCTCCTTAGCTGTTTCCTAAATTTCTAATATCTGTGTTGTGCTGGGCATTTTCTCCAATAGAGTTCAAAACTAAATAAAATATAAAAAGATATTTCAAGAACTGTATGCCATGTGTCCAGTATACAGACATTTATTTTCAATAATTGACACATTTTTAGGAGTATTCAGGAAGCAGTGTTTTTTTACCGCAATGCCCTATATAAGTGTTCAGGCTACTTTACATCCTATTTGAAGATTTATTTGTCAAACAAACATATGGGTTTAAGTGGTGGTTATTTCTTGTTTTTTTCCCCATATCTGCAGTGCTTTCTCTTCAATATATCATCATCAATCATGTGGAGATTCAAACAGTTCATGCCTAAAGAACCAACTGGTCTTGAAGGTCGCACCATTGACATTGGCAATCTGAAAATTCAAATTCGCAATGTCATTGCTGAGGGTGGATTCTCTTGTGTTTACTTAGCCCGAGATGCAGTACATGGTTCAAAACAGTATGCTTTAAAGCACATCATCTGTAATGATGAGGAATCTCTGCAACTGGTGATGAAGGAAATCTCTGTGATGAAATCACTGAGAGGACACCCTAATGTTGTCACACTTTATGCCCATACTTTCTTTGACATGGGGCGAACAAAGGAAGCATTCCTTGTGATGGAATATTGCGAGAAGTCTCTCGTTAATGTGCTGGAGAGCAGAGGATCTGGGTATTTTGAGGAGAAACAAATTCTTGTAATTTTTAGGGATGTCTGTAATGCAGTTTTTGCAATGCATTGCCAGTCCCCGCCAATTGCTCACCGGTAAAGACAATAAATCATTGGATCAAATATTTTCCTTTCATTGTTCTTTATCTATCATGCATGATTTGGGATTTGTTGCAGGGTTGCATTATCGTCATTAGCTGTTTTGTTTTGTTTTTTTTTTTAGCATTGTGACGCTATTCTTATTAATTCTTCGTGTTGTAAAACATGTTCTCTACAGATAGAGATCTCATTGAACAGTATATTTTTTTATTCCTGTTTCCTAGGCTCCTAGCCATATACTGTTCCAGAATTATTTCTTTTGGGTCCTTTTATTTCACTTCCATTTAAACAAATGAAAATCTGTTTATGCTAATTAAGATATTTTACAGGCATTTTCCGTCTGGTGAGAAATTCCTTTTATGCATTCATTTTGTTTGCTTTGCTAAGAAATCTTTGATTATGATTGACATTGTATTCTATAGAGACTTGAAGGCTGAGAATCTTTTGCTGGGGTCTGATGGATCATGGAAATTGTGTGATTATGGAAGTACCTCTACCAATCACAAGCGCTTTGAAAAGCCTGAAGAAATGGGCATTGAAGAAGACATTATCAGGAAGCACACAACACCTGCCTATAGAGCCCCTGAGGTTGAATGAAAGACCTTTTTTTTTATGAATACTGGTGATCTTTGGTGGTACAAATGTTGATTTCTGTCTCCATTCTTTTTCTTGACTCAGATGTGGGATTTGTTTCTGAGAGAACTTATAAATGAGAAGGTCGATATTTGGGTAAGTTGATTGGGTTGGGCCTTATAAATCTGTATGATGAATCCGCAATGAGTTTGGCTATCCTTATTTTCCCTGTGAGATGAAGTTCTTAAAACATGGTGGAGACTGAAGTGAACTTGTGATTTTGCAGGCCCTTGGGTGCCTCCTCTTTCGCATAAGCTACTTCAAGTCTGCATTTGATGGTGAATCAAAGCTACAAATTTTAAATGGGAACTACCGCATTCCGGAATTACCAAAATACAGCTCATCCATTACGGATCTAATCAGAGACATGCTTCAATCTTCACCGGATGCCAGACCAGACATCACGCAGGCAAGCGCTTTGCTTGATTGGCCATTCATCTCCATGAATTTAGGTTAGTTTAGATCATTGTGTCCTGGCAATCATAGGTACTAAGACTATCTTTATGCTTACTGATACCCTTTGTTTTTTGGGTGACAGGTTTGGTTTCGTGTTAATGATCTCTTACCAGAGGGGTTACAGAAGTCATTACCCGACAGCCCCCCAGAGATATACCAGCCAGGTATTGACATACATGAAGGTGAGGATATAATCCTTATATTCAGAGCTTTAGTCATTAAGATGTAGACTCGTTGACTAAATATATTTCATAAGCAAGTTTTTTGTTTTTTTTTTTTGGGTTAGTAGATGAGCAAGTTAATGAATTTAATTTTTGAGATCATTTTTTAACTGGTCAAATTCAAGACTAGCTTCTTAAATTTTGATAATAAAAATTTTGAAATTTCAGAAAAATGTATTGACAAAGTCTGAAAAAAGTGAAGTGTCAATAATTATTAATTGATCGGTTTTGTAAACAATGCTCTATTTGTTTTGATGTAAAATAATATAAAAAAATTTGTACGTGACAAAAAAAAAAAACTATAAAATGTACAATAAAATAATAAACACTTATATGAGCATGTATACGGATGTTAATATTGGCGTACTGTATATAGGTTGGTAGATAGGCATGTATATGAGCACATATCAATGTGTATACAAATATGTATATATGCACTTGTATGTGTATGTATTCTAAATTTTTATCTATTCATGTATAGGTTCTTAGACTTGCACACTGTGCCTGTATATGCACATATATAAATATTACATCATATATTGTTTGGCCATAAGAGTTCCAACTGCATTAGGAAAATGATTTAGGGAAAGAAAAATCCCAAGTCATTTTTTGTTTTTGAAAGTTCCTTTCATTCTCTGCAAAAATGTATAAAATATTTACAAGTAACCACATGTTTAAAAATGTTGAAAACATTTTCTGGTAAATGTTTTTCTATTAAACAAATTGGAGAGTAATTGTTGAAAATATCGATAGCTTAAAATCCTGCTTCCTGCTCCAATGATTTTTGTTGATTCTTGTTGATGCAGCAGGTATTCCAAAGACTACAAATAAGACTCATCCTATGCCTCATAGAAGTCCGCCACAACCACCATCTGCTGAAACTACTTGGAATGTATCACCACCGTCACTTAATTCTAGTTCAGGTGGGGGTGGGGGACCATTAGGTGCTTTCTGGTCCACTATGCATGCAAAGGACTCAATTGTTGTGGAGGACAAGAGTGAGCCCAAATTTGACGAAGAACCGAGCACCCGTAACACATCAAGACATGAGAGGAGTACTCCAGAGAGGCATGTTTTTTCCCATAATACTAGCCCACCAAAAGAGGAAAATATCCACCCTCGTCCTGTCCAGAAAAATGCACATGGAAAATCAGTTAACAGATCTGAGGATGGCCCTTCAAAGGATTTTGAAATCAAATTTTTCCAGGATGGTTCAGACCGTGGTGCTGAAATGCTTAAAGCATCAAAATCTGAGAGCACACCTGCCTTTCAAAATGAGTCATTCAACACTTTCGTTGCTGAATTTGATACCAATAAACTCAATCCTGGAATTAGCAATAAGAAATTAGGGAGGGAAGAAGTGTTAGAGGCTGAGGTAGAAAGGCTGAAAGAACAGCTGAAGAAAACTAATGTGGAGAAGGCTGAAATTACCTCCAAGTATGAAAAGCTATCTGCCATTTGCCGATCTCAGCGACTGGAGATACAAGAGCTCAAGCAAACTCTTGCTGCTAAAACTCCATCGCCAAATAGAGATGCTTCAAAAAATCAAACATCGGTATCTTCTTGCTGCCCCGCCTCAATATTCTTAATTTATATTCTATGTAAAATATCACTTGTGATCTTTAGTTGTATTATTTCTCCTTGCAGCAAAGGGAGAAGATTGAAGGAACTGTGTGGGAACTCCAACAAGGATTATTTGATAAGAATACCCAAAGCTCAGATCCCAAGTCATGGCAGGCTTTTGCTGAAGATCCCAAGGCACAGACGACGACGACGACGACGAAGTGCACTCCCAAATCTGTTAGAACGAAGAACGGCCACCTGAGCAAACAGGCTGCTGAAGATTTTGGAACAGAGAGTTTTACAGCAGTTCCCACTGCTGCCACCTCTAAGATATCCAGACCTATGAACGAATTGAATAATTCTCAGCATTATGGCGTGTCAAAGAATGTAGAGAGCAAGTCAGCTTCTCAACCTGCTGGATGGGCTGGCTTCTAATGTATGCCATCTGCGGAAGCTGAAGGTATTTGGTGTGAATTTATTCAGTTAATATTATCTATCTTCTTCGCCTTGTGGTTGGTTTGGATGAGAAAAGGGGAAAAAAGAAAAAGAAAAATAGGGAATACATGGCTTCATGGTCTTGTTTTGTGCTGTTGAGTATCCGTGTAGATGTGGTTATGGAATAGAACATTTGAAGTTCCATGTCATCTGCAAATCAATCAGCGGGTGATAAAATTTACACTTCTCTGCATAATCTATCCTTGGGTGGGAAATAATGATGTGTATTTCTATTTCTCTGTGGGGTTTACTGTATAATTACATTGATTTAAAATCATTCTACTTTTGAGGGTGGGCAGGTGCCCCTTATAATGGCATATATATATATATATTAATAATTAGCTTGTACATATATATGCTTTAAGCTTGGAATATGCACATAATAGGGATGAATTATTTTGCCACTTGCTGTTTTAGAATAATGTTTTGCACTCTCAAATCATTTTAAGAGTATTTAGGTGATTTATGTTCACCAGAAATGCGTGATTGCAAAATGTGTTTTTAGTTTAAAGACGTTATTTTAAAATTCACTTTCTAAATTTATCTTTATGTTAAAGAAGTGATATCTAAATGCATTTTCATGTTAAAAGGTGCAATTTCTAAATGCATTTTCAAGTTAAAAAGGTGCAATTTTTAAATGTAATTTTATGTTAAAGCACATGTTGATTTATTTCTAGAATGTTTTTAAAAGAAAAATACATTTTGAATTAATGCCTTTTATTTTAAAGCCACGGTCTGTTATCATGCTTTTATTTTATTTTATTGAATCTAATGTGTTTCCTGAAATACTTTTTTTAAAAAAAAGGAATGTCAAATGTTTTTTCTAAGACTTTTAAAAGGACATGGGAAGACCAAATGTATTTTCTAATTACGCTGGCGTTTCAAAAAATCTCTAATTTGAAAATTTCAAATGTCTTTTCTAAAGACTTTTAAAAGGATATAGGAAGGTCAAATATTTATTTTAATCATGCCGGTCTTAGAAAAACCTCTAATAGGGAAATGGCAAATGTTTTTTCTAATCACGGGGTCTTACATAAAAAAAAAAACAACTCTAATATTTGGAGTTTTTTTATTTTTTTGGTTAGCAGGCGTCCATATTTTTTGGATAGGAGGAAACGAAAGCAAATCACCCCATAGCGGGCTCTTTCAAAAGTCACGTCAGCTTCATCTACCAGCAACTCGACTCTGGGACTTATTCTTGGGCGGGTATGATATACCGTTTGTTAATGTATTTCTTTAATAATATTTTATTATACATATATATATATATATCTTGTCTCAATAAAAAAAGTTGATCATATTATGTTGAAATCTACACGTCTAAGAATAGAAAAGTCAGCAACCCGCAAGGAGTGTGGATCATTTGAAAAGCCAGAAATGTTCAACTTTCTAGGATTACCTGCTCCGCTGTCTCATATTGAAATCTAGACGTTTAAGATAGGACTTCGTCTTCATGTCGTGATAATGCTACTAAAGGGTCCTCTCTCATGTTTATATAATCCACTTAAACATGAATTAATAATAGGATCATTTAATCATAAATTCACAGAATATTTCAAAATTATTATAAGATACAAGTCCAAACAAATTAATGCGTGAATTGGGTGAAAAATAAATCATATTTAGGGTATTTTTGTTATTTGAAAAATAAAAAAAAAATGATAACTCATTAAAAAAGACTTGTGGGCAAAAAATAAACATAACCAATTATCCTTTTAAGCTCAAAGATAAAAATTGCTTAGACTTCACACTAATATAAGTATCTTTTTGAAAGAATTTACACTAATTAACTCTTAATAATACTAACTTTGATTAAATCTTAACAAAACACAATTGCAGTATTAATTTATTTTAAATTTTTTCGAACATATATGCACTAAACAAAATTATTTACGGATGAACTGTAATTAAATTTAAATTACATCTGGTTCTATAAAAATTGTTTGTAATACATTTATTGAGATATATATTAATTGTAGCATCAGAACCGGTCAGCACAATGACGGAACAAATGACTAGCCTACTCCATAATTTCTCTCCTCCAAGAAATGATTTTGAATAAACAAATCATTTGGTAAAATAAGCTGATTCCCCAGTCAATGTACATTAAAAAAGTATTCCCAGTCAATGTACAGTAAAAAAGTATCTAAGGAACTTAATAAGAAAGATTGAAATGGAAACTGCATGGAAAGTTGAGAGCTCCCAGAATTGTCCAATTATAAATGTTCTTACAACTTCTCACCTGGAAACCCAGAATCCCAGAGATGGCTTCTTCAGCACTTCCACAGCTTCGTTCTCTCTTCCTTCTGCTTCTTTTTGCTCTCTTTCCGGTTGTTTTTGCCGTCAGTGAATCTGACTGCGGCATAAATTTGGGAGATTCGTTATCTGCAGGAGACAACTCTTCATGGAAATCCAGCTTAGGTGAATTTGCCTTTGGATTTCGACCTCCGGATCCCCAAAGCAATGCAAATGTATTCTTGCTAGCCATCTGGTTTGACAAGATACCAGCCAAAACTATAGTTTGGTTTGCAAATGTTGATCCAGTACCTAAAGGATCAAAAGTTACACTGACCGATAGTGGGGAGCTTATACTCTATAATTCGTCAGCAGTGATATGGAAGGCTGAAACCAAAAGCGGTACCACATCCACCTGCGCTGCTATGCTCGATTCTGGGAACTTCGTACTGGTGAATGGATCTAATCCTGTGTGGGAGAGCTTCAAACATCCCACTGATACAATCTTGCCTACCCAGATACTGGGCATGGATAGCAAGCTCACGTCTCGCCAATCTGAGACAAACTACAACAAGAGCCGATTCCAGCTCATTATGCAGGGTGATGGCAATCTGGTGCTTTATACAGTAGCTATGCCAACCGAAGCCATCTACGGGGCTTACTGGGCTAGTGGAACCCAGCACAATCCCAATAATCGCTCCAATTTTCAGCTGATATTTGAGGAGGCCGGATACATTAATATAACAAAAGGGCGGGAAACAATATACACCTTTCCCACAACAAATATGGTTTCAACTTCAAGCCAAGATTTCTATCATATGGCTAGGATTGATCCTGATGGAGTCTTCACGTTATATAATTACCCAAGAAAGGGCAGCACAAGTGGCGGAACCTGCACTTCATCCTGGAATATTGTGCAAAAAATTCCAGATGACATGTGTGTGATATTGAGGGATCTTGGCAGTGGGGCTTGTGGATACAACAGCTATTGTGAAAATATAGAAGGGAGGCCGAGTTGTTCGTGCCCAGATGGGTACTCATATTTGGATCCATTTGACAAAGGAAAAGGCTGCAGACCAGATTTTCCAGTGCCCAGTTGCCAAAAGGATGGGTGGGAAGCAAATATTGACCTTATAGAGTTTAAGGAATTGAACAACATAGACTGGCCATTAACAGATTATGATCTTCAGATTGGAGATGAAGTGGACATAGAAGAGTGTAAACAATACTGCCTCAAAGATTGTTTCTGTGCCGTCGCCATTCATGTTGAGAATAAATGTTGGAAGAAAAAGTTTCCTCTTTCCAATGGAAGAAAATCGAAAAATGTCGATCGAACTGCCATCATCAAAGTACCAAATGCAAATGCTACAAAGCTTCATCTCTTGGAAACCTGCCAAAATCAGTCAAAAGACCAGTCCACCTTGATCCTCGTCGGATCAATAATTCTCAGCAGCTCTGTATTTCTCAATTTCCTTCTGTTGTTAGCTATTTCTCTGGCTGTTTGCTTCTCGTATCATAAGAAACTGCTGAATTTGCAGTCTGTTTCAAACACATCTGCAATGAATGTAAGAAGCTATGCATACAAAGAGCTTGAAGAAGCAACTGGCGGCTTCAAGCAGAAACTTGGAAAAGGTGGTTTTGGAAGTGTTTATAAAGGGGTCTTACCATCTGATCCTAAGAGGTTTATTGCTGTCAAGAAGTTGGATAAGCTGGTACAAGAAGGTGAGAAGGAATTTAAAACAGAAGTAAGTGTGATCGGCCAGACTCACCACAAGAATTTGGTCCGTCTGCTTGGTTATTGCGACGAGGGGGAGCACCGGCTTTTGGTATATGAATACATGAGCAATGGCTCCTTAGCAAGCCTTCTGTTTGGGATCTCTAGGCCTGATTGGAACCAAAGAGTACAGATTGCATTCGGAATTGCAAGAGGGCTAATGTATTTACATGAAGAGTGCAGCACCCAGATAATCCATTGTGATATAAAGCCACAAAACATACTCTTGGATGAGTACTTCACGCCCAGAATTGCAGACTTCGGATTAGCAAAGCTTTTGTTGGCCGAGCAGACTCGAACTGCACGTACAGGCATAAGAGGGACAATCGGGTACTTTGCTCCTGAATGGTTTAGGAAGGTGTCCATCACGGTTAAAGTTGATGTTTATAGCTTTGGCGCCATGTTACTAGAGATCATTTATTGCAAGTCAGCTGTTGAATTTGCAATGGGAAATGAAGAGCAAGCACTAATAGATTGGGCCTATGACTGCTATTGCAAGAAAAAATTAGATAAGTTGGTTGAAAACGATGAGGAAGCAAGGAATGACATGAAGAGACTTGAGAGGCTGGTGCAGGTGGCAATATGGTGCATTCAAGATGATCCTTCACTAAGGCCCTCAATGAGAAAGGTTACACAAATGCTCGAGGGAGTGATTGAAGTTTCAATTCCTCCACGTCCTATTTAGTACATGTTGAAAGACAAAAGTACAGTGGGAAGGTCTCACTGTTATACTTTCGTTCAAATTCTGAGTATTCTGCAAGATCCACTACCGGGTGAGACCTTCCACTTGATTTTTTTCCATGTTGAACGGCCAATCTTTATTTTACCAAACCATCTATTCATGAACACACCTATTGTAGTTTCACTTTGCAGTCTTTTTTCAGTTCTACTAGTAAATAATGATTACACATGTTTGTCATCAATAATGGATTCTCGAACGCTCTGCTATACCAGTCGAGCATTGTCAAAGAAATCCATGTCTGCAATTTCAGAACTGTGACCTCTATTTTATTAATGAATGATTCAGAAAAGAAGTGTGTGTCTCTAGCTGACAGTTCTTAATAGACCATGTTACTCCTTACAGTAACGGCACAAAACATACTCTAATTGCTCAAAAATGACTAAATTTTGACAGTTGGGAAGTAAATGATGTTGGGACAGAGCATCAGACATGCAGTTTAGAAAGAAAACTAACAGAAAAGGCGGCCTCGAATGATACTGGTCATCCATTTTAAAAATCAATAGAGACGCTAAAAGTTCGTACTTCGTATAGCCTTGCTCTTTTCACCATCATCAGAAACAGATTTATCAAAAATATAGAAAAATTCTTTCATGAAAGTGACGAATGTCTACGAACAATTCAACACCGCGAGCAACCGAGTAGGAATGGCAATGGGGCGGGGACTCGACTCCTACTCCACCCTGTGTAAATGGTGCCTCCCCATCCCCTCCCCGCCCAGCCATCGCAGCCTCAACCCGGGACAGATTCAGTAACAGATATATCAACAGTATTCATATGCAACATCATAATCGACAAGATAAATATAGAGAGAAAGTAGCCATTTTAGAAAGACAATGTGAACAAAAGAACAAGACGGCTTTATGTTCAAAATAGTGCCTAACAATTAGAAATAGAAGCTTTGTCTATTCGAAGAACAAAGAGACAAAATTGCACATTATCAAAGTAAGATGGTGGATGATAGAAAAAAAAAGATAGAGAGAGAATGAATCCAAACAAGAAAGTTAGAAGAGAGGTAGACGATCGGACGGAGGTGTACCTAAAGAGAGAAAAGAGTTGTACTTGAAGCAACAACGGCAGCGAGATGAATGTTGGCTAATTAAACTAAACTCAAGTTTTTAAATTTGATTTATTGAATTCTAATAATATTTAGAGTCTTTTTATATAGTTTAATTATAATTGACTAATTATATAGTTTAATTATAATTGACTAATTTTTTAATGAAAGTTAATTTTTTAATTATAATTAATTAAGATATATTAGTTTGTATAAGATTAGATGTCCTAATCAATATAAGATTAGATGTCTTCTTTAAGCTTAGAACCTGCACTGTGAGAGTGTGTGTGTTTATGTAGCAAGTCGAATTGTGGCTGTCATAATTGTGTGGGCTTATAAATCCGAGAGTCATGGGAGATTATGCTAGTATATCTGTGAATGTGAAATTTTATACTACTTAAATAAAATAATAGAAGTTTACTTTGTGATTAAAAAATAAAACAATTCCATCTTCTTGTTTTTTATTTTTTTATTTTTTCTACTTTGTTTCTTTTTAGTTTTACAATTGGTATCGAAGCGATTTTAAATCCTACATTTAATATCAAAATAATTTTTAAGTCCTGCAAAGAATGATCAGAGCTCGGGGATCTCGGCCAGCGACAGTGTGGATGATAGGATCTTGGCAACTAGAACTTGGTGATTGAAGCAGTGACGCTGAGGGAACGACTGTAGATCACCGGAAGGGAGGGGCGTCAGGAAGAGCACATGCCTAGAATGTTCTCACTTCTCGAACCTGGACGTGAATTATGACCTTTTATATGGCTGGGTATTTTAGATATTACCTAAAATTTAAGGAGTATTTATTAGGTTAATTACACTTTATTAATTGTACCGATTTTAAACAAGGTTATCAATTATCAATTATAATAATTTAATTTTAATTAATATCAATTACAAATAACTGTTCCAAATTAATTATATTTTAATGCTTTATAATTTTATATGAGTTTTCAAATAATATTCTGTAATTATATACGAATTTCAAATAAGGTCCTATAATTTTATACAAATTTTAAATGAGGTCTTATAATTTTAATGCATTAATAATTGTTGTTAAGAATTTGGAATGATCATTAATGGTCATTTGTACTTGATCTCGATTGAAATGAAATTAAAAATTAAGAAACCAAGGTCCTATTTGGTTACCAACTCCAAACCAATTTTAAAATTTTTTTTTCCAAAAACTTGTTTGGTTAAAACAATTTTGAAACTCATTCTATCTTTTCTAACTTTTTGAAACAAGCAACTTTTTAAAATTTTTGATTTGACAATGATATTAATATATATTATATTATAATATATATTATACATATAAAATATTATTTTATAATATGCCAAACTTATGATATATAACTTTAATTTTAAAAAATATTATATAATTTAATAATTAATATATGTTATATTAATGAATCGAATTTGTTAAATCTTGTTATTTTTATTAAATTAATTATTAAATTTGAATAAAATTAAATTTTTTATATCATATTTAAGTAAATGTATTAAATTCCGATCACATTTTTAAGAATATTAAAAATTATGAAAATAAAGATCATGTAATAAAGATCATGTAAGCCATGCCTTTAATTGGATGACCGTTTCTTATAAAAAAAATAATAATAATCAAGGTTTACCAATATATAATAATAATTTTGAAAAAATAAAAAAATTTGAATGGACTAATGAACTAAGCACGCGGCAGGAAACAACAAATATATCCGTTAGCTTGGCTTGTCAATGGATCAATGTTGGATGTTTACCTGATAGTAATTTAGATAAAATCTTTTGAAAAATATTTTAAAAAATTTTGTAATTAATTTTTTAAAAATTATAAAAATGTATTTCGATATGATAATCTAAATTAAAAAAAAAAAAATTAATTTCAAAACACATATCCTATAATTTGAAATTAAAAATCTTATTTTAAAAACATAATCAAATATAACTTACTTTTTTATCTTTTTTCAAATTAATCAATCCAAACAATAGTTCAAATTCTAAGAAATTACTTAAAAACATTTCTCAAAAAAAAATTTCTTAAAACTCTAACTCTAAAAACTATCCAAACAAAACCTAAATTGTTACAATTGATAATCGATAATATTATTTGAAATCGGAATAAAACTTTAAGATACTAAAATATAATTAACTCAATTTATTGCATTTATTATATAAATGAGCAGGACATGACGACCTTCGCCAACTCTACCCAAAACTCATCACAGGATTATATTGTGTCTCCAAAAATTCGTTTCATCTAGTCTCTTATTTAACTCTTTTCAAACTTATATATATATATATATATATATATAAACAAAAACAAGGATTAAGATTTTTTTCTATTTTTCCTTAATGTATGCTTGTCATGCATCTAAGATATTTTAAAAAAAATTGGGAAAAGAATAAGGGAGAGGAGTCTTGTCCACATAAAAACTTATAATACATACATAAATACGTTGAAGGTATAAACAAAACCGAATACTTAAATTGTGATAATAAGAGCATTTCTAATATCAAATGTTATTAGAACATACATAATTACGTTGTTACGTTGGATTAAATTATATAGTACTAGAACCCTAAGGAGTTAGTCGAGCGAAAAAAACTTAAGAATTAAAATTTAAGGTCTCAAATTGAAGTTTTCTTTAGGACTATTGACAGAATCATATCTTTCCCAAATTATGGGTTGCATAAAATCAGGGATTTTTATTTCATTATTTGTAACTTTCCATATTTTGTTTCATTGTACACCTATATATTTTGTAAAGGAGAATACAAAAAATATATACGAGAATTATTCAATTCCTTGTTTCTTAACATGGTATCAGAGCCAATTCTTTTCTCACACGCCTGTTTTTAGGTTTTCCTTCCCTGTTCCTCTCATCTTTCAGTCGCAGCCGCAGCCGCAGCCGCCTGCTTCTTTCCTGTTTTTTCTTTCTCTTCTCAGCCAAGTCTCTCCTTTTCTTCTCTTCTCCAAGCCGTCATTTTTGACTTCTTCTTCCTGCTTCTTTCCCTCCAGCAAATCTCCCTTTTTTTCCTCTTTTTTCCCAAGCCATTTTTTTTTTACTTTTTCTTCATCTTTTTATCTTCATCCAGCAGCAGTATTTCTTCTTTTCTTTCGGCAGCACCATGGCTGAATCATCAATCCCAAATCTCCCTTCTCCTTATCTTCTTCATCCCTCAGATTCCCCAAGCTTAACCCTTGTCAATGGACTCTTCACTGGCGACAACTACCCTCAATGGAAAAGAGCCATGACACGAGCCCTCAATGCCAAAAACAAACTCGGTTTTGTTGATGGTACTCTCCAACGCCCTGATCCTACCAAACCTGAATACACCCAATGGAACCAAACAAAGGATATGGTACTTACTTGGATCCTTAATTCTATCAACCCCTCTCTTGCCACTTCTCTTGAATATCATACCGATCCACGTGATGTTTGGGTTGATCTTTCCTCTCGATTCTCTCATGGAAATAATGTCCGCCTTTATCAACTCAAACGGACCCTTTCTTCCCTACAACAAACCACCAATTCAGTTCATGATTACTACAACTGCATGAAACAAATTTGGGATGAACTTGGTCACCTCCAACAGAGTATTGATCTCAAAGCTTTGCAGCAGCAAGCTGATGATGAAAAGGTGTTCCAGTTCCTCCTAGGTCTCAACGATTCCTTCGCCTCACTCCGCACTCAAATCTTGGCCATGGATCCACTTCCACCCATCGGCAAAGTCTTCTCCATTCTGTTTCAAGAAGAGCAACAACGACTGCTCAACATTCGCCCATCAGAAACCATAGCCCTGGCCGTGCGACCTGGTGGGCACCCAAAATCTTCATTCAAGTGCACGGCTTGCGGCAAGGAAGGCCACACCCGATATCGTTGTTGGACCATCGTGGGTTATCCTCCTGGTCGTAACCCGAGATCCACGAACCCACTCTCTATTCTCGGTCAGCCCCCATCCAAGATCAATCAGATCGCCGTGGCTCCCGCGTCCTCAAGTCCAGTACTCGGCTTGTCACCAGAGTTATACCAGAAACTTCTCAGCATGCTCGCGCCATCCCCATCTCCGATTGAGTCCTCCTCAGTCAACTTCATTGGTAATCTCTTCTCCCCTCAACTTACTTTTTCTTTCGATCGGCATCTCCATTGGGTGGTAGATAGTGGCGCAAGCCACCATATCTGCCATCACAAGGATGCTTTCACCGATCTACAGCCCCTCGCAACCCCTCATTCCATTCGGCTTCCCACGGGTCAAGATATCCCCGCCGAGGGTCTTGGCACTTGTATTCTCTCCCCATCTCTTACTCTCACTCAAGTTTATTTTGTTCCTCTTTTAACCTTTAATTTATTATCTGTTTCCCAAATTGCCCTTCATAATTCTTACACTATTACTTTTTCTTCTCATAATTGCTTCTTTCAGGACCCACAATCGATGAAGCTGATTGGAGCGGGTGATCTATGCAATGGGCTTTATGTGTACCGTCCCGAACCCCCTATGGTTTTTGCTGCTCACTCCACTGCTAATAAGACTCTATGGCATCAACGCCTAGGCCATCCCTCAAGTTTTATTATTCCTAATGTTTTAGACTCCCCTTGCATTCTTTCTGATTGTGATGTTTGTGCTCGTTCAAAGCACACAAGATTACCCTTTCCCAAATTTGCTAATAAAAGTGATTCTGCTTTTAACCGGATTTTTTGTGATATTTGGGGTGGCTATCACACTCCCTCCTTATGTGGAGCCCATTATTTTCTTACAATAGTAGATGATTTTTCCCGCACTACTTGGATCTATTTAATGCGTTTCAAATCTGAAACTTACACTCATTTAACGCATTTTTTTGCTCTTGTCAAAAATCAGTTTAATACCACTGTTAAAATCATTCGAACTGATAATGGCCAAGAATTTCACTCTCATCCATTTCAAACATATCTCCTTGACCATGGCATTATTCATGAACGTACTTGTGTTGACACTCCTCAACAAAATGGCGTTGCGGAGCGTAAACACCGGCACCTTCTTAATGTTGCCCGCAGTCTTCGCTTTCAAGCTCACTTCCCCCTTCCTTTTTGGGGTGATTGCGTTCTCACTGCTGCATACCTCATCAATCACACTCCTAGTCGTATTCTTCACAATAAATCACCCTTTGAGGTTCTTTTCAACAAACCACCCCACTACGATCATCTTCGTGTTTTTGGGTGTCTTTGTTATGCACAAACTCTCCGTGCTCATCGTGATAAATTTTCCCCCCGTGCCACTAAATGTGTCTTTCTTGGGTACCCTAGCACCCATAAAGCATACAAACTTTACAACCTTGATACCCAATCCATTTTCTATTCTCGTGACGTCACCTTCCATGAACACCAATTTCCTTTTCAGGATCTTCCTCCCACCACCTCATCTCATTCTC
This sequence comes from Nyssa sinensis, assembly GCA_008638375.1. NCBI lineage: Eukaryota > Viridiplantae > Streptophyta > Magnoliopsida > Cornales > Nyssaceae > Nyssa > Nyssa sinensis. Next base: position 37,316,475 of record CM018052.1, read on the forward strand.
CCTCTTCCATTATTCCTCTTCCCATCCCTGAACCCGTTTTACCCCCTTCTCAACACTCTCCTGACACCCCATCTTCTCCACCTTCCCCCCCTTCACCCCCTTCCTCCCCTTCACTTCCTTCCCCATCTTCCCCTCCACTAGTCTCTCGTCCTCGTCGTCACACTACACGGCCTGCCTACCTTCAGGACTACATATGTCCCACTTTCCACACTGCGCCCACGGCCTCTTCACCTGCTCCAACGGTTTCAGGTACTGCTCATCCCTTATCTGCTTTTCTTTCCTATTCTCTCTTTTCTCCCTCCCATCTTACTTATTTAAATGCTCTCACCATTTGTATTGATCCTTCCTGCTATTCTGATGCTATCCGACACCCTCATTGGCGCGAGGCAATATCCGCTGAGCTCTGCGCCCTCGAAGATAATTCCACTTGGACTCTTGAGCCACTTCCCCCTAGTAAGAACCCCATTGGCTGTAAATGGGTTTTCAAAACCAAACTCAAAGCTGACGGATCCATTGAGAGGTATAAAGCCTGATTGGTTGCCAAGGGCTACACTCAAGTTGAAGGTCTTGACTATCATGAGACTTTTGCTCCGGTTGCCAAAATGACCACTGTCCGCTGCTTATTGGCAATCGCTGCAACAACCCATTGGCTCATTCATCAGCTTGACGTCAACAATGCCTTCTTGCACGGTGATCTTGATGAAGAGGTCTACATGACCCCACCCCCCGGCTATTGTCCTCAAGGGGAGACCCGTGTTTGTCGCCTCCGAAAGTCCCTATATGGTCTCAAGCAAGCCTCCCGCAACTGGTTTTTCAAACTAACTACTGTACTTCTTGATGCAGGTTTTCGCCAATCTCAGGCTGATCACTCATTGTTCACTCTTGTCACTCCCACCAGCATCACTATTGTTCTTGTATATGTTGACGACATCTTAGTTGCAGGCAATGCGTTATCTCAAATTCAGGTTTTCAAGGACCTTCTCTCCACTCATTTCAAAACAAAGGATCTTGGCTCTCTCAAGTTCTTTCTTGGCCTCGAAGTTGCACGTTCTTCTGCAGACATTTTCCTGAATCAACGGAAATATGCTCTGGATATGCTTTCTGACAGTGGTCAACTTGGTACCCGACCCGCCTCCTTTCCGGTGGAACAACATTTGAAGCTTTCCCCTGACGATGGCTCCTTACTCCCTGATCCTAGCATTTATCGTCGTCTGGTTGGTCGTCTCATTTATTTGACTATCACCCGCCCTGATATTGTTTATGCTGTCAACATTCTCAGTCAGTTCATGCATGCTCCTCGTGTTCCTCATATGACTGCTGCCACGCGTGTTCTCCGTTACATCAAAGGGAGTCCTAGCCAAGGCATTTTTTTCTCTTCCTCCAGCACCACGCATGTTACAGCTTATACTGATTCTGATTGGGCTAGTTGTCCCATCACACGCCGTTCCACCACAGGTTACTTCATCCAACTTGGTACCAGTCCGATCTCATGGAGTACAAAGAAACAGACTACCGTTGCCCGTTCTTCAGTTGAAGCTGAATACCGTGCCATGGCTGTCACCACCTGTGAACTCACTTGGCTTAAGCAACTTCTCACTGATCTTGGCATCTCTCATCCCGAGCCTTTCACCCTCTACTGTGACAATCAGTCTGCACTTCACATTGCCCACAATCTAGTGTTCCATGAACGTACTAAACACATTGAGATCGATTGTCACATCATTCGCGATAAAATTCGCTCCGGTCTCCTCCAAGCAATTCACACTTCTTCACATGAGCAAATTGCAGATATCTTCACCAAGGCTTTAGGCTCCGAACTTTTTCATCATTTCTCACGCAAGTTGGGCATTACGGATCTCCATGCGCCAACTTGAGGGGGCATATTGACAGCATCATATCTTTCCCAAATTATGGGTTGCATAAAATCAGGGATTTTTATTTTATTATTTGTAACCTTCCATATTTTGTTTCATTGTACACCTATATATTTTGTAAAGGACAATACAAAAAATATATACGAGAATTATTCAATTCCTTGTTTCTTAACAAGGACCATTGAAGGTTTGTCCGTTAACTTTAAGGTCCTAAAATTATTTGAACTATGCACAAACAGACTCGGATACTTATTTACCCCCCAAAAAAAAAAAATGCTACAGTAGTAGGATGCTAAGATATGACACTATCGTTTTTTCACAAGAGAAATGACAGTTTATTGGAGCACCGATTTTTGTAGCGTAGTTAAAATTTGGAATTGGCAGTCCATTCGACATTCCCATTTGATTTTAAACTTGGAAGGCACTATTATTATTATCTTATTAAAATTTCAAGAGGTTCCAAACGTTTATAAAATATTAACCCAAACAAAATATATATATATATATATATATATATATATATACACACACACACACACATGTTATAACACAGTTAAATAGAGTGCAGTGATTTGCTAACACTGCTATAACAAAAAATTAATAAACAAAACATCTAAAATGTTTTAGAGCATTAGATGGAAATTGGAAAGCTAACGAAAGAAGTTCACAAAGGAAAGACTTGACTACGTACATATCCAATCTGAAATGTTTAATACTGCAATTTCTATGATTTTTTAATGCTGAGTGAAACTTAGATTGAAATTGAAAGGAACTTTTAGCTAATTAGGCCAATTACGACGGCGACTAAAATTAATGAAAATCAATAAAAATATTAGTAAAAAAAAAATGATGTCCTTAATATTGAGGGTGATGTTAGAGACACAAGTGGCCAAAATTAATTGTGATAAAGATAGTTCAAAATAAAAAAGAATAATGTGTGATTAAATTGAAAAAACGGACTTAACTATAAAATAAAAAAAAATGATGAAACAAGATTTATGTAACTGTCCTCAAAATCTTGGAATAAGAGAATTGAATTGAGGTTAATAAAGATGGGGATGTATAATTACAACATGAGGACTTAATAATCCCCACACATTTTCTTTTTGAATTAAGATTGTAACTGATCTTTGTAATTTCTCTTCTTTTTTTAGTGAGTTGGTCCAAGTTAAGTGCAACATCATTGATTTTAAACTTGAGACCCATTATTTTCTCTTCTTTTCTTAGTGATTTCTTCCAAGTCAAATGCAACATGATTGATTTTAAACTCAAGAAGACTTGTATTTTCTAACATATGTAGATTGTCGAGTTGTTTATTCGCATACAACTTATTCTATATATTCTTGTCCATGTACAAATTTTCGAGTTCTTTCATATACCCTCTCTCGTATTCACGTTAATCATATTGTGAATAACATCATCAGATAAATTTAGTCAAATTGAACTTGTTGCCTTCTTGTCCATCTCAACCCAAATATTCCTACTTATATTCTCAATTTTCGTGGCCTTACCTTGTAGAGCCTTACGAACTCTTTGTTGTATAAGGAGATCTTTTTCCCTTCTTCGTCAAAGAGAGAAACCCTTCTTCCCATTGAATTTCTCAACTTTGTACTTTATGTTTGACATTCTTGCGATTAAAAAAACTTAACTTCGCTGCGATACCACTTGTTAAGCAAGACGTACAACAAAAAGAAAAATTGAAATCGTAAAAAATACACACAAGATTTATGTGATTTGACAGCATACATAAATTTACGAAGAACAGAACAGAACAGGAAGATCAAATCCATTATACACAATAAAAATTACAAACTCTCAAACCTTAACTCTCAAAATGGTCAGAGAATTTTACGCAGCGAAATTACAGTCACACCTTATCACAAAAGAGTAGTTGACTAGGCATGCGGCATGGGCAGATTCAAAGGGTGGTAAAAGGGGGCCATAGCCTCTAAAAATCTGAAAACAAAAAGATAATAACTAATTCCAATAAAAAAAATCTCTTCTTATTCATTAATATCTCTCCATTACAATTTTATCACATATTATATAATTTTACTTTTCAATTAAAATTAAATAATACATGATATTAAATTTCAATTTTGCCTCACTAGCTCCAATTTCTAGGTCTGCCACAGGCCAGAGGAAAAAATGCAATTCAATGGCAGTCGTCTAGGGTGGCTTGTTTGTCTGTGATTTCCTTTCTAATGGTATTTGTGTATCTCCCATGGATGAGGCATTGAATTGTGAGCCATTTGGTCTCTTTGGTGCCGGGACGAGTCCTGCAATTTAGTTTGGAAAGGCAAGATTTTTATTTAATATTTTACCATAAATTTAAAATATTAATATTGATTAGTAATATTTTAATAAGGTTATTAATTTATTGATATAATAAAATTATAAATTAGACAAGAGTCCAACTAAAAAAAAGACATTAAAGAAAATTAGATTATACAAAAAAATTCTAAAATATTGATAGAAGTCTTGTTGAAGAATCAAATTAAAAAAAAAAAGTCTAGTGGTAGTGGGTCTATGGTAGTGACGTTCCTAGTTTGGTAAGAAAGCATTAATTTTTTTTTATAATTATATAAATTAGTTTGTGACATGTAATGTAAATGATGTCATGATAAATTTTATTTTTTAAAAGATAAGTCATATATTAAAAAATGATTTATACGAGTAAGAAAAAATTTCATGCATCTTTACTACTAGACTTTTTTTTCCCAGTTTGGTATTAAATTTTTTTTTTTTTTTTGTGATGGTACGATTTTTTTTTTAATAGTGCTCGGCTCCAAATCAGATGGGGGAAACCTCTTCTTATACACGTATGTGTCACAATCTTAAAAGGCCATATATACAATGTGTATATATATTATGTGACTATTTAATTTTAATTAAAAAATAAAATTAAAAAATACATGAGCATTGCATATGTGATAAATTATAATTAAGATACGTACTTGGGTGGAAATAAGTTATTTCTACCGAACTTGAAACTAAGTATTATCTAAAATGGACTGTGCTTAATTCCAAACCAAATAGAAAAAATTTCTTTCTACTTGTGTACGTATTATAATTTTAATATATTATATATGCAATTATATGTATAATTTACTATTTAATTTTAATTAAAAAATTTTAAAAAAAATTTTAAAAATTTATATATATATATTATATATATGATAAATTATAATTGAAATACGTACCTAAATATTGTCCGAATAGAAGAGACAGCAACTTGCAAGGTGTGTGGATCATTTGAAAAGCCAGTGAAAAAGAAATATATTTCATATAAACCCATAATGATTCCTCCAACTATATTTCTCTTAAGACAAGTGAGAAATGATCTTCTTGTCTCTAAAATTAATTTAGAATTTCGGAATTCTCGAGCCCTTCTTTTTCTTGCAGTAATCAAAGTTCTTTTTTTTATTGTCTTGTCACAAAAGTCCCAATAAAAAAAAAGGTAAGAAAAGAAAACCCTGGTTCAATACCGTAGTCCACATAGATTAACTTGTCATTCAGTTAGAGTGCAGCATTATCTATTTCGTCTTTTTCATATTTTTCTCCACTGAGGTAAAAATTATCATCAGGTGACAATGACATCCGTTGAACAGGCAGCTCTTGTGGAATACCTACTTATATGTGCATACATAAACATGTGTGTGGATCAATGCCGACAAATGCTCAATTTATTGGTGAAAGGTTAAGCACATATTGACAAAGATGAAAGGGAATTCAAAAACAAATAATAAAAATAATTTAACTATAATAAACTAAACATAGATTTCCCTCCGGCTAACGTTATTGATGCCCAAAGTGTCAGGTTGCTGGCCGGCTAAACACTATTAACAGCTATAGTAAAGGTCCTAGAGGAAAACATTATTCTATGAAAATAAATAAAAAAAAAAATTCCTACTCTGCCTACCCTACAGATGAATATATAAGCTAGTGTATATATTATATTTGGTACATGTTAAAACCTTGTTGCATATCTGCACCACCTAAGATTTCTTGTCACCACTGGTCAGCAGCTTCCTAACTAAAGAGTTAGTTTCGCAGGGCAGGTGGGGAATCACAGGGCAGTCCAAACAAATTAATGCGTAAATTGGGTAAAAAATAAATCATATTTAGGATATTTTTGTTATTTGAAAAATAATAAAAAACCATAACTCATTTAAAAAGACTTGGGCCAAAAATAAACATAGCCAATTATCCTTTTAAGCTCAAAGATAAAAATTGCTTAGACTTCACACTAATATAACTATCTTTTTGAAAGAATTTACACTAATTAACTCTTAATAATACTAACTTTGATTAAATCTTAACAAAACACAATTGCAGTATTAATTTATTTTAAATTTTTTCAAACATATATGCACTAAACAAAATTATTTACGGATGAACTATAATTAAATTTAAATTACATCTGGTTCTATAAAAATTGTTTGTAATACATTTATTGAGATATATATTAATTGTAGCATCAGAATCGGTCAGCTCAATGACGGAACAAATGACTAGCCTACTACATAATTTCTCTCCTCCAACAATAATCAAATCATTTGGTACAATAAGCTGATTCCCAGTCAATGTACAATAAAAAAGTATTCCCAGTCAATGTACAGTAAAAAAGTATCTGAGGAACTTAATAAGAAAGATTGAAATGGAAACTGCATGGAAAGTTGAGAGCTCCCAGAATTATCCAATTATAAATGTTCTTACAACTTCTCACCTGGAAACCCAGAATCCCAGAGATGGCTTCTTTAGCACTTCCACAGCTTCGTTCTCTCTTCCTTCTGCTTCTTTTTGCTCTCTTTCCGGTTGTTTTTGCCGTCAGTGAATCTGACTGCCGCATAAATTTGGGCTATTCGTTATCTGCAGGAGACAACTCTTCATGGATTTCCAGCTCAGGTGAATTTGCCTTTGGATTTCGACCTCCGGATCCCCAAAGCAATGCAAATGTATTCTTGCTAGCCATCTGGTTTGACAAGATACCAGCCAAAACTATAGTTTGGTTTGCAAATGTTGATCCAGTACCTAGAGGATCAAAAGTTACACTGACCGATAGTGGGGAGCTTATACTCTATAATACTTCAGACACAGTGATATGGAAGGCTGAAACCAATAGCAGTACCACATCCACCTGCGCTGCTATGCTCGATTCTGGGAACTTCGTACTGGTGAATGGATCTAATCCTGTGTGGGAGAGCTTCAAACATCCCACTGATACAATCTTGCCTACCCAGATACTGGGCATAAATAGCAAGCTCACATCTCGCCAATCTGAGACAAACTACAACAAGAGCCGATTCCAGCTCATTATGCAGGGTGATGGCAATCTGGTGCTTTATACAGTAGCTATGCCAACCGAAACCATCTACGGGGCTTACTGGGCTAGTGGAACCCAGCACAACCCCAATAATCGCTCCAATTTTCAGCTGATATTTGAGGAGGCCGGATACATTAATATAACAAAAGGGCAGGAAACAATATACACCTTTCCCAAAACAACTATGGTTTCAACTTCAAGCCAAGATTTCTATCATATGGCTAGGATTGATCCTAATGGAGTCTTCACGTTATATAATTACCCAAGAAAGGGCAGCACAAGTGGCGGAACCTGCACTTCATCCTGGAATATTGTGCGAACAGTTCCAGATGACGTGTGTGCGATATTGAGGTATCTTGGCAGTGGGGCTTGTGGATACAACAGCTATTGTGAAAATAAAAATGGGAGGCCGAGTTGTTCGTGCCCAGATGGGTACTCATATTTGGATCCATTTGATAAAGGAAAAGGCTGCAGACCAGATTTTCCATTGCCCAGTTGCCAAAAGGATGGGTGGGAAACAAATATTGACCTCATAGAGTTTAAGGAATTGAACAACACAGACTAGCCATTAACAGATTATGATCTTCAGATTGGTGATGAAGATCATGAAGTGAACATAGAAGAGTGTAAACAATACTGCCTCGAAGATTGTTTCTGTGCCGTCGCCATTCATGGTGACAATAAATGTTGGAAGAAAAAGTTTCCTCTTTCCAATGGAAGAAAAACGAAAAATGTCAATCTAACGGCCATCATCAAAGTAGCAAATGCAAATGCTACAAAGCTTCGTCTCTTGGAAACCTGCCAAAATCAGTCAAAAGACCAGTCCACCCTGATCCTCGCCGGATCAATAATTCTCAGCAGCTCTGTATTTCTCAATTTCCTTCTGTTGTTAGCTATTTCTGTGGCTGTTTGCTTCTCGTATCATAAGAAACTGCTGAATTTGCAGTCTGTTTCAAACACATCTGCAATGAATGTAAGAAGCTATGCATACAAAGAGCTTGAAGAAGCAACTGGCGGCTTCAAGCAGAAACTTGGAAAAGGTGGCTTTGGAAGTGTTTATAAAGGGGTCTTACCATCTGATCCTAAGAGGTTTATTGCTGTCAAGAAGTTGGATAAGCTGGTACAAGAAGGTGAGAAGGAATTTAAAACAGAAGTAAGTGTGATCGGCCAGACTCACCACAAGAATTTGGTCCGTCTGCTTGGTTATTGCAACGAGGGGGAGCACCGGCTTTTGGTATATGAATACATGAGCAATGGCTCCTTAGCAAGCCTTCTGTTTGGGATCTCTAGGCCTGATTGGAACCAAAGAGTACAGATTGCATTCGGAATTGCAAGAGGGCTAATGTATTTACATGAAGAGTGCAGCACCCAGATAATCCATTGTGATATAAAGCCACAAAACATACTCTTGGATGAGTACTTCACGCCCAGGATTGCAGACTTCGGATTAGCAAAGCTTTTGTTGGCCGAGCAGACTCGAACTGCACGTACAGGCATAAGAGGGACAATCGGGTACTTTGCTCCTGAATGGTTTAGGAAGGTGTCCATCACGGTTAAAGTTGATGTTTATAGCTTTGGCGCCCTGCTACTAGAGATCATTTGTTGCAAGTCAGCTGTTGAATTTGCAATGGGAAATGAAGAGCAAGCACTAATAGATTGGGCCTATGACTGCTATTGCAAGAGAAGATTAGATAAGTTAGTTGAAAACGATGAGGAAGCAAGGAATGATATGAAGAGACTTGAGAGGCTGGTGCAGGTGGCAATATGGTGCATTCAAGATGATCCTTCACTAAGGCCCTCAATGAGAAAGGTTACACAAATGCTCGAGGGAGTGATTGAAGTTTCAATTCCTCCACGTCCTATTTAGTACATGTTGAAAGACAAAAGTACAGTGGGAAGGTCTGTTATACTGTCGTTCAAATTTGAGTATTCTGCAAGATCCACTACCGGGTGAGACCTTCCACTTGATTTTTTTCCATGTTGAACTGCCAATCTTTATTTTACCAAACCATCTATTCATGAACACACCTATTGTAGTTTCACTTTGCAGTCTTTTTTCAGTTCTACTAGTAAATAATGATTACACATGTTTGTCAGCAATAATGGATTCCTGAACGCTCTGCTATACCAGTCGAGCATTGTCAAAGAAATCCATGTCTGCAATTTCAGAACTGTGACCTCTATTTTATTAATGAATGATTCAGAAAAGAAGTGTGTGTGTGTGTGTGTGTGTGTGTTAATAGACCATGTTACTCCTTACAGTAATGGCACAAAACAGACTCTAATTGCTCAAAAATGACTAAAATTTAACAGTTGGGAAGTAAATGATGTTGGGACAGAGAATCAGACATGCAGTTTAGAAAGAAAACTAACAGAAAAGACAACCTCGAATGACCATCTCGCATCATTTTGAAATTGCCCAACAATGATACTGGTCATCCATTTTAAAAATCAATAGAGACGCTAAAAGTTTGTACTTTGTATAGCCTTGCACTTTTCACCATCATCAGAAACAGATTGATCAAAAACACAGAAAAATTCTGTCATGAAAGTGACGAATGTCTATGAACAATTCGACACCACGAGCAACCGAGTAGGAATGGCAATGGGGCGGGGACCCCGCCTCCGATCCCACCCTGTGTAAATGGTGCCTCCCCATCCCCTCCCCTCCCCGCCATCGCAGCCCCAACCCGGGACACATTCAGTAACAGATATATCAACAGTATTCATATGCAACATCATAATGGACAAGATAAATATAGAGAGAAAGTAGCCATTTTAGAGCTATATATATAGGTTCCAAACGTTTATAAAATATTAACCCAAAATATATATATATATATATAGACACATGTTATAACACAGCTAAATAGACTGCAGTGATTTGCTAACATTGCTATAACAAAAAATTAATAAACAAAACATCTAAAATATTTTAGGGCATTAGATGGAAATTGGAAAGCTAACCAAAGAAGTTCACAAAGTAAAGACTTGACTACGTACATATCCAATCTGAAGTGTTTAATACTGCAATTTCTATGATTTTTTAATGCTGAGTGAAACTTAGATTGAAATTGAAAGGAACTTTTAGCTAATTAGGTCAAACCGCGATTAAAATTAAAGTGATATGATTATGGATAATGAAAATCAATAAAAATATTAGTAAAAAAAATGATTTCTTTAATATTGAGAGTCATGTTAGAGATACAAGTGGCCAAAATTAATTATGATAAAGATAATTAAACATAAAAAAAGAATAATGTGTGACTAAATTGAGAAAACGGATTTTACTATAAAATAAAATAAAAAATGAAACAAGATTTATGTAACTGATCTCAAAACGTTGGAATAAGAGAATTAGAATAAAGTTAATAAAGACAGGGATATATAATTACAACATGAGGACTTAATAATCACCACAAATTTTCTTTTTGAATTAAGATTGTCACTCATCTTTGTAATTTCTCTTCTTTTTTTAGTGACTTGGTCCAAGTCAAGTGCAACATCATTGATTTTAAACTTGAGACCCATTATTTTCTCTTCTTTTCTTAGTGATTTCTTCCAAGTCAAATGCAACATGATTGATTTTAAACTTGAGACCCACTACTTTCTCTTCTTTTCTTAGTGACTTCTTCCTTTTATACATATATATATTTGTAAAAGTTACAAAAATTTCATACGCCCGTCATATAATATAATGACATATAAAGTTTCAGTATCTCATCGGATCTATGTAGGACTCACTATAATGTCAAAATCGTAAAGACCAACACACACATATAACGGACTCGTTGAATAACTTCTTCTATCTTCCAACAAAGACTTGACTATAAAACAGAAAATAATGGGATGTTAGTGGTTATTTTCAAATCTACTTCCTCATATCTCTATTTGTAGTCTGAGATAAAAGATGTGTAGAACAAAGTCACAGTTTCATTCCCTTTCTTTCTGTCAACTTTCTGCAACCAAAGTTCCAGACAAATTTTCAATTGTTTGACCAATTGGTAAATGACCTTGGAAAAGAATGTCCTCTCTTTCTTAAACTGCTTCATATAGTATACCTGTTACTGAAAATTCTTGTGTAGTAATCCAAACACAATGGCAATGGCCTTTTCTAACCTTCATTATCTCTGCCTCTTGATTCTCTCTGTTTCACCAATTTCTGCTGTTGCTCAGACTAATAATGGGACTAGTTTGGGATCATTCCTTCTTGCTTCAGATAACCTTTCTTCATGGCAATCACCATCTGGTGATTTTGCCTTTGGATTTCGACCCCTCGATAATCAAAATCTCTTCTTGCTTGCCATCTGGTTTGACAAAATACCAGATAAAACAGTAGTTTGGTATGCAAATGGAGATAATCCAGCAGCAAAAGGATAAAAAATTGAGCTTACCATGGATGGCCAGTTTACACTTAATGGCCCAGATGCCCAAGTCATCTGGAAAGCTGAGTCTGTCACAAATGGCAATGGAGTTGATTACGCTGCCATGCTCGACGCAGGTAACTTCGTTTGGTTTGACACTGCTTTAACAGTTTGTGCACACTAGGTCCTTACGGAAAGCCAACTTGTCAGTGCCTTCCAGGATTTTCCCTGCAGATCCAACGAACAATTACAGTGCCTGCAAGCAAGACAAAGTACAAAAATGTGAACTTGGAGGTTTAAAGCCAGAGGAACTATATGAAAGTTATGAAGCACCTCACGCAACTTGGCCTGCTTTTTCAAACTATGATCAATTTCCATCATCAAGTGAATCTGACTGTGCCAGATCTTGCTTCAAGAATTGCAATTGTGTGGTGACTATTTTTAGGGATGGGACCTGTTATAAGAAGAAACTGCCACTCGCACATGGCAAGGTGGACCTGAATATGCCTGGGACAGCCCTAGTCAAGGCAGAAATATCCAGATGGAGGGAAGAAATATGTCCAGCGACCTTGACTCTGGTGATATTGGTTTCCTTAGATACTTCAGTGTTTCTCAATTTCTTGTTTGTAGCAACAATTTCTGCACTAGTTTTCTGCTCAAACCCAAAAAAGAAGAAACTTAGTAGATTGTCGAGTATTTTGGAAACAAATCTCCAAAGCTTCACATATGAAGACCTCAGAGAAGCCACAGGTGGGTTTAGAGAAGAACTTGGAAAAGGTTTTTTTGGCACTGTATATAAAGGGGTCATATCTTCATCAAGTTCAAGCAATATTGTAGCAGTCAAGAAGTTAGACAAGTTGGCACAACAGGGTGAAAAGGAATTCAGAACAGAGGTGAGCGCAATAGCCAAATCCCATCACAAGAATTTAGTCAGATTACTTGGATTCTGTGATGAAGGGCCACACGGGATTTTGGTCTCTGAGTTCATGAGTAATGGCACACTGGCTAGCTTCATCTTTGGAATTTTAAAGCCAGATTGGAACAAACGGATCCAAATGGCATTTGGGATTGCAAAAGGGCCCATGTACTGGCACGAGGAGTGTAGCACACAGATTATTCATTGTGATATTAAGCCCCAAAACATCCTCTTGGATGAGTCATTCACGCCGAGGATATCAGATTTTGGATTGGCAAAGCTTCTGATACATACAGCCATAAGAAGGACTAGAGGATATGTTGCACCGGAATGGTTCAGGAGCAAGCCTATTACAGCGAAAGTCGATGTTTATAGCTACAGAGTCATGTTATCAGAGATCATTTGTTGTAGAAAGCATGTTGAAGATGAAAGGGAGAACCAGGAGGAAATAATACTGACTGATTGGGTGTATGACTGTTAAAAAGGTCAAAAATTAGAGAAGCTAGTAAAGAACGATGAGGAGTCTGGAGAGGCTAGTGATGGTGGCGATTTGGTGCATTCAGGAGGATCCATCTTTAAGTCCCTCTATAAAGATGGTTACACAGATGCTTGAAGGATTTGTTGAAGTTTCACCACCCCCATGTCCTTGCCCCTTTGATTCATTTTGTTGAGACTACCCAGATTAAGGAAACATCATTCTCTACTGCCATAGCTCTTTTTTTTTTTTTGCACGTCTTTTGAATCATTTTCACAATTTCTGCTACTGTATTTTAAAATTCTAGAGTAGCGTATGCAGACCTCCAAGGTTTCTAAACTAGGGTATCAGTTCAAGGTTTAGTGGGGTCGATTAGAGGATCAGAAATTTGGAAAGTAATATATTGTGTTAGGGTATATGTGGATGTCCAAGTCTATGTTGTCATCTATAATGTTTTAGGCACAAGCCGAAGAATAAATGGAATATTTCTGAGAAAGGGAGCCAACATACAAATGGACTGAAATAGTGTTGATGATCCTATATATAGATGCTTACTGAAACAAATGAAGTGAAAAAATAGAACTCATTCCAAGATGCTACATAAACACATTTCAGATCGAATCCATACAGGACAGCCCAAAAACAAAATTTATGTATATAAACTTGGTAAATGATAACACAATTGTATTATAAAATATCATAAAAAGAACACAAAACAATTACTTCCCTATAACAAAATTTAATCAAGCATAATGTTAGGTAAACTGGTAGAACCAAGCCAACATACCTGGTTTCAAATTCTGGTGAATATTCATTAATATTATTTCTATCTTTAATGAAGTCGGACTCTGTTATATAAAAGTGTCTCCATTTGAACCCTGTTTATCTGACAATGAGAATGCATCCAACGGAAAAGCGTACATCCTTATCCAAGTTTTTTTTGGTAATTAATTGAGGAATAGGATTAAAAGAAAATAATTACATGGGGGGCATTCCTCCCTGCAGTACAAATCAAAAGAGAAAAAAGGGGGGACTAAAACGGAACCCCAGATGAAAGCTAAAACTGCAGCAACAGAAGCTCAAACAAGAGCAAGCATCCCAAGAACAGTTTCCAGTAGAGAGAGGCCATTTAATTCTGGAAGGTGTTAGGGACTCTCCTCCAGGTAGAAGCTTTAATAGTCACTCCTTGGGAAATTTGTGGGATGACCATGTCAGGGTCAGTAGCTTTCTTTCTCTCCAAAGATAATGTAATGCAGCAGATAAAGAAAGTTTCCTCTGGTTTACCAAGAAGGATTTACCTTTCAAATGATGTATGGCCCATTGAAGCTCTGCAGGCCAGTCTCCAGGGGTTCCAGAGATGAGGCAGTCGAACAAAATGGCTTTCCAGACTTTTGAGGAGAATGAGCAAGAAAAGAAAAGATGGCCGGAATACTCAGCATGGGAACTACATAAGAGGCAATCAGTTGAGATGGGAATGCCCCAGCTGGAAAGTTTGTTTCTGGTTGACAACTTCTTGTTACATAAGAGCTAGGTGATGAAGGAGAACTTGGGCGCAATTTTGGAAGACCAAACAAAATGGGATCAAGGAGCATTATGGAGACAAAATTCTTAAGCTCTGCCAATCTGAATTGGTTGAAAAAGTACCTGAAGGATGAGGTGTCCAGATCACTTTATCTTCTCTAGAAAAAATATTTATCACTTGTCTCATAAAATCACTATCACAACAATTGGCTTTCGCCTTTAGGTTCCATCACTGCTGTCATAGTAATTCATACATTATCCAACAGCTTAGCAAGGGAATAGAGAAGTAAAATATCTCAGCTAAAAACATTGATACTCTCCTTTAGTTCATGTTGTGATAGAACAAATAGAGTTTCAAAGCAGTTACTGGTACTGAAAACTATTCTGAGGCATTAGATTTTTAACATCTCAATGAACGGAATGCCATCAAGCTTTTGATTGAAAAAAATGTTGAAATACTCTGCATTTGTAAGGGTCTTGTACAGAGCCGGGCTTGCGGTCTTGATGAGTTCTTCGACTGGCCCAATATTGGCATCTATGTTGGGATAGCAGAAGGTGACTATTGACAACCTCTCCTTCCATCTGTTCACCACCGCTCTGTGGACCGGCGCTTTGTAAATCCCATTGCTCATCATCTGCATTATTCAGTGAACACCTCATTAATGTAGCAGCTCTCTCTCCATATGTCAAGAGCATTTAAATTTCTGTGAGGCTTATGTGTTGACGCGAAGAAGTGAGGTGAAGTTAAGCTCTTTTTGACGCATTTTTGGAAAATGAATGTGAGTCTTAACTTCTAAGGCCGTATGTGTATTTTTGCATGACCAAAAAAATAAATTGTCTCACGCCAGCAGTTATCCAGTGCAGTTCTCGACTTCTAAGTTCCAATGAACTGAGCCCCGGTGGTGGACAAGTTGACTTTTAGGACTTGTCGTAAACCCGGAGGTCCCGAGATCAATCCAACATGCTTACAGCTCATGGGGTTCAAGGTTTACCTCATGGGCAGAGAGTGGATTAGTCTGGTAAAGCTCAAATACCACTTCCTTTGACCAAAAAAAAGGTATTTTCCAATGAACCGTACACACATTTATAAGTACATCTGTATTATATATTAGTTCTGGCAAATTTCTCATTTTCTATATATGATGTCCTTAATTAGAAAATGAAGAAACATGAAACTTATGCTCAGTGTTTTTGGTTGAGTGTAAAAAGTTTTACACAATTTCTGGGGAAAATGAAAAGAGCTTGAAAAACCTAAAAATGACTTGTGGATTTCTTTTCCGTGAGTCATTTTTCAAATATATGCTCAAAACTTAAATACGGTATACCCAATACGTAAACACATGCATAATGTGTATATATGCATGTATATGCCTATATGTGTGTATGTATATAAATGCACATGTGCAAGTTTATATGTTTACAATTATATACATTTTCATGTATATTCATGTGCATACATGCCTAAATATCAAACTATATGTATGCCAATATAAAAAATTTATATCCACAAATTTTTTTTTTGATAATTGGGTGTCCGGACCAGCTTGCACGCACCTCGACTAATCTCTGGACCCTGAAGTTAACGACCGGACAAACCTCCAATGACCCCAAGGGAGACTCGAACTCATGACCTAGGATTTTAACCCTCAAATTTTTGCTGCTCGGCCAACCCCTTGGGGTTATATCAACATTTATACGCATGCTTATATAAGTATTAATTGTGTATTTTATAAGAATTTGTAAATTACTTTAGAGTTTCAACCATAACACCACAAAAGAAGAAAGAACATGATATTTTCCATGTAAACAGTTTTACATGAAAAATATTTTTAAAAGTAAAACATTTTACATTGAAACAAATGAAGTGTTAACATATACGATGAAGCTTAGGCCTTATGCAAACAAGGTCATGCCTTGGTAGATGCCGTGCTTCTTAAAACACTGATATATATATATATATATATATATATATTTATATTTAACATATTTACAAATTTGTTACATACCTCTATTATGTGACCTGTGTTTACAACAATAGCATCAGCTATAGGTTCAGCAAAGACCCAATGTCCGTCCTTTAGAAACTGTAGTCCTGGAGTGTCACCGCAATCCAGCAAGAGAGTGATCCCAGTATTGTCAGCATGTGGAGAAATCCCAATAACTCGTTCTGGTTGTGGACAAGCAGGGTAACAATTCATCCGTACATTATATTTTCCATCTTGGAAAGCCTCAGAAAATTTTTGTGCCTCAATCCCGAGTGCCATAGCCATGAAACGTAATACAGAAACTGTGACTCGCCTCATATCTTCAGAATAGCTCTCTAACGTAACTCTGATAACATATTTAACATACAAAGAGACATTCTGATTAATTTTCAACACTATCAGGCCATAATAAAGTCATGGTGATTCATAATTTACCTGAATTCTTGAGGGTCATACGGCCAGAAACTCATATTTCTGTTGCGAATGGGAAGAGTTTTGAGATAGATCATGTCACACCACTCTAGCTTTTGTTCTTCAGAGACTACAAATGCTTGGCCATGGCCTTCAAGACTTCCTGGCTTCTGTGCATAGCGTTGCTTTTCTTGTAAAGGAAGGTTGAAGAAATCGTGGATTTGTTTTTTCATGTTACTTAACAAGTCATTAGAAACTCCATGGTTTAGTAACTGGGATATCAAGAAAAAATCAAAGTATGAGGGCTGTTTGGACATTCTAATCCATTAATTGTCCATGCAAGCTACTCACTCTTGAACAGAGGATAATAAATGCTGAAAAATGTAGACCCAAATATGATCATCTTCTATTCTATTAGCAACGAAAGGTGGCAGTTGCAACTTGCAATATAAATTTAGACGAAGCTATACTGACTGAATTTCTACATTAAAATTTCTGGAATGAGGCGGCACCATTGTCACCTTCCACTTCAAAATTGAATAAATATCATTGTTTCTTCAATTTTCAAAGCACCTTCAGCCCCATGATAGCGTCATTCACGGATGTTCTAATGTCCTAGGAAAATTGAGCAAATCCATTTTTGTTTTTTCACATTGGTATATGTATAACTAGGAGTGCAAACCAAATAACCTGTAATTATTAATTAGGTGTTAAAGTTTGCATTTCTTTGAACAAATACAAGTTGTGCTTAAGCTTGGTTCAAGCTCGGCAAAAAATTGTTCACACTCAACCTAGCAAACAGTCTCACAGTTCTCATTCTATTCAACTAGTTAAAATGTCCCTGCTAAATAATTCATAAAACAAAGCTAGTCATGGTATTAGCAAGGCTGATGATCACATTTAGAATCATGTGCACTAACTGGTGTAATGGTATTTGAAAACTCGAGTTTGTTTCAAGAGAGAGGGCGAGGGGGGAGTTTACAAGTCATACTATCTGTGGCAGCGCTGTTATTTTTTTACTGCTATGCTATCACCATTTTAGTCTCATTCTCGGCCTACCACCCACAAACCAAAGAAAGGTGGAGTGAATTTTAACTTTCTAAGAATTACATTAATATGACACTGTTAATACAGATAACTTTTTAATGGAGATCAATCATATGGAGGTTAAAACACAACCACTAAAGAATGAGGCATGACTCACCTTCCCAAGGCGGCAAGTGATTTGGATCAGTATGGATCGTGGAAGAATTCAAATCTCATCATTTATCAACTAAAAGGATAGCGGTCAATAACTCCCTTTAAAAATATATACTTGTGAGAAAAGCACTTGCTATGTGAGTGAACATGTGAGATCAAAAATATGAGGAAGAGAAAGTGAGAAAAATAGGAGAATAATGGAGACACTATAGGAATAGAGTTTAGGTTTCTAAATTCTAAGTCACAAGTGTTTTAAAATAGAAATATCAGACCAAAACTACTTATAAAAAAAATCATAAGTGTTAGACCATCTCTAATGATTCCTCAAAAGCAAAATCTTCTCTCCAATGGTCACATGTAATTTTACTCAAATCTTTTTAAAAAAATTCCCATCATGGCCATTGAAGAGCTGTTTTGATTATTTTTACCCAAATTTTAATTTGAGTATAGAGAATCCATTGGAGATGCTCTTAGCTTAATAAGATAGAAATAGTTGAAGTACAATATATTCAATTAGGTCTAGTATAATATCATGCATGTAATCATTCAGAGCAGTTCCATCTTTCTGATCACATCAATACCGATTCAATTGAAGAAGCATACATTAAGGTCCCCCTGATACTGTGAATATATATACCTGAAAAACCCCCCAGTCTTTGCAAGCTGTGTGAAGCTTTTGAAGCTCAGACTCTTGAAACTCTGGGTTGGCTAACTTGGCCATGTCAATCAAAGATATGGAAAAGGAAGGATCGGAATTAGGAGCGGTGATGGGATAGTCCACGTCATCTCTCAGGTACCTAGGCGGCAGGGTCTCCGGCCGTTGGATTGAAAGCTCTTTTACGCTGGGGACAGGGAGGGACCATTCTAGATTCGACGGTACTAAGGCCATTCTCTGATCTGGGTTTGGGCGTCTGGGATTTTTGTAAAAGAAGATGATAATAATATTAATAATGTGAGTGACCTGTTCTCTGATCTGGGTTTGGGCGTCTGGGATTAAGTAGTAATTCAATTATTGTTGTGGTAGACTTGGTCTTTTCTATTAAATAATTTCTATTGTCTAGGAAGTTAACCTGTTCTTTTACTTTATGCATCTACTAGTGGGATGCACTATTTTAACTTTCTGTTTAGGCACTATTTTAACTTTCTGTCTAACTTTTTGTTATTGTAAGGTTATATATAGCCATTTTTACATTCAATTATAGATGAGTTTTCCCTCACTTTGTTTTGCATAAGTCATACTAGTATCAACATCTGGTATCAAAGCCAAGTGAAAACTCTCCCCACCAAGGATCAAAATATCGTTTCGATGTATAGTTTCGGTCTGTCCGGAAACGAGTACATTTCGGAAACGCTTCGGAAACATAATAGAAACAAAGAAAAAATTAGAAACATGTGGAAACATAACTTAAAATTTATTTATATACAAATAAGTCTATTTATTAAATATTTGTGCAAGTTTAAAGCATATACATCATACTCATGATAAATGACACTAATTCATGATAAATGACATAATAGATATATACTATCTA
The DNA here is from genome assembly GCA_008638375.1 of Nyssa sinensis. Classification (NCBI taxonomy): domain Eukaryota; kingdom Viridiplantae; phylum Streptophyta; class Magnoliopsida; order Cornales; family Nyssaceae; genus Nyssa; species Nyssa sinensis. The sequence continues at coordinate 37,336,079 of CM018052.1, forward strand.
ATATCCATAAATTAGATAATTTGACACAAATTACATATAAAATAAAAAGTAAAACAAAAAGTGATTTAAATCTATTATAATTAGTAACTTAGTATTAAAATAGTTGTTTCTCTGCACTTTATTTTCTCTACTACTTTTCTATTATTTTAGGAAAAATAATAAAAATATCTTCTTGTAATTTGGAGTCTTAATCTTGTAAAAAATAAATGGATATTATTTTTTACTAACTTCTAGAACTATTATTGATACAAAAGAAATATTTTCTCTGATTCGGTATGTTTCCACTAGAAAAATAATAGAAATATCTTCTTGTAATTTTGAGTCTTAATCCTTAAAAAATGAATAGATATTATTTTTTACTAACTTCTAGAACTATTATTAATACAAAAGAAATATTTCCTCTGATTTAGTATGTTTCCACTAGTTTCGGTATGTTTTCATGGAAACAATTTTGTTTCCGTGGAAACATGTGAATTTCGATATTCCATTAGTATTTCGTTTCGGTTCCCTAAGAAACGGAAACGTTTCGGCCGTTTCGATGGAAAAGAAACGAAATTTTGATCCTTGCTCCCCACTTTGCAGCCGCAGCTCAAAATTGTCACCGAAACTAATTTTGTTCAGCCTGCTATTCCCTGTTTTGATGGTCACTATGATGATTGGAGCATGCTGATGGAGAATTTCCTTCGTTCCAAAAAGTACTGGCAGATTGTAGAAAATGGGGTTTCTACTGTAGCAGAAGGTACTGCTCTTATCGAGGCACGGATGAAGGAAATTCTTGACCTGAAATTGAAGGACTTGCGTGCGAAGAACTATCTTTTCCAGGCCATCGATCGCTCTATTCTTGAAACCATTTTGCACAAAGATACTGCCAAAGGAATCTGGGATTCCTTGAAGAACAAATACCAAGGGAATGTTCGAGTCAAGCGTGCACAGCTTCAAGCTCTACGAAAGGATTTTGAGACACTTCATATGAAGGAAGGTGAGTCTGTCAATGACTACTTTGCTCGTACCCTTACCATCATTAATAAAATGCGCATCCATGGTGAACCCATGAGTGATGTCACTATGACTGAAAAAGTTATGCGCTTGATGTCTTCAAAATTTGCTTATATGGTTTGTTCGATTGTGGAGTCCAATGATTTGGATTCCATGAGTATTGATGAATTGCAAAGTAGTCTTCTAATGCATGAACAACGTATGTCTGGACATGTTATTGAAGAGCAAGCTTTGACGGTTGCTCATAAGGATAATTCTGGTGGTTCTGGAGTTGATCACGGTGCCTCACGTGGACGTGGCAGGGGTCGTGGTCGATCAGGTATGAATAAGGCACTTGTTGAATGTTATTACTGTCATGGTCTTGGTCATTTTCAATATGAATGTCCTAAGAAAAATAGGGACCCCAAGGATGGGAGGGAAACAAAGGCTCACTTTGCTGAAACTAGAGAAGAGATGCAAGAGATGCTTCTTATGGCATGTATTGATGTCGACAAAGCAGCTGATGAGACTGCGTGGTTCCTGGATTCTGGGTGCAGCAATCATATGTGTGGAAGGAGGGAGTTATTTTCCCAATTGGATGACACATTTCAAAAGTCAGTCAAGCTGGGCAACAATTCCAGTCTTCGTGTGATGGGCAAAGGCCAAATTCAAATGATTGTCAATAATATTACCCAAGTTATCACAGAGGTATTTTATGTGCCTGATTTATGCAACAGTCTTTTGAGTATTGGTCAATTGCAAGAAAAGGGCTTGGCCATATTAATTCAAAACAACAAGTGCAAAGTTTATCATCCAGATAGAGGGCTTATTATCAAAACAGCTGTGTTACTCAATCGGATGTTCATTCTCCTAGCCACTATCAAACCGCAGTAACAACATTGCTTTCAAACTCTCTCTCAAAATCCAGATCATCTTTGGCACTGTCGTTATGGACATTTGAGTCTTGATGGACTTAAAACTCTTCACACCAATCAGATGGTACATGGACTGCCCCAATTGAAGAAGTCCAATTTGTTTTGTAAAGATTGCATGATGGGCAAGCAACACAGAAGTTTGTTTCCTAAAAAAAGTACCTGGCGAGCATCTTAAATTCTGCAGCTTGTTCATGCTGATATCTGTGGGCCTATATCCCCTATTTCAAACAGCAACAAAAGGTATCTTCTGACATTTATCGATGATTTTAGTCACAAAATTTGGGTGTTTTTCTTGGTAAAAAAATCAGAGGTCTTTGAGTGTTTCAAACTTTTCAAAGTAAAGGTAGAAAAAGCAATGGGTACTAGCATTTGTGGTTTGCACACAGATAGGGGCGGTAAGTTTACGTCCCAAGAATTCCATATGTTTTTCCAAACCAATGGGATTCGACGACAACTTACCGCGGCTTACACTCCTCAGCAAAATGAAGTGGCAGAGCGGAAGAACCGCACAACCATGAACATGGTTCGTAATATGCTGACTTGCGAACAAGTGCCAAAGAACTTCTGGCCCGAAGCGGTTAATTGGGCAGTACACATCTTAAATCGAAGTCCAACGCTTATTGTGCGTAATAAGACACCCGAGGAAGCCTGGAGTGGCATTAAACCTTCAATTGATCATTTTCGAGTGTTTGAATGCCTCTCCTATGTTCATATACCTGACAACAAATGCACAAAATTAGATGACAAGAGCTTGAAGTGTGTACTACTAGGAGTTAGTGAAGAATCCAAGGCATATCGCCTATATGATCCTTTGTCAAACAAAATTGTGATTAGCCGTGATATTACTTTTAATGAAGATGACAGTTGGCCTTGGATAGCAACCCATGCTAATACTATTGATATTTCCCTGGATTAGGGTGATCAACAAGACATTGACTCTCTTGATCACAATCACAATGATCAGCCTACAACTCCAGTAGCTGGAGATCAAGTTCCTAAAGCCTTTCCTGGTGTTAATGATACTGTAGCACAACAGAATGGTGGCAAAGATTCACTTAAGGAAGCTAATGATCCAGCACAATCCCAAACCTCTGATCTTTCAGAAAGACGCATTCGACATCCACCACTCTGGATGCGTGATTATGAGAGTGGTGAAGGGCTCTCTGACACTGAAAATCAAGGTAACTTTGCTATGTATGTAGATAAGGACCCTCTGACTTTTTCTAATGCAGTACACAGCAGCAAATGGTGCTTGGCTATGGACTCTGAAATTACTGCAATTCACAAAATAATACCTGGGAATTGACTGACTTGCCAAAAGGTGGAAAAACAATTGGAGTTAAATGGGTATACAAGACAAAACTCAACGAACATGGTGAAATCGACAAGTATAAGGCCCGACTTGTCGCAAAGGGATACACTCAGCAACATGGAGTTGACTATTCAAAAGTTTTTGCTCCTGTTGCTCGCTTGGATACTATTCGACTTGTTTTTGCTGTTGCAGCTCAAATGGCCTGGCCCTTGTACCCATTAGACGTTAAATCAACATTTCTTCATGGAGATCTTAATGAGGAAGTATACGTTGCACAACCACTTGGTTATGAGATCAAAGGGGTTGAACATAAAGTGTATCGACTTCGAAAGGCATTATACGGATTGAAGCCAGCTCCTTGAGCTTGGTACAGCCGAATCGAAGCTTATTTCGTGAGAGAAGGCTTCAAGAAGTGTCCTTATGAACCCACTTTATTTCTCAAGCACTCCTCTATTGGTAAGATCTTGATTGTGTGTCTCTATGTGGATGATCTTATATTTACTGAGAATGATGAATCTCTATTCATTTCTTTTAAACACTCTATGATGCAAGAATTTGACATGAGTGATTTGGGAAAGATGATGTATTTTCTTGGGTTAGAAATCTTGCAACAGGACAATGGAATTTTTCTCTGTCAACAAAAATACGTTCGTGATATTCTAGAGAGATTTCAAATGACTGATTGCAATTCAATGCACAATCCCATTGTTCCAGGCACAAAGTTGATGAAAGATCCCATGGGAGAGCCAGTGGATGATACTCTTTACAAACAACTAGTGGGTAGTTTAATGTATTTAACCTCTACTAGGCCAGATTTGATGTTTGTGGCTAGTCTTCTTAGTCGGTACATGGCTCATCCTACTACACTTCATCTCCAAGCTGCTAAACATGTGTTAAGGTACGTCAAAGGCACTCTTGCATTTGGTGTGTTTTATTGCCAGGAAGGGAACCACCAACTTGTGGGATATTCCGACAGTGATTATGCAAGAGATGTAAAAGATCGTAAGAGCACTTCTGGCTTTCTATATTTATTCAGTTCAAGGGTTGTGTCTTGGTCCTCTCGCAAGCAACCTGTTGTCACACTGTTCATTACAGAAGCAGAATTTGTTGCAGCAGCTTCTTACGCTTGCCAGGCTGTATGGTTCCGAAGGATGTTGGAGCAGCTTGATCAAGCTCAAAGTGACACTACTATGATTTATTACGACAATAGCTCAACAATCAAGCTTTCTCGCAATCCTGTTATGCATGGTCGAAGCAAACACATTGATGTTCGGTTCCATTTTCTTAGAGATCTTACACAAGATGGGACAATCAAATTGGATTATTGTCGAACTAAAGACCAACTTGCAGATCTTATGACTAAGCCATTAAAACTAGATGTTTTTGAGAAGCTGCGAGCACTGATGGGAGTTTGTCAAGATCTAGGCATAAACTGATCTGATATCAGTTTAAGGGAGGGAATGTTGTGGTAAACTTAGTTTTTGCTTTTGTTAAATAATTTCTATTGTTTAGGAAGTTACCTGTTCTTTTGCTTTATGGATTCACTAGTGGGATGCACTATTTTAGCTTTTTGTTTAAGCACTATTTTAGCTTTCTATTATTGTAAGGCTATACATAGTCACTTTTACATTCAATTATATATGAGTTTTTCCTTACTTTGTTTTGCATAAGTCATACCAGTATCAACAGATATATTTTTTTAAAAAATATTTTTAAAAATTTTGTAATTAATTTCTTAAAAATTATAAAAATATATTTAATATGATAATCTAAATTTAAAAAAAAATTAAAATAAATAATTTGTCAAACGCGTATTTCACATTTTAAAATTAAAAATCTATTTTTAAAAACGTAAACAAACGAAGCCTATTTGTTATCTTTTAATAACGTTTTTTTTTTGTACTTTATTTTTTATTTTTTTAAAATAAAATTTATTTTTAAAAAAAATAAAAATAAAAATTGTGTTTGATATAATAATATTGTTTTTTAAAAAAAATAAAAACAAAAATAGAAAACATATTTGATAACAAATGTAATATTAAACTTAATTTTTTTTTAATTTATGGTTTTTAGCATAAATTTAAAAATATTTATAAAAAAATAAAATCAAAATAACAAATCAAACACGTTTTTTATTATTATTTTTAACAATAAAAAAAAAACAAAAACATTATCAAACGGGCCAAAGACATTACTCGGAGCGAGCGTCTTCCACAGACACAATCGTAACAACAAGCACGTGCGACTTCGTATCCACCGAAGACCCCAAACGGTCGATCAACCAAAACGAAAGCGGGCGGAACTCAAACCCAACAATAAATCAAAAACCGAAACCTCTCTATAAACATATTTCAAGTCCGCGTTTCTGACTCTTCCCCACAGCTGTGAGCTCCACTCTCAAGTCTCGACTGCACTTCGCTGCTATCTCCAACCAAGCCCCCCGTAATCGCCATCGATTAGTCGCTCCAAAGCTTCAATCCTCGATTTTCGTGCAAACGGCAAACAAACGCTTTTACTAAAGCTTTATATTCAAATCTGATTTCAATATTGGAACTCTCTGAGCAAATTCTCAGTTTTCGAGCTCTCTGTGAAATCTGTTTTTTTTTTTGTTTTCCTGAAATCCTCGAAGTCTTGGCGGATTTACAAGCTGGCTATGGACTACGAACCCTTCGACAGCAGTGGTGAGTGCACTAAAAAATCAATCTTTATTGTAAATTATGGTAAATTAGGGTTTTTTAGTGATCTCTTTGGTGAATTAGGATTGGGGTTTGTTTGAATTATTTTCGACATTTTCGCTTACGAAGATTTTATTGCTTGTGGCCCACAGTGAGACAATTAGGTTTTAGAGCTCCAATTTCTGTCCTTTACTTCAGAACTGCTTCCAGTGGATTGTCACTTGTGTCTTCAGCTTGCCTTGAAGGCGTGGTTACTTTTAATTTTTGGATTAATATTATAAATTTGTAATTGATTGTGCTTTGTTAATAAGTGAGCTCAAAGAACTCAAAAGGACTGTGTGTGTTGGGTTGTTGGGGGGAGGGGATGTTATTATTGGTATTTTTGTTTGGTTTGTGTAGTTGGGTGTTTTTTAAGAGTGTAGATTTCAAATGTTCTTTTTATTAGTTGGGTTTTTTCCCCTGGACAATGCATTGGTCAATTTGAATGATTTGGTTTCAAGAGGTGCATTGCCCTTCAGAATAAGGAAATGGACTGGAAATTTTGGGAGAATGTTTGAATATCTAATGGCATTTATTATTGCAAAATTACAAAAGAAAAGAGGAATACTTGATTAAGTCATCGTTGGAAAAAGTCAAATCAAGAGCCATAAATTTAGGAAATGGTGCACCACTGGAAATAAATAGGTGATGATGAGAAATTTTAATTGAAATGCTTATACTACATTCCAAGGAGAAATTGACTGTTTATGATGCATTGACATAGAAGTAAGTGCATTTTGATTATGTGAAATGGGGTACTTTTTTATTTTTATTTTTTTTTATCATTAATTCCATAAATTTTTATTTTTAAATTTTTTCAAAAACTGGATTAATTTCGTAAGTTGGCAAGTTATTTTTTGTATATGGCAACTCTAAATATATATATTTTGCATCTCCATTTTACTAAATCATGCTAAAGCAGATGAAGCTTTTTTCTGATTCTTAAAATCCTTATATATATTGATCTAAATGTATGGAATCCCTAATCAGAAATATGTTATTTAATTTTCTTTATGAGAGAGGTTCTAATAAATTTTCATTAAAATTATCAAAAGGCAAGGGCATTGATGAAATATCTGCTCAAATTGTGGCCCTTTATATGAGTGCTAAGCTCAATTGAATTTTGACTGGTCCTTGACCTGGGTCTATTCAAGATTTAATAAAACCCAATCACAAACCCAGCTCATTCCAAACCCCTCCATTATGATATATTTGGGACGAGCTTTGTTCATTTGAAATGGTATTAACATTGTTAATTAACTGTAGACCCTTTTGAGAGAGAGTGAGAGAGAGAAACCAATCCCCTCCATTGAGCATTTTCGTCAGCTACGTACGTGTATGGTGTGGCATCTGAAAAATATGATTTTTTCTTTTTTTGTCGAGGGTGCAATGATATTCCTTCCTTTCATTTTATGCAAGTTTTTTCAAAGGCAAGAGTGCAGGAGGAGGTGTTGCATCCCTCACGAGGCATAAGCCTGTAGAAATTTGAACTTTTGTATTCGTCAATAATTTTTTTGAATGATTTTCATCAGTAATATAGAATATTGATTATAAATTGAAAATATAGAAGTGGAAAACATCTTCTAGATAATTTTTTTTTTATTGGTAAAAGTATAATAAATTAACAAGGTGCCCAAGGGGGGCGCACCAGGCTCAAATCTTCTAGATAATTTTTTTAAAAAATTTAAGAGCAATCTAGGCTTACTATGTCTGTAGAGGCTATGTTGCTGTATTCTGCCCTTGTGATAGTTGAATTAGATGATTTTTCTTATTTTGAAGTGTCATCTTTAGGCATCAACATGTTATTTTATTTTTTATGTTTTTTATTTTGTTGTAAAATTTGTCTGGGTTGAATCCCAAATCTCATGTTAATTTGCATCTCGTGCTTCATTTTGAGAATATTTGCAGGAACTGATGATGATCTTCCTCCATCACATCAAAATAGAATTCAAAGAGGGGGGCGTGTTGCAGGAAATGGAAGATCTGCTGCTATGGGTTCTGTTCCATATCCTAGGGTGTATGGTGAAACTGATATGGAGGCTCAAATTCACCACCTTGAGCAAGAAGCATACAGTTCAGTTCTAAGAGCCTTTAAAGCTCAAGCTGATGCTATAACTTGGGTACTTCATGATTTTATTTGCATGATTTAAAATAGGTATATTTGTTTGATCAGGTTTAAATGACTGCGCAATGAAATGTATTTTCTTCAGGAGAAGGAAAGTTTAATTACTGAACTTAGAAAAGAGTTGAGATTATCAAATGAAGAACACAGAGAGCTACTGGGCAGGGTTAATGCAGATGATGTCATCCGGAGGATAAGGTCTGATAGTGTTATGAAACAAGCTTTGTTGTTTTCTTAAAGAAGCAACATTCATTTGACTGATTTTCAGCCAGCTTTGGTCTCTTCTGTCTTCTAATGGGTAGTATTTGGATAATGCCATTAGGGAGTGGAGACAGGCAGGGGGGCTTCAACCTGTTATGCTTAGTACTAGTCAAGCTGTTCATGATCCTGTGCCCAGTCCTACTGTCTCAGCATCGCGCAAGAAACAGAAGATAACCCAGTCTCAATCCTTTGGTGGGCCATCTCCTTCCTTCCACCCACAAGCAGTGGCTACTTCCAACCAGCCATCTACATCTGCTGCAAAACGAGGATCTATTACGGGAGCCAAGGGCAAGAAGCATAAATCTGTAAGTTGGAAATTTTGAATTGGGAAGTATAATTTTAATTTAAAGATTCTAATGTGTCCTTTTATTTGCGGTGTTCTCTTCTATTCTATTATACGTTACAGGGTCAGATATTGGCTGGTGTATCTTCAATGAAAATGCAGTACCCTTCCTCAGGTCCAACTGGAAGGGGTCAACTTGGTAATCGGGTTTCTTCTGGTGCTCTTGCAAGTGAGCCAGCTGAAGCAGCATCATTTGATCCACTGGTTGGGAGGAAAGTCAGGACCAGGTGGCCTGATGACAACAATTTTTATGCAGCTGTTATTACTGACTACAATCCAGCTGAGGTACATTTAGCTTTTCAATAGTACGGATTTAATTTCTGCAGGTTTTGTGCTTACAATTCTTTTTTTCCCCCTCTTTTGGCAACTTTATTAGGGTCGACATGCTCTGGTTTACGATATGGGTACTGCGAATGAGACATGGGAATGGGTCAATCTTGCAGAGGTAGATATGATACTCTGTTCCCTTGACCTAAAGTATTCGAGTAAAAACTATTCTGAATCTGTATTATAAAAACTATTGGCTTTGTTTCCAGTTTATGTAGATATAATGTTGTATAAATATATTTTAATGTAATTTATATGAGTTTTGCCCTTTGGGTTGCGCTGTCCATATCAACTTTTTAGTGAGTTTGAATTATTATACAATTGGATGGATGTTTACTATAAATCTGTTAATTTTTTGATATGGACAGTTGATAGAAGCCATAGTCTTCGACTATGGATATAATGTCAAGGCATGTTCTTGTCAGTGTTGATGTCAAAAAATATTTGAAATAATGTGGAATTTATACATAAAAAAAAATTCAAAATTCAAGAAATGCTAAAAAAGACTTTAATCTGCAGTTGAGACTTGAGACAAAGGTGGTTTGTGAGTTGTTGTATCACACCTGAGGGAAGGATGGCTCTCGAGTCAACTGAGGCAGTATATGCTAGGGTTAGAATGGAGCCATTATCAATATATCATTTTGTACGATGAACATGTATGTGTCCTAGTTATGAGGAGTTCCTCCTCTTTCATGTTGACTGAAACAAGAGGCACAGTCCCCAATCAACTCAGTAGGAAAGCATCCACTATCACTAGCCATCAACTCTTGCCATTCAACTCAACACTTTATCCGCTCAATTGGTTAATTTTGTGGTTTAAAATAACAGTTGTTAGTACATTACATCTTTACATAACGGTATCGGTGCCTCTGAATCTGTTATAGACCGATATTCTGATACTATTGAAATTCACAACCATAACGACTATAATGGTGCTGTAACAACCCATTACAGTGATACAACGGTCATAACGACCATTATGGTTTCGTTACCCCCTCTAAACCCCCCCCAAAAAATACACCCTAACAATAGATCTATTGTATAAAACTTATTTGTGTATGGTTTAAGGATTAACTTTTATATTTTTTAGTATTTTAAGTGCATTTGTGTCCATAAAAGCAGTAAAAGATAAGAATTAGTAAACTTTTCTTGCTGACAGTAATTTAAGATTTAATATAAATTTATCATTCCTATAAAATCTCTTTATAAATTCAATAAAAATCATTAAAACTCAAATATATGGAGTATTGTGATTAAAACATGTGTATTGGTATAATTTGAGGGAGTTGTACGATTGGGGAAAAAACGTTCCTAATAGCTGCATCCTTAGTGTTCTCCTGCATCTGCATCACTGTGACCTTACCATTGTGGCACAGTTGCCATTCCTTGGTTAGTGGTGGACCACTTGTGTTCCACTGCCAATGCACACAATGTTTAGTAATTGCATGTTTAGTAATAGGATTCATGTCATCGTTGCATTTTGAACACATACCAATTGAGGGGCTTGCATGCTTATACTGCAGGAACAGTCCAAGGGCCTTCTTTGGAACATTGAGCTAATGTCTACATATTTGTGTATCTTTGCCACAAACATGTTCCTTTAGGTCACCCATCTGAGGAATACTTAGGTGCTTGCCAATGACAGTGTTGAACAATGAAAGGAATGGAAAAATAAATCTTTAATGGATGCACCTTCTTGATTGGCTATCCACAAGAAGCCATGGGGGAAATAAATATCTTTGGTTGCCCATCCCATTGTAGCTCATGTATGTGATGCCAAGAAAATAAATCTATGACTAAAAGGTTTTTCTTCCATACTTCATTCACCATACCCTAGGATGCCCGAGCAGAGAGCGAGAGCAAGGGACATTTTATAAAATAATTAAGGTCAAGAGCATGTCAAGTGAGTTTGACTAATATGTGTGGGAAGTTATTTATATATCAGAAAGTATATAAATATATTTTAAGTCCATAACTCCATATTTTACACAAGTTTAGTGCTAGCTTGATAATTGGAATGCTCTTGGTTGATCAGCTAGTCTCACTACCAGCAAAATTGACCATTTTACTAAGAAAAATTCTTCAAAGCATCAATCCGTGGTCAAACCTGCACTTAACCATGATTCACAAAGGATATGATTCATAATGTTGCTTGTATGTTTATGTTTAGACAGAAGTGTCAAAGATTTGACAAAGGACATAGCTTCCGATCAACAGGAATCACAATTCACAAAGAGGATTCTTGTTAAGAACCCTAAATAGTTGGGATTAAGATTGTTGTCCTGAGTTGACTTTAGATGCTATTTAGGTCCAAAACTTAAATTGAGGCAATGATACTTGATTGTTCACATTTATCCTACTTGGTCAAGCATGTGCCTCAAATCATTGGGTTGAAATGCTTAAAAGGTTGTGCCAATTGGATATCGTATTTAACTATGCTGCAGGGTCAACCATAAATGTTTGAAATCTGTTGGCGTTTATACCGCTTTCAGCCTTTGTAGGTGCAATCTGCAATATTTTATTTTTGTTTCTTGTATCAGGACTGATTGTTAACAGCAAATGATCTATTACTTTGATAGTATTCATATTTTACTGTTGTTAGTTCTTTGTTTCTTATGGCAGATTTCTCCTGAGGACATACAATGGGAAGGTGAGGACCCTGGAATTTCTCGTCAAGGGAATTATGGTGGGTCAGGATATGGGATGAATAGATCTGTTGGGCGTGATAGTGGTCCAGGTGCTGGAAGGGGTAGGGGGGTCACAAAGGGTCAATCAAGAAAGGATTTTCCACCATCACAGAATGGCATAGGAAAGAAGGGTTCAGATGATATTCAAATTCTTCACACAGATACACTAATTAAGGAGGTTGGCAAAAGCTGTTTGATCGATACCAGTATTTGTAGATGTGTTAATTTTCTTATGAAATTGTAATTGTTGGCTGACTTCGGACAGGTTGAGAGGCTCTTTAGTGCTAGTCATCCGGATCCTCTTGAAATTGAGAAAGCAAAGAAAGTGCTGAAGGTCAGAAAAGCAACCATGCATGCAATTTGGTAAATTATTCTTGCATACACATGAATATGCACAAGAAGCTTGAATGACGTTTGCATTGCAGGAGCATGAACAAGCACTTACAGATGCAATTGCAAGGCTTGCAGATATTTCTGATGGTGAAAGTGGTAGAATTACCTAAGACCTTTCTACATGCTATTCTATCTTTCATCAACTAGTTGTTCAAAGATTTAGTATCCCATATCAGGTATATGTGAATGATTAAAAATTACAAGGGCGCAAAACTGAATGATTTTATTTTGTTTTTCCTTGGTATCTTATGGCCAAGGTCAATCATTCCCTTGATTGGAGCTGTCACAAAAGATGTAGTAGCCATGTGAGAAATTGAGTTTAGAGTCATTTTTAATGAAATTCAGAAAAGTTAATTGTATCAATGCAAGCCAGCATACTCATTTCATGTTCTTTAGAAACAAAATGGCTGTATTCTTTGTGATATCTATGACACAAGCAAGCATAACTAGTATTATCATTTGCTTGAAAGTAATTTTTTTAAGATCATCTAAAGAAAGCCATGCATCTATTTTTGTTTTTATATTGAAAATATTATTTTCACCCAACAAATAAACCATTTTTATTGTGGGATACTAGAGGCTGTGTTTTCCTTCTTGTATATAGTTACACTTATATTTTGTTTCATGTATGCCATTTGATATAAGCCAATAATTTGGTCATTTCTGAAGTTTTGAACGCTAGAGTAACCTTTCCATCAATTTTCCATTTTCTCCCTCCTTAATGGTCCGTGTTTCATTTTTTGAACAGATGAGGGTGGCCATTTCTTGCATAGGCAATCAATGGACCGCGAATGATAGCGAGGTTATGATGGAAACTAGATCAACGAAGACTGGTAATAAAATAGCCGGAGAAGGGGGGAAGTTCAGATGACAATCAAAATGGGGCATAGGCATTGACATGTATTCATTGACTGGAGAGATGTTGAATGTCCCTTCTGATTGATTCTGGGACTTTGCTTTATAATGCCATGGTCTTTATTTTCCCCAACACTAACTTACTCTACTTTGGGTCATTTAGGGTATGTGTCAAATTGGTCATTAGGGTGATAATTTTCCGTATTAACAGGCTGATGCTTGTGTAAATTATTTGATTAGTGATTAACAAGTCATCATGTACAAAGCTGCCTATTTAAATAGGCTGTGTTTTTTTTTTTTTAAACTTCTTCTCATCTCCTCAATTAAATTCTTTGCTTATGAAGAACACATTTTCTGCTTTTGTAGTATATGTATCTATGGAAGCGTGGTTTTGGCTCTTCTTCTCTGCCAGGTAAGTTTTTTAATTATTAGATATCATTAATCCTCTAGATTTGGTTATCAGGTTCAGTGTGGATGAGATAGGTGTGCTCATTAGAGTCAGTCTCCCTATGGCCCTACTTAATTTTATCAATCATCTTATAATTAATATTCAATAAATTAATAATAATTAATAATTAATAAACTTACCATTAGTTTGGATGGGGAGAAGAAAAGATTGAGATGAAGTGATAAATAAAAGTTTTTAAATTTTTAAGTAAAAGAGAAGTAAAAAACGTTTTTAATATATTTAATCTACTCTTAAATGTTTGTATTAAAAATTAAAGTCATTATAAGGAAATAGATTTAATTGTTAAATAATTTATATACTTTTCTTTTCTCTCTCTCTCTCTCCTAGTGATTATCTAAACAAGAGATAAGGGGTTGCTTGGATAGTGATTCAGATATAATTTTTTCAAAAATATTTTTAAAAATTTTGTAATTAATGTTTTAAAAATTGTGAAAACACATTTAGATATGATAATTTAAATTATAAAAAATTAAAAAAATTAAAATTAATTACAAACCAAACACGTATTTCGTATTTTGAAATTAAAAATCTGTATGAAGACAAATACTTATTATTTTTATTTTTTTATAATATTTTAAATTATCATTTATTTTCTTTTCTCCTCTAAAAATTGTAAACAAACCTAAGAATTAACTTGATCTCAAAAATAACATAAGTTTAGTAAATAAGTAAAAATTAATGTGTGTCGATTTAAATAAATAAAAACTTATCAGAGTTTAATAAAAAATTCTTGCTGCTCACACCAGAAAAAGAAGCATCTTTATTGTGGCCAATGCAATATAATACTAAGAACGTGTTGGCCATAATAGTAGTCAACATACATCTAGCTTGCTGAATTATAACATGAGTAAACATAAAACCATAATCTTTTTAATAAAAAATGATATTATGAATTTTTATATGTCTTAAGTTAAACATTATTATATATATATATTTTATGAAATATTGAAATTTCATTAAAAAGTTAGATATGAGGTCACTTTTTATCTTCAAATTCATGCATATATGAAATAATTTTCATTAAAAAAAAATATTAAAAAAATTATAATTAATAATTTTTTTATTTTTTAAGTCTTTTAAAACCCTGTTTGGCCCCGTTATAAGCTTTGATTCGCTGATTAAGTTGAAAGATAAAATCACTAAATATACCAGTTAGCATTATGTGCTACAATGTAAATCACATGCTGGGAATATCGTTGGCCTATTGGTAAGGATACATTATATATAATAATTGACCCCATTTATATACTTTTATTATATTTATATAATATATTAAAATATTAATTATTTAATTTATATTTAAATTAGTTTAACACTTTTAATAAAATAAAGGATAAATAGAACATTTTTTTTAATAAAAAAAACTTTTGAATAAATTTTATCAAACACTTAATTAATTATTACTGTCATCATAAACAATTTGGACGTATATGCATTCAAACACTAAAATATTTTTTTATTAATCAATTAATTCTACATTAATTTCAGCAATAGCAAACGACTCCTAATTATAAAAGAAGTTGACTGTTTAAAAATTAACATAATTGTTTGCTTTGGAATAAGTGTGTGAGTACCAAAATATGAATTATGAATCATTATTATATATATATATATGTACACACATACACGTGGCTGATATCCCACTTTCCATGGGTTAATTTATCGACTATTCACTTTTTGATTTTGGCACAATGGCCGTCCAATAATTCGAGATATTTTTTTAAGGGTCGATATGTAATGTGTTTTTGTATTTTTTTAATTATACTTTGTTATATATATTATGTCTTATTAAATAAAATGAATCATATTTCATATAACAAAATATTATTAAAAAAATATATTATCACATCACTATACCGAACTCATTCAAGAATTTTTCTAATAATTCGGTATATAAAGCTTATCTGTTCTACTGTTTCATGTCCCCCTCCATACTGTTTGGCCAAATTCAAATTTTTTTTTTTTTTGGGTAAATGGAATTTTATTACTAAAGTAAGCAAAAACACAGAACCAAAGGCTCAAAAGTAACCAAGAAACCAACAAGAAAAAATAAAACACAACTCACAGCCCAGATAGTGTAACAATACTCCACTTATTACAACCAAATTCATTACTATAGCTAAAGCATTTATATGATACTTACATACATGAGTCTAATGCAAGTTCTATGTAAATTACTCAAAACCATTAGTCTAATTAATCTCTTTTACAGTTGGAACTAACTTGGTATACACCAAGTCTATCATTAAGAATCAACTGGCTACTTCAAATGATCACTCATGATCTTTAAAGTTATGTGTTTAAAGTTTCATTTCTTTTTAAAAAAACATGAAATTAGTTTGTTCTTTTTAACTGTAAATTGAGTTAAGCTTATCATTTTCAAAACCATGTTAGAGTGGTTGGTATGATAGTTAGGTTTCCTAAATATTTGAACTTATTTAATATGTATTATTAGGTGATTGTTGAGCTTTGTACTCTTATATTGAAAGGTTATAATTAATACATGTAATGTGTCATGATTGTTGTAATAAAAAAAGGGTCCACTATTAAGACATATAAATAAAGAGTAATGTTATTCTTATTGTGATATTTTATTAAAATTTTTTACATGTTGATGTAATTGTTCGAGTGTTAGTAAATACACCATTTTAGTATGTACGGGTGCTGATTAATTCAGGCTCTTGGTACTAATCATCAAGCATCTTGAACTCATTTAACACGACTATCACTAATAAACTTTATTGACTAGTACTCGAAACTATATTTACTAGCGTCTGAACAACTAAAAAAAAAAATTGAATTTATCAATCATCCAAAAATGAATTGGGTAAACAGTAAATGGCCATTTTAAATTTAAAGACATATTAAATCGAAGCCAAAAAATATCACATATTAAATTTAAAGACTTTTTGACAAGATTCATCATGTGCCATTTTCTATTATCATGTGACATCACATGGATATTCCAAGTAGTTCAAAGTCTCCTTCACCAAGTTCAATTATTGCTAAGTGCTTTTAATTTCCCTTGCAAGCAAGCCACGTGTATAACAAAACAGCTACATTAACGTCATGTCGGGATGTTAATTCAGTGATTAACGTCATTACTACTTTTGCTCGGTACTTTGATTAAAGAATAATATTACACTTACCAAATTTTTTTACCAAAATGTGTTTACACACTGACGTGGCAGTGTGGTATTAGTTGTGCATCACATCATGATATGATGTATAACCAATACCACACTGCCACGTCAGCGTGTAAACACTTTTTGGTAAAAGAATTTGGTATGTATAGCATTGCTCTTGATTAAAAGAGTATTAGATTAAAGAAATGCCAAGAGAAGTTTTCCTCTCTACTCCTGACAGATTTTTCCAGTTCTTAAGTTACTTCATGATTTTCTAATTGTATGATCATAAAAAATAAAAAATAAAAATTGACAGTCAACTAAAGCTGTGACTTGTGGAAAAACTATTTAAATTGGCATTCAATAAAGGTTTTAGCAGTAGAATTTTGAAATTCTTCTCACCCAACCACCGTTGGATATCATGTTTGTTCCTTTTACAAGATATCACGTCTTGTGATATTTGATATACCAATCAAACTTTTTTTTACTTAATTCAACATGAGATATCACACTTAATAAATACTACATAAAAATAATGCCTCTCTCCCCACTCAAAAGGTTAAGCCATTGCTCAAAATATTTGTTTTCAAAAGGCAAAGGCTGCACTTGGATAGTTATTTAAATATAATTTTTTAAAAAATATTTTTAAAAAATTTGTAATTAATTTTTTAAAAATTGTGAAAATATATTTGAATATGATAATTTAAATTTTAAAAAATTAAAATAAATAGATTGCCAAACGGGTATCCCTCGTTTTAAAATTAAAAATTTGTTTTTTAAAAACGTAAACAAATGAAGCTAAAGTCTTTCTTCTTAGCTCGTTTCTCTTGTGTGAAACACTTAATAGACAAGTTAGGTAAGTCAGTGAGTAACTCATACTTGTAGGTTAAAGACACTTCCGCTCAATTCGGATAAATTGTTGTATGAACTTAATTTATAGATCAAGTCAACTACAATCTATTGTCTGAATGAGTTGTTTAATTTTGAGGGAATAAAAAAAAATTATCAGATTAGTAAATTATGATTGATTTAGATCATAAACTTAATTCATGAATCCGATTCCAAGAATTACTCCTCAATTCGGCACCTTCTCTCTTGTTAGAATTGGCAAATCCTCTTGGCCATGAATGCTTCTTAAATTGCTTTCCTCTTTTATTGGGAGATGTTTCTCCTTTGCCAATTTCTGTCATGTGAAACACATGAGAGAAAATGCAGCTCATTTGGAAGCTCGTGCTTGAGCCTTGAAGGGTACAAACCCTTCCTCCCACAATTCAGTAGTACCTTCTCTTAGTACCTTCTCTCACAACTGCTCCCTCAAATGTTTCCTATGTTTGTTTGGCAACGCACAATTAGGGGGTCTTTGGAATTAGAAGTAAGAGCAAACTAGCTAAAATTTTCAGCTCATTTGTTTAAAATTCCAACAAAAGTTAATTTTAAACCCCAGTTTAATAGTGCTGAACAACAATATTAAACAACACCACCCAAGAAAAAAAAAATTATTTCACTCCTCTTCATAACCCCTCCAAAAAGAATAAAAAATAAAAATGAATATGATCTTAGTTGACTATGCTATACATCAAATCCAAGGTAAATTTAATACATTTATCAAATTTTAAAAGTAAAAAAATGGTACGTGACCCGATGTGTAAAAAAATATTAGATATACGTAATCTTATATTATAAATGAAAAATTGTATTTACGATTTGAATATATTACTTTTTGGTGAGAATAAAATAATTGTCATTGTATTAAAGTAAAATAGGTAAAATATGATGAGACTGTTTCTACCCTCAATCTTGATTATAAAATGATTAAAATATAGTTTTATATTACTTTAGTTAACATTTTTTTAATAAATTAAATGGCTAAAACAATATTTATTTAACCCATGTTTTTATATTTTCAATATATCAAATGGCGGAGAGGGAGCTAATTAGTTTACTACTGATTCCTGAAGCCCATGGAGGTTTTAATGCTTACACGTTTTGACCTGTGGGTTACAAAGTGTGAAATGGCTACAGAGATAGCTCTCTCACTCTGCGTTGTTAACAAGCTTCCGTTATTGGTGGGTCATCATCCAAGAATATCTTCTTCTGGGGCAGTCTCTACGTCTCATAGTTCAGGTTCTCTTTACTCTTTTTGGGTTTTCCATTTAAATTCGATACATACATATACATATATTTATATATATAAACACATACACCCCCTCAGATTTTAATCTTATTTCATGGGTTTTCTGGGTTTTTGATTTGAATCAGTTTTTATTCTACTCTCCCTCCTCGTGGCAAGAGTAGATGCTCCCCTGTTCATATGATCTAATTTGAGATTTTCGTTTTATTTGTGTTGATGAAAATCATCATTTTTTTTCACTTTGCTTTGGGTTCTGTAGCGAAATAAATTTTTTTTAAAAATTCAAAATGGGTTTTATTACCATCTTGGTATTTCAAGTTCATCTGAATCTGTCCATGCTTTCCTCCTGGCCTAAGTTCATGTGATTGTTAGTTTTTGCATCCCATGATGTTTTCAGCATTCTTCGGATTTTTCTTGCTTCTATATACAAAAATTACGACACAACAAAAGTACTTGAAACCCAGTAAACATTAGCTTTTTAGCTGTAGATGAAAGACTCCGAAGGCAATGAAAAGTGGTAACAAAATTAGCACTTTCCCGTATGAGTGAAATGAAATCTTACGTGCATGTGTTTAGATATTAAAACACACAGGACCCGTTAAGCATCAGTGGAAGTTCTGTTGTTTTTTATCAATGGCAATTCTTGGGTGCTTTAGTTCTTGCCATGGCTATCAGTGTTCAATTAAATTTTCTGAGTTTAGAGCAAAGAATTCTGGTATGAGAAGCTATGCTATGAAGTGTGAAGAAAGGGGAGGTTTGGATTTAGATGAAGAGAAAGGTAGGAAGAAGAAGCTTCGGATTTTGATAGCAGGAGGGGGTGTTGGGGGGCTAGTTTTGGCTTTGGCAGCAAAACACAGAGGATTTGATGTTAAGGTGTTTGAGAAAGATTTGAGTGCAGTGAGAGGTGAGGGTCGGCACCGTGGCCCAATACAACTCTCCAGTAGTGCTTTGGCAGTGTTGGAAGCTATTGATAAGGATGTCGCTTGGCAGATTGGGGAAACAGGTTGTATTACTGGTAATAGGATCAGTGGCCTTGCTGATGGCATCTCAGGTGAATGGTATGCTTCTCTCTTGAATTTTGATCAAAGCACTTATGAATTATGATTAGTGTTTGTTTCTAACTATTATAAAGGTTACAATTTTATGAACTATAACAATTGGTTGTCTGTTCCTTACCAATACTCATATGACTGGTTAAGATATATATATATATATATAGAGAGAGAGAGAGAGAGAGAGAGAGAGAGAGAGAGATGTGCATGAAACACAGAATGTTTTCATTTGTGATCTTCTATAAACCTCTATTTTGATTCTCACAAAGAAATACAATTATACATTCACGCAATTCCAAATTTTCCTCAAAACTTAAGCATTTGATCTGGTAACTTACCAAGCCCTGCTTTCTGATTTTGCATATAGAATTTGCATCAAGATGAAATGGGTTTCTTATTTTCAATTGGCACATTATCATGAATATAGTTGAGCAAATGGGATTACTCTCCACTGAGCTTTTTACCTACTCTTGGAGGTTGATTAAGATGAATCCAGTTAGCACTTTGTTCATTCTAGATTCTGGTCCTGTACTTTCCTTTCTATAGTAAAGCTGCCCTGATACAAGCCTGAATTTTCTTTTTCTTTTTTTTTTTGATACAACAATGGGGGAGGGGAAATCAAACTCACACCAATTGTGTGGGGGTGAGAACTTGCACCACTCAAATAGGACCTCAGTCCTAGCTTGAACTTTATTTTGATCATATCAGTTTGCTTCTTCCTTTTTTTTTTCCTGGTCCCAACGGAATGGTCTACATGTGGACTGGCAGTATTAGAATACTGGTGGACTGACTGATACATGATGACCTTTTAATTGGCTCCTTTTTCTCTGTTCAGGTTTACCAAGTTTGATCTTTTGACTCCTGCTGTAAGAACGGGGCTTCCTGTTACTCAAGTAATATGCAGAATGGCACTCCAAGACATCTTAGTGAATGCTGTAGGGCATGGCATGCTGAGTAACAAATCTAAAGTTGTGGACTTCGTCGAAGACTCTAACAAGGTTTTAAGTGTCCTAATAGTACAGATCTCTGATTCAATTGAGTTATGTATTGACCTCTAGCTTCTTTGCATGAATTATAGGTCACAGTGATCCTTGAAGATGGAAGGCAGTTTGAAGGTGATGTTTTGGTTGGGGCAGATGGAATATGGTCAAAAGTAGGCTGCGTTTCTTTTCTTAGATCCTTTTCTCTCTGAATTACCTTTGGTAAGCCAGTTAACATCTAAAGTTTGTTTTACAATTGTTGTAGGTGCGGTCAAAACTATTTGGGGCACAAGAAGCAAAATACTCAAATTTTACATGCTATAGTGGACTAACAAACTTTATCCCACCATATATTGATACTATTGGGTATGTTTTTGGCGTCGCATTCACAAACTGAATATTCAGGCATCATTTTGGAAATAAAATTTGTGTTTGCAAAACAGTGCAACTTCTTTCTTCTTCATTTTTGCTTTTTTTCTCCCTTTTGTTGCTTTGGGTTGGGGGGAAGTATTAATTGTCAATAAACCAGTTCTTGATTTACTTCATGATTAAACAAGTTACATATATCTTGAGACTTCTTGAAAAATCGTGGTCATTTCTCATAGTATTTTGTGGTACAGGAATAGTGCATCTAGAGTTAGCATTATCCCAGAGTTATGAAATACTTGGTTTGCTTCTTTCGCATTCTGACATGTAGGTATCGGACATTCTTGGGATTGAACCAGTACTTTGTTGCTTCAGATGTTGGGAAAGGAAAGATGCAATGGTATGCATTCCATAAGTCCCCCATGAATGCTGATCCTCCCAGAGGCAATTCTCTCTCTCTCTCTCTCTCTCTCTCTCTCTCTCTCTCTCTCAATATTCAAGTTTGTGATAATTGTGATTTTGAACTATGTTTAAGGGATTTAGACCTATGATTTTATCTGAAATCTTGTCTTTTAATGCTATAGAGAAGAAGGAGAGGCTTCTGGAACTTTTTGGCAGCTGGTGTACTGAAGTGATTACACTAATTTCAGAAACACCAGAGCATATGATTTTACAGAAAGAGATCTACGATAGAGACATGATCTACTCTTGGGGAGATGGACGTGTGACGCTGTTAGGTGATGCTGCTCATCCAATGCAACCAAATCTTGGCCAAGGGGGTTGCATGGCAATTGAGGTATCTTATACGTGATCAAATTTCTCTCTAGCACATGAACATTATAAGGTTCACCTGGAAAGCACATTGATATCTAAACGCTCCATTTATTCTGGATGGCATCTAAAAGATTACAAGGCTCCCCCTCATGTTCACTCCGAAGTCCTAAGCTTAGTACAATTAGAAATTAAAAATTTCTCAAAAAGTTCTGGAACATGGAAAAGAGAAAAAGAATAGTATTAAACAACAGGAAATGGTTTCCTTTTTACACTGTTTTTTCTTTTCCTTTATTGAATCCGAGAACCAAACAAGGCCTAAATGTTTTATTTGCTCTTCATGAATCTTAGAGATGTCGAAGCAGGATGATGATTTAGTATAGTAGAGTTTACAATTGAGATCCTCAGAATATGGTTGAGGCTTTGAAGTTGGAAGAAGGTGGTCAAGAATAGTTTTCTGATTTTCAATTACCATAGGCTCATTCGCTTTGTAATTACATGTGCAGGATTGTTTCCAACTTATACATGAACTTGATGAGGTTGCCAAAAGTGTCTCTGATGTTTCTGATGTCTGCCTGTCAAATGAAATTATCTCAGCACTTAAAAGGTATATTTTGGTCAAAATTTGAGATTCTCCTTGTGGTCCTAGAAATAAAACATATATGCCTGAGGTTCATAATATAATAATGAACCTGCTTCTGAATTTTTGCTAACGTGGACCTCCGGATTCTGCATTGATTCCATTTATGAGGTAGAAACATCTTCATGACTGTTTTGCTTTCAATCATAGTAATAATTTTGTGATGGCAAGCAGCAAAATAGTTAATAAATGCCTATATCGCATGAAGTTGGAGGTGTTGTACCAGTATAGAACTCCAAGAGCAGGTTAATTTTATGTTTTTGTGAACATTTGGGAAGGTTTCTGTAACTTCCAAAAATTTTATGACTGCTACTTGCTGATGGTTTTCCTTCTGGTAAATAAAGATGTAATATGACCAAATTTCTGAATCATGTCTGCATCTTTAAAATATTAGGCAGGACCTGTGTCTGGAAGCAAGTCCCCCCCCCCCCCCCCAAAAAAAAAAAAAAAGAAGCAAGTTATGTGGCGGATAGATTTCACCGACTCAAATCACATTTCTTACCTAATATTAAATCAAATTTCCATGTCATATTTCTTTTTAGTAACCTTAAGGAAGTGAAGTACTTTGAAATTAGGTGTTACGATGGAGTGTTAACTGTCTTCAATTCATTTTACTGGTGCAGAATACAACCAGTGGTGTTTGATCTTGTGATCGATATATTAAGAGAAAATGAAAACCTAATTTTTCTTTTTGAAAGTTGTGTCAAATGTGATTTCCTTCCCTGTAAGTCCCTTGTGTGATTTAAATATATTCAGGTTTTCAATTTTCTTATCTTCATTCCAGAGGCTATTAAAGGGTATGGAGAAGAAAAAAACCTACTTTCTTAACGATGCATATCCACAAAGAGAAACATACCTGTGAAGCCCAATGATGATCCAAATATTGGGGAAGTCACTAATTTTAGTCATCATAATTTCAACAGAAGTTTCAGGAAGAGAAATATAATGTTTATTGATATTTAACAAGAATGCATTGTGCTTTAGCTTGTCAATTCAATTAAATAAACACCCAATACTCCAAAGAAGGTGACATCTTTGCTTTCTGGAAAGACCTAGTAGACCATTTTTGTGTCGATGGGAATATACTGCTGTATTTACATGCTGAAGCATTGTATTTTTCAACTTTACCTTTTTCTCCATCAAAAAAATAAAAATCTAATTTAGGCCATTCTGAATTATTTTAGCTCATGTAAATTATATTTCTTTTGTGATTTGAGCAAATTATCAGGTAAATAGTGTCCTTTGGCAACAGTGGTTCCTAACTTCTCTGGATTCACCTTGGATAGATATGAGAAGAAGAGAATGTTTCGTGTTAGCACAATTCATACAGTTAGCCGGATGGCATCAAAAATGATTTCCAGTTACCAACCTTACATGGATTTTGGATCTGGCCCGCTGTCTGTAAGTTTCCGATGCCCTGTTTCCTGTTTCAATATCTCTAGTGCTTCTCTTTGATTGAGTTGGTAATGGCTTTTTTCTCTCTATTGCTCTCATGGTTGCAGTATCTGTCTACCCTGCGGATACCACATCCTGCAATTCATGCAATACGTGTACTTTTGCAAATTCTTATGACGCATTTCATGACTTGGACAATAGCAGGCCATGGGTAAGAAAAAAAAAAAAATATATATATATATATATATATATATCTTGTTATTTACTTCCAATTTCAACATGTCAAGTGCCACGGGACCCATTTTACTTCATCATCATCATATCACAAGCAATATCCTAATTTGTTCGGGAATAATTGGTGCTGTTTGCCTGTACTATTTGTTCTGAATATTCTGGGATTGGAAAATTATTCATCGAAATGGGAAAAATTCAAGAGGTTAATATATGTTAATTTTAAGCTGGACTTTTAGATAGTATTTAATCATATTTGATTGTTTTTATGTTACTTGAGCCTTATCTAAAACCTATACAAGTATTTTTGAACATCACAAAAAGTCCTGATATACTTGAAGAATTGAAGTTATGAAAGGGCTAGTGTAGGTCTTGAAGTGTAACTGTATGTGGCCTAGATAATATGGATTTTTTTTTATACAAAATTTAATCGTAGGAAACAAGGAACATTTATAACCAAAGAAAGAGTTGTTCAACATTTGATGCATCTCATATGTTGAATACTTAATAAATAGAATAAACAAAAAATTTTTTTTTGAAATATAAAGTAATAAACAAAACAACTTTATTTGGTGAATTTTTCTTATAATTTTTTTTTTATAAAGTAATGCTGGCAAGTATTTTTAAGGCTGCAAGTCCATAAACTTCATGGATATTGTGATCTGAGGTGGGCTAGACATTGTACATATATTCTTGAATACTTCCTACAGCCTTTTCCCTAATAACTCCAGAATTCTGACCAATTACTGGAAACTGAGAGTATCTAAATTGAAGCAGGACAATGGATATGATTAAAAATATTTAATTTACCCTAGAGTTAACGCAAATAACCTTAAATTAATTCTTTGTTTAATTAAATCAATTAACTAAATAGGAATCGGTGATTTTAATTGGTAAAACCAAATGATTTAAAAATTAAGATTCCTATTTTAATTAAAATGACCAAGTGTTCAAGCAATGATTAGCCAATAAATAAACAAAACACAAATAGATCAGGCACATTAAAGACACCAAATTTTAAGTGGTAAAAATCCTCACGGGGTAACTGTTGCACAATTACAAATCCACTAATAAGCCATTCAGTTACAAGACACAAATGCAACAAAGTTTGGTTATAACCTGCATACTACCCTTTGTAGATTGCTGCTACTCATCCAATCTTGTTTGTCTTTCCTATTTCACTCTTGTCAGCCAGTGTCTTACTCACCACTGCAACGCCTTGTAATCGATCATGATCCATCTCCACAAACCCACTCTACCAAGTGTGTAAACTCACTCTGGAGTGATCTAAGGTGTGTCCTAATATGTTCTCCAGTAAATTAGCAATCCTCACAATACATTTGTGACAGAGACTATAGATGAATCCTTACTTTCAAAATGAGTCCTCACAAGAGGACAGGAAATCTCTTGATATGCTCAATGATTCTAGGGTTTAGTGCCGTATGGGCAATCTCGCAAAACTATATGCAATCAATAAGAATGGCACTATTTATAGACTACTACAAATCCTAATGAAAGTTGGAAACAAATAGCCAATCAGATCCTCGCTTAGAGACATTTGCGTTCGCACGAGTAGTCTTGCATTCAAATGAGTTAGGTTTTGTTTTATATTTCGTTAACTTTTAATTTTTGTCAGAAGGTCTACTGTTCGAATGAGAGTCATTATTTTGGCTATCCAGTTTAAACAACCTTGTGTTATGAACTAAGAAACCTAAGGGTCAATTTGAAAAACAAACATATAACCTTTCTACCTTTTAGTCAATTTTTATACTAAAAAGACAAAGGCCAAGTGTAGAAGCAAAAGCAAGACTCTACAAGGACCATGAACGAAAGATCAAATGCACCCTCATCTTATATATGCAATGCATGTTATGTTTATGTTTTTATACCTTTCTTAGTAGAGTAAATCTGAAATTTTATATTTATGTTTTTATAACTTCACAAGATAGCATGATTAGCTCTTAGACTTAATTAGCCCAACAATTATAGGCTTAAATAGACTTTTGTAATGAATTGCCAATACAAATATTTGCAGGAAAATTTTACATTACCACACTGATACAATTTCCCTCACATTAATCCCAATAATTTTGGTTATGTGAACCACCATCAGCTGGATGTAGTTGCCTTCATATTGAACTTGAGACATCCTTCCCTTTATTTCTAGCCATTTAAAACTGTTAAAGTTGAAGTTGAAAAATTTCCCCCTTCACTTAGACAACCTAAGAGTCTTCATTCCTTGTGATATTGCCATTGGTTTTATGCACATCATTGGTCCATTTTAAAATATCATCCAATTTATTATCTCTTTCTTCTATTTTATGAACTGAAGGCTCCTCTTTTCTGTATCATTCAAAATAGATGAATCCCTCAAAAACTCATGTTGCTTTCTTGACAGGTTGTGGTAAAAGAGAGACAATGTCAAATGGTTATTGTCAGGATTCTAACTGTTGGTATGTGCAAGGCCAATAGGGAGAGGGAAGCATAAGAACCCGAAAAGGCAAACATAAAGCATTTCATAAATGATTAATGAAATCTATTATATATCAGTTCATGATTTTATTTTATTTTGTTTTTCCATATATGCATTCAACACTACTGATTCTTATGCTGTTATTAAGACGACTCTTCTTTTCAATTCATTCCAGATGATATGATGATGAAACATGGCAATTCATCCACCCCATATTAAAATTTCTTATATACATTTAGTACTCGTTTGGTTGAGCGATATAAAAGTATTATTTGAATTAAGTAACTGTGTAAAAGTATTGTTTAAGTTAAGTTGTTGAAAAAAGTTCTTAACAAATTGAGGTATAGGATAAATTTAGCAACTTAGTCTCAACTCATACTTGATAAAAAAGTTGTGGTCAATAAGTAAAGTTTAAAATTTTATTTAAAATAGCCTCAATTAATTAAGTACAATTGAGAGTCTCAAAATATATAAAATGTGTTTGAAAAACTAATCCAAACATCATTGTTGTGCATAGTTCATATTCTATAGCTTTTCCATTCAAAAGCTATCTTGATCCAATGGTTCATATTTTTAAAGTTTCGTATCGAATGTCTATAATTGGAAGAAAAGAAGAAAAAAAGAAAAAGAAAATTACACACAATTCTTGTAGTTAGTCATGTGGCCATGTTTGTTTGACGGGATAAGAAAGTAGAATAAAATAAGTGATACTTTATTTAATGTTTGGACATTTATTTAGGATAAGATTAGTTATAATTAATTTTCATTGGTGTAGGATAAATTAATTCTACCAAGATGATGGTATTATTTTTATGGATAAATTACAGTAATATTTCCTAAGGTTTTTAATAATTACTGGAATCTTCCTTGAGGTTTTTGAAATGATACTGACCTCTCATACTTTTACTGACAAATTACCAAGACTTCTCCTCGAGCTTTATTTTTTACTAAAATGACAAAAATATCTCTTTCATTTGTTTTTTTTTTAATTTTAAATTTTGACATTTTTCTAATTATTTTTAAAGATTTTATTTTTAATTTTATGTAACAAATAAAATTAAAATAAATAACTTATACTTTTTTAGTCAATGAAAATTTTAATTAATATTTATTTGAACATGAAAAAAAATGTTAGAAAAAATTGGTCAAAATTAAAAAAATATATATAAAAAAAAAAATGAAAATGACATTTTTATCATTTTGAAAAGAAAAAAAAAAAGACTAAAGGGAAAGTCGGTGTTATTTTAAAAATTTCGGAGGAAGTAAGTGTAATTTACCTTATTTTTATCCCATGCTCATGCAAGAAGAAGTAAAATAAAAAATTTCAATCATTCTTTTTATGACAAGAAAAAAAAAAGAAAAAAAAAAGAGGGAGAATATTACTTTTAACAACTACTATTGACATTACTCATATAAATTTTCGTAACATATTATCATCTCTATTGATGACATTTTTATAATATTAAATAAATTTCAAATGTATTGACTATCTTTTTTTCTTCTCACATCTAGTAGTAATCTTTTTTATTAATATTTGTACACAATAAATTATTAAATTTGTTAAACTCACTCTTATTTATCTATCTCTCTCTATCGTTCTTAACTTTTGTTTTTGAAAATTTTAAACATATATTTTGAAAATATATATTTTAGGAATTTGATTTTTTCTAAAATCTTAAAAAAAAAATTTATTAAGAACTCAAATTTATTATCACATATAATTTTATTTCTATAAGATTTTTTTTATTTTTATTAATAATTATATGAATGTTAGTATGAAGTTGAAATAGAATAACATATCCAAATTTTGTATTTGTACATGTTCCAAACACTAGAATAGAATATTTAATATCTCATTAAATTTTATTTCTCATCCGATAAGACTTTTTTATCTGATCGTCTAAACAAAATATTTTTATCTAATCGTATAAACGAGACTCATGTGCATGATTTCATATCGTATAAAAGGATAAAAGTGAACATTTATCCTTTTATCATAACTCATGTTCATTTTTATTTTAATTATAAATAAATAATACTAGATACACCAATTCCATTACTAACTAACATCACATTAGTAGTGACACGTAACATTCTCATCTTAAAAATTAAGGAAACACGAAATTGTAATGTTTGTCTAATAGTATTAGTACCACGTATTGTGTGAAAAGAGTTAAAAGAAAGTAGCATGCTATATTCCCGTTCCCCACTTACTTGGTTGTGCTCCAAAAATTACCATTTCAGTTATTAAAAAACTATTTTTTTTATTTTTTATTTTTGGAACTCAAATGTAGAAAAGAGAATGTGTACAGAGACAGGGTACAGAACTAAATAAAAAGGTCAAAAGATTAAAAACACAAAATGCTACATAATTTACAATACATTCTCTGTCATTACCTCCTAGACCGTTTCTGAGGCCGTCTCGAGGTCACCTCCGCTTCACCACCTTCCCTCCCACGCTTCGCCGGAACTGCATCCCTCCCTTTCTTCGGCGGCCTTCCGACACTCCGCTTTGACGGGCTAATCTCCTCCTTCGCCTGTTTTCCACCTCCACTGCGCTTCGACGCCCCGTCTCTCCTTTCATCCCCTTTTTTCTTCTGCTCTGATCTTCTGCTGCGGTTATTAGCATCACTTCCAGAATTCTTCAACGTCTCTGATGGCGTTGCCTTTGCTGTAGAATTCTTCTTTATCCTCTTTAAAAAATCCGCAGCGCCTTGCTTTTTTGCCGAAGCCGCCACGTCGGTTTTCTTCTTCTCCGATTTGGAAGTCTCTCCTTTATCAGTGTTTGATGTCGGGTTTGTGGTTTGATTCTCATTGGGTGTTCTGTTTGCGAGGCTTTTGTTGCCCCTTCTCAAGCTTCTCGTACCTGTCACGGGCTTCTCTTTTATCGTCGTTTTCGTCGGACTCTGTTCTTCATTCAGACGCGGCGGAGATTTAACTGGTGGCTTGGAATCAAACGCGTCTTTTCCGTTGGTTTGTTTCTCTGCATTGTTAGTAGTGGAAGCTTTGGCTGAAATTGAACTTCTTTTTCGGCAGACTACAACTATTGGAGGTGCAGACTTGTGTTTATCAAGCAATGAATTGGATCTCTCTGGTTCAGGTTTGGGTTGGAGCAATTTCGGCAATGATGGAGCCGGTTCTGGTGAAGGATCAGACTTCCGGGTTGTATTCTTCTTCATCTCTTTCAAAACGAGGTCGCGAAGTTCATAGGCGGCTACTGATTCGGGGGATGCTTTGGGAAAGAATACAATGGCGTTGTGGAACAT
Organism: Nyssa sinensis; assembly: GCA_008638375.1. Lineage (NCBI taxonomy): Eukaryota > Viridiplantae > Streptophyta > Magnoliopsida > Cornales > Nyssaceae > Nyssa > Nyssa sinensis. Next base: position 37,365,902 of record CM018052.1, read on the forward strand.
AAGCAACAAATCGCGGTAGAATTTGCTATTGCAAGAGGAGTAAGACCCATCGTCGAGCCTGGATTGTACGGTCTCGAGATCAACATGCTGTCGCACTATGCTTTTGTACTTGTCACTTTTCTGCAGTTCATCAAATGCATATTCATGATCATAATCTTATAGATATTCAGCTTGAAAATCACTTGAAATGAAAAGAAAAAAAGGTGGAAGAGAGAGCAGTGACGTATTCTGCATGGGAATATCTCATAGCGGGAAGGCCCAGAGATCATAAAGGATGGGATGGGAATGGAGGCATTCCAGCCCAACATACTCCGGTGAATGGGTCGGACTGACGAGGACTCCATACTTCTCCGTCCTAATGGGCTTAGGCCTCTTTTATATAATGGGTTGCCGAAAACAAAAGGCTTTTTCTTAAAAGACTTGGGCTTAGGCCCGCCCCCTTTGATGTCATAGAATTATGATACTTAACTCAATAAAATTTTCTCTTAATTATTTAAAATTATACTTACACCAATAAATATTAAACACATCAACAACAACAAGTAACCCATATATTTAACCGGCCAATAAATAAAATTTTTAATATTACAAAGACTAACAAAAAGGTTGTTCAGTTTTTTAATTAAGTTCCTTTAGGTTGTTGAGAAACTAACGCTATGTTTGGATGAAAGGAATTGGAAATAAAGGGAAGGAAAGGGAAGGATAAGAAAGGAGAACTTATATTATGTTTGTTTTAAAAATTAGGAAGGAAAGAGAGGGAGAGGGAGGGAGAGCGTAACCCCCATTTTAATAATTTTGTTATCCCTCCAAGTGGACGGAAACAGAAGGAAAGGAAAAGATGATTTAATGAATTTTTAATAATACTAATATTACCCTTAAAATTATAAAAGATAAAATAAAAATGACACATCTATCCTAAAGCATTCAAATATACATTATTTGTGTATAATAGTAAAATAATATAAAATTCTTTCTTTTCCTTTCTCTCCTTTATCATTCCCAAACAAGATGAAAAGAATACTTCTCCTTTTCTTTCATTAGTTATCCAAACATAAATGAGGGATTACTCTCTCCTCTCCACTCATTTCCTATCCCTCATAACTAATACTCTCCTCTTATTTCCTTTCCCTCCTAATTATTCAAACGAACTGTAAGTAATAAAAGAAAATATAATAATAATAATATATTTATTGCCGTTTCAGTAATAGTACAAATAAATAGATCCGTTCAATCAAGTTTCACTACAATTATCTAATCATGGTTTTTTGTGGTAATGTAATCACCTTAATTTAACAAACTTGTTCTTTCTTTTTCATTTTGCAGTGTTTAAGATATTAAGGCCGTACAAGGTCTTCATATTTTATTATTAAGTAAACTACACTAATCTTTATATATATATATATATATATATATATATATATATTGACAATTATAGACTACCATTCTTATTTCTAAAAGACTAATGTTACCTAATTTATTTTTTTATGAATCGGCAAAAGAGATATTTTGGACTAACTTACACATACCGGATTAAATTTCTATTTTAATTTCTAACTGTCAGCGATCGACACAGAAAATACTCGAATTTCGAAACACTTCAATTTTATCTTCAACTCACACCTCCAGATTATTAAAAGACTAATATTACCTACCCTCAATTTATATATCCAATTATATCAACAATATGACATGTTATTTATGTGATAGTTTTGAAAATTATACCATATAAGACACAAAAATATCACGCAATGCTACATCACATTAGAGAAACAAATAAGAATATAGATCAGGGATATATAGTATTTTTCTTTTTACAATTATAATCCTTCCTTATCAAAATTGTCCACTCTAACAAAGCATGTAAAATTACTTATTAATCCCTATTTAAGTTGGATAAACAATAAGGAAAAATATGGGGAGAGAAGGAAGGATCCTATAGGGTATTGTAATATCTCTTTTGTGTTTAGATAATTAATAAAAAAATTAGAGAAGAGAAGAAAGGAGATGACATGATATTGTAATATCTCTTTTATATTTAGATAATTAATAAAAAAAAAATAATGTAATTTTTTCCTTTTTGTTCGAAAGAAATAGGAGAAAGAAAAGAAACATATGAAATGTATTATTATATAAGTAGAAATAATAAAATAATAATTCTAGATCATCAAAGTCAGTTACAAATGTCACAAGTTGGTGTAATTAATAGTCAAATAAAAAAATATATAATGTAATTTCTCTTTATTGTTCCTTCGTTTCAACCTAACTCTTAGAAGTCAAAGAAATACCTTGTGAATACATCTAACGGCTGTGGCAAATTGAGATCATACATATGCAAAACATGCTTGAAGGGGTCCACAATTCGTTCAAATTCGCACCCAAGCCGCGTGTTTTGGATTGCGTGATCCTCCAAGCACATTTATAAATTCGATAATTGAAATTGGGAAAAAAAAATCAAATCTGACGCACTGTAATTTGCTATATCTATATTTGTGCAACGGTTATGGTGAATTTAGAAATTTTAATTAGGTGGAACCGGATTGAAAATATTAAAATTTAAGAAAGTTTATATAATTATATTAAAAAATTTAGGAAGACTAAGTCTTATTTTATTAAAATATTCTAACAAAATTAATATTAAAAATCTAATATTAAAAATTTAAAGTGATTATATTCTATTTTGTTAAAATATTTTAATAAAATTAAAAATAAAAAGTGTAGTATCAAAATTTTTTAAAAGTCATGGCCCTTACTTATTCACGCTAAAAAAATAGTGATACTCAAATCAAAGTCATAAAAACACCATACTATCATCTCGCTAAACTTTTTTTCTTCAAAATTAGCCTGACATTTAACCATCAAAGCGAGGATCAAATTATTCCAATGTATTTATCTATCAGTTAAACATAGAGATAAATACATATATATATATATATATATTTAACAATTAAATTAAGCTTCTTTAACTCAATTTTATTTACGAAGCTTGTAATAAATGTCATAGCAAAATAATATTTATATGTTTTTAATGTCAAGCACATATAAAACTAACTTGATTCATCTCAATTCAACCTCTGTTTTTTAAATCATTCCAAAGTTTGTTCTTCCATTTACAAAAATTGTTACAGAATAATTTAAAAATAAGCATGGTGATAAAATTTCTACCACTCAAAAAGTGGTGTTATACAGGGCATCTCAACGCAGATTTACATTGACCTAGAAGTCAAGATCGTTTAAAGATTTATAGATTTTTTTATATAGGAATTAGTCTCCTAATTGTTCCTTAATATCTCTGCTTAAAATTGTAATATATATATTTTTTCTAAATAAAAACATTAATGTTAAAATAGTACCTTTAAATTAGAAAGTATCTATAAAGTTTCAGTATTTTGTGTACCTATATGGTAATAAATAAATTAATAAAAGTTTAAGAGAAAAATAAAATAAAACAAATTATAAATATCTTTACAAAAGGGGAACTGGTACTATAAGTAAAATATCTTTTTCAAGTTTATTTAGATTATAAGGCAAAAGAAGGAAAATTAAGTAAATCTGGAGCAGGTTAAATCAATCACATGCAAAAGATCATTTAAAAAGCTTAACCGTTGGATCATCCTAAAATTTCACATGCAAATTCCTTGAACCGTTGGTGCATGGAAATTCCAGCATTTCGTGTGAATTATGAAGGTACCTTTAAGTGGTCCCCAATCATTCATCGGTCAAAGATGGAGCATCAGATAATATCTAAGACAGATATTAGAGGATAGTAATGCGATGCAGGATAATAGGAAAATGAGTAGTACTAAAACATACCTGACTTTCAAGCCGGCGCACGAACATCGAGCCGTGTTTATGTGATCCGATAATATCCAAAAGCCCAGCCAACGGCTCTGATTGTATCGAGTCCCGCTTGGTGGTGGCGGGAGATACCACAGGCTCATCGCTGCCGCTGCTGCCGCCGGAAGCTTCCCTGTTCTGGTGTTTCGTCCTCGTCAGACTCGCTGAACTTTGTACGTCGCTGCTCTCCTTCGTCCCTTCTTTTGACTCAGCAGCCGAGTCCCGTAACTCGGCCGAGTCACCAACTTTCTTCTCCTGACTCGGTTTCGACGGCGCATGTTTAGCTATAGTATCTGAACTGTCGTTGTACGAGTCTTCACCAGCCTGTTTCGAGCCACTCAAAGCCGGATCCGGTTTGACGATGCCCGTTTCGACTCGTTCCGGCGGTTCTCTCCCTTCGTCTTTTGCGCCGGTCTCTCGGTTCTCAGTCGAATTCGACTCGTTAAAGGACTGGCTCTGTCCGTCGGACTCTTTGCCGGAGACTGATTTCCCGGCGACATTCTCCGGTGATGTCTCGTCAGGCGTTGCGTTAACGTCTTTTTTGTCGTTTTCGGATCTTTCTTCCTCAAAATCCTTTGCCAGATCTGGTTTTTCATCGCCGTTTTCATTCTCTTTCGAGCTCCTTTCGCGCTCTTCCTCCAATCTCTTCACCTTCAACTGCAAAGACCTGTTGAATAAAGAGATCAGAATATCTCAGATCCAAACATGAATTTCAATTTTTTTTACGTCTAATATATTTATATTCACATTTCCATATATTTTTTGACGTATGTTTAAAGTTTAAATTTTGAAGGGAAAATTTAAAAAATAAATAAACTAAAAAAAAAAAGGAGATTTACTGGATCGAAAGATCGTATCGATGAACCTCTTGTTTTAGCTCCGCGACTCGGAGTTTTCTCAACTCCTCGAGCCACGGTATACAATCAGCCTCGTCGCCTCCTTCTGTAATCCGGTGTTCGTCGTTTGTGTTGTCCATGAATCGGCGTTTAAGGTCATCGTATTTGTTTTTACAGTTTCGAGCCGTTAAAAAAAGGGGAAGAGCGCTTCTGTTTTGAAGTTCCATGGCGACAGAATCCCAGTCTTTGAGTCCGTGACGCTTCACGGCGCATGCCAGCAGCAGCTCCTCCCATGTCGTCCATGTCTCTTTCTCTGTATTCTCTCTGGCCATGATTTCGTTAGTATTTTCCGACTTCAAACTCTGTTGAGTCCCTCCATTTCCTATTTTTTCAAAAAACTAGGGTTTTTTTTTTCTCGCTCCTCGTCGTCTCCCTTCGTCTCTCTCAATAGAATCTTTACTTTTTTATTTAAATTTAATTTTACTTTTTTTTTTTTTTTTGAATGGGCAGGCTGAGAGTTTTCACCTTCTTTGCTCCATATATAGAGAGAGAGGCTGATCTCGAAGACGCAACTCATTCCATGACTATGAGTCATGATTTTCTTTGCATGGTTGAATTACTAAATTACCCTCGGACATCTCTGATATTATTTCTGTAGTCCCTCCTTCAAACGTTTTTCCGAGGCGTCGTAGTTGAACCCGAAAGTAATCGTGGCCCAACAAATAGCACTGTGTGTCGGCTACGGTCGGTCCAAAAATAAGTGGGAAAAAAGGTTAATAAAATTGGCTCCTCAAATGCTATAAATAAAAATTAACGATCGAGAGTCTGTTCGAGTAATAAGATTGTTCATTCCACTCTATATTTTCTCTCTCTATTTTTTTGTTTTAAAAAATAACTCCTTCGACATGTTTTCCATATAAATAATATTAATTTTTTTAATATTTTTTATAATTATATTAATTTATTTTAAAATTACACTGATTTCTTTCTAATTTAATTTTTTAAAAAATGATAATATTACCTCTTCTATAATTTTTTAAAATTTTGATCAAATTTTTTTAATTAATTTTTATTTTCAAATAAATATTAATTAAAATCTTCTTTACCTAAAAAAATATAAATTATTCATTTAAAATTTAATTTTATATAAAATTTAAAAAAATTCTTTCAAAAAAATACAGAAGTACAAAAAAAATTATGAGTATTTCATATATCAATTGTATGTTTCTTTATGATACGAGGTGAAAATTGAATTCATAATCCAAACTTCTTTTTTTAAGTGTTATGATTGCATATGTCATATTTTGATTAATGAAATTTTCAACCAACCAAATATAAAAGGCAAGTTATCTAATTTTAATAACTTAATTTAAATACTGATGATGACCCAGACTCATCTTAGTTTTGTTGCTGCGTAAATCCACATACTCAAAGATTGAATCCCAAAATAGACCAAAAGTTAATTTTATCCCCTTGATTTTGTTGTCACCTCACATCAATCAGTACCGTGCTCAAAATATGACAAAGTCCCCAGTTTTCTCCACCAAACCCATTCCTAGAGTCTTGATTCCATGAGCAATTCACACACACACACATATATATATATATATACATATATCTCACGTATACTCTGTCACCCTCCTCCTCTCCCTTCTCTGCCCTTGGGTAGAGAGAAAATTTGAGTTTGTGGAGAGAGAAGGGCATGAACTTGCTATGAGGCTTCCATTGAACTCTGTGAGAGGGTTGTGATTTTGGGGGATGTGTGATTTCCAAGGAGAGAGAGAGAGAGTTTAGTTGTCTTTCAACCAAATATATATATCTTTTTATTTATTCTCGTCTATTTCCTCACAATGTATTTTCAAAAATAAGATAAGTATTATATGTAATTAAGAGAAAGAGGTCAGTGTAATTTATTTTTAATAATTTTATTGAACAATAAATTATAATTTTCTTACAATTATTTGATAATAAAGAATTGACTTCACAAAATAATATTGAAAGAAGAAAATAGGACTTCTTGTTTTTTTTTTTTTTATAAAAGCAACGAGGTATTACAATTTATTAAACAGTACAATTACAATATTATAAAATAACGGAAGATTACACTAACATCAATAGGAACCTATGTAATATGAACTCTAAACAAACAATCTAGTTCAACTCATGACTAGATAAAAATAAATGTCTCTTAAATATGGGCCGTGAACAAAAAATCTAACTCAACCCATGCGGAATGAAAAGAAATGTCTCTCAAATATGAACATTGGACAAATAATCTAGCTTAATTCATGATTCGATAAAAATAAATGTATTTTATTTAAACAAACAATTCAACTTAATCCATGATTAGATGAAACTAAATGTCTCTCAAATATAGGTTTTGAACAGAACCAACGATTGGGTGACAATAAATATTTACATCTCCTTTAATAAAGAGTGAAATTTCAACCTATGATATTGACCTCACCTTTGAGAGAAAGGGAAAGATGGCTAACAAGAAAAAATGGTCGCTAAATAACACATTTCTCTCCCAATCCAAATAAATAAGTAAAAAGATAATCCACATAACACCAACTACAAATAAATGAGAAGGGACTCCTCACTCCAAAAGAAATGACCAAAACAGCGAAAGCATCTCGGCGATTTTCTTTGTACATTACTCTTCCAATTTTATTATACATAGAAAAACTAAAAACAAAAGTTAGGCGTTCCAGAAATTTTGATCAAATCAATCATTATATGACATGTGGACGAATTAAACATGGGGGTTCGTTGTAGTATCCCTATCTGGAAATGATTTGCTTTCTTTGTTTTGTTGCTTCCCACCATTCTTCTCAAATTCATTACTTCTGCCGGAAACTTTAACTCCGGTGGCCGGGCTAGATTTTCCGGTGCCGATCTCTGACCGTAGCTCATCTAAACCATTCCTCAACAAGCCACTCTCCGCCTGTAGAATATCGAGTTCTCGTTTCACTGCCAAACATGCCTCTACCACCTCAGAATTTTTATTTAATTTACGTTCATGCCCCTGCTTGGCATTAACACACACGTGTTCGATTCTAATTTTGCTCAGCACGAGTGACGGAATCTTACGGCACCAATTATCAGCCGTCAGTTTGGTGCCCTCGTTCGCCGGTAATCTGACGCTCCACCGAAGTTTCAGCACCGCTCGGTCTCTCAAGGGTAGCGCCGTCCTGGCGAACACCTCCACGTCGGAAAACAGCCTCTCGACTGCGCTCGCCGCAGGGAAACCTCTCATGATCTTGCTCGAAACCACGCCGTTCGCCGTCTGGTTACTTCTGGCTTTCACAGGCGTTTCGTTGTTTTCAAAGAACTCTTCATTCTCGGAATCACCGTCGTTCACATGGGATTTGAACTTTGGGGTGGAAATTGAGGATCGAGTGCGCAAAGCAATGTGCGAATCGACCGATCGCTTGATTGAGAAATCGCGATCTGGGGCCTGAAATGAAGAAAGAAGGTAGGATTTCCATTTCCGAGGAAATTGAACTCGGCGCTCATCGTCATCGGAGATCCAATCGGTGATCCTAAATGTCCAGTTCCAGTTCTTACACTGAAACTGAAAGGTCTCCATGAATCGTTGGGACGATACGCGAGCTTCAACAACGGCCCAGAATCAAACAACGTACCGACAGTCAAACAGAAATCTTTGGTGTCACCGGCTACAATTCCGGATTGAAATGGAAACCCTAAGATTTTCAGAGGAACTTTCGCTCTCAAAATTGGCGTCTGATCTTCGCGAAACTTCATAGAAGCTTTCATTTTTAGAAACAAAGAAAGAGATTTAACCTTTACCGATGTGAAGGAGACGACGCTTGAATGCTTTCAAGAAAGCAACACGACGGCACCTCTAAATTTAGTGAGAAACCGGCCTTCTTGCTTTCAATATACTGATATATAGGAAGTAAATTTGTAAAATAGAAGGGCTAGTTGAGTAAATTTAATGGTGCATACGTGGCACTAGGTGAGCCGTTCGTAACTGACCTACAACTTGTGCAAGTGTGAAAAGCGAAACACCAACGAGATTGCATCGCGTACACGGAGGTCGCAATGGAAACAGATTCGTGGGCTGGGAAGCCTTCAACTAATGGGCCAAGCTCAATACAATTTAGTGCTAAAGTACAATTGGGGAGGTCTTGCCTATTTGGCTACATCCTACATGTCTTGCGACATAAGGCCCAACTAGGGCACGTCTATTCGAGAAATGAGCGCGGCCTAGAACTCAAAAATTTAATCAAATTTGAATCTAGTTTCAATTCCGAGAACCTCCGTCGCATGTGGGCTCGGGAGCCTCTGACTAATGGGATAGGCCCAATATAATTTAGTGATAAGTACAATTGGGCCCGGTCGTGTGCATGAACTCAGTGTTGTAACTAAAACACAGGAAGCCAGTATCACTATGATCCCTTCTATAGCCTAATGAGAGACCATAGTTACCACTCGCCCCTCAAGAATTGTTAATTAGATTGTATAATCCGAAACGTATATCATTAGCGATTTAAAATATAAGATTTAACATTTCAGTTTAAAAGATCAAGTCCCATAAAATCATATAACAAACAAAAAAAATACACATACATAATTAGAATTATTATTTTATAATAATGACTTAGATTCATTGAAATTCTTGTGTATATTATAACAAATACAATTAAAAATTATATGATATTCCAAATACACATTTTTCATTCCAATAAAATGATTCGAAGAAACCTATTCCTTCTTCATTCTTATTCCAAGTAACATTATTCTATACAAATCTCTAAAAATTAGAATAGTCAATTCATCAATAAGGAGAGTAAAGTACGATGTAACAGACTAAGCTGATTCAATAAGTTTTTTGTTTTCCTCCCACCAATAAGCCTATTAGAAACTGAGAATCCCAAACTGTTGCCAATTTCAGTGCAAACTAAGATAGATACCCTTGTTGAACGAAATGTCTAGAAATGAGGAAACAAACTGTGTATTGAGTCCCAATATTGTCCTCAATACTGAAGGGAAGTCACTTCTAGTATGGGATTAATATACCAAGTAATGAAATTTAATTTGAAGATCCAGCACAAGAACCGTGTGACCTTATCCAACTTCCATCAGCAATCCTCTCAAATACTCATGGCTGCTTCATTGGAAAGGTATCTCTCCAGTCTGGGAGTTGAATCAAATAGTCCCACTGCCCGAAGAAAGAAACAGTTGAAATATCCTTTCTAATTGATCATTAATTCTTTCAAGTTAAATATGTTTGGCAAGTTTTCAACACTATCAGCAGAGGGGTATTCTTCAGAGGTTTCAGTAGTAGGATGCTTAGGTGCAATTTTTCCCTCAGCAAACCCCAATCAGAGAGCTAAAGCTTCTAACAAAAAGTTCAGAAGTATGCATAATAATAAGGTAAATACCAATGATTAAAATATCGTTTCGATGTATAGTTTCGGTCTGTCTAGAAACGGAAACGTTTCGGAAACATAATGGAAACGGAAACGATATTTTGATCATTGGTATTTACCTTATTATTATGCATACTTCTGAACTTTTTCATTGTACAGTGTGAAATACAATATTTCTTGACTTTTTTATCATGTAGATGACAATAATGGCATAATAAGATCTTTGAAGGGACATAGATTCACAAATTGAGACGAATGAAGCAATTTTTTATATTTTTCATACTTTTAGATTGTACAAAATCATTTTATAAATGTTTTTTTTTTTTTTTTTGTTTTTTGTAGAGTTCATTAGTGATCTTTCAAGGATAAATGAACATTCTCTTGTAATGATATTTCATGTTTATAAAAAAAATAAAATAATTATCATTATTATATATAGAGATATATAAATAACTATTAACAAAATAACTAACCAAGGATCAAATTTTCGTTTCACAGTGTTGTTTCGGTCACTTAAAAAATGGAAACATTTTAGAAACATCGTGGAAACAATGAAAAAAAATTAAAATGTGTAAAAACACTTTAGAAACATAAAAAAAAATATATGACTGTATAAAAATAAATAGTGTAATTAATTAATTGTAAATGGTTTAAGGAACATGTCCATCCACACCAATTACTAGAGTGAAATTGAAAAACAAAACGTAAATGCAAATTAATTATTAATACCAAATAAATTTTTATTAATTAAAATATAGTATAATATTATAGCTAATTTTTTATATAATATGAAATTATTATATAATTTAAAATATTTCTCCTTATATTTTTTGCCCTTTTCAGGCTGTTAATGAAATTCTCAATTTTCCTATAAAAAAAATTATATATTTTAAAATATATAAAATTATTATAATTAAATACAATACCATAACATAATAGATATATACTATGTAATATCCACAAATTAGATAATTTGATACAAGTTACATATAAAATAAAAAGTAAAACAAATAACGATTTAAACCTATTATAATTAGTAGCTTACTATTAAAATAGTTGTTTCTCTACATTTTATTTCTCCTACTACTTTTCTATTATTTTAAAAAAAATAATAGAAATATCTTCTTATAATTTTGAGTATTAATCCTTGAAAAATAAATGGATATTATCTTTTACTAACTTTCTAGAATTATTGTTGATATAAAAGAAATGTTTCATCTGATTCGGTATGTTTCTACTAGTTTTGGTATGTTTTCACGGAAACAACTTTGTTTTCATGAAAACATGTGAATTTCAATATTCCACTAGTGTAACGTTTCCGTTTCTTCGTTTTGGTTCCTAAAGAAACGGAAACGTTTTGGCCGTTTCAATGAAAAAGAAACGAAATTTTGATACTTAGTAAATACTATATTAGCCGAACTCATATCTATCACCCTATAGTAAAACAGATCATCCTGCTATAAAGATTCACAAAAGAATGATTGTCCTTTTTTATAGTTTACTTTATGAATTAATGACACCGGTAGGATAGGTCATATTTATTACAATTGCCACCCAGGTTCTTAGCTTTATTCTATATTTTACTCCCTGTTTTTTTTGTAATAGCGATGTATATTTCCTTTTATGAGTACAATATCTTCTGAATTAATTAAAACTTAGTCACTTTTAGGGTTATGATTTGTAAAACTACCCTTCCACTCCATAAAGTTAAGTTATATTTATGCCATTTCAATTTAAGGATTTAAAATTGGTTAGCTGAGAAAATAATGATCTACTTCTGCACAAAGTCACTAGCATCAAAGAGCAAGAAGAATCAGTGTTGCAAGAGTACGTCAGGAGTATTTCCAGGTATATCAAGTTTGTATTGGGTAATGGGCAAAGGGTGAATCATTGGCATGATCATTGGTGATGGGACGGCACATTATTATAGGATTCTTTCTCAATAGCAGCGGTGAAAGAAGCCTGCGTAGCATAATACCTCAGGATCAGAGAAGATGTGGAGATTTGGGATCCTCAGTTTGGAAGGTGGTGTAAGATTGGGAGTTAGAACCAATGGATGCCTTCTTTGGGTTGTTGTACGCCTATGCCATCTGGAGGTTTCTATGAGGATTTTAAGCTTTGGAAATCTGAAATGGGTGGCCACAAAGAATGAGGTGCAATCGTATGTAAATTATACAGTACTAATAGAGTCATAGGTAAGCAGTTTAGCCATTTTCCTTGAAAGGCTATTTGAAGCACCATGGTCCCATCCAAAAGTGCCTTCCTTAGGTACAGCAGTGTTTAAAAATATACCGAACACTGATGATTTAATTAAAAGACACCAATTCATTCAAAACTGTTATTGCACATATAAGGGTGACTCAATATCCCATTCACGATCTATTTTCTGGACGCTAGGGACTTTTAGTTGTGGCCACTACTCCTCTCCTTTTCTGGAGTGCATTTGAGTCATACCTCATTTGCTTTGGAGGTTTTGAGTAGTTGCCCCCAGCGCTGCGCCGGGGGTGGGGGTGGGTTAGAAGAGTTGGAAAGGTTTGGCAGGCTGCTGTATTTTTTGGCTAACAAAGTCTTTAGTTTTGGCTGATTCTTTACTTCACATGTCAATGGATTGCACCCAATTTGGCCCCTTATAGTGATTTGCCTAGCCAAAAAAGAAGCAGCCAAAGAATAAGAATTAAAGCAAGGCCTTAGTCAGAGAATAATATCTATAGAGAACTTTGCAATAAGATACAGGCCCCTATTTGAATCCTTTGTCTTTATCTATTAATTGGTTACCACAATCTTTAAAAAAATATTAAAAATAATAATTCTTTATTTACTGAGAGTTGAATCCCAATTCATGTATCACCCATCAGTCAACGGCTATCACAGTGAAAAACATATTGGCATCCTAAGTATATAATCACAAAATTCTGAAACCCTGTTAATGTTAGCAAATAGCAACCATGCCAACCAATAATCCAATCCCAAAAGCTAATATTCTATATAGCTGTAAAACTGCTACCAAGCTGTTGGAAAATGAGAAAATATGATATAATAGCTCAACTGCAAGAGCCTTAGTTAAATATCATATCTTCCTTCTTTATCCTCAAAATCTGGGCCCTCGGCAGAAGGTGAAGTAGAACATGTAAGGAGGATTTCAGAATCAGATAGTTGTCTCACTGTCAAAGCAATATGTAAGCGGCATAGGGTCCCATCAGTAGAGAAGACAAAACATCACTTTAACTGGGGATAGAAAACAAGGGTATCAAAAAGTTTAACTTTAATAAGAGAAAAAAGGAAAATCAGAAACAATATGAAAGACCAACATGAGTTAAACTTAACAAAGCTTATTTCATCGTTGCTTTTGTCACTTTTGAAGTTTTACAGTAAAATGTACACTTGAAGAGATATAGACAAAAGGTATAGACTACAAAGCATGGATACTTCTTGTCCAACATGAGTGTCACTGACAACTACAGGACACTCACAAACACGTCCCAGACATTTTTGACATGGCACAAATTTTATAATTTTGGACACTTGGGGACAATTCTTGGACACTACAAATAAATAAATAAATAAAAGCGAAGGACTGACACACCTTGGACATCCAGATACAACTTTGAAAAGTATTAAAAAAGGTGTAATTGTTAAGAAAATTACATATAGTGTTTATGAAAGATATAGACGAGTTCTTTTTATTTAATAAATAAAGAAGTAAAATACACGAATAAGTTATATTGAGTGGGTCAATCCTCCTCTCCCGTTTCTTCAACAGCAAAAAGAGTAATGTGAATGTGCATGTTCATATATACACACACAACACAAATACATATATGTATACTCTCATGTGCTTGAACTGTCAGTGTCCTATTCTTTTAGAATTTATCGAGTTGAGATGTTCATATCATGTCGTGTCCATATCCTGTTTCTATGTCCATGCAACATAGGGTGTGGAGCAACTTCTTTACCAAGAGCATGGAGCAATAACAAATTGGTCAGTCTGAGTATCATATGTCTCTAGTAGCCTGCCCTTCCAACTGAGGTCCTCAAAGGATGCTGTCACACGGACCCTCCTGATAACTTCATCTGGACATCTAGAAGTTCTATCAAAGCTGGCTGGGATAATTGATCCAATATAAGTTTGCACCTGAAAAATAGAGCAAAAGAAAAACGAATTTGCAATTTTAAAAATTCAGAAAAAAGCATCAGCTAAGATTCGTGAATGCTAAAAATAAGAATTGCATTATTTTGCCCTTAAACCATTAGAGCCAGTATTCAAACATATACCTCATTGTTCCATTAACAGAGTCTCAATTAATCGAAGTAAACTTTATGTAAAAATAAGTGAAAAAATGGACATTGCAAATCCAATATAAAGAAAAATTATTGGATACAAACACTAGTATAATGCAACTTTATGGATCCCATTCAGAAGCTCCCTGCCTTACTATTGAATCATTTATTGGATTCATTTACTACTTACTAATAGTCAATATTTGATAGTGGGTTACATATTATAAGAGATACCAACGGTTTGTCCGGACTCCGAATGAATAATTTAATGAAAAGAAAAGAAATTAACATGATGCTGTACTTTTTGATCAGTAGAGTTCCGTTCTTTGTCACCTATCGAACACTCAAAGAAAAATATCAAAGGACCACCGGGTTGATACATATATATATATATATATATATATGTAGGTAAATATTTAAAATTGAATCTAATAAGAGGTAATATGTGCTGTTGATTTATGTATAAGGTAAACATATAAGATTCAGTTGATATGTTTTAATCTTTAATAGACATTTGTCATAACCTGAAGAACGTGCTCAATTTTAGTCATATTCTAAGTTATTTAAGAAACTTGTAAAAAAGTCAGGTTATATATACTCTCATTATATTATATATATATATATATATATATATATATTTAAAAATCTTTATTTTAATATGACTTTGTTGATGTTAATTACCTTTTTTACTTATTTTGCAAAACAAATCCATAAGTATTAAACGTGATGACGATCGAGGAGGGTTTGAAATCGGGACCTTGTCCATGCTCAGGGCAAAATGAAGCCTACTCCACTAATCTTGTCTTCCATTTTTGCCTCCAAAATCCTACCCCCATTCAAAAGTTATTTATATTAATTTTTTTTAAAAATAATCAACTAATATTATTATAAATACAAATTTATATATACACATATATATAAAATTATACATAAATAATAAATATATACGTTATATATATACACAAGTTTAAATTTATATATGTAAGGATATTTAAAAAAATATGAGAATACTAAAAGATATTTACGTGATTTAAATATACAATCAGCGTGGTGCGATATGGGATATTTAAATTTATTTCTGTTTGAATTTGTGTCAAGTTTAATATTTTCATTGATTTGCACCTCATTCATTAATTTTTTTACCAAATATGTCATGTTAAGGACAGAATAAAAACCCGCCAATTGAATAATATGATTCATCTCATAAATTTATTTCTTCATAAAATTGGAAAATTTAATTATAAATAAACATGATTTGCTGTATTTTTCAAATTTTTATTTAAACTAATGTATAATTGTAACACATTAATTACATAATATAATGAGTTACTATTATTACAATGTCATGTTATTTGAATAAGAAAATTATGAAAAAAATTACACATAAATTTTAAATGAAAAATTATAAATGACTTTAATAATTTCAGAAAATTATATGTAATCTCATACAAACAAAATAAATTATACTTAAAGTTGATATATTACCAACAATTTACCATGCTATCACACTATGTGTTATCAGCATACTGACTATATATACTACAATACTAGAAGATAGTAAACTACTAATTCAAATTAAATATTCCCTCCTTCTTGAATTAAAAGCTCTTTATTTTATTTTGATATGTTCCATAATAAAAGTTCTGTTTAAAAAATTAATATGTAAATAATTGTGAAAATTTTAAATTACCCTTATAAATTTAATGTGAATGTACTACTCAATGTGAATGAAGGTTAATTTTGTAAATTTATCCTCTTAATCAAGTGTAAAAATATTAAATGAAAAATAAAAAATTAATTTTTTTAAAAAGGACTATTAATTCGGGACGGAGGGATTATAAATTTTTTAATCTATATATATATTTTTTGAATTTTAGTATAATTATTTAAAATTATTAAACACACTCAGAGCAACTCTAAAGGGAGTTTGTATTTTGGGGTGCCATATCACCTTTTTACAACTTTGAACAGTATTTTGGCATTCCTGAATTATAAATCTGCTCCAATGGCAGGTGCTAAAATGGGGTGCCATTTTAATATTTTTTATTAAAAAATATAATTAAATTTAACGGTTATATTTGAATGGGTATAATTTTCATAACGATCGCAATTTAACAGATATTTTTTTATAGTCAAAATTTCAAATTTTAAATTTTAATTAAAAAATAAATAAAATCACCCTTAATTAAAACAAATTTTAAATTACAAAAATTAGCTAAATAAATAAATAAATAAACTAAAATTAAAACATTCAATTTAAATTACACAAATTAATTTAATTAAAAAATCAATTTAAATTCTAAATAACAATTAACTAAAATAGAAAAAAATTCTTCAATTATAAAAATTAACTAAATAAATTAATTCACCCTAAATTAACAAAAATAAATAAATAAACTAAAATTAAAACATTCAATTTAAATTACAAAAATTAATTTAATAAAAAAATTAATTTAAATTCTAAATAAAAATGAACTAAAATAGAAAAAAAAATTTCAATTATAAAAATTAACTAAATAAATTAATTCACCCTAAATTAACAAAAATAAATAAATAAACTAAAATTAAAACATTCAATTTAAATTACAAAAATTAATTTAAATTCTAAATAACAATTAACTAAAATAGAAAAAAATTCTTCAATTATAAAAATTAACTAAATAAATAAATTCACCCTAAATTAACAAAAATATATAAATAAATAAATAAACTAAAATTAAAACATTCAATTTAAATTACAAATATTAATTTAATTTAAAAATTCAATTTAAAGTATAACAATTAATAACTAAAATAAAAACATTTATTTTAAATTAAAATCAATTATATATATATGTATATATATATAGGTGGCTTTCTGGTTTTTCTCTGTTCTTCCCCACCACGCTTCATTCCTTCCCCTTTCCCTTCCTGTGCCTCCTTCCCCTTTCCCTCTCTCTCTGTGACTCCTTTTCTTCCGTTTGCCACCGCGAGCCTTCGTTCGCCACCGCACGTCTCCGTCCGTTGCAAACTCCATCCTTCGCAAGCCTGCCTCCCATATCGGCAGTTACTAGCAGAGACGGCAAGCAATTTTTCGATAATTTTCTGGCCTTTGGTAAGTTTTGCCCTCACAAAATCTCTGTATTTATATAGAATTTTTTGTTGAAATATAGCCGTTGAATTGCAACGTTGGAACAGTAGAATCTGAAAACAGTTCAATGACACCCTTTATCTTCTCTATCCAGAGTTTGGAAAATTGGCACCCCATAAACCTTGCTACCATTTTGCAATCCTAGATGCCACCTCCGTTGGAGAAGAAAATTTTAAATTTGGAATGGCATATCGACAATTACTGACGGTTAAAGGTTTGTCACCCCTGATGCAACTCTCTTTGGAGTTGCTATCATAAATGATGAAGTATAATTTTCCTAAAATTTATTCACAAAAGCGCGAGTACAAAGTAACGGCGTTCGAGGGTAACGAAGCTGACACGCCGCCCGTATCGTACTCGCTGGAAAGAAGAGTAGGCTCAACTCAAATCAAAATAGGCAAGTCTTTTGATTTTCAAAAAACCAAACCCTCCAACCCCCAAAATTCCCCGCCACCATGGCCATGTCATCTTCACCAGCAGATCCTCCACCTCCTCCTCCCCCTCCTCCGATCACCACCACAACTACCCTCACAACTACCACTACCACGCCCCGTCTCTTCACAAACTCGGCACCACCACCAAGAGAGACAAGAACTACAACCGCATCACTCGTTGAACCCCATTACCATCACCCCGCCACATACCCATCATCATCCCAACAATCGCTCTACACAGCTCAATCTCTCCCCAATCTTGCCCCCAGAGTCCCCACTAACTCAATTCACCCCCAATTGGCTAAATCGCACGACCACCCTCAAGGACTTCTTTACCCTGTTGCCTCCTCCGGTCGCGGCTTCCTTCCTAAAGCTATCAGGCCCCAATTGGCTGATCAGACCGTCACGATTGCAAACCCCGGCGGCTTCCCGCCGCGCCCTGTCATTGCAGCCGCATACCCTCACCCGGTTCGGCCTTTTGGGTTCCCTCATTCAGACCCTCGGGGCCAGACCGTGCACTTGATTAGGCCGACTCACTTGCAGCACTCTCTTCTTGGTTCTACGGGTGGTGTGATGACGGGCATGGTCAAGGGCGTTCCAGTTTCTGCGCATCCTAAGGTTTGAATTATTTTGTATTAGTTAATAACACTGTCTTTCTTTGGATGTGTGTATATTAGTTTCATATTGTCAATGCATTTTTTGGATTTCTTTATTTTATGTGTTGGATTTAATGTGAATAAGGATGATTTGATCGATGTGAAGATGCTGACATACCCCTGTTTTAATTATCTCTATCTCATTTCTTCTCTTTTGCGAAACAAGTATTTAGATGGATAGATTTCCGTTTCTTTTGGTTGTCTTTTTTGGTAAAAAGGAATAACATTAAAAAACCACCCTTTCATACCCCACCTTATGAAGCCCGAACACAAGTTTCAAACTATTTAACTTGACAAGAAATCTAGAAGCATCATGACCCATCATTCATGTATCTTATTTCTGGTTAATTTTTAGGTGAGAAATGGTGGAGAATTATTGGTTTACGGAGCATTTGTAAGTTGTAACCATAAAAAAGGAATATAAGGAGAAGACAGAGAATAAGAAGTTTTTGCTTTCCAGTTATACTTAATTTATTTTTTAAATTTCAGTGCAAAAGGTTGACAAAATATCTATTGGCTCGAATACTGAGATATATAACTCCTTTTATAGTAAAGGTCAAAGTTCCCAATGTTCCGGTGAAAATCATTTTCGTTACAAGGGCCTTACATGCCTAAGTTAACAGTAACTAGATATGAAAGACTTTTCTCTTCACTTGCAATATGAACATCACCTAAGTATCTCCTAGCTCATTATGCTTGTGTTTCATTATGATATTTTCTTTTTAACTAGTATTGTCTGAAATTCTACTTGTATTACAAAAGTTTTCTATAATGCGTGAAATTGTTTCAAAATTGTGTGCTTCTATGGATATGCATATATTAAATTCACTTGGTGCACTTTATGTAATAATACATCTGAATATTGTGTTCAGTGTTCACGTGGTTTTGCTTTTGCTGTCTCTCGTTTCTTGCTTAAATATGTGAGATACTAGGGATGAAATACAAATTCACATAATAGCGGAAAAAATGGAGAAAATATTGCTTAAATATGTGATTAAATAATATTGCATTTTGAAAAATAGCTCAATGATTGTTTTTCCTTTCATTTTTTTATTCTTGCAAATGTACAATAATATGTGAAATGAGCAAATGATAATTTTTCAAATAAATTTATTGTTCTATATAATAAGGAATTCTGCTTCTTGCTTTTGTTGGCATTAATGCAGAAGTTTGAAGTAAACCTCAATATGGATGACCATAGTTACCATAATTCGTGCACCTCGGCGAATTGTAAATTGGATAGCATGATTCGCGATTTGGAACGCAAATATCAAAAATCCAAAAAATCATTAAACAAACAATAAAATAAATACATGTATACATACATCGTTGAAAATTTTATTTTATAATAGTTTGGATTTGTTGGAATTTTTCCGGGGTGTGTGTTTATATATATATATATATATATATATGCATATTGTTACAAATATAATCAAAAAGCATATCACGTTTCAAATAAACGTATTTTGTTCAAATAAAATGATCCGAATAAGCCCACCCTCAATGTACCACACTGTATTACAGGTGACAATCTACCTTTCGATTCCTGTTCCATGTACCATAGCAATCCACGTTCCAAGTAACATTGTGGAAGACATTACAAGTTAAGACTTCCGGTTCCCACTTAGACAATATGGTAAGTGGGAATCATTAAGAAGGTAATCAACTTAAAAGGGATGGAGGGAATGATTCTCACTTACCATAAAGTACTATAGCAGAGGTTAAGAGTTGAAAATATGTACATATCCCATTGTTTGTAGGGCCCTCACGTTAGATAGATTTAGGGGAAAGAAATGGTGTGAGGTAGGTGTGTGCACATACAATGTGCTAATGTTCTCTAGTTCAAACATTAGGAGACTAATTATAAGTAACTGGCAACAATCTACACAAAGATAACTAAGAAATTAATTAAAGGTATCGGGGTAGGTTTTTTTTGGAGATAAATAGTCATAACTGTAGAGCTCTCAGTGGCTTGGGATCAAGTTTGGTTCACAATCCTACCTAAACCTTTTATGGTAAAGCTAGAAAACCCAAATTTGTTAGAATACAGAAATTGTCAATATTTTCAAATTTAGTATTTAGATGATATTGACTAAATATAATGGAGACAAGATAATCATGATGGTTCCATCTGGGAGCCCAACTTATCCAGCTGATGTTTAATAATGTTGGGTTTGATTTACTTTGATTTGATTCACTTGTTAACAATCACAAAGCCAAAGCTATTTATTTTGGGTGGATTGAAGCAGGTTGGTAATCCTGATTAGTTTTTGCTAATTCTCACAAATGCTGAAAAGGCAATAAAGGAATAAATAAGGAAATCTAGAAGTGGCAATTTTGCACTGTGATGGGAACATATGGTCACATATGCCATATAAGGTTGCATATTTAACAAATGTGATGTTGACAAAGAGAGCAAAATTGGCTTATGTCATTGCTAGTTATACCAAAATATTAATAGGACTTTGTCCAAATCTACTTGCATTTGCAGTCATGCATGATAGCTAAGAAATAGACCCTTATATTAGTCGTAGTAGATAAAAATCTTTATTTTGAGTCTGTGTGTGTGTATTTTTATACTCTATATGTATGTTGGTGTGCTATATTTGCATGCTTAGCACTGCACTATTTGCTTATGTTTACACTCTTGCTTCATCTTTGGCTCTTGGCTTACAATTTCAATGCTAGACATGATATCGTTTAAATTTTATTTGATTTTGGCATTTGGCTTGCAACCCAATTGCTGTAAACAATATTGTTAAACTCTAGTTACATCGAGAATTTGATGGGTTTGCAATGTACTTTGATTCCTAGTACTTTTTGAAATTGTGTTACATAAAAAAAGGGATTGTGTTTGCAAATTTGATAGGAGGCAATGTTGCACCACTAATTTCATTAATGGGGTCGATTCTTCACTTTCCTTTAGCAGATGATAATGATGATCTTAGAAAGTATTTTCTTCACAAATGTATCATCCGCATCTATACTAACACTCAATGCTCCTAGCTATCTAAAGAAAAACCATTCATTCCTTTTGGTTGTAACATCTCAACATGTGTACATTAAAGATTGTGCCTGGTTTGAAATGCAAAATCCTGTACCTTCTTCTCAACTAAAGAAGATGCACAATTTTCTACCTTTCTCCTCTACCTCTATCCGGTTTCTCTATCACTTGGGCTTTATTCTTAAAAGGTTTCTAACCTAATTTGGCAAATCAAAATATCGTGTTATTATTAGTGTTGGGAGAACTATAAGTAAATATACATATAAGCGAAAGTATAAAAGGGGTTACCTCTTGAGAACTTTACCCGACACTACAGGAACAATATGTTTCAAGTGCTATGATGCATTTAATATAAATTGTGGTAGGAACTCACTACAATCTCTATATAGACGAGTGTAAATCACAAATTCCACATTCCAAAGGCTTTCTTTAGTCTTAGACAAATAATAGGGAGAAACACTAGTCTTAAGAGGGAGAGGAATGGGTTCTTGAACTCTCTCGTATCATATCCTTTCGATGAGGCATATAATACACACACACACACAAATATAGTTGCCTAATCTTGGTAATCAAGTCATCCAAAGTATGGGCACATTTATGTGACGCTCATTTACAACTTACAAGTGTGAAAACATTTAAGAGGGAGGGGAATAGGTTTTTGAACTCTCTCGTATCCTATCCTTTCGATGAGGCATATAACACACACACATACTCAAATATAGTTGCCTAATCTTGGTCACAAAGTCATCCAAAGTGTGGACACATTTATGAAACACTCATTTACAAGTGTGAAAACATTTTTGACATTCATTTACAAGTGTGAACACATTTACGAAACATTGAAACATTAATGATATTTACTCATTACACTAATGTGTGTCAACTATCCTTTTCTTGGCCACAAATGTTAATAGCTCCTAGTTGCACATGGTGTGTAAGAGGCTTTTCTCAAACCTCTTTCTTCAATCTATCCGATTGTTGAGACAATTCATACAAGCTAATGGACTTTGCGACTGCCGGGAACACCAACATGTGGGAGCTCTGTACTAGCAACTCACTAAGAGTCAACATAGAGACATCAACCTTCAAAAAATCAAATCTTGTCTAGTTATGCCCCATATCCATCTCGTCACATCGGTGCAAGTAGTCGAGCATCAACTACTTGCTTCATGGCATAGTCAAATGTAACAATGGGCATACAAATGGTTATACACGACGACCTCTAGGACTCACATGGTGAGGAAACAAAGATCTATTCACTCATCACCATATCCGGTTGCTAAGCACATGTTGTATGAAATACATGTTATAATGGAATAACTCTATCAATGTGCATATGTCAACTCCAACACTGTATAGATCTTAGTCTAGTCGCCTAAGAAGCACGGATACAAACACGGGATACGGACACGCAGACACGTTATTTTTTAAAAAAGTAGGACACGAACACGTTGAATATATATATAAATTTTTTATATTTTTTATATGACCATATAATAAAAACCTAATGTTATTTTAATTAAATTTGGCATAAAAATATACAAATTCAAAAAATATTATTAAGATATTAAAATGACAAAGTTATTAAATAAAAATTAAAGAACTTCTTCATTGAATCATCAACATCCATGATTCAAGTGCCCGGACACGTGTCGGTGTCCGACACGTATCTGACACGGACACATGAGCCAAAATAGAGTGTCCGTGCTTCTTAGCTAGTCGCTATGCAAGCGCCTCACCTGAGTTCTTTAATTGCTCGCTATCGAAAGTGCTAAATCAAAGATTTAACATTTGACTATTTTTACAGGTATAATGGATAGTGGGCATATCCATTGTCGGTCTCTATTAGTAGACTTCATCTTGGCTCCAACCAAGGCGACACTCTCACTCAAATGCCTCATCTTTGCTCGCTATCTCAATTGCCAAAGGCAATTGCTTGCGTGAGTGAGTTAATAAAGACATGTTGACATAATTCCTGTACAATGTGTGCGTGTGCACGCACGGTATATGACATGCCAAATGCAACGATTAGTAATATAAAGATCATATGCATGAATGACATAGATGTCCCAAAGTCATCATGTATAAGGTAACAAGTGATCAACTGAATCCATAACACATCAATCATCACCTACTTAGTCCTAAAGCACTAACATGAGTCATATAAGCATCTCTAGTAATAGGCTTAGTTAGAGGGTCCACAACCATATAACTTGTAGGAATTTGCTTCATGATCACTTGGTGCTGCGCAATAATATTTGTAATGAAGTTGTAACACACATCAATATGTTTGGTCCTTCCATGATACTTAGGATCCTTAATATAAACAAGTGCAACCATGCCGTCACAATAGATTGTCACTGGCGCTGAAACAAGTGTGACAACTCTAAGATGCTCTAAGAAACTGCTTAACCAAAGAACTTCTTGCACGATAGCTGAGCAAGCCACAAACTTTGCCTCCATTGTTGACAATGGAATACAAGATTGCTTTTTACTACTCCAAGAAATGGCTCCACCATTGAGCAAGATAGCATATCTAGATGTGGATTTACGCTATGAGTGTTAAAATCCCTATCCGGATCTTACGATCCTACAATTTTAGGATCCAAAAATACAAAATCGATCCGGATTCCAGAAAAAAATCGCTAAAGGGTAGGATCTTATGAAATTCCTATAAAATCACTAGGATCTCAAGTAGACTCTCGATTCTACTGATTTTAACGATCCTATAATATAGCCCTATAGTGTTATTTTCACATGTGTCTTTGAAAAGTTACAATTGGAGACCATAATTATATTATAAAACAAATATCAAGATTTACTTAAATGTCCTAAGTGAGATAATTATGTCAAAACTTTCTCATGTTTTTACTGCTTGACTAACTCTTTTAGTTTGCTTTACACTAGTAAAATGTTGTACTAGCTAATTTAAGTCATTTAACTTTTTATTATGACTAGTATGATCCAATATTGCCATTTAAAAAAGTACTTTAGGCTAATTGGCTTCTCTCCCTCCCCCTCTCTCTCTTACACACACACACACACACACACACAAACTCAATAAGCTTATTTTGAACCAATTGATCTCTTATACTATATAGATCCTAAAGCTTTTCTTATATCATAGGTTGTTATAGAGCCTTTTATGGTGGAGTAAACCAATTAATATAAAATAAAAAATTTCTTCTAATCTAAATCTAATATTTTAATGTGCTATTTTAGTTAAGTTTAATATAAATAAAACATTTGTTATACTAATTTATTAAAAAAAATTATTAGGATTTGTATAAACTTTTGTACTTTAAATGTTTATTATAATTTTTTTTTCTTCACATTTTTCATGTATTTTAAACTTGTTTATTCTATATTTTTAAGGATTCTTAAGATGCAAAAATATTAATTAGTATTAGTTTTCTCATTTCGTAGAATCTTACGATTCTCAATCCGATCCTGAGGACCCTCCCATCGATCCATTGTAAGATCCCGATTTTAACAATCTTGATTTATGCTCATTTAAATCGCCATTCCAACAACATCAATATAGCCAACTAAACGTAAATTTGAACACCAATAACAAAGTATATAACCCGCAGTCCCTTTAAGATAACACAACATCCTTTTTACTACCTTCTAGTGAGCAAGTCCAGGATTGGATTGATATCGACTAACCCAGCCAATTGCATAACATATGTTAGATTGAGTATATATCATAACATACATTAGACTTGCAATAGTGTTGGAATAGGGAACACAGGACATTCAATCTCGTTAGTTAGGAGTCTTAGGACACATTTGAAGGCTGAGGTTGCAGCACGAGTGTCTATGGGCTTAAAATTTTGCATTTGGAATCGCTCAAGGATCTTCATAATGTAAGTCTCTTGAGACAAATCGAGAAGTTTCCTAAAATGATCCCTAATAATCTTAATTCCGAGCACATAGCTTGCCTTGCCCATGTCCTTCATCTAAAAAATAGAGGACAACTACTCTTTAGTGGTGAAAATCTATCTCCTTGTCATTTTTTACCAATAAAATGTTGTGAACATACAATGATAATATAAGGAACCTATCCTTGGATCATTTGACGTATACACTACGGTCTTCATCAATCACTAGAAACCCGTTAGAGAAAATGGCTCGATGAAACCTTTATACCACTATTTGGATGATTGCTTAAGGCTATGGATGGATCGTTGAAACTTGCAGAATTTGTGCTCTTGGCCCTTTACCACAAAGTCTTCTGGTTGATCCGTATAGATCTCTTCATCTTGTTTTTCATTGAGAAAAGCAGTCTTCACATCCATCTAGTATAATTCGAAGTCCAAATATTTGACAATAGCCAAAATCAGGCGAATTGAGGCAAACCTCACCACAGGAGAAAATGTTTCCTCATAGTTTACTCCTTCTTTGCGGATATATCCCTTTGCCACTAGGTGTGCCTTGTACATTTCAATGGAATCATTTGCCTTCCGCTTGACTTTTAAAACCCGTTTGTTCCTAGTGGTCTTGCTTCCTGGTGGAAGGTCAACCAAGTCTTGGACATGGTTAATCCTGATGGACTCCATCTCATCATTCATTGTAGCAACCCATTCCTTACTAGCATGGGATGAAAGAGCCTACAATATAGTTTTAGGCTTTGCATCATCTTGTGGAGCAACCACGGAAGCTTCCCCCTCAATCTGAAATGATGACGAGGGATTGTTCCATGTTTGCTTCTACGTAGCTGAGGTTCTTGAGACTCATTATCTGGTGGAACTAGTCTCTTAGTAGGCAAGTCGTTCCCACTGTCCCTAGGAGATTGAATAATTTCTTCCTCATTCTCAACTAAGTAACTTGGTGCACCTTCCTGTGGATCCTCTATCGCATAGAGCTCCAGGTCTCCACCCACTTCACCTCTCCTAGGGAAATCATCCTCTAGGAAATTCACATCACGTGACTCAATCTCAGTCACACTCCCATCATGTTGCTTACCTATAAACCCATAGCCTTGTGAGTGCTCAAAATAGTGTATCAAAATACATTTCTTTCCTCAATGTCCTTACTTTCCAAACTTATGTGAAACATCGTGCAAGTAAGTTGCTGATCCCCGTAGTCTAAAATTACCCAAATTGGGCTTTGTGCTGGTTCATAATTCATATGGGGTGGAAGATACTAACTTAGGGGGCACACAATTAAGAATGTAGGCAGCAATTAATAATACATCTCTCCAATATAATATAGGAAGATTAGCTTGCACCATCATTGATCTAACCATGTCAAGTAACGTACGATCCGCCACACCATTTCGTTACAGAGTACTAGGAATTGGCAATTGTGTGATAATACCTTTTTCTTTACAAATCTTACTAAATTGCTCCGATAGATCCTCGGGGCCTTGGTCAGTCTTTAGAGCTTTAACGTTCCTGTCTAATTGATTTTCAACCTCATTTAGATAACATCTAAAGCAGTCCAATGCTTCTGAGTTATGAGAGATGAAATAGAAATAATCAAAACTCGTACAATCAACCATAAATGTGATGAAATGGGGTGTTCCATGTCTTGCCCTCACATTCATTGGGCCACATATGTCAAAATGTATAGGCTGCAATGATACAAATGCCTTTTTGGCTCTTCCAAATGGTTTTCTAGCTAGCCTAGCCATCCTCTCTTGCCCAATTTGACCCAATCTAGCATGACATCGCATAGAATCATTGCAAGCATCAAATTCAATAAAGGAGATAGTCTGACAGAGTCACTGACATTATTCAAGCTAGAAGAGTTAACATCTAGACCCATAAAACCATCCAAAGCCATATACATATCCCAAATAAATTCTAACTACTTGTACCTCAAACTAAAAACTAAAACCTAGACTTAACATGCATATAACTGATAACAAGTTATGCCGAAATCCTGGAGCATAAAGTACATCATGGAGATACAAAGTCAGGTGGGACAAATATGTTACCGGCCAAAAATTTTGTTTCGGAGTTAAGGATTTTTTAGTTTCCAAATTTGAAATTTGAGCCTATCTCGAATTAGTTATTTTAGATAAAGTATCTAGTTTCCTAATTCTATTAGGAATAGTATAGAAATTAGTAGTTTTCTATTCGAAGTAGTTGCTTTCTACCATTATAAATATGATGTAATAGATTTCTATTATTCAGTTTTTGTCAATAATATATAGTTGAATTTAGAAATTTCTTCTCTTATTAGGTGAGTAATTCCCGTGTTTACTTGAATTCAAGGAATTCAACGTGTTCAATTCCTTTTTCCATTTCCGTTTTGCGTTACAAAGTTTGCCCGTGTTGCATATCCAACTTATAAGTGTTAATCTTAAGGACATCCACACTAGATTGATTCCTTATGTAGACTCTTCTGCTTCCAGTTGGAACCTAACGATAGTCCACGAATCCAACTCAATTTCTCGCTATATGGTCGGTTGCTCTTGAATCTGCAATGCACAAATGAAGAGATTGAGCAATTAGTATGTGACTAGATACAAAGTAGTCAATATGAGAAATTAAGTCAGGGAGTACCTTCTTTGCCTCTGTGCATTCATGAGCAAAGTGTTCCAAATGTTTTTTTTTTTTGATTAGTGTCCCAACTTATTGTAGTTATACCAAGACATCTTGGATTTGTCCACCTCGCCACCTCACTTGCCTTCATGGCGCTTAATGGTATTGGCTTCATCAGGCCCTGGTTCTTCGCTAACTCTCCTTATTGAAGCACCTCTAGCTTTATTACGTTTGGACTCATATGTCTGACACGAGCTAGAGTCAGCAGTATAGGATGAACCGTCTACCTTAGCAGCCTCTAGGTGTTCAGTCTCAAATTCCAAACGACGCGATATGTTTCAAATGTTTTAACACTCATTATGCTTCACACTGTGCTTTATGTGCTCACAAGAGTGTGGAAAAGAACGTATCACTACCTGAACCTGTTATTCATTAGTCATGTGATGACCTGTAGCCGCAAGCTTGCATATCATGGTTGACATGTCGCTCAAATGATGTTTCATTGAATGTTGTGGCTTCTTTTGATAAGAGGCAAATTTCATGGTCAATCACACAAATTAGCCAATGAAGTGACACCAAATTTTTGTTTGAGAGATTCCCACATCTCATGAGTAGCCTGACAATTCTCAAACTCGCCAATTAAATCATTGTGCAGGCTGCTCAACATAGTAAAGTGCGTGCACCGATCTTTATTACGCCAAATTTGATAAACTTCATGATTGCGGCAATGTTGAGTTGTATTGCCCTCCTTAAGCTCAGTCATTATATGATCAAGAGTGTGCAAGAACTCTTGCTCATTGAGGAGAAATTGGATCTTTCAGCACCATATGTCATAATTGTCGCCATCCACTTTCTCACCCCTATTCAGATATGTCAAAATATTTTTAGTTGCTATGTTCAACTTCTACCGAGAAAATGGCCAAGGGACATATTAGCACCACATAACACAAATTTGCCACACAAATCTAAATGACATTAATGACAAAGTTACACAAGTCACAAGATTGAAAATTTGTTAAACTTCTAATCATCTCTCTCGCCACAAGTGATTATTTTCAATTTTTAATTTAATTTAGGAGAAATTTCTCAACTGAACTATCTCCCACTTGATATGAAATTCCTAAGCATCTTTAGATTCCATATAATGACATGCTAATAATATTTAGAAATATGTCATGCTATTCCAAAATCAATAATATGAAATTATTGTCTACTTATTTACCCAAAGTGGCCATCTTAGATTAGATTTCATAAAATACGCATGCAATAGATAGGCATAGGGGTTTTCATAAAGTGCCATTTTTTTCATAGCTACCAGCACGTGTAATTAACAAAATTATAAAGGGCTTGTAAAACACGAAAACACTCTATATGGTTCTGATATCAATATTAGAAAAAAATTTAGAAGTACATATACATATAAGCAGAAGTATAATTACCTCTTAAGAACGTTACTCGATATTGCAGGAACAAGATGTTTCACATGCTTCGATACCTTTGATATCAATTTCTTTCTGTAGGAGTTTACCATGGTCTCTAGATAGACGAGTGTAACCCACAAATTCAGTCCAAATGCTTTCTTCAGTTTCATGTAGGGAGAAACACTCCTAGCATTGAAAGGGAGAAGAATATGTTATTGAACTCTCTCATATGTCATCCTCCCGATGAGGCATATAACACACACACACACATAGTTTCCTAATCTTGGTCACCAGTTCATCTAAAGTGTGATCACATTTATGAAACACTCACAAGTGTGAACACATTTATGAAACATTAATGATATTTACTTGTTACTCCGTTGTGCATCAACTATTCTTTTCTTGGCCACCAAGGTTAACAATTAGGAATGTAAAATGATCCAAGTTAATTAAGCTCTACTGGAGCTTGCTTCAGTTTGGGCTTGGCTGAGCTTGTTTGGCAGGAGGAATTATTTGAGTTCAAACAAATTTGAAGCTTGTTAAAAATTTAAGCTGATCCTGAGCAATACCCTACCTGGTTTGGAAATTTTGTTACAGGTTGTCTCTGCCATGTTTAAGGGCTTCTGGTGGTGTTTCTGAAATTTTTTTTTTTTTTTAGTGGCCATTGTTATGATTTAATGGGGGAAAGGTATCAAAACTTAAATTAGGTCAAGTCAGGTTGACAACTGTGAGGATTCATGAGATACTGATGCCAGATATGCCACTCTAAAAAATTGTTAACCACCACTTAATACCAGCTTTTATTAGTTGATGTCATTGCAGATGGGCTTTCATCAATTAGAGTTCAAGCGGCTCATAAACATTTTGAGCCAAGTTTGAGTACCCTTTTCTAAAAGGAGTTGGGCCTAAATTGATCTCAACCACATTCAAATTCAACCAAGCCGAGTCCAAGCTATGTAGTTCTTGGGTTGGCTCATTTATAGCCCTAACTATGTCAGGTTCCTTATATAACAGTTGACTCATTTCTTACGTATCAAAAATAGAAAAAAGAATCGGTTGGTTCAGGCGTTCCAAGGGGTTCTCTCCTTCTGATGCACGGGTCCGGATTTTAAACTTATGGTGTTGTGCCATAGGGAACACTGTTAGATCATGTTAGATGGGAGTACAGTTTCTGTCCCAATCAAGGTATTCGAGTTCATCCCTCTGATGATTCCTCTTTGCTTTTCAAGTCCATCTGTTTTGGTTGGATATTTATGGGCCAATTCAATCGATCTTTTTTCCGCCTCTTGGAAATTTTGAATCAATTGAATTCTTTTCAATTAATTTATGTTCAGACAGATGTCCAAGATTAGTTTTTTTTACTGAATCGGATACAAATGATTTGATTCATATTGAAATGGTACTAATATTATTGGTACAGCTACTGATCGAAAAAAGAATATTTTGGGTATGGCTAAGTTGGTGGTATATATTCTAGTATGTTAAGGTTTTCAATTATAATCCAATTCTATAATATTTGATAATCATGAGAGAAGCAAGTTTTATTGACTAATATAATTATTAAAAACAATTTTTCTCCTATTGCCATTCACCATTTTCTGTTTCAAAATATGCACAAGATGACGTGCAAGATGAAGACTGTGCATACATCTTTTTAAGAATATTTTAATTTTTTCACCAGAATCTTATTTTATGTATAATCTAACTATCTAAGCATGAGAAAACCTCCAAAAGTCATTATTTATTAATTATTCGCTTTAATGTTCGTGAAATAGGCTTGTAATCTTATAAATTTGGCTGGTTGATAGTTTCTTTGGCCTAGTCATGAAATGTGCGAGTATTTTAATAAATTTTATTTTGTATTTGTATATGCGTGTGTGTGTGTATATATATATATATATATATTTCCATTATAATAAATAAATTTTCTGAACAATTATTAATTACTGGAATCTAGGTTATTAGTTATTCAATATGGAAACAAGTTGGTCCATCAAGCTTGAGAGATTGTTAATTTATTGAATATCAATTATAAGAGGGTTGATAGTATGTTGCACTATTGTTTCACATCTTTTAGACCATATATATATATATGTGGTGGAATATATTCTAATATTCAAAGAGAAGTGGACTGAAGATTCTGTATTACCTCTTGATATATAATGCCATTTAAACTGCTGAAAAAACTTATTGTTAACACCCTTTGCAAAATGTGTCACCCTGGTTTGGTTGTTTGTAATTGTTGCCAATCTATTAACATTTGTGGATTGCATCTCCGGTGTGTGTTAAGCAATTGTGGGTGAAAGTGAATCTTTAAAGTTCATCCTCTACATTATCTTCATTGTTGCATATTGCATATCCATGAATGGTAATGATTGGGGAATGAGCTCTTCTTGTTGGTTCCGATTGTGGAGGCATAACTAAATTCTTTTGTTCATTTTAGGTTGGTCCATCTCCATCTCCACCTTCAGTTTCTGATTGTAATGGCTATAAAGACACAAGGTAATGTTGCATTCGTTATATCATTTTTCCCCTTTTTCTTTGTCTTATTTATTTATAATAAATATGCATTCTTTTATGCAGTAATCTTAATAGTTTTCCTTTTATGCTATCTGTAGAGACAGAAGCAGGGATGATACCTTTACGACTGTTAAAGACCGAAAAGTGAGCAAGCATTCTTGTTCTTTTGTTTAATTGACTTTGCACAATGCTGGAAAAAGTCCTCAATGGAAATATGTGGGTGTGTGAGTGTATTCTTGTGTGTTTGTGTATATATAGAAGCATGGTATATAGAATTGAATTTAATGCTGATCATAAAGTCATTACACCTCTAAATTGTTTTGCCAAATAGTTTGTCTAGCCATGTTGCATCATCTTAGTAATATTAAATTCACAAGTGCTTTTAATTTAGGTACTATGCATGCAAATATTGAACCAGCAATAGTAAATGCTGGATGAGGGGTTGCAGCGGAAGGTGTGTGTATTGAATTAAGCAGGTTAATCCTAACGAATATCTGATAAAAAACTAATTCTATTTAATCAGGAATGAATTATAAACAAAGAGATCCTCTTGTTGGATAACTAACTGTATGAGGTTGTGTCCATCAAGCAATTAAAATAAATAAACCAAAAAAAAAAAGGACACCAAGATTTATAGTGGAAAAACCTTCATGGAGAATAAAAACCTACTGCTGCGATTAATCCAGTAATCAAGAAAATCCGGTACAAGTTGTTACCCCAGGGGGATTAATAGGATGATATATGACACCTTTTGATATTGTTATGCTTTTATGTAATTTTATTTTAATAAGATATATCAATAAGTAATTCAAGCACATTTAATCAATGCATGAGCAATAAAGTAAAGTAGAGTGAGAAGATTCAAACTTGGTCGTTTTTACGTGGTTCGGCCCATGGCTTACGTCCACACCTCAAGTGGGGTGTCCCCACTTGAGATTTTCAAGTCCATAATTGATCTATTTCTTTGGTGGAGAACAAACATTTACAACAAGCACCCATGTCTCTCACAAGGGTATCCACACCGTCACACAATCTTGTTCTCAAGCGAAGATCCAACCTTTACAAACAAGAACACATGGTTCTCAGAAGGGTATTTTCACCTGTTTACAACTTCTCCTTTGAATGAGATGAGATAATTCCAACGGATGACTCATCAATGAGTCTAATTCATACATGAAGCTCGCACTAGAATGATGCCAATAGAATAGCTCAATAAATTGATTGCTAATGGCTCATTCTATGATAATGATTTCTAAGACTGCATCTGTATGTTCTTTGATTCTTTTGAAATAAATATTCCAAGGATATTTCTCATTAATTGTTGTTCAAAGGAGATTAGTATTTATAACCTATTTGAAATCTAGCCGTTATACTGCATTTAATGCTCGAACAGAGCTGTTGGAATTAGCTTTTAAACTTGTCTGTATTGCATTTTCAGTCGACTGAAACTTATAATCAGTAGACTACATTGTTGAATTCAAATGCACCAGTCTTCTATAGGTCTGTAAGGAGTCAACTGTTCTTGACAGGGTATAAATTCGTTTAGGGTTCAAGAACATTTTGTAGGCTGACCTTATCTTCTGGTCGACTGCTTTTATCAGAATGTAATCTCTCTTACAAAGTTCAAAACATTGGTTGACTGGTCTTTTTTATCTGTCGACTGCTCTTAACATAATGTAACTCATTTGAAGTTCAAGAGCATTTGGTCAATTGTTGTCCCAACTGGACTTGGTAGAATGATAAACATACTTTTGTCCAGATCGATTGGCTACTATATAACTGTCGATCTATATAACTTCAGTCGTCTGATTCTAAGAGAATCAATATTATGTTTTAGAAACTTTGAGTTCTAGTCGACTGTTATGGGAAACCTTAATATAAGCTTGATCAATGTAAGCTCTTCCACAAAGTGGTCTACAACTGTTTCCAGTAAGCAGCAAACTCAATTTCTCATAATGAAAAATCTTTATTGAACTTTTCTGAGGTAGCCTATATTTACAATATAAGTTCTAAATGATGTAATAACTCTTTTGAATATGTTTTAGAACTTGTATTAATTCCTAAGGATTTAATTAATGATTTGATTCAATACAAGGTCATGAGTCCTAGGCCTTTGAGTCATGTAGATCCTAAAGAATGAGTTATGCAATTCAATCAAAGGTCATTGTACAAGTATACCTATCCACTTGCATGCCCTCTAAGTTCTTATTTCATTATAGTCTTCATCTTTAATCTTGGATTCTTACACCCCATGATGAGGTATTTGAATGATGAGTGACTTCATGGTTCTTCCTAATGTTACCTGAAATGTGGATTGTTATGGTACGTGGAACGGGAACGGGAATGGGAACTGGAACGCAGATCGTCACTTGTTATAAAACGTGGTACAATAGGGTACATTTATTTGGAACGTGATATGTTTTTTGATTGTATTTGTAATAGTGTATATATATATATATATATATATATATATACACACACACACTGGAAAAATCCCAACGAATCCAAGGCATTATATAATAAAAATTCCAATGATGTATGTATTTTTGTATTTTCTTGTTTGTTATATGATTTTTTGGGGCTTTTTACTTTTGATATTTTAGATTGAAATGCTAAATCTTACGTTCCAAATTGCAAATGATTCACGTTTTGGATCACGCGATCCAATTCACAATTTGTTAGGGGGAGCGAATTGTGGTAACTATAGTTGTTCCTTTGCCCTTTGATATGATTAGCCTTCATTCATTTCTCTTTAATGTGGGCCTTTCTTCATATCTTCTTGATGTGGCTGTACCATGGTTTAACAATTATCACTTTGCTATAAAACCATTAATATTAGCTCAATAAGGCTTTGTTGCCATCAAAATTACATTTATGCCCTTAGGTTGAAATCTCAAGGCTAACATAAAATATCAAAGATTTAGACCTACGAAACTAACCTGCCCGCAGAGCGTTAATGCTAGTATTCTTACCGATCTATCCCATCTTCTCCTTGTCCAATTTGTTTTTCCGATTTGCATTCATAGCCATACCTCCACATCCACGATCGCATTGATTTGCTTATGCTGAAGTGTGCATGTTCATGCAATGAATGCGCATGAAGACGCAATATGTCCTTCCCAGAACACTTAGGTATACATACTTCAAGCTAATGTTACCTGGAACATGGATCGTTATGGTACATAGAACGGGAACGAGAATGTAGATCGTTACTTGTTATAGAACATGGTACGTTAGGGGTAGACTTGTTCATAATTTCAAACCATACCTTTACTGATAAAAAAAATACAAAAGATCCTCATGAAATGACTATATGAAACAACTCTAATCTCTCTCTTTGAGTCACTTAATGATCTCTATTAAGATTAGAGCTGTGTAAAAACCCTAGGCTTCTATATATAGGCTAGACAAGTATCTTATATTAAACAGGAAACAAGGTCTCACAATTTAACATTTTTCGCTGACAAAATCACATGCATTCGGACGGTAAACTGGGCACTCGTACGGTAAAGTTTTGGGTTTTTATATTATGTAACTTTTTCCACTTCAATGTTTGAAAAATTACATTGTGCATGCCAAGGAAGCCCTTTTTGGAGTTCATCGTTCAAACATTGAGGCATGTGTGTTTGAATGGTGAAATTTTTGTTCGATCAGTCTCATTGCGCACAATATATATAAAAATAAGTCTGGATTTCTAACTTCTCAAGGTACATTTGGTAGACAGGAATGGAGTCGGGATTGGAATGATCAATTTCCAAGGTTATTCCATTACTATGTGTGGTATAACAGATTCAACAGGAATGGTTATTGCAAAAGAATGCCTATTCCCACAAGATGTTGAAATGAACATTTCTTCCTATAACACAAGGAGTGAATCCAAAGGAGGACTAGAAAAAACACCTAAATCTACACATACTTATATATACATGTAAATATATAAATATAAAAATAAGTATATATAAGGACTGCACTGTCATGGAGTGAGGAAAGATCTAAGGATTGCATGGAAGATGGTTTCTTTTGTGCATAATTTGAAGCCTATGGAAAGCGAGGAATACGAGAATTTTTTGAAGGGGTGAGCTTCCACATTTGAGATTGAAGGATAATGTTGTAAAGTTATTTTTCTTTTGGTGTAAAGAAGCTAAGCCAATGTATCTAGATTCTTATATTGATGTTTTTTGGGAACTTCGGGGTTAATTTTTTGTAGCCATTCTTTTTTTTTATTATTATTTTATAATTATGGGTTTGCCCCCTTGGGGTGCCTTTTTATATATAATATACCCTTTTATCCAAAAGATAGCTAAATAAATATACACACACATAAAAAATGCCTATAAATATCTTATCAAAAAATAAAAAATATACAATAGACATAGACATATACGTATATAAATATATATACCAAAAAATATATATTAATAAATAAATCTATATATAAAAAATATACATAAATAATTGTATATATAAATAAATATATACTTTCATAAATAAATAGAATTTTATATACTGATAAATAATATATATACCGAAAAATATATAAATAAATAAATAAATCTATATCTATATAAATATACATAAATAATTGTATATATAAATAAATCAATGTATACACATAAATAAATAGATATTTATATACTGATTTATTTATTTATATATGTATGTGTGTATATGTATACACACACACGTAGATACATATATATAAATAAATACATGTGTAAATACAAATATAAAAATAAATATATATGCATATATATATTTATATTTATACTTACATAAACATATGATGAATATACACATACATACTTATATTTATTTATTATTGTTAGTTAATTAGAATTATTTGGTTGTTATCAAACAACGAAATTGAATGGAATAAGGAATGACAATTCCTTTTCCATTCCCATCTCAATTCATTTCTTAGTTCATTCCATTCCAGCGTACTAAACATAACCTAAGTCAATTCCCTAAGGTCTATATAACATATAGTCACAACTAAACTTTCCCAAATCCTAGGGTCATTGTAATAAAATAAAACTAACTTCAAACAGCTTCTTATGGTAATCTACTCACACAATATGAATTCAATGCATGAGTATACTTACCTTGGATTGCACAGAATCTGATTGTACTTGAGTGAGGCTTTTTGAGTCTTTGCCGAACACCTGCAGTAAACTTTTTTACTCAATCTATACAAGTACAAGTACAAGTACTAGAAAGGTTTTGGATAAAAAATTTCCAGCACAAAAATGAACGGAACACATTTTACTCACACTGAATATATTTCATAAAGCAGCTGATAAGTTTAGCTAGGGGAGGGAAATTCATCAAAAGGCATCCAGAAGTAGTGAGTAAAGAAGCTTCATCTCATTCGTAAATTAATCTTGTACATGTTAAGACCTCCAGTAGTTAGGATAGGCAATGTGGATAATGTTAAGGAACTTAAATTTGTAAATTGCCAATGGCTGATTTGTATATTGCCAATGGCCGCTCTTTCTGAAATGTAAGAATGAACTTATTCTATGCACGGAGAGATGGGATGTTAATTAACCTTGTGCCTATGCTTATTTTCACTTATTTTGGATTTTTGAAGGTTGCGGTTGATGTATGACTCGGGCAGAACAATCACTAGAGAAATTAAATCGTGAACAAATAATTTATACTGCAACAATATGTAATAAAGACAAATTTGAGTTGAACTACATTTCAGGAGTCATATGATAACCAAAATTTTAGTACTTAGAACATTTAATAGTATGATATGAATATAAGCAATTAGCCACACCCGAGGATCATTATTTTTCACATTGTGTGGTGGATATATTCAAGAATTTTTCATTTTATTTTACGTTCTGTGACATGGAGTCTTCCCGATCATAAACGTTTGTGGAGAGACATGATATTTAACCAAAGTTACAATGCTTTGTTGTTTGAAAATGTTATTAAATATTTGAGTGTTGATTGACTTATTACAAAGCATATTGTGTTCATGGGGGGCACCTTTATTTTTTTTTTTAGTGAGAATTGTCACTTAGCACAATAGATTTACATGAAGTTTTTCCTTTTGTTGAACATTGAAAACTGTGGTCTTCTCATTGAATTTTTGGGATTCGACTTTGCTGATTTGAAGTTTATTAACTACTAACAGTGAAGAATTTATGTTTTTTTTCTTTATTTTTATTATCAAAATTTTATAGTATTATATAACAGGAATTGGAGTTTTTCCGTTTTGGTGTGCCCTTTCCATGCTTCCCAAAATTACCTTGTCTTCCTCTTTGTAACCAATAAGGGTATCCTTGTGTGTTCAAGAAAAAATAGTCTGTCCTTGCACATAAAATTTTTAGACTAAGCAAGTTTCTTGAAAATTTTAACTAGGTGAGTTTCTTGATTCATGCCCCACATATCTTCATTTTAGCAATAGTTCCCTCACTTGCATATTGCACATGTGCATCCAGTTCTGTGTAATAAGATGGTCGAAGTGTCATCTTAGTGACATTTAGAGGAAGTTGCACAGATTGGGTGATATTAATTAAGTGTTGTTTTTGAAGGGGTTATACTATCAATGGATTTCTCTCAAACCTACCCTTAAAAAGAAAAGAAATCAGATTCCTGTCGATCAACATAAAAGTGGTATAGGATAATAATGAGGCCGGCCTTGTTTTGTTGTCCAATATTGGGCAGATGAGACATATACATCTTATAAAGAGAATAATGGTGAAAAAGGATTTGTGAAGCTACCTATAAAAAAAAGAACAGAAAAAGATTTGTGAAGCCAAAATAAGGTTTTTTTTTTTTTTTTTTGGGGGGGGGTGTGGGGGAGCCAAATTAAGTTGGGATCATGCTTTTCTTGGGTTATAGATGGCTGCTTTCATCTTTTTGACAACATCTGACCCTTGTTCTGAGCTATTTGGGAGCTCTGACTCAAATTAATACTAGAGTAGGTCTTGTTGTATTTTGGAGCCGGATTGATTGCACTATGTTTTTGGATGGAATAATGTTACATTTGGTTTAGATGACTTGGGGGATGATGTAATTTGTCTTGGTCTTTCTTTTTATTGCTATTATCATAATCATCATTGTGCTGGAGGACTCCACTTGTGCTCCATTTGAGACAAACTGGTACCCTCCCAACCCTCTGCCTTGCCTTTATTTTTCCACCCAATGAGAAGACTTGGAATTTGGATATAATATCTTCAATGTGTTTTTTTCTGATGGGAAACGTGAGGATAATAGGAGGGGAATATTACTGGAAGAGAAAGTGATGTCCTCCTAACTAAATCAAAAAGTCTTAGTAGAAGTGAAAAAAAAACCAAATTCTTCCACCCAATGGAACATTGTGCACAATCTGTACTATTGATCAAAACATCCAGCAGCACCACACTGGATTAGAATCTGATTCTGATTGTTAAGGCCTTTATTAGTCTGGGACAGGAATCGAACCTGTGTTTTCAGGTCATGGTCCTGATGAGTTGACTGATTCCTCTATCCCCTTTTTGCCTTATTCAGCAAACACACCTGGCTTCAAAATTGGTCAATTTGGAAGTCCAAGAGAGCCAAATCAAAGTTTTAGGTAGATTTACTGCTGCTTTTGACATTTCAGAGTCATATCCTGGTCTGCCTTTGCATTCTATATTTAATCAATAAGATTGTTACCAATTCCTATAACCAAAAAATTTGAGTTATTTCTGGATTTAGCTTCCTTTGAATAATTATGAAAAAGCCCAATTCCAGCTCTATTCACCATTTTTCTACCCAAAGGTTTGGAGAAAAAAATGAAGATGCCATGCTCAATTTTTTTTTGGGTACATTATGACACAATGTGGATCCCTTTTAATACCCCAAACACCAAAATGACTAGGATCACCCATGTAACTCTCGTCAGGATAAAGCTTCCACTATTTGATGCATTAATCTATAAAGAGCTGAACATTTTGGTTATTGTATGATTTTTAAATGGATATAAAATATATCTCTATGGTTGGGTTTTAGGTATAAATCGTCTTGTTACTATAGTTACCTTTGTTTTCTGTTTGTAGGTCAGGATCTCTGATGGTTCTTCTCTCTATGCCCTCTGTCGATCATGGTTGAGGAATGGTTTTCCTGAAGAAAGTCAGGTTTGCTTTGTGGAAATTGTCTTCTATTTGCATTTCATGTGTGCCATTTTCCTTTACAACATTTTAATTGACAGAAGCTGCTTAGTCATTTATGTTTGACTGCATGTGATCTTTTATTAATGTATCAGGATTCAGGAGCATTACATGTTTTAGTTACTCTTTTTGGTGGGCAGTGCAGAACTTTTTTTTATTTCCCCTATCTAGGACCCTCTCCCTACATCACCGCAAATCAATGAAGTATCTGGTTCTTAGAAAAGCAGATTTGTGAAATGGCCCCAGAAAGCTTTTACTATAACCTAGATTTGAGTGCTAGAAAGTTGATAGTTTATTACTAAATTCTATTATTAGGATACCAATTTTTTGGGAAAGTCATATTTCAGAAAACAGGCTGTTACTTGCTCATTCAGTTCATGCAATGCATCATTCTAATATGCTTAGCAATTTTTTAGTGGATAATTGTTGCACCCTTTTTTACTTGACACGGCGGCATGGGCATGGGGAGGCATGCCATGCCTTGAGGGCTTAACATGGGGGGGAGGTATGCTATGCTATTGGAATAACATTCAGGAGCGGAATGACATTCAGGGTTGGAATGATATTCCGAAGTTGGCCAAGTTGGTGAGTCTCAACCAATGCCAAGGCCAAGATAAGGTTGGCCTATCATGGACATCCTTGTGGATATGTTGAAGATGTTCTAAGTATTGGAGGAATACTTAGACAATCCAAAGTTGGTGCAGCTGATGTGCATGCCTTTGACAGCAAGGGTCAAGGCTGCATTTTGTGAACACTTAGGTGCATTGTTTGCCTTTGGCAAGACTAATGCACACAGGAGGAGGACCTGGTTCTGCAAACAGTTGTATTCACTCTTGTCAGAGTAACAAATCTTCATAAGACATATATAGGGGGAGAGTACCTTCTTGAGGCGCCCATGGGCGAGTGTCCTATGCGGCTAAGGAAGACCAACACATGTGGGGGCGTGGCTTGGCATTGAGACTTGTGGTCAGTGTAGACCTTGGTGCAGCAATGTGTGTGTGGACTTAGCTCGTGACAGACACACAGGTGGGGCTGTAGCAAGGACAAGGTAGTTGCGGGACGTTTGCTAGTCTGGCACAAGACAAGGCTGTCTAAGGGTAGACAAAGGGAACTACCATGCTGTGCTGACGCGTTGATCCAAGGGTTAGCATTGAGTGCAGCAGTGAGATGAACTGCTTGCACATATGTGGCGCAAATCGGTGGCTTTAGACAGCCCTAGCAGTTAGGGGTGTCAACTGCTAGGACAGGTGGTTGTGTGCTCTTGTTTTTGACAAACCCTAGCAGTTGGGGATGTCAACTGCATTGTCATGTGCGTGTTACAAACACCATGACAGCTCTATATATTCTGTCAATATACATGTGCGTGTGTATGTATTTGCTGAGTGTGTGGCAGTGGCTGGTTGGTGCCAGCAAGCCCTTTGACAGTTGAGGGTGGCAGTTGTGCATGGCTACCTATATAATGCATGTATGCTAGGGTTGCGAAAGATAGATACACAGAGGTGAAAACACAAGTGTGTGTGGAGAAGACGCATCTAGAGGAGGAGTCTGAGTGTAATCCTTAGCCGAGTGTCCTTTGTATTCAATATTTGAGTATAGTGAATAAAAGGTTCGGGGTCTTTCCCTGTAATGGCTGTGTTCTTTGTGTGTGCATGTGCCTTAGTTTCTGTGTGTTAATTGAACTGTGCAAAACAGTGTTGTAAGTCTCTTCTAGGGCTGCAGCCTTTCTTTGAGTTCTGTGGTTGGTTTGTTAAGGTAGCGGTCTTGACGCCACATAAGCAGAAAAATTTGGTTCGGATTTTGACCCTGTGACAGTAATCCAAGTTTCCAATTTAAGTTTTGATATTAGTATTAGTGCGCTTTTTTTTTGTTAGGCAAAAAATGCAAGAGCTGCAACTATTTTGGGATCAATCGGAGGAGATACAAGAGAATTTCTAATAGATATCACCGATCAAAAAAATGAAAAAAGAATTTCTAATAGATATCGACGGGCTCTCGTGTTAATTTATGAATAAATAAATTGGACTTGTTTAGGAAAGGTATGGTATGGTGTTATAGATGAGAAATTTTCAATGATAAGGTGGAAAGTATGGGTCAACAATGAGTTTGAATATGGAGAAACTTCTGTGTCAAAATAAAACTTGTGTGTCAAAATATTGTTAGATGATCAGTCAAGGACCATGTATAAATACAATTATCAGCAGACCAAATGTCAAATTGGTTCACCAGTATAACCACGTGTTTCAATAAATGTTACATTGCATTGATAATTATAAAATTTTGTTTTTTAAGGGTTAATTACATTAACCTCCTTCAAGGTTTTTGGCAATTGCAGAGGGTACTCCTCTTGTTCTGAAATTAGAATTGCACTCCCCTGTGTACGAGTTGTTGGTAGCAGATTCCCCTCTTTGTTAACAATCCGTCATTGACTATTATGGAGAACGGTGGCGTAATGATTTTTTTAATACCCACTTCAACTTTATTGAAGTTGGTAAAGTTAAAAGAAAGTTATCTGACCTATTAAAAAAAAGATAACAATCTTAGGTAACGTTGTGCCTTTGAAACGTCAACATGAGAGAAAAAGGACCATAACTGTATCTTAGATCTATAAAGTTTAAACCACTGTTTCTTTAGTTGCCTCACCACTACAATGATCAGGGCAGAGGTGATTTGCTGGTGTTGATGGTAACACCGTAAGTCATTTGACCACACTCACTCACTTTCTCTAAATTGTGACTATCTAAAATTCTTTCTCCGATTCTGATTTGAATACTCACCATCAATCACACTTCTCATCTCTAAAATTCTGTCTAGTTGTTTTACTGTAAATTTTTGAGTCCT
The DNA here is from genome assembly GCA_008638375.1 of Nyssa sinensis. NCBI lineage: Eukaryota > Viridiplantae > Streptophyta > Magnoliopsida > Cornales > Nyssaceae > Nyssa > Nyssa sinensis. Next base: position 37,408,890 of record CM018052.1, read on the forward strand.
CTCTCCCTCTCTCTCTTTTTGCCTTTTGAAATGCTCTCTCAGCTCCACTTTCTTTCTCTAAATCTTGCTCTCTACTTTGATTATATAAATACCAATTGCCACATTTTGGTACAAAACTCAACACCACTACTTGCCAACCAACATCAGCTGTCACCATCCAATTGAGAAGAAAAAAAAACACTTATTAGATCTGAACAACCCCAAACACCACTTTACTGCTAGGCGTGACTATGCAGGGGATTTGGGTGGTTTACATGGTTGTAATGCATGCGGGTTATGGAGGCTAGATTAATACCAATTTTGGGTTGTTCACAAGGGGGTTTGGGGTGGGTTATTGAGGTTTGATTGTGGTAGAATAATCAATCGACGTGCTGCTACAACATCAAAGTAATCACTATTATAAGAAGACATTGCCATCGTCATCTTCCTCTGCAGCGTTGCCGAAATTTTCGCTGGGACTAGGTGCATTTAATCTGAGCTTTGGGATGGATGTAGGATTACCAAACTTGAAATCCATGATGAGTTTTTGTTTATTTGATCCATTCTACTTCAATTTGGTGGGACTTTATGATAATTTTTTTTGATTGACTTTGCTTTTGGTTTACATGCTCCGGTGAGAGTGACATGATACACATTGAGGGTAATGGTAGATGAAGGGGAAGACCAAAATTAACAGTGGTTGAGGTAATAAGGAAAGACATGTTAACTTGTGTAATTGAAATTTTGACCCAAGAACTAGGGGAATGACAAAACATGATTCATGTAGTCAACTCCAAATAGTTGGGATAAAGGTTTGGTTGAGTTGAGTTTTCCTTTTGGTTTAAATCTACCAAACTTTAAAGTGGGTTTCTTTTTGTTTGATTTATAAAACCTATTTTACTCGGGGTTTTTTGGTGTCTATAATTCCCGGTGATGGAATTTTTGTAACTGAGTTTGGGGTTATTGATTAGTAGTAATGGTGGATATGTTGCTCAATGTGGGTTGGCTCTAGGAGTAATGGTGGGACTTGTTCTGGTTGTTGGTGATGGAACACTGTGGTGGGCATTTGGTAGTGTTTGTCGTCATGACTGATGGCTAAAAATAGTGGTGTGTCTTGTTGAAGATATCAACATTGGCCGCTATTACCATAGTTGCCAACGACAAGGGTAGCGGTTGTCAAAAACAAAAGAAAAACAAATTGAGGGTGAGAGTAAGGTTACTCCATTGTGACCTGGAAGTCGAACGTTCATGTTGCAGAAATAGTTTTTTTTATTCTTACGGGGTAAGGCTGCATACATTTACCTCGTAGTGGCAGGAGCCTCGTGCAGTGGAACTGTCATTTTTTATGTAATTTTATTATATCTATAAATATTCGTACATATATACATGCATATAATATTATATGTTTGTGCATTTTTTTATTTCATTTTTGCATTTGTTTATTTTCATTTCCATGCATATGTATATATGGTTACACGTCAAGAATATAATTGTTTGGGGTTCAGTGGTCTGAAGTTATTTAATCTTAAATGTACTAGGTTCAAGTCTTATTAGCTCAATTTATCAGCCTTTTTGAGGTGATCAACCTGCCTAAATACGTTAAAGCTATGTTGGTTGATTGGGTATTTTGAAAATCATCTTATTTGGTTTAGCCTTTCTTTTATCAAAGAAAGTAACTGGATTAGTTTACTTGGGGGATGGTGGTACAACAAACTTGGTCTGTTCACCTCTAGCTACTGCACCTATGAGGAGAAATTGAGTCAAGGTGGTGGGAGAAGACATAATTTTATTTGATTCAACAAAAGGGATGGTTGTAGGTAGAGGTTGATGACAGAAACCAAATCAAAATTGTGGAGATATACTGTTTTACTAAGTTGAGTTGAATAGCTTTAAGGCAAGATACTTGGAATGTAATCATATGAGAATCTGAAGCATCCATGTGGACTGGTAATAGTGAAGATTGATGTATATGATATACCAAATGACATGTGCTCTTGTGTTCCAAGTTCTTTATTCATGGTGAGGGAGGGACTGGAAAGCATGCAGTCCGTGGAATTAAAGCAGGATGGATGCATTGTAGTGTTGAAAAAGTGAGAATTTTTTGGAATATAAGGCTTTGATGCATTTTGTATGGATGAAGCAGAATGCTTGTGACCAGTGTATGCCTATCTATTTGGCAGAGAAAATTTATGAGGTAGAAAGCCATGCTTCATGGTACAGTATGCTGAACATGTTGAAAAAACTTGCTCATAAAGTGAATTCAACTAACATATAGATTAGATCCATGGAGCATGAATTTTGTAGGCCCTAAGAAGTTAGTCAAGGCTTTTTATAGTTGATTTGCATAGTGACTAGGAAGATACACTAATAAAACCCAGATGGTTCCAGTTTAATGTTAATGAGCAATACATGAAAAAACAAATAGTTTTAGCTCTCGACTAATTTGCTCAAGTTGAATACATTAATCTCATGAACATCTTCCTAGAAGAATAATTCCTAAGATTTTTCAGGACAATAAATCATAGTCAGATAAGAGAAGTGGCAAATGTTTTACCAAATAAAAAAAGCTTCAGCCTTGATCCTGTGATCTATTTCCCGACTTCAAATGGTTTTGTAACAATTCTCTTGACTAGAGATTTTGGCATGGGAGTTTAAATGAAATGGATGAGAAGGAATTGGGAATCATACAATCCCACTATCATGATTGCAATTCATATTGCCTTGTTTTATATAGATCAATGTCTGCAACCTTGTGTAAGAGTTTGATTTTGACCAGTAAATGAATATAATCTTTTTCAACTCTTTCCTCATGCTGATCTGCATTGCAAGAGCATCACACTCTTTTGAGCATAACTTTTGATCCACCTGGAGTTTTGAACCAAAAACCAATTTTAAATGAAAGTAGATTTCATAGTATTTTTGATAATATAAATTTTTCCCAAACTGGAGTTCAAATGAGTGAGATATGAATTTTCTAAAATGTCCATTAACAAATTTTTTTAGAAAATTGACAATTTGAACTTGGGGCACTGGGTGTGGCCATGGCACCTGGCAGGTGCCACATAGCTTTCTCCAGATGCTGTCAGCATGTGCCTATTTTGTCTGAATTTTTGAATTTTCGTGATTTTTCTTAAATTTTCATTCTAAAATCTCTTGGAGGTCTTGCTCTTCCTTCTCACTTTCTATAATGAACCTTTTTTTAACTCAGGTGTTCTACTTATTGAATGTCAAGCATTCCCTTCTATCCTTAACACCAAAACATGCACGTGCAATCATACCAACTCCCATTGCAAACCTCAGACACCAAGGAACATTTCTCATTAACATATTCATGGATTTCTTCATGCATCAATGATTCCAAATTTTGGCGACCTTTTTTTTTCTCATTTGGAGCTACTGCTTGTTAGTAGAGAACTCGATGTATGTAAAGGAAAAGCAATGAATTTCCAAATTTTGGTGACCTTTTTTTCTTACGAAGCTACTGATTGTTACTAAAGAACTCAAAAAACATGAAGGAAAAACAATGAAATTAGAGGTTTAATTTTTTTCCTCATTTCTTTTACGCAGGGTGTGCAGAGTTTGTGAAAAGGTATTTAGATATTTTGTTGAGTGATGAGATTTGGGATTAAATATTCCAAAGCATTATAAATATTCCAGAATGTAAATTTACAAATGGAAAATTTTAAAATAATAATTGAAAAATTGAGATGCTTGCTGATTTTTTTATTTTTGACATTTTCCAAAAAATAACATAAAATATTTGCATTAATTTTTCTGCTTGCTTCTGGGCCAGTATTCTGTAATATTGGAAGAATATTGGTTTATTCTTTCTTCTGTGATGCTTTTGGATTTTGTTGTTGGAGTTGCATTACAGGAACTTTTTCTCATTGTGTTCTATGCTGATCATGAATGCTTTTCCCTCCTTGAATTGGCAGCCACAATACATGGATGGCATAAAGTCTCTTCCGAGACCTTTGCCTATACCAGTGGCAGACACTCATTCGGAAGTGAAAAAGGAAAGTGATAAAGAAGAGGAGGAGGTTGGTACATCAAATAATTATTTTTGTTATTGACGCTGGTATTATTACGACTATAAGTATCTGTTATAATTCCTATCAAGAAAGTTAATATCTTTTATAATGGGAATAATGAATGGTTGTTTGTAGAAATATAACAAAAAAAACTGTTTACCAGGGGATAGCCTGAATAATTATGTAGGAGATCTGGTTGCAATATTACAAACCTACATTGGGAATACTCAGATGTATTTCTGTTCACCAAGGGATAGCTCGAAATGGCTTTAATTTTTAGTTTTAAACTTTCCCTGATAACATCATCTTATTTGGATATAATTTTACTCTCATGGCAACAATTACGAACATGCTTCTGTGGTACCAATCTTGGCACCAGATATATTTTTTAAGAAATATAACAATGTTATTTTTAGACATCCACTTGGTCCAAAAGTCTCACACCCTCGCGTGCGAACCCCTTTTGCATGTGGAGGGTTAGTTAGATAGGTAAAACGGAGTTCAAACAAACGGATAGGAGAGGGGAACAAATGCAAACATAGATATTTGAACCATGTTAAAAAAAGGCACATGAGTTAAAAAAAGGTTCATTATAGTTCCTTTGTCCTTTTTAGTGATATATACACCGGAGAAAGAAGAAGAGAAATCTTATTCAAGTAGCTGTTGATAACGAAAATTACAAAGAAACAAAAGAAAACAACCCTTTATAATAGGGCTAAACAAAATAAGATTGAAGACAAATATATCCTTAATGATATGCAAACATAGCTGACATATATAAACCCTGACTACTCTAAACTCCCCTCAAACTCATGATGCGACAACAAGAAGCATTGAGATTTATCAAGAAAGAAATGAAAGCACATAACCGTGTGAGACTTTGTAAAGAAGTCATCCAACTGCAAAGTAGAGGGAATGAAAGAAAAAGAAAGAATGCCAAGCTGCAGACGATAAGATTAGAAGTAGATAGAGTGATGCCTAAATCAACAAGTAACCAGTGGAGCCAAATGATGTCAGTGGTAGTCGTAGATATGGCACGATACTCAGCTTCTGCAAAAAAACGAACAATCACAGTCTGTCTTTTGCTTTTGCAAGATATAAGTGAGTTACCTAGAAAAATAAAAGTGAGCAGTGGATTTGCAAAATATAGAATCCCTAGCCCAATCTATATCAGAATGAGCACGAAGCTCTAATGAAGTGGATGAAGAGTGCAGTAAACTTTGATGCATGGTACCACAAGACGTGGAGAAGAGTAACCCTATGAACAGTGGTAGGAGAAGAAACAAACGAATGGACGACGTGCACAACATAAGCAATAGCAAGATGTGTAACGGTGAGATATACCAAACTGCTAACAATCACTCTATACAAAGTAAGATCAGCCCAGGAGACTCCATCTAAGGGAGTATAGTAAGCATTGAGTTCCAAATGAGTCTCAACTGTGCGAGTATTTGATAAGCGAGTTGTCAGAACAACGTAATCTGCATATTTGGATTGAGAAAGAAGATAGCCTTTAGGAGAATAAGCCACTTCAATGCCCCAGAAATATCGGTGAGGACTCAAATCCTTTATTTTAATATGATGTTGCAATTGTGATTTTAATGATGAAATCCCAACAATATCATTGCCATTAATAATCATATCATCAACATATAGCAAAAAACCATTATGACATGCAGACGAAGTATCAAAAGTGTGCGCCTGCTTGCACAAATTTGTTTCAGTGTCATTAGTTGAAGAAGTGATCTATTTTGTCTGCATTTTGTTTCAGGAGGAGGAATCTGTCGAGCATTTATCTCCACAGGACCTGTTACAGGGACATATTAAACGGGCTAAAAGGGTTCGAGCACGGTAAGTAAAATGTTCTACATTTGTCAAAGGTTACCCATTGTTTAGATAATGTAGATATATAGGTTCTTAGTTATTTATTTATTTTTGACAATGCATGCGACATAATTTTTTGTAGTGTCATGGTGAAGAGCTTCCACCCTAGCCTCCAGTAGGCTCTTTATAAATTTACAGTATACTTTCTATGTTTGCTTCTATTAAATTCAATGTTTATCATGTTTTGTATATTGTCTATTCTGAGCATGCTATATAGAAATTCTCACCAATTCACAATGGATTTTGGGGTTATGTAACATTTAATGTTATGCAGACATACATTATGGTGGACCCATTTTCTTTAATGTATTCATTAGATAAAATTAGCCGACCTCAAATAATTGGGATAAGGCTTTGTTGAGTTGAGTTGAGTTTTATTCATTAAATAAAATGATACACAATATCACGAATTTTGTGTTATTGACAAATGTCGCTATTTTAGGGACTAAGACTGAAATATTAGTTCATATATCAAATAAACAAGTAGAAATGTTTATATCACAATACTAAAGTAAATATAGAAGAAAACAAAGGACGACCTAATGGAAGATGTAGTGCCAGCTTTCTAGCATTATGCTTCACTATATTATATATATTCTTACATTTAAGAAAAGGATCAAATATACACAATCTCGATCTAGAGCAATGTGGTAGTGGCCTTTTTTTTTGTGTTGTGACAATGGATCCTTCGAACCATGGTTACAAGGCAAACTCTAGATGGACACTACCACCCTACAGGAAATGCACTTTGCTTGAAGTAGGGATTCAAACTTGCAATCTCAATGTAGTAACCCCTACAAGCTTCCCATTCAAGCTACCCGTGAGGGTTAAGTAGTAGTGGCAATTTTCAAATTACAACCCCCCCCACCCAAAAAAAGAAAAAGTAAATAGGAAAAAAGAGAGCACATGTTCCCAGAAATATATCAAAATAAGAGTAATGTTATACAAACCAAATTTAGATCAATAATCTCTCTTACAGAATGATGTGGCTTATTAGGATGCATTTAATTCTAAAAAACGAATGATCAATGCAACATGATAATGTACTGTCATCCAATTGGAACTTGATATGACTAAGAGTTTTAGTTGTAGATATTATAGTTCTCAGTGGATCTCTTGTTCTATAAAGCTGTTTCTGAGTGTGCACACGCACAATTTATTTTCAGATGGGATAACTTTGTGGATACAAAACCAAATTGTCAAACTCACGTGTATGAATCGTTATCAACTTATTGATACCTATATTGATTTTGACTCTCCTAGTCCTTTTGTCCAGTAAAATATAATGTATCAACCAGGGCCAGTTTTTCTGATGCAAATTTAAATTAATTGTAGAACCATTTCCATTGTCTTTAAATTAAGGAAACATGATCTGAGTTTTGCCATGCATATTTCAATAAATTTTTAACAATGTTGAGTTAGTCTGAATAACTCCATATGGTTGGCTTTATGCTTCTTTGCTTTTAACATTCAATACTTTTCCATCAGTGGTATGATGTAAAATATAACACATCTTTTTTTTTTTTTGGTTACAAAATATAACATATCATTTGATTGTTAAACATATGGTAAGAATATACATTAAACATTAATCTAGCTACTTTAATGTTTTGCCTGCAGATTAAGGGAAGAACGACTACAACGAATTGCTAGGTACAAAACTAGGCTTGCTCTTCTTCTTCCCCCACTTGTAGAGCAACAGTTCAGAAATGACACTGCTGCTGGGAACTGACAGACGCCCATGTTAGATAATACAGTTGCTGGATATTGAGCTTCCTCACTGGCATCGTTCCAAAATTAGGAAGACTCGTGATTAGTTTTTTCAAGATCAGAGGGAAAGGTGAAGCACTCAAATTTGGTGGCACGATGTTATCGGAAAGTTGTTGGATCTTTATGCAACCGAAAGAAAACAAGTAGCAGATCCATTGGTTTGTTGTTGAATCATTAAATTGTTAGTTGGATTCATGTTCTTGAGATGTTTACCCATTGTGCAGCCTTGAAATAGTCAGTGATGTTTTTAAAATTCTTTTCAAGGTAGGAAAATTGGAAATGACTTTGAATGGGTGAATAGTTATTGGCTCGAGTGAATGTGCTGTGAAATTTGACCAGACCAGATGATAGAGAAGTTGAGACAAGAAGTTTGGTCGTCTCCAGTTGGGTTATTGCCCTTTTCTGGGGGGGTCAAATGATTTTGTGGTATTCAGTATGACCAATCCTTTTCTGTTTAGGTGGTTATGCTTGATGTCATGATTTATTCCATGTTAACTTTCTCATCATTCTATCCCTTTAAAGGTCTCTTTACCTTTTATAATTTTGACTAGTTCTGATACCCTTGTGGATTGTTATAGTTGCACTCTATTTGGTAGGGTTCTATTATTGTCAAATTGTTATTCCTTTTATGAGGGTAACTATTGGGTAGTTGGATGCTGGAATTTTTTTACCATGTTAAAGGGTTTTTTTTTAAAAAAAAATTATTACCAAAATAAAATTATTTTGATGTTATTTACCATTTTGTGAAAGCGTCTATTGAAGATATGCTTTTACAAGTAACAAATGTAAATTTTTAATTTTCAGTTCTATGTTTATTACAAAACTTTAATAACTTTTTATATTTAATGTCAGCTATAATTTAGTAAATTAATATTTCCTGTCAACACAATTAGACATTTCTAATAATATTTTTGAATATACAAAGGAGGTCCTTATACTTTTGATGAAACCTCAATGAAAATTAGTGTGGTTTAATTACCCAAAAACAAAATTTAATTGTAATTTATTCCTTAATTTATCATTTGTGGTTTTTACTTGGTATTTGAACACTCCAAGAATTGCCTAACCTGGAGGCTTAATTGTTAACAACAATTACAAGTGCAAATGATGTTTTATTTAGTAAAATATTTCATTGCCCGTTTATTATTTGAGTCGGTATTTATTGATCTCGGATGTATGTGTTGTACTTGGATGAATGAGTATCGAACATATTAGCATAATCCAATACTAATTGGTCTGGATTTAATGCACCGGGAAGAATGAATTGCTTAAAAATAAGAGGAGCATATATACCTTTGTAGGTTCTTTTGTAACCCAAAATTATTCAAAATCATGTTACATGAACTTGACTATTTCCATCCAAACACGCTTCTAGTCAACCTTAAAAAAAAAAAAACCAACTCAGCCATCATTTTGTTGACTTCTACATAAAAGAAAATATTTTGTACGTGTAATAAAAATTCCATTTCATCCAGAAGACATGTTTCTCATTGACTAATAAAAGCCTTTCATGTTTTCCATTGCTACTTTTCATTTTTCTTTCAGAAATTGTCCATCACCAAGGAGAGGGAATTCCACTTACGGGCATGGAAAATTTATAGATTTCTTGGCCTTTTGGACTCATGGGAAGTGGGGCAATGGAAAATCAGGGTTGGTGATTTGCCGTGTGATGCTACAAAGCAATCCAAAAATGAAAAGAATGTGTTATAGTTATATTATATACTAATCATATATATATATATATATATATATATATATATATATATAATGAAACCACCAACTACCACCCACAAATCCTTTTAATTTCTTGAGTCTTGTTTGTTACAATCTGAGATTTTCACCTTATAATCATTCTTCAATTTAAAGATCCAACGGATAAGAATGTGCTTGAAATATTTCTTATAGTCAAAAGCCTTTCTCTTTTCCCCAAATTTCAATCCTCCAATTGTTGCCCCCTTAATCAAATTCCAAATCATTACAATTTTTGCGTGTAGAAAATGGCACCACCCCCCTACACACATGTTCCATTGTTCTTTTCTAGGCCACTGATTTTCTTGTTGACTCTCTCTCTCTCTCTCTCTCTCTCTCTCTATATATATATATATATATACACACACATATCTCATATCTGTGTGTAATTATGAACTTGGTTAGTTTTCAACCGTCATGCATGTCTTATCACCGTTCATATCAATAATATAGACTGATGCAACCCTAACCCTATCTCAAAATAAAGGTTTCTAAAGGTTTTCATTTTCTTCAAAAAGTGTTGATTAGATGATATAAAAAGTTCATCACTAGAGGAACTTCGCATATTACTTTAGTTGGTTATTAGGAGGAGGATAATTTGCAAAATCAATCTCTAAAGTTTTTTACAATTTACAACATCCACTTATAGTTTTTGAAATTATAATATTTTCCTACATTGAGATTTTTATTGATTTTGATATTCTATACTAACAAAAGTGTCATATATTGATCTATTCCTAAAAAAATATAGGAAGAAAAGAGTTAGATTATAACAAAGGTTATATCTACAAGTAAAATATATTGTATCTCTATCATGGAATTATTTAGTATGAGAGTATATTCGAGAGAGAGGATGTAAGAGGAGAGACTTATGCCCTAACTACTAATTTGCTTTTCATTCATCTATTTTTTGCACTCTAATAAAAAAAACATGATTGAAGGCATTTGGCCTTTAACTAATTATTAGCGTCGAATGAGAGACATATATGCCTCCAGTGAAAAGAGAAAGGAGAGGCAGAATTTGAAGAGAAAGTAACTAAAAAAGAGAAAAAGAGTGACGGGAAGAGAGAGAGAGAGAGAGAGAGAGAGAGAGAGAGAGAGAAAAGGGAGGTGAATTTTGAAGGAGAAATAACTGAAAGAGAGAAAGGAGAAAAAAATATATTAAAATATAAAATAAATATTTAATTTGGCTACCATGGTTGGAGTGCTTGTATAATGTTAGGAGTCGTTGATGTAAATATAAACGCTATAGCAACAGACAAATGAGTAATATTTTTTATTATATTACAAACCCTTTTTTTCCATTTCAGACTCTATTTTAAAGAAAATAGTATAACACAAATTCAGAAAAATGATTATAAGACGCAAAGTGTTTATATAAATCTCAATCTAAGGGACTGTTATAATTTCAGAAACCTTAAGAAAATTTGACAATTGTAAAAATTTTCATGAGGGTAATTTTGTAATTTATTTTTAAAAAAAATTGGTATTATTTTTTCTGACAAACTATAATCACTTTTCTCTAATCAAATTTTTCTTTCAAAATGATGAAAGTGTCCCCTTACGGTTTTTTGTTTTTTGGCATTTTTCAATTTTGACAAATTTTATAAAACCTTTTTTAAAGAAGTTTTTTATTTTCTATAAAAATAAATTTAAGGTAAATAACTTGTTTTCTTTTACATGAAAATAAATTTAAGGTTTAATTAATATTTATTTGAAAATGGAAAAAGTCAAAAAATTAGGTTAAAATGGAAAAATTTTAAAAGAAATAAAATAAAGGATTAATTTTATCATTTTGAATAAAAAATTTGACTGAAATAGAGTGATTATAGTTTATAAAAAAAATAAAATAAAAATTAATATAATTTAAAAAAAATAATATTATGATTATTAAAAATTTTAATCAAAATTAGTATAATTTATCTTTAAAATATACTATTATTTGATTTTGAAAGTTAAGGTAGAGATGAATATGTAATTATGACAAAGAAAGTGGAACCATATCTTAAAAGATATCAGCTTGACAAGGTCAATGTCCTGCAACCCTTTGCGCGTGCTCTTTACGTGTTGCAATAGCAGGTGAGTCTCGCTTTCTTAGCATATCAAATCACAAAATCATAATCTTTGAAATGGTTTACAAGGCACGAAAAATTTAGGCCGTCCTTACAATTATATCATACGATGTATATGGCAATACCTGTAAACTATAATAACCGCTTGATATTTTTGATCATTATATTAATTTTTTTAAAATTAAATTATTTTTTTATATGATAATATATAAATAATTTCTCTCTAATCAAAATTTTTAATTAAAATTACAAAATTATCTCTCTTATTTTATTTTTTCAATTTTAACCTTTTTTCTAAACTTTTTTTTAAAGATTTTTATATAAAAATAAATTATAAGTAGATAAATTGTTTTCATTTTATATAAAAGTAAATTTAATGTTTTGATCCATATTTATTTGGAAAATAAATAAATAAGACAAAATTATAAATAAATAAATGGGACGGTTTTGTCATTTTTGAAAAAAAAATTGACTAAATAAGAATATTTGTATATTGTTAGGTAAAATAGAAAAGGTCAGTATAATTTCAAAAATTTTAGAAGAGATTAATGTAATTGTTAAAAATATTTAAAAATATCAGTGTAATTTACTCTATTTTTTAACTACGACATAATATACATGGTAAAGTGTATTAAAAAAGAACACAATTACTTAGGCTGTGCTTGAATAGTGATTCAAATATAATTTTTTAAAAAATATTTCTAAAAATTTTGTAATTAATTTTTTAAAAATTATAAAAATATATTTGGATATAATAATCTAAATTATAAAAAATTAAAATTAATAACTTATCAAATACGTCTCTCACGTTTTGAAATTAAAAATTTATTTTTGAAAATCTAAACAAATAATTAGTGTTTCATTTTCATCGAGTAACATCTCGAAAGGCACTATTTTAGTTACCACCCTCTCCTATAGATGTAACCTATTAATGGGATTTACTAGTGAGGCCTACTAATATAAGAAGGTGGTAACATTGCTCTAAGTAAAAGGTACAACCCTATTTTTCAATAGATCTTTTATCTATTTATTTTTTAATTTATGAATTTACTATTTATTCATATAATTTTTGTATGAATAACAAATTAAATTTGCGCATAACACATACATTCAACTATATATATATATATATATTATTACTTTACTTTAAAAAAAAGATGCTTATGCAAGGGGTGAGATAGACATGGGAGGGGTAGCACAAATCATTGGATGATATATAATAATGGCAGTTGAACTTTCTATTTGGGTGTTTAGGTCATGTCCTTTTTTACCACCTTATAATTCCCAATAAGGATTTTGAGATGGGGCCATGGTCGGTCAAATATTATAATCATCAACCCCCCCTCACATGTGTTGTGTTTTTTGTTTTGAGTTGTGAGTTGTGAGTTGTGACCTCCCTCCCACTCACAGCATGGAGAACCAACCAATGGATGCAATGCATGAAAACATTTAGTCAAGAAACTACTTGTATTTTGGTGCTGCTCCAATCATAGAACTCTGTTTGTTTGCAAGATTGTATCAATAACAATGTTTTAATGCCCCATTATTTTTACTTGGGGTGGGATGTATTATTGAGTTTTTTTGGATAGTAAATCCTATTTCGTGTGAAAAAGTAGGTATAAATAGATAGTTATTAAAATATTTTTTTTTGTACTAAAATATCTTACAAGGACGATGAAAATATTAAAGGAAAGTAAATGTGTCCTCGTTTGACACAACTTCAAAAACCAAAGTAGCACAATTTATTTTCAGTTTCGGTTTGGCCCTTTCTTTTTTTTTGGGCCAAAATCATAGGTGGTACATAGTTTTCGGAAGAACCAATAGTTCCATTGCAGAATCACAGTTTGCATTTACAATTTTGATCCTCCAATCATTCTGTCAAACACCCGCTTTATTGTTAGTCTCTATTTCAAATAAAATAAAAAAGATTTATGTCTCTTACAAAGTAGACTTCCATCACAAGTAAACCCTACATTAGCGGTTTTTACAAATAAACTTATTTTATTTCATTTAGAATGAAGAAATAGGATCCCTTCCCCTCCCTATGCCACTTGAAGTATCATTTGATTGTCATGCTAAACTATTTAGAGTGAAATTTTTGTCAAACTAGAACTACTTACACATGAAAAGTGTATAAAGTAAGGTGTTTAATAGGATAGAATAAATGTCTAAATAGTCTAGTACAATGAAAATGCAACTTTATTGGTCCTAGGCCCCTACATTTCTCTTTTTGTCCAAGGGTGTGAACCACACACAAATAATAGAATGTGCTCTCCTAGTCCTCCTCTTAATTTAGTAAATATAAGTTAAGTGGGATTTAAGTTGCACATTGTCTTGAAAATGGAGGTACCATTTGAAGCACATAGTTATTATCACTATTTTTTTCTTGTGAACTTTAAAAAAAATGAAAGTTTGTTAAAAGCAATGTATACTCTCAATCTTTTATTTCCTTTACACTTCTATTTTATTTTCTATATGTATGTATATGTTTTTAAAATAGTCATTTTTATTACAATAAAGCGACTCAAATTCAATTTATCATCGATCTAGCTATAGCCTTATGAGATAAGTATATTAATTTTAAACATATTTTAAAAATTGTTAATTTATTAAACTCAATTTAATAAATTAATAAACACTTTAATACTTTATAAAAATAAAATTGTTTGAATTCAGTGGTATTAATAATTTTGATTAAAAGTTTATTTGAAATTAGTTTACAATATCATAATTTAAAATTATTGTACTAAAATAATTAATTAATATATAATTATCAATAAAAATATGAAATAACTACACTGACTTCTTATGTAATACTTGATAATTATAAAAATTTCTTTTTTGATATTACATTAATATTTTTTATCAAATTGTCGCGAGACGAGACGAGAGTTAACAAAAAAAAAAAAGATATGAATTTATTATTTTATTTTTAAAAACAATTTTTAATGATATACAATAATTAAAGAGACTTTTTTATAAATCTTGTAAAAATAAAAAAAGATAATATTATACAAAAAGTATTTCAATTATATTAAAAAAGTTTAGTTGAAATTCTAAAAACATTTTGATATCTCGTGAGAAATCACGTGCCTTGCAACGTTAGCATTGATTATGCCTTTGTACTTGCCTCGTGTGTACTCATAATTTGGGGTTGAAAAGGGCACCTCACTTTACCAGACAAATTCATCAATATGACATCTTTGTCCCCGGTCAGTCTTTTGGTCCCACCCACGCCTCTCGTCTCATGAATGTTGTTTGAATGAATCATTAATCAAAATGGGCCCACAAACACCCCAAAGTTCATCTCTTTCTTAAAAGCATGCCTTGACGGACAAACATCAAATCAAAACAAAAACAAAAATCTTAAATTATACCAACATCAACAATATATATATATAAACATAAACATAACCATAAACATTAACATTAATTTTAACAAATATTTTACTGTATTCTCTTTCCAACTTTCCTTTCGAAGAAAATGAAGGAAAATGAGGGAATTCTTCTAATCTACTTCTTCTTTACTTCTTTTTTCTATCCCCACAAAATTGACATAAGATTTTTTTAAAAACCTAACTCTATCAATTATCATCATCCAACAACAAACAGCTGAAGCAGACATCCAAAGCTCGAGTATTTAATATTTACAAAACCCTACCGACCGCCATTAACAACCTCTGAACTCTCTGTCTCACATGATCATCATGAGGCAGCAGACTGGTGGGGATGGGTCTGGGTGCTAGAGAATGGGTAGAGCCTGGGCCTAGAGAGAGGAAAAGCTGTGGCCTTGGAGGAGGCGTCGGTGGAGTTGATGTTTGTGTTGGTGATGGAAGGGACGGTGGTGGAGGTGGTGGCGACGCGTTCACACGAAGGGCACATGGTGAGGGTGGTGGCTGGAAGTTGCATGTAAAATGGGTTTGAACTTTTCAAAGCTCTGAGTTCTTGGAGCTCTTTGTGCAACCTTGTGTTCTCTTCCGTCAATGTCTCACAGCACCTCTTCAAATACTCACAGTCCACCTCCGTTTGCTTCAACTTCGTCCTGTATACACATAAGATTCACACAAATATCGCATTAATTAAATATTTAATCTACTTAAAATATGTTTGTACACTGTATATGACACACATCACACATATATATACACACAGATAAACAGATAAATGAATAAATAAAAGTAGTTTCTACCTTGCTCTTCTGTTCTGAAACCAGACTTCCACTTGGCGAGGACGAAGATTCAGCTGTTTTGCAAGTGCAACCTTTTGTTTCTGCATCAAGAAAAACCATCAGAAAAGAAAACAAGAGAGGATCTTTCTCTCTCTCTCTCTCTCTAAAATACTTACAGGATTGAGAGTATTGTGTTCTTTGAAGCTTTCTTCAAGATAAGCCGATTGTTCCTTAGAAAGTCTGAGTTTTTTCCGACTAAGACCGTTCTCGTCCTCGTCGCTGGCTCTAGAAGACGCTCTCTCGGCCTCAACGACGTCGTTGCCGGCGGTATCCAAGTCTCTCTTGTTTCCAGCAACACTTCCCCCTCGGTAAATGCAGAAATCCATCTGAAACGATGACGCTACACTGTTGGGGGAGGACACCCCCTCCAAATCCTCTGCCGCCGCCGGCAGCCTGTTCACGTCGAAACCCCTCACCGTCGGCAACCCCATATTCCCCGATGATCCGCCCTCAGAACTCCCTGTGAAACCACCGAAAATAAAATCAAAACAACCCAGAAAACAATATATATATATATATGTATATATACAAGTATATGTGTATTACCGTTATCAGAAGGCCATGGGAAGCTTTGCTGGTGCGAAGGTGAACTACGAGGAAAGGTAGTGAGAGGGAGGAGATCAAGCTGAACGGGCGGATCAACGGAGAGCCTTTGATCACCATTTCTTGTATTTCTTCTCAAGGCTTGATCTTCTGATTCATCATCAGCATCTTCATCATCATGGTGTTCTATTTCTCTCTCTTGTTCTTGTCCTCCATTTGAGTTGATCCCCAAGGCCATGCAAAACCCTAGACCATTGCTGGTGCTGTTAACCTCTCGATCCTTTGACAAAAACCCAAAAGGTTTAGATGCATCCCCTAAGCTTAAGCCCAGCTCCATCTCTCATGTGCAAGAATCAGGACCAAACTAGAGAGAGAAAGCCACAAAGTGAGAAGAAGAAATACCCAGATGGGCTTGAGAGCGGAGAAGAAAGAGAGAGGAGAAAAGGGGGAGAGGATTTGGGTTGAAACCACTGGAGGAGTCTTTATAGAGGAGAGATTCTATCCAATCTGCTAATTATTATTTTAGATTTTTTTACTAAATCAAGAGCTTTGGATTTTCTTTTTTAAATAAGAATATTTTTTTCAAAAATAATTATTTTAAATTAACCTTTTAAAAATTTAAATTGATAAATAAATTTTATTTTCTTATCATTTGATATTTAATGTTTTTATTTACATAAATAAAATAATTATTTTATAATATAAACAACATGCAACTTGAAAAATTAAAAGGAGTGGACGTACTTAATGTTTTGTTTAAGTCATGTAAATGTGATTTTTATATATAAATGATATTGGTTAGATTTTATTTTTTATATTATTGTATAAAAAAATAGAAGAAACTAAAAGTAGAAATGTGATTTTTATACATAAATGATATTGGTTTGATTTTATTTTATTTTTTATATTATTGTATAAAAAAATAGAAGAAAATAAAAGTAGAATCATATTTATTTATTTTAAATACATTTGTTTCAAGTTGACGAGCATTTGATATATTAATAAAAATATAAGTAATACTAAATACATCAAATTAATTTATCAAATAATATTATTTATTATAATTATTTTTTAAAAATTTAAAAAAAATAATAAAATACATTATTTTTAAAAATAATCATAGACATATCATTTGGCAAAATAAATTAGAATACAAAATATTTTCTTAAAAAAAAATCTATATATATATATATTTTACTGATGTACTTATCATTTATTAACCCAACGGACAAATAAATATTTTTTTAGTACGATTGTACCCAAATAATTAATTTTTCAACTTTTTTCTTTTCTTAATGTATAAATATAAATAGGAAAAAATAGTTTTGCATTGATGCAAAACCAGATTGACCCACAAGCTAGGTTGACAAACACACGTGAAACCCTAAGACCTAATTGGGAACCCTAGTTGATCTTTATGATGGCACGTGGGGACAGTCATTTACATGTTCATGCCATTCTTGGACCTTAATGTTTTTGGGAGGTAGGATGGGCTTGGCTAGTACTGCGACTCGGGCTCTAGGAGCTGGATACAAAGGGTCTTGGTCCAAGGCTCGTCCTGGTGGAAAGACAACTCTGCACCCACCTACCCAAAATAACTACCAAATAAGACAAGTAACATCCATTTTACCAACTGAACAATTAAATTGTCATAAATCATAACTATTGTTAGGCAAAAAGGTAACCTAAGAACCTAAGCAATTCTGGAAATTTTTTTTAAGAGTATTGCTAGTCTTACTTTTATATTTTATCAAAAATATTTATTTTCATGAGTTGTCGATATTGTATTGATTGAATATCACATCATGTACTGACAACTCATGAAAATAAACATTTTTGATAAAATTTTTAAGTAAATCTAACATTATTATTTTTTTAATAGGACTGACACATTTGTACTCGTGCCTTACGAAAATTTATTGTATAATCTAAGACAAATGTTCTCAATAAATTATAAATTAACATATGTATAATATGTTAGATTTGTAACAAATAATAAAATAATTTTTATCGATATGATAATTTATGATTTATCGAAACTATTAACTTAGTCAATAGTTTAAGATCATAAAATAAGTTCTCGTGCCCTTTTTATGTTATTGTGCCATTTATGTTATGTGTTTTGTGGCCCCACTAAAAAATGTGAGTTGTAGTATACATGATAGAATGTGATTGGAAAGGTATATTGATACCGTTCGAAAAATAGGTTATTAGGCAAAACTTTTTTGATTATCTTTGAACTAAAATTAAAGTAAACACCACACAATAATTTTGGTGGGTCCACATAGAAACGTGTTCTTTTCGATGAAAAGATTAAAAACATATCTTGGATTACTCAAAATCATTAAGGAATGAATGAAAAATTATTTTCAAACATCACTACTTGAAAAATGGTAACAAAGTGTGAAACTTGTGTTTCACATAGGATCGGCACAAAGTTTTTAAGTATGTATATATACAAATACCTTAAAAGAAGGTTTGGGCCCTTAGGGGGACTCAAGTTTTGTAGAAAGGGGAGGACTTAGTACATATTTGGTTCACTACATCTGCACTCCAAATCAAACGAAGTTTGAATTTTGACTTTAACCAACTGTATATATATCTTTTTAAAAAAAATTCATTTAAATTATATTTTTCAAAATGTTACTGTTTGAACCAAAACACTTCAGCAAAATATGTGGATACATTTTTTATTTCTTCTTCTCATGTTGTGTCAGTTCTAATATCAAATATAAAGAATTTCATCAATACATCAAAAATTACAAGATTAATAAAACGCATGATATCAAGTCTTTTTAATTGCATATAATCGTAACAATACAATTTTAGAGAAATTATAATTTGTAGAATTATTTTGTTTCTTTATTTAAATTGTAATTTATTATTATTGAAAAACTGATATATATATATATATATATATATATATAAAAGACAATAATATAGTCATCCAATTATGAAATTAAAGAAAAAGTCAACGGGAGTGCTTTCAAGCCAATTAAGAGCATTTGCAACAACATTTTTCATGATTTATTGATGACGAGAGTTGTGTGCAAGGCAATGTTCATGTGCTCTTCGCTTGATGGATGGCCATAAAAACATCTGAGGGCGGCTTTAATTTATTCAAATAGAACGACCCATCTTTACCTCGTGATCATTTGAATCAATAATTTCAACCATATGATGTGTTTTCCAACATTTGGGTACTTATCACCAATTACACGCCACATAATACTATCATAACATTCCCAATTAATATAATTATTTTCAAATTAAAGAAAAAGATTGAGAGTGAAAATTTGTGTAAAATAGTTAAGAAAATGATTTTAATTTACGATTAGATCACGCGATCAAGAATTGCAATAGATAGAATTGACCCGATTATCTAAAAAATATTAAAAAAAAAAATTAATTTTGAAATTTGTCAATTTGATTAGATATTAGTCTAATGCTTAAGACATGGTTAGTATAGTCATTTCTTAAGTCAAAATGCCTATTTATTCATTCGTAATTTGGTATCAGAATATTGTACTCGAATCAATAAATATTAAACACATCAATATAATTTGTGAGTCATCTATTAATATATCCAATGCTCATTAATCCGAATGCAAAGTATTAGGATTATTAAATAATTTTTTACAAATCATACGGGTCAAAGGCATCAATGCCCTCACTAATTAGTAGTTATTATTAAAAAATCGAAAGGCTCTCCATTTCTCATGAAATAGAGGACCTTAGAGGGCCTTCATTTGTGACTATGGGTAATAAAAAGTAATTTTAAAAACTGTGTTTTAAAAAAAAAATTATTTAATTTATCTCTTCGTGAAATGGAGACACCTAACCCATTATGAAGGGGGGAGTTTTGTCATGAATAAGTCCATTGTCACGGGTAGCATATCTAGGCTAATCTACTTGGGGAGATTTTTAAAAATAGAATTTAAGGAGACTATTTGTTCAAATATAAAAAAATAAAAATTGAAAGGCAAACTCTTAAATTTTTTTAAAAATAGGAGGAAAAGTGAAGATTTTGAAAGTTTGGGGGGTTATTCCCCCTAGACTACATGTGATCTTGCCATGTAAGCAAGCAAGATGTGCTTTTATATATCCTCCCAAAATCAACATTTTGGTTACATCGTTGGCCACATTGACACTAATGAAAAGGGGGTAGAGGGAGTATTGTCAGTATCCCGAGGTATCAAAATGGTTATGTCATCTTCTAATAATAGAATGTCATGTGTGTTATGTCTATCTATTTCAATGATATATAATTCACATGTCAATCTATTGTTAGATAATAACTTTACTACGCAGTCTCATTGGGGACACTCGATACTTTTACGGAACTGGGGTGTCATGATTTGGTTGGATAACGTAGAAACAACATTGGAGTAATGGAGAAAAATTATTGAAGGTGTGCCCTCCCAGTATTGTTATTCCATGAACGGTTCATTTTCATGGAAAAGAAATGAAGTGAAAGGTGAAAGATGATAACAATGATAAATGATCTTAAGCTTTCGGCTAGGGCTGCGTCGAATCCAGTAATCAGATTTTCTTTCTTACTACACTGGTAGTGTGGGCTACTCATTTTTGATTTGTCTTTTAGAATGTTAATTGTAGTTTGACTTGGCTACTAATTAATTAGCTTATCACAAATAAATAGATCAATGGAACTTAATCAATCTTTAAAAGTAGATTAAGTACATTGATATTCACCTTGGTTTAAGAGTCATACCGCATTAAAAGAGTACTGCTTCTAAATGCATGTCTTTGAAATATTCATCATATTCATATATTATCTGTTGCTTTCCACTTAGCATTACTAATTGGCCACTAATTATTTACGTTAACTTTGTCAATTATACTACCATTACTAATTCAATTCGATTCATGCCTGATTATTAGATCAGTCTAATCATCTATTAATTTGTGATTCTTCCTCAATAATATAATTTAAAATATTTAATTGAATATATATATATATATATATATCCACTTGTAAGACCACAACTCTCTACTTGTAATACTTGATTGAATGTTTAAAATGATATTAGCTTGATATATATTATTGGCACTAATAGTAGATTCAGAAATTTTAGTTAGGGGGGGTCAGATTGAAAGTATTAAAATTTAATATATGAATATGAATATAAAAAAAAATTTGGGGAGTCAAGTCCTATTTTGTTAAAATATTCTAACAAAATTAGGGGTAAAAAATATAATATTAAAATGTTTGGAGGGTCCAAATCCTATTTTGTTAAATTTTTTTAATAAAATTAAGGGTAAAAAATGCAATGCTGCATGGCCCCACTTGTCCTTCTACATCCGCCCTGGCACATTTTTTAATAACTCAAGTTTTTTTCTTTTCTTTTAAGAGCCCTGTCAATGGCTTGGGGTCTATGGTAATAAATCCCTTCAAATATCTCTCTCTTTATTTATGCAGGAGCTTGAATTCCGCTTAATGTCACTAATTCCATTACCCACTTCAACAATAAGTTTTTTTTTTTTTTTTTTATATAGAAGCGATGGAATGGGATGTTACAATCCGTCTAATACAATCAGCTGAAACAACAAAAGACTATACAACAATTCATATATCACAATCTAGTAAACATACAGAAATAACAAAACATTACATAGTCTGAATAAAAATAGATGCTCACATTCACCCTAGTAAAAGAGTAAAACTTGAACCTTTATGACTTCCCATTTCGAGAGAAGACTTGAATGACCAATTAAACTAATTCCAAGTGATTCACTTTCAAGATGATAAGTTTTTAAAGCAACTAAATTATATATAACAATGTAAGTGAAAAAAAATCTTTCTATTTAGGAAGAAAAAATAGAAAATCTTTTATCTTTTGAATAAAAGAAGTAAAATATGAATCTACTAATTCTTAAAAATAGAAATCAATTCTCATACCTAAGAGCACCAAGTCAGCCTCCTAAAACGAAGTTAATAACTATCTTACCTAGCAGCGCCAAGTCAGCCTCCTAAATTGATATATCTGCATGTTGCCACAAGTAAAGGATTAAATCCTTGTCTTACTTTTAATAACACCCTAAGTTCCTAATTATATAGAAAAATGTAATTAGTGGGATTGATAAATTAGATTAATGCACCTAATTTAAGTCAAAACTTTCTCATAAATGCGTAAGGGAAAAAAGTGGTTGACGCATCTACCTACGTAGATTACAAAATTTATGATTATGGTTCTCTTGTTCATCCTTCGTTGCATCTCATGATAACAATAGTTGTCCTCTCTCTTATAATTTAATTTTGTCTCATTTTTTTTATAAAGGTAAAATATATTGTTTTTGAAATTCATTAATAGCAGGGGCGGCTGAAGGGTAAGGCCACTAAAGCCCTAGCTTTAGGCCTCCAATTTTTTAGGTCTCATAATTTTTTTTTATATTTAAAAATATATATTTATTATAATAAAATAAATAATTCTTTGTGTCTTCTTAATTTCTCTCTTTTATTATACAACTATCACCTAATAACTACTTTTTGATAATATTTATTATCTTTTCGTTTATCTCATTTTATTTTTTCCAATAATTAACATTCTTATTTTTTATTTATAAAATTATTTCTTTAAGTCTAAAAAGAACTCTGCAATCTAACAACCTGCTATATTTTCTGAAAAATACTCTGACCTGTCATTTTGGCAACTGCTCCTGAGCTTCTCTCTTTTTTTATTTTTTTTTTCTTTTCCTCCTTTCTCTGTTCAGCGCCCAACCACCTCTTTTCTTTTTTTCTCTTTTCTTTTCCTGGTTCCTGCTCTCCTGCTCTCCGCACCCTTCTCTTCCCTTGTTTGCTTCAGCCGAGAGCCATCCTTTCTTTTTTATTTTATAATCCTTCTTTTCTCTTTTTTTTTCCTTGCCCAAGGCCCCAGCCGCGCCGCCGCTTTATTTTATTGGTTCTATTTTGTTTACTGTATTGGACTTTGGCGTTTTGCAAGTAAAACTATTTGGAGTTGGCGAGTTGCTGTGCGTGAGCCGTGAAGTATTGGAAATTTTGATTAGCTTCTTTTATATTTGCTGAATCTGAAGACTAAATTACTCCATAATCAAGTTCTATTGTTCTAACTTTGAATTTTTTTAATTTAAAATTTATATTATCTTTTAAGACATATATAATTAGATTGCCTCTATTTTGTTTACTGTAATTAGCTCATTGAATCTTTGATTATTAATTTTGTATTAGCTATTAAAAATATATAAAATAATTGTTATAAAATAATGTTAACAATTCCCGTAATCGTTGCTTCGACGGAAAGAAGTTTTTCAAAACTAAAATTAATAAAATCTTACTTAAAATCAACAATGTTTCAAGAAAGATTAAATGGATTAGCAATACTATCAATTGAAAAAGAGATTTTAGAAGAAATTTATTATAAGAATTTAATTAGTAATTTTGCAAATCAAAAAGCTAGAAAAATAAATTTTAAATAAAAAATTTATAAAATTCTAATAAATAAAAAAAGCCTCATTTTACAATTTTGCTTTAGGCCTCTGAATGTGTTGAGCCGCCCCTGATTAGTAGATTTTATATATTGTAAAAGAGATGAGATAAATGTGTATCACCAAAACCTATCTTTTCTCTTGCAACCATTTTTTTCTAAAACTCTTATCTTTCTATGATTTATCATTAATGTTTGCATGCTTTCAACAATTGCAACAATTCTAACATCATGTTTAACCCACGTTATAACTCACCTTCTAGTAAAAGAGGTGAGATAAATGTGCATCACGAAGAGTGTCGCCACACCTATCTTTTCTCTTGCACCCATTTTCTCTAAAACTCTCTTTCTATGATTTATCATTAATGTTTGCATATTTTCAATAATTGCGACGATTCTAAGATCATGTCCATCCCACGTTATAACTCACCTTCTAGTAAGGAGAGATAAATGTGCATTACGAAGAGTATTGCTACATTTATCCTTTCTCTTGCACCCATTTTCTCTAAAACTCTATCTTTCTATGATTTATCATTAATATCTGCATGCTTTCAATAATTGCAACGATTCTAAGATTATGTTCATCACATTATAACTCACCTTCTAATAAGGAGTAAGACCTATAAGGAGAGGTCCAAAAACTCACCTTCTAGTAAGGGTGGGACTTACTTAGAAGGGTCCTGAGTAGTAAATCCCACCCTTGTAAAATGATAGACTACAAGATAGGATAGATGTGATGAAACATTACTCTTTGTTGCCATGCCATTACATAGTTTGCGCGAGTCATAGGTCACCACCATTCCACCTTCGAACTTATCATTAATGTCGGCTTGACTTTTAATTATGAATAAATTATGTTGACATCTTTTGACATATCTAACAATTATAAAGACATCTCTTGAAAATTTTGAAATGACACTGATTTTCTTTATTTTTACTGAAAAATTATAAATACTTCTCTTCAACTAATTTTTTCTTTTAAAATGATAAACTTTCCTATGTCATTAATTTTTTATTTTTTATTTTTGCATTTTTTTTTACCAATTTTTTCTAACTTTTTTTTTTTCATTTTCAAATAAATATTGATTTAAGTCTTCTTCGGCAAAAAATATAAATTATTTATTTTAAATTTATTTTTATATAAATAATTTATTATTAAAAAAATATTAGAAAAATTGATGAAAATTAAAAAATGCAAATAAAATAAAATGAAAGGCTACTTTTGTTATTTTTAAACAAATTTAGGCTGAATGAGAGGTAATTATAATTTTTCAATAAAAATAAAAATATTAGTGCCATTTTTAAAATTTGTAAATATAATTTTATAATTTTGAGATACTTCAAAAAAATTAATGTAACTTATCCTTTAATTATTGCTATGACAACTACAAAACCCAAACGTGTGTTCACAAGATTTCTACGAGCAACTCCAAAGTAAGTTGCTATTTTGGAGTGTCAAATCACTCATTTGTAATTTTGAACAATGTTAAGGTACCCCTGAATTATAAATCTTCTCCAATAATAGGTGCCAAAATAGGAGTGTCATTTTAATATTTTAATATTTTTTTTATTAAAAATTGTAATTAAACTTAACGGTTATATTTTAACGGGTATACTTTTTCATAACGGACGCAATTTAACGAATATATATTTTTTAGTTAAAATTTCAAATTTCAATTTCAATTTTTAAATTTCAAATTTTAATAGCCAAAATAAAAATTCAAAAAAGTAAAATTTGTCAATTATAAAAATTAAAAAAAATTAAAATTAAATCAAGTTAGAAAATTCAAATTAAATTACAAAAATTTATTTAATTAAAAAATCAATTTAAATTCTAAATAACAAATAACTAAAATAAAAAAAATTCTTCAATTATAAAAATTAGCTAAATAAATAAATTCACCTTAAATTAACAAAAATAAATAAACTAAAATTAAAACATTCAATTTAAATTACAAAACTAATTTAGTTAAAAATCAATTTAAATTCTAAATAACAATTAACTAAAATAGAAAAAAAATTATTCAATTATAAAAATTAGCTAAATAAATAAATTCACCTTAAATTAACAAAAATATATAAATAAATAAACTAAAATTAAAACATTCAATTTAAATTACAAAATTAATTTAGTTAAAAAATCAATTTAAATTCTAAATAACAATTAACTAAAATAGAAAAAAAATTATTCAATTATAAAAATTAGCTAAATAAATAAATTCACCCTAAATTAACAAAAATATATAAATAAATAAATAAACTAAAATTAAAATTAAAACATTCAATTTAATTTACAAAAATTAATTTAATTTAAAGATTCAATTTAAATTTTAAACAATTAACTAAAGTAAAAACATTTATTTTAAATTAAAACCAATTATATATATATATATATATATATATATATATATATATATATATACAGGGAGAGGATCGATTTTTTCTCTCTGTATTTCTTTTCCTCTACGCTTCCTCCTCCTTCCCCTTCCCTTATGAGCCTCATTCCCCTTTCCTTCTCTCTGTGCCTCCTTCTCCTCCGTCTACCACCGTGCACCTCCCTCCGCCGCAAGCCTCCCTCCATTGCTCCTCTTCCCTTCCCTCCACCACCACCGCTGCAAGTTCTCTCCACCATCGCTGGCAGCGCGATGGCCCCCTTCTAGATATGCCATCACCAATATTCATGGCGGAAAGAAAAATCAGGAGCAGGGAGTAGGAAACTTCCAGCGATTTCCATGGCAAGCAATTTTAAGATGATTTTTCGACCTTTGGTAAGTTTTCTCTTCACAAAATCTTTATATTTATAGAATTTTTTGGTTTAAATAGAGCCGTTGAATTGTAACCGTTAGAACAATAGAATAGGAAAAATGACAGAACTGTTCAATGGCACTTCTCCCTTTTCTCTCTCTAGAGTTTGTAAAATTGGCACCCCAAAAACATTACTATCATTTTGTAATCCTAGATGCCACCCCCGTTAGAGTGAAAAATTTTAAATTAGAGGTGTCATTTCGACAATTACCGATAGTTATAAAGTTGGCATCCTAAATAACACTCCTCATTAGAGTTGCTCTAATACATTTTTTATGTTCAATGGCAGTCTATCCATGATAACACTCCTCATTAGAGTTGCTCTAATACATTTTTTATGTTCAATGGCAGTCTATCCATGATAATTTGACAAAAGTTAAGCATAATATCATGTTTAAATTTAATTACACAAGTTTTCAAAATTAAACGAAAGCATAATGATAACACTTTTAACCTTGGAAACTTTATGGCGTGGATTTTATGAGAATAAAATAATTAACCGCCCCCTTTCGTATGTATATGACGTATGGAGGTAGAAGCGTGAGAATCCAAAGTAAAGGGCGTGGAATGAAAGCGCGTGATACTTGAAAGTCTTAAACTGTAAAAACAGAATTTAAGACAAAATCTAGAGGATCTGTTGCGAATCTTGTATGATCAAGTGAAATTATTACACCCAATCATGGGAGCGAATTACAAGGGTGTGGTTGTAATTTGAAACTCCGTCACAGCTACATGTGATTCCAAGTCAGGTCACCTGTGATCGGATTTGAACACATATTCTTATAAGAAAAACGACCCGTATCAACTGTCAAGAGCCAACGGGAAAGCCGAGTTCAAGTTAAGTCGCGTCAAAACACGCGCCTCTCTAACCCAAAAAAATGGGTTCTGTTGAAAAAAGTCCCGCGATAGGTAATAAGAATGGAAGAAATTTTTTAATAATAATGTAAATTAGTTTATGACATGTTACATAAATAAGGTCATAAGAATTTATTTTTTTATATATAAAAAATTAATTTGTATTATCATAAAAAATAGTTGATGCATTTTTGTCAATAAACTTTTCTCTGTATTCGAGGACTGAATAGTAAAATATTGGAATAAAATTTTTCATAAAATGGGAAAGTATTAAGTGGGATACTCATTTTACATTATTATAAGTTTCAGATGTGAGTATTTATTTTCATTCAGTTATAAGTTAAGTTGTTTGTTTCAGACTAGTATTTAAAAGACTTCTATTATTGTTAGATTCTCTAATTAATTTGTAACAATAGTAAAAGTTTTTCAAATACGAGCCTGGGAGAAATAACTTATGACTGAGTGAAAACAAACACTCACATCTGAACTTGAATCCATGACTTTTCAACTACATGAATAACATATAACATTGGTCGAAATAATTAACAATATTAATAATTATGGATCATACAATAATTTATCATTGTTTAAGAGAAATTAAGCATGTCATCTTAAAGTGTAAGAATAAAATTAAGTGCTAATATGCTTTATGGTTTAGCAAAAAAAGAAGTATTTTTATAAAAATTAAGACTACATACATATTTTTTTAGTCACAATGTGTATGTAAGGATGACAACAGGACGGGTTTGAGACGGGGGATTCCTTTCCTAATCTTATCTCTTGAAATAGTTTGTCCCCCAAATCGTTTAAAACCCGTGATAGGCGAGGAGCGGTTCTTATAGGGATCTCCATTAATTTTTAAATTTTTATTTATTTATTTATTAAATTAATTATAATTAACACATTTCAAACAAAATGATACATGTGTAAAATAAGAAATATACATATTTATAAAAAATTAAAATAACATTATTTTCTATTTCAAACATATTATTCTATTTAGTTTACATAAATTTTTAATTGGTGAATAAAAAAATATCATTATAAATATCAATTATGTAACAAAAAATCTATTTTATTTTATCTAATCAAAATGGGGCAGAACGGGTACCTTTTTCAAATTCTAACATGCTGGAAATACTTTTTTTTAACATATCTCATCAGGGATGTGGTTGACGAGTTTTTAACAGGACGGGTTAAATTGTCATTCTTATTTATATTAATTTGACAATATCTAAATTTAAAATTTATCATTTAATTTAGTAAAATTAAATATTTTTTTATATTTAAAAATTCAAGTTTTTATGATGATTTCAAATTAACCCTAAATTAGTAATATTGTTAAAAAAAAATCTTTGTTAGACCTTGTTATTCAAGGATAAAGAGAGAGAAGAAATGAGAGAGAGAGAAAAAAAAAAAGCATATGACTAGTGAACACGCGCGGGGACGGAAGTGAAAATGGAAATAGGCGGACAAGGGAGTGGGTGGAAGGTCAATTTTAGGGAGAAAAAAATATGAATTATGATAAAGTGAGTTGCAGATGTTAGATTTCTACGATTTTATTGATTTGTGTAACATGCGTATTCACATGTGTATCACACAAATTAATAAAGTTATAAATATCATACTTTCACGATTTATCAAATCAACCTCAAAAAATATTGATAGATTATATGAGATTTTATTAATTCGTGTAATATACGTATTTATACATATATTATATAAATTAATAAAATCGCTAAAATTTGACTTTTACAATTTACTAAACCAACGGTCAAAAAATATTGATAGGTCACGTGAGGGGTGGAGTGTGGTCAAGAGAGTCAATAATGAGGGTTGTGGCGAGAGGTGAAAGATGCTCCGTCCGAAGGGGAAAAGTCCCAAATGCAACAATCATTAGTAAGGGTTGAATCTGGGCTTTGCGAATCTAGACTCTGATAATGTCACGTGCGTGTGAATTAACTAACGCTCGTGATTCGAAACGTAACTCAAATCTTGCCTCCTCTCACGTGTATTTGTTGAGGCTTGTTTGGTTAGACAGAAAGTGAAAAAAAAAAAAAAAAAACTATAATTAGGATTCATGCAACTCTTTGCAACTTGTTTTTTAACTATGCTATTAAGTTTAGCTCTTTATTAATAAAATGTGAATATTTATTCTCAGTAATAGACTAAGTTAAGTTATTTTGTTTAAAATTCATATTAAAAAGACTCTTGAATTGAGTTATGTCTTGTAAGTTGATTGAGTTTGATTGTAATACAGTTTAATTGTAATACATGAATTATCACATTTCATTACTTTTTTTCAAAAATAAAAAGAGAAAAAAAGTTGATAATATCCAACTGAATTTTTTTAAAGAGAAAAAATTCAATTTTCAATAAATATAAAAATATATAAAACACCATATATATCATTCAATTCATTTATTTTTGCTCTTCTCTTTTGGTTTTGTCATGGCAAATTCCGGTCACATGCAACATAAGGTCTGTACCGGTGTTCCTATGTACTAATATGTGATGATCTTATTAACACAAGACCAATTTGAAACAAAATTTTATGCACTTTGATGACATTAAATCTCTCACTTAGGCATGTTTGGATGGGTGAATGTGTTTTTGAAATGGGTATTTGGGACTCTAAATTGATTTTTTTTTTTTTTTATATTTGAATATTTGTTTCAATATTCTCAAAATGTCATTTAGACATTTATAAGTCTAAATACCTGTTTTAAAAAATTGACAATAAATGACTTACAAACTCCTATTTTGAAAACGATTATTTCTATTTATATAACACATTTTATACTTTTAATAGCTTATCCAAATACTACATATCATTTAAGTCCACTTTAAATACATTTATCTAAATATTCACAGCTAAACTTAAATTATTTTTTTCCAAATCGTACTTTTTCAAATCACATTTTTTCATTACTCATTCAAACGAGCACTTAGTTTTGTTTGAATCAGTGGTAGAAAAGTGTACTTTGAAAAATTCCTTATAGCAACCTAACCAAAATGTTAGTTTTGAGCTTATTACAATCTTAAAAAATATAATTTATAAAATAAATCAGATACCTAATTTATATATCCATTTTGAATTTAAAAGCGTTCATTTTAAAATTCATTAAACTGAACCAAACACACGCTTAAAGCTTTACCCATTTTCAACTTTGTGATTTATAACAATGAAGTATTACTTGTAATATATAGTTCTTAAGTAAGTATAGAGTCAAGAATTTAGTTTAGTGAGAAATTCTTATTTATAAAATTAGACCATAAATTTTAAAGTTTAAGAAATATAAAAACTTAAAATTAATTAATATTTTTTTAATAAATAATTAATAATTTATTAACATTAAAAAACTTATAAATTAAATACGAAGCCCAATTAAAAATATATTAAGATTAATGACTGCAAAATGAAATGAAGCCCGTTGAATTGAAGGTGAGGTGGGGACCGTTGGTGCAGCAGCGCACTAGAGATCAAGAGTTTTGAAAAAACAATAAAAAAAGAAAAAAGAAAAAGAAAAAGGAAAAGAAAGGCCCCACGTAAAAATGTCAAAACGAGCTATTGCAACGCATGCGTGACCCTCTTGGCTCTGTGTCTTAGACAATCATTATAGCTGACTTCATCGTATATCCTGAAATATTTTATTTTTAGATAAATTATATTTATTTTTAAAAATATGATAATTATAAAGATTTTCAGTATAATTTTTTAAAAAATAAGAGATGTTATTATAATTTATTAAAGTATTTTAGTCATATAAAAAATTTAATTAAAATTTTAATACTATTAATAATGAATTTAGTATATAAGAGAGAATTTGTATATTATTAAAATAATAAATGTAATATTAATATAAATTTAGAAATTATAAACAAGATTTTCATATTTGTCAAGTAATTTGAAAAAGTTACTATAATTATTTCAAGAAAAAAAAATAAAAATGAATATTTATATTAAAAATAGATTATTATTATTATTATTAAATTTGAAATGAAAAGCATATAATAAAGTACAAACATTAAACTATAGACTGGTGTTAAAAAAATACTGAATTTTTAATTTATGATTATTTCAATCTTATTTATCATAGTAAGATAATTTTGAAAACATTTTTTCAAAAAATAATTTTTAAAGAAGACGATTTCAATTATTTTAAAAACTCAAATTTTATATAAAAAATGATTTTTCAAAAATATTTTTTGAAAAAAAACATTTTTAATATAAAAATTATTTTTTGAATATATGATTTTTCAAAAAAGTCCTAATTCAATAAATAGGTTTTAAAATTTTTTTAAAAAACAATCCTAAATGAAGAAAATTTCGAAAAAGCTGTGGGGGAGAAGGGGGGGGGGGGGTCCCTACTTTGTAAGCTAAAGCTAGTGGGATGGCGCATGGATTGGAAGTTGACACTTGAAACAAGGCTCTCGTGTGGTCAATCATAGCCTCTGTCTGCAGCAATCATCATCATTATCATCACATGATTGTGGTGCTCATAAGATTCCTCTCTTTTGGGGGCCCACCAATCAACTGTGTCTACAGCCTACAGTCACAGACAGCACTACTAGTACTAATTTAGTTCCCCTTTGATTATAAGGTGGTTCCCTATAGGCAGGGGCGTAGGGTATATGTGTTTGAGGGCTGCCTCTTGTGTAATCAGCACACTTTGTCATCATATAATGGTTGACAACTTGACGAGTATGAAACTATGGGCTGTGATATATATATATATATATATATATAGAGAGAGAGAGAAGAGACAAGGTCAGATTAAATAATGAAATAATTATACCAATCTATATATCCGACAATTATAAAATTTTTAATATTACATTGATATACAATGCCAAAATTATTGAGAGACACAAGTTAATTAAAAATATAAATTTATTATTTTATTTTTAAAAACAATTATATTAATTTTTTTTTTATAACATCTAATAATTATAAAGACATTAAATGATTATAATATATTAAAATATTTTAATTATATTAAAAAATTAGTCAAAATTCTAATGTCGTTAATAATAGATTTTGTTCGTAAAGAAGAATCTAAATAATTTCAGTATAATATAAAAAAAGTTAGAATAAGTTTAGAGAATATAAAAAAGATCTAAGAAATTGTTAAGTAAGTGTTCGTTTAAATGAACTGTTACTAGTATTATAAAAAATATATATATATATATTTATATTATTTTACGAATATATATAGTATTATACAGTATACTATCTAATATATTTAAATATTATATATATTTATATTATTTTTAATAGTTAACTGTCAATACTCTATAAATATGGTAAAATGGCAACAGAGTAATAATTGCATAAAACAGGGTTAGTTGTCTAGTACGTAAAATAAACTTATGAGGGGCGGTTTAGAACAAGCTGGGCTGAATAGTTTGATTAAGTCCGTTTTAGTGCCAAACAAAGGTTGATAAGTGCGGTTGGCCAAACATCCTACAAATAGATTAAGTGCGGTTTGTGATTCAAACCGTTGATTTGTACAAACGTAACGACCAACCAAACAGGGCATAAGTCGGGATAATCATCCCTTAATTATTGATAGTCAAGTCTAAAACTTTTGTTTTAACCTTATGAACATGAGGATGACTCTGGACGCACTGCATGGGAAAATCATGGAGAATTATGATACAACTGTCGCGACTATTACTAGTAGTCCTCAATAAAAACACACACACACACATTTGTTGATAATATATATATATAATATACATATATATATATATATATATATATATTATAAACCACCTGCTATTCCATGGAAATAAAAGGGTTTGAACCCTACACAATGGGATTGGAAGGAAGGAGAGACTAATATTGCGTTTGATGGAAACAAAATACCCAAGAAATAGTTACGAATTTTGCTTAAATGTGAAGTTTATGTTTTTTATATTTTTGAATATATTAAACATCAAAGAACTTATTAGTACATTAGGCAAATTTTAAAGAAGAAATTAAACAAATATCCTTACAATTTCACTTGATCCTCCTATAATTTGAAAGCCAATTGAAGCACCCCCTTCATGTGCTGCCAATTGAATTTAATTTTTGATTCATAAAGATGTGTCTTTGCCAACTTTTAAATTATAGAAATAAAATAAAAATGAATGAAACTACCCAAAAAGAAGAAGAAGTAATTTAATGTATTTAAAGTTTTAAAACTATATAGGTTGTTTTATATCATTAAAGTGCAGGCGAATGCCTTGGATTGTTCTTTTTAGATTATATTATTTGATTACTAAATATTACTCCCTTCATTGCCTTTTAAACTTTCGATTCACATTTACATAATGAAACAAGAGATTTATTAAAAAAATAGTTAAGGATATATCTCACTAATTTATTCTACTACTTATATGTACATGTGTACAACTGCATATATGTGTGTGTGTGTGTGTGTGTGTGTGTGTGTGTTTTAGTGGGAGTAACTCATTACTCATACAACATGCATACGAGTTGATATTAATAATTTCATAATGCAATATGGCAGACAAGACTACAGCTTTGCATGATTTTGCACAATCACAATATCACATAGATTGTCGGGGTTCATGTTGTCATACAACATGAAAAGAACCCAAATGTACTCTCTCTCTCTCTCTCTCTCTCTCTCTATATATATATATATATATATATATATATATATATATAAACACAGACAAACACACAAGCATATATGTGACGAAAACCAGATCTCCAAAACCCACTTCGCTGGGGCAAAATCTTCCAGGAGAAACAGATACATATATTATCTAAATATATTTATAAATTAAATAAAATGTAAGTATCAATAACACATCAATTTTGCATAGCAACCCAAGAGGGGGGAGAGAGAGAGAGAGAGAGAGAAAAGGGGGGGGGGGGAAGTAAATCTTTATTTATTTTTTTCTGATAAGTAAGAATAGATCTTATTTGAGGTTCAAGAAGACTGCTTTATTCAAGCTATTAAAAAAAAAGCAGCTTTATGTGTTTTCCCTCAAAAAACTTAAATAAGAACCTTTTCTTCCTTTTTCCAGCAATGATAAAGACCACAACCCTCCACACACCTAAAGACTGAATTTAAAAAAAAAAAATTGAATAGTAAAATAAAATATGCATCACTTTCACAGCATGGCTCTCACAACAAATTCATCAAGGAAATGAACAATGAACATGAACTTCTGTCCCTGAATTTATTTAAACTATTTCTGAAACACTACATGTAAATAAAAAAGAAACCTCCATTTCAAAAGATTCCTAGCAGATCATTAATTAGAGAACTGCGTTTCCCCTTATCCAAAAGCAGTCCTGTAAAGTCACCATTTCAGGGTAAATTGAACAACTACGGATATGGTGGAAATGGAAGATTCTCCAATTTACTCAGTGAGACCTCGATCCCTAACGTAAGTTACAGATGGAAGATATGGAAATGAATGGGGAAAATGGAACTAAGAAGTTTCAGTTGTCAATGTGCAGTTACGTATGATCAGTATGTAGATATCTTTATTATTACTGTAAAATTTGACTTGAGATTGAATACATACTCAGAAAAAAAAAACAGCAACAAGAAGGAAAAAATTCTCATGCGTCTAAAAGATGATTATATTCAGACAGTAACCATGCAGAAGCATTGACAAAGTAGAGGCAGGTGCAAGGTTCTAATATCAGGTATTGAATCTTGAAACAAAGCTATAAAAGCAAATCCGTATCAACATCAAAATCTATCGTGAGTGGAGGTTACAGATTCAAGTCGTGGAAATAATCTCTCCGCTTGCGGGAGTAAAACTAAATATATCTAACTCTCCTTAAACCCTATAGTGATTGGAACCTCATGAATTAGAACTGTCCTTTTTTGCATCATCAATAAATGCAAAGTGTAATATTGTAGCACACAGCTATAGATGCACAAATTGTAGAGACTGACTATTGGTGCTGAGTATGAATGAAAAAAATCACAAAAGCATTTTCAAAGATAATCTAGCTTACAAAGGAATAAACTGAATGTCCTAGTGAAGGTATGAGCAAAGTGTAATATTGTGGTGCAAAGCTATAGATGTACGCTTCCCAGGAGACTCGCTTAATTTTTTTTATGTCTCAAAGCTATTGCTGGGCCCTGTGAACAATTTTTAAAACATGCCTACAATAGCACAAGTTTGGTTTACTAATATGGGCTCTTATTGTATATGATAGCAACGTTCAAATTCAGGCCGGGGCCATCCAAAAAAGAAAAAGAAAAAAAAGTTGGGGTTGTTTGTGTCCAATCAGACTGTAAAAACTTTGAAGAAAAGAGCGAAGAAGAAGAAGAGCAGTTAAGCTAACATCAAGGTTAGGACATGGTTACCACAATTCGCTCCTCCTCTAGCGAATTGCGAATTGAAAATTGCGAATTGGGTTCGCACAAACCAAAACATGGATCATTAACAACTTAAAACGCAAGATTTAAAGTTCTGATCTATAATATCAATAGTCTCAAAAAAATCATACAAAATACACACATCATTGGAACTTTATTTTATAATGACTTGAATTCGTTGAAATCATTTTGGTGTATATATATACATATCAATATTATTATAAATACACTCAAAAAAGTATATCACATTCCAAATAAACGTATTTCGTTTCAACAAAGTGATCCAAAGAAACCTACCTCTAACGTACCATATTCTATAACAAGTGACGATCTACGTTCTCGGTTCCGTTCCTCATACCATAACGATTCACGTTCTAAGTAACATTGGGTTAAGAGGTCCAACCTGGCAATGAAAGAAGAGTCTCAGATCAGGTTTATATTAAAAAATGTAAGAAAAAAGAAACAAATCAGTAATGCTATGAACTAATTTGTTAAAGCAAAATATTCCAGTTTTGATGGCATCTCCAAACAAACACAGTGCAACCTCTACAGATTTGTCAAACTCCTAAAGAGTTTTAGAGAATTCATTATCCAGTTGTCTTCGACAGTCATCAGCTATGTATATGACCTATTCAATGCTTCAAAACTTATTAGTTAAAAATGATTCTCATTCCTTCCACGAGCAAGATCATAATGTTATTTCACACCTACAGGGTAAAGCTAAATCAAGAAAAATTTAGGAAAACCATGGTCTAAGATATCTTGTAGTAATCAAGTCATTAACAGAGATAATAATCACAAAGGAATGTTGACTAGTAAATTATGAGGTTTCGTGTTCTCGTACAATATCACTTCTTCCATTGATCCCTGGTAGACAACAAATGGAAATAACTATGTAATGTAAAACAATCAAATTTCAAAATCCACCAAGGCAATGTCAATGAATCAACAGCACGAACACTGTTGAATCCCCATCAATTTTTATACAGACATCAGGAAAAGCACACAAAGCAAATAACAACATAAAGTAATAATTCCATCCATACCATTAGAAAATGTACCTGGACATATGAATCTTGCAGTAACATTTCCCAATAAGATGAACTGCTCTGCCTTACAAATATGCCTCGCCGAACAATAAGTGGATGACACTCCTTCAAGCAGACAAAATTGATATATTTTTTTCACGAAAAGCCAATCCTTGGATGAAGAGACAAAAAAATGGGCCGTCATAACATCCCAACACAATCAACAACTCCATCCAAGTTTGAGACTAATGCTTGGTAGAATGAACCCAAAATTACTTAAATTGGCAATTTTTATGTGCCAGCAGATATGGAGATTTAAAACAAACGAAATCTCAAATTTCCAGGAATAAAACTAAATTGCAGTTTTAGATGGGCACTCATATCAATTTCACCTTTGCCTTCTAATAAAGAATCTACATCACCTTAATCTTCTCCTTCTAGGTTCACGGGAAACTTCATTGTCTGTGTCTGAAACTCTCATAATATCACTTCTTCTCCTGGAAGATGAAGAAGGACGGGGAAGAAGTAGATTGATCTCAGTATCTGTATCCGTTTCCAGGTTTTCCGAGTGTTCAACAGCAGCAGAAACATTTATTCTTCGGGAATATGAAGAAAGGGGCACTGTAGAATAGATCCCAGCAGTAGAATCCACAGTTTGGTGTTCCATTTGTGTAGCAGCAGCATTGCTAGTAAAAGGATCAATGCCATCAACTGATAGAAGCTGTTCATGACTTCTTTGCAATACTCGATCTTGAATATAGGACTCCAGGTTTTCAACTAATATTTCTGTACTGTTCGGTGCATATGAAATAGAAGAATGTGAAGCAGCACTTTCTGATAATACTCTGGAAAACCTACGGGAATGAGGGCGCCTGCTGCCTCCTGACTCATCTGTGTTGGACAACACTTCAGAAGTGGGAACCTGACTGGCTGAGATATTAGTCATGTTGGAACTTTCACTTACACTATCAAGATTCTGTTGCTGTGGGTGCTCCCCCGTGATACCAATACCATTCATAATCCGGCGAAGTGCTTCAGCAACCGGAATATGAGACACACCTCGAAAAATGGGCTGTTGCCTGACACTCTCTATTCGGTGTGCTCGTGGCCTTGGAGGAACCTTCAACCCAGACTCCATCTCTGGCACATGGCTATTGTTTCCATTGCCATAAACTGGAGTAATATTTATGTAAAGCACCTCTCCCTTGCACACGGGACATTCCCTAGCAGTCGAATAGACAATCGGCAACTGATAGAAGCATGCCCAACAAAACAGGTGACCACAACAGGTCAATATTGGTTCTTTCGCCATCTCCAAGCATATATTACAATCGAAAAAGCTCCCACCATCGCTAGCATCCCTCTTTACATCCATGTCCATTTCCATTACAATCGAATGGGTGCCATCTGTTTTACAACTTTTGCCACTCTCAACAGTTCTTTCTTGGGCAGCCATACTACACTCCTCGTTATGCACTCTCTCACCAACTATATTCACCATTGTTTCAATTGCATTATCTGTTGAAACATTACTTGTTTCTGGAGGGTTTTGAGCCCGTCGCCACCTCTGGCGTAATATGGCCCTAGCCGTGACCACCTGTAGTCGGATTCTGTCTTCAAGTTGAACATGGTTGGTTTCTAATTCATTCGATAAAGATCCCAATCCTTGCACTGAATCAACAGGTGGATGCAGAGGTTCTTGGTTTAAATCAAGATCCATAATGGAATCAACCCTCGTATCATTCTCCATCATATATCACAACAATTCAAGCCAAGTTCCAAATGCCCTTTTGAAAACTCCACACAAGATCGCTAACCGTAGTCCCCACAGCTAAAACTTGCAAAAATTGTGTCTTCTGCCGATGAAAAGAGATTTTACACAACCAAGAATAAAAATAAAAAATTGATTCTTGATGTACAGATTTACATAACTGAATAGACAAAATTGAAAGACAGATATACATGCATTCACATATACAGAGAGAGAGAGAGAAGCGATTTAGAGACCTGTATGAAAGAGATGATTTCAGCTAAGGAGTTGATCATCAAGGGTTTTGAGCAAAGGCAGTCGATGGCTCTTCTTTCAGAAAAGATTGTGGCCTCTTCTTCTTCTTCAATGATCGCGTTTAGAAAGAGAGTGAAGCGATGGGGAGAGAAAAGATTAGACGGAGAAAGTTAAGTAAGAGGGAGAGGAGACGGGGCCGCAAAACGGTAGGAAGTGAGACGATGAAGGTTCAGGATTTGGCGCACTTCTGGTACTGTAGATCTGTTAGGGAAACCGGAGCCTATACGACGTCGTGCTCTCCTTGACATTATTATTATTATTATTATTTTTAAAGATAAATTACGTTAATTTTTTTGAAGATTCTGACTGATCTCTTCTATTTATATTGAAAACCTATTAAAAAAAAAATTTAGGTCAATTTTTTTTCTCAAACATGACAAAATTATATTTTTTATGTTTTATTTTTTATAGTTTTATTTTTTTATTTTGGCCATTTTTTTTTAAATTTCTTAATTTTATATAAAAACAAATTTAAGATAAATAATTTATTTTTATTTTATATAAAAATAAATTTAAAATTTTAATCAATATTTACATAAAAATAAAAAAAAATAAAAAAAATGATCAAAAAAACATTGTTTGGTTGATGAAATTAGAAATTCACACACACTTTATAGATTATTCATTGTATGGCTTCATTCCACTTAAGTTTTTCTTTGCCACTGTGATTTGCAATTATAGGACTTTCTCAACATGGAGGAATTAAGCTGGAGGAATTTTTTGGCCCCATCATCTTTCTTAAATTTTCACCTAACCATTTTTCTCATATTTTTTTTAAAAAAATTTTAAACAATTTCTAAATTATGAAAAAAGTGATATATCTATTACCTATATAATATACGAATGTTGCTTTTGCCTTTCCCTTATTAACATATTGTTATTTATCCCATTTAGTCTCTCGTCATACTTAAATTATGATTTTGTTTTGTCATGCATGTCTAATTTATATTTTTACTTTTCATTTATTAATTTATTGTAAAATCAATTGTTATATGATTATTTTGTTCTTATGATACTTACACTTACGGTGTTAGTGATTATTTCTTCAATCATATATATAAAAATATATGTCCTTTTTATTCATCGACAATTATAAGATGCAATTGAAGAATGAGTATTGTACATTAGATCAAACACCTACATTGCAACACTGAGTACATGTGTGCGTATTGATGTATTAAGAACATCTAAGATGTAGTTAAGGTTGGTGGATCTTGACCTTTTACTCTTGAAATAATTCTAGCTCGAAGAGTCATGTTGAGAAAAAAAAAATTGATATTATAGTTTCACGTTCAAGAATAAAATCCAAAAAATTACTTTAGAAAGGTGTGTAAACACTTATGATATTATCAATAATCATGCCTTTTTTTTTCAAAGAAATAACTTTAAGAATTAATTTGGAATATCACAACTCATCTAAAAACTTAAGCTGTTAGAGTGGGTGTAACTTTATTATTGTATTCTCTAACAGGCCTCCTCACGTGTGGCCAATTTGAGCCTACACGTGTCAATTCAAATTTGTGATCAATTTAAGTCTACACATGTCAATTTAAATTTTCAGGGTGACGGTTAAGTTTGAACTTAAAACCTTTTACTTGCTACTCTGATACCATATGAAATTATGAACTTATTTAAAAACTTAAACAGTTAAAAAATATATAACTTTATTATTATATTCTCTAACAATATACTATTCATGATTAGATGGTGTTGTATCATGAAGAATTTCTGGTTCATGATTAGCCCAAGCTTATTTACCAAAGTTCCTCTGTTCCCGTGTAATTGTCAGATATTGAAAATGTAATCCTTACCCGAAGTTCTCTCTTCAAGCTCCACTTCTGCCCCTGAAATTTTTTTCATTATTTTCAGTGCAGTCCACTCAAGTTAATAAATACTTATCATACATATAAAATATTTATATTATGTATTAATGTGATAAATATTTATTAACTTAACAAATTGTTCGTTAAATTGGATAAAGCACCTGAGACCAATAAATAATAAGTTCGGCCACCAACACTACTGCATGCAACAAATTCCCGCAGCTGCCGCCCAATATTCCCTCCAGCAAGTCCTGGCCTGTTGATTGAGAAGCACCAATTATAGACCCTGAATTGCGTTGTTCAACAACATGTTTTCCTGTCCAATTCTCCAAATAGGGGCAACAGTAGAAACATAAATTAGTCGAGTCTTGTAGCGAGTTATTAAAGTTCAAATCGCTTCTGTACGTAGTTCTGCAAAGGAAGCCTCACTCCAAATTGGGTCCCAAGAACGTGGGACTTGAGGAGTTGGTCTTGATGTCATTCTGTACTGGTGCATTTGAATTTGTCGTCGGAGCTTGAGCTGGGGATCTTGTCTTTGTCATTGTGGAATTCGAGTGAGCATCAAACTCACAAAGTTGTTGCACCGCTACTATGAAAAGCTCCTGCATTGTATGAAAAGGAGGTGAGAAGGTAAGGTGGAGCTGGTGACGGTGAGATTGGTGACTATCAATGAAATCGACCCTGCAGTAATTCTGCGGAGATCAATCTGGTAGGAGAAGCCATTGCCTTGCTTTCTCAC
Organism: Nyssa sinensis; assembly: GCA_008638375.1. Lineage (NCBI taxonomy): Eukaryota > Viridiplantae > Streptophyta > Magnoliopsida > Cornales > Nyssaceae > Nyssa > Nyssa sinensis. The sequence continues at coordinate 37,450,287 of CM018052.1, forward strand.
AAACATCACAGTTGAAGAGCCCTTCTGGGTATATGGGTTTTGGGAGGAGAAGGAGAACGTGGTCTTAGTCAAAGAATGGTGTGTGATTTGCTGAAGCATTCATTTCATGTGCAGGATTGTAGATCCATCCAGCACAGTTAAGCCTGCACACTGGACATGAAGCCCAGATTTAGGGTTTGATGATTCGATTGGAGAACTGCAAAGGATGAGAATGGCTGAAATGGTTAATTGAAGGTTCAGGTTGGGTACTCAACTTCCCCATCTGTGTCTGTGTCTGTCTCGATTGGTTCTTGGAGTTGAAACCATATCATGCAATCAAGGACAACCCATGCTTGACTTTAACAATCCTAGTCAACTAATGATGTGATAAATTAGTGAAGCAAATGAACCTAGTGATTTATGCAATTTCATTGAATAATTATTAATTGGTTGGTGGAGTTTTGAATTAATCAGTGGGCTGGTTGTAATGAAGTTGTTTCAAAGTCAATCTTAAGCGGTATTCATAGAGATGTCTTAGGCAAAGGATAGGTTTCAACTGGGTCTGGCTCCTCTCCAAGAAGCTGCTTAGGATCATCTGATCAGCATGGAAATTTTGATTTGCAAGTGGTATGTTCGCACTGGGTTCACGGTAAGGTTGCTCCATGAAATTTCTTTTCTATTTGCGAGGAGTGTACATCTAATCTTCTTCGAATCTTGTAATAACAAAAGTATCGTGTTCTAAATTTATTCTTTTAAATGGTATGTTCACACGAAAATATGATAGAATTAATCGGACAGCTAATGGAGTAAAGAGTTGGCATGTTAAGAAATAAGAATACCATTACTTCAATCCTGTGATTGAAATTTTATGGGAGAAAACTATTTTAATACTACTAGCATTTTTCTAAGCTGCTCACTGGTTGTAAGGTGGCACCTAATCTGCATCGTTAAGCACTTGGAAACGGTAGCTCACTTTTGTTGAACGCCTGTCATCTTTAGACAAAGGGATTAGAGTAATTTCAATGATAAAAGTGATTTTAGTTAAAGCTAAATTTTAGTAGTGTAGGTACCTAGAGCAACTACTCCCAAAGGGGGTTAAGGACCCCGCGACCCACCGGACACGTGGAAGTTATGAATGGTGCCACAAGGATTACTCGGCATCACCTGAAAGATGTAACTTGACATTTAGAGGTTAGAATGAGTGTCTCTCTAATAGAAGTTTTGGTCACACTGTAATAAGAGAGAGCCTTAGCAAGAGAAAAGATTAACGTCTTTTAAGCAGGAGCATCTCGAGGAAGAGAAAAGATTTACTGAACCTTGCCACCTCGTGGTTACCAAGAGTCTATTGGGGTAGGCTTAAGGAGACCTTCACGGTCTGGCGTGAATGTGGCACCAATAATGGCGTCCCAATTCACTCGTTCGGGATTTTCAGGGTCATGTGGTATGATGGATTAAGTAGCGGGTTCTTTAGAAAGTCTCACGGTTCTAGACTTCCCCACAAGCTCAGAATAGTAGGACCATCTAAACCTTCTAGAACCAAGAGAGAAATTCTTTTACCAAGATCTCCTATAGACTTATACGGCGTCTTATAACTACTTTTTATTTTGGACACTAGCTGACCACGTGGAGGCTATCCCAAACATTCGAGAAACCCTAACGTACTCACATGTGTCAACCCTATTATAAATAAGCCCTAACATCATTCTGAAATGGGAGGAAAAACCTAATCATTGTCAATGATAAGAGTAATGTTGGATCTTGTGCTAAAATCATAGATTTCACTAATTCCTAGGCCCCATTATTCTCTTATTCTCTCGAAGGTTCTAGATCGCCCTACTTTTACCCTACTGCGCAATCCTTGAAGGCTCTACAGTTACTTATGTGAAACTTGCACTCCTTGTACGAATTCATACCGCTATCCTCCACTTCCACAAGCTCTAAGCTCACCCACAAGTAGTATTTCATTATCAAAATGTTAGTTTTGACGTTTTTGTTTCAAAGATGAAATGTTAATTTTTTTAGTAAAACTATCATTTTTCATTCTAACTGTCATCGTAACTTGAGTAATGAAATAAGAAAAAAAAAACTTAATCAAATTTGGACAATATATTTGAAATAATTTGAACCGTTGAGATAGATGATAACTATTAAAACAAAAGTCATATTTAAAAAAATATTTAACTTTATCAAATTTTGAGAATATTAATAACTAATTGTTGAAGTACTGCTTTAAATTGAACTACTAACAGATAACTATAGTAGATCTAATGACTCGATCGTTAGAATTGCTATTATGGTATATCTTTTTTGATAAGTCCTAATAAAGATAATAAAATATTATTAAAATGACGTATTCTTGTATAATTATCCAAATCAGCATAAAACAATATACATACTACTAGAAAAAGATGACCACATGCATATAACTTGTTAATGATAAACATTTGAACTCAATTATCCTATCTTGTAACTTATTTTTAGACAAGTATCTACCATTCATAAAGCCCACTAATTGGTCCACATCATGTGAGATGTAGATTATAAAATTTTAAAAAAAAATCATTGACCTCGACTTTAACATAAGCTTAGAAGATTTACGAATCTATATATATAAAAACTAGTCACCATAAGAGGATGGGCACTCAATACAGAGAGAGAGAGAGAGAGAGAGATAAATTACCAGCATTTCAGCCACCGCCATCTCTTGATCCCTCTCAAACTAGATGAAGGCGAGGAGATCCACTGCGAAGCCTGCGAGCGACTCATCGTTGAACCCTTTCATGGCTGTCTTTCATGCAAATACAACCTCCATGACCATTGCCTCAACACACCTCGCTCTCTGCAACACCAATCTCACCCATCTCACCCCTTGACCCTCCTCCCAATCCCAACCTACCCAAGTGGGTCCTACTTATGCAATGCTTGTGGGTCCCAAGGCAATGGCTTCAGCGTCAGCTGTGCCCACTGTGAGTTTGATCTTCACGTCCACTGCGCCACTTTGCCTCCTACACTTCTTCTTGATCATATTCATCCCCATGAACTGAAACTCACCTTCGATTTTCCTTCTGATGATACGATCGTCTCTTTTGTCTGTGATGTGTGTGTTGGTGCAGCGGACCTCCGGTACTGGATGTACTACTGCGCCGACTTTGATTTTGGGACTCACTTGGTCTGCGCAAGATCTGATCAACGGGAAGAAATGAATCAGCAAAGGACTGATGATCATGAGGGGGTTGAGCAATCGGACTGTCAACTGGGGACGGAGGATGGACTGAATCCGGTCCGGCAAGTAATGAATGAGATGAGGGAGACTCAGCTTGCGATGATGAAGATGCAGAATCAACTTAACACAGCACAAATGATGGCGCAGATTATGACAGCTTTTAGATTTCGTCCTTGATGGGTTTGCATGCAGTTGAAATTAGCAGTGCCCTGCCTGGCTTATGAATATGGAAGATATTTCACTTTGAATTACCTTTTCCTTCTTTTGTATGAATCCTGAAACTAGAAATAAGTTCTTATTTTCAGCCAGAAAGTGAGAGTTGTTTGTTTGAAAATGTATGCAATATTTGGGATTAGTACGTTGATGTAATTTATCTGGGAAAATATTAATAAAATGCATTTCCAAAAAAAAATTTAATAAAATGCTAGAAACATATAACACTTTCTGTATATTAGTATATATTTCTCATTATTAAATTATCAAAAATGCTACCTTTATTTCTCACATTTATTTTTCATCCTTTTCGAAGAACTGTTATTTATTTTCTTCATGTAGTGCATTCAAATTAATAAATATTTGTCATATTAATACGTAACTCACGTATTTTATTAATGTGACATATGTTTATTATTATATCACCTGTGGAAAAGGATGGGATTGGGAAGACCAGTATTGCATTAGATTATGCATTATGTAAAAATAAATAAGTAAATAAAAATTCTCAGTTCCAAACGGGAAAGGATGTTGCTCTTCCTTTCGGTATGTGTTTTTGCTATAATTTGTATGCAATCACAAGAATATTATATAATATTTTTTATTAAAAAATAAAAGAAAAAAGAAATATGTATAATATATATGATTAATTATAGTTAAAACATGTGATGGAAGGAGTTTCTCTATTGTTTATTGGCAACTAAGTATTGAAAAAAGGTAATGAACTTTTGCATTCTAAGAGTTATTAGGTATCAATTTTAATAAATAAGAGTAATAATATATATAATAGATTTTTTCACTCTCAGACACAATATTTTTTGTGTCTAATAGTGAAAAAATGCATTGCGAAAATATGTTATATATATAACATAACATTTTCTGATCAATAAAGAGTCGTGATATACTAACCAAATTTTGTCAATATATTATCTTCTCTTAAACACAAGATCATGGTAACATGATTTTGAGAAAGAAAAAAAAATGTCAAACACTTAAGAATTAATCAAACTAGGGGAGGGGAGGGTTGGTTTGGTACCTTTTATTTAATGATAAAGCTATTGACTAGCTTAGCACATTCATTTTTTATCGTTCTAGTCCTAATATATAGTTATATCTCATGGTCTCTAATCTTATGGAAGTGACCGAGTAGGCGATACACAGCAATTAAGAATCTTGTTCTCAAGATTATCAAGTCAAAACTTAGCAGATGTCAGATAGTACACAGTAATTAAGAAGCTTGTCTCCTAAAATTATCAGGTCGAAATTTAGCAAGTGTTAGACGGTATACAACAAGGGACTTGTCTCTAAGATCATTAAGTCAAAACTCAATAGATATCATTTTTTATAAACATTGTCCCATCTTTAATCGAACTCTCACTAATAGACGATGAGATTAGTTCTCCAAATTATTCAATCCAAAAAAATTGAATATCGAATTATCATATATATATATATATATAGATATATCTCATAGTCTCTCCTTCATGCGTTTCCATATATTTTTCATTAAAGCAACAATGCTATAACTTGGGCACTTAGCAACAACTTCTACTTTATTGATCGTGCTGGAATAACGGCCTATTTGCCATTTGAATATTCAGAGTCAGCAGAGATATAATATATATATATATATATATATAATTCTCTAACTAATTATAGGTTATTCTAAAAGTACTCAAGACTTGTATGAGCAGCTTTGCCCCCTGTAAACAGTTTGCGCAGGTCATCGTGTGGCTTGGCATGCAATAATCTGTTCAGTGAAGGTCGCATCTTGCTAAAGAAGGAAGTCCATATGCATGCACACGACTGTATACCATAATCCATAATAGTGGTATTTATATTTCTTGTTCAGATTTAGACCCATTATTCAAGCAAAAACTTGAATGAAATAATTGTAAAAGAGGACCTTAATTATATGATCCAGCCCTATAATTAGAGGTTGAGATTGATAGAGTCAGTTTTCAGGTTTCAAAACGAAAAAAAAAATTCTTGGAGAGTTCGATTTAATAAATAATATTTTCCCTTGTCCAAGCCTATCCTCGTAAGATGATATTTTAACCCAACACAGAAAAAGCCTTACCCTCACCCAAAATTTAAGAAATCGAGTCAGTTTTATAATGGATAATTAATAATTTTAATTTTTAATAATTAATATTTTTTAAAAGAAATTATTTATAATATTAATTATTAGAGAAATAAAATAGTTATACATATACTTTTATATGTGTGTGTATATATATATATTCTATTTATGATATATTTTAATAATTCTATTTGTAAATTCTATTTTAATAGAGATAAATGTATAGTAAGTGAGAAAATTATGACACAAGTAAACATAGAAGTATAAGTTCTTTAGTTCAAAATACTATTGTGAATTTTTATACGTCTTCAGTTGAATATTATATGTAATTTTTATATGAACTATCGAAATGCCATAAAAAAAATTGAATATGTTGTATCTTTTGTGTCAAAATTAACATATATGTATGAAATAATTTTTTATTAATAAAAGTACAAGAAAATTTGTAATTAATAATTTTAATAATTAATTAATTTTTTATTATATAAATCTATTAATTATAAGAAAGTTGATTATACATAACATTTTTTTCCTTGACATATCACATTAAAAATATAAATTTAAAATACATAATATTTTTCATATATATATATACACACTCACATACTCACGTAGATGGAGCCCACATGGCGGCCTATGAAAGTGGGTTCCACCCATGCAACTAACATTATTTTATATATACTCATGTTATATTTCAAATTCATATATAATTCTTATTGGTCTCTAAGTCCTAGATTATTTTGTGAGATGGTTACACTACTAAGTTTCACTTTCATTTCACTTTCATTGTGATTTATAGTCTCGGTCTCTTAAAACAAAAATACTACATTTTATAGAATTTTTAAACTAATTATTTAGTGATATCATCAAACGATGTCATTGCATAACGAATCTTACAAATTTTTTCAAATTTCTTTGTTTTGTGAAGCAATTAGTTCTCTTGACTCACAAAAGTTTTAAAATTTTACGAGTCATCATCGCTCAACAACAAACAAACATGACAGCTCATGGAATAATTTCTCAAGACTTTTTGCCATCGTCTTGTATTACCTTCATGGATGCTTGCCATTGATACCAATATAAGAATTTGGTTCCAGTGGATTAAAAAGAGAGTGAAAAGATGTTTCAATCACAGAGTCCAAACGCAATGCTGAATCTTATTCACGAGCAGGATATTGACTGGGTTGGTCCAAATTAACGCAACGATCCACATCAAAATCCAGATTTCATTTTTATGATTGATGCCTTTGGCAAATACCATCCAAAAGGGAGTGGTGGAGATTGACTTAAGTACCTAAAATTTCTCTTATCTATTAGAGTAATGTTAGATATATTAGATTAATTCATTCGAACGATATTATTTATCATAATTTTTTTTTTTTAATTTTAGTAAAAAAATAAATTCTTTATTAATTATAAAAAAACTTATTGACATATCATCCGATAAATCAAATAAGTATACCAAACCGATAAACCAAGCATTTTCTTATATATTAGCCACTTTTGGTTTTCCAAATTATATATTAACACGAGTGGGAAAATGGTCCGAAGACTTGCGACCCGATCCCCGTGGCCCTTTTTTTGTGGACTACGCCCAGCCCAACCCTAACTTTTAGTAAGAAACTATTTGGGCTTGGTCTTATTTTTGGGCTGAAACCCAGCCCAAAGCCTGATTCAAAGACTAGCCTGAATGAGCCTGCAATTGGCAACCCTGTACAGTGCCCTGCATTGGAGTTCCGCATCATATAGGTATTGGAGTGTCTTGCAGCTTATAAAATAGGTGCGATATCTGCACTTGACAGCCTAATCTTCTAGGTTGGAGACTTAACCCATGATAAATGATATCAGAACAAACTCAACCCAGTCTACTCCTTATCCGTTGCACAATGAGCACCTGCACCATCAAAGGGTGTCTGTGACGGTAACGGGTCCACCTGCCTCAGAGGTAGACAGGTAAGTTAGGTGGTCTAACCGCAACAAAGGCATGAGGAAGAATATTACAGAATCCTACATCAGATAAGCATTGATGTGTTTTAAGATTTTATGAGTGTAATACCTTCATCTAACATACTAATCTCTTAGAATGAAGACTTAGCCTGACGAGCCATTGTTACACCCCAACCCCTCGTATTCTTAGAATTAATTCTTCAAAATTATTTTGGTTAACTAAAAGGCAATCTGATGGTATAAGCTATTATTGGCTAAGCAATGGACAGGAGTTGCCTTGACAGAACTCTCATCTTCTTAAGAACAACTTCTTTCAAGTGAGGAAAGCCGGACTAATATAAGAGATGGTTTTTTACTTAATTTACTGGATCAAAATCACCATTTTAGAAGGAATTAAGGATTCCCATTGTTCAAACTCTCGTCACTCCTCAACCTCAACGGCTGACTATGATATCAAGCCAGGCAGCACCAATCTGTCACATGATCACATGTCCAAGGAAAAAAGTTCCATAGTAAAGTAGCATGAAAAAACTTAATAATGTAAATTAAATTTTAACATATAAAATATATTTTAAGTTAAAGCATTATTATGACATTATTGTTGTCACGTATTTAAAACTAATTTGCATGAGAATGAGTTTTTTCATATTACTGTACCACAGATTTTTTTTCCCCATTTTTTCAACTAGCTGGGTGGTTTTGATTCTTGAACAGTGTAGAGACACAATGGCAGCTGGTGATCAAAATCCAAGAAGTCAACAGCCAATCCATTCAATATTTGGTGGCAAATGCAAGCCCAAATTGAACATGTTGACAATAAAGAACTAGAAGAAGAAGCTACGAAGTCAGACAATTGTTAAGTTTAGACTTCTATGTATAGAACTCTGGAAGTCTAATACAAAACTAAAGTCTAAACCACTGTCAGGCATCTAATACAAACATTGACTTCCCATCCAACTAATAAAATTCTAAGCCTCAATTTTTCTCACAAGAAAAAAAGAAGAAGAATTGCTAGCTAGAACTACCTTGCATACATATACGTATACATGTAAATATAATGTGATGAATCCCTCACAAAATCATTCTCACAGAGAGAGAGAGAGATGGAGTACTATAAGCATTTGAGCCACCCTCACAACCTAATTTTCCATCATTTGCAACAAGGTGTAGAAATCCATTGTTCCGGTTGTAAATTGCCAGGCTCCGGTTCTGTCTACGTCTGTTGGCATTGCAGCTTCTTCCTTCATGAACAATGCTTTCATTCAAGCCGCTCCATGCAACACCCTTCTCACCCATCTCACCCTCTAAACCTAGTCCCCCTATCCAACCTATCCCTCTGCTTCCTTCATCTGCAATTCTTGCTTCCTTCATCTGCAATTCTTGCAACCTATCTGGAACTGGCTTTTCCTACTATTGTTCCCCCTGTGACTTTGATCTCCATGTCCATTGCTCTTACACACCCCAAATTTTCACCCATGAATCATATTCTAATGTTCCTAACCTAATCAGCTTCTCTTCCCCAAGCCAAACTCTGAGTTTCAATGAGCAATATGCTTACAATATTCCTGAAACTTCCATCCACGAACCTGTTCTCAATGGACCTAGCCGAGTGCCAATTTTTAATGCCCAAATGGGTCCTGAAATTTCCAGCCATGAGCCTATTCTCAGTGTGCCCAGTTCTAATGCCCAAATGGGTCCTGCAAGCACTGAGCCGTTGTCACGGCCAGATCAGCCAACACATGTGTCAGATGCCGAAGAAAATCAACCACAACCACAAAAGGTGAAGCATTTTAGCCACCATCATGATTTGAATCTTTCTGAAATTCAAGAGGAAGATGAGATTGTTTGCTATGGTTGTGAGCAAGAACTTTCCAGTTTTGCTTACAGTTGCACCATGCCCAACTGCAACTTCTATCTCCACAAGTCATGCTTCGAATTACCACAAGAAATTCAACACAAGTCCCATCCCGACCACCCTCTCATCCTTCTCTCCTCCCCTCCTTACAAAGAAGATGGTGAGTTCACCTGCAATGCCTGTTTAACAAATGGCTGTGCTTTTACCTACCACTGCTCAACTTGCAATTTCGACCTCCATGTCAATTGCGCTTTCTTGTCTGAAACCATGAAACGTGAAGATCACGAGCACCCGCTTAGTCCCTTGTATTCCTCCCCATACGAGAAGGTGGAAGAGGACGAAGAGGATGTGGTCTTCATCTGTAGTGTTTGCAATGGAACGGTAGATGAACACTGTTGGGTCTACTATTGTCAAGAATGTGATTATGGCACCGATTTGGGTTGTGTGACCGCAGAAGAATACCCAGAAGAAGAATCAGTAGCAAGTTCAGCTCTTGCAGCTCGAATCCATTTGCAAAGACGCCAGCTTGAAATGGAAATGAGTAAGCAAACTGCACAGCTTATTATCAACATGGGACAAAGTTTGGCCAACTTAGTTTAGAATTGGGACGGAATTAATGTTTATGTTAGGCCTATTTTGGGCTGGGTGTGTGATTTTCCTGCTTTGTCTTCCTATTGAATACTTTTTTTTTTATTTTATTTCCCTAAGTTTGTTTCATTTAATAAAGTTCGTTAACATATGACACCAGCAGTTTCATTTGTGCATTTTGTCACGAGGGCATTAGCTTGAACAATATTGACATGCACTGCTAGCCCCAGTTATTGAAATATATATATATATATATATATATATATATACAAGGATTAGACAAGACACAACTCGTTACCATTGTTGGAGACTTGGAGTGGCATTGAGATGGAGCAATTAACTACAATCAAAAGCCATTTGAGGTTCAATAATGTATTCAGAGGCACAAGATTTGCTTTTGGGTTTGAAAAAGGTTTACATTGTTAATGTTACCATTAGAAATTTAGCAAAAATCAATCACTAATAATTAGTCCAATAGAGCATATAAATAGAACAGTAAAATGGCCTGATTTAAATGAGTCTTATACATTGAATTTGCATAAAATCTATGCTCAATGAATATAGCTATACAAATATATATATATATATATATGTATATATAAATCAAATTAAATAAGTTTCTAACCATTTGATTCATGTACTTCTTGAGATACAAATTTCTGAAAGAGGTATTGTTGATTCGAATTGTCAAAAATATAACCAAATCACACTGATTTTAAGTGCCATTTATCAAAATATAGTGTGACATAAGATATTGGATTTCAGATCCTCTTTAGTTCTGACATGAATAGAATTTGTTTATAGCAAAATCAATATATAAGGGCCAAGCTATTAGCACTGCCAGGTACCCAATTAAGCTCCAAAAAAAATATAATTTTTATGATTAAAATTTTATTTTTTTGAAGTTCAAATATATAAAAAGAGAGTGTGAATAACCCTTTGAATGACGTGTATATATATATATATATATATATATATATATATATATCCCTCTCAAGAGAAGCCATTAGCTGAAGTCAAATGAGGAAACTTCCATTTAATTGCATCACAATCTATATCGTTGATAGATGTAATGTCAACACCATTTGCCAATTGGTGCCACCATGATTTGGCATGTTCCTTTTTCGTACTTGCTCTGACTTTTTATATGAAGTCTAAAGTCTGAAACTTCTGCTTCATGTAATATGATAAAATCTTAATAGCAACTCCAAAGGGAGTTGCATTTTAGATTGTCAAATTATTTATTTACGATCTTGAATAGTATTTTGACACTCATGAATTATAAATCTGCTCTAATGACAGGTGCTAAAATAGGGTGTTATTTTAATATTTTAATATTTTTTATTAAAAAATATAATTAAACTTAACGGTTATATTTGAACAGGTATAATTTTCATAACGATCGCAATTTAACGGATATATTTTATATTTCAAATTTCAATTACAAAATTAATTTAAATTCTAAATAACAATTAACTAAAATAGAAAAAACTTCATAAATTAAAAAAATTAACTAAATAAATAAATTCACCCTAAATTAACAAAACTAAATAAATAAACTAAAATTAAAACATTCAATTTAAATTACAAAATTAATTTAATTATAAAATCAATTTAAATTCTAAATAACAATTAACTAAAATAGAAAAAACTTCATAAATTAAAAAAATTAGCTAAATAAATAAATTCACCCTAAATTAACAAAACTAAATAAATAAACTAAAATTAAAACATTCAATTTAAATTACAAAATTAATTTAATTATAAAATCAATTTAAATTCTAAATAACAATTAACTAAAATAAAAAAAATTCTTCAATTATAAAAATTAGCTAAATAAATAAATTCACCCTAAATTAAAAAATATATATAAATAAATAAATAAACTAAAATTAAAACATTTAATTTAAATTCTACCAATTAACTAAAATAAAAACATTTATTTTAAATTCAAATCAATTTTATATATATATATATATAAATATATAGGGAAAGGAGGCAGAGAACAAACTTGTTTCACCACCCCCAGCCGTCTCTGGTTTCTTCACAGAGAAACCCACCCCCGCGCCTCTGGTTTCTTCTCCTTCGTCATTGCGCTTGCGCCTCCTCCTCCTTCCCCTTCCCCTCTGCACCTCCTTTCCCTTTCCCTCTCTCTGTGCCTCTGCCATCAACAACTACACAAAGTTTGAAGAAAAAAATAGCGGAAACTTACAGTGGCCGGCGATTTTCATGACGATTTTCAGACAATTTCCGGCCTTTGGTAAGTTTTATCTTTCAAAATCTCATATTTATAGAATTTTTTGGTTCAATATAGCCGTTGAGAGTAGAAAGAGAGTGGAACAGTGAAATCGGAAAAGCCAGAACGGCTCTTTGCAACCTTTCCATTTCTCTCTCCAGAGTTTGCAAAATTGCCACCCCAAGACCATTGCTCCATTTTCCAACCCTTGATGCCACCTCCGTTAGAGTTCAAAACAGTAAAATTTGGGATGACATTTTGACTGTTAGAGACAGTTACGAGTTTGTCACCCCTGATGCAACTCTCCTTGGAGTTGCTCTAAGTCAAAACTCTTAAAATAAGAATTTAAATATACATGAAGTTAACTTGATAGGAAAGTCGTAAATTTAAAAAAATTTAATTTAATTTATCATATTTATGATTCATAAAATTTTTAAATTAACTTATGACCCAAGAATGTATTACAAGGATTGCAAGCAAACTATGCCATTCAGTTGCACTTGAATATGAGCTTCAAAACCAACCAAAAATTGTCATCTCTTTATGCAAACACTTCCTGGAAATAGAGGCAGGCCATTTGATGCAAATCAAGGTTCTATCTGTTTTAAATTTCTAAATCAATGAAACCTAACATCCAAAACCTTGAATAATAATCATCAAATCCCAATAAAACAAGCATGAAATTTATTAGCCAGAAAGAAAGAAAATGAGCTGAGCTTGTTCAGATTCTGGAGAACATTATCTACTCTTGATTACCCCACAATCAGTTTAAGGGAGTTCTACAGCAAGAACTACCACAACCTACTCTATATATATATACAGAAATTTGCAAAAATAACAAGTAATGTAAAAATTCCAAAGAGTCATCATCATCAGTTCCATCACTCACCGTCGCCGACGCTCTTCTCCGAGCAAACATCACCGCCCCCTTCATTCTCTGACGCATTCTCAGAGGCCTCCTCATTTTTTTCCCTCACCCTGCCACCATCAGTCTCCAAACACTGAACGCTCCTTCTCAAGTCCTCCAACTCTCTCTCCATCAAGAAAAGCCTCTCTTTCAATGTCAAATTCTCTTCCTCCAACTGCGTTATATGCGTGTCCTGATCATCCACTCGATTCTCCAAAAGATTAGCATGTTCATCTCCACTATTTGGATAAATCATCTCGAACCGACTCAAATCGTGGTCTAATCGCCTTTCGACCTCAACATGCTCTTCGACATCACTATCACTGGAACCCCCTCCACCTTCCTCTTCTTCCTCAGCTTCGTGCCCCGGCGATCGAAGCCTAATTAACCCCTTCATCGAACCATATCCATCCACACCCCACTCTTCCTTCGCCATGTCGACCAAAACCTCACTCGACGGCGAAAAGATCGGTGTCGGTAGGATTGCCGGGGTCACCGGACAAGGCGAAACGAGTGAGGCAATACCGCCGGACTTTTTCGCCCGGATTATAAACGATGTTGTGTTTCGCGGCGCAAATGGAGCGAACCGGTTGTTGAATTTCTTCTTCGGATAAAATCGACGAGCTTTTAAGCGGTTCTGATACTGTAATTCGTTGAGATTCGGAGGTTTGTACCCGCCGGCGTTGATGTTGCCGATGCCGAGAGGGTCCTTCCAGTGCATTTCATTGCGCTTATCGGACTGTTTGCCCTTCCAACTGCTTCGACCGGGCTTTGTTGGAGCAAAATTTGGTCTTTGAGAGGTCTGAAACTTGATTGGATCTTCATGTACAGGTGGGGGCAATAGTGTCGGCAGCGGCCAAACTCCGTAGCTTCGATTCATCATCTGAGACTGGTCCATGATCTACGACTGTTCGTTCATTTGATCAGACGGCCATCAGTTCGAACCAAAAACACAAATCTCCCCCGCGACATAGGAGATTAATTGCAACCAAACAATGATAATGTAAACCCTAAAAATTTGCCAAGAAATATCAAATATCCGCCATGGATTGTTGATCAAACTGGAAATCAGACCGTTATGATTTTGAAATTTCTTAGAAATTAGGAGTTGATGAAAGTGAAACCCTGGGAATATGGTGAGGTGTATTGTTTGTTTATCTTCCTGTTCTGCAGACCACGTTTGTTGGTTGAAAAACGTTAACGATGACGCGGGCACGTGGAAAGTGGAAAACGTTTCGTTGTCGGCTTGGGATGGATTTGGAGTTGGGACCTGTAGGAGGTGGATTGCACTGTTTATAGATGGGCGAGAGTGAGTAATGACGGTTGGGATCTCTGGGGGTTTCAGTTTTGAACGGCTACGATTATGAGTCTTCTATTGAGATCCGGATCTGTTGGTTATGAGTAAGTATAACCTGTGACAACGTCACACTATTTTGTAACAATTTATCAAAACACTTTAGTTTTATTTAAAATTAAAAATAAGTTTAAGTTCGACTGTATATCAAACAATAAATTTTAAATAATTTTTTTGTCATTTATTTTTTATTAATATATTTGGTCATATGTTATATTAAATAATTTTAAATATGTATATTATAAATATTAATATACAAAAAATTATTTTTATAGTTTGTTATATAATATTATGTTGACAAATAACCAAGTTTCTACGTTACCAAAACTGTAGTAACATGTAAGCTATCTGACATGTGTTCAGAGTATCAGGTTTGGATTAGACTCAAGGTGTCAAACTATTTTACCGGTATTGTACATAAAAAATTGATATAAAGGTAATTACAAAAAAAAAAAATTGAAGGGCAAAATAGAAAAAAAAAAATACACATCTTGCTACTAAATGCTGAGAGCACATTCAACGTCTCATATGCTTAAGTTAGTCGTTTTTTGTTTTGCTAAATAGTCAAAATGAAAGAAAATTAGCGTTTTTATTAATCGTGATGTAAAAGTTGGCAGCTCGACGCAGAGCCAAACAGATCCTAAGATGGAGAGACAAACTTAATATACCTAAATAAAAAAAGGATAATCTAAAGGATTATTATATTCAAACAAAATTATTTCGAACTAATGCTAATGATGATTTAGGGGATGGGTATTTGGGATTAAAAAAATATAGGTAATTTATATTTACTTTTATGAGTTTTTTTTATAATTATACTGATTTCTTATATTTTATATGACAATTTACAAATATATGACAAAACAGTATTTTTATGATTTTTTTGGCCATTTTTCAATTTTGTCTAATTTTTTTTTATTTTTAAAATAAATATTGATTAAAATTTTAAATTTATTTTATATAAAATAAAAATAAGTTATTTATCTTAAATTTATATTTATATATAATTTTTTTTAAAAAAAAAAAAGTGTTCGAACTTGAAAAAATGTAATAAAAAAACATAAAATTAGTAGTTTTGTTTTTTTAAAAAGAAAAATTGATTAGAAAGGAGTAATTGTAGGTCTTCAAGTAAAAAATGAGAAATCAGTGTAATTTCATAAATTATAAAAAAAAAGTCAATATAATTATTAAAAAATTGAAAAAATATAAGTCTAATTTACCCAAAAATATATTTTTTTTTTGAGTTTTTCATAAAATTATTTTCATGGACTTTTAAGATTAGAAAACTTTTTGAAAGGGGTTTTTGGTAATTTTTCCCAAAAAAATCGAATTTTTGATATTACACATTTATACTAATATTTTGGTGAGAGCCAACAGACATGCCACGTGTATGTGAGTTATTTTTCCAGGTGTCTTTCAGGTCCGAAGCTGAAACGGCGAAGGGAGATTAGAGGCCTCTTTCCCTCCCAAAGCGCGACAACTATCTATACATATACACGCAGAGGGAAATTCCACACCCAACAAGACGCCCAGAAATCAAGGAATCAAATGGCCGAAGAACGAAAATCGGCCCCACCGGATGCTCAGCTTTTTGGGCTTCTTTCCAGTCTCCTCCAGCAGGTACGTGATATACACATATATACCGGTACAGATATTTGTGTATACACATTTACATACATATAAACATGTGGCATAGTATGTAGGTGAAACCGAAGTCTCTTAGATTGATTTTTGGATATTTGATGAAATTCTCTTTATGGGTATTTGGTTTTGATTGATTAGACATTCACTTTAGGTTATCACTTTGCTTGATTATTGAATTGGGATTTATTTCGTTAGGGTTTGATAGATTTTAATTTCTTTTAAGTTTCTTTTTCGCTCTTGTTGTTCCAATTAAGTGCCTGTGATTTAGATTTTCTCGAGACAAAGCATTCTGCAAAGTTGACTTTGTAATTTAATTTGATTGGTTATATAGACTATAATCTTTTGAATGCTTAGATTTTATACCCAAAATGGTCCTTGCAAACTGTTACAGCCAGCATGATCGGGATGCTAAGTTAACCTTTTGTGAAGTAATGCTCACGCTGTTGTCTTTGAGTTTATGGTTTTTGTTTGCATTTCATTGTGGTACCTAGCTAGCAATAGGGGATCAGAGAGTCTAACTACTGGCACTCTTTCGTAATTTCTAATTTCCATTTCCTTGTTGTTAAGAACGGAAATAATTGTCGACTTGAGATGTGGTTTAACAAAAATGCAGTTATCATAGTCTACAGATACATAATAAATTTTTATTACAATGATGGGTAGATTATGTAAAGAATTAAAATTTTAGGCTCTTCATTATAATTGACTATGATCCAAAGCTGGCTGCATATAAAAAGTTGAACTGCTTTTTCTATAAAAAAGAAACATGTGGTAGTAAAAATGTTACGTAAAACACCGGATCGTTACGGTACAGAGAATGGAAGGTTGAGGGTTGAAATCCCCTTAGGGAAAAAAGTATGTGAGTGTGTGATTTATCTATATAAAAATAAAATTAAATTAGGGTTGGGTTAATGTTGATAACGTAGGTAGAATACGATGGGATATGTCTAATTGTAAGAGTGTTTTATTCTTTTTACCCAAAAATGAGTAATAAGAGTTAATTTTATTGAAGTCGTAATTTTATTGAAGTCGAGTCTCCTACACTGAGTGTGTATCCCCTTTAGGGCCACTCCAGGGTGTAAGACCCGCTTAACTGGGTCCAAGTGGCAGCCTTTTTTTTGCTCTCTCTCTCCCCCCAATGCTTGCTTTGTTAGGTAGGGGTTATAATCAGCAACTTTTATAATGGCAAGGGCGCTAACTGCATAATGTATGATGAGCTGCTCCTTGTAGTGGCTTGCCTTGCATGACAGTGTTGCTCCAAGACATTGAACTAGGTAGAACCATCATAATCAGATTAAAAAAAATTATCTTTTGAGGTTTTGGCTTGATATATTGCAAGGATATGTTACTCTTACTCACCCTTTCAAAGACCTATTTGAGATAGCAAAGGATAGAGAAGCCCTGGTTGGGACTAAATTAGTTGTTCAAAGGGTGTGGTTTCTTGAGTCCTAGGTTTATAGGGGTTGCTCATGACTTGGAATTGGATCTTGATGGAGTATTTTCTTTC
The DNA here is from genome assembly GCA_008638375.1 of Nyssa sinensis. Lineage (NCBI taxonomy): Eukaryota > Viridiplantae > Streptophyta > Magnoliopsida > Cornales > Nyssaceae > Nyssa > Nyssa sinensis. The sequence continues at coordinate 37,467,823 of CM018052.1, forward strand.
ATGTGCATTTTAGGGATAGTGTTCATTGTGAGGGAAAAAGGAGTTTGTCTAAGATTAAATGTTCCTAGAGGTGTTTGATAGTGGTGGTTAGAATGATTTCCAAGGAAAGCAATTTTTCGTACTCGCATTCCTTTTAAGTTGACATTATTCCTTGAGACAACTTCTCTTGGTGAGATTTTGAAGGTCGAGGATTTGCTTCAGAGGGGTATCTTGCTTCCCAATTGATGTTCTTTGTGTAAATGAAATGATGAGGTAGTATAATTTTTTGACACAATCCAAGGTGGGTGAGAGTGGTGATATTTTCTTCTCTCCCTCTTTGGTGTGATGTAGGTGATTCTGAGGTTTGTTTTCGAGGATATCAATTCACAGAAAGTTGAGGAGAAACTCTCAACTATTCGGCTTTTTGATGAGAAGGAGTAGTCTAGGGTTTTCTCCAAAAGGGATAATATGCAGAGGGATGGCCTCAAAGGGGATTTAGGCCTGTTACTCAAAGCGCAAGAGACTTCTTGGAGGCAAAAGTCGTGGGCCTTGTCGCTTAGGGACGAGGATAACAACACAAAGTTCTTTCAAATAAAGGCTAATGCCCACAACCGGAGAAACAAAATCTCATCCATAAAAATCGACAACAAAATTTTGAAGAATGACCAGGAGGTGAGAGATGGTATCTCATACTTCTACAAGGGGTTGTTTAGTGAGAGTTATGAGTGGTGGCCAGGTATTGACAATATGGTGGTCAACATAATTGATGGGGAAGCGGCTACAAACCTAGACCGTTCCATCTCGGAAGAAGAAATTGTTTCGGCTCTTAAAGATTGTGATGGAGATAAGGCACCAGGCCTTGATGGGTTCTCGATGGTCTTCTTTAAGCATTGTTGGGATTTGGTGAGAGAGGATATCTTGCCGGTGTTTGAGTTCTTTTACAATCATGGCCAATTTGAAGTCTAAATGCCTCCTCCATAGCTCTTATCCCAAAGAAAGAATGGGCGGAGGACATCTGTGACTACATGCCTATTAGCATGGTTGGCAGTGTATATAAGCTACTTGCAAAGGTGCTTGTTGCTCGGCTTCAGGTTGTTTTAGATGGGCTCATCTCGCCTAACCAACATGCTTTTGTTAGAGGTGGGCAAATCTTAGATGCGGTTCTCATGGCAAATGAATGAGTGGATGCGAAAAAAAAGGACAAAGGCAAAGGCAAAGGCCTTCTCTGCAAATTGGAAATGGAAAAGGCTTTTGACCTTGTCAACTGGAATTTTTTTATTGTCTATGCTTGAGAAAATGGGGTCTGGGGCAAGGTGGAGACAATGGATCAATTTTTGCATCTCCACAGTCTCTCTTTTAGTCCTAGTTAACGGCTCACCTGCAGGATTTTTCAGATCTTCTAGAGGCTTGAGACGGGGGGACCCTTTGTCCCCTTTCCTCTTTTTGGTGGCTATGGAAGCGTTAAGTTGCATGAAGACTAAGCTAGGAGGTTTAGCAAAAGGCTTCCGTGTTACCAATTCAGGCGTCAGTTACTTGGGGATTTCTCACCTGCTGTTCGCAAATGACACGCTGATTTTTTGCAAAGCAGTGGAAAGGCAACTTAAGTTTATCAGGTGTATTTTGTTGTGTTTTAAGGCAATCTCGGGCCTAAGGGTAAATCTTAGCAAATCCGATATTATCCCGATTGGCAATGTAAATAATTCGGGGTTGCTCGTTGGAGTTTTGGGTTGCAAGATTGGCTCTTTGCCTACTACTTACTCAGGCCTTCCTCTAGGGGCTTACCCAAGATCTTGCTCCATTTGGGAGCCTGTTATAGAGCGCTTCCGAAGACAGCTCACGAGCTAGAAAGGGAGATATCTATCAAAAGGCGGGAAGTTGATGTTAATCAAGAGCATTCACTAATTTGCCTACTTACTTTATGTCATTGTTCCCAATTCCTAAGAAGCTGGAGCTGAAACTGAAGAAGTTGCAAAGGGATTTCTTGTGCAACGAGGTGAGGGAGGATAGAAGGATCGACTTGATTAGTTGGGATAGAGTCTCTACTCCTATTTCGGAGGGGGGGCCTTGGGGTAAAAAAATTGGCCGTCTTCATTAAAGCATTGCTGGGAAAATGGCTCTTTCGTTTTGGGTCGGAGAATAGCATGCTTTGGAAGGAGGTGGTAGTGACTAAGCATAGCTTCGATGTGACAAGGTGGCTCTCACTCTCAGGAGAAGTCTCGGGGACAATAGGGTGCGGGTTATGGTTCTATATCTAAAGAGGTGTGGATGATTTCAAAAGCAGGATTCGGCTGGTTATAGGTGACGATTCCAAAGTTAGTTTTTGGAAGGACCAGTGGTGCAGTGACATAGTGCTTAAGCTTGAGTTCCTAAACCTGCACCGATTGTCCCGCGACAAAGGGGCAAAAGTGGCGCACTTGTATTCTAGGGTGGGTTGCGAGGTGGAGGCCTGCGCTTCAGGAAGAACTTCCATGATTGGGAGATGTGAGGGGTGGCAGCCTTTTAGAAGTTGTCCCTCACTATTGGCCGGTCATCGAAAAGCTGGATGCCGTTGTATAGACTGTTGGAGGCCCCACCTCCTCCTCGGTGAGGTATTTTTACAATAGCTTGGAGGGGAGAAGAGAGGTCTCCTTTCCCTGGAAGGCTATATGGCGATCAAAGGCCACCCCTTCAAAGGCGGTTATTTTCAGTTGGGCAGCCTCGTGGGGAGCCATTCTGACCTCAGACTCCTTGCAACGTCGCTATTTCAATATGGTGAGCAGGTGCCCCATGTGCAAGGGTGCTATGGAATCAGTGGATCACCTCCTCATCCACGGCCCTCTCCCTCGGATTGCTGGAACCTTGTTCTTGCCTTATTCGGTCTCGCTTGGGTGATGCCAGCCAACGTTCACGATCTCCTTAGTCGTTGGAGAGGCTACTGGGTCAAGAAGGATGCCTGAGGGATTTGGCATTTGGCTCCCATTTGTCTTCTGTGTAGAGTATTTGGAAAGAAAAAAACTATAGAATTTTGAGGGGTTGGAAAATTCCCGCTTCATCTTAAAGGATAATTTTTTGAGACTTCAGCTTTTTTGCTCTAAAGGGACCTTCCCCTTGTATGTAGGCTATTTTGTAGATTTTTTGGGATCCCTTAGTCCTTAAGTGGGTTACTCTTGTGTATGGGTTCGCCCCCCTCGGGCGCCTTTTATCTCAGTAACTGGTACTTATAAAAGATAAAATAAAAATATCAAGGGTTCACAGGGCAGTCTTTGTCAAAAAACATAAGCTTTTGACGTGGTGAGCAAACCTTTTCCTCTTTTTTAGTTTCTAGGGGATGGATTTACACATTTAAATGCAATAGGGAGACAGATATATTGATTTGATTTTCCTTGGATGACCAATTGCCCTCTTATTTTTCTTGCTTTTTTAGTTTCCTTGGATTTACGCATGTACCCAGTGCCTGCACTGTAGTAGGGCCAAATTGCTTGATATACCTATAACATAAAATATCGCTGGACAGACCAAGTTAGTTTCAAGCCCGGTCCCTTCATTCAATTGATAGTCAGGACTGATTAGAAAAAAATACTTAGCTTTTTTGTCGATCTGTCATTCTGTAGTTAGTAATCACAATGTGGCGTTATGACTCCTAAAAGGGCAATGATATAGGTGAGAAAAGGCAGAAAAGAAATATCTTATGCTGCTCATTGTAAATAAGTAATACCCAGAGAAAATTTCATATTACGAGCTTGACGACTGATTAGTTTGACAAGCCAATGAATCTTATTTCATGAAGGGCATTACCAGTATAAATTGTTATTGAAGACTTATGGTGACTGAAAGCATTGTGTTACGACTTAACGACCTATGCAACAAGAGTGAGAGAGAAAGAACAACACAGAGAATTTTTTTAGTTCGGCAATGTGCCTGGGTTCACCGGAGCGGCTATGTCTTTTACTATTCAGAAAATAGGGTTACAAATGCCTCATAGTTAAAACCCTAACCCTTTACATTGAAAATTCCCCAATATATACCGATCAAAAAAAAAATCCCCAATATATCCTTTTCCCCGGCCTGCATGAGCTTTATGTAATCTGAACATAAGGCCTATATAGTAGTTTCACATATTACAATAATATAAATCATTATCTCTAACGCATCATAACAAACACCGCAACATCCACGGATGTTGAGGAATTGATGGAACAATTTACCCATAAAGATGTCTTCGAAGACTTTGATTCATTTGCATATTTGCCTTTGTATGAATATCAACTGTGAGAAGTGAAATCATTGTCGGTGGAGATTACTGGATGGAAATACAAGATTTGATGTGCAATTCCTAGCAGAACTTCTTTGAGGTTGATAGATAGTTCAAATATATGAAGACCTTATAAGGTTCACATACTATCTAATAATATGAAAGGATATGTGCATGTTTTAACTGAAAGAAATGAAAAGGAGACATGATGTTTTTTATTCATCTCTACGAAGATTATGAATGCAAAGTTTGAGGAAGACTTGATAAGTGAAGTGTCTCTCTGTTCACAGTTAAAAATAGCAAAAGAAACAAATAAAATGTGGAAATAATACCTTGGTCTAGTCCACAGCTAAAGATAGTGAAAGAAAACTTAAAATATTGTTGTGGGACTAAAATACTTATCGGAAAACTATTGTGGGATTAGAATGGGAGTTTTATTCAGTTGCAGACTGCATATGTTCAATTTACCAATGCAATATGTGCTTTGCCTCAAATTGCATAGACTGTGTATAGAGTTTAACAGGATCCTGAATGTTTAAAACTTGCTGATGCTTTAACTCAATACTGACAATTTTTTTAAGATTTACTTAATTAGTTTGTGGGAGCATCCCTTTGAATTACGTGACAGATGAGAGCTCTTCCCATTTTCAAATTCTACGTGCATCATCAACTGGGAAAAAAAAATCGGCCAATCTACAAGTTCTTTGAGCTGTAAAGAGATATATGATTGATAAGCTTACTTGTACAATATTAAGTTGCACATTTGTTATTATGAGGAAGAAAACTATTTATTTTCTGAGCACCCCTGATGAGTTCTACAAATTATTGTTGATGTCCATCTAAAATTCTCTAGTACTGCATGATGACGGAGAGAGAGTTTAATATTCTGCATGCAGTTACTGGTTTAGTTATTGTTTAGAGCCAATGATTTGAGGTCTAGTTAAGGGTGTCATAAACTCAAAATTAAACTATTACTTTTTGTTAATTAAAAGTTTAATGGGGAAAGAACTGTTTTCTGTTTAGGGATGTACCATTTTTTTTTCAAAAAAAAAATGTTATGCTGTAATTACTGCTTATCTTTGTTTGGCATCATGTCATGATGCAGATGTTCTTTCTCGTTAGCTTCCTGACAACAGGTTTCATGCAGGTGGAAGCGTTGACCAATCAAGAGGAAGTTGAATTACGTGCCAAAATTGAAGCCCTTGGATTGGAAGTGACAAAAGTTCCTTCAAAGTCTACAAATGATCTTGATGAGGTACTTTTGAGGTTCATTCAGGACCATCTCTTAATTGTTTTTCAAGTATGCTCTCGTTAGCCTTTTAAGCTTTCCATTTCCAGGGATGGGATGTCTTACATAAGGTTTGCTTCTTGGTTTGTATTACTTCTTTATCTCTTTAGCTGGAGATAGCCAAGGAGTTGGATAAATTATCTGCGAAGCTGGATGACGTGGATGAGATGATATCATCAGCCATGGCTGCAGACCCGCAGGTGCAGTCTCTCTTGAGTAGCACTGCTGATGTATGGATGCCTGTTATCACTGCCACTTCCGATGAGAGGCGTAATTTTAAAGCATCAATTAGAGATGACGATCATAATGGAAAAGGAAAAAATTCTGATTAGTTGTTGCAATTTTCTGCTGATTACTAGTTTGTGTGCGCCTCTATAAATAAATGTATTTTTCTCTTCTGCAATCAATGCATATCTACCACTGGCTCCATTCTTTGCGCTTTGGAATGGATGTATTGATTTTCATCACCAACTAAAATCTGGCATACCTGTAACACATGGGTTTTGCAAGCTTTTGAAATTTGTGCGTGATGCGGGTATGCAGTTATGGGTCACCTGTTCGGGTTACATTTGGTTTAAGAGAGAAGTCCTCGGACTTGTATGTAGTTGTATTCAGTGTAATACAGTGTGTGTGTGTGTGTGTGTGTGTGGATACATGAATCGTTGCACGGGAAAACCCGGTTGGCATTGAAACACCTTAATTGAAGCAGTACAACTGTCTGATTCATTGTTACTTTGATCTTATTGCTTGCCAATCTTGGAATGGTTTGTCTATTTAGAATACATTTGTGAAGATGGATGCATACCTGCTCTCGTCAAAGAAGATGTATTTCTATTGTTGTCCTTAAGTGTGCGATACATATCAGTTTGCCTATGGGTATAGGCAGTCAACAAATGTAACTGGTTGTCAAGACAATTCTCGCCATGAAACTGAAGCTGCAACATAGACTGGCATGTGTTTTTACCGTCTAATGTTGTATTGTCTGCCAAAATTATTCCATTTGAAAAAGGGCATGAGTTTAGTTAAATCAAATCAAAATTACGTGAGTTTAGTAAAAAATTTGTATCCTTGGCGAGATATTTAGCCTTCGTGTTTTCCATTTTCGTTGGTAGGAAAAAACCTTCTTATGTGATTGAAGTGTTTATATGTAATATATATATATTGAAAAATAAATTATATTTCAAAATTATATATATATATATATATATATATATTTTAGTAAGGATATTTCAACGATTTTGTAAAGAGTGGAGACTCGAATTGGCTACTTCTAAATTTAAGATACGGCTATTAGTTTATCTGAGCTACTCCTGTGGGTGTAGCTCAAATGTGATGAAATTATTATTTATAGGCGAAAAATTTATCAACTCTATGAAATTAAATCCCGAGTTGTTGCGAAGTTAAAAAAAAAAATGAAATTACAGAAGTAAATATTCTCACATTTATTGTTACTGTACTGTTCATTATAGTTCTATTCTTTTTTACTTATCATTTATGTAAAAACAGTAGGTCAAATGATTAATTAATTTGAATGAAACTTAATTTCTGAATTCTTTTTTTTTTATCGGTAACTTTGACTTGTGAATTCTTATCAATGATTGAGGAAAAAGATTGAAAAGGATTCTAATTTTGTATATTAAATTAAATGAGCATACTATAATTAGTAGTATTCTATTCCTTGGCGATTGTGATAAATACGTTCAAAAATTAAAATTGATCGTTAAAATAATCGATGCTCTACTAGTGTCTTATTTTGCATATTAAGAAAAAATATTATTATGTTTATCACAATATTTTATTTAAAAAAATTTATTAATTGACTTGATTATTTAAATGTTATTAAATTTAGTTTTTTTAATACTAATCATTTTTATATAAGACCAAAAAAATATAATTAGCTTAGTTTTCAAACACATAAAAAAATTTAATAAAATTTTATTGTGAAAATAGCATTTTTCTTTCAAGAATTCATCATACATCGGTCAATAATAACTAGAGTAATGCTACTCTTATCTTTATATTTTACTAAAATTGTTTACTTTCATGAGTTGGCGGTATTGTATTGATTGAATATCACATAATGTCACATCATGATATGATATTCAGTCAATACAAGACTGTCAATTCATGAAAATAAACATTTTTAATAAAATTTTTAAGTAAACGTAGCATTATATAACGCTCTCTTAATTCGTGTCCTTGAATTTTGGAAACTGTCTTCATAATGAAGGTTGGAATAGGACGGAACCGAGGACAAGAAAAAGAGTAATCTAAAATCCACATGCTTTATATATTCCTCCCTACACGAATTTTTTACCTAACTCACCTTATTTGAGTTTGATTTAATTTGACTCATTCAAATTTTTATTTATTTATTTATTTATATAATTTTTAAAATGATAAATTTTAAGATGTGTTTTAAAATTAATTTTTTTTTTTAATGAAATCACATTTTCAATGAATTTAAAATTACATTTCAAATTCTTGTTGATTTATACAAATCATTCTAAATTATTATTGATTTTTTTTAATAGATAAGAAATTATATCGAATTACGTGTATGCATACGTTGAACCCCGAGCCTAAATTGCATTCTTAGTAGGAAATTACTTTACCATCTCATATGTCTCTTATGTGCCGATCATTTTCTCTTAAAGCTCAAAGGACGGGTCTGCCCCTCACGAATAAGGAGATTTAATTTAGTGTGCAGTTAGAGTTAGAACTGTCAATGAATCGGATCTCGATCCGTTAAGTCCGGATATGGTTTAAGAAATAGTGATCTGTGGCCTGAACCAATCCGAATTCGAGTATCCCAAATATAAACGGACCGGATATGATATAGGCTGATCCGATTCGATCTGTTTATATATATATATATATAATATGAATTTTAATATATATATATATATATATTATAATTTTAAACGGATCGGATATCCAATTATTAACGGATTCGGATACGGATTAATATTCGCCTGAATCGTCGGATTAACGGATCGGATCGGGTCGGATTTCTTATTAAACGGATCAGATTCGGATCGACTTTGATCTGGTTCGAATCCGATCCGTTTACAACCATAGTTAGAACTTAAAAGGTGGGCCTCCCTGTTATAGGGAGGTAGGGGTGTCAATTCGTGTTATCGTGTTGTGTCCGGGTCGTGTCAAGACATATATATTCGAAAATATGTGTAAACCCTAACCCGACACTATTAACTAATCGTGTCAAGTTTCAAAACTCAAACCCAACCAATTTATTAAACAGGTTACACGTGTCGACCCACTTACCCGTTTTATTTTATTTTTTAAATAAAAAAATTTACCTATCTTTTAATATGTATAGATAATTTTCAAGTTTAGTAACTTTGGATATGGGTCAAATCAAAGTAGAAACCTCTTTCATAAATAAAAAAAATCTCAAAACCTTGATAAATATTTGATGTAAGATGAATTACCTTAACTCATAATATATTTTATAATTAAACGTGTTAAGTCGTGTTAAACGGGTTGATACTAGTAAAACCCAAATTCGACCTGTTTATTAATCGTGTTATACGTGTCAACCCGTGTATGACCCAAACCCATTAACTTCGTGTCTTGTTCGAGTCGTGTTAAAAATTGATACCCCTATAAAGAGGGAGACTTAATCGATGCGCGTAACCCATAATATTCCCTAACCGATCATTCTAAAAAAAAACTTAGACTTAATCTAATGTCACAGAGAGAGACACTTAATCTGATGCGCATCCAAAATATCTCCTAACCAATCATTCCAAAATACCTCCTAACAATAATTTAAAAAAAAAAGAAAACAAAGTTAGACTTAATCTAGTAGCACTGAAAAAAAAAAAAAATGATTTGATGCGCATTCAAATACTCTCTAACCGTTTAAAAAAATAAATAAATAAATTATGCGTGCCCGAATATTCCTAACCGATGATTCAACAAAAAAAAAAAACCTTATCACGTTGGTTCCGTTGAATTCTGTCTGTCTCTCTCACTGTCTCTTTCTATATATATATACACACACTCACTTTTAGTAATTAATAATTAATAGTTTATGTGGTCCACAAAAACTATTAATTATTAAATACTAAATTTACTAATTTTAAATAAGAAAGTGACACATGTTTTACTATTTATCTATTAAAATTAAATATATGTATGAACACGAAGAATGATGCAGAACAATAATGATACATGTATTTAAGAGAAAAGATTAACACTAATATTGGTCCGAATGAATTAATTTGCAAAGAGAAGAAAATAATTAGATAGAGTAATAAAAAAATATATTTTTGAATTTTTTTTTGAAGGTAGAAAAGAGAAGATTAGAGGAAAATTTGAGTCCTTAAGTCTCTTTTTCAATCCATCTAAAAGTGGTGGAATTGAAAAGAATTGAAACTCATTTAACGATTCTTTTAATACTAAATATGCTTTTAATCCAATAACTAAAAGTTTACTACTAATAATAATAAAGGCAATTTTTAAATAATTTATGCGTACTTTCTCTGAAAGTGGTGGATTTGAAAATAATTGAAACTCATTTAATGATTTTTTTAATACCAAATATGCTTTTAATCCTATAACTAAAAGTTTACCAATAATAATAATAAAAGTAATTTTTATTGGTAATCTGAACAAAAAAAGGTAATTATTAAATAATTTATATGTACTTTCTCTTATTCTCTCTTGATAATAATTTTAAAAATAGATAAAGATTTTCTTTTCATTTCCATCCTAAATTTTCTCTTCGTAATAATTTTAAAAATAGAATAAAATATTCTTCTTGTTTTTTTCCTAAATATTCAGACACAATGAATATCACTTTTTTTTCTTCTACTATCTTCTCTCTTTTTATTCTTTTTTTTTTAATTATCCTAATTTTTCTTTTCTATTCAAAGCTTCCAAACATATTGTGAGAGAAAAAAAAAGGAAGTTATATCCCAAAAAAAATGTATGAAAGACTTTACAATTAACATGAAAATTAGAGAGATTATATTAGAAAAACTAAAGAGACATGTAATTAAAAACTACTCTAATAAATAGGAAAATAAAATGATTATACTAAGAAACCAAGAAAAAAATTACATAAAAAACAAAGAGATAATTTAAAATATTACAACTAGAGATTACATGAAAATAAAATTTGAAAAGGAAAAATAAAAGTTAAAATAAACTATAAATAAATTGCAAAAGTTATAGATAACTAAAATGATAGACTTAGGTGACATATCTTGATTTTATGAGAGTATGTCCTTTTTTAACAATCATCTCAATTTTTTGTAGGATTGTTTTTTTTTTTTGTTGAGACAAAACGCTTTGAAGTGTTTAAACTCATCTCAAAATGATTAACTCTTATTTTATTCAATTTGATTTTCTTTCAATAGTGGCAATAGCTTGTAAAGTGGATTGGTAGTAGATAGTGATGGGTTATCAGGGTTAGAATTTCACAAAGAAAAGATGAAGAATAAGATAAATTTGTCCTTTTACTTTATGAAATAATAAAATTTGATTTTTTTTTTTTATCATACTCAATGTGGTTTTAGTTTAATTTAGCACTATTTTTTAATTATTTTTTAAATTTGTGTAATTTTTTAAATCACATTTTTAAAGATGCAATTTCAATGATAATTTTTTTAACGAAATCATATATTCACAATGCGATTTCAAACTAACAAAAATTTAGAACGACTCCCAAACCCTTGTTGATTTGGACAAGTCATCCCAAATTCTGGTTTTCATGCGATTTCGTTAAAATTGCATATTAAAGATATGATTTTAAAAATAACACGGATTTAAGAAATAAATTTAATAGCTTGAATTAAATAATAAAAAAAGAGAAAAATATAAAAAGTCCCTAAAATAAAATTTTCAAACAAAAAAATTTATGATAGTCTTTTTATATCTAAAAGACCCAAAAAATAAACTTTTATTATCAAAAAGTCAAATTATAAACTTTCATCTTAACACTATTAAAAATTGTTAATGATTAGACAAAAATAACCTTCAATATACATTTTACAAAATACTAAATAGTTCATAATATAAATTATTCAATCCAAGAACAAAAAAATACTATTTTTTTATTTAAATAGAAGGCCTAAAAATAAATTTTCACTCCATAAAATGTTATGATTTTTTTAAATTGAAAATTTTATTTTATATTTTTTAAAAATATATATATTTTGAAGCCAATTTTAATATAATCAATAATATTTTCTAACGGTATTAAGTTAGAAGTTAACAATTAAACTTTTTTGTATTAATTTTTTTTATTTTTTAGATACAAAAAATATATTATAGACTTTTTAAATAAAAAAATTTATTTTAAAAATTTTTTAGTATTTTTTTTTAAAAAAACCCATGTAGGTTAGATAAAAATAATAAAAAATAAAAAAAATTGACGTTTTATTAATTTTATATATTAAGATGAGATTCTTCTAAGCTTAGAACTGTACTTAACTGACATGTAAATGTGTAAATAAAAAAAGAAAATAAGGGAATCATGACAGCTGTTCCTTCGAGTTTCCCTCTTTGGAGTTTCCCTCGCCGAGTTGGCGGTAATGAATATCCCAATATATAAGCAGTTGGCTTTTGGCGCACGCACGAGCTGGGTTTGTGGCGGTTGGTGATGTTATCGCTCATGACAGCTGTTCAGACTCTCTGTTCTCATCTCCTACGCTCAGCCGCCATTCATATTTCAAACGGTTATCCCCTTTCGTAGTTTTTCCTCGTTTAAATTGAATTCAGGTGTCTCGGCCAAAACCTAATACGGAAGCCAGGAAATGAGAGGCTAGTTCTCTCTCGCATGATTTCAGAGCTTCAAAACGCTAACCCAACCTTCTTTTTTCTTTATCACGTTCTTCATTTCGCGTTGAAGATTTCGAGGGTTAATATTGCTTGAATTTATCCTCACTCGTGACCATGCGGCGATATGTGTCCAGAGTTTTTGATTCGCATATGGGGTTCCGAAGATTTAACTGGGTATGTTTCTATATATGTGTGTTCTATATATACACAAACCCTTTCCGAGTTCTAATGGAACAGTTTGGGGATTTGATTTATCGGATTTTTTTCTCCATGTATTTGAAACCTGATGCTACACTTTTCTTACCGGTTGGGGCTCCGCTTCTAGTCGTCACGGGTTCTGAAAAAAAGGAGAATCAAAGGGCCGCTGGGATGGCTCCGGCGATAGCTATTCTGATGATAAAGTCAGTAAAGAATAAAATTGAGAGAATATAACTAACTGTAAGCATAAAGCATACCTCTAGGGTCTATTTATAAGATGAACGCCCCTCTCTCTGTTAAGATTTTAAGCCGTGAGTCTCGGACTCCACCATAAATTGGATGCGGCAGTTTCCGTTTCTCCCTCTGTGATGGTAGGGATTGCATTATTTCCAAACGACAACTTCCATATCATATTTTGTTTCCTTGTTTCGAGGTTGGTAGGTCAATATCGTGTTAGTGATCAGGTCGGTACCATCACGGACTAGAGCTCCAGAGCTCGCTGCTTGGACTACAGATCTGTACAGCTACGTTACTTCCAGACCTGCACATAAGGAAGCTAGACACGTGTCAAGTTTGGATTAGTTCGTCATTTCTTGGTTCATCAGCTACTCACCCCTGAGCCTTAGTTCTGGGGACGCGTACAGAACTCATGCTAGGGTTTCTGAAGAGTCACGCGTAGTTTTTATTAATGCGCCGTTCCGTATTTCGAGGGGACATGAGCTGCCACAGTGTAATTATTACGCGTGCTGTCATTTCGATTGTCGAGGTTATTATTATTCAACCGTCACTCGATTCTTGATGCATTAAATGACACCCCTGCAATTCTTATAAATAGTAGAAGGGGTTATTTGAGTTTCTTTTACAATTTTCATGCATCCTTGAAACGATTGTGAGAGAGAAGCATAGGCGATTTCCGGCATCTCCTCAACGATTTCAGTCCCCCAAACCTACTTCTCCGGTGAGTCGGTAACTCCCCTTCCTTCTACTGTTTTAATCGTTCTGTTTTTCTCCCGGCATTCTTGAGTCCAAATGGCATCACCTTGTAGCAATAGAGGCCTCGTTCAGAGATGAATCCTGTCTTTTCTTGGTCCAGAGGGTACATCTGAATCTGGTTGTACCCTGAATATGCGTCCATGAAACTCATCAGCTCGTGGCCAGCAGTTGCGTCGACCAACTGATCGATTCTTGGGAGGGGAAAACTATCTTTAGGGCAGGCCTTGTTGAGGTCGGTATAGTCGACGTAGACCCGCCATTTGCCGTTCTTTTTCTTGGCAAGAACGGTGTTAGCGAGCCATTCTGGGTAGAACACCTCCCTAATCATCTTGGCATCCAACAGCCTGTGAACCTCATTGTTGATGATTTTGTGCTGCTCGGGAGCGAAAGTCCTCCTCTTCTGTCTTATTGGTAGATGGTTTGGATCAGTCATTAGCCTATGAGAGATGAAATTGGGGTCTATCCCTTCCATGTCCTTAGTCTCCCAAGCAAAGACTGATAGATTATCCTTGAGGAACTTGACGATTTCATTCTGCTCTGACGGAGAGAGGTCTGCACCGAGTTGTAAATGACGTTCCCCTCCTTCAGAACTCACTAACACCTTGATGGGCTCTTGGATCGGTTGGGCTAGGCTATCTCTCCCTCTGGGACTTAGTGACTCTTCAATCTCAGAGGGGCACTCTGAAATATCGTGGAGCCCAGAAGGTGCAGGACTCCTTTCCTTTCGAGGGTTCTGTGATTGCTATTTGTGAACCCTTTCCTTTAACGCCACAACATGGCATTCCCGAGCTATCGATTGGCAGCCCCTGATGGTGCAGACCTTCTTGTTTTGAATATATTTTAGGCACTGATGGAGGGTCGAAGTGACCGCCCCCATCTGATGGAGCCATGGCCTTCCAATGATGATGTTGTAGGGGGATTTGGAGTCCAAAACCATGTACTCCGAGATTAGCGTCTTCTGGGTGTCCCCTTCTCCCACTGTGGTCGGGAGCTTTATCCTGCCCATTGGGGTGCTCAGGTTTCCATCAAACCCCGCCATTACAGCGGTGGTAGCTTTGAGGTCATTGATACTAAGCTTCATATGCTGAAAGGGTTCGTAAAACAACACGTTGGTTGAACTGCCTATGTCCACCAACACCCTCCTGATTTCAAAATTTGCAACTTTAAGTGAGACGACGAGGGCATCGCTGTGAGGGAAGTGTACCCTGACTAGATCCAGTTCTGAGAACTGGATATGCGGTGCAAGCCTTGGCTTTTTCTCCAGTGCGGAGACCTGGAGGACACTGGGTTTTGCCTTTGCCTTCCGAACATATCGTTTTCTCGCTCTGTTGGACATCCCAGCCAACGAATTGTCGGCATGAAGGACAAAGATAACTTGGTTATTCGGTCGTGGCTGCTCGTTCTGAGCCTCCCTCTGTCCAGGCCTTTGATCTTGTCTCCTCTGCTGTGGCCTGTCGTTTCGTGGATTTTGTCTTCCGTCCTGTCATATGAATTCCCTTAAACGTCCCCTTCGGATCAACTGTTCAATTTATTGTTTAAGGGCTTTGCATTTGTCGGTGGTGTGCCTGTGGTCCTTGTGGAAGTCGCAGTATTTGTTATGGTCTCTGGACTCCAGACTGTTTTTCAAGGGTTTTGGCTACCTCAAATCTTCTTGAGTCCGAACCTGTTGGAGTATATGAGTAAGGGAGGCGAGGCATTCAGAGGTGTGAATGCTCCCTGCCTCCCGGGGTTAAGATTGTTCTGGAGCCTGGGTGCCGTCCTCTTATCAGGACTTCTACCCCTTTTCTGGTGGTACCAGAGTCCCTTTTCTGAGTATGGTCGTCCTTCTGAGCTTGCTCTTTGGCCTTTCTAAACGACGTCTTTGTATCCTCCAGATTTATATATTTTCGTGCCTGGTCCATAAGAGACGCCATATCAGCTGGAGGATTCTTTATCAAGGAGTCATGGAATCTCCCGGGGCCCCGACCTACGTGGAGGGCCGCTACCAAGAAGCTCGGATTGCAGTCCGTAACCTCTGTGAGCTTGGAATTGAACCAAGCGATGTATTCTCGAAATGACTCCCCCTTCTGTTGCTTTATCGTTAGGAGAAATTCGGGACCCTTCCTGAGTCTTCTGCTGGTCAGGAACCGGTCCAGGAACCGCCTGCTAAGTTCATAGAAGTTGGTTATTGACTCCTGGGGGAGGCTGTGGAACCACTTTAGAGCGGTATCCTTCAGGCTCGTTACAAACGTGCGACACATGAAGGCATCGGTAGCCCCATGCAGAGCCATCGTGTGCTGATAATGGGAGAGGTGGTCCTTGGGATCTTCTGATCCGTCATACAAGGTGAACTTCGGGACAACAAATTTTTTGGGGCGTTCCTCCACCATTATAGCTGGGGTGAACAAAGTGGCGAACCTCCCGAGCAATTTTGCCAGCTCATCCTGCTCGGGAGGGACATGGGTCCCTTTTGTGAGGGCAGTTTGTTCGATGGATTCTGCTACCTCTTCCATCCTCGGAGGTATTCTGGACGGGGCTGATTGGTGCCACCCTTGCATCGCGGCCTCAGGTCCCGTGTGCAAAGGGTGCCCTGACCCGGTAGTAGTGTGAGGGCGTTGCCCTCGGGATGGGAGAATTGGCTCCGTCGGCGGTTGAAGTTTTGACGGCACTGGGTCGGCCCCCGAAGTTTCAGGGGTCAGAATCCTTGTCCTGTTGTGGTAATGGACGGTAGGATGAGGATGAGGATTTGGCATCCCTCCACCGGGAGCACGTGATGGTTGGGGATCTCCCCAGGCATGTGCGGTTCCTTGGGGACGCACCGGATGTGCACTGAGATCATCCTCATTATGAGGTCTCCCGCCCGGGGGAGTCGGAAGTTGTATCCCTTCGTTAGGTACGTTCGGTGGGGGATGGACTGGGTTACTTTGCAGGTTCTGGGTCAGAGAAGCCAGAACCTGGGATATGACGAAGAGTTGCTCCTGCATTAAATCAGACTGTCGCTGGATATGATCAAGTTGCTGCTGTATATGATTAGGGGTTCCCCCCCCCCCCCCTTTCATTCTCGGCAGAAGGTTGATTTTGGGGATTCTGGGAACTTTGCCTGGGACAGAGATTGGAAGCCATAACGAAGAAGATGATTTTCGAGACAACGGTGATTAACTGGAATGACTGTCGTTCCCACAGACAGCACCAAGCTAATGCTGCACTTTTTTGACCGGTCGGGGCTCCGCTCCTCGTCGTCACGGGTTCTGAAAAAGGGGAATCAAAGGGCCGCTGGGATGGCTCCGGCGGTAGCCACTCTGATGATAAAGTCAGTAAAGAATAAATAAAATTGAGAGAATATAACTGACTGTAAGCATAAAGCATACCTCTAGGGTCTATTTATAAGATGAACGCCCCTCTCTCCGTTAAGATTTTAAGCCGTGAGTCTCGGACTCCACCATAAATTGGATGCAACAGTTTCCGTTTCTCCCTCCGTGATGGTAGGGATTGCATTATATCTCCAAACGGCAGCTTCCATATCATATTTTGCTTCCTTGTTTCGAGGTCGGTAGGTCAATACCGTGCTGATGATCAGGTCGGTACCATCACGGTCTAGAGCTCCAGTGCTCGCTGCTTGGACTACAGATCTGTACAACTACGTTACTTCCAGACCTGCACATAAGGAAGCTAGACACGTGTCAAGTTTGGATTAGTCCGTCATTTCTTGGTTCATCAAAACCCATTACTCTTTAGGTGTATTCTTCCTCTAGAACTAATCCATAGTCCATGATCTTAATACGCAATTGCTATCCAATTTTTGACTTTAGGCATATTAATCTATGGCAATTTAATTTAATTTAATTTTATCATCAACTCGAGAAACTGAAAAAGAAAAAGAGTACAATTGAACTGCTCATTTTTTTTATATTCCAAATTCATTTCTTTAAAATCTGGCTGAGAGCAAAGAAATCGTCCTCTGTTCCATGCATTTTATGTTTGTTTCAATTCCTTTGACAAGCTAGTACTTGAAGGGCAGGATAAAGAATTGTTTGATTACACTTCTATCGATTTGCTAACTTGGTGTAATTTACTTCTTAATGCATAGTTGTACAAATACCTCATTGCATAGTTGCATACATAATGTACCACATTTCTTGCCATTATTTTGATATTTTTCTCTGTGGATTATGTCGTAAACACATTTTGTAGCTTGCCTCTCTCTCTCTCTCTCTCTCTCTCTCTCTCTCCTGGGTTGAATTCTTTGGGTACAAAAATTCGCATATCTACTTGTACCTCAAGTTGTTTCAACCAGGCTTTATCCTAACCTTTTTGAGGCATGTCCATTATTGTTATTTTTTGGTCCTGCTCTGTCTAGCACGTTTATTTCCTTTAATTTGCTGTTCCAAGTTAGATTAATGGATTGCTTGTAGTTCTAACTAATCAATTACATTTTTTTTTTCATTCTTTATCTTTTAGCTACCGTAACTTTTTTTCTTCTTTTCCTGAACGTTCTTATTGCTTTGGTGCATGGTCCACTATATAAAAAAAAAGGGAAAAAACATGCAGCAGTGAGATGGAAACAAAATGACACCTAACTAAAATTGGGCTTACTGAGGGACCAGGGTATAAGTTTAAGCTAATTCAGATCATAGTGTGGTACATTTTCAAAATATTTCCAGCTAAGAGAACAAACTGAAGGTCAACGTATTGTATTTGACTACTTTGAATAAGTAATTGAATTCCATATGGTGTTCTATGATGCTATCATGTGATTGAAAAAATATTCATAGGGTGAATGGGATTTTTTTCTGGACATGGTGATTTTGAGAAAACTAGCTTTTCTTTTTTTATTTTTTTATCACTTTCCTTCTTGTTTGTTGAGTGTATATAGTTTTCTCTGAGCTCTTGATTGTGTTTTAACCTTGGAGATGACTTTTGTTAATACTGATGTTTAATTCACTGTAAATGTTGCTTCATCCGTGCAAATGTTACTGGCTAACTATGTGCATCATGCCCAGGTCAATTATAAAATTGGATCATATTTCCAATCCAGAAGTAACAATGTTCAAGTTTTAATGGCTGGTCATTTGGATGGATCCTTTCTCAAGATGTATGCAACCTCATGTGAAAAGTTGTCAGAAGATGCACCAAAAGATGATCCCATTTCTGATATGTTAGTTGATTCATTTGGAAGGCTACACACTTACTTGAGGATCTCTTTGACAGAGCGTTGCAATCTACGGTGTCAGTACTGTATGCCAGCCCAGGGTGTGGAGCTTACTCCTAGTCCCCAACTCCTCTCACAGAATGAGATTGTTCGCTTGGCAAATCTATTTGTCAGCTCCGGGGTAAATAAAATTCGTTTGACTGGTGGGGAACCCACCATTAGGAAGGATATTGAAGATATATGCCTTCAGCTGTCTAACTTAAAAGGGCTAAAGACCCTGGCCATGACCACCAATGGAATTACTCTTGCACGAAAGCTTCCAAAGTTAAAAGAGTGTGGGCTTAGTTCGGTGAATATTAGCTTAGATACATTGGTCCCAGCGAAATTTGAATTTATGACTAGGCGTAAAGGGTATGATAGGGTGATGGAATCAATTAATGCTGCTGTAGACCTTGGATACAATCCTGTTAAAGTATATTTATTCTCTTTAATCTCTAGTATGTTTCTTCATAAATTTTTATTATTTCAATTAGTTTCTCCTCTGACAAAGTATTGTGTTCTTAATTCTTCTTCTTCTCTCACAAAGTATTGTATTCTTCTCAACTCTTCTTCTTCTTTTTTTAATTTTTAAAGTAATATGTTTTCTACGTAGTTTTTGTTCTTGGTCAAGGTTTCTACCATGCACAATTGAATTACATGTGCTGTATTCCAGGTGAATTGTGTTGTCATGCGTGGATTTAATGATGATGAAATCTGCAATTTTGTGGAATTGACACGTGACAAACCAATCAATATCCGGTTTATAGAGTTTATGCCTTTTGATGGAAATGTTTGGAACGTGAAGAAACTTGTTCCATATTCAGAAATGTTGGACAAAGTGGTAAGGTAGAACTCTGACAGATGATTGCATGTTTAGGTTTTTGGATGTCCTTTCATTCATGCCCTAAACCACTGGTTGCTGTGAACAGGTTCAACAGTTTAGGGGCCTAAATAGACTTCAGGATCACCCTACAGATACTGCCAAGAATTTCAGGATAGAAGGCCATCAGGGTACAGTTTCTTTTATCACGTCAATGACTGAGCATTTTTGTTCTGGTTGCAATAGATTGCGACTTTTAGCTGATGGGAACTTTAAAGTATGCCTCTTTGGCCCTTCAGAGGTGAATTATCTTCTCCCCCTTTTTACAATTCATACTTGCTTGCAGTATGGAGTTTATTGTCAATTCTTTTTTGTCATTCTCCAAAGTTAGACACCTTATTTTCATGAAGGTGCCTACTTTTACCATCTTTTCATCATTTGGTCGACGGATTCTTGTTATATCAGGCTTTAGAAACCTTACACATTGCTTTTTCTTTTAGATGTGAAGTTCAGATCATGTAGGATGGATGGAAATGCAAATGTTGTGAGGCTATGAACTCCTAGCAGTAAAATTATGAGTAAAAATTATGACTCATATAACTTTTCCTTTTAGATGTGTAGTCCAGATCATGTAGGACAGATGGAAGTGCAAATGTTGTGAGGCTACGAACTCCTAGCAGTAAACTTTTGAGTAAAAAGTATGACGCAGGGAACTTTAGTCAACTCAATAAAGCCTTGTTGCAATTGCATGGGATCAGCTAAGGGGATCATATTTTTACGATTTTGCATGATTGAGGAATATATCTTTCTTAAGTTATGGGTCATTATATATTGTTTCACAACCCAGAGCCCATTCCTTTTGCCACTTTCTAAGTAGTTGCAGTTCTGTCAACTTAAAAGTATGTACTTCCTTGGTGCATACATTGGCTTCTGATATGGATTGCTATATAACTTGGCCAACTTGCTTCAGCCCAGTCTATATCTAACTTCCTGGGATTGTATTTGTATCCTTTTTATTTCGGTTTAGCAACTCTTGTTTGATGGACTTATTATTTCCTAATTATGCAACATTCTGCACCGAAAGCTTGGCTAGCCTTACAACTGTCTTGTACCTATTCCCCTTTATTTTGATAGCTATGCACTGTTCAGAGTTCAGACTGGAATCTCATATCACTTATTTTCTTAATCTTGCTTGAATTTTTTTTTGAACAAAATATTTTTGACATTCTCCGTTTTCTTATGGATGCTTTAACCAAGATAATGATAGTGGTTGATATTGGGCATATAATCAAGCTTCGCTGTACCTTTCTTCGACTCTAAATTGTGTATCTTTTTTTATTGCAAGAATTGAAAATTTTGCTACTAAAATAAAAAAGGGAGGAGACAGTGTAGAGATTAATGAGTCCTACTCTTTCTTTATATTATATTTATATATTCCATCTCATGCTTCAAATCCTCAAATGCCTTCACTATAAATCATCTACTCAGCAGGTTCAATTCTTGCTGTTGACACAAAAAAATGAAAGAAGAATTTGCTTGTGTAGTTTTGAACTCAAAGATTGTCAAAAGGTTCAAAGTTCATTTTTCTGAACATTTTAAAATCCTTGTAGATCACTATGCACGAGTCTAAACAAATTTTAGTATTAATATCTTCTGGCATTCAACTTTAAACGGGCACTTCTAAAAGGACGTGAATTGAACTTCATTAGGGCCTGTTTTCCTGGATACAGGTCCCTGGGAACCCTTTCTTCTTCCAGCAGCTTACCAGAATCAGATAAAATAGAGCTTCATTACATGTTGACATGCTAGTAGGTGTTAATTTAGGAGGAATTGACCCCCACCCCATATGTGTGTGTGTGTGTGTATTAGAAGGAATTGTGCTAATCTTCTCTTTGTTGTATGAGGTTTAAAAGAATGTTTTAGCTTCTACAAGATACAAATTTGAGACTTTGATATAATGCTTTCTGTCATTCTTATTTGAGTTTAATGTTTGCAGGTTAGCTTGAGGGATCCCCTTCGTTGTGGTGTTGATGATAATGAACTCAGGGAAATAATTGGTGCAGCGGTATGCATTTGTAATCTTTTTAGGATGAGAGTTGTGAACACTCATCTATGTTGAAATTGTAGAGGCTTCTCATGCACGTTCATGTTTGCATAATGTTGAAATTGTAGAGGCTTGTCTTGTCCACGTTCATGTTTGCATAATATCAGCATTTTCATCTTTGGATGTTAGTGATATCTAATTAGAATTGTGGTTTCATCTCTGGATGTTAGCGAAATCAATTTAGAATTGTTGGCCATGATTCTGTATATCAGAATATCTATTTTGGCTTTTGTGACATTGGATCATATGGACAGAAAATGGATCTTAGAGTCATTCAGATCAACATTCATTAATGTTTCTTCAATGTTGGAGCTTATATTGTATCTTAGTTTTTTTTTTTTGGTAGTTATAACTATTAGATTTATATTTAATATTTTATTTTGTTATCACATGCTTCAGGTCAAGAGGAAGAAAGCTTCTCATGCTGGAATGTTTGACATTGCAAAGACGCCAAATCGACCTATGATACATATTGGCGGCTAGGGCATGGTATTCCCTTTTTTCTGAAATCCTATTTGTAATTGTTCAACTTCAATCAGCTAGAAGGAAAATTCTTCAGTTCGTTCTCATGTCATGATTTAAAGTAGAAACTTTTTATGTATTCATTCAGTGAGATATGTGGAAATACAGTATTGGCTGGTTGTGTTTTCACTGATGAATATAGGTAATATAATTTTTTTCTGATTACTGAGTTGGTATTATGTGCATACTTGCAATTGTATATCTGGAATAGAAAAATCTACTCAGTCGGATGCAACTGGGAATATGATTCACTGTGAAACTACGGTACATATTAAGGGGGCTCCCGGTAATGAAATGATTGCATGCTTTTATACGAGTAATATGCACTTGATGTTAACTTTCTGAGGTATATCATTAACTTGATTTTTTCGTGTTATCTACCAAATCTTATGGTAGGTAGATAACTTTGAAAAATTGAAGTAGACAATTACTCTGTTTTGATCCTGCTTGTGTTTCCTTTTGGATCATAACATCCAAGGACTTCTACAAAACTTTTCTATTAGCTAGTGGAACCAGCCATCATATTGCAGTGGCATTTAGTAATCATGCAATTTAATTTGACTGGACTTTATAATCAAGCAGATTGATCTTTTAGTAAGTCCATGATTTGATGGACAACTGATTCAAGCCATGGATGGAGAAGGCCACATCATAGTGAGGAAACAATCATGGGCTTTTCGCTCATCCATGGTTTGACACAGCAACCTTATGCAAAATTGTAGTGTTATAGATATAGACAGAGACAGAGAAATTCAGTGTTAATATTTGATGACCATATTTTGACCAAAAAACCTATAGACATAGTGATACACTCATGTGGATGTGGCTGGTTATTTGACAATAGAGAACCTACTATACTCATTCCAACTTCTAGGGTAAAATGATTATACTAAATCCAACATACCCATATTAAATTTAGAAGTCAATTTGAATTGGTGTAGAAGTCAAATTCCAATTAGCAAAAAACAATTTCTTCTTGTGGTCTAAGCACTGAACCAAATATTGTTGAAAAATATTCACAATTTTAAACTGTTATCTATGCATGGACTTCAACTGGAAAAAATCTCTTTAGTTTCAAAGAAATTTTGAGGGTAGGAAAAACTGAAATTTTCAGCAATTCTTATATAGCTCCTAAAATGTACATAAGCATGGTTAAATCAAGAAAGTCTTTAGATCCCAAATATGATGTTAATTCAGAATGAAAACTCAGAATGTTTACAAAATCATTGCATGTGATGAATAAGATTTGTTTGGTCTATGCTTGCTAAGGAGCATCTATGAAGTGGTAAAATGTGATTTACATGCTTATAAACTGTGTCTTCATGATATTATTTGGTTAACTTCAATGATCAATTATTCCTGAATTATCTTTATTCTTCTTTGTTATAAATATTTATTTATAGGTTTATTCATGTTCTGGTAGAATTATGGTTTGAGTTCCCTCAAAAGATGTTGTTTTCTATTTATATTATAGTTGAACCTTTAAGCGTTGTTGAAACTATGTCAAAAGACGTTGTTTTCTATTTGTATTAATAGTCGAACCTTAGTGTTGTTGAAGAAACTATGTCATCATAGTGCTTTCCCACTCCCCTTGTAGATGTTATTCACTAAGGAATTTTGTGAAATTTTGTCAAAAGACGTCGTTTCTTACTTATCTTGTAGTCGAACCTTAAAGTGTTGTTGAAACCATGTCATCATAGTTCTTTCCCACTCCCCTTGTAGATGTTATTCACTAAAAAAATTTATGAAAATTTTAAAATCTAAGATCATGGATCTTGAAAATGCATTGGTCTTTACCAGCTATCTTGAGTACTTTCTGAAGTTATCTACACTATAAATAAATTCATAATATTGTAGAATGGTGTCCTACAAGTTATGGTTGTTGCAAATGTTGCAATCCCTATATTGTTCAATTTTTTTAACTTTAGCTGTTGCAAATGTTCTTATTTTTACAAAGTGGAAAGTGTGACAATAGAATTTCATTTCCACTTCCTTTCAGGTATTTGGAGGTCTAAATTGCTGGTAAAGTGCAGGCATCGAGCTGTTGATTCTTTCATCCAGTTGATCTGACCTGACAGGCACACAAACAGAAAAAGAAGAAAATGTTATTTGCAAAATCACTGTTTGTGTTTTTTGTTATGAGCAAGGCCGTACATAAGAATGTTCAGAATCCGTTCATTTAGTCAATTTCTTTCCATTTATGTGAAAGAATGCTGTGACATTCTTCCTCCTTTGTGTAAAGTAGTTGTATTTTTCTTATTGTAATAAAGAAAATATATATTTTTTGGTTTTGAAGGCCAGGCTTTGTTCATTGTTTCATTGATTATTTGCGGTGCACCCTGTGAAGCATTGTTCATCCGTTTGGATTGTCAGTATATGGACTCTGGGTTTGCTGCAAAAGAATTTGAATATGTTTCAAGATCCTGTTGGTTTATAATAATTTTTGAGATCACTGGAATGATATAAAGTTTGGTCGGTCTTGATTCAGAATGAAGTTCGCAACTTCTTGTATATGGTTATACATGAAGGTCTAGGGTTCACAACTTCTTGTATATGGTTATACATGAAGATCTAGTGTTCATTTGGATAAATGAAAATGTGTGTTTTAAAAAAATAATGTTATTTGAAATAAGTAAATTTAAAATTACAATGTGACAGAGACTATTGGAGTTTAATAGTAATATGATTAATAATTTTAATTTTTTATTTTATTTTATTTATGTAATGAGTTATTATTAATTTTAGATATTATTAATGAGTTAATTTTTTTTAAACACTAATTTTATAAGATTATGAGAATCAATCCGTACTATAAGTCGAAAAACATACATAAACAAAAAGAAGAATGCTACAAAAATACAAGGTCGAGGAGAATTTCTTTTGAACTTGTATTTTTTATTAATGGGGTGGTTTTATAAAATAGACTTGGAGTTTTCAAAGAAACAGTAACGGTCTAAAATAAATAATAAAATTAAAATTGTAATTTAGTGTATATAAATCCTTCTGATTTGTATGTGCATCTAATTAAATTAATGTACAATTGGAATTTGGAAGTACAAGATAAAGAAGAATTTGGACGCATATAGAATATTAATATTTTGGGTATTTTATATATATATATATATATATATATATAGACAGAGAGAGAGTATTTTTTTGCGTCATCTATTTCTGTGTTTGGAGGTCGTACCAGTAAGTTGTGCTGCCTTCGTATAGGGTGCAGTAGTGATGGGGGGAAAGCGAAAGAAGAGCGATAGAGAGGGCATCATCGCAGGCGGAGAAGAAGATGTACACAATAACAGGAAGGAGGATGAGAAGAAGAAGAGGGGGCAGCAGTTGCTTCCGTCGATGATAAAGAACAAGGAGAAGAGATCCGCTGTCCATGCGAAGCTCAAGCACCAGAAGAAGCTCGAGAAGCATAAGAAGGCTAAGGCTCGCGACGCTGCCGAGAAGAGAGCTCTTGAGCTCGGTGAGGAGGTCCGTTACCCTCCCCTGCCAATTTCTCTCTCCCTTTAGTGTGTGTGTGTATATATACTGTTACATGCATATAAGAGTAACCCTAACCGATACACTCTTCTGCAGTTTCCTCCCCTTTGCTCCAATAATATTGTTATCATCTACTACAGGACTTAATACAGACAACACAAGCACAGCACTTGAATATATTTGATTTGTAGGGATTCGTGCCTCAAATGGAATTGATTGGCTCTGATAATTTTCTTTTGCTATTTTTTCCCTTGATGCTGCAGCCCCCACCAAAGAAGATCCCGCACACAATCGAGAATACCAGGGAGTTTGACGAGACTGTTTGCAAGCCCGATGACGAAGAGGTTTTTTGCACTTCTAATTTTCTCTTACTACCCACCACATACACGCACACAATCTCATTGCAATGACTTTGTTTGCACATCAATTCTTTACCAAAAGGATGTATCAACAGTAATTGGTCAAAATTTAACTGTTTGATATCTTGTTGAATGTTTATAGCAGAACAAATTTTATTCATTTATTATTAAAAAATCAAGTCATGGAACAGAATATTGGATAGTTAAGAAACAGCAAATCAATAAAAAATGATTGTAGCTGAAATAAACAAGTTGAGATAGACATGCGGTAAGCTAAGAAAAGATAGAATTAAAAAAGGATACGTTTGTGAGATGATAGGAGTAGTAACTATTGGAGATAAATTGAGAGAAAATCGGTTAATGTGATAGTAAAAATAATATGATACTGTGTGGTCTAATTGCGGAAATGTTCTTAAATAGAGTAGCATGATGGGACAAGATCTATGTAGCCGGTCTCAAATAGTTGGGCTAAGGCTTTGTTGAGTTGAATTGAGTTGAGTACTAAACAATCAAGTCAATGAAAATAAAATGTTCAGCCACTCCTTGCAGTTGACTTCCCATTAACTGTTGCTCATTTGCAGCTTTTCGCTGGTAATGATGCGGATGAATTTTGTTCAATTTTGAAGCGTGAGCACACTCCAAAGATACTGATCACCACTTGCCGTTTCAATTCCACTGTATGTCTTCCTTTCCTTGTTCACCACTTGATGTTGTATGATCATTCAATTTAACATGGAAAATATGTTGCATTTTTAATATCTTCTAATATTCAGGGTATTCTTGTGTCTAACCAAAATTTTATGCAAGTTTTTTTCTTGTTTTGTTTTGGAGACGTGTTTAGTTTGTCTTTGGTTTATATACTGCTTAATCTTCAGAGGGGACCTGCTTTTATATCAGAACTACTCTCTGTGATCCCAAATGCTCATTACTACAAGAGAGGAACTTACGACTTGAAAAAGGTGCTGTTTATATTATTCTTCCTCATCTTCTCTTCTCTTTTCCCTTTATTTTTTTTATTGAAAAAAACAATCAGTTATTAGATGATAGGCATAGGGTTAATGTCATACACTACTTTCTTTGTTAAGATAATATCTTAATATTCTTGTAGATTGTAGAATATGCGAAGAACAAGGACTTCACTTCTATCATAGTTGTCCACTCTAACCGTAGAGAACCAGGTTAGTCGTCTGAGGCTTTATAATCTTTACCTCAAAATAAACTCTCAACTTTTCTTTTTATTGAATGAGAATGCAGTGCATTTTTTTTAAAATTTTATGTCTTGTCATTGAAAGTTTTCTAGTTGTTAACTCTGGAGGTTGTTCTGTAGATGCCATCCTAATCATTGGCTTACCAGACGGACCTACTGCCCATTTCAAGCTCTCAAGACTTGTTTTGCGCAAGGATATTAAGGTTTCATGGTTGATGCTTTCTTTTTCCTATTCAACAATATAATTCTCTTTTTCTTTTTAAGCAAATTATTATGCATACAAATGCTTCACTCAAGATAGATTTGCACTTCTTTATTATGTAGAATAAAAAGGAATATTAGGATAATTACACTGGCCTCTCTTGAGGTTTGTGATAAATACATTGCACTCCCTGAAATTGCACTGCACTCCCTTCTTAGAAATTGTCAGAAACAAATGTTAATTTGAGTGTAAAAAGAATTTTATTCCCTTCAATTGTTTATCAAATAAAATAATAAAAATAAAAAATTGGTCAAATGTCAAGAAAAGTAGAAGGATTAATACTTTTTTTTAAAAAATCCTCTATAATATTATCCCTCAAGGGAGTATAGTGTATTTGTCAAAAACTTCTGGAGAAGTCAATGTAATTATCCCTAAAAGTTTAGTGGCAGAGATTTGTGCCTCATCAAACTATTGTGATACCAGCCTTGTTCATTCAATTTTTGTATGATATAATATCATTGCTATTGTACATATAGTTAATAATAGTTATACTTTTTTTAATGTATAAAAGACAATTGCATTGGTTAAATTTGGAATAAAAAACAGCCATCTTCTCCATCTCTGTGTCAGATAGAGTGGGCATGTTAATATTTCATATTCTTTTAACTAATGACTTCTAATATCAAAAAGTTTTCCAAGGCTTTGACTTGACTCTCATATGCATTTTCTACAAACTGATTGTCTTTAATCATATTGGGGTATATGGTCCTCAAAAATGGATTAACAAAAATTCAAAAAATATCATCGTTTTAGGGGGTTTGAACCTTACATAATTATCAATATCGATTGTATTTGAGAAGAAAGGAATTTTTGTATGACCCCTGTTTGTTTGTTTTTTCAATTGGTATTATTGATATTGCTTGCAGAATCATGGAAATCCAACTGGTCACAAGCCTGAGCTAGTGTTAACTAACTTCACGACACGCCTGGGTCATCGTATTGGGAGGTCAGATTCTATTTCTTCCTGTGTTGTACTAAACATGGGCATTTTATTTGAGATGTTTCATCTGAACTATTCGTAATATGACTACATACTACAATCATGCTTCATCATCCATGGGTTTGCACCTGAAATTAGTGCACTTCAGCTTTTGCATTTTATTGATTTTTATCTCTGTTGATTTGTATGATCTTGTCTCTTTATATCTTGCTATCTTTTTCTGATGGTTGTATTTGTTTATCTATATCATCTAGGCTGATACAGTCACTCTTCCCGCAAGATCCAAATTTTCATGGCAGGCGAGTTGCAACCTTCCACAATCAGCGAGATTTTATATTCTTCCGCCATCATCGGTATGTGTCCAATAACTGTCCATTACACTTATGGGATGCTCTATTCTAAGATTTGCATATAGCACAAGGTTCTCAAATAGTGACAATTTGTTATTTTGTTTGAAGTTACATTTTTGAAAGAAAAGAAAGTAAACAGGGGGACTCAAAAGGTAAGAAAGGCAGGGACACAACGGAGGAGAAGAGCTCTCAAGAGAAAGTAGTTGCTCGGCTTCAGGTTTATGTTACCTTATTTTTTTCTTCAAGCTGGCTGGCACATTTTGTTATCACTTGGGAATTCAAGTAACAATAATAAAACCGTATTTTTAACCATGCGAATTACTTTTACCCAACCCATTTTCAACCCGCCTCTTAAATGAGTTGCCCAAATCCACAAATTTTTGGGCGGTTAATATTTGCCCCTCCTACTTATCCATATTCTCTTAAACTGTATCCTTCTATAGAATTTAGAGGATAGCCTTGCTTGTCAAGATATCAATCTTTCAAATATCAGGGATCCTGTTTCCATTTATGGTCCTCAGATTCGAGGGTAATAGAACCTGTTATTACCCTCGAATCTGAGGACCATCAATGGAAACAGGATCCCTGATATTTGAAAGATAGATATCTTGACAAACAAGGCTATCAGTTGGTGGGGAAAAAGATTGAACAGCCTGTAAGGAGGCTTGAGTTTTAATTATTTCTTCCTGAGAAATAAAAGAATTTGATTCACTGCCAGTTTCTTCTGACATAGAAGCAGACTCATTTTTTAAGGTATTAAGATTCAAATCTTTTAACCTTTTGAGTAATTCATTAATAAATTCTTCATTATTTTTGTTGGATAATTTGAATCCAATTATTGGAAGTGGAGGCTTGATATTTGTCTCATGAATTACTTCTTTGGGTTTGATAGTGACCTTTTGGAAATTATTAGTCACTGATTAGAGAGATTCTCCTAATTGGGCTACTGTATCTTCAACTCTAGTTAATTGGTGACCAATAGTTTGAAGGTGTAAATTGGTGTCATTATTTTGCTTATAAACATTATACAAAGAAGAAGTTCCTTCTTTGCCAATGTTTACATAAGCATTTGCTTCTAGGGTAGGGCTAGAAGTCATAGAACCAGATTGCTCTAATTTTAAAGATTCTGGAGGAGGGTGAACAGATCTAATTATTAGACCTTCACCTGTTTGCCGAGATTTGTAATGATCTTCTAAAACCATTAGTCTTATGGCACACTCCATGTCTGTAAAGTGGATTATGTAAAACCACTTAACAAAGGGTATTACCTTTTGACAATGATTGAGATAATTATAGAATTCTTCTTTGAATTCTTGTAATTTTTTTTGATTGAATTTTTGGAAATACCATTTCCTAAATAGAGAATATTTCTCTTGATTGAATTCTGCATTGATCGCTTTACGATCTATGATAAATTTTGTTGTATAATCCATGAAATTTTTTAAGAAATTGTGAAATTCATTTCACTAGTCGTTGGAGATGTTCTCCTTGGATTCTGTTGTTGGTAAATTCCATGAGGAATTTGATTTGGGGAAATTGTTATTCCTTCTAAGTGAATTGACTCAGGAGGAATAGATTCTTGATCATTTTTAGGAAATTTTTCTTCTTCTGTTTCACGTAATTTAAAAGGAGAAACAAAGTGACTAGAAGATGAGAAAGCATGTTGGGAAGATGAAGGGATAGACATTCTTGGAATATAATTTGAAGACAAAGTTCTAGGTAATAATTGCCTAGGTTGTCTTTGAAAGCTGATTGCAACATCACCATATGATGTTTGCATAATTTGATCAAGATTGTTATAGATTACAGGCTAAGGAGGAACAACATTAGGAATTGTCCATGATTCTAGAAAGGTAATTTCTTCCCAATCAATCACCCTAGGATGGGCTATATTGGATGTTAATAAATTAGTCTCTATTAAGACTATTTTTTCCTGTGTACCAACATTTTGGACATTAGGGGTTACGGTATTCATAACCTTATAATAAATCCTATAGATGACTACTATAGTTTCAGATCCAGGAAGGAAATTATATCTTTTGGTCTGAAGTCTTAAATTAATAGCTTCACCTATATTCCTATCTGACAAAGATAAGGTTAAATTAGGGTAAACATTAAAATAGACTGGTCCCTGACATAGGTTAGTTTCTATGGCTCCCATAAGAGAAGGTTTCCAATCTAAACATCTTGCATCACGCAAGGTTGCTTGTAAACAAGCATTCATACCTAATAAGGTTAAGGGTTTGAAAGCAATTTAGACTAACCCTATATGTATGAACTTATATTTGTCCATATGTCTTATTAGATCATGAGGATCTAATAAATTAAGACATTCTTCATGACTATCCAGACTAATTGTCTGTTCCATGGTTTTAATTGCCATGCTACTAGAGAAATTAAACATACCTATACGGTATATGGTCTCGAGTTTAACCTGAGGTATGGTCCATCGATATACAGGAAGCATAAAGTGGAATGTAACTATATGTCGAGTATGTGATCTTATTATACCTGTAGTATATAAGATATTATAATTTCAGTAAGTTATGCTAGTATCTCTTTGCATAACAATCCGGATATAAGCCTTTAACACGTCTGTCAACGATTTACATGGTTACATAAATACCCATACCTTGCCTCATATCCCAGGCCAATGGGTTCAAACTATATGCGACTTTTGGACGTCTCATTAAAGGATTATAACTAGATAATCATGGTTAGAAGTTTCTGATGTGGAGGATCCACTAAGTGGCAATCACAGAGCATATGTTTCTAACATAAGATATGAAAATTATAATAACATTATATAAACTTAAGGTATAAGAAAATACACATAGTCTACATATAATTACATTCACAGTAATTTAAGCCAACATTATGGCTCTGATACCAAATAAATATACGAGAAAACAATATACAGGAAAAATAAATATAAATACCAAACTTCTTATTAAAATACCTTGATAAGGAAACACACAGAAAACAAAATATAAGAAACAAGGAAAAGATAAGATGGGGTATAATAGAGAGGGGGAGAGAAGTGGAATTAGATCTGCCTCAACAAAGGTGAGGTCTGCCCTTTTATAGACACTGTCTGCCTTATTACAGACTACCAGTTGACTGGGAATTACCGGTTTTCTTTATTATTGATCTATGACATAAGAGCTTACATCATACATTATTATTGCCCTATGACATAAGAGTTTACATCATAAACTATTATTACCATAGTGGAATCGTGTGCTAGCTGTTGGTGCAGTCGTGCAGTCCACATGGGTTGATATATTGAGTAGAAATGTTTGTCTTATTTTATTTTTTTTTCCTTTGGCAGATTTTGTAGATTCGGGCTGAGTTGGCTGATTAGATGCCAAATGGATCATGGCGTCCCAGATATCACCAAAAGTTGGTGTGTCCTCAGCTGGATCCTGTGATTCTCCAGCTAAGCATGGAAATTGATTTTGATTATCTCCACTATGATCAGAGGTCACAGACACATCATCTGAGATGTCTATAGAAGGAAAGGTGGAGAAGAATTGGTCCTTCATGGCCTCCATACATTTGATCATTAATTCTTTTTCTCCGATCATGGGAAATTCTTGTCGGATCATATCCTTGAGGGTATCAAATGGATTGATAGGAGTAATGGCTGGTTTTATTACTATCCTTTTAGAGACACTAGCATACTCCTCAATGCGTAATTGAATTTCTTGAACTTTATCCTCAAGGGGATAAGCTTGTCACCATCTGGTATGGAAAGTCTGAGCTAAAATTGAAATATTCAGACTATCATCAAGATAAACAATATCCCATCGCCAGATCCATGGGATGCTGAATTCTGCAAAATAATAAAAAGATGCTTGGCCATCATATTGCTGGATTTCCTTTGATTTAGGATGAAATTGTAACCATGGTAAATATTTTACCTTTAATGATTCTGGAAGAATATCCAGAGAAGGACCAAATTTATCCCACCATTGAAAAATCCAATTGGGCAATATTTGTTCCGATATCTTTTTATTAAGATGAAAAAATCAAGTATGCTTCCTCTTGGGGTTTTGATAATAAAATGTATCTTCCCAAGCATGATGATAATCTCAATAATTAAAATTATGAGATATTCCTTTCAAGGTTAATTGCCTTGATCTATTAGGATCCAAACCCCATTCGTTTGGTCTTAAAATTTTAAGAATATGACATTTGCTATAAGCAATTGGATTTGCTGGTTTTTTATTAGTTTCCAGATGATAGTGGTGTATTTTTACAGAGCCAGTTTTTTTAAGAATGGCTTCTTGAAGATAACGATATTCATTATCAAGAGCAGGATAGCCTTGCTTGTCAAGATATATATCTTTCAAATACTAGGGATCCTGTTTCCATTGATGGTCCTCAGATTCGAGGGTAATAACAGGTTCTATTACCTGTTTTTCTATGAAATGGGGACCTTTAGATTGAAGGGCCTCTTTATTAGACTTTTTAGCATCTTTATTAGATGCTGAAGATCCTGATGAGGAGCCTTGGATTAGCTCCTGTAAATTCTGGATAGATGGCCATTCTGCTAGATAAGATATTATTTCTCTGCCAGATGGTGCTTTGCCTCATCCACGACCTCTATTAGAGGGCCGGCTCATTACCCTGCAAAAATTCAAGGGTTAAGAAGTCAGGGAGAGAATTATTATCTCCTCGAATATATTCAATATTAAAATCAAAAACAGATAATTCCGCTTGCCAGCTGGCAAATATTTGTCGGGAGGATAAATTTTTGACATCTTTTTTAAGGACCTGTTTGGCAGCACTGCAATCAATCCTTAATAAAAATTGTTGATTAAGTAAATCATCTTAAAATTTAATAATACATTTGACAATAGAAAGAATTTCTTTCTTAATTGTAGAATAATAAATTTGAGCATTTTTCCATATGCCCGAAGTGAATCTGACCAATTCATCCTTTCCTGTATTAAGATTAGTTTGTTTCAGGATGCCACCATAACCAATATTAGAGGCATCTGTCTCAACAATTTTAAACCATTGGGGATTGGCAAGAGCCAAACAAGGTAGCTGTTTAACTTTTAATTTGATTCGCCTAACAGCTTCGGTGTGAGCTGTATTCTAGGGACTAGGATCCATTTGGCATCTAATCAGCCAACTTAGCCCAAATTTGCAAAATCTGTCAAAGGAAAAAAAATAAAATAAGACAAACAACTTTTCTACTCAATCTATCAACCCATGTGGACTGCACGACTGCACCAACAGTTAGCACACGATTCCACTATGGTAATAATAGTTTATGATGTAAGTTCTTATGTCATAAGACAATAATAATGGATGATGTAAGCTCTTATGTCATAGATCAATAATAAAGAAAATCGATAATTCCCAGTCAACTAGTAGTCTGTAATAGGGCAGACAGTGTCTATAAAAAGGGCAGACCTCACCCTTGTTGAGGCAGATCTAATTTCCCTTCTCTCCCTCTCTATTATACCCCATCTTATCTTTTCGTTGTTTCTATATTTTGTTTTTTGTGTGTTTCTTTATCAAGGTATTTTAATAAAAAGTTTGGTATTTATATTTATATTTAATTTTCCTAGGTTTATGTTACCTTATTTTTTCCTTCACTCTGGCTGGCACATTTTGTTATCACTTGGGAATTCAAGTGACAATAATAAAACCGTATTTTTAACCATGTGAATTCCTTTTACCCAACCCATTTTCAACCCGCCTCTTAATTGCCCAAATCCACAAATTTTTGGGCGGTTAATATTTGCCCCTCCTACTTATCCATATTCTCACCAAGTGTTTTTATTTCAATTTATTAGTCGTGTAACCAAACAATCCAACTCATATATTTAAAATTCTGACCCTCTCAGAAATTCTCCACAACTCTCTTATCCTTGAACAACAAAATCCCCCACCCGTTTCTCTGGACTGAAATTGAAACGTGCTTGTGGTGAGTTTTTTTTTTCGGGTGTTAGGGTGCATCACATCAACGTGCACCCGATAGGTATGTCAAAAAATGTAAACTAATAGTCTCATGTTCGTTAAATTTAGTGTTCCGGAACACATGTACCATAACGGAAATAACTACGGTATTAGCATTTTCTGGTAACCATGCATCAGCCTTTAAACTTTTGATGGGAGCCCATTTTTGTCAATGAATATGTTTGTGAATGATTTTTTTTCCTATTCCAAACTTGTAGGAGTGTGGTCCTCGTTTCACACTGAAGTTGATTAATCTGCAGCATGGAACATTTGATACAAAAGGCGGGGAATATGAGTGGGTTCACAAGGTGATTTACTCATTACCTATATGTTCTTATATCTTAATAAGATGGAAGTTTCTTACCTTTTGCTTTCTTACCAAACGATTCCCCGTGCATCTAACTCATTTTTTATTTTGCTTTTTTTTTTTTTATTTGTTCTCCCTTTGACTACTAGCCGGAAATGGACACTAGCCGCCGGAGATTTTTCTTGTGAAGTGCTCTCGAATGTTGATCTTAAGTTTCTTGGAAGCCATTTTAAGGGGCAGATAACGAAGTTGGCACCTTGCAACAAGAAGCGAGCTTAGAAATTGTTACCGTTTCTCTCTTGATGTGGCTACACTGCCCCCCTGCCCATGGCCGGCGAGGGGGTTGGTTCTTTCTTTTTCTTATGTGGTGATAATTTGTGATAATCTTTTGACCTTTTTGGGCTGCTTCATATTCAATTAAAAAATTCCTAATTCTTGCAAGTGCGCCCACACAGACACATGTTTTATATCTTCCCATTATGTTTTATTTTTCCTTGTGTTTGTGACGTGTCTCATTTTTTGCATCGTGAATTGCATTGTATACGCTGGGAGCATGCCTTTCTGAGCACATAGAGGCAAATCAAAACAAACACAGCTGCAAAAGCAGCTCCACGTGACACAGATTGTTCCGGGAGGAGAAATTTTTATCAGATAGACAGAGTCCCTACCTATGAAGATCCAACCTAGATTTTCCACCATGGATTTGATTAATATGGTTTTTCCTTTGTTCTCTGCCAACAGTCTGCATATTATCCTTAAACAAAGAGTACCCACGACCAAAAATGTAGTTAGTGACCACCCTCTGTAGGAGACCAGCTTCCCTCCAACAACCAAAACATCTTTCCAACGCACACAAGATGTGCACTCACCAGAAAATGTCGACGACACGAGGGCATCAAAACCTGTATGGTAAGGCAATATAATTGAATCCAGGTACAGGCTTGCGTGCAAAATTCCAGAGATTGTTGATGGCTTGAAGAATACATGCTTGACATCCTGATCAGCTTCATTGTCGAATGCAAGTGCAGAGATTAGAATCAGTTAGAGAATAGCTGGACCAATGCATGAGAAGGGAAACATTGTGTTGATCCTTCGGCCGTTGCCAAGGGCCAAGAGGAATATTGGGAGGGCAAGTGCAGAGTTTGCCTGGTTAGGCAATATATTTCCATTACCATAGAGATTAGGATTGCTAGGTATGAAGCTGTTGTAAACAAAACTTAGAGGATATCCACGGCAGGAGAATAATTTCCAGGGTAAGTGCTGTTGCAACAGTAATGATAAGGACTGTATGTCGAATCCATGGTCTCTTCTACTTGCCATCTAGTACATTGGAAGAATGTTGTGCGGATGATATCTTCCAGGACCCATTCATGTTGAAATGCTGGATTGAGGTTGAGGAGTTGCACATTCATTGTGTTGGTTGCCTTATCATCTCTCCCTGCTGCAACCATTTGTTTCATGAATATGTAAAATGATTCTGCTTTTTGGTCCAATAATAAGAAAATGGCAGTTGAGGAGGGGTTGTTTTAGCTGTAGGTGAATTGATGAAGGAAGACCCACTAATTGTTTCTCAGTTTGCGATTTCAATGTAGGGAGAGAGCACTACGTATCCAGAATAACGTATGGCTTGTTCAATGGTCGTTAGTGTTTTCATGTGTTAGATTGTTGGATCTGAATGTGTCAACTGATTAAAATCAGGTGGTGATTTGTAATCACTTGGTGCAAAACAGCTCAATGAAGAAGGTGTTTGGACAATAAAATTTACAGTGGAAAGCAGAAGATAACTTGGGTGTAAAATTACTGCAATTTGATGTTGAGGTGGTTGGGCACCTTCAGAAAGGGTATCCTGATTAGGTTAAGAGTTCATATCCATATTCAAGGAACACGAAATTAACAGGTTTGAGTTAAGCATAAATAGATTTGAGTCATAAATAAATTGACATGTATAATACTATTAATAAATATGTTGTGTTTGAGTTTTAGTAACGTCATCAATTTAACATGACTTAACACGTGTAATTATAAAATAAAAAAAATTTATGTGTTAAGGTAATTCTTTTTGTTATATAGAATTTTTAATTATAAAAGATGTTTTTATTTTGATTTGATTAATAACTTTTTTATTTAAAAAATAAAAATTAAAATAAATTGGTTAACCGTGTCGACACATGTAACTTGTTTAATAAATTGATTAGATTTGAATTTTAAAATTTGATACGATTAGTTAATATCGTCGAATTAAGATTAACACATTTTTAAATATTTATGCTTTTAACACAACCTAACCACGAGAAGTTACACCTTAAGACCATAACCATTACGTGATATAACAACAACGTACTAATATTCATATTAACACACATTTACGCCCTGTGCGTGTGGAATGTCTTTATGTATAGCATTCTTTAACTTCACTGCAAGCTTTGACGGGTAAAAATACTAAAAAAAAATATTGACTTCAGTAAATTTAGAGAAGCTTTATGTTATGCTCATATGAGGGTCAGACAAAAATTGTGCATCATCGGCTTTTGCAAAATCTCTACAGTTAATTTGTTTTTTTAATCATTCTCATAGAGTTATAAATCAAAATCTCCGCACATAATGTTTTAATCTCATTTTTTAAATTCATTTTATTTAAGATAGAAAGCATCTTTTTTTTTTCGTAAGAAATTTATATAGACATGTCTCTAATGGATAATTTTTGAGTTGAGAAATTCAAGTACAAGATGCAAAGTAAAGAATTGGAGAAAATGAAAAGGAAAAAGGTGAAGAAGATGATTAACAGTTTGTAGAGAAATGGTTTTTCTTTTCTTCAATTGAATTTTCATACATATCTACATCAACTGGTATATATACACCCACTATATACACCCCATTGAACTTATTACAAACAAAACAAACCTAGTACCTAAAACTGATTGTTGAAGTTTCTATTTGACCCGGTTCTGATTGGATACAAACTTGAAACCAGTTTTAGAATTCAACTTTTTCAAAAAAGCATTTGGATACATATGTATTCAAGTTATATCCAAACTCACTTTTCAACTTTTTCATGATCTATCTCTAAAAAAATCTTCAACTATCTTATCATTCGGATCTCTCTCTCTCACCCACCGACACTCTCTCATCCAACTTCAAAGAGAAAAACTATTCCCATTTGTATCTTTCTCACCCAGCGATAGAGTTGAATTGCTGCAAAGCCCTTGAACAGTGTCACCCACCGACTCATTCACGATCTCTCTCTCACACTTTCTCATCCAACTTCAAAGAGAAAATCTATTTTTGATCTCTCTCTCTCACCCAATGATAATCAACACCATCAATCCTTTACATCGCCACGATTCTATCACCCATCGACTCATTCTCTCTGCCCCTTGTTTGCGTTTTCTATCGATTTCTTGGTCCGATTTGAAGATCTCGTTCAACTTGATCTCAACTAGTTTTGCGCAGTGCCCGACCTTCCGATTTGAAGATCTATTCCACCTTGAATTCTCTCACCTACCGACGAAGCCCGAACGCATTTTCTCTCTCAGTTTCGGTGTATAAATTTGAAGATCTCGTTCCAAGATCTCAAATGGTCTTGCGCAGTTCCTTTTATCCGAGATCTAGATCTCGTTCCACCCTTTTCTCGCTCACCCACCAACAAAGCCCCCAGTGATCTTCACCTCTCTGTGAAATTTGGTTAACTCAATTCAAATTTTGCCTATTCATGTTAGTTTATTTTAAAATAACTTGAAATATGTTGGATGCATTTAATATTGACTCGTATAAATTAATATATCATAGGTTACGCAAAAAAAAATTAACCTAAAAATATGTTGAATTTATTTATTTCATAAATTAATTTTAAAAAAACGAATTAAGAGTTATAAAAAAATAATTTAATATTTTATATAATATTAACATACTAATTTATTTATTAAATTATATTAATAAAATTTACAATATGTTCGGACTTCATAAATTATAAGTTAGAGATTGGACTAAATA
This sequence comes from Nyssa sinensis, assembly GCA_008638375.1. Classification (NCBI taxonomy): domain Eukaryota; kingdom Viridiplantae; phylum Streptophyta; class Magnoliopsida; order Cornales; family Nyssaceae; genus Nyssa; species Nyssa sinensis. The sequence goes on from CM018052.1 coordinate 37,506,812, forward strand.
ATATTTTTTATTTTTTGTGTATATAAATCTCAAAAATTTTTATATCCAAACACATTTTTGTAGTTTTCAAAAAAGTAATTACAAAATTTTGAAACACATTTCAGAAATATTTTTTAGAAAATCATATCTGAATCACTATTCAAACGCAATCTAGTATCTAAAACTGATTGTTGAAGTTTTTATTTGAAAATTGAAGTTTCTATTTGAAAAAATGCTTGTAGAGGGTTCCATTGTCCGTTTTTCTGTCTTAGCGAGACCTAATCACACGAGTGCTTCTTCAATCTTCAAGTCAAGTTACGTACTTTCATACATAACACTTCTTTTTCTTTACTTCTCCGATTCTGTTATTTGCAAGATTTGTAAAAATGGTGTTGCTTTATGATTGGTGCTGGCGGATTCTTCTATCTGCAAGACTGTAAAAATAATATTGCTCTGCTGGCGGGGGAGGAGAAGGTATTTCTTGCCGCTCCACAAAAGAGAGATGAACACAATATATAAAATTTTTAGTTTCCTCCAATATTTCATTATTTGTTGCTAGAATAGTAAATAAAAAAGAGCATATAAATAATCTAAATTACTAAAAAAACTGATCCACTGCTTTTAAAAGAGAGTGACATACAAAAAGAATGAAAATAATTGTCACAAAAATTACATAGAAAAAGAGTAAAAATAATTGTCGCACAGATTATGCTTTTTCATGCAAATAGCTCATAAAATCATTCATTACAATATATGTATATTTATATAAAATTTGATTAAAATTTGGCACAACCGATCAAATAGGTAAATAGATACTTATTTATGATCTCAATTTAGCTTTGCTCAAAACTTGATGTGGAATTTTGTTTAGAAATTTTAAAAAGAATTTGACCCAATTTGTAGAATTTTAAAAACCCTTTTAATACCTAAAATTCCAAAGCGAAAGAAGAGCGATAGCGAGAGCATCATCCCAAGCGGAGAAGAAGATGGACATAGTAATAGTGAGGAGGATGAGAAGAAGAAGAGGGGGCAGCAGTTTCTTCCGTCGATGATAAAGAACAAGGAGAAGAGATCTGCCGTCCATGCGAAGCTCAAGCACCAGAAGAAGCTCGAGAAGCATAAGAAGGCCAAGGCTCGCGACGCTGCCAAGAAGAGAGCTCTTGAGCTCGGTGAGGAGGTCCGTTACCCTCCCCTGCCAATTTTTCTCTCCCTTCAGTGTGTGTGTCTCTGAATTGAAGTAATTGAAGTAACTTTAATATTAATATGGTCAAAATTTAACTGTTTGATATCTTGTTGAATGTTTATAGCAGAACAATTATTATTCATCCATTATATCTATATATATATATATCAGTGGTTTTAGGTACTTTCTGTGTGGATGTAGAATTTGATTCCATTGATGTTTATGCATCATGCAATAGTGCATGAAAAAAGTGCCGCTGCTTTGTGTAGTAACCAGGTTACTTTCCTCAATTCTGTTTGGATCATAGTTTGTGATGGCAATAATATTGATGATGAATATTCATGATTTAAATTTGCTTCTGCCAAGAGTATCACTGGCTTTGAAAAAGCAGAGTTTTCTCGCCTATATCTATCCCAACTCCTAAGCAATTCAGGGTCTAGAAATCGACTCCTAGCTATAGAATGATTCAAGATCTCTTCAATAGCTTGATGTAGGAAGAAACTGGAAGTGAAATAGCATTCGAAATATACATCTGCAAGTTAATATTTCAACTCACTGAACTTTGCTTGAACATTGTCCATCCCCCCCGCCTCCCCCCAAAAAAAAAACAAAAATAATAATAACAAAAAAAACAATAGTGATAGTTTTGCAGATTTCAACTTTTCAAAAAAAAGAAGAAGAATAAAATATAATAAAATGGTCGACTATATTTCAGGTTGCAGAGAGTTCCAGAAGAACGCAAGCACTATCTTGACAAAAAGATGACATGGTGGAGTGAAACTTTTTCTCCTGTAAGGGATCTAATGATCATTGGACTGGAAAGCGCTCTTGGTAAGGCACTCGATGCCTTCTAGTTACTAGTTTCTTTTTTATGCAAGTAAGATCTCAGCTCTCTACTCACTAACCTTCAAGTAGTCTTTGAGGCATTCTTGGTTCATTGAAAGCATCAACCTCTTGCGGGTGAATATGACTCTCTTTCCTCCTTCAAATCAAGCGCTGGCCAGAAAATATGGAAAATGAGAGATGAAAGGATGAAAATATCTTTTATTTCATATATTATTATTCCCTTGATAGTTCCCAAGATTTTTGAACATCTCTTGTCTCAAATGTAGTCATCACCCTTTGGAAAATTAAGGTTTAATAGTTTAACTGTTTGTATTGTGAATCCTATGTTAAAGAAAGTAAATTGATGCTGATATGGACAGGATGCGAGAATTTTGTATACCTTGTTCAAGATTTGAGGCTCCTTGGTGCTAATGTTTTATGGTCAAGGATGACTAGATACAATCATCTGGCATTGCATAATGCATATTGTTGGAAAAAAATGGGTTTAGAGCATATTTTTGGCCATCTTTGAGCCTTAATTAAAGTGGGTCCCACACTTTGTTTTAAGTGGGTCCGTATGAAAATATGTTCTCCTCCGTGAGGAGATTAAGAACATATATTGGGTTACTCAAAACCATTAAGAAGTGAATGAGAAATTGCCTCCAAACATCACCACTTAGAAATGGTAACAAAGCTTGTGTCTCACATAGTTTGGGAACAAGACTTGTAAAGAGTTTATATACGCTTACCTTGAAGGAGGGCATGGACCCCAAGGGGCACCCCCGTTTTGTGAAGGGGAGAGGACCTAGCCCAAAACAATTCATTACATATCATCTTCATCTTCATTTGAGAGAGAGTTCTGCGTTAAAGTTCTGGTTCGACAGACAACACATTGGAAGTGCTTGCCTCTGTGTTGGTTTAGATCATTTTATCGCTGGGAGACATACTGCCAAGAACTCGTAAGCACCACTGCGAGGGCCGTAAATTGTCTTAAGGACATTGTGTCCAACACAAGACTTGATCCACTTTCTGCAATTCTCTGTGTTCTGCAAAGTTCCTGTTCTGCTACTATTTATAGGTTTTATTCTTCAATTTAATTTCTGTTTTAATTTACAGATCTGATTGTGTAAAACTGAAACACTGATATACTTTTTCTAACACATACTTTATTCTACGACATCCAATTTGGAGTTTCGTTAGTTCTGTAAATCACACACAAGAACCCTTGATTCAATCACACCTGACAATTTCAATGCATTGGAGATCTGCTCATCCTTCAATTGATCTGTATGACTTATAGTGAATCTGAAGGGAATAAGCAGTTAAGTAAATAGATTATGTGTTTTCAAGTGTTTTGTCGTGTAGTTGGGGACCAAATATATTTGTAAGATAGATTGCAAACACTTTCTAGTCCATTTTCGTGCAAATAGATGATATACAAAAAGTTTTTCTATTTATATGCTTTTGTAAATGGTTTGATAAAATGTTGGATGAATGGTCACAAAACATTCTGAATTTTTTTGTCTCAAGTTCGGATTATGATTAAATGTTGGAGAGCTGTATCCTTTGCATATGTTGATAAAATTTTAGTTAAATGTGTCTTCTGGTTACACAAGTTTCAGAGAAATGTAACAATTCTAGTCCCCAATGAGTTCTAATTTTTTTATGTCATAGATTATCTACTGTCCTGTTCTTTCATGTTTATACCAGGGAGGGCCATAATCTGTATAATGATCAATTTTTCTCCTTTGATTTGAATCCAACATGTAAGTCAAAGTATGCTGTTTATTCTTTAGAGTGCATGTGGAGCCAACTCCAAGTAAAATGGCTCGTTATGACCATTAAAGGTCGCCTTGCAAATTTGCTTTGAGATCACTTCAATAGAGAAGTTTTCAACGGTTAGAAAAAAATTCCGTGCCATTATTCCTAAAGGAGCATAAACCACCTATTTTTTGGATGAAGTTAAAAAAGAATAAAATATATTTAAAATAATTACTAATACTTCACTTTACCTTTTATTTTTTTGTTTTATTGAAGAACCCAGAATTTAGATGTTGACTGTAGAACTCATCCTTCACCCAGTTGTTTTCATACACAAGTATGACGGGACTGTTCTTTGATCTTGCTTTTCATATGCACAGGTTCTGTGTGACCTCTTTTTGTTTTTTGAAGGAGATGAATCTTGTGGATCAGAAAGAGTTTTCATTGTACATATCGAAGGGAAAACTGTAACTTGATGAATCATGCAGTTAGTAATCTCTGTACATCCTGAGGCAGTTAATGGATTCTTATGATTACCATTGTCAAGCTCAATGTCTTGTTTTGCCCTTTCTGATTCCACTGGTGTCAGGGTGTATAAAATAAATGGAGCTGGATCATAATGTAACCATGAAATTATAGGGGTGCAGGGAAGGTTGGTTTGAACCTGGTTGACAAAAAATGATGGTGCTGAATTTCAATAGATACAAGTATATAAAGGTCAGCTTTCCTTCTCATTCTTTCCCTACCCCATTATTTTTAACTATTTGTACAAAAATGCTTTTAGTCATCTTCTGCTTACTTGTTGGGCAGCTTCTGACATTCGGAGAATCTGGTTCATTTGGTAGTTATCCTTCCTCTAATTATACATGTATATCTAGGCAAAGTTTGGGAACTTCAAAACTTGGCTTCTGCTTGAAAACTGAGCGAACCAAATTAGTACAGAAAGATATGCTGTAGGTAATATTATCATGGGTATTTGTATTTGCAACTCAAGAACTTCAAGAATAAATTATTTTGAGAAGAGAAGTGGATTAGCTCTGCTGATTGGGATTTGATTAGGTTAAGAGTTTATGTCTGCTAAGAGTCGAATATAGTGTGTGAAGACAGCCTTAGTCTGTCAGAAAAGTTACAGAATGTGCTGAAGCATATTGTCTCGTTTGCCCCAATAGGCGCTGACTGTTGCTTCTTTAGTCAACCTTTTTTTATGCATTGAGCCCTAGGTTTCAGACCAAGGTTGTTAAAATCGGGATCTTACGTTGGATCGTTTTGAGGGTTCATAGGATCGGATCGAGGGTCGTAAGATCCTACAAAATTCTTAAAAGAAATGGCCAAGTACATATATAAAAGTAAAGAGTTGTTAAAAATCAATAATAAACAAGCCTAAAATAAATAAAATAAAGTATAATATTATGACACCATATAGAAGTATATGTATCTACAATATTTCATTTGTATTTGCTTATAAAATGTAAGTTTTAAAATTTCAAAATAATACAAATTAACATTTTAAATAAATGAACTAAAAAAATTCTCTAATATAAAAAGTTAAATGTAGCAATACTTGTTAAAATTTAGTATTGAATCATTAAATAATCAGGCATTTGTGTGAATTTTTTGTCCACAAAGTGAAAACGATCCTGCTAACGATTCTGTCCGATCCTAATACGATCTTGCTACATGTGCGATTTTATACGATCCGGATCGATTTAGCTATATTGGATCGTACGATCGTACGATCGTACGTTCTTACGATCCGGATCACAATTTTGATCACTATGTTTCAGATCGAGTGTATTGACAATTTGACAGTTAGATATAAAAAAATGGTAGTCGCAGTGCACAAGACTCTCGCCACTAGGATTTGGAGAAGATTAGATTTATGTAGTCTTATTTCTGCAAGCAAAGAGACTGTTTATACTATATTGACGGTTGTAAGTTAAAATTTGCATGGTGGAAAAAGCATAAAAAAGTTAAATGTTAGTATTCTTTTAAGTTTTTCAGGCCAAATATAAACTAGTGCAGCTCATTTCTATTTAAATATATAAAAATATATATACTATTAACATAGTAGTTGTTGTTGTGCTAGACATAATACTTGCAACATCTTCCCGCAGGATGACTTACACTTGCAATTTGCAGTTGGTAGGTCAGCTGAATCTAATCACTTCTTGGGATTATTTAAGCTCACAAATTGTCAGTACAAAAATTTTCATAGGCGTGCATTGACTCTTGGCTGTGAGAAAGACAATGCTGTTTGTTAGCCTCTAAATTTTGGCTTTTTCTATCTTGCAACTTGTGAATAAAAGATTACTTAGGAAATGACTTTGGCTGTTTAGAAGTCAATTTTAGTTTTATGCCTCCAATCTTGGGTGTAAAACTGTATTAAAACTATATTGAATGATCAGCAGTTCCTTGTTTTTTTTGCATATATTGGTTGCATTTTTTATGCCTAATTATTTATGGATTATCTCATATGTGTTGTATCCAGTTTGATTGTAGTTGCCATGTCTTACATATCAATTTTCACAAATCTCTCTCCTTCCCTCTCCCTCCCTCTTAATAAAACCAAAATAAGAGGATAAAATCTATTAATTAAGTAATTGAATTTGAAATGTTTGCAAATTTTCTTCTTACTTACTGGGGATAGGGGTGGGAAAATGGAGGGCAATTTGTTTCTCTAATTTAATGAATAATGAGAAAATAGTACGATTGACAGGCTGAAGTATGAATTCTCCATTTTCACACTTAGTAATCACATTGAATTGAAATCTGCAATCTAATTCTTGGTAATGAGACTTAATAAGGACATCCTTTCGGGTAGAAGAGTTGATTGGATATTTGAGTCTTGGAAATTCTAACAATGAGTATATCGTTATTATTTATGTGGAAGAATATTTAAGTATGGAAAATCGAATTGTATATTAACAACAGCCTCTTGATTGGATGTCATAGACTTCCTTCAAGCAAAATTACTTATTTTGGGTATTTACTGTTCAAGGTTGAAATTAATGAATAATGCATAGTATAAAAATTTGTTCACTGGCTAAAAAAATCTCTTTCTTCACAAATTAATGGGTGGAAATCAAATCCCATTGAATCTGTGCCACCAAACATTTGAATAGGAGTCAAGACTCCTGTTTCTATTCCAATGATCCGTTAATCTTGTGCCCCTCTCTTGAAACCATGCGCCTTGTGTGTGTATAAACTGGCTAATGAAGTTTGTTCAACTTTTTCAATTATTCACAGAAAGTTAATTACCTACATATTCATTTAATCAGAATTGCTGACAGCCGTGGAAACAACTCAAGAATCCTCTGTGTGTGTGTGTGTGTGTGAGAGAGAGAGAGAGAGAGAGAGAGAGAGAGAGAGAGAGAGAGAGAGATTAAACATTACACAATGGTAGAGTAAATAAATAAACAGAAGAATGGAGAAACTTTACAAAACACAATGCTCAGAGCACAAAAGAGGAGGGGGGAGGTAGAACACGAAGTAAATATATTTATCCACTGTTTCACCGAGAAATAAAGTCAATACATAAAAAGGAAAAACATCTTAAAACTCGTTTCCTGCAAATTAGTTCTTAAAAGTATCTGTCCATAAAAGATTAAAAATATATAAAAAAAAAAAAAAATACAAAAAAAAATAAAGATAAAATTGAAACGTAGTCTTTCTAATAGCTAGTAGAGTGGCATCTCTCCAAAAGCATTAATGTGAGAAGTCTTAAAAGGAAGTAAAGGAAATTCACTCATGTCTTGAATTAGACTATCCATATCTGCAAACCCACCTAAGAAACCATCTGATTTCTCACCTCCCCATACCTCTTTGCTTTCCTTCTTTATTTTGTCACCACTCTGCAAAATGTGAATCGCTTCTTGTTTGTCCATGATCTTGCTATGCAATGGACAAATAGTCCTTAATTCTTTGGTTGGAATGCTACTTGTTTTCTTCTTGCCAACTTTTTTTTCAGCAGGTTTTCCAGTGAGCCTTTGGACCAGCTCTCGGAAATTTGCCACATCTGTCTTTATGATTTCTGGGTCAAATATGTGAATTATACGAATGCTTGGCTTTATCTTGGATATTGTATGTGAATCTTTGTGTATGGCTACTTCACATGGAGCTGAAATGGTATCACATGAGTATGGCTTCATTTTCTCTTTGATGGAGGGAGAGAGAGAGAGAGATGTTGGTTGTGTCTGTTGGGAAGGGAGAATGGTTGGCTTAAATAGAGAGGAAATTCTGAATTGAAACGTTTACTTGGAATACTAAAAGTGAAAATGTGGAAAGAAAAACAAGCTGTCTTTTGGAAGCTGCCTTTTCGAAGCAAGGATTGGGTGGATCCTTGTCTCACAGGCTCTCCTTGCACAAGGTATGACTGTACTATCTGTGTTTAGGAGCTATAAATTATTGTTCATTGCATTATGAAAATACATTCCGTCTGTACACACACACACACACACACACACATATATATATATGTTGTATCTAATAAGGATAGACACGTTTTGGTTTGACCTCTTGATATTTACAAAGATAAACATATCATTGCATTTAACAACTGTCATGAATCTGGTTAACTTCTTATAGCATATGAAACAAGCTGACTTTTGTTGCATTTTAATAATGATTGATTTTGTGAGATTAATGTCAAGAATCTTTATTTCTGGTGATGGTTTTATTTCAAGTACTGGTGCTGTATGTCACTCAGCTGTTTAAGTTGGTTCTAAAAGTCCAAATTCTACTCCCAATTTACTGTTCTAAAATAATCAACCAATCATGTCCCAGATCTAAGCAGTGAAAAGTAGGCATTAGGACCTGTTTGGCAACTTTTGTGTTTGTAAAAATTATTCAGTGTTTGACCACTTTTGTCAAACTTTTAAAGTAGATTTTATGTTAGGGGAGTTTCATCAAACACCTGCTTTTTCATATTTGGCTTTAGGATGGAATCCAAAGCATAATTGGACAGAATTTCATACATATGCATGAATATATGTATACTTTGGCAAGGATAAAAATTTTCATCTGCAAGTTGGTGCAGTCCTGAATACAAAAATTCCAGGTAAAAGTAATTTGGGTCCGCCAATGCGTGTGGGATCATTTATTTGTATCTAGGAGTAAGAAAATTTGTTATATCTTACATTTTTCTTCTTCATATGACACTGTTTAAGTTCAGGCTTTCTAAATCAAAACCATTGATCACCCTCTGGTGTTTTGAATAAGTGAACTCATGGCCTGTTGGAAGATTATCAAGTTTGGAAAGATTTAAGGCCAAAAATGACATTTACCAATGTCAAATGAACAACCGATTATTATTAACAATTTAATTGATGTTGATTTTTTTATAAATTAAAAAAAAAATCTAGCTGCGATGAGTCGTCTCTTCACAGAAAGTTTGTGGCCAAGTCCAACCTTGTTTGTTTTTGGATTCTGCCTCTAAGATAGTGGGCTCAGGCCCATTGGACCATAACTGATTGGATGAGGGTTTATAGGATTGGTCCGAGCCTTGCGTTACATTGGATATAGGCATGCGTGAAGCTTTCCGAGGAAGGTGGAAAACAATGGCTTGTTCAATAGAGGATTTAGTAGGGTCTAGTGAAGCTTTCCGAGGAAGGTGGAAAACAATGGCTTGTTCAATAGAGGATTTAGTAGGGTCTAGTCATTTGTACAGCATTTCTCAACAACGTTACTAATCTTTATTGGATTATTTGAGAATTAAGAAGAAACCTAGCTGTGAACAATCATAATTAATTTGGCACTAACCTCCTAATTATCATGTTATTTCTTAATTTTGAGTACCAAAACACTTAAAAAAGTGGTATTTATGTGTTTTGACTTAAGATAAAGAAAGGGATTAGGGATCAATCAGTAATGCTACCCTGTTCAAGAGACTGGTTCAAAAATGTTGTCACATTAATTTTTTTTCCTTCCTGAAGGATAGAAGACACACATGGGGACGAAAGCGAGAGTAGAACGGTAAACTAACATAACCGCCTCACAACAACCTAACTTTTGAAAAAAGGGAAGGGGGGGGGGGGGGGGGTGCCACTCTAGGAAGGGGCCAATTGGGATGGTTTGTTTCTTTATTTTTTAGGGATAGAAGACAACACACATGGATAGGAAAGTAAGTGTGCATAAGGATAAACCTACCTAACCAGCTCAAAAGGGCCTAATGTTTGAAGGAGAGTGAATCCTTAAATATTATTCGCAAATCCAGTAAGGACGACTTGTTTCTTTTCTTTTTTTTCTTAGGGATAGAAGACGCAAAATAAGTAGTGAATAAAATAGTTGGAATAACAATAGTTGTAGCCCATTACAGCAAGTTATTAACCTTAATTTGTAACACCATTGAAAGTGTAATATTGGTTTTTAAGCCAGAGTAATACTAGAGATTTCTAATTTATATTCCCTTCTGTATTTTTTATGCGACACGTCCCTCTATGGTGCTTTTCTAAATTACATCATATGAAATTCAAAAATATCACATAACGACACGACACAACACATTGATGATACAAACTAGAAACCTCTGGCATCTCTTTGCAAAGTGTAGGAGGTCTCTCTCTCTCTCTCTCTCTCTCTCTCTCTCTCTCTATATATATATATATATATATATATATAAGAATTGATCTTTTCCATCTCTTACAATGACCTAATCTTAACTTTTATAGTAGTGTTCCTGGGATTTTTAATATATAAGCCAAACAGATAAACAAGAAAATAAGAAAAAGAATGAGTTGTTTGTATTATGTTTGATAATCTAAAACAGTTTACATGGAAGCCTATTTATATATGGAAATATGTTATATTTTAATGATGTGCAAATGTTAAATATAATAAATTTTTTTATTATTAAATACATGATGATAAAATTCACTTGCATTAATCATAGTAAGTTTTTCCATTGAAAAAATCTATTATGTTTAACATTTTACTTGGGTTGTACACATGAAAACAGAATATCACACATCATGCCGCATTATATAACTAGCCTAGTCCAATTATAAGAGTTAGGGGTGATTAGGTTGGTGTACATTCTTGTCGAAGAGGACCCGAAGCACTCCAAGAAGTGTCGGGTGGTCCACGTGGCTATTGGAATATTCGGCCGACACTGGGAAAAAAACAAATATTCCCAACGTGGTGCTTATCCTTTTTTGATTGATAAAGACATTCCAGAAATGGACACCATGATTTGTTAGATAACTTTATTTTATTAAAAAAAAATTAATATGGAATATAATGTTACTTCATACTTGGGTGATTCAGCAAATTGATATGTCAATCTATTGGCCAAATATTGAATTTACAAGAACTTCAAATTCTGAAAAAACTATATCTATATATATATATATGGATACACGTACTATTATACCTAATTAAGATTCAAATAGTAAAAGATTGCAAGCCTAAAATTAACAGACACGTGGAAAAAAGTACATCTCCAAGTTAGATGATAAATTCAAAAGAGCCTAAGACGTGTGATCATGGACAGTTGAGTCTTCTTGGGTAGTCGACTTCGAGTCCTTGGAGGACGGAGATGCCTCGCCACCAGCAGGCATGTCGGCAAGAGCGGCAAGCATCCGGCGGATACTAACGGAGCGAGCTGGTTTGATGCTGAGAGACCTCGTCTGGTCCTTGGAGAAGATGTTGGATGACTTTGAAAGGATGAAATAAACCAGAGCCTGGACTAGAACAAACATGCCCACCTTCATCAACATGTCTGCTAAGCTGCCGCTTTCCATCGCCATGTTTACGAGCATGATGACTATTGGTAGTCGGACGGATGGGAGCTAAGAAAGGAGTCTTGAGTTTGTTGAGAGAGAGAGAGAGAATTCTAAATAAAACACTTGGACGGAAGGGATAAGCAAGTCTCGTGCAATGATCCCATGTTTATATAGCGGAAAGAAAATGGGTACAGGTGGAAAGCCGACCTCATTGACTTGTCGCCTCCAAGACGCATGGATTTCACGAGTTACTATTTGCCCTGAAAATTCACAAAAAAAAAAAAGGGAATTCACATGTTAGCCAGTCAAATGGTTACACGTTTAGCCATAGAAAAATAAAATAAAAATAATGCGTCGGTAACACACATAATCAACTAAAGGTTTTTTCTTTTTTTTTTTTTTTGTGGATATGAATTATTTTATAGAACCAAATAATTCCAGAATTATTTGACGATACTTGCCCAAGACGACCAGTATTCTGTTCCCAAACAGAAATGAAGGGATTCCAGAGTGTTGCTTCTACGGCAGATCTGCACTTTCATGCAAGGTAAAAAAAAAAAAAAAAGAAGCCACGTAGGTCTCATATGAATACTAAGATGGCAACGACAGTATTACTGTATGACAGTACCCCCGATTTTTTTCCTTACAAGCAATGGCGCCACATCATTTGTGATAGCTTTTTAACAATCCCTCCCGTATGGGAAACGGATCAATTAACAACATAATAAATTATCATGAATCATGAATGCACACTACCTAAATTTAACACTCAACTCTCTATCCATCCCTTTCATGCATGAATGGATATGTTTGTTCATTTATGATACAGAACACTAAATAAATTCTCATCTAGAACACACCACACCCACCTCCTCGAGTTCATCATGCAGGAATGACAACCTATGCACGTGCTCAACATATACACAATCTAAGCAATTTCAACAAGATTGCAAAAGCAAATACACAGCAGTCTCTTTTGTGAATATTTTACTACATAATAAACATGTGTTTCTTTTCTATCTTTTTCCTTTTTGGGTATTTTGAGAAAGAAAGACATTGGAGCTCTAAGTCATGATCTACGTTACGCCAACCTGAATACACATTGTTGTAATATAGTTTTTAGTCATCTCAATATTATCATTGATCCAAGACAAAATTACCATAAAGAAAAAGTGATGAACTGATTCAACTAAACAGAAGACAGCTCATCCCAATTATTATAAAATGAAAGTAAACGTCAAAAGAAAAGACTTAAAAAAACTTTATCCAGATAGAAAATTCAAAAAACTTTAGAAACTTCTTCAATGTAATACTAAGATGTCAATACTGTATAATTTTTCATTTTTTTCCGTAAATAATGTTGATGCTATGTTTTTTCTGTATTTCTCTTAGCTTTACAGGGAACTTGAAAAGAATGGCTAAGAAGGAAAGAAGATATAAGATTTTGAAGTTCAACTAATGAAATATAGGGTGAGAGAATCCAATCAAATAACATCATTAACAAGGTTCCCTCCGTAGTCCATATCAACTTAAACCAAGCATTAATGACCATATCTTCTGTAATTCAAATTTTCAATCATAGAGAGGATCAAATAATTAGAGAAAAGTAAAGGAAATTATAGAGAGAGAGAGAGAGAGAGAACCATGTCTAGATTTTCCCTAAATGATATTTTCCCACAAAATGACAAAAGGAAAAAATATTTTTTTTTTTTTTCACAATAATCAATGATTAAGCTCCCCCAGAAAAATAAGCCAAGTAATTATACGCAAAGGACGCAAAAATCCCAATAATAGAGACATGCACTTATCACCACCATAAGAACTACAATGTCCTGCCTACAGTCGAAATATTTTTTATGTAGGGCATTTGGATCCACTTCGAGAGGGAGGAATATTTAACAATAAATACACACTAGAAAAGAAATAAATAATGGTATGACATAAATGATAGTAGTTGTGATTATCAATGAAGTTGAACTTGCAAAACAAAACAAAACAATAGAAAATATCCTACAGAGTTTCCACATTTACATGTCATAATGCTCAATTCCATATTAAACAAAGAGCTTTTGTAGCTTAACATGCATATTCTGGTAGATAACAATACTTTGTTAATACCACATATTTTAATAGTCAAGATACTAATATCCAATTCCCTAATGACAATAATAGAGCCTATTATTCTCCAACACCACAACAATAATTAGTTGAACCATAGGGTGAGGGAATCCAATCAAAGAACATCCTGCACAAGGTTCCCTCCATAGTCCATATCAGCTTAAACCAGGAAATAATGACAATATCTTCTGTAATTCAATTTTTCAATCATAGAGAGGATCAAATAATTAATGAGAACGAAATGAAATGGTAGACAGAGAGAGAACCATGTCTAAATTTTCCCTAAATGATATTTTCCCACAAAATGACCAAGGGTAAAAAAAAAAGAAGAGAAGAGTTTTTCACAAAAAACAATGACTAAGCACCCCCCCCCCCCCCCGGGGCGAAAAATAAGCCAAGTAATATGCGCAAAGGACGCAAAAATCCCAATAATAGAGACATATGCACTTATCACCATCATAAAAATTACATTGTCCTTGCCTACAGTCAAATTATATTTGATTTAGGGCATTTGGATCCACTTACAGGGGGAGGAATATTTAACAATAAATACACACTAGAAAATAAATATATAATGGTGTGATGCAAATGACAGTTGTGATTATCAATGAAGTTGAACTTGCAAAACATAACAATTGAAAATATCCTACAAAGTTTCCACATTTACATGTAATAATGCTCAATTCCATATTATACAAAGTTGCTTTTGTAGCTTAACATGCACATTCTGGTTGATAACGATACTTTGTTAATACCACATATTGCAATCGTCAAGATACTAATATCCAATTCCCTAATGACAATAATAGAGCCTATTATTCTCAAAACACCACAACATTAATTTACATGCCCACCCCTATAAAATATATATAACAAGAACTCAACATCAACTACAATGCAGAATGTTGAATCGATAAGACAAATCATCTGATTTTAAGGAACACTATTATTTGATTATCTTATTCATAAGAGCATCCAATGCAACGGCACAATCAGTCTTTGCAAAATGTGGGTAACACTACTCACCATTTACCTCTCCCAAATCCCACCAAGTGAGAACCTGAGAGCCGTGTGCACTGGATATGATCTTTTTCAAGTTTATTAAATATTAGGTAGATTGCACTGACCTCTCCCCTAAGATTTATCGATATTACACATGCTTCCCTTATGGTCTAAGAAATTATACCAACATCCCATCTGTTTTAATGTCAATAACAAAAACCTCCCCTCCGTGAGTCAGCCATAAATTGACCAAACGGAATATGCTGACATCATTACACATTTTTTTAAAATACCGACTTTACCCTTGTGGAACTCAAACCCAAACACTAAAATTTCCCCAATTAAGGAGAGACCTCAAATTCAACACTTCAAGTTCAAACGGATTACACCACCATCACCACAAGTAGAAAAGTAGCTTCGCATTTCATTCTTGGTTCTGCCATCACCGTAGCTTGTGCGCTCTGGGTTAGAGAGACCTCAAATTCACC
Source organism: Nyssa sinensis (assembly GCA_008638375.1). Classification (NCBI taxonomy): domain Eukaryota; kingdom Viridiplantae; phylum Streptophyta; class Magnoliopsida; order Cornales; family Nyssaceae; genus Nyssa; species Nyssa sinensis. The sequence continues at coordinate 37,521,886 of CM018052.1, forward strand.
ACTTCCCTTTTGTTGCCTCGTTTCTTGAATCTTACCACACGGCCTTCCAGCATTTGATTTCCCCAGCAACTTCTTGCTTACTGTACTTATAGTGAACAAGAGGATTACAACGATAGCTTCAACAGTCTGTTGGAGAAGAACACCTTTGACCACAGTGCAAACACAGTACAGATGTTATAGGATTTCACATTCCATGCGAGGAAACAATTGGATTTAGGAAGCCATCTGCAAACGTTACATGAATTCCATTCCTTTTGTTGATTTTGAGAAGGCAAAGATAGTTGTTGATGTGGTTGTCAAAAACCCAAATAGCATTCTGATTCCACTTTGAAAGTGATGGAATGAAACTAGTTTCTGGATTAATCCCTAATGGTTGCAAGAATTGAATCATGTGTCATATTGGATGAGAATTGGGGATGATGATGATCTAAGAAGCACGAATACGGACACGGGACACGGGACATGGATAGACACAACATGTAGATACGTCATTTCTAAAAAAGTTAGAACACAGACATGTTAAAGATACATTGAATATATATAAATTTTTTATATGACCATATAATAAAAACGTAACGTTATTTTAATTAAAACTGACATAAAACACACAAAGCACAAATATATTATCAAGATATTAAAATGACAAAGTCATTAAATAAAAATTTAAGAACTTTTTCATTTAATCATCAACAGTCATGATTCAAGTTCCAAACAAATTTACTAACTATTAGATGGAACATATATATGTATCTGTATGTATGTATACACACACACACACACACACACACATATAACCAAAAAAAGAATCAAGGAGAAGAGGAGAAAAGAGGAAAGAATCCAAAAACAGAAGAAAAAAAAGTAGAAAATGTGTGCATCTGAAATTTAGAAGGAAAAAAAATGGACACTTTTTTCGCGTGTCTGAGAAGTGTCCAAAGAGTGTTGGTGTCTGACACGTGTTTGACATGGACACGTAAACCAAAATAGAGTATTTGTATTTCATAGATGATGATGTTAAAAAAGAAGGGGATTGTATAAATAGATTATCGGATTTTGTAATTTACCTGTGGAGGGGATTAAGAAAGAAACCAACCTTTTACCCCTATTCATCACTTACGGGTGATTGGTTCACCAATCTAAGTTAACCTAACTACTGACTAGCCCTCATCATCTGAGGTTCCTATATATGTATATATATATATATATATGGTCATGGTTGTAAATGTGAAAAGACATCTCATTGATAAATTTAAGTGTTGTTAAATGTCTAATGGGTTATGCTCTGACGAGTAATGTTTTAAAAATCGGACTAGATTAGACTGACCGGTTTGGAATGTAAAACCTGTGAACCGGATCATAATTCGGTCATTTTGATATCCCAACACCGTTTCTAATATAAAACCGCTCTATTTATTAAAAACTGTTCAACAAATGGTTCAGTCAAACCATTCTCAGCTCAAAAGAACCGTTCGGGCCAAAAGCACCATAAAGTAATAGTTGGAATAAAAACTTTTTGAACTATTTTGCATTGAATGCACTGCATTGAAAGGCATGCTTAATATATAATATATATTAAATTTAAGAGAAGGAAATCTAAATGGAGTCTTTTAAAGACACTCTTATTTCCTTTGGCCATTTGCTTCTTATTCAATGTGGGATAATAGGAGAAGGTATCCACTAGAAAAGGAATACGATGTTTTAGAAGCACATACTTCCTCTACTTTTCTCTTATATATCCGATGTGGGATTAGAAAGAGAGTAACACTCCCTCTTATATAATTTATTTTAGTCTTCAGATTCGTTGGGTCCAACGTCATTGTGTTAATGTTGTTTTAATATTCTTCCAAATTTGAAATATTGACTTAACATTGTTGTGTTAAATTGTTTTATTATCCCTCCACTTTTGAAATATAATTTTAATACAACTTTTGTAATATTGTTCCATTGTTTTAAACATTATTAAATTATTTTGAATATTTTTGTGTTTTGTTATTCTAAATACTTTTAGGTTTAGTAAAGTGAATAATAAATTTTTAAAAACTTTGGAATTTTATTATTTTTTAATGTTGTATATTATTAAGTTTAATAATAAATATATTTATGACGTAATTATGATGTCACTGTCTAATTCCCGTTAATTCAACAGTTGAACCGATGACCTATGACCCAATCTTTTTTCAAGATCACAAACATTGTTGGCCAGTTAATTTAGAATACATTACCATTCAAATGTTTTTTTTAATTTTTACGATCTTTTAGATTACAGAAACATGTTTCAGCAGGGTTGATTAACTGGAAATGGAATACACACTCAGAATACATTACTACTCATATTTCATGTGTTTATAAATCTGCTTTGTCTAGTTACTCTCCTCTCTAGCGTGTCCGTATTTCTTGAAATAATGGAATACAAGAAACATACATATAGCAGCCCTGTGAGAATATAAACACGAGCAGTAGAAAAAGGGTAGATGGATATTATTCTAGAGAGAGGACAGAGAAAAGAGATCAATTTTTTATTGAGTTAATAATTGAAAGGTCCCCCAAAACAAGTGTTTGAAACCCTTAAAATCCTGAGGTTTTAAATTGTCTGAGCCCAAATCCAAAGTTATGACGCTGTTAAATTTTTTTAAAATGACAAATTTGTCCTCTTTTCTCAAATCAAACTCACCCCTTCCTTCGAAACCAATTCGCCATCATCGTCGGACATCTAAAATTTCTTCTCTGCAACTACAGTTGAATGAGACAACTTCCAACATCAAATGCCTCGAAAAGAAACTGAATTCGAGCAAATTGTTCTCCATTCTCAATAGCATACGGCCGTCTGATTCAAATCCAAAAGATTCATCACAGTCCTGCATAACGTTGTGAGATCTATAAGGAGCTTCGTCAAATTGACGATCCGTGAATTGGAGTCCGTTTAGTGGGTTTTCTCACATAAGGCGGCGTATGACAGTCAATGGCAGAAGGCGCCTTTTCTCGAATGGAGTTGGATTCTTTCATTGCTTAGTGCTAACATCACCAGGTAGATTTATTTGTGACAAAAGTCTGGGACCGGATATGTTTTTGATAATTGTGCAGAGCATATCCCACGATAATATTTACAAAATGAAATCTTACCCTAGGATAATTGCTATGAGATAAGAACCTAGTTAAGATTCAGCTCTTCATTCCATTAGATACATCCGAACCTTTGCAAAAATGAAATTTCAAAACTTTAGGAAAAAGAAAAGACAAAGCAAGACGGAAGTACTAAGTTATCACTGGTGAGGTTGGGTTTCAGAAAGGGTGATGATGGCTTTGATCGGCTGAAGCATTGGGAATATGATTGACCTTAAGGTGAGGGTTTGGCCTCACGAATCAGTGAACGATTGATTAGCAGCGTCAGAGGAGGAATAGATGAAGGATTTGAAGGAAGATATTGAGGTTTTTTGTCCCAATTCACTTAAGACGGACAGAAATTTCTATTGCTGGTTGTAAAATTTTTTTTTTTAGTTGTGTATTCCTCCCCTCTTTTTACCTTGTTTCCTCTTTTAATCTTGGGCATGGCCCTGTGTACAGTTTCTTTTTGTTGTTGTTAATACAATTATACATCACAAAAATATTTTTTCATTTGTTTAGACTAGACGAATTATGCGGATTTCTCTTCTCTGTTCGGAGAAATTTCTCAGTTATGTGGATAGAGAAATTTCTCTATTCAGTGGGACTGATTGCACATCTCAAATTTTGAATTTTTTTTCTCGAGAATTTCATATTCAATTTTGGATCTTTTTTTTTTGATAAGTCATTCAATTTGGATCTTGTTTGATGTATCTCACATTTTAGAGTCCAAATATATAATTTTTATAAAAAAAAAAAAACATTTATATATTGCAAATTATTTAATTTTGAAGTATACAAAAAAAAAAGTGATGACATGGAAGTGGAGTTGGGAAGGAAGACTTGTCTCACCGTGTTTTTTTAACCGGAGTATTTTTGTCATCAAAATAGTGAAAGATTTTTTGGGTTCCAGTGTTTTGGGTTGGACCTTAACTTAATTAAGTACTTTATGAGAAGCCTATTACCGAATCTCCCTTTTTATTTTAATTTATTTGAATTTAACAATTAAAAAATAATTTAACATATAAAGGTAACAAGGTAAATATAGTCAATTCATCAACACGGTCAAGAGACAAACTTGTTATTTCTCAAACTACATAGGTATGTGTGTAATATCGACAAACCTCATGAGAGGTCAACGTAATTTACCTTAAATATTATGTCAGAATTGCAAGCTCTTTAAAGTCTATTGTTTCTTTCTTGTCATGGAACAAAATAATAGAAATCCTAATAAAATTTCTTATTTATTTTCCATAAAATTGGAAAGCATAGAACATGCAAAATCGTGAGGTTAAATAGCATATATAACGCAAGCAATTAAATTTCGAATCCATATGGAATCTAGCGTAAGATTGTTAAAACTTATATTTCGTATCTCCTATATAACTTAGTTTCACAAAAGCCCATGCTACAAATACCTTACTTGATAAAGACTAACCCTTCTAATTATCATTGGTTATTTCCAAAGTTGTTAAAATTGGGATCCTATGTTGGATCGTTTTGGGGTTCATAGGATCGGATCGTAAACTCGGATCGAGGATCGTAAGATCCTACAAAATTCTTTAAAAAATGACCATATATATGTATGTGTGTGTAAAAATAAAAAGTTGTTAAAAATCAATAGTAAATAAATAAATGATGTAAAATATTGAGATACCATATGAAAGTGTGTGTATTTACAATTTTCTATTCGTATTTGTTTATAAAATGTGAGTTTTATAATTCCAAAATACCACAAATTAACATTTTAAATAAATAAACTAAAAAAAAAATTCTCTAAATAACTAGCTAAATGTAGCAATACTTATCAAAATTTAATGTTGAATCATTAAATAATCAAATAATTTGGGTGATTTTAGTTTAGCAAGAGAAACGATTCTACCACCATCCTATGACAATCCTACAACGATCTTGTAACTGATACGATTTTCATACCATTTAGATCGATTTGGACATTTGGATTGTAAGATTGTACGATTCGGATTGCGATTTTGATAACTATGGTAATTTCTTCAAGGGCTTCCTTTTTGTTTGGGGCGAGTGTGTGTTTGGCAAAAACCTTAGCCCTAGTAGAAGAAATAGTGACGTAGTCGATATCTAGATTGAGATATCAAGTATAAACTCCCCATGATGTTCAAATGCAGGGAGAATTTCTCTTTGCTAACTTCTTCACCAAAACATAAAAAATAGTCAATAATGATGTCTTTTGGTTGCTCGTTACCATTTACTATCTTAATCCACACATTAAGCTTGATTTTTTTCATATTCATTTTATTGTATTGTTTAAGTTATGCAGATCCTTAACTCAAGGTAATCTTAATTATACCTTGAACACCATATCCATACACACCGTTCAAAATTTTCAAAATAAGGAACAAAAGGAAGTAGTTTTGGAAGCTTATCCATATAGTGAAACTTATCTCACATAAGAAATGAGAGAAAAGTCAAAGGATATATAACCTCATGTGGTAGAAGCCTTTACTTCCTGGCAAATAGGCTACACCATGGAGTTGGGTCAACCCAAGATGGTGCAAGCAGGTGACGTGGTGCTAAGGCTATGTTGCTACATAATAGCGCACTTTGAAACTCACTTTAAATTTCATGACCCATTACAATTGAACAAACACCCGTTTAAATGAGTGGGTGTAATCCGTCACAACATTCAAATAAACAGTTACCAGTTCAAATGAATGATCACATGATCAAGTTCAAGTACCTGTTCAAATGAAAAGGCACTTGTTGAGACATACTTGTTCAAATAAAAAGGAACATATTCAGATAAAGCCACTAAACACTATATATAACTGTCATGCCCGCGATCCTAAACCTGTTCAGATAGAGCCACTTAACACTATATATAACTATCACGCCCTCAATCCTGGGTCATGTGAAATCGGGATTCGTGACTGGCCACCAAGACTTTTTCAAATACGAACACAGTCTAAACACTCAATTGTAGCGAAAATTTTAACACAACCAAAATTTAATTCTCATACATAACTTCAACGGAATACATTTTTCAAAAATCCTTGCACACTATTTTTCATAAATCCTTACACATAATTCAACACCCTTATAGAGTCTATATAAAAAACAGCTCTTAATTATTTTTTCCTTCCTTTCTTCAAACTTGCATCCTTTAATGTCGTGACTGTCTAATATTCACCTGAAATGTTAAATTGAGTAATGAACTCGACAACCCAGTAAAAATCACATGACATGCCAAGAGTTTGAAAATCAATTATAATTTAAAAACTAATACATACTATATAAGGAACAATGTAAATCAATTCTAATAAAAAAAAGCTCTTAATTATTTTTTCCTTCCTTTCTTCAAACTTGAATCCTTTAATGTCGTGATTGTCTAATATTCACCTGAAATGTTAAATTAAGTAATGAACTCGACAACCCAGTAAAAATCACATGACATGCCAAGAGTTTGAAAATCAATTATAATTTAAAAACTAATACATACTATATAAGGAACAATGTAAATCAATTCTAATAAAAAACAGCTCTTAATTATTTTTTCCTTCCTTTCTTCAAACTTGCATCCTTTAATGTCGTGATTGTCTAATATTCACCTGAAATGTTAAATTAAGTAATGAACTTGACAACCCAGTAAAAATCACATGACATGCCAAGAGTTTGAAAAACAATTATAATTTAAAAACTAATACATACTATATAAGGAACAATGTAAATCAATTGTAATAAATACCTCATTAAAAATACAAAGAATATATGAATAAATATCATTATGGTTCAAATATAAATTATATATCTAAATTTAAGAATTAAATATCTGAATTTAATACGAGGAAGAGTGACATCATTCCAGTTGGACAGATAAAGGGGGTTGAGGAGTTGGTTCAAGGTATTGGTTGTCGTATGGTTTCCTTGCCTTCCATGTACTTGGGACTTGCGTTGGGAGCTTCCTCGACATTTGCAACTCTATGGAATGCAGTTATTGAGAGGCTTTAGACGAGGCTTGCTAGGTGAAAGAAACAATATTTATACAAGGGGGAGGATAGCCCACCACACTTGAGAACCTTCCTACTTATAGTCTTTATTTTTTATACCAGCTAAAGTGGAAAAGAAGTTGGAAAAGATTTAGCAGAGTTTTTTGGAGATGGGAAGAAGGGAGAAATGAAGATTCACCTTGTGAGCTAGGAGAAGACTAAAAGATCAAAGGAAGAAGGTGGGTTGGGGTTTAAGGACATGAAGGTGATCAATAAAGCCTTGTTGGGGAAGTGGTATTGGAGATGGAGGGTCACTCTTTATGGAAGGATGTTCTACCAAATATGGGTGTGAGGGGGTCGAGGAAGGCTTACGGGTGTAGCATTTAGAGAGCTACTTAAAAAGGGTCGTGTACTTTGTTTAGAGGTTGGAAGGGGCACGAGACTGAATTTCTACGAGGACCCTTGGGGTTGTGATATTCCTCTAATGGAGAACTTCCCATCCTCGTACAACATAACCTCCAACAAAGAAGCTTTGGTGGGGGATTTTGAGATGATGGTGGAGGGAAAGCGGGTGTGGAGTCATTGTTTTAGGAGGAGAAACTTTTATGATTGGGAGTTAGCGGAGGTGGGAGATTTAATTAAGTAGTTAGAACGGTAGAGTTTGCATAACGAAAGGGACAAGAAGACGATTTCGAAGTTGAGTAGTAATAAAAAGTTTTCGGTGCACTCATTCAATAAAACATTTGGTGGGTCAAAGAGACATTCCATTTTCATGGCAACTTATTTGGAAGTCAAAGATTCAAAAGAAAAGAGCGTTTGTTGGTTGGCCGGCAGCTTGGGGTGTTATTCTAATGGCAGATAACTTAAAAAAGAGAGGTTGTCATATCCAAGTAGATGTTATATGTGCAAGGAGGTGGAAGAACAATGGATCATCTTCTTGTGCACTACAAGGTGTGCAAGGGATGCATGGAGTTTGGTGTTCCCCCTTTTTCGATGTAGTTGGGCGATGTCGGCGACAGTCCGAGATGTTTTGCTTGGATGGAGGTGCAGCCACTTTCGGAAGAAGCCTGCTAGAAAGATTGCCCCTCTTGGTCTTTTGTGGAGCATTTGGAGGTAAAGGAGCATGAGGGATTTTTATGATGAGGAATTATCGATTTAGAAGTTTAAAGAGTCTTTTTTGAGAATGTTTTATTTTTGGATAAAAGAAGAATTCCCATTGTTACTTTTTTGGGAGATCTAAAACGTAAATTTTTGTGGCCTATACCCTTTTTTGTACATGGGTTTGCCCCCCTTGGGTATCTTGTCAAAATAATACACTTTCACCGATTAAAAAAAATATAATTCAAATCTCCAATTCCAAACATAAGTCAACCTTCAAAGTTCAGATTTCCAAATAGAATTTAAACTTCAAATTTCAAATATACCCAAAGGCGCGAGTCTAGATAGTCCTGCTTCTATGGCCAACAAATTTCAATCCCTGCCGACTAGGATCAGATTTCAAAGAACTAATTCGAATATTCCATTACGTGTGGCTCACCACTAATATACCCCGTGACTAGGGTCCAGACAAAGCAAAAATCTAATCGACAATAACCAATCATAGAAGTATTTGGACAAAAGATAAAATCATAAATTTGTTCGAATGACACAAATATCACAAAATTGATTCTAACTTCAAATAATAATTAAATACAAATCTAATGAGCAAATATCTTATAATTTTCAACTTATCAAAAAAAATATCGTATAATTTTCAAATCACCACACATTTATATAATTTCCAAATCAAGTCAAAAATTCAAATAATAAGTCAATGCTAGTCAGCCTAGTCTATTTATTGAACAAAGTTTTTTATCTTATATTTTCAAATAAGACAGAACAGATTTTCAAACAAAAACAATCATACTGAAATCAAATAATTTCAATAATTTTACAATCATGTTTTTCCAAAATCTACAATAAGTAAATATATAATGAAAATCTTCTTAACATGGCAAAAGGCATCACCTTAATTTCATACACATATGTTCAACCCTTGGTTGGAAATCTTTATCCAACGCACAATTTCGAGCTCAATTTGGCAAAATTTTTAATTTTTCATTAATTTCTTCTCTTCCTTTCCTCCTCCTCCTCCTCCTCTCTCTCTCTCTCTCTCTCTCTCTCTCTCTCTACTATACCTTTTTTTCTTTTCCCCTCTTCTTACTTTAATATACCCATAAGTCACATTTATATGTAGTAGTCCAGTCCACTGCCATTTGTTCTCTTTCTTATAATTTTTTTCTTTTTTTTTTTCAATCATGCGGCCCAAGTCATGATAACCTCTCTTGCAAAGATTCTCCACAGCCAAACTAACATCCCAAGCCGCTGACCAAGCAAAAAACGATGCTTTGAGGGGAACTTCAGATCTCCAAATCAACTTCCATGGAAACTCCATCACCCTCCTCACCAATTCTCTATAAAAATATTAAATTGTGAATTTTTTGGAATTACTCACCTTCCAAACCAACCCATCCTCCGTTCCCCCATCCTTCCAAATGATACTTAATATAGTGATTTCTTTTCTATTATTTTCTTTTGATAGGCACTATAGTAATTTCTTATCTATAGCAAAATCCTTCGGCTTGATGTGGGTGGGATAGAAACCTTTGCTAAAATGCCCCCCGTACCTCAGTAGATAAAATACATTACGCAGTCCGTTTAGCAATTGGCGACTTACCAATCTTGATCCATAGTAGACCATACCTCAAAAGCACTAAACAAAAAACTGATATAAATATTTTACAAAACAATATAGCATATTATGATTTAGACATAAATTATCAAATAGTTTTAATAAATTTCATTAAAAGTGTTTGAAGCACATTATTTCAAGCCATTTAACGAACATGAGAGCACTTGAACTGAAAATCTCTAATTTTCAAAGGCTATATAATGCATGGGCATGACTAAACTAATATATTCTTTTATATATTTATCTGCCAAAAAAGGTAATCACATTTATGTGGAATTGAATTCCATAGTAATCGGCTTTGCAAAGAAGGATGTTACAAAAAAGAATCAATTTTCTAATGTAGGAGTGCTCTATAATGTTTTCCCCATTCCAAACATTTAAGGTTACACGTCAAGGTTATGAATCGTGATTGAGTCCTCACCTTAGCAAGCTGTTTATTTCCCTCTGGAGAGCTTTCACAGCAGTACCTCATGTCCCTCTTCTATCCCTTCAACAAATTTATGTTTTCAATCAGATACATGGCTGTTAAGAGAACATATTTGGACAAGGAAATCATGAACTCCAAACAAACCAAAGAGGATAACTACAACAATTTTAACTGTACCAACGAAAAGAGAGAGCCAGGGATCTTTTGCTGTTGAAGGATTGTTCATAAGGTTGAAGATAATTAATCTAGTGATGGAGACCTGTTAGATAAATAAATATATTTTGGGACTAAAAAAGGCTTTTGTCACTTGAAAAAGGGTTTAATGGTATAGTCGTATAGATACATATTTATCCAATCATAATTAATATAAAGGACTTTTCTGTCAATCAAGGGTAAAATACCTGTAAGGTAAACACTTAAAGCCTTCCATACATTTATATAAATATATACCAACAAGCTCAAACTTAGTTGATACCTCCTCCACCCCCATATGGGAGGTCGAGGGTTCAAGACCCTTTAAGGGGTAAAATGTGTGTGAGAGAGAGATTTACCTATCCAAAAAAAAAATTATATAAATATATAGATATAGATCTACATGAAAAAGAATTTATATTGGACGAGCAAAAGAAGGTAAGCAAAATAGATGGGCTGCAAAGAGGACTATTTCCATGCTAGCATAACAAAAAACCAGGGGTAAGAAAAAAGGATCGAAGAACCACAATACTGTTAAAGTAGTATTATATATTATTAGTTAGTTTAATTAAGAGTAATTTAATATTTTGTTCTCTTGTTTAACCCTACTGTAATCCTCCTCCTTTCTCTCCTATTTTGCGCATGTTCAGATGTACATGTTTTGTTCTTCTTCCTAAAGTTATTCGTACTAAACTTTCTACTCGTTCAACGATGTGTGTATTTCTTGGTTATGGTGAGAGACAAAAAGGGTATCGTAGCTATGATCCTGTTGCAAATAAAATCTATGTCACTCGTCATGTATTTTATATTCCTTTGTTCTCTATTCCCTCCAGTTTTCACACTTCGCACAAATCAGAATAAATTTATCTCGATTCATTTCCTAATAATGTTCCTTCTAACTCTTATCTTCATGATATGGCTATTTCTTATGTCTTTGGTTCCTTTGACTCTTCTATTAATCGTCCTATTGTCATTCATACTAATTCTCGCAGGAACCCTCATCTCTCTTCTACAAATACAACTCCTCTGCCTCTCTCTTTTGCCTCTCAATCAAGTTTTGAGAATGTGGGTTCCACACCTTCTTGATCTCTTAAGCACATTCACAAGTGTTTTGATAGGTTTGGCTTTTCTAACTCTTGTTATTTTGTTGATTATTGTTCTTTCTTAACTTCTATTCATTCTCTATCTAAACCAACCTCCTATAAGGAGGTTGTTAGAAGAGCATATGAGGGACGGAGGGAGGGAGGGAGTGTTGGGGACGGGAGTGCAATTATAGCCTTCTTACCCCCTTGTATGCACGATAATAAGAAAAAGGCTATAATTGACTTCTTAATGGTAGCTAACCATCCCGCCTTTCCTCCAGGAAAGGAGTAAGGGATGCCCTTCTTCATAAACCTCTCAGTTGTAGTTCTCCATCCCTTGATCCTCTTTGGAAACAGGATATTGATGAGAAGTTTTCTGCATTGCATAAGATTGACACGTGGGAATCGGTGTCCTAACCCTCTGCAAAGAGGGCAGTTGATTGCAAGTGAGTGTATAAGATTAAGACTAGATCAGATGGTTTTGTAGAATGCTATATAGCTCAATTGGTGACTAAGGGATTTACTCAAGAATATGATATTGATTATGAGGAGACATTTGCTCCAGTTGCCAAGATAACTACCATTCGCACAATGATTGCAATGGTTGTTGTTCGCTAGTGAAGTCTTTCTCTTATGGATGTCAAAAATGTCTTTCTTAATGGGGACTTGGTTGAAGAAGTTTTCATGATTCCTCCGCCTGTTCTTCCTCACAATCCTGTTGAAGTTTGCAAACTACGAAAGACATTATATGGTCTCATACAGGCTCCTAGAGCTTGGTTTGACAAGTTCTCTACAGTTATCTGACTTGGGCTTTTGTGCTAATGATCATGATTTGGCTATTTTTCTTCGCTCTACTATTACAGGTTGCATTGTTCTTTAACTTTATGATGATATGATTGTTCGGGTGATGATACAACACGGATATAGTTGTTGAAGTCTCAGGTGCAAGATACTTTGAGATAAGGAATCCGAGTCCTCTTCGTTATTTCTCGGGTATTGAGGTTGCCTCTTCTCCTAAGGGTTATTTGCTATCTCAGTCCAAGTATGCATATGATGATATTCAGCGAACCCATCTAACTGACAGTCGGATAGTTGAATCATTATTAGAGCATTATTAGAGCTTAATGTCCGTTATTCTCCTTCTGATGATGTTCCATTGTCCGACCCTGCCTTCTATCACACTATTGTTGAAAGTTTGGTTTATCTCATTGTCACACACCTTAATATTGCCTATGTTGTTCATGTTGTCAGTCAGTTTATTTCTTCCCCTACCACAGTTCACTAGGCTGTTGTTCTATGCATTTTCTACTATCTCCGCGGTACCTTGCATCAGAGTTTACTGTTTTCTTCATCCTCTTCGTTAAAGCTTCAAGACAATTCTGACGTTGACTCGGCTGGAGACTCTATAAATCAAAACTCTATTACTAGTTTCTGTGTTTTTCTAGATGGTTTCTGTATTTTCTAGATGATTCTCTTATTTCTTGGAAGAGTAAGAAGCAGACCGTTGTCGTTCATTCTTCTGTTGAGGCTGAGTATCGTGTCAAGGCTGCTACTACAGTTGGAATAGTGTGGTTATGATGGTTGCTCGCTGATCTTGACATTTATTTGTCTATTGTATTGTGATAATAAGAATACCATTCAAATTGCGCATAACTCTGTCTTTTATAAGCGTGCTAAACATATTGAGATTAACTATCATTTTGTGCACCACCATCTGCAGCTTGGCATCCTTTCTCTTTCTTTTTTCTTGTACTTTGCAAATGGCTGACTTCTTTACGAAGTCTCACACCATCATGCACTTCCGCTTCATACTTGACAAACTTTCAATGCTTTTAGCTGCCGCATCATGAGTTTGAGGGAGGGTGTTAGAACAGTATTGTACATTATTATTTAGACTAAGTAAAGATAGTTTAGTCTTTGTTCTCTTGTTTAACCCTACTCTATAAGGGTTCATTATTGTTTTCTATTTTGCTTCTTAAATGTGTGAGAGATAATTACAAAAATAAGAATCCTTCTTCTTTCTCTTCTATTTCACGGTAAGACAGAAGTTTTCAAATACAACAAAGACATTGAATACAAAAAGGTAAAATGGATAAACAGACAATAAATCAATCAGAAATTTTTTAGCAAGTTTAGCCCTTTACTAGGTGATCCACCTCATTTCCTTGATTTAGTAATCTATTGTAATAATATCAAAGGCCACTTACTTATCCAAAAAAAAAAAAAAATGTAATAATACCAACGTATCACACGAAAGTCACATCATAGCCTCCAAGAATTAACACTTCTTTAGTCCACTAAATTGATGTCATTGATTCAATATCTAGATAATCCTATGAGGGCATTAAATCAACCCAGAAAAACTCTAAGCAAGAAGTTTACCTCTTTACTAGATAACCCACCTCCTCATTTCCTTGATTTAGAATTTTTTTTGTTTCTTTTGAAATGTAAACTTGTATATATGTTCAAAAAAAGGCTGAAGGGGGGCAAACCCATAATTACAACCTAAATAACTTCCTCTACAAAGCCTTAAAGACCCCAAACAATCAACTATAGAACCAACAATTACAGAAAATGATTCTTTAGCCCAAAAAAATAACCACCTCAAAAAACTATCTTTAAAGGAAAAAGGAGGTTGCTCCACCCCTTCAAACATTCTCTTATTCCTTTCTTTCCAAATGCTCCACAACAAACACAATGGAGTCATTTTCCAAACCTTCCTAGCATCCTTCCTAACCCAACCACCCGACCAACCCTTGAGAAGCTCCTTCACTGTAGACGACAACACCCAAGCGATCCTAAAAATATGGAACAAAAGATAACAAGCGTCCCTCGCTATTAAACAATAAAGAGAGAGATGATCCACCATCTCCTCTGCCTCTTTGCAAATACTACACCTATTTACCAGCCAGAAATTCTTTCGATAGAGATACTCCATGGTCAAAGTGGCACTCCAATACGCCACCCAAGCAAAGAAAGTTTCTTTGATGGGCCCTGCGTGCCAAATTTTATGCCAAGGAAAGTCCCAGCCCCCTCGAAAAGAAAAGAAAAACCCTATAAAATGATTTCGCAGTAAATGACTCTGCAGCCCCTTCCTCCACACCATAGCATCATCTCTATCTTCAGTCACCCAAAAACTTTGTAGATGAGATAGCAAGCTCCCACTCTCCACCACCTCCTAGTCAAAAGAAGTCCCCTTTAAATTTCAGGCTCCACACCAATTCTCTCCCCACCCTATCACAACAATACTGAACCCCGAGCCTCCTTATCACTAGCCAAACCATACAAAGTAGGAAATTTGTCCTTCAAAGCCTCCTCTCCAGTCGCCACTCCAAGCATCCCTCCAAAAGTCTAATCTAAACCCCTTCCCGTCCCAAACCCAACACTTCTTTAGAAGTCACCCATCCCTTTAATAATCATTTTCCACATTGCACAACCCAAGGACCCCTCCACCATCCTTGAAAACCAACCCCCTTCCTCGCACTCATGCTTTGTAGAAATCACATCCCTGATTCCCTCCACAAGGAATTGCCTTCCACTCTAAACCTCAACAACCACTTTCCTAACAATGCTTTGTACAACGCTTCACCCTTGGGCTTTCCCAAACAAATTGATCTTTTCATTTTCTCCCACCCTACCAAATGAATCTTTCATTCCTCTCCTTTACTCTCCCACAGAAAATCGCTTTAAATGTTTTCAACTATAAAGCGTGGACATTCTATTTTGACTCATGTTTTCATATCGGATATTAACACTCTCAAATACTTCCTGAACACGTGTCGGGCATGCAAAAAAAAGAGTAATTAGTAAATTTATTTTATGACTTAAATCATGAATGTGATTAAATAAAAAAGTCCTTGAATTTTTATTTAATGACTTTGTTATTTTAATATCTTTGTAGTTTGTGTGTTTTTATATCAATTTTAATTGAAATCATGTTAGATTTTTATTATATAGTCATATAAAAAATATATATAAAGGTGTCAGTCATGTCGTGTCGTGTCGTGTCAAGGTAAGAGTATTATACTATATGGGTTGACCTGAACACGACACGATTAATTAATCGTGTCAACTTGCTCAACCCTAACACGACCTGTATAATACACGAATGACACGACCCGTATAACGTGTTTATTAAACAGGTCATGCTAAAACACGAATAATACGACACAGGCAACACGACCCATTTAAATTGTATAACCTGTTTTCATAATAAAATTACTAGATAAAATCTAATTCATTTATTTTTAATACATTATTATAATAATAATAATAAATTCACCACACAACCATATATCATAGCATCATTCAAGATGTCAAATTAATTTACAAAACTAACCTTACTTATATGGGTAATAAATGGGTCAGACGGGTTAGGCGGGTTTGTGTTAAACGCGTTTGACACGAATAATTAAATGGGTTATTTCGTGTTAAACGAGTCAACCCGATTACAACCCGAACACGACACGTTTACTAACCCTGTTAAACAGGTTGACCCGTTTATGACCCGAACTCATATAAGCTCAACTCAAACCCGCTAATTCCGTGTCGAGTTTGAGTCGTGTAAAAAATTGACACCCCTATATATATATATATATATATATATATATATTCAATGTGTCCCTTACGTATTCGTTTCCTGCTTTTTTAAAAAATATTGTATCGTATCCGTGTCCTGTTTCTGTGTACGTACTTCTTAACTTCTCAGTCTTCTTCTTGCCATGGCTAGCATAGGGAACAAAGACATATAATATGGAGGAAGATTTGCAATGATACTTTTCAACAATGTAATCCAACTCCCCTTGGAAAGATATTTCCCTTCTCACCCCTCCAATCGCCTTTGAAATCTTTCCACCAAAGGATCCCATATCCTACATAATCTAGCTCAAGCTCCTAGAGGCACCTCCAAGAATTACCACTTCTTTAATACACTCAATTGGCATTGATTCAATATCTTTCATCCATAACCAGTGACCCAATTCATAATCTTTAAGCCCCAAACAAATGATACAAATTTCTGGCTTAGAAGAGTCATCTTTTCAGGCTGGCCTCAAAACAACCACAATATGCACATTGTGACCTCCACGTATGCATCCAAATATCTATTAAATTTTTTCGTTTTTATTTTTCCAATTTTTTTTATTTTTAGCATTGGAGAGAAATCCAAAGCATAATTCTAGAGATCAGGGACTTGTTTCTTATGCCCCCAATAAGAAGTTCGCATAATTCTAGAGATCAAGAACTAGTTTCTTATGCCCCCAATAAGAAGTTCTATCATACAAATTATGTAAGGAAAGATAAGTGAGTTATCTCAATTCATAGTCATGACTCCAAGTTAAAAAGGAGAAACTTCCGAAATTACCATTGAAATCTTTTTCTCCTTTTGGAAATTCAATTTTCGTTCTCCTAGAATCAAGATGATATCAAAGATTTAATATTGCTTGTGCCATATGCCTTCCATGTCAAGTAGGGGTGTCAATTCGTATTATCGTGTCATGTTCAAGTTGTGTCAAGGCATATATATTCAAAAATGTGTAAACCCAAACCCGACACTATTAACTAATCGTGTCAAGTTTCAAAACTCAAACCCAACCCATTTATCAAACAGGTTACACGTGTCGACACATTTAACCCGTTTATTTTAATTTTTTTATTTTTTAAATAAAAAAATTTATCAATCTTTTAATATGTATAGATAATTTTCAAGTTTAGTAATTTTGGATATGGGCCAAATCAAAGTAGAAACCTCTTTTATAAATCAAATATCTCAAAACCTTGATAAATATTTTATGTGAGATGAATTACATTAACTCATAATATATTTTATAATTAAACATGTTAAGTCGTGTTAAACGGGTTGACACTAGTAAAACCCAAACCCGACCTGTTTATTAATCGTGTTATACGTATCAATCCGTTTATAACCCAAACTCATTTATGCTTAACCCAAACCCGTTAACTTCTTATCATGTTCGAGTCGTGTTGTCGTGTCGTGTTAAAAATTGACACCCCTAATGTCAAGTCACAACACTAAGAAAATGGACATGTTTTTTGTCTAAATAGCAAAGCTAACTCAAAAAATCTATTTTTTTAGAAGCAACTTTATGATTGTCAAGGAGGAGTCTAAACCACATCAAGTGGCAGTATCTTAGATGCAGAAACCACTACAAATGAGGTTCCTCCAACCAACTTTGGAACTAAGTATTGTCCTTTAAAAGAATGCCGACGATTTGATAAAGTATCTTGATGAAAATAACCATAACAATATGCTCTAATAGCAAGCCCCATAAGTATGGAAACCTTCTCAGCCCAAAGGACTACTCTTCCTTAAAATCAAAATCAAACATTCAAGGCCATTAGACAAACAACATACCACATACCAATCACTCTCAATTGCCTCCAGCACGCACAAAAGGATAGGAATATATAATTCGTATGAGAAATTTTAAGCAGATCGGGTCCACCATGTAGCTGTGGACCTAGCCAATCACAACATGACACTTGTACAATAATGTTGTTATTGTCATGTCTGATGCGAAATAAAGCCGCCATTTACAGTTTTATTGTACAAGTGTCGTGTTGTGATTAGCTAGGTTCACAAGTGGACCCGGTCTACTCAAAAAATTCTCTAATTCATATACTAAAAGTGAGTTGCCACCAGGAGAAATACACCTAAAATGGGCAGACATGGCTAAAACTATAAAAATCAATCGCATCATAAATTCTTATTCCACATCATGAATTTCAAGTTGCAAAGAAGTGTACAACAGAAAACATAAAGATTGCGTGACAAAAAAAAAGGAGCATATCAAAATCATAACTTGGTTCCCACCAATAAAGACACTACGACTAAAATTCCTAATAGCAAACAATCCAAAGCTTACACACTTCTTAGCTCAATGATTTCGTCCTATAAGGCAGCCTGATAATACTGAAGTGAAATTGATTCTAGAGGTCAAGACAATAATACTTCAATTAATATACAACAGCTCATATAAAATTTCGATCATCTGGATTGCTTGCAAAGAACATAATAAACCAATTTCACTAAAAATGCATACATGAAATTGAGAAATGGACACGATAGCTTGATCAAGCATACCCCAAGTTTGCCGAAACAGTGCCTGGAACCCTAGCTTCATCCATTGCAGTATCACCCTCCCCACCTACGCTGCCACTCATAGCCATATCTTCATCTCCATGACCTCCCACGCCTATCGCTCCTTCAACCGACCAACTCGGCCAACTTGACACAGTCTCCACACTATTAGCACGCTCGAAAAACCCCGGCTCTGCTTCTCCAACCTGTGTGGGAGACAATGAGTGCACGCTACTCTGCTGGCTCGTAGGGAAAACAAGCATGTGCCTCCTAGCAATGTGCCTCAATGCACTCCCATACCTAAACAAATCCTCGTCCTCCATCAGTTCCCCAAACCTCACCCCCTCAAACCTCGACCTCCTCCTCTCCCTCAAATCATCATTCTCCGTCGGTAGTTGAAAGCGACACACGGGACACGAGTTGTGCTGTGAAAGCCACGGAAGAATACAATCAGAATGGTACAGATGCTTACACGGCAATTGCTTCGCTTCGACATCAATCACAAACTGATCCTTACAAACTGCACAGAGAATAATCGGATCAGACTCCAATAACGCGGCAGTGATTATAATTGTCGGGATTGCTTCAATCGCCGTTCTAGATGTGGGGGAGTGGCAGCGAGTGGCAGTGGCGGCTGGGGAAAAACCCTCAGATTCAGAATTGGTGAGGTGTTGGATCAGGGTTTGAAGGTAAGGGCCGTCAAGGAGGTAGTTGCCAGCGGTAGGCGTGCCGGAGGGGAATTGGAAGGCGTTGGTGCCGGAATAGTCGGCATCGGTGTTGGGAATGGGAACCCTGGGGGTGGTTAGGGATCCGAGACGAGTGAGTGGGGGGGAGGGTGGGTTGAAAATTGCGTTGAATGGAATGAGATTGGCATTAGGGGTAGGGTTGGGATTGAAAAGATCGGAATCCATTTCCACAAGGAAGTCGCCGTGACAGTAAGGGCAGAGGAGAACGGTGGAAGAGGAGGAGGAGGAGGAGGAAGCGGCGGCGGAGGGGGTGGGGACATAGACCCGCATGTGACACTCTTGGCACCAGTAGGTCTGTCCATCTTCAGTGGCGGTGGTGGTGGTTGATGACATTGCTCTTTCCTCACTTTCTCTCTTTTCTAAGTTTCTAACAAGGAATTTGGTTCTCTTTGATTAGATTAGGATTCTGGTTTCATTTGGGGGCGGAGGGAGAGATGACCGATAAAAACAAAGATAGGTAATTTATTTGTTACAAGTAAGAGAAAACTGAAATTGATAATAAGACGTCGCTTTGGCCGAGTGGTTAAGGCGTGTGCCTGCTAAGTACATGGGGTTTCCCCGCGAGAGTTCGAATCTCTCAGGCGACGTAAATTTTTCTATTAGTTTTTATCTTTTTAATTTTGATGGTCAATACACTATTGCCTTTTTTTTTTCTTGATTAAGTAGAAAAAAAAAATCTATCTTTTAAATGCTTTTTCCAAGGAGATGGATTTTGTTTTGGCTTTTTTTAAAAAAAAAAATAGTAGCAATCAATTATTACAATCAATTCAACTTAACAGTCAAATTATATAAGTATACAATTTAACAATTTAAAGACAACAAAAACTTTAACTTAACAGTAAAACTGTAGTATAATAATAAAAGTACACGATCAAACAATTTAATGAGAACATAATCTTCATTTTCGACAAATAAACAAGTCCAATATATACTTGTATGAAAGTCATATTCATATTCCTTTGCATGATAATTAAGAATGGTAATTTATCCTGTTCCATTAGAAACTCGTCATGTCCTGATAAAAATTCATTTCGTCCCGTCTTAAATGGGATGAGTATGAAGTGTTCATAAACGGAATCGATATGAGACTTTTAAAATCTTGTTGTTCGGAGCGAGTTTGGAGATGGTCACCCTACCTCATTTATATATTAATTTTTTTTATTTGTTCTTATAAATATTATATTTACTAATGAACAACACTATATAAAATTAGTTTTAACGCTTTTCATATCACACTTATATTATTATTTTTTTGTATTAGTTATTTTGGAAATAAAAATTTAATTTATCTATCAGAATAAAAGTTTTAACTTACTTTTAAAAAATATATATCAGAGAATATAAACGAGATCAGAGTCGAGTCGAGGAATATAAATGAGATCAGAGTTAAGGAAGGGCCACCCTATCCCGTTGCTATTCCTATTGATGGCCAACTGGGCTACTCCCGGTTAATTATTATTTTTAGTTATTTTTGTCTACCTTTCTTAATATAATGATAAGTTTAATGTTTCGTATGTAAGTTTTGACGAGGAAAGAAAAAAATATTAAAATAGAAGAGAAAATAAAAAAAATTGATTCACTTTTTATCTTATTTAATAATTCAAGAGAGACAAGAATATTATTATTTATTATTTGAATGATTAGTGGGAGAAAAAATAAAAGAAAATATATAATAAATTCATTTGAAAATTATTTTATTTTTTTCTTTATGTTTAAAATTTTTTATTATTTCATTTAAAAATGTTTTTTATATTTCAAAAAAATTCATTAAAACACTTTCTTTTCGTTCTAAATCTCTCATCTTGATTGAATAGAATATTAATATTTTAAATGCCTGTTCTATAGATTTTTTGTTGGGTTGTTTTGGTCTACCTCTTATAATATAATATAATAAGAAGTTCAAGTGAAATTTTAAGTTCACTTTGTTATGTTTTCAAAAACTATTTTCTATTACCAGAAACACAAAAGTTAAAAATAAAAATATTGATAAAAACCGTGTTTGGTGCTTCGTAGTGCATTTTTAAAATTTATTTTTTATTTTTTAAATTAGACTTTTTTATTTTCAATATTTTTTACAAAAAAAATGAATTCATTATATATATATATATAGAGAGAGAGAGAGAGAGAGAGAGAGAGATAAGAGTTAGAGTAAGAGAGGGAAATATGTCACTCTTTACCGTCACCGTCTTCGTCGTCGCCGGCGGATATCAAAACTCACTTCTCCATTACCACCAAAATGATCCTTTAATGCAAATCCATCTTTTCTCTCATCACATTTTTTTCTATCTTAACATAGTTAGAGTAAGAGAGGGAAATATGTCGGGCTTACATACGGTTTGCATGGGCTTAGGGCTTTGGGCGTTGGGCTTGAACTCCTATAAACCCAATTGTACGTGGGCTACTACCATCACAACTCAGGCTAATGAGCCATCATCAACGTGTCGTCACTCGGCCTTGTGTTTATATACAATCAGATGGAAGATTAGGGTTTTCTAGTGGCGTCGCCTCTCTCGAGTCTTGACGACAATCCGCTATATAACTCTAGATCATAGCTTAGAACGACTCGTCTTCCCGATGGTATGAGACTCAGGAGTCACGACCGGAGTGTGCAAGGTTAGATCGTATGTGTATATGTAGATGTATGCATATACGATCTGCTATAACTCTTGCTCGGCGCCCCTGATGTTTGATTCGTCCTCTTTAGCCATTGTGTTTTCATATTTAGCTTGCTGGCTGTTTTTTTTTTCTGTTAAACGATTTTTAGAGATTTGATTTTCATGTAAAATTTTGTAGAGGCAGTGATGACGAAAATTATACCATCAAACCATGAAAGCTGTTGAGCTTGTTGATGCTTTAAAAAATCATTCCACTCTGAGCCTCTGTTTTGATTTTTGTTTTTCAAAAACACTTTGTATGAAGATATTTAATATGCTTTTGTTTTTGTTATTCTCATCCAAATGGTTTGAGTCTCTTATAATAGGTAAGTTATTAGACGACGATGTCTTTTTAAGGCAACAAATTAGAGTCTCTGATGCGTTTTTTCGATAGCGTTTTCAGCGCTGTACGTTGCCGATATAGAAATGAAACGGAGATTCTGGCATTTGTCTCTTGATTTTCACCGGGCTTATGCATTCTGATGTTTCGATATTTTTTCAATTTTCAGTTTCCTTATGATTTCCCTTTTGAAATTGACCTTGGTAGTGAGTTTTTTTTTTGTGATTAATAGTTGATTTAAAATTTGGTTTGTTAAATTGCGGGCTGCCAAATGGATGCAGAGGGTTGTTTATTGGCCTTGTTAGTGGTAGTTTGTATAGGGATTACCAGTTAATTTATCCTTTACTGCATATTGTTGATGTTCTCTTCTTATTGTTTTACCCTGCGTTCCAACCCTAAACATCAATTGTACTTTCCTGATATAGCATCTCTACATTCATTTTATTTGTATGCTTAGAACATAATTCTAGTGATATCTTGTGTCATAATAGATTGGCATTTTGGCTTCAAAATGTGTTGTGTAAGAATTCATTTTTATATGGAGGGCATGTAGGCCTAATTTATTTGGGGAAAAATCATAGAAGTAGTGCTTTTTTATAAAGAAGTTTTCGTACTGAAAAGAGGGAGAATCTGGCATTCCTTCCAAATTTCTTCAAAATTTCTTGAAATAATATATTCCTATTTTACACGGCATTCCACTTCCCTAATTTATTCGCATGTTGTTTAGGTGTATAGTTTTATTTGTCCACATTGTCATTACAAGGAGAACGGATGACCCCTCCTTTGAAAACTCAATTTAAATTTGATAAGTCAATGTTATTCACTTGATGTACTAATTCGTATTCATCAAATCAAAATGATGAAGGATTTTTTTAATTTTTTTATTACAATGATGGATGATGGAATTTTACCCAATTTTTTTTATTTTTTGCTTCAAATGGGTTTCCTCTTTAAAGGAAAAGGAAGAGGATATTGTCTTCAGGAATGGGACTTTGGTCCCCTAATTGGAGAAATTACTAACATTTACGAAATGAATTATATTTACAATTGCAATCTGAATGTATTGTTTATGGATCTTATTTAACACTTTGTAGCATGAGGGTATGAAATAATTTTCTTTTCGTGCTTAAAGCTGTTTTAATGTAAAATATCATTTGGGTTGTACTAAATTTATTTTTTCATAGTGATCCAATGAGTGTTATTAATGTTGCATGAAATAGGATGTGTTATTCGTACTGTCATGTTATATTAATATTGGATATGGCATTATCACATTTTGACAAGGGAATGGCATACTTAGAACAACTAATAATTTTACACTTAACCAAATTTTAGAAATAACATCCCCTTTGACACATTCATTGATCAAGCTCTTATGTTGATGATATTGATAATCGTATCTTCTATTCATGTTAAATTAATTTTTAAAATTAGATTGTCAAATTTTGAAGTGGAGTACAAACGGTTTTTGTCATGTTAATGCGTCACTAATTTGAGCAGCATTGAAATATGGAAATAGTTTGTTTTAATTATTAGATGTTTTAAAAATTTTAAATAATAATTAAAATAAATAAAAATATATTTGTTAAATCATATGATTATTGAAACACTCTAAACGGTGCGCCTACCTAGTGGAGCTGTATTGTCTGGCCGGATAAATCTGATAAGGCTCCACAGTTAGGGTGGATTGTTTAGGCCCACGTTTTGCCTTTCAGCTACGTAGTAGGTGAGGTTTTCAACTACATGGTTGGTGAAGTTGGATATGATTGGATGTTCGTGTCAACCAACCCAACTTTCACCCAAAAAATGAAAAAAAGTCCTCCAATTTAGCTCGTGGTTTGATTTGGATAATGATTCTTTAATTGTACTGAGCATTCCATAGCCTTATTTTTATTATTATTATTTTGTTTTAATATTAACAAAGAGATGGAAGATTTTTGCTTTTCACAAAAAAGAAGAAAAAAAAATGTTTGGATGAACTGATAAGAATGTAGGATTAGATAAGATTGAAAAGTATATAGTTATTTTGTTTGGATTTTTAAATTATAATTTTTTTGAAATTTTTAAAAAACGACAACTACCCCTGGCATTTGCCACTTTCTCATTCCTTATATTAAAATTATGATAAATTTTTAAGATCCAATCAATGTTAGTCAACAAACAATTCATAGTTATTTATTTATTTATTATTTACTAATAAGATTTGAACTCTTTCCTATAAATGTCCTGCCAGTATTTTTGTCAAAAAGTTGTTATTTATTTATTATTTTTTTACTGTGTTATAAGGATTTTGGCAAAAATATTCTTGGTTTTTTTGGTTAAAGAAGTGGTATTTTAATTTTATTAGGCTAATTGACTCTCTGTCCATAAGGTAAATTGGAAATTTGTAGATTGAACAGACTTTTGAATAATCACTTTTTTAGAATAAATTTACGGGATATCTAATTCTTTCATATCATTGTCCAAACATGTTCTTACAGTATTTTATCATCTTTAAATTCATATTTATTTTGTTATTTTCTTAATTTTAAAAAATACTGTCTCTCACATTTCACTCTAATCATACTAATCTTCAAAACTCATATTTTATAATATAATTTATTTATATTTAAAATATAATTATTTAACATATATTTACTTAAACTTTGATGATTTATTAATTTTTCTTGTTTAAAACTATACGATATACTCAAGAAATTATAAATTAAAATTGTTCAAAGTTATGAAAAGTTAATTTCAAAATTAATAATTAATAACAATTCAAACATTTTTGATAAATTAATTTTAAACTTTTGCATGAATAGAGATTTGAAGAATGTATAAGATTATCTTTAACTCAACTTCAATTTTGATGGTTCACTATTCATACAATATTCATTCACGAATTATTTTTATAACTCTAAACTAATATTTAAATATTTTTATATTATTTAAATAAATATTTAAACATTAAAATTAATTTATGATGAAATTTTTTTGTATTGTACTTTTATTTATTTTTTAATATATTTTAGTTTGCAATTTCTTAAATATATCATGAAATTTTTAATAGTAATAAATAATTAAAGTTTAGATAAATATATTTTAAATAATTATATTTTATACATAAATAATATTTTAAAAAATGAGATTTAAAGAATGGATAGTGATTTAAAAATTTATATGGTTAGAATAAAAATATAAAAATATGAGACCTATTATCATTAAATTTGAAAAAGATGCCAAAATAAAGATAAATTTAAATATTAAAATTAAAAATACTATTATTTTTTTTGAAAAAAGAGGTTACATTTCATATATTTCAATTTACTGACTCAAGAGTATTTTAATATGAATGTTGGACAAATAATCCAACTCGATGGATTAGAGTAAATTCTCAAATTTATATTATCATCTTCTTTAAATTTAAAAATGATGGATTTCACATTTGTACCAATTATTTTTAATTTTTCTTGTTCAAATCCAATTATTTTTCACTTTCACATTTCACTTTAAAAACATAACCCAATTATTTTTTATTTTTCTTGTTCAAAACTATTCGATATATTTAAAAAATTATAAATTAAAATTGCCAAAGTTGTGAAAAAATTAATTTCAAAATTAATAATTAACAATAACTTAAAAAAGCCTTGATAAATTAAATTTAAAATTTTAATATTTATTTAAATAATAAAAAAATTAATTATTAGTTTAGAGTCTTACAAAAATAATTATAATTAATAAATAAATGTTGTCTGAATAGTAATTTAAAGAATGAATAAAATCATTTCTAACTCAACTTTAAATTTGAAGGTAGATAAAGAAAAAGAACTCCTCAATCTATCTTCAACTTAGCATCAAATTTGAAAAAATAAATAATATTTTTAATTTTTATCTTTAAATTTAAAAATTCATTATTCATCTACTAATTATTTTTATAACTCTAAATTAATAATTAAATATTTTTATACTATTTGAATAAATATTTAAAATTTTAAATTACTTTATGATGAAAATTTGTAATTATTATTTATTAATTTTAATGTAATTTTATTTATTTTTAATATATTTTAATTTACAAATTTCTTGAAAATTTTTTAAAAAAACGACAAATAATTAAAATTTAGATAAATATATGTTAAATAATTATTTTTTGAACATAAATAATATAATAAAAAATAAAATTTGAATGATTTAAAATTAATATAATTAGAATTATAATATAAAAGATATGAGATTCTATCCTTTTTAAATTTAAAAAAATATATTACAACAAAAATAAATTCGAAAGAGTTGTATCCGAGATGTCCTAATAATCTTCAAATTTAAATATTAAAATTATAAATAGTATTCATATCTTCGTATTTATAAAAATTTGAAGATGAATTTGAGATCGGTTTTTATTGCCACACACGACTCTTCAGTTTTGGGAGGAACCAAGAAAAATTGAAATACATATAGAAAATTCAAATGATCAAACGAGAAGGGGGAAAAAAAAAAAGCAACATAAAGCACAATTATTTCATTTTAATTTAACCGCGACATACATTAGATTATTGAAAAAAAAAAAGAAAAAGAAAAGCCCTCTTCATCACCAGGCACAGATCATGGCCTAGCGGATGAAATCTTAGATGCCTCGAGATCAGCGGCTTTCTTAAGGAAGTTCTGATCATCGTCCTCAAGAGCCATCTGGATAGGGCACGAGCCGAGCCCGTCGGCGATGGCGAGCATAATCTTCTTCATCTCGGCCCTGAATTCCTCCAGATCGACCGTCCCGCTATGGTCGCAGTCGAACCCCTCGAAGATCGAGTCGTACAGCCGAGTGAGCTCCTCGGGCGTTGTGGACACATCTACACCGAAGTGTGTCTCGATGAGCCGGAACGACTCGAAGGCCTTTCGTAGCTCCGACCTCGACAGAACGCCGTCGTTGTTGAGGTCCAGCATGGCGAAGCGCTCGTCGACGCTCTTCTGGAATTGAGTTTCATCGCTGACAAAGTCTCGGACCGTCGTTCCGTCTATTATCACCACTCCCATCTTTCTCTTCTCTGGATCTCTGATTCACTGTTAAGTCTTTTGCTTGTGAAGTGGAGAAGTGGGTGGGACTTTATATTTGGAGGACATGATGCTGGGAGGCGTGAAATTACGTTGAAGTCTTGTAGATATTTATGAGGAACAGCGTGAACGTACAGATAACAAAGCACAAATGGTCCTGGACCATACAAATTACTCTTGACAATGTAATTTTGATGGAAGGCAAGGAGAATTAGATACTTCCACTTGCTTTTTTGGAAAAAATCGTGATTAGTCGGTGCAGAATATCCGGCCAACTAAACCTTGTTGTTCATGAATAATATGAAAAGATGAATGTTATGCTGATTTGATAATTTTATTAAAAATATTTATATAATTAATGTATAAATTATATTATGATGTGATATAAAATTAATATAATACTGTTACATTAATTGTGTAAATATTTTTGATAAAAGTTTTAAATAATATTTTTAGACCCAACTAGTTCACCGAACCGAAAAAATGTTTGGATTACGGGTTATCGGTTCAACCGTCGAGTCAATTAGAATCAAATCATGATATCATAATTATGTAATTAATAAATTTAATAATACATATTATTGATATTTTAAATTTAAAGAAAGTATACAAAAATTACTAAAAATTATATAAAAAAAATTACAAAATATGAATTTTCTTGATGCTGCAGCTATTTGACCCCGTCAAGACTGGGCTCTCTGTGGATTAGCTTGCTTGAAAAAGAACGGGATTTATGTGCCATCGGGGAGGGCTCCGATGGTAACCTCTCCGATGGTTAAGTTAGATAGGTTGTAAGAAGTAGGATTAATAATAGTCACTCTAAAAAAAGGTCCTCCTTTACGTATCTCATGGGTTTATATTTATATGCCCATTGTTTGTCAGAGTTGGTAGGAGTTGGTGATCCCAGGGCATGGGTTCATTGTCGCTTGGCGGCAGTAATTATGACTGTCATTATCCACTTTTCTGCCACCACCTGTTTTCATGTTTTTCCGTGTTACATGCTCCTTTGACTTTTACTCATTACCATTTATCCAACTATTCCGAAATCGATATGCCTGTAATCGATGCTGATAATTTCGGTAGACCGACACCATGTCGGTATAAATAATAAATCTTTCATCCTACACAGTATAACTCCGACATGTGTCAGATTTCTATTTGAGGGCACATTTTAGGCGTATCATTTCTTAATATGTAAAACTTTAAGAAAAAAATTAAAAAAATATATAATAGACATACCTTATTACAATGTTGAAAGTTGAAACCTCATTGTCATTCTTTTATAATCACAATGATCATAACAAAAATCATTTTAACATCCAATTCAAATATAATCCAATAATTCAGTATTCAACTACATGAAAAAAAAGATACAAACACTAATAATCATCAATAAAATAAAATAAAATAACACATGATACAAATATATATAAAAAAGCATGAAAGAAGTAAAAAAGCATGAAAAGAATTGGTGTGAACCAGTGACCTAGTATCGGGTCACTTGGTTCGACGGTCCGACCGGCCGGTTTTAATGATTTTGTATTTTTAGAACGGTTTTGAACTATAAGCGATTTTATGGGTTAAACCAGACCGTTTTATGAATCGGTCGACGGTTCAATCAGTTGAACCAGCAATTTCGGTCTGAATTTTAAAACATTGGTTTCAAATAAACATAGAATTATTGATATGGAAAGAATCATCTAATGAACCTTTGACATAAATGAAAATCATATAATTTACTCCTTTGTTATATGAGTATTAGTTTTAAATGTACGGTATGCGAAACTAATAAATAATAATAATTTTTATTTGAATAATAATTTATGTGACAATATTTAGTTTCAAATAGTACCTTTTATTAAGATAATATATGGGTGTTTTTTAATTTTATTTAATTTTTAATTAAAATTAAATTATCAAATAATATATACATATAATTGTATGTGTCATATTAAAATTCATATGTAGGTAGGCGCAAGTTTCTTTTACCTAATTTAGAATCAAATAATAGCTTAATTTATATTTTAATTATTCACTATTAGATTAGTAAGAATTTCTTACAAAAATTACTAATTATTTTTTATAATTTCAAAAACTTGTTAATTTTTAATATTTTCTTAAATTAAATTATGTTGACAGAATTGTATTAACTATTTTTAATTTTTTTTAGAATGAGAAATTGAGATAAATTATTTAAAATTTTAATATAAAGTCAAAATTAAAAAAATTATTAAAAAAATTGTGAATCAAATCTAAAAATTAAAATTAATAATCTAAACCATTGAAACTTCATTAGATTTGTAGGTTGAATCCGTTAATAATGAATTTTAATTTGAATTAATTGTTCAAATTTTAAATTGTATTTTTGACTTGAGTTACATAATCATGCCAAAACTTCTCCTCAAGCCCGATTGACTTGCCATGTTGCTATATATGACACTCATTCCTTCTTAGCAATTGTTATACTTAATAATTGTAGTAACTATTTCATAAATTCGAAAGTTATTTGTTTGAATTATGTAATTTTTTTTGAATTATTAGCATATAAAATGTGAAATTATTTTGTGTATTGGTGAGTAAAATTATTCTGAATCAAAAACTTAAAACACTCATTTAAAAAAAAAAAATCATATTAACTATTTTTACTATCATACGTTTGTGCATTTCTACCATTTTTTCTCATACATTTACAGTACATTTTTCTCATACATTAATTAAGTAGATGCCAAAGAATATTCATTTCACTCGTTTGAATTATTCAACAATTTAGTCCGTCAAGACTCAAAACCGCAGGTCAGTTGTTTCGGCGGCACACATTTAAATCAATCAAAGGTTTTCTAGAACTATGGGCCTATGTCCACATCTAATACAAATTCTAGATAACTCAATTCAAGTACGGAATCTAATTCTAAGGCTCCGATTGAATTATAATTTAGAAATAATTTTTAATTTTTTTTTTAAAATATATTCAAAATTTTGTAATTAATCTTTTAAAAATTATAAAAATATATTTAGATATGATAATTTAAATTTTAAAAAATTAAAAAATATATATTTTGAATTACATATTCCACGTTTTGAAATTAAAAAACTGTTTTTGAGTTACAATCAAAACAGGCCCTAACTTTTTCTTAAATTAAAATTTATTAATATCAAATTAATAAAAAATAATTTTAATTAGATTATTAATTTTAATTTTTAAATTTTATTTAATATTTTTAAGAAATTATTATATATATTTATTTTAATTATACACTAAAAATTTAAATAATTTTTATCAATTTTTCTTTTAAAAGAAATTAAAAATTGTTAAAATTTCTTTAAAAATAATTTAATTTTAAAAAATAATAAGTTAATAAGTTTTTGAGATTATAAAAAAATAAATAATAATTTTTTTGTAAAATTTTTTTATTAATCTAATAACTGATAACTAAAATATAAAAAATATAATATATAAAACATTGAATTTGAATTTGAGTATCCAAAGTTTCAACTCATTTACAATCTTAATTTAGATTGAGTTTGAGTTCTTTTGTTTAAACCTATTCCAAAATGTCAAAAAAAAAAAAAAATATTCACGCCTTAAAAAATCAGGCTAAACTCAAGTTGGGCTTAAGATTAGCCTACTCAAGCCGCACTCCTATAATCATATTTAATTTATTATTTTTAAATTTACATAATATGTAAATATAAATTAGTATAAAAAATTATTGTTTTAAATAAAGTCATTTACAAAATTAAAAAATTTAATCATATTCTGCCATGGTGCGTTGAATAGCTCATTCCAATCAAACATACCCTTAATATTGTAAAACTGTATTGCTAATTCACCCATTTCTAAACCTGGCTAATGCCATATTACAACATACACCAATAACATTACATCTAAATCATAGGTTAATCCAAAACTTTTCTGGTTACGAGGACGATAATTAACAAAGCACAAATTATTATTACATTTTGGAATGCCCCCAAGTGCCTAAATTATACCAAATGAAGCTCACTTAATATAATTTATGGAGATAATAACTAGTTTTAATGCTATAAAATGTTAAGTTACTCAAACTCAGTTCGACTAGAGACTTGTCTAAGATCAGTTTGAAATATAAATATAATTTATATTCATTAGTTTTAACAAATTAAACTTAAACAAGATACATTTTGACTCTTATAAAATTTTGGACCCAATTTTTTTTTTTTGAAAAGAGTAATATCCGAGTTTTGTCAAATTATTTTCCTTCATGTTTATAAGATCTTTTCATTGAATTTACGACACATCTTTCAAGTTAACTTAGCCATTGAGACTTACTACAAATTGTACATTTCATGTTTATTAGATCTCCATACTGAATTTACGACACAGCTTTCAAGTTAACTTAGCCACCGAAACTTACTATAAATTGTAAATTAAATACTATTTCCATATTACTACATCTACCAAGAACATTACATCCAAGGTTAACCCAAAATTTTTCTTGTTAAGAGGAGGATAATTAGCAAATCATACATTATCATTACAATTTAGGAGGCTCCCTAATGCCTAGATTACACCAAATTAAGCTCATTTTAGAGCTTAAACACCTCTCCTTCCGGAGTCAGACTTAGTCAAAGACCTAAGCCTCACAAGAAATTTCACTTTCCTCTCCCAATTGGACCCTTCTCTCTTCTTCCTTCCGCCGTATCTCCCCGGGGAAGTCTCCCAATTCTCCGGCGACTCCATCAAACCTCTGTCCGGCGTCTTCATCCCCATGTCGTTGCCCTCCGGGAACCCCACGTCACCACTCAAAATCCTTGCTTGCATGGCGGATATAACCGCTTTGATAGCCACGTCAGCATCTCTCCTGTTCCTCAACAAGATCTCTCCGATCTGAGCTGGGGTAAGGGCCCCACCCGACCTTATACAACTCTCCACCACGTCAAACAGCAAGTGCGAGTCCACACCCAAGTAGTTCATCACCAAGGCCTTGAACGCATGCATCCCGCACGTGCCGAGGCTAACATGCACGTCCATCCGCCCGCATCGAACCAGCGCCGGGTCGACATTGTCCCTATGGTTGGTCGTGAACACTATAATCCTCTCTTCACCGCAACACGACCATAGCCCGTCGGTGAAGTTCAACAACCCCGATAAGGTCACCCGTCCGTTATCGTCTCTGCCGTCGGCAACACGTCGGTCCTTCTCATGCTGTGATGACGATTTTCTCATCTTTGACAGTACTCTATCAGCCGTTAGATCCACCGAGCAATCGATATCTTCTATCACGATGATCGACCGGTTCGTGGTCTGTATGAGCAAAGCCCTGAGCTCAGAGTTGTCTGAAACTTTAGTGAGCTCAAGATCATAGACGTCGTAACAGAGAAAATTTGCCATTGCAGCAATGAGGCTAGATTTGCCCGACCCCGGCGGGCCGTACAACAAATACCCACGTTTCCATGCTCGTCCGACTTTATGATAGAACTCTTTTCCTTCAGAAAAATCTGTTAAGTCGTCCATGAGCTGTTTCTTCTTCTCCTGCTCGAGGGCGAGCGTTTCAAACGTTGAAGGGTGACGGAATGGGACAGAGGCCCAACCGGACTCGTACGAGCCGTGCCCGTTGTTCGTGAAGAGTCTTCGCTCGCGAGACACGCGCTCGAACTCTTCGGCACATGCGGAGACATGCTCAAGATAGGGTGATAGGAGGGTGAGGCGGTGGCGCTTTGGGAGCTTGAGTGTGAAGCTGCGTTTTTCGTCGATGTTGTCTTGGACTGTCTCGACGTGGTGAGTCCAGGAGAGGTTGTGGCCAATAAATGTGTCGTGGACGGTGTGGTTTGGGGCGACGGTGAAGGAAATGCGGTTGGATGATTTGGAGCGAGAGAGCGTGAGGCGGCGGCAGGTGGTGGAGGGGTTGACAGAATTGAGGTAGAGGTTGACATGGCGGTAGAGGTCATTGACGTCGACGCCACAGTAGCCATTGAATTCGGGGATTTCGAAGTAAGAGTAAGGACTGAAGAAGTCTTGAAAGGATTCATAGAAGGAGTGTAACAAAGCGAGAAGCTGCGAAGGCAAGATGTTCTGTAGGACAGTGAGGAGACCTAAGAGAGACCACAATTGTGATAATATCTCCATGTTGTGTTGTTTTGCTGTTGTTGAACTGTGATTTTGTCTCTGTCTATATATGCGACGAAGGGTTTATATATATAGAGAGAGAAAAAGACAGAGAGAGAGAGGCGGAGAGGGTTATAGTGGGAACTTGGAGATATCAGATATCTGGGTTAGATAATGAAGCTAAATAGTAAAGAAAACTTCTAAAGTCACTGTTTGAGTGCTGAAAATGAAACGGTAAAGATAAAGTTAAAGATGAAGCAGATTTCTTTTGCTTTTTTAGTTGTTGCATTTGTGTGTGTGTGTGTGTGTGAAAGAGAGAGACAGAGAGAGGGTCTGGATATTGGAATGGGCACACGGACAGAGACACGAGAGAGATGTCTTTTGCTTTTGATTTTACTTTGTTTGCTTCTTTGTTTCCAGCTTTATCTTTTTGTTGTTGTTATGTTAAGCTCTAAGATGTAAGAGAATGTCCTTTGATCAACTAACTCACCAGTGAAGAATTGTGTTTTAGGGCGATGCATATAACATTTTTGTCTCGATTAAATATAGTCGTTAATGATTATCATATTAAATTTTTTAAAATAATTATTTTATTAATCAATAATTCTTACATGAGCCATGTTGTTTGAATAACTTTTTTAAGCAAAAACTCATAAGTCACGTAACATTATCTTATTATTAAGAATAATGTTTTATGATTCATGTATGTTTGTTTGAATAAAAAATAGTCATTAACTACTATTACATTAATTTTTTTTAAAAAAATCATCTCATCGATCAATGATTCTCATCAGTAACCACACTGAAAACCTTTTTTGGGCAAAAATACTTGGGCCGCATGACATTTTCCCATCAGTAAGAATAGTGTTTTATAGTCTATGCATATTTGCCTACATTTTTACCCGATATATAATTTAGTCATTGATTGCTTTTATATTAACTTTTTTTTTTTAAATATCTCATTAATCAACGATTCTCATATCAGTCACATTATTCAAAGACATTTTTTTTTTGACAAAGATCCATCGACCACATAATATTATCACATATGTAAGAGTAGTGTTTTATGATCCATGCATGTTTGTCTGAATAAAATATAATCATTGATTATTATTACATCAATTTTTTTTAAAAAAAATCATCTCATCGATAAATGTTGCAATTCACGTTCTAATTTATCTATGTATTTCCTTTAGGATTACAACTTCACGATTGATCAAATCACGCCTCTTGTTTTCACACACACCCGAGTATGCATGCATAACTAGGAATGTTGAATCTTAGGGACTTATCCAAACAAGCTCAATGGATGATATAGATTAGAATGAATTGGAGTTCTTGGAAGGAGTGAGGAGTTTAAAGTGTTGAAAATTGGAGGCCTAACTTTAAATTAGCTCGATCCTTAAAACCCAGGTATTAAGGAGAATGAGAGAGGGCCCTTATATATAGACCAAAGGAGCTAGAGACAGGCGATGTGGGACAATCCAACACGCCCCCTGGACCACATTGCCCGCCGAGGGAAGGCAGGTGAGCGGCCTCATGCAGCTAGCCCAAAGTTAGAGTTCTGGCCTGACTCTGATACTATGTTAAAAATTGGAGGCCAACTCTAAATTAGCTAGATCCTTAAAACCCAGGTGTTAAGAAGAGGGAGAGAGAGCCTTTATATATAGACCAAAGGAGCTATAGACGGGCGATGTGGGACAATCCAACACGCCCCCTGGACCACATTGCCCGCGGAGGGAAGGCAAGTGAGCGGTGTTGAAAATTGGAGGTCCAACTCTAAATTAGCTCGATCCTTACAACCCAGGTATTAAGAAGAGGGAGAGAGGGCCCTTATATATAGACCAGAGGAGCTAGAGACAGGCGATGTGGGACAATCCAACACGCCCCCTAGAGCACATTGCCCGCGGAGGGACGCCAGGTGAGCGCGCCCCGACTCCTCTAGCCCAAAGTTAGGCTCTGGCCTGGCTCTGATACCATGTTGAAATTGGAGGCCCAACTCTAAATTTCCTCGATCCTTAAAACCCAGGTGTTAAGAAGAGGGAGAGAGGGCTCTTATATATAGACTAGAAGAGGTGGAGACGGACGATGTGGGACAATCCAACCTTGAGCTAGAGGAGTCGGGGCCGCTCACCTGTTTTCCCTTCGCGAGCAATGTAATCCAGGAGGCGTGTTGGATTGTCCCACATCGCCTGCCTCTAGCTCATTTGTTCTATATATAAGGGCCCTCTCTTCCTGTCCTTAACACCTGGGTTTTAAGGATCGAGCTAATTTAGAGTTGGGCCTCCAATTTTTAACATGGTATTAGAGTCAGGCCAAAGCCTAACTTTGGGTTAGAGGAGTCGGGGCGCGCTCACCTGGCCTCCCTCGGCGGGCAATGTGCTCCAGGAGGCGTGTTAGATTGTCCTACATCGCCTGTCTCTAGCTCCTCTGGTCTATATATAAGAGCCCCATTTCCCTCTCCTTAACACCTGGGTTTTAACGATTAAACTAATTTAGAGTTGGGCCTCCAATTTTTAACACAGAGCGACATCATTGATAAAGTTAAGAGGAAAATATTAAAAGATCCTTTATATACAATTTTTTTTTTTTAACACGATGAAAGAGAAACTGGGAAAGTGAAGGAATCCTTTTGCAAGATTTAAGGTAACTCTTAACATTTGGCTGCATTCACACATATATCCTACTCTGATACAATTACATCATATTGTGATCATCAGCCTCAGCCATAAACTTTTCCTTTTTCTCTTATTTTCTGGGCAAATTAAAGTGTTACTTTTGATTTTTTTTTTCTTTTCCCAATATTTTCAAATAAATATTTTGTTAATTATGTGCTTTGGGTTTAACCATATACCTCTTTTTGAACCCAAAACGCAATTGATCAACTCATTTTTAGATTTGCTTTGCTTGACTTGAACACTTAACTATTTAAGTTTGTTCTAAATATTTAAGGGTTTAATACCAAGTCATGAATTGTCCCAGATAATGTTTTGTCTTTACAAAACCAAAGGTTTTCTTTAGGGGACACTACAATCTTGCACTCCATTACATAAAGTTAGATTTGGGAGTTTGGGGAAGAAGAGCATCGGATAATAGGCTTTTTCTTTTTTCCACTTTGCAATTTTTTTCATCTTTACATGACTGTTGCTTTTATAAAAGTTTCATTTTTAGTTCTTTTACCTACATTTTATTCGAAACCTTGCACACATATATATATATATATATATATATATATGTATGTATAGGTGTAAAGGAAGAAAAAAAAGAATGGAGATTTTGGTTGACATCGAAAGCTTCAAGCAAGGAGGTGGATAAGGCTAAGAGTAGAGGTCAGACTGGTGAGAAAGAACAGCTTCTTGAGAATCAAGAATAAAGCCAAAAAGAGATTTCATCATGTGGGAATGTCAAAAGATCAAACGATTAAGAATCTATCAATGATTATCTATCTTCCATGAATTCTCTTTTGGACTATATATGATCAGTATAAACATTCTAAAAATGGTCATTTATCTTCCATGAACTCTCATTTATTTTGCTTCGATCTGTTATTTTTATTGTTTTACAAATTAGTGTGTATATATATATATATATATGATTTGTTTTTGTGAGCTTATAAATAATATGCCATGAATTTGGTATTATTTAGGTCCTAGGTAGCTACCAGTCATGAGGTGAAAGAGTCTTGTTGGCCAAGTTAGTTAGGGTATTACAAGTGGGGAATTGTGTAGATAAAAGCAGTGGAATCAGTTCCATTTGGTAGAGCTTTATGCTATAGACTATAGAGAAAAGGAAAAGGCCTTCACTGAAAAAGTTAAACAAAGGCCTCAAAAATGAAGCTTTGGATGCTCTTTGGCCCTTTGGCTAGGGTCAAACTAGTGTGTGTGTGTGTGTGTGAGAGAGAGAGAGAGATTGCGAATATATAATTTTGAGAAATAAATAACCTAATAAAGTGTTTGTAATAAATGAAAGTTCAATTTTAAAAGTATTTAAGTGGAGCAAGAGTTGAAACACTTTGTCTTGTATAAGTTTGAACTTATTATGATATTGCCCTTCGATATTTGTATTCTTTTATCACTAATTTTGTTAGAATTTTTTAAAAAAAATAAATTTCTCTATTTTTTTTTTATAAATTTATATGAACCCCCTAGATTTTAATATCTTCAATTTCCCCCCCCCCCCTAAAAAAATGGATATTATATTTTTACCTTTTTTTTAACAAATTTGGACTTGCCATTTCCTAGTTTTTTTCATATATTCATGTGAACTTTTCTAAATTTTAATACTTACAATTTGACTCGTAACTAAAATTTTGAATCCACCCTTGAGTATAGTGAGATTAAAATTCAAATTGGGTGACATTATTAATAAAACCTCATTTTGTTAGGTCCATAGCTTTTTGGTGTTTCTTTTGAATAAGTTGTTTGCTTTAAAATTTAAGCATCCAAATAGAAATCACAATGCTTAACTTCACACTGGGTAAGAGGAACATCTTCTACTTGCTTATGTGCCATTTTCTCTAGCGAAGAATATCATTATTGGTCGAATTGGGGCAGATCCAATTCATTGGCAAAATGAAAAATCTACCATTTTAACACTTGGAAAAAAACCCTAAAAAAGAGTCATTAGGACAAGAGCTAGGTAAGCAAGAAGGTGAGGCAAGGGGCTCTCCATCCCTAGGAAGATTGTGTCTAGGATTTAGTAATCTAAGTCTTGCTTCTTCCGGTCGACTTGTATTAACCTGTGCTTTATTACAGATAGTCATGCTCCCGTTCCTTTAGTCTTTCAACGATACTTGAATATTAAGTCGGATCATGTCACACTCCCCTAGTATAGTGACCGGTTCCATGTTTTCTCCGAATTTCATCAATTCCAAGCTTAGGTGCTTGCTTATCCATCTTCATTCCAAAGGCAAACATCTCTATTGAGTGACTGTAACTGCTATGGTTTACAGTCAATAGTCCTTAACTAACCCTTTCTCACATAACTTTATAAAGTTTTAAGAGAGAATAGGGTATCACAATATGCTATATATTTAATTACATGTGTGAAACAATAGAATTGTGACATGTATGTAAGTATGTGAAGATTATCCAGTGTGGAACCAAGCATTGTCCATAAATTAATATTGAACCACTTTTATTCTTCTTTGTAAATGGAAGCTGACTCGGCTTCTCATTTGAGGGCCAACCTTAACCCAAACTTTTTCGGCCCAGATTGAATTTTGGCTGGTTTCATTTTGTAGCTTGGAAACTGGGCCTCATCATTTGAACCACAATGTCGACCCAACTTAAGTAAGGTGTGGGACAAAAGTTCTTCGCAGTAGCTTTCTCTCAAATGCTGTTTTGAGCGTCAGGGAACTTGCCTAAATTGAGGTTTCATGGGCCGAGACCCAATTCACTGAGGGGTAGTCTGAAGAAATAGAAGGGCCGTTCGACCATCATTGATTGATCGGAAAGCATGCTTATCATTTTGGGCTCATTGTGGGCTCTTTAGACCCAACTCCGTTTCTTCTTTAACACCATACAAAACAAAGACAGCTTGTGCTTTGTCAGTTGACCTTACTGAAAATGCACGAAATGGGACTGGAAATCGCAAGGGTTTCTGTGCTACAGTGCTCACCCAGCGAAGATGATAGTGTTGGCTCGGAGACAACTCGGTTGAGTCACGCCGAGTCAACTCAATTAGGTATGAATGCTCAGTAACTTAGCAACAACATTTAGGACTCAAGTGGCACAAAGCTGTGTTGTTTTGGGTTTGGTTTTAGAAGTTTTTTTATGGATAGGTAAAGAGCTACCCTATACTGGCTTACGCGTATCAGATTAAATCCACTTCTCATGATAGTCGAGCTCATCTTTTAAACTCTAATTGTCAACGATCGGCGAAGAGGAGACTCGAACTCGAAACACTTATATTTTATCTTCAACGTCTTTACCACTCAACTACACCTCCAGTAATCTCCCTAACCTCTTTTCTCCAAACTCAAGAAAAGTTATCCAAATTCCAAAGTCCATATTAGGAAGAGGAACCAACAATGGGTTTAATAGTCATAGCTATAAGGAAAAGTAACATAG
Source organism: Nyssa sinensis (assembly GCA_008638375.1). Classification (NCBI taxonomy): domain Eukaryota; kingdom Viridiplantae; phylum Streptophyta; class Magnoliopsida; order Cornales; family Nyssaceae; genus Nyssa; species Nyssa sinensis. Next base: position 37,561,402 of record CM018052.1, read on the forward strand.
AGCTAATTAAATGACTTATAATAATCTTATTTACATATAATTCTTCAGATATTTGCAACGGAATCAAAATCATCAAACCAGTATGATATTTGGTGTAATTTATCGCTTAATTGAAACTAAGTCCTTCTTGATCTTTTGGTGCTAATTAATGTGGCAAGATTAGAGGTTAAATTTAATTAAATGGAGCCAAAGCACTACTTTGCCACTGAGCCAATCAGATGTGCTATCAACATTGAGAAAGACAGTGTAAGCAATCCTGGAGTCAATGGAGTAAGGTGGCTCTTCTCTTGTTCTTCCTTTATCATCCGAGGCAACAAGAAGAAGATGCCCAATCCCCTAATTTGTATTCTTATTTATATTTTCGAGAATCCCAATTGAGAAGAATTTTAAAAACACATCATGATTTTACATTACATCAAGAATACAGGATGGAGATATGATTGTTTTGTTTCATTATATATTATCATTATTCAAAAAAAAAAAGGAAAATTAAAGAAAAAGTAAACACAACTTTTTAGGCCATGGTGGGTACTTTGATCCCACAAAACATGGATCATTCTTGACCAAAAAATTAGGACACAAAAGTTAATAATTAGATTACACTTTAACACTTAATATTACAAATAACTCATATTAACAGCCCAAAGAAGTTTGAAAAGCTCACCATATAGCCTCCTTAGCAACTAGCTACAACGAACAAATCAAGTTTACAACGGCTCAAAATTAAACACAAACTCACCCTTACAAATACACTAATTACACACACACACACACACACACACATATATATATATATATATATATATATATTCTTAACCGTTGTCACGATCATCAGCTTAGAAGTGGAAACCAGCGTTCATGGAAGGAAGACTGGTAGGAGATCATAAAAAGAAGCAGCACAAGAAGCAATCCAACACCCCAAGGAGTTCCACCAGCCCTATGCAGCGAGTCTTTCTCTGGCAACGGGATGAAAAACGGAGACCTCCGTTGCTCGAAATTGGAGAGCAATTTCACAACTAACAGAAGTAGCAAGGGTGACACCATGAGCACCAGTTTGAGCTGATCAAAGAAGCCTTCGAAAATCGACTCGTAGTTCATATACCATGAGAAGCTTATGAAAATGAAAAGTACCAGGAGAAAGAAGCACAAGTGTAGAGGGAAAGCAGGCTGAGAGTGAGAAGAAGAATAGTAATCCGTAGACATCTCTAACAAGCTTTTTTTGTATGAAGTTATGTTGGTTTGAGAAGAGAATTGTGTATATATATATATATATATATATATATATATATATATATTTATATATATATATAGTGATTTATAATTTTCTCACTTTGTGAAGAAATTAGCCAGAAAGAGACTCAGGTAAGTAACTTTAGTTGATAGGATGCCCCCTTTTGACGATACATCCAAATTAGGCTGGTGAGATTTTACACGGTTGAGATTCATGTAATAAAATGGCTACAAGTGAGGTGCTGCCACTTGCCACCGACCATGGTCCCAATATTGAGGTCACCCACTATGTATCTGTACGTATGTCCACACACGCACATAAATTTTAAAATCATAGTGATAATATATACTTAAAATTATGTAATTGATATGATTCAGTCACATTAGTACTATATTATTTATGATAAAAATTTGAGAAGTATAGTACTTTTCATAATATATATGTATAGAGAGAGAGAGAGATAGAAAAAGCTTTTGTAAAAGGAGATGCATTACTGAATAATACTAGGTATATTAGATTGGTTTATCGATATCATTAATCATAATTTTTGTTTAAAATTTAAAAAAAAAGTCAAAATATATTCATTAATTACAAAAATACCACTGACACATCATTTGATAAATTAAACCGATATATCAAACATTTTTTTATTAATACAGATAGTTATTTAAATATAAAGTATGAGTGTCTTTCCTGCTCTAGTTCAATTAAGTTGCCTTTCATTAATGATAAGTAGTAGTGAGTTGATGGATAAATCCTTAAAAAACATCAAGTTTTTTATTCAAATTTCACATAGTGCAATCACAAATACAAATTTATGTGAAATAATAGTGAAAGAAACTCTGATTTATGATCTGACTACATGACCAAATACTGTAGTTGATGGGGTCTATCGGATTTAAGAAAAAAAAAAAGTTTCCTTTCATTAATGGAGATCTTTACTCTTTATGTACAATATGTTATTGGCACCATCAAGTTAATCTAAGCTTGATTGAGGGATTTGATGGTTTTATTGGTTTCATCCCAAGTGGTTTGTATCTAATTGAATTTAGGTTAAACGCTTATTGTTCTTATAAAAATAAAAATAAAAACTTCAAGCTAATGCTAGTTCAGCCTTTAATTGGGACGAGAATGTTCTTTCATTTAAAAATGAAACATGTATGGTTTATATCAATATATAGATGAATGAATAAGCACATTGATAACGAAAAGGTGAAAGATAATCGAATATGTCGAATTTCTTAAAAACTAAGAGTAAAAAAACTCTTCACCAAAAATAAAAAGAGAAATTCTCAAATTTCAAAACTAAAATATTATTAATAATATGAAGAATATAGATTATTTTATATCATATTTATACGCTAAGGCTACTACTAATTCGAATAGAATTCTGCTAATTTTTTATGCTAGATTTATTATAATTAAGAAACTGAAAAAATCTCGAAATTAGAAAAATTAAAAATAAAAAATGAGACATTTTGGAGAATTGAAAAGTAAGTAAAATAAGGACAACATAACCGCAAACGGAATTCAATTTGAAATTTCTTAGACAAAGTAATTATCAATTTAAGACTTACAAAAAATAAAAAAGAAAATCTAATTTAGACTATTTGCATTTCCACTTTCTGAAAAATCTTCAACTATTTGTTTTACATCAATAGATATAGAGAATTTTAAGAGTTGGAATCAGTCGCTTGAAAATGCAACATGTAAGATTTCTAGGTTTGACATGAATTGCAACAATTATTAAATGGAATTAGCACAAATGTTTCTCCCTATTTTTCTCTTCACCACAAATCTCTCGGATAGTTAATATATAGAACAACCTAATAACAAACATACAGTTGTATATTTTACCTAAAAATATCAACTTCACTGCCTATAAAATGCAGCCATTTCCTCAGTCTTCTTTCATCACATTCCAAAAGGTTTTTCTAACCCTAAATCTATCAACTTGGGTGAGAAATTTTCAAGGGAAAGAAAAACCAAAATGGCATCCATCAAGGCTGTAGCAATGCTCTTCATTGCCATTATTGTCATGTTTGCTTTAATTGAAGTTGGACAAGCTGATTCATGTTATGATTCATGCTACAATGCTCTAATCCGCAATGGCAATACTGTTCAAAACACCCGCGAGACATGCTCTAGGCTCTGTGACTTGGCATGATAGCCTGTGGAAACCATATACATGCAGAAAAGATGGGTTAAACAAGAAAGAAAATACTTTTAATGTGTAAGCCCTTATTTTCAAGGTGATCACCACTTATATCCAATTGTACTCATTAAATAAATAAATTTATTGAACATTGATGATACTTTGTTTATTTATATATATACATATATATATATATATAATACTCTATTTCTTAACGCCATTTTGAGTGTGAAGAACCACCATAAGGTGTGTCCCTTGTAATAGAGGAAGAAGCATAGAAACATGAACAATGAAGCTAATTAGATTCATCCTTTTTATTATTTTAGTCAAAGTGCCTGCTAAGCAAATGGGTTGTATTTCTTTCTCTCAACGGGATGTACTAGTTGAGATTGAAGAGTAACCATTGTTATCTTTAAAGCTGTACCCCACTAATTATTTTGTTTTACTGATCTTTCTCTCTCTATATACCTATATGTCAATATGTGTGTCTGTGTGTGTGACTATAGAGCGAGAATATTTAAATAGTCTTACACATGCGCACACTATAGATGGTTTAGGATGTTGTTGCTTTCACTGTGACCGACGAAACATTGGCATCTTGCAATGTTTGCTTTCATCAATGGAAATCCGAAAAAAAATGGTGACCCAAAGGTAATGTGCAGGAGCAAAAATATATACCGTAGGATTGTTATAGAAATATCAAAATTTTTGATGAGATAATTTTTAAATCATATTAAAATTTTAGTGAAAAAAAATATTTTTTAAAGTTTTAGAAGGAAAACAAATAGGTTGTTTGAAATAATTTTTACATTTTATTATTTTTTGTACTTATAAAAGTATCTAAAAATATGCATCTAATTGTTAAATTAAAATTTTAAGATCATTTTAATATTCATTTTATTTTTTCAAACATGTGAAAACTTGTTCATGAAAAAATAATTTTAGACAGCTTTTTCTGAAAAACGTTGTGAGTCAAAAAAGGAATGTTAAATTACACTTATTTTTCTTTAAATTTTTTATATTTACATTGTTTCTTCTTGATATTTTTAAAATTAAACTGATATTTTTTATTTTTTATGACAAATTATAATTGCTTTTCTTCAGTCAAATTTTTTTTTAAATAATGAAATTGGTCATTTCATATTTTTTTCAATTTTGATCTCTTTTTATTTTTTTTCACTTTCAAATAAATATTGATTAAAATATTAAATTTATTTTTATATTAAATGAAAATAAGTCATTATCTTAAATTTATTTTTATATAAAATAGAAAATCTTTAAAAATAGTTGAAAATAATTGTCAAAAATGTAAAATGTAGAAAATAACTAAAAATAAAAAAATAATTTTATCATTTTAAAAAAAAATTGACTAAAAGAAAAATTATAATTTGTCAAAAGAAGTATATAATGTTAACATAATTTTAAAAATTTTAAAAAAATTAATATAATAATTAAAAATATAATGTGAGTATAATTTACCTAAAAAATCAAAAGGGCACAACAAAATTTACCCTTGGTTAAAGTGGTGGGCGGATGAGTAAAAAAGAAAAGTTTGAGAGACCGTTGCACGGAGGACGATGAGGCCCACATTCAATCATTACATCAACGAAACATAAGATCACGTTCCCACAAGATTCTAACGATGAAAGGTCATGATGGCATCATGACTAGTTGACTATATTTATAAAGGTAATATTAATTTTATTTTTATATTTTATTAAAAATATTTATATTCGTGAGTTGACAGTATTATATTAGTTGAATATTATATAATGTTATATCATGATGTGATATCTAATTAATACAACATTGCTAACTCATTAAAATAAATATTTTTGATAAAATTTTTAAGTAATCTTAACATTATTGATATTTATAGTGATAAGCAGTGCACAAGTGTTGGCTCCTCCATTAAGCGTGAAAAAGAACTGTTTTAAGCTTCACTTGTGAATTTTTTTTCCAGATTTTGTACAATTATATAGTTCAATTAAAAGTTTAAAAAACGTAAAATTCTAATATAAAAAGACTTATAATTATTAAAATTCAAGAAAAATAAAATTTTGAATATATTAAGTTATATCTTATATCATAATATTATATTCATTCAATTATATTATATATCTTATTTTTAATTAAAATTAGAATAAAATTTTATCTTCTTAACAATTACATTATGCTTGAATACATAAGAAGAAACTGAAAGAAAATGATAACATTAGTTATAAGAGAGAAGAGATAAGAAAAGAGTGTAATCCCTCCTTTATGTTTGGATAATAAATAAGAATGTAATTCTCTCATCTTACTCGAAAATAACATAACAAAGAAAGAAAATAAATAAAAAAATTATATATTTTTTTACTATTATGTCTTGGGATAAAAGTGTCTTTTTATTTTATTTTATTTTTTTATCATTTAAAAGATAGAATTGATATTGTAAAAAAGTTAGTAAAAACTCTCTTTTCTTTCTATTTCTGTTCATTTTCGGAAAGAGAGGAAATTGAATAAAATAAAAGCTAAAAGATTCCTCCCTCTCCTTTTTTTTCTTTTTCTAATTTTAAGCAAAACACAAAATAACTTCTCCTTCCATTCTCTTTCCTCTCCGTTATTTTCAAATCACTCAATTCAAGCAGAGTGTCAGTCTCCAATATGCATAATTATTTAAGTTAAACAGTTGAATATTTAAGTGAATTGTTAAAAATTATTTAATAATTATTAGATAATAATATTTATAATAGATTTATCAAACTTAACGAAAAAATTTTCAAACAACGTCAAAATCAATTAGCTGAGAGGTTCAAAACATTGAAAAGTTGATCCAAATATAACCTAATTAATAGGTGTTAAATGTCTTTATCAGTACACTTGACATTTGTTTATTAATTCGAGATCTATGTTTCCATGCCAATAAATATTCGTGCTGATGAAATTTTTTACAATACTCATAACTTCATAGAAAAATGATGTGACACATCATGTAGTCTAAAAATTAAAATTTTCAGTGATCAAGTGATATTTTGTGTCTCATTTTAGAATCATTAAGCATAAAAGAAATAACGAATTTGGGTGAGGACTAGTGGGTCGTGCCCCCAACTTTTGAAAAATTAATTTATTATTATTAATTTTTATAGAAATTTTAAAAAAATTAAGTATTGCCCTCACAACTTCTAAAATTTCATTGACTCTTGAAGTTTTTTTTTGTTGTTGAAATCAATTTAGCTTAAACTTCTATTGTTCTTACAAACAAGGATCAAACTAATGCTAATTCAGCCATTAATTGGGACAAGAATATTTGTCATTTAAAAATAAAACATGTATGGTCTATATCTAAATATATATGAATGAATATGAATATGAATATACATATACATATAGAGAATTTTAGGACTTGAATCAGTCATTGGCGGATATGAGGGGGTGCTAGGAGGGGCTGCGGCCCTCCCAAAATTTAAAAATTTGATTTTTTACCCCTCTTTTCTATAACATTTTTATAAAAATCAGAAATCCTCCCTCCCAAATATTCGTATTTTTATAAGAAACCTCTTTAAGTTTTAGTTTTTATACTTTCATCCCCCTATGTCAATGGTTTGGATCCGCCGTTGAACCACTCACTTGAAAATGCAACATGGAAGATTTCTAAATTTGACATGAATTGCAACACATTATTAAATAGAATTACTATAATTTGTTTCTCCCTATTTTTCTCTTCACCACAAATATTTCGGATAGCTAATGTATAGAACAACCAAATGACAAACATACAGTTGTATATTTTACCTAAAAATATCAACTTCACTGCCTATAAAATGCAGCCATTTCCTCTGTCTTCTTTCATCACATTCCAAAAGGTTTTTCTAACCCTAAATCTATCAACTTGGGTGAGAAATTTTCAAGGGAAAGAAAAACCAAAATGGCATCCATCAAGGCTGTAGCAATGCTCTTCATTGCCATTATTATCATGTTTGCTTTAATTGAAGTTGGACAAGCTGATTCATGCTATGATTCATGCTACAATGCTCTAATCCGCAATGGCAATAATACTGTTGAACAGGCCCGCGAGATGTGCTCTAGGCTTTGTGACTTGGCATGATAGCTTGTGGAAACCATTTACATACAGAAAAGATGAGCTAAACAAGAAAGAAAATACTTTTAATGTGTAAGCCCTTATTTTTAATGTGATCACCACTTATATCCAATTGTACTCATTAAATAAATAAATTTATTGAACATTGATGATATTTTGTTTATATATATATATATATATATATATATATAATACTCTATTTCTTAACGCCATTTTGAGTGTGAAGAACCACCATAAGGTGTGTCCCTTGTAACAGAGGAAGAAGCATAGAAACATGAACATTGAAGCTAGTTAGATTCATCCTTTTTATTATTTTAGTCAAAGTGCCTACTAAGCAAATGGGTTCTATTTCTTTCTCTCAACGGGATGTACTAGTTAAGATTGAAGAATAACCATTGTTATCTTTAAAGCTGTACCCCTCTAATTATTTGTTATACTGACCTTTCTCTCTCTAAATACCTATATGTCAATATGTGTCTGTGTGTGTGACTATAGAGCGAGAATATTTAAATAGTGTTACACATGCGCACATTATAGATGGTTTAGGATGTTGTTGCCTTCACTGTGACCGACGAAACATTGGCATCTTGCAATGTTTGCTTTCATCAATGGAAATCCGAGAAAAAATGGTGACCCAAAGGTAATGTGCAGGAGCAAAAATATATACCGTAGGATTGTTATAGAAATATCAAAAATTTTGATGAGATAATTTTTAAATCATATTAAAATTTTAGTGAAAAAAAATATTTTTTAAAGTTTTAGAAGGAAAACAAATAGGTTGTTTGAAATAATTTTTACATTTTATTATTTTTTGTACTTATAAAAGTATCTAAATATATGTATCTAATTGTTAAATTGTAATTTTAATATATATTTTATTTTTTCAAACATATGAAAACTTGTTTATGGAAAATAATTTTAGACGGCTTTTTCTGAAAAACGTTGTGAGTCAAAAAAGGAATGTTAAATTACACTTATTCTTTTTTTAAATTTTTATATTTACATTGTTTCTTCTTGATATTTTTAAAATTAAATTGATATTTTTTATTTTTTCTGACAAACTATAATTACTCTTCTTCAGTCAATTTTTTTTCTTCAATTTTGACATCTTTTTATTTTTTATATTTTTTTTTTCACTTTCAAATAAATATTGATTAAAATATTAAATTTATTTTTATATTAAATAAAAATAAGTCATTATCTTAAATTTATTTTTATATAAAATAAAAAAATCTTTAAAAATAGTTGAAAATAATTGTCAAAAATGTAAAATGTAGAAAAAAACTAAAAATAAAAAAAATAATTTTATCATTTAAAAAAAAAATTGACTAAAAGAAAAATTATAATTTGTCAAAAGAAATATATAATGTTAACATAATTTTAAAAAAAATTAATATAATAAGTAAAAATATAATGTGAGTATAATTTACCTTAAACAACCAAAAGGCCACAACAAAATTTACCCTCGGTTAAAGTGGTGTGTGGATGAGTAAAAAAGAAACGTTTGAGAGACCGTTGCACGGTGGATGATGAGGCCCACATTCAATCATTACATCAACGAAACATAAGATCAGGTTCCCACAAGATTCTAATGATGAAAGGTCACGATGGCATCATGACTAATTGACTATATTCACAGTGATGAACAGTGCACAAGTGTCCGCTCCTCCATTAAGCGTGAAACACAACCGTTTTAAGCTTCACTTGTGAATTTTTTTTTTTTCAGATTTTGTACAATTATATAGTTCAATTAAAAGTTTAAAAAACATAAAATTCTAATATAAAAAGACTTATAATTATTAAAATTCAAGAAAAATAAAATTTTGAATATATCAAGTTATATCTTATATCATAATATTATATACATTCAATTATATTATATATCTTATTTTTAATTAAAATTAGAATAAAATTTTATCTTCTTTAACTATTACCTTATGCTTGGATACATAAGAAGAAACTGAAGAAAAATGATAACATTAGTTATAAGAGAGAAGGGATGAGAGGAGAGTATGATCTTTTTTTTATGTTTGGATAACAAATGAAAGAATTAAGAATGCAATTCTCTCATCTTGCTTAAAAATAACATAAGAAAGAAGGAAAAGAAAAAAATTATATATTTTTTTACAATTATATCTTGAGATAAATGTGTCTTTTTATTTTATTTTATTTTTTTTATCATTTAAAGGAAAGAATTGATATTATAAAAAATTTAGTAAAGACTCTCTTTTCTGTCAATTTCTGCTCACTTTTGGGAAGAGATGAAATTAAATAAAATAAAAGCCAAAAGATTCCACCCTCTCCCTTTTTTTTCTTTCTCTAATTTTTAGCAAAACACAAAATAATTTCTCCTTCCATTTTCTTTCCTTTCCTTTCTTTCCAAATCACTCAATTCAATTCAAGGGAGTGTTAGTCTCTAACATGCATATGTGTGTGTTTTACCTATATATATATATATATATATATATATATATACACACACACACACACACACAGAGAGAAATCTTCTAGCTTAAACAACTGCTGTTGTTTTTTTGTTGTTGCTATATCTCATAAATTTTATATATATATAAACTTTTTTTTCTATATACACAAACTAATATAGAAGAGTCAATGCATTTCTCTATATATACAATCACATTTTTTTTATAGAGTCACTTTTTATTGTGAATTCATTGTCTTTTAAGGAAAAAATATCATTTTTTTTATAGAAATATTATTGTTTTTTATTAATGGAGTTGAATTTAATCAAAATAGCACTACTATGTGTTTTGTGTATATAAAAAATGTGAAAAATATTAATATTAAAAAAATAAAAAGACCTCATTTAAAGTTATTACTTTAAGTCTCAAATAATATTGAGTTGTCCTGATTTTGCACCTCATTTACAACCGACTCATTGATTGAGTTGATCTAATTGGAGCAAAATAGGCATGTAAGAGATGACTCATTACATAGAAATTATTTATTGGTTTTGAAACATTAATTTTACAAATTAGTGTTTGTTTAGTTGAACGGATTAAATATATTGTTTGAATTTAAAGAATTATTTAAGTTAAACAGATGAATGTTTAAGTGAACTGTTAAAAATTATTTAACAATTATTAGATAATAATATTTATAATAGATTTAACAAACTTAACGAGAAAAATTTCAAACAGCCTCAAAATCAATTAGCTGAGAGGTTCAAAACATTGAAAAGTTGATCCAAATATAACCTAATTAATAGGTGTTAAATGTCTTTTATCAGTATACTTGACATTTGTTTATTAATTCGAGATCAATGCTTCGACCCCAATACATAATTCGTGCTTATTGTGATGAAAATTTGTACAAAACTCATAACTTAATAAAAAAAATGATGTGACACATCATGTAGTCTAAAAATTAAAATTTTCAGTGATCAAGTGACATTTTGTGTCTCATATTAGAATCATTAAGCATATATATGGTCTATATCTAAATATATATGAATGAATATGAATATACATATACATATAGAGAATTTTAGGACTTGAATCAGTCATGGGCGGATGTGAGGGAGGGCTAGGAGAGCTGTGGCCCTTCCAAAATTTTAGAAATTTGACTTTTTACTCCTCTTCTCTATAAATTTTTTTATGAAAATTAGAAATCCCCTCCCAAATATTCATATTTTTATAAAAGACATTTTTAAATTTTAGTTTTTATACTTTCGTCTTCCTATGTCAATGGTTTGGATCCGTCATTAAACCAATCCCTTGAAAATGCAATATGGAAAATTTCTAAATTTGACATGAATTGCAACACATTATTAAATAGAATTACTATAATTTGTTTCTCCCTATTTTTCTCTTCACCACAAATATTTCGGATAGCTAATGTATAGAACAACCAAATGACAAACATACAGTTGTATATTTTACCTAAAAATATCAACTTCACTGCCTATAAAATGCAGCCATTTCCTCATCTTCTTTCATCACATTCCAAAAGGTTTTTCTAACCCTAAATCTGTCAAGTTGGGTGAGAAATTTTATAGGGAAAGAAAAACCAAAATGGCTTCCATCAAGGCTGTAGCAACGCTCTTCATTGTCATTGTTGTCATGTTTGCTTTAATTGAAGTTGGACAAGCTGATACATGTTATGATTCATGCTACAATGCTCTAATCCGCAATGGCAATAATACTGTTGAACAGGCCCGCGAGATGTGCTCTAGGCTTTGTGACTTGGCATGATAGCCTGTGGAAACCATTTACATGCAGAAAAGATGGGCTAAACAAGAAAGAAAATAATTTTAATGTGTAATCCCTTATTTTCAATGTGATCACCACTTATATTCAATTGTACTCATTAAATAAATAAATTTAGTGAACATTGATGGCACTTTGTTGTTTTATATATATGTGTGTGTGTATATCTATTATCTATTATTTAGATAAAAGCGGTGGTTATTTGTCACGGTAAAATGACGATTTTACTTTTCAGTCATGCATTTATTTTATTTACTTTGTTTATCCCATCATCGTCTCTAATTTTTAATTTCATCCCATCATGTCTAATTTATTCTTTTAGTCTTACTTTATTAATTTATTATTATTTATGAGATTATCGATTGGTCATCTTTTTTTATTGATGTTTTATTCATCTTGTGAACTTGTCATTCATTTTATGTGATGGAATGATTTATCCAATTTTTTTATTACTTATTTATTAACTTAAATTCATTCATATATTTTTTCATGACATGAATAACAGATTAAACCAGTGCATGACCCGAACATTCAACTTGTGTGCATGTATATATATATATATATATAATACCCTTTCTCTTAACACCATTTTGAGTGTGAGGAAACACCATAAGGTATGTCCCTTTAAACAGAAGAAGCATAGAAACATGAACATGGAAGCTGATTAGATCCATCCTTTTTACTATTTTAGTCAAAGTCCTACTAAACAAATGGGTTCCACTTCTTTCTCTCAAAAGGATCTACTAGTTTAGATTGAAGAGTAACCTTTGTTGTCTTTAAAGCTTTACCCCACTAATTAATTTGTAATACCAATCTCTCTCTCTCTCTCTCTCTCTATATATATATATATGTGTGTGTGTGTGTGTGTGTGTGTGTGTGAGTGTGAATATAGACTGAGAATATATAAATAGAATCATACTTGGGCAGTGCCGGCTCCAATGTAAAACTATTAGGCTCCTCATGGGAAGAATGACTTAAATTTTGTGTATAGTACAATCCAAAACTCTAAAATAATATTATATATAATAAATTTTCTCACTCAATTTTTACTCATAAATATAAGTGTAAAAAAAAAATTGGTTAAAAAAAGTGATATTCTAGTTTTTAGAATAATTATCTCATGAGACCGTCACACTATATCATGTGAAAGATTATCACACAATAACGTGGTGTGATGGTCTCATGAAATATTTTTTTCAGTTTATGAGAGTTACTCGAAAATTGTATGAACTGTAAGTGTGATGAATTGAATTCAAAATCTCTAAATTTATAATACATTCTTCAAGTCAACTTGGCCGGTCCAAATTTATAAAATTATAAAATTTATATACATTTATTATTATAATGTGTGTCACTACTTTGTATCTAAAAATAAAATCATTTTCCAAAGGCTAAGTGTTGCTAGTGATCCATATTTAACACGGAATTAATGTTCATGATTGTTTGGTTGTCGGGCCACTATACCCATATGCCCATGCTTAATTTTGTACGATTGGGCTGGGCCCACTTTGATTGATACTCTGGATCTGAACCTTTGTCGCTGTTTAAATGGCGGCTGCTCGTTTTGCGCAATGCAATGAAAGGATGGAACGAATGGGCTGTAGTTTTGTTGGTACTTGATTGGATAACTAGGCCCAAAACCCAATATAAATAACGGTAAATTATATATATATTTTTTTATTTTTTGACAACTATATTAATTTTTTTTGAGATTTTTAAAATAATATTGACATTTAATTCAATCTAAATTTTTTTATAAAATGACAATAGTCTCTTATATATATATTTTTTGTATTTGTTTAAAATTTTGACCAAATTTGTATAACTATTTTTTTCATTTTTAAATAAATATTAATTAGAATATTTTTTGACTAACAAATAGATATTATTTATTTAAAATCTAATTTTATATAAAATGAAAAAAAATCTTTAAAAAAGAGTTAGAAAAAATGGTCAAAATTAAATAAAGTCAAAAAAAAAAATTAAGAATGGCAATTTTGTTATTTTCAAAAAGAAATTAGATGGGAGTGGAGGTCAGTGTAGTTTGTCATAAAAAATAAATAAGATTTGTTTAATTTTAAAAACTTTATGAGAGATTAATATAATTATCAGGAATTTCGAAAGAAGTTAATGTAATTTACCCTATAAATAAATAAATCTCAATTTAGGATGAAACTCGTTAAACTATGAGTGATAAAACCTAAAAAGAGCTTGGGTGGGAGGTAAGTTGGCTGAAGGATATATTGTAAATTCAAAGGTCTCATTTATTCTATCATGCTTACAATTCATGAAGTTTCAATCTTCCTTAGTCAATTAGTCCAATAAAATTAAAATACCACTTCTGTGACCAAAAAAACTAACATTATTTTAGATAAATTTTTTTTTTTTTTTTTGTGAGGAAAATGTTTTTTAATACTTTTCACTGATACTCCTTTGGCATAAATAGCCTCTGTATACAATTGTAGATCCTATAGTTTAGGGCTGTAATAGACTGGTATATGGAAACTGTAACTACTAAGATATAATCACATATTTACAGGGATTCCAGTGATTCTAGTCTATCTGTACAGCTAGCAGCAGAGACAAATCAGGAGCTTGAATGATGGAGAACCAACTTGGAGATAATTGCTCCCAATCGTCAACACTCCCCCTCAAGTTGGTGCGTAGATATCACTCATACCAAGTTTGTCTAGACAACCATTAAATGCTTGTTTAGACACTGCTTTGGTCAGTACATCAGCAAGCTGGTCTTGAGATCGAACATGAGGAACTTCAATCAACTTTGCTTCTAGTTTTTCCTTGATAAAATGCCTATCAACCTCAACATGTTTGGTTCGATCATGTTGAACTGGATTATGGGCAATATCACATGCTGCCTTGTTATCACAGTATAACTTCATAGGGCTGACTTGCTTCACACGCAGATCTTGCATCAGATTTCTGATCCACAACAATTCACATATTACCTTAGCCATTCCTCTGTATTCGGCCTCAGCACTAGATCTAGCAACTACCTCTTGTTTTTTACTTCGCCAAGTAACCAGATTTCCTCCTACAAACGTGAAGTAGCCTGATGTAGAACGTCTATCCTCAATTGACCCAGCCCAATCAGCATCTGTATAGCCTTTAACATCCAAACTATCACCTTTTGTAAATAAAATTCCCTTTCCTGGAGATGACTTTAAGTAGCGTAAGATCCGGATGACAGCGTTCATATGTTCTTCACTTGGGGAGTGCATGAATTGACTGATAACACTTAGTGCATAAGCTAAATCTGGTCGAGTATGTGAAAGATACATTAATCTTCCAACCAGCCTCTGATAGCGTTCCTTGTTAGCAGGAACTTGGTTTGGATGCACACCTAGCTTCAGATTTTCTTCCATAGGGGTGCTAGCCGGACTACATTCTGTCATACCAATTTCCTTTAATAAGTCTAAAGCATATTTCCGTTGTGACAGAAAAATACCTTTCTTTGATCTTGACACTTCAATTCCAAGGAAAAACTTCAATTCACCAAGATCCTTCATTTCAAACTCATGGGCAAGCTGCTCTTGTAGTGTTTTCCTTTCTTCAGGATCATCTCCAGTTACTATCATATCATCAACGTACACAATAAGGGTCGTGATTCGTTCTCCATTATGTTTCAAGAAGAGAGTGTGATCTGAGTTACTTTGCTTGTAACCAATAGACTTCATAAAGTTTGTGAACCTTCCAAACCACGCTCTAGGAGACTGTTTCAAGCCATATAGAGATTTTTTCAATCTACAGACTTGTTTATTGCCTTTAGTCTGCAGATTACAGCCAGGGGGCAGCTCCATGTATACTTCTTCTTGGAGATCTCCATGCAGAAATGCATTCTTTACATCAAACTGGTGCAAAGGCCAATCAAAATTTACTGCTAGAGATAATAGAATACGAACTGTATTAATCTTGGCCACTGGTGCGAATGTCTCCATATAATCAATTCCGTATGTCTGAGTATATCCCTTGGCAACAAGTCTTGCTTTGAACCGTTCGATGGTTCCATTAGCTTTGTATTTAATGGCGAAGACCCATCTACATCCAACAGGTTTCTTCCCTTTAGGCAAGTCAACAACTTCCCATGTTGAATTCCTTTGAAGAGACTTCATTTCTTCATTCATCGCCTCCCTCCATCTAGGATCTTTCAAAGCTTCCTGCACACTGTTAGGAATAGCTACAACAGATAATTGATTCACAAATGCCTTACTTTTATTTGACAGTCTATGATAAGATACATAATTGCTTATGGGATACTTAGGTTTGGAGTTGAGAGCAGGTTCATAGCTAACTTTGGGTTTCCCTCTTGTGACTCGATCAGGTAATACTTTTAAGTGAGGTTCAGATTCAGAATTTACCTGAGGCTCGGACATGGAGTCGGCTGGAGAAGACAATTGGTTAGCTGGTACATCATGAGAGGAAGAAGACACTGACGGCACTTCCATTTGATCCTGAACTTCCATCTTATCCTGATTCTCATTCTCGAAAAATTGCTGCCCATCTGGACAAGCTCCGAAAAACTGCTGCCCATCTGGACATTCATCACTAGTTTCCAACCTATCTGGACATTCATCACTAGTTTCCAAACGGTCACCAGTTATAAGATCTAAGTCCATAGGATGATGCAAAGTCTGCACTTCACCACTATTCTCCCCCTGAAGTGGAGACTCGGAGGTAGAGTAATACATATCATCTTCATGAAAGACCACATCAAGAGTAACATAAATTTTTCGAGAAGGGGGGTGATAACACCGATAACCTTTTTGATGCAAGGCATAGCCAACAAATACACACCGAAGGGCACGAGGTTCCAGCTTATTTCTCAAGGGTTTGTGAAGGTGCACAAAGGCTACACACCCAAAGACTTTAGGAGACAGATTCGGTATGGTAGGGGCGCGTACATTATTATGGAGGAAATCAAAGGGAGTCTGAAATTGTAGGGAACTAGAGGGTACGCGGTTGATGAGATAGGCTGCAGCAGTAAGGGCTTCTCCCCAATAACTGATAGGCATATGAGCTCCAAACAAGGAAGCACGAACAACTTCAAGAAGATGACGATTTTTTCGTTCTGCTACCCCGTTTTGTTGAGGGGAGTAAGAGCAAGTTGTTTGATGAACAATGTCGTGTAAATTCAGGTACTGTTTCAAGTCTTGATTAACAAACTCTCCACCATTATCGGTATGAAGAACTTGAATATTATATTGATATTGAGTGGCTATCATTTTGTGAAATTGTTGAAACAAGGAATTAACTTCATTCTTTGATTTCATTAAACAAACCCAAGTCATGCGAGTATGATCATCAATAAAAGAAACAAACCAACATGCTCCACTCAAAGACGAAGTAGTTGCAGGTCCCCATACATCAGAGTGAATAACCATAAAAGGTGTAGGGCTCTTATTCATACTAATGAGAAATGGGACACGGTGACTTTTAGCCAGTTCACAAATGTCACACTTGAAATCTGAAACAGTTAATTGAGAAAAGAGCTTTGGAAACAATTTTCGTAAATATCCAAAAGATACATGTCCTAAACGCCTGTGCCACAACCAGATTTCTGAATTCTGATTTTTGTCAGAGATATCAACTGAAAAAGCGTGAGCCAACTGATTTGAGCTTGCCGGCAGTAGATCAAGATAGTAGAGATTCCCTCTCCTAGTACCATAACCAATTGTCTTCCGAGTCCGGATGTCCTTAAAAACACAAAGGTTAGGCCAAAATATCACAATACAGTTCAAAGTGAGGGTTATTTGAGAGACAGACAATAAGTTATGATTAAGAGAAGGAACAACCAGAACAGACTCCAAATTCAAATTTTGGGTAAGAGAGACTGAACCTTCTCCAACCACGGGAGAGGGAGTACCATTGGCTGTGGATACTATATGTTGGTATGAGGATTTCAGGGATTGAATATGGTTACTGTCATAGGTCATGTGGTCTGTGGCACCCGAATCAATTATCCATTCACTATGACTAACAGGAGCAGAGATATGAAGAGCCTTACCAACGTTTCTAGAAGTGGCAATGAAAGAGGAGGCTTCCTCAGGAGTTTTGGTGTTGGTGGAGGGCTCAACCACAGCAACAGAAGCATGATGAATTGATTTTGCATTTCGTTTGCGAGGTGCCTTGGCAGGATCCCACCATTCTGGATACCCAATTAATTCATAACAACGTGACTTTGTATGCCCGTTTTCTCCACAGTGGGTACACACTCGTTCAGACTTTGCAGCTCCTATTTCATAGCTACGATTTTGTGATCGAGATGACCTATTTTGGTCAGTTGTTTGATTCGGCGGACCAAATGTTCTGTCTGGTTTCGGATGCAATTGGTGAGGCTTGCCTCGACGAGCCACCATAGCAGCTGACTCTGAGTGTTCAGATTCACTATTAAGTGCAGTTCGGCGAACAAAATCACGACGAACATATGCATAAGTTTCTTCAAGATCGAGTGCAGGATCCTTCCTGAGAATCTCACCTCGAATCTGTTCACAGTCTACATCTAGTCCATTCAAGAAGATATGCACCCGTAGTCTCTCAACTGATTTTTTATAGGCGACAACATCTTCGGGATCCTTCATGACAATCTTATCACGGTGATCTAGTTCTTGGAAGATTTCTACCGGATCACCATAATAGGTGGAAAGGGGACGACCAACCTGTTTGGTGGAGAATGCCCGTTGATTCAGTGCAAAGAGTTGTGATTCATCTGACCCATCATAGAAAGCTTTGGCAAGAGCAGTCCAGATCTCACGTGCAGTAGGCAATCTAAGATAGCGCTTCATAATCTCCGGCGACATAGAAGTCAGCAACCATCCTTTGACCTTTTGATTTTCAGCATACCACTTCGCATAGGAAGCATCAGTAACCTGCGGAGGAGGTGTTGTACCCGTGAGGTATTCAAGCTTTTCACGCCCTGCGATCTGCATTTCCATGATTTGGGACCAGACATCATAATTAACTTCGGTAAGAATAACACTGGTTGTGAAACCAGGGATTTCTGATTGAACATGGATAACTGGTACAGAAGATGATTCGGGTGTATCTTTAGTCATGATGGGGGAAAGTATATGAGAATTCAGGCTATGAGGTTATAATGATACAGAGCAACTGGCTCTGATACCAAGATAAATTTTTTTTTTGTGAGGAAAATGTTTTTTAATACTTTTCACTGATACTCCTTTGGCATAAATAGCCTCTGTATACAATTGTAGATCCTATAGTTTAGGACTGTAATAGACTGGTATATGGAAACTGTAACTACTAAGATATAATCACATATTTACAGGGATTCCAGTGATTCTAGTCTATCTGTACAGCTAGCAGCAGAGACAAATCAGGAGCTTGAATGATGGAGAACCAACTTGGAGATAATTGCTCCCAATCGTCAACAATTTTTGCCAAAATCCTTATAACACAATAGAAAATTAATAAATAAATAACTTTGAATAAAATAAATAAATAAATAACAACTTTTTGACAAAAATACTGGCATGACATTTATATGAAAGAGTTCAATTCTTATTACTAAATAATAAATAAATTAATTACTATGAATTGTTTGTTGACTAACATGGGATTGGGTCTTAGAATTTTATCATGATTTTAATATAAGTAATGAGAAAGTCACAAATGCTAGGGGTACTTGTATTTTTTCAAAAATTTCAAAAAAATTTAATGTAATTATTCAGAAATTACATAATAGATCGTAATTTAACCTAAATTATTTTAATTCAAAGACACCGTGGAAAGTTGATAGTCAAAGGGGATTTTCTCTCTCTCTCTCTCCCTATATATATATATATATATATATATATATATATAAATTGAAGATTGGTGCCAATGGTCCACAAATTGAGATTTGAAGATTGAGCCAAATTGCACAGTCCTTGTACCACTCCATGAAGGGACCTCTAGGAACCCACACTCCATAGTCCACACTCAACCCCCTGCAAAGAGAGAAGAATTGGAGCCCAGTTAGCATCATTTCATTTGAAGAAATACTTATGTGTTTGCCAATTTAGTCCCTAGTAGTTGTCTTCTTGTAACATCCCTGAGTCATATTCCCAATTTGCATCTTCACTTTGCTTTTGTCACTTGGGAGTCGGATCAAATCATTATAGTTTTGTGTATTTATTGGCCTTTTATTCATGTGGCTGAATTTCTCTTTTGTTGTCTGTGTCAGTGTCATCTGTCACTTGGCAAAGATGTGTTGGTTTGGCGTGGGAAAATGGAAACTTTCTATGGTCCTCCTTGCTCAACCTCACTTTTGTGGTGGATAATTCAGTTCAACAAGTTAGTGTGCTTGCCCATTATAATTATTTGGTCACACCTTCACCTAACAGCCAAAGGGCCTTAGACCAATTCAATTCTAACAGGGGATCCGTCCAAGGAACCAAATATCCTAACTCTCATTTTGGCACTCTTAACTCTAAATTTTTAGAGCATCTCTAATGAGGGAGAGGCATTTGGGAATGTAAAGTTTTTATTTGCCTCTTTATGCAGTATTATGCCTATATCAATGACTCACACTATCATACATAAACTCAAACAATGGTTGCCAAAATAAGTATATACTTATTTTATATTTTAATATATTTTTGTCTCTCTCTCTTCCCACCACTCTTCTTGCCCTTCTTTCTCTTTCCATTGGAAGCATATTTGCCTCTTGTCATTCACAAGTTATCCGGCAAAATACCTCTTATCAATTCTCTCCCGTTAAAGTGCACAATTTGGATGAATAAGATATATATCAACAGTTAAGGTTTATGTCTCCCCTAATGCATAATTTTTTAGAGATGCTCTCATACTACGAGACGTGATCCATATAGGTAGTCAAAATGACTCCTAAAAATGTGAAAAGCCATATATAACTATTGCGGGAAGAGAGAGACGGGAATCAAGTTTTGGTGGGAAAAAAATATTGATTATTTACATTTTTTAAAATATAAATTCAAATTATTTAAAACTTTCAAATTAAAAAAATATTAAAATAAATACACATTCTTACTATCATAATTAAAATGCATCTAAGGTGAAAGAAAAACATATAAGCAAAACATGATATAAGGAGTCAAATGTACATTTTGACTTCCCAAAATGACTCATCCCTTTAGAGTTGCTCTTAAGTTACCAACATTTAGGCACATGAGACATAAGCCATGTTAACTTCTTTTAAGTTTTAACTACTCTGCTTTCAAGAAAGGAACAAAGGTACTAGATCAATAAAGCATGCCTTAATTTGAAAGGATGTTTTTATAGTCAAGATGGCTGTTCTTGCTTCAGTTTGCTCCATGTGTTCAGGGAGTAGGTTTTGTCAATAATTTTATACTTTTTAAAATTTTGTCAAGAAATAAAATCAAATTTCTATTCAAATATGACAAGTATTCACTCTTCACACAGTTAATTGAGTTTGATTCTTCTCCCATTGCAGTATTTCAAAAAAAAAAGAAAATTACAAATAAATTATGACTTCATTTGGAAAGTCTATTTTCACAATTAAAATTGGTTACCTTCCGAACTCGAAAAAGAAAGAGAAATATAAGTCATCAAAGGTTATAGATCAAAACAAACATTTGATTATAAACAATAATTAAGTGTAATTTCAGTGTACGAAACTATAAAAGGTTAAATGCACACAAATTTATTTATTTAAATTCATGATTTTCAAATTATAATAATATAATCTAACGTAATATACGACCCGCTCTTTAATTATGACTAGCAATTATTATCATCAAATTACATTTAGTATATAAATTATTAATTTTACACTCTAATGTATTTTAATGAAACTCATAGCTAGTCAAGTCAATCATTTTGTCAAGTTTCTTCAATACTTGACAAATGGATATTAAATATGGAGTTTTCATTCATATAAAATTTGAAATTCTTTATTCTCATTTATTTGATGATTTTTAATATTTTTTTGTTAATATTTTTTCATTAAGTCTTTGTTTGATAATTAAAAAAATTTTAAAATAATGAATGAAAATATAAATTTATTATTTTTCTTTTTAATTTATTTTTCATATCATATTTCTCTTTGAGAAAAAAAAATACACGTGTTTTTTTTTTTTAAATTTGAGAAATAAAATTTCTTCTATTATTTTTCTAAAATCAAATTTTACATGTAAAATTTCTCTAACTTGAAAAAATAAAAGTTTAAATTTTTTTTTTTTTTAAATTCTAACACTCTAATTTTACCACTCCACACTTGTATGTATATGTATGTGTATATATATATATATGTATGTATATGTATGTACGTGTGTTATGTGTGAAGTTGTAATTTTATTTTACTTTGTTTTTTTTTCCCCCCGATTTACATTATTTATATATAAAAAAATCTGATTCGGATTGGCAGTTAAGAAAATTGTTTTAACAAAAAGTAGATCGGAGAATTTCGAGAGTTTCTCTCTTTGGTTTACACACAATTTGTCGCTCGCCTTCTTGCGAGCTCTCTCTCTATCTGCAAGTCACAGTAGCCACATTCTAGGGTTAGGGTTACGGACTAAACGCCATTTGCTGGTATTGATTCTACAGACAGCAGTGTTTTACCGAACTTCGAAAGCTATATTTGTGGATAGAGAAGAAGATGAGTGTGGATCTGGTGGCTTCGAGCACGCATGGCAACCTCGACGAGCAAATTTCACAGCTCATGCAGTGCAAGCCCTTGTCTGAACCTGAGGTTCCTCTCTTTCTTTCTCTATTCTCTTGTCCCTGTTCTTGGTCTCATGTGTGGCTTTTCACGAATTTAAAGATTTCATCTGATTGTTATTCGGCACTAAATCTTGTTCCGAGCCTTTCATTTGCGTAGTTATTAACGGATCTGGGCTTATGTACGTATGTACAATGGCTGGCGTCTATTTATATTTATATGCGGGAAAGCTTTTATTTTTTTAGGACGGTGATCTATAATTTTGGTTGAACCTGGGGTTTTGAACATGATTCTCGAGTTACTGTAAGTGATCTCAGGGATTTCCCTGGATTTGTTTGGCTGACGAAACCAATCTATAATTTTTTTTTTAATTTTCGCTAAACACACTGAGTTTGTTAATGGGATGGAGATCTATTCAGAAGTGTCGATAAGAATCCCTGCATTTTGGGGACGGCTTGGAGATCATATGAAGAAAAACATATACATATTAAATTTTCTCTTTGAAATCAGGTGGTGTTATCTGCAGTGTAAAATTGCAAATGGGTACGACATATTGATAATTGATAGTTTGGTCTGATACGGTGTCCTGAAAGAATACCGGTAAATGGAGATGGTGTCAGTTAGCTGTTTCTTTTTTAATCTGTTAAGTGGATCTTTGGGTTTGTTTCTCCAACTGCGAAAAAATGTGTTTGGAGAAAAGCAGCCCAAGGCTGTTTTTTTTGCAAACACAACTTTGTGTGTTTTGGAAGTATCACCACAAAACAGCTTTAAAAACTTCACCAAACGGTCAAGCACGTTTCCCCGAACAGATTTTGCAAACTCAAATGCAAAAATGAGTGTGCAGAAGCTGCCCCAAAAGTGCCCTAAATGGTGCCCCTTTGTCTTTCGGGAACCTGGTTTAATATTTCTGCAGATTCTGGGAGAGGGGGTTAGACCAACTTCAGAGGAAGTTCGGGGAGAGTGGCTGTTCTGGCACCAAATGAGCTGATTTTTAAACTTTGGAGCCAGCATTGCCCCTTCAATTAATCATGCCTGGCGGGTTTGCTATAGAAGGTCTTGCACATGTTGGTAGTTGCAACAAGCAAGCTGGGGTGTAGTCCTTTTACTCATTAATGAGGTTGTTCATTGCTGTTTGTGCACACCCAAAATTTCTAAATTATGTGCATTAACAGGGACCATAGTTTGATTCGTCTGCTAGGTGACCATTGTTTTGATGACAGATTGACTACTGCCATCCTCCTAGGAACTTGAAGTGGCTTTTATGCCTTTGGTGAAGACTTGCTGTAGGCATTCTCCACTTCAGTTGCAAGATAAAACTTGCAAGTCATCTTAATTGCTTGCTGGAGTATCATTGCTTCACAGTTGAATGGGCTGGCTTGCTTTTCACTGTTCACTAGCGTTGAGCTCATTATTAGAGCTTCATGGATGTTGCTCCAAACGCTGGCAAGCGCTACATGCGTGGTACAATGTTGTCAAAGGCGCTCACCCAGTTGCTTAGGCGAGGCGTTTTCAAGGCTCATCACCTTGCTATGATCCAGGCGAGGCGAATTGAAGAAGGCGACGCCTGGGTAAGAGGCGTTGCACAAGGCGAGAGGCGTTAAGGCCGTAGCCTTTTTAAAGTTATCAAATTTTACTTAAAGTGTCCCTGTTCTTTACTGATTTCTTATTTAAGTAGAGGGGCATTTTTGTTCAAGTGAAGTTAAAATAGGGCTTTTGATGGGAGTTTTGGAACCACCATGAAGGAAACAAGAAGCAACAGAAAGGGGGACCACTTTATCAGTTTTTTTCCTCTCTCTTTACCTTTTTTTCTCTATTTTCTTATTTTTTGTATCAATTTTTTAAATTTTTTTATGCTTTAAACCTTCTGTTATGTTTTTCACATGCAGAAAAGATCATCAACATTTATTATTTTGTATTTTGAATCTGATTTTCGTTAGTGTAGTAAAGGCGGAAGGCGTCCTTAAGGTGCTAAGGTCCTAGATTGCCCAAAAGGTGAGGTGAAAAAAAAGCGCTAGCTTGAGCGAAGCAATGTGTTAACTTATAAAAATAGTCAAAAAAATAAATAAATTAGAGATTAAAAATTAATTTTTTCTAAGTCAAATAATGTCTTATAATTATATTATCATTTAATACTAAAAAGTTCAACTTATAGTGTGCAAGTTATGTGATAATTCTAAGTTTGGTGCTTTATTCTCAATGAATATTCAAACTTTTGTTATTTACTCAAATCTCATATGAAAATCTGACTCAAAATATAAAATAATGAATGTTGATTATCTTTTCTATATGTGAAAAACATAACAGAAAGTTTAAAGCATAAAAAATTTTAAAAAACTGATACAAAAAATAAGAAAATAGAGAAAAAAAGATAGAGAGAAAGGAAAAAAAACTGATAAAGTGGTCCCTCTTTTTGTTGCTTCTTGTTTCCTTCATGGTGGTCCCAAAACTCCGATCAAAAGTCCTATTTTAACTTTACTTGGACAAAAATGCCCCTCTACTTAACGCCTCTCGCCCAAGCATCGCCTTTTTCAATTCGCCTAGCCTGGACCATCGCAAAGCGATGAGCCTTGAAACGTCTCGCCCTGTTCGTCCAGAGGACCGGACGAACGCCTCTGACAACACTGATTTTCATACGAGATTTGAGTAGATAACAAAAATTTGAATATTCATTGAGAATAAAGTACCAAACTTAGAATTATCACATAACTTGCACACTATAAGTTGAACTTTTTAGTATTAAATGATAATATAATTATAAGACATTATTGGACTTTGAAAAAAATAATTTTTAGTCTCAAAATTTTTTTTTTGATTATTTTTATAAATTAGCGCCTTGTTTCGCTTAGCTTAGCGCTTTTTTTTTGCCTTGCTTTTTGGGCAATCTAGGACCTTAGTACCTTAAGGGCGTCTTCCGCCTCTATTACATTGGTATGGTATGATGATCAGGGTACGATAATTTGAGGATATCACTTTAAGAAGTGCAGTGTTTGAGGCAGAGAGTTGATCAAGAAACCCTTTTCTGATGGGTCCACGAACTTTGCTGTTTATTAGTTTATATAGCATCTTGTTGGTTGTCCATGCTGCTTGTTGATTGACCCATCTTCAGTGTGAAAATGAGTTTTCCTTATGATGAATGAAGTGGCTAATTTTAGATATTTTATCTTGCCATACGTTCTCCTTGCACCACTCTTTTTAAGACTGTTCAATTAATTTATTATATTATTCTTCTCAATGAGGATCCTCTCTCACTAGCATTATTATATCATTCTGAATGTTCTGCTGAATTGTATTCAAATCATTGAGCTTGGTCTAACTATTGCCTTCTTCGTGGTTTTGTCCAAAATGAAGTGATTAGATACTTACAATGTGGTAATACTTAATCACATATTTTGAATTTGGATTATATATGTTAAATGAATTTTGCATGTTATGTTGAAAATATTTAATTTTTTGTGATACTACATGGGGCTGTTTGATAATTTTTGTTTGTGGATTGGATTGGGTCCACTTCTTGTTTACTACCTGGTTTCCCAGAAGACAACGTTACCTTTGTCTAAAGAAACCTCACCTCTCCTGTTTTTTTCCCTTTCTCTTTTTTATTTTTATTTTTATAAATGAACTTGAACAGGTGTATTGTAACGGTAACCTTACCAAGTAACTCCCTGCTGTGTCCTGGTCAGGCAACCCATATCTGACCTTGTTCCGGGGTCTCACAAACCGGCTTCTATATCATGATTGCTTCTTCAGGTTTTTAGACTATGTTGCTCACATTATGAAGCATTTTAGGTTTTTAACCTTTGTTTGGACTAATCAATATGATACAATTACAATTTGTTAAAATTTCATTCTAGTAGTAATAGCCATTAATTAGATGCTTAATTGTAGAAAATTATTTACTGATGCAAACAACTTCTGTTGTATTCCTTTGAAAAGAAATGTGTGGTCTTGTTGGATGTCTTGTTCCTCTCAATGTTTTCCATTGCAATAAAAAGCATAAGATTTAAGAATTTTATTCTTTTGGTGGATGCAGGTTAGGGCATTATGTGAGAAGGCTAAGGAGATACTAATGGAAGAAAGTAATGTTCAGGTATGAATCTTTGTTCTTTCTGTTCTGCTATGCTTACCTCAGTAATGAAATGTAATATGAAATATTTTATCGAATATTTCTTTTGAGTGTGACTTGTATACAGTAATCTGTGTGTGTGATCTTTCTGGTTCTTATTTAAGGGCATTATTTTATTATGTTTTTTTTCCCCTTTTAATGTTCTTCCTATCAGCCTAATGGGAAATGATAGGAATTATTATCAAGGGCACATTTGTTTTGAGAGGTTTCACAAAGGATATTGAGGACTATGTTCCTATTAGGGTTGTCGTGGGCTATACTTATGTTCTAATATTTATGTTGTTGACACAATACCAATGAGGGCAGTTCTTTCTCCCTTAGATCATACCTTTTAATTTTGGTGAATGAAATATTCAAGAGGTAGTGAGGATTAGATTTACAGGAGTTGAAAATCTATGATAGATTGTGTTCCTAGTTTTGATTATATATTGGTGCCTTTGACTTGTTAAATATAACTTGGAAGTACCACATCGTACTGTCCCTACATGTTCCGTTGGTGTTTTTCTATGATATTTAGCTTGTTAGTGTTTGAGTCCACTTATCTCCTACTCACTCTGTGCATATGTAGTGTAAGCTAGCCTAGGTAGTAGGTAGTAATTATTATTGCAAGTTGTTTATGTATTTTAATCAAACAAATTTTTTTCTTTATTGGAAGAGAGAGAAAGAATAAAAGCTATTTACCGTCTACGGGGCAATGATGGAAGTCTTGCACGGACTGACTCCTTAGTTACTGCAAGCATTGTGCAATTACAAGAAGCAATAGTGATTTTGTTGCAATAGTACTGAGTCAAGGTAATTGGTGATGTCTTGGGTAATAGGCATGGAAAAGGCATATAGGATGTCACGTTGGCAGTTCCTCCTAAACGTCCTCTAAATAATGAGATTTTGAGTTTTGTGGAGAGCGAGGAGAGGGATAGGTGTAGCCTTGGACTACATTGGTGGAATGTGTTCCATTATTCTTAAATGGGAGTGATTTGCTTCTAATAAGCGATGATCACTTCTTATTAGTGAAACCGACAAGATTTCTTAATACTTTTTCAAAATTTATTATACCGGGGCTTATCATGCAATAACCTAGAACTTATTGTATTCCACATAAGTTGAGTTCTTGATGTGCTCTGGGTTTTTCTAAATCTTCTTTTAAATAAATTTCGTGTCTTATCAAATTTCAATTCACTTTTTTTTTTTTTAATAATGTTTCTTCTCATAAAGAGGAAAACTAATAGAAGAAAAAAGGAATGATTTTTCTTTAGCAAGACTGTACCATTTTTAGAATGTGTGTCTAAAACAGAAGTCATAAGGATTTTAGCGTGTTTTGGTATTTTTGTTGTCTATCAATTGTTTAGTGTTGGATTTTCCATGGCATAAGAATCCTATGGTGGGCATGGGTGAGGCCAATTAAGGCCAAGGGGGGTCAATTGCCCCTCCCCCCAATTTTTTTATTTAAAAATTTACTTATATATATTTTAAACATTTTTATATCTTTGCCCCCACTGAGTTCAAATATTTTTTTAGATCTTGTATACAATATTTTTTTGTTTAGAATAAAGTTTTTTTGTGGGTCCCTTTTTTTTTGTTGAACTTCTTGTCTGATTTGTAAGCTTGTACATATCAATGAATTTAATTATTTATTTACTTGTCGAAGTTTTTATAATTTAATTTTTAAACTTATGATCAGACATTAAGAACAAAGTTTGCTCCCCTAGAGTAAATTCTTGGCCCTCTCCCTGATGTTGGGAACTTTATCCTTTCATGTATTTGTCATACTTATGGAACATGCTATTTTCTATTTATTTATAGGATTGATTTTATGTAAGGTTTATGAGTTTATCTGTCGTCCTTGGTTTAGGAGGAAAAATATAATTTCTAATTACTGTACCCTGATATTCACGAGGTCAAATATAGTGGGTCAATTGTGTCTGGAAGATATTTTGAGGCAGCTTCTAGGTTGAAGCTTTATCTAGGTAAGATTGTGGTCTTTGGAGTAGAGTAAATTATGAAATTGTGTAATGGGAGTACAGAAAGCTGGTAGTTTTTATTTTTATTTTTTGGTCAGATTGAAGATAAACTTTCTGCTTGGCTTGCAGGTTTATTAACTAGTCAGTCATGGTTCCATCTCAGCTATACTGCTGACGAGACTAGAGATCAAATATGAAAATTTCCTGCACCTCCAAAGGTTTTTTTTTTGTTGGGATTAAATGTTTGGTTGAAAATTTTGTATTGTCGAGGACTAAAATTTCTACCAGATCAACATATTAGAATGTATCATATTAATTATTGTAAAGTGGCTGATTTTAAGGAATCATGATACGACTATCATATTACTTATCAAGGCTCTCCACCCCCCCCCCCCCCCCCCCCCCAAAAAAAAAACACCCCAAAAAAAACACACACACACAAAAAAAAGAGAGTCAATTATGTATTCGATGAAGATGGTTTGCTTTTAAAAGGATAGGCTTGGCTTTGTACTGAACAAAGTAGGATTTGAAAAGTTTTTTTTTTTGGGTTGGGGGGGTGCATTTTATTGGAGTTAGGTTTTACTTGAAAGTTAGGAACACATGCTCTATTTGGTAAGAGGGAAGAGTAGGAGTGAGAGTTCCCATTGTTTTCCAGATCCACCATTTCCTTTCTACCCAAAAGTGGAAAAAATTGAGGAGTGAGAGAGAGGAGCCTTTTCTTTTACATTTTTACTGTGTTTCTGCATAATGAGAATATGAAAAGATGGCACTGCTACATGCTAATTATAACATGATTTTAGTTAAGTGCATACTAAGAGAAAATTCTTTAATTTTGTCCTGAAGTTGTACCATTTTTTTTTCTCATTCAGTTATTATCAGTTGTGTTTGTGATGATCTATACTGTAATGTGCGTGTGCACATTTATTTCTTCTTTCTCTCTCTCTTCTCTTTTCTTCCTTTGTGAGGGGGGGGGGGGTTGGACATGTCCCCAAGAACTTGTGTTTAGCGAGTACTTTTGGTCTCTGTCTCAGTGATTTCTAAATTGTTGTAATGTGGTGCATTACTAAGATCTAAATATGTCAAATAATATCTTGCGTTTTCTCAAATCTCATGCAACTTTGTAGTTTGGTTGTTATTTTGCATATTGTTGTGGTGTGGTGCATTAACAAGCTCTAAGCATGTCAGTTCTCTCTCTCTCTCTCTCTCCTACATAGTTTCTCAAATCTCATGTAACTTTGCATTTCGGTTGTTATTTGGCATATCTCTGTTCTTGTGCATCACAATTTTTTTTTTTTTTGGGGTTGCATCTGAATATTTAATTGTTATTTGATTTGATTTTTTATTTTTTCTTGCCATGCAGCCTGTAAAAAGTCCTGTAACCATTTGTGGTGACATTCACGGGCAGTTTCATGATCTTGCTGAACTTTTTCGAATTGGAGGGAAGGTAATTTGTTCTGGATATAAAATTTGTATGCTCATTTTTTATTTTTTATTTTGTGTTTGAGCTAGGGGAAGTAAAATTTGAGAATTGGTAAAGGAAAGGAAGTAAGGAGGGAAGTGGTCTAATGATATCATAGCAGGTTGAAATGCTATTAGTGATACATTTGTTCTCAATATAGCATCTTTGTTCCAAAATGTCCCCTTTTTCTAGCAAATTTTTTGATAGTATTATTATATTTGAAAAGATTGCTACTATAATATCACCTATAAAAAAAGAGAGGCAATATTGCTACTATTATATCATATTTATTTCCTTCTCCAATATTTTATACTGGTATTATTTAAATGCACCTGAGAACTTGGGTTAATATCACATAAAAGATCACTTGTACGGTAGCCTGCTAGTCCCTTTACTATTTAGGGTTCAATGCATCTAATATTATATGTTATTTGTTGGAATTTCTTTTATTAGTATTCTTTACCGAAAAATGTCATATGGTAGTACTTATTAGTACTATTGCTTAACATATTTGATATCCTCTTTTTTTTTGATAAGTAATAATTTGTATTAGAATTGCCCAAGGGGGGTGAACCCAGAATTACACGGGAAGGCTTATGAGGCTAAAGCCTTAGGGTCCGCAAAAAATCAACTAGACTATGAACATCTAAAAGAGTGGCTTTTTCAGCCCAAAAAAAGAGACTGCAAAAACTTATCTTCTCAATGCCCTCAAAAAATCTGTGGTTTCGTTCCCTCCATATGCACCAAATTTAACAAAGAGTAATGTTCCACACCCGACGGTGACTCTTGGCCATTCAATGAACCTTCCCACTAAGAAGCAACTCTCTGATCTTTGCTAGGATGACCCATTGAACACCAAACAGGGAGAAATCAAACTCCACAAATCCCATGCCATGGGACGATGAAGTGGAAGATGCTCCACAGATTCTCCTGCCTTCTTGCACATACCGTCTTGAATCCTCTTTTTTGAAGGTTCTCCAAAGTAAGAATAGCTTCCTGAGAAGCCTTCCAAGCCAAAAAAAGCCTCTCTAGGAGGAACAGTAGAGCGCCAAACCTGCCTCCACTGGAAAGTTTTTCCTCCCCTCTCACTAACACCTTGTAGCATGAGCAGAAAAAGAGCTTTTTAGAAGAGTCAAGGCTCCAAGCCTCTAAACCAAAGAATCTTCCCCACCCACCACCACCGTACACCCGTTAAGAGCTTCAAAAGGCCCCATCATCTCATCAAATTCCCAATCAAAAAAATCCCTTCTAAACAAAGTATTCCACACCATCCTTCCGCCCACCATAGAAAAACAATCCACCACAAGAGAGCCCTTATGGAGAGCTAAACTGTACATCACAGGGAACCTTTTCAATCCTCTTATGCATGCATAACATTTTATACCTTTTCCTCGAATATTTAGTCATAAAATGGAGTTAAAGAGATGCATAGTTATTTGAAAAGTTTATTCAAATTAGCATGCTGCCATGCTCAATATCTTAAAAAGGAAAAACTGCTCTAGGTAGTACTTTAAATTTGAACCTCTTCAATCCTCTTATGCATGCATCACATTTTATACCTTTTCCTCGAATATTTAGTCATAAAATGTAGTTAAAGAGATGCATAGTTATTTGAAAAGTTTATTCAAATTAGCATGCTGCCATGCTCAATATCTTAAAAAGGAAAAACTGCTCTAGGTAGTACTTTAAATTTGAACCTCTTCAATCCTCTTATGCATGCATCACATTTTATACCTTTTCCTCGAATATTTAGTCAAAGAGATATGTAGTTATTTGAAAAGTTTATTCAAATTAGCATGTTGCCATGCTCAATATCTTAAAAAGGAAAAACTGCTCTAGGTAGTACTTTAAGTTTGAACCAATTTATTTATGCCCTCTACATTAGGGGGAGCTTGGTTTTATACCTTGTTTTCCATTTTTAGACTCTTTTTTATTATGTAAATTTTCCATAATAGGCGAACGTTTAGAAACTTAAAAGTACTAAGTAGAATTTGAAATCTGAATGATTTGGAAAGACATTGCAAGAAACCTGTGCATAATTATAAATTACAAGTTGATTACAGAAATTTTGGAATATATCACTTTTCTTCTCTCTCTAGTTTCTCCCCCCTCTTCACCCCCCCTCTCTTCTCTCTCTCTCTTCCTTTTTGCATGAATGGTTGGAATCATTTAAACTTTGTTCTGTCAAAAAGTTCTGCCTGCACTCTGTTTAGCAATATAATGGAAATTGAATGTCATATTCCAAGTTCATCTCAGCAATACCATGATCTACAAAGTTATATATCAACATATGAATATTTGCCACTTAATTTTTGTCCAGTGTGGATCTACCTGTATCTATTTCATGCATTTTCGAATGTTCCTAATCGTAATCTGTTCAGAAATTTAATTTATGCTTGCATTTTCTTATTGGCAGTGCCCAGATACAAATTATTTGTTCATGGGAGACTATGTTGACCGTGGGTATTATTCAGTTGAAACTGTCACAGTGAGTACTAGCTGGACCATTTGTTCATTTGTGAAAATAAAATTTTTAACCCTTATATTAGAGATCTGTCTCTGAAAATAACTTCGCTTATGTAAGAAACAAATCATCAGTTATACTAAATGCATTTTCTCAGCCTGATGTACTAGTTTCTTTTATTTATTTATTTAATTTAATTTAATGCATGCAGTTGCAATTATGAGTAGTTTATTATTCCGATTTCTTGCTCCCATGGTGAAACCGCTTCTGTCAACAGTATGTTATTGCTTGAATTTCATGATATTATATTGTGTTAAATGTCCAACTTTAACATAAAGTACACGTGTTGAGAGTTTGATATACATTGTTAGTCCATTCTCTAACAACTTAAGCTTTTAGAGTAGTTAGTGATCTAACATTGTATCAGAGTCTTGGTTGTGAGAGATCTTGGGTTCAAGTCTCTTTATTTGCATTTATTCCCTATTTGCATTTGCATTCTCTTCTACTTCGCATTTGTCTTTGATTTCTTTGTCTCTCTACGTGCTAGTCCAGGGTCGCATGCGAGGGCGAGTATTGAGAGCTCGATATATGTTGCCCCATTCTCTAATAGCTTAAGCTTTTAGAGAAATTGGTGATCTAACAGGATATGATGATGACATCACAAGAATGGAAATACTCGTTGATGGAAATATGTATGGAATGAGATTTCAGTTTGTAGGTCGAGATATTGATATCAAGCACTATCAATAATAGTCCCTTAAATTTTAAACAGACAATATGTTTTTGGAGCTATTTTGATACCCTCTGATATACTATTTTAAGTCATGATCTGTTGCAAGGGTGGGATCAAATTACACTTGAAGGAGAATTCTTGCAACCCTCAAATAAGGGAGTTCTTTGATGGTGGGAATTGCTGAATGTGTTATGCAAATGTTGCAGGTTTAGGGCTTCAAAAAGTAGAAGCAATGTTCTATGCTTTTTTTAAAAAAAAAAATTGAAAAAATGCTGCAATATATTTGGTTTTAGAGGTAATAGGATGCTAGAATTCCCAAAAAATAGCTGTTGGAAATTTTGGGGAGCAAGTTTTCTAGGGGATTTATGTGTTAAACTGAAATTCAAAAGCACTATTTTAAAAAGTGGAAAACTTGAGGGTGTTTAATGAGGTGTTATTGGGAAAGTGGTCGTGGAGGTTTGCTAGAGAGGGAGTCTTTGTGGAAGAAGTTAATTGAGAGGAAGTTTGGGCGTGGATTGGGTGGTTGGACTTTGGTATAGATAGATTCGCCTTAAGGGGCCGGTCTATGGAAGGGAATTAGGAGGGGATGGGAGGAATTTGTAGAAATGTTGAGTTTGTTGTATGTGCAGGTAATAATGGAAGATTTTGGCATGATAGCTGGTGTGAGGGGGAGGTGTTGAAGATGAAGTTTTTGGATCTTTTTGGGATTTTAGTTAATGGGGGTGCATCGGTTTCTGATGTTGTCACCATGTTGGAGACGGGGGTTGTTTGGGGACCTTGTTCCAAGAGAGACTTCTAGGACTAGAAGCTGGACTCAGTTTCATTGCAACTTCGGATGTTGGAAGGCTATAGGATAAGGGTGGGAGAGGTAGACAATATAGAATGGCGGGGTTCAAGCAGGGCATTTTTTTGCCCAATCTTTTTGTGAGGTATTGTCATGGAAAAGGGAGGATTTGTTCCCTTCTTCGGTTATATGGAAGACAAAGGCTCTTTAATTTTTTTTGGTTGCAAAAATGGATATGTAGATGGGCTACTCCACATACCCGTCAGGGAGTATTGCCCCTTAGCACCCACAGCCATCTGTAGAAGACTTCACCGCACCTACGTAGGGGCTAAGTTTAGGGCCCACCGTGTGCTCTAGGTGCTAAAGAGTGGGTTTAACCCCATTGAATGGCTATGGAGACTCGAACCCAAGCGTTGAGCGAGGAAATCCGAGTTCTTACCCATTGAACCAACCACTCAGTGGTCAAAGGCTCCTTTGAAAGTGATTTATTTATTTTTATGTGGGCAGTGTTATTGGAAGCCATCCTAACCACTGATAACAGGTGCTGTTTGTCTTTTCTATCGAAATAGCTGAAATGTTTCCGTTTCTCACTCAACCGAAACGAAACACTAGTAAAATACTGAAATTCACTTGTTTCTACGGAAACAACTTTGTTTTCATGGAAACATACCGAAACTAGTGAAAACATACTGAAATAGTGGAAACATTTCCTTCGTATTAAAAATAATTTTAGAAATTGATAATTAAATGAAGGAGGAAACTTAAGACTAAAATTACAAGATGATATTTCTTTTTTTTTTTTCCAAAAACAATTGACAAGGAAAAGTAAAAGTATATATCTATTTTTTTTTTTATAAATAAGTTGTATATCAAATTATTTAATTATAATATTTTATAATAAATGTATAATAATTTCATGTTATATAAAAAATAGCTCTAAATTTTTTATACTAGTTTTTAATTAGTAAAGACTCAATAGTTATTTAGTATTAATGACTAATTTATATTTAGTATCTTTTGTGTGGATGGACGTATACCCAAAAACATTTTCAATTGATTAATTATAATATTAATCTTCACATATTCATATATTTTACTTTGTTTTTCTATTCATTTTAATTTTTCTTCATCGTTTCTACTATGTTTCTTAAATATTTCCGAAATGTTTCCATTTTTTGGGTTACCGAAACAACATTACGAAGCAAAATTTTGATCATTGACTGCACTAGCCATTCTAATAAGTGACACATTTTAAAATGGTCAAAATAAAATGGCTAGTTTAGTGCACGAGGCTCCCATCATTGCGGGGTCATAATATTGATTTATATATATTTTGATACTATAATCATCAAGTAAGGTTGTAAATAGCAATAAAAAATACACTGAAAATGGATATAATCATTACTTGTTTTAAAAAATGATCTTATCATAGTTTATGCAACATACTTAATAGAATTTAATTTAATTTTTGACTATTTGGGTGATATCAATTTGCTTATTTGATTCAGCTTCTGGTGGCTCTCAAAGTGCGTTATCCTCAACGAATAACAATTCTTAGAGGAAATCACGAAAGTCGGCAGGTATTATCTTACCCCCCTTTTTGCTCCTGTAATAAATTTGAACACATGATCTTGTTTTCTGATGTCATCATCCTTATTGTTAGGGATTACAGTCTCTCAACGGTGGCATATTATTATTTTCTTTTCTGTACTTAGATAAAATCTTTGTGGCAAGTTCTATGAGCTGAATATTAGTTTTTGTATTTGTGTGCAGATTACTCAAGTTTATGGGTTTTATGATGAATGCCTACGGAAGTGAGTTCCTTGCATCCTTTGTGCTATATCTTCCAAGTTAATTAGTCTTTTGCAGACAGTTTCACTGACTTCTCTCTCTTTATCTCTCAAAAATAAATAATGCTTTCACATATGCTGACGAAATATACGAATCAGAAAACAAAATGGAAAGAAAAAAATCACACAAAACCTCCATCCATGGAAAGATGAAGTACGAAAGGATGCCCGATTTATGTAAGTTTGTTGTAGGAATACTTCTAAAAGGGATGGATTGAAACAGACAGAAAACCAATTTGCCACCATATTAATAATTTAACTTTTGACTTGCTCTTCGATAGATCTTTGCTGTCTAAAATGTTGAATTTATTTCCTCCAAAATAGCTTAAAGAGTCGCAACTTTTTAATTTTATGCCCTTATTTCTTTCAAATCTTAGCATTTTTTTTTATCACTTTCAATTCTTAGTATTGATCCAAAAGAAAGAAAGAACGAAAGAAAAACAGAAAAAACTAAGAAGCTTCTGCCGATATAGGAAGAGAATGTACAGTCAATGGGCAGGTATATATATGTAGTTGATGTTGAGATAATCTTTGAGTATTGAGTTGAAATTGTTTTGACTCTCCATTAGCTCATTGTTTATTTATCTTTGGCCAAGTAACTAATAAACCAAACATCATTTGGTGTCACTGGCATTCTAGATGTAATTGTAGTCATGACCTGCTTTTAGTGCAATGTGTTTTGGGGTTGTGCAGAATCTTTTCTTTCTTTTCCTCTCTGCATATCATTGCTGATAATTAATTTTCACCTTTTTTATTACAGGTATGGCAATGCTAACGTTTGGAAGATCTTTACAGATCTTTTTGATTATTTCCCTCTGACAGCCTTGGTGGGTACAATTTTCACAGTTCCTTCTTGTTTTATTATCTTGTGTTAGTCCAGCGCAATTCCACGCTTAAGTTGCGTACTAATTTTTTTCTTTTCCAAATTATGGTTTGAGGGAAAATCGTTTCTTTTTGTTTTTTGATAAGCTGCAATATTAGTATTGTTGTGGGGAAAAACATTAATGTATGGAATGAATACCTTATGTCAGTGTTATTCCAACAATTTTAGTAGCTTTTTGACCCCGCTAAATATTCACCTGGCATCTTGTAACTATTAGTGCTGCAATGCTGTTATTGATGCTAGTTTATAATACGATACTCTGTAGTACTGGTTGTGGTTATGTGATGCTGAATGCTGATGCATTGTTTATTTGATTTAGTTTTGGCTTTTCTGCACTTCGTATGCATAAATTATCTATAACAACAGGCTAACTAAAGAACATTGTTTGGCACTAGACTACATGGATATTAAACCTTGTTTACGAGCCATCATTATGTCATGTTTGGCCAATGGGCTCTCTTTCATGCAGACTTCTTGACTTGGTGTCATCCACCTTTGTTTGAGTGTGCATGCATTGGGATGCACTATGTGCTTTAGTGCATGCTAACATGTGCACATCCACATTGTGCTTTCTTCTTGACTTGGTGCAGTCCAATGTTTTCAATGGATTGGGAACCACTCAGCTTTAACAGAGTTTTGTTGTCACCATCAAGCTTTAGCTTGAATATCGCCTTCACATCCCAAAGAGGAGTTTGACTGTTTGAGGGTTCAAGTCCCAATTGGGACATATGCGGCGGCAGTGGGGGGGCTTACTTATCCAAAAAAAAAAAATTTGTCGCATGAACCTTGGGAGTGTTCTGCTGGAACTTGATACTATTTTCTCACTCAGATTCTTATTTATTTAACACAAGCTATATGAAATGACTAAAATTTGAAAAGCTTTTGCATGAATCACTGGCTAACATGAAGAGATCTATTACCTTGCTTTAAACATGAAAGCGCAATTTTTATTCTTGATTTAAGCCTAGCCGAGCTTCCATATTTTACACAACCCTCGGGGTTTTGTCACTTTTGATGCTACCAAAAAAAGAGAGGAGATTATGCTTTAAAAAGCTGTTCCATATGAGCAGGAATAGCCTCTTCATTGTTAGCATTCCCTCGTGGTCCCAAGAGCATTTAAATGTTTGTTTGTTGTTACTTCATATTCATTCATCTGTAACTCCAGTTGCCTAATTAGATTGCATTGAAATTGAGCTTCAAGCTATTACTGTGTGGTCCATTTTTCTTTTAGCAGCTGAATCAGACCACCGTCGTAGGCTTCTAGCTCTTCCCATCTTACAAGTTGTTGGGAAGCAACACATGGCTTCTAGCTTCCCCCATGGTTAATTGTGAAAGTAACCCCAGTATCAATTTTCGAAGTGTATCCTGCGTCCAACACAGCAACCTTAAAACAGCATCAATTGTGTCTGTGTATATCACGTGAAACGGTGTCCAATATGGCTATAATTATTGTATAATGTTTCTGTTATGTAGATTACAATTCACTCACTTGGTTGACTAGCCAAATTTAGGTTCTGGTCATATTTATAGGTTGTGGCTTGATGGTTGCAACATTCTTGTTTGCAACTCATAGTTGTTCATCTGTTTAATTAATTTATTTTACGGCCAGTTGATTTTACTTGTTAATGTTATCTATGTCAAATTTTAGGTGGAATCAGAAATATTTTGTCTGCATGGTGGATTGTCTCCATCTATTGAGACCCTTGATAATATACGTAATTTTGATCGTGTCCAAGAAGTTCCACATGAAGGGCCTATGTGTGATCTGTTGTGGTCTGACCCAGATGACCGTTGTGGTTGGGGTATCTCTCCGCGTGGTGCTGGATACACTTTTGGCCAAGTAATTATCACTTTTGTCATTGAGCTTTCATGTTTCTCTTTCAATCTTCCTCCTAATCAGATTATTGTCCTTGTTGGCGTGATATATTTTATATAGGACATATCTGAGCAATTCAACCATACCAACAACCTAAAGCTGATTGCTCGAGCTCATCAGCTGGTTATGGAGGGATTTAACTGGGGACATGTAATTATCTATTCTTCCAACTATTGAGGCCACTTTTAATTTATGCTGCCTTTAGGAAAGTTGGGTTCCACTTAATTTTCTGTTATGTTTGTTATAGGAGCAAAAGGTCGTCACCATCTTTAGTGCACCTAATTATTGTTATCGCTGTGGAAACATGGCATCTATTTTGGAAGTTGATGACTGCAAAGGGCACACATTTATCCAGGTCTCTCTCTCTAACGCTCATCTCTCACGAA
Organism: Nyssa sinensis; assembly: GCA_008638375.1. Classification (NCBI taxonomy): domain Eukaryota; kingdom Viridiplantae; phylum Streptophyta; class Magnoliopsida; order Cornales; family Nyssaceae; genus Nyssa; species Nyssa sinensis. Next base: position 37,600,289 of record CM018052.1, read on the forward strand.
TGCACACAGATTCGCGCACACACATCCAGACCAAGGCAATTACCTAAAAAATTGAGCTGTAATGTTATCTGACCTTTCCATACCTGAGTATGCAATCTGATTTTACAGCCTAAACTCATTTGCAAGTGATGTGTTTTCTCCTAAATCAGTATAAATAAATATCTGAATATTACAATATATTTTTTTTTGTAATATTACAAAATTAATACCGATATCAATTGTAAGCATTATGTTTTTGCCCCACTATCCCCGTATCCATTTAATACCAAGCTTCATTTTTTTCTTCTTTTTCTAAAAACCCTTTTCCCTGAATCATTAGTGAAGCTCTTGCCAAAGGCATCATGAATCATCAAATTCTGAATGTATAGCATCATACCTGGCTTTAATTTGGTATATAACGAAGTAGGAGAGTAATTAAAGCATCTTTTGATTTAATGGTTGCAGTTTGAGCCAGCTCCAAGGAGGGGGGAACCTGATGTAACCCGAAGAACACCTGATTATTTCCTGTGATGCAGTTGCTTGAGTTGCTGATCTGGCTGCATGTTGGTTGGGATAAGGTGTTTGCAGGTTCTTGCTCTGATTGGATTTAAGATTATTAATCTCAAGCTGATATGCCTTGTTAGTGGTGGACTGCTGTTGGGAGGGCCAAATGGCAAGTGAATTGGCAGCTACGGGCCACTTTGATTTTAATTATGTTCTAACAAATGTTAGGTTTCCTAGGATAGAGGCAATGGGGCTGGCAACGCTGAAATGTATCATGTCATGCAAAACTTTTGATGACGCTCTTGCTTTTTTTTTAAATAATTTTTGTTATAATTTTTTTTTCTTCTGGTTTTCTTTTTAGGGATTGAGGGGCTGAGGGGTTGTGCAGAGGTAAGAAAAGGATGCAATTTCGGTGGGTTGCTTGAATGTTTTTCCTGTTTGTTGACTGGAGTGAATTAATTCAGATAGATGCTTCTTTTTCTATTTGTTGATCAGTGATTAATTGCCCTTCTTTCCCTTTTTTTTTTCTTTGGTAATTTATTAATTGTATTTGGACAGGGTATTGTGCTGGTAAAATTGCTACTGTTACATTTTGTGCTCTTTGCATTCAATTCAGTTTTAACGATGAACCAGATTGTTTTGGAGAGAAACTAGATTGTAAGGAAACCAAAATACCGAGGGCACCCGGTTTATAAATCAAATTTCTGGCTTGTTTTAGATCTTTGAAGTGCTTATTTAGTTTTGGCTTGTGCTAATTTGTAAGGCAGTGGTATTTATAAAAATGGGATATCATACACGAGCAGCGTAATAGTAGGAATATAATAGACGCAATGTGCCATACACTTGTTTGGATGAGATGAGAAAATGTGCGGTTAGAATAAATAGTTGGGAAAAAATATTGATCGAGTCAAGTTATTTAGTGTTTGAATAAATATATTTGATAAGTATTTAAATAATATTATAGTATTAGGATCAGTTTTTTATAAGTGTTACTAGATTATTTTCTGAAAAAATTTTACCAGAATTTTTTTTTTTAAAGTATTCATTTTGGGTTAAAGTGCAAATTTATTAAGTTTTGTTAATAAATTGAATTAAACATTTAATAAATTAGAAAAATTTGTTTTTAAACACTTAATAAATTAAAAAAAAAAGCATGTTTTGAATTTGAAAAAGTCATTAACAACTGTTTTGAAGTTGAAGTAAACATGGCCTAAATGAATCTTCAGTAGGTCGAATGATATTTGTAATGTAGGCGTTAGCAAAATGGCAGTGAAATGAAGAAACTAGAAAGCCAACTGAGCCACCTAGTGCACCACATTATAATGCGTGTGTGTGTGTGTGTGTGTGTGTATATATATGATCGATGCATATTGTACTTCTGGAAAAGAACGGTTAGCAATTATCATATTACTTTAGGGTTTGTTTGGATTTTACCACTAGGAAAACCTGCTTCAACACTGCTAGGTTGCTCCTTGTAAAAAATTCTACTCCGCCCTTTCATCTGGCATCTATTTCATTATTCAGAACCAAAATTCTACTCTGCCTCTCTCTACCAAATAAAAAAAAAATACATACATATATATATATATAATTTTCAAATTTAGTCCTTATTTTATTCGATAAATTGTTCTGTGGACTACATGTGTGAGCCTATAAATTAGGATTTTTTATTCGTTGTTTTATTTATATAACGAAAAGTCCACGCTGGACATTATTTTAGTTTTGTCAATAGCTAAATTTTTTAAATAATAATTTTAATTGTAGAATCGATGTCTTATCTGAGTGGTGCATAGTTAAGATTTCCTCCCCGATCATTGTATCATAGGAAGATAATAATACTTATAATGATGAAAAAAAGTGCACAATTCATCTTCTTTGCATAATCTGAGAGGATCATGCACAATGTGAAGAGATTGCAACTCACATATATACACTGAAACACACAGCATATAATATATATATATATATATATATATATATAAAGCTTTTCAATAACAGATTATTAGAAGCATCGGTATATTTGTATATAGTTGCACAAACAGATGATAGCTAGGCTCAAAAAATTCTCATCCGCTTGATCACAACCTACATGGTAAATCGGAGACCCGGCTTTTTCCGGGACCCCAAACGTGGGTCCCTCTTAATCTTGATCAGATGGCTCAAAACTTTTGCATAACGACTCACCATTCTTTTGAACTTCACTCCATCCAAGCTCTCTTCATGCTGTTTAACCACCACCTGAAGCTGCTTCTCTTCTTCTTTTGTGAAGTGTTGGCCAAGGGAACTCCTGCCTTTGCTCCCTTCGCCGTCGCCGTTAATCATCAGTTGTTTCAAGCTTTTGTGATCACTAATAATCTCTTCTCCTTCTTCATTACCAGACTTCTCTTCTACTCCCTCGATATCTTTCTCAAAACTTTCTTTCTCCAAAGAGCAATCTTCCAGGGGATTTCCATTAGCTTCTTTACCCAGATTCAATGGCTTTCGGGTTCTTTTCGACATGGAGATATTGTAATGAGGTTTACTTGGATTGTACTCGCTTCCCATTTGCTCAGCCAAAACAAAGAGGAAGTGGAAAAACAAAGATTTTTATTTGTATTTGGTGTTCACAGAGAGAGAAAATCAAGAATGAAAACAGGGATATAGATTACTTAGGAATGAAAGAAAGAATGAATGTGTGGTTATGAGGGTTTGCTTTATGATGAATATATTACGAGTGTTTTTGGGTCTAAGAAAAGGTGAAATGTCTGTTTTCTAATGGTGTTTCCATCACAACTGAAAAGGGTTAATCCTCCAAGAAGTTGGCTCATAATTGAGCAGCTGGAGGCGGGGTGTTGGTAGTACCATTCACATCTCTATTGCAATTTGTTATCCACCATTTGATGAAATAGCAGCTAGCTCCGATCACCATTGGATGGTTAAACCTCAAATCTTCAACTATCGAGTATAACTCCATTTGCCACCTCCTCTAATTAGGTAGGTAACAGTCATGACCAGTAGGTAAACTTCAAGAAATCTCATTTCCATTGGGTTTTTGTCTTACCATGGAATTAGGAAAACAATTACCGAGTTACACTGTTAATTCACATCATTATTTGATTTGGTATCACGGTCTTTTGAAAAATCCATTACTTATATGAAGTTTGTGATAAGTAATTTTCCTATAAATTCAAAAAAACGATAGAATTTATGAGAGATAGTCCCGCTATATCGAATAATAATGTAGAGTGATTGTCTCACAGAATAGTTTCTCCCATTTAGCTAATATGAAATGGAATTTCAAATCCCTTTTTCTGTTAGAACCATGACCCTACAACATACTGTGCCCCTCGGTGTCATTAATTTGGATCTTTGTTTGGTGAGACAGTAATCTAAATTGCACAATCAACATTATTAGTTGGTTAATTTGTCCCTCACAAACACACAACATCTCACTTTGATCAAATCCATAAAAATGCTTTCACCAAATAGTAAGAGTAGCCCCTATATTAAATGTCATTTCATTCGTATTAAATTTATATTTTAATATTATTATAGTAAAAAATGCTAGATTTTGACAACTTTACTCCAATACTAAAATATCGTTACACTTCAACTATCATTTCAAACCACCGAAAAACTAGCAAAAGTAGTGCAACCACAAGCTTTGCATCAGCCATTTGTTGAAGAAAAATAATGAAAGACATCTTGTATTCCATGATATGGCATTAGCTATTTTTACGCCAAATATTGTATTAAAAATGGTATTGTCATTTGTTGACATGCCAAAATAGTACCCATCGGGGGCTCCAATTTGGAGCAGCAACTATTACAAAAAAATTAAATTTTAAAAATGGCACATTAAATGACATTTGCATTGGAGTTGCTATGAGAACAGAGGAAGGAAATCGAAAATTGGAATCAACAAAATCAAGGTTTATTGCTCCAAAGTAGAGATATCATCAGTGCTTGCGAAGACCAAGAGGTCCAAAGGATTGGGTTGTGTCTACATAAGAAAAGCAATTTGATTTTTCCAAGTCCAATTGGGCCAGTAAATGAAGCTTGTTTGGAACTTCATTTTTAGAACTTTCATAGACATGAGTTGGAAGGGAAAACAAAAAAGAAATAAGAATGGAGAAGAGATTATTTTTTACTTGGTTTAAAAATAAGAGAGGAAAGAGAGGGAGAGTGAGGGGTTTCTTAACTCCTATTTGATTCATTTTGATCTCCTAACACTATACTTGGACACATAGGAGAGGAATGAGAGGAAATTATAACATTAATTATGAGAAAGAGGAGAGGAGAGGAGAACGTAATTCATTTTTCATGTTTAGATAACAAATGAGAGAAATGAGTGTAATCCTTTCATCTGGCTTCAGAACAACAGAAGAAAAAAAAAATGAAAAGAATATATACTTTTTTACTATATGTCCCGAGATAGAAGTGTCTTTTTTATTTTTCTTTTATAATTTTAAGGTTAGAATTTGTATTATAAAAATTTCATTAAAGACTCTCCCATTTTCTTCCGTCTCTGTCCACTTTTGAAAAAATAGCAAATTGAATAAAATAAAGGTTAAGAGACCCTTTCCTCTCCCTCCGTCCCCCTTCCTTTCCTTCTATAATTTTAAACCAAGCACAAAATAACCTCTCCCTCTTTTCCCTTTCCTCCTATCCTTTCTCTTCAATTCTCTAAATTCAAACAGAGGGTAAAAATTAGCCAGAAGGAAAACCTTAAAGAATTAGTAAATATCAGTTTTGCCTCTATTTTTTGTTAAAATAAGTGAATTTCTATTTTACTCTTTCTACTGCCATGATAAAGCATCTCATTTCATTTTTTTTTCTCATCTATATTTTTTAAGTAAAACAAGAGGATTACACTATTATTTTTTTATTTTTCTTCATTAGTTATCCAAATATAAAAAAATTATTACATTCTCCGCTCCTCTCCTCTCCCTTGTAATTTTATGTATGCCTCTCAAGTCTCATCTCATTTCCCTCCTATTTATTCGAGCATAGCGTTTTACAAACTACAATACCTATTTTATTTCATCATCATCATTATCATTATTTTATTATTATTGAACCCATGATGAGCAAAACTGCCTAAGTTAAGCTAAGCTTGGGCCAGCTTGATCTCAGCCCAACCGTTGTCAGGTTGGGCTTGGCCCAAGCCCATAATGCAAAGACCTTGTGCTGAGTTATCCAACTCCTTTGCATCACTGTCTCTTTCAGTTTTTGTGCTAAGTTAATATAATAGTGATGTATTATTGTACATAAGAATCGAATGTTCTGTTTGGTATGAGAGATAAGTGGTGAAAAATCAGATGGATGGAAATGAGATTCCCAAGCAAATGGAAACTCCGTTTGTTTGATTGAGACAGGGGAAACTAAAAAAGGGACAAAAGTCCCCCTGCATTCTTCCTTTCCCTTTCCACTGCCTTTCTGCCAAATGATGGAAATTCTCTCCCCTTCCATTCACCCCTATCTTCTTCTTTCCAATTTTCTCTGTTATTAAGTAGACAAAAATGATGGAGGTAAGATCAACTTACACCTAGTGTAAAATGATTTATTTTTACACACTTTAGTAATATTACGAATAATTTTTTTTTATCCAACCATTAGATAAAATACATTTATTGTGTTGTCATTCACGTCGAATATCAAATAAATCTGATATAAGTAAGTGTGTAATTTTGAATTTATATTATACTAACAAAATTTTAAAAGAAAATAGTAATTCAAAGCATGATATTGATGAGGTAGACTCAACTTCTCTTTGGTTTTACGATTCTGACTGTTTTTTTTTTAAGGTTTGGAACAAAAGTATCAACGATAAACTTATGTCTGATGCTACTTTTTAGCTTTGGGACACTCTTCCAAACGGGTCTTAAATTTCTGATTAATATTGAATTTTTATGTGCAATATCTACACAGAAAAGATTGTTAAAAATGAAATTTGTAAAGTTAGTGTAGGGAGATGCTTCAATTGAGGGAAATATTGAAGGAAAAAGTTTATTTTGTTGCTAAAGATAAGGTATGAAATATATAAAATATTTATAAAACATTGCTTCACTTGAATCCCAAGTTTTTTTTAAATATATTTTCTGAATGTTCCATAGATATTTGAATTTGGCAAATCAATTTAAATTTGAATATCTAATATCTTGATTTAAAAGTAAAGAATAAAAATAAAAAATTGGACTTATAAATTATAATGCTGAGTTGTTGGGGGTACGTGTGGGACCATACTTCCTGTATCCTATCACTGTCCCTGTTTTTTTAATCTCAGTCCCAACCCTTTCACATTTCAACATCAAAGTTTCAGTTGAGGAATCCTTTTCTTCAGTTTAAAGATAGAAAGTACTGATTGCGATTTTTGTTCACAGAAATTAGAAAAGATTTTGCATGTAACATCTTTGTCATATTTGAATAAAGTGATTATCTTCTAAATGATATAAAGTAACATTTTATTTATACAAACCTTTTTTCTTTTAATTCTTTTTTTTTATGACGTGAAATTCCCCTAAGACAGAAACTTTCGATCGCATCTCTCGAGAGTAAATTTTGGATGAGTGCAATCACCCACTAACAACACTCATCGAAAAAATCGTGGGCTTGTACTTTGGAAGAGATTTGAACCCACGATTAATTTGCCACTACTGGATTAAGCTAATCTCTTCTCTTCACTATCACTAAGGTTGCCAATGAGGTCATTGGCTAAGTCAATGGACCGCCTAATCACTTAAAGTCATGCAAATAAAAATAGTTTTATTTATGTTTCCTACAATATAGATAATATGTATACATGACATGATTTAATTGTTCAATCTGATTCACCTAAAAACTTTTCTCAATACATCTTTTCTATTGTCGGCAACGATGTCACAAAATGAAAGAAGATATTCACAACTTTCATTCTAAAAGGGTATATGTGTCATTTTATTTTATAAAACTCCATCAATTTTTTGGAATGTTTTCCAAAAATATCTATGAATGTCTTGAAAAATTGGTCATAAAACATAATTTCAGCTCACAAAAATGTCACCTCAATTTAAAAAAAAATTATTATTATTTTATTTGTGAGACAAATAGAGGTATTTCCATCACTGAGATCCATTAATTTCAGATTGTGACATGATTGGGGTTACGAATTCTATTTGTGAATCATTTTGCTTTCAACAATTTTACCCATAGATTTGTTAAGCAGTTGTTTATTCTCATGAATAATGATGATTAGGCAGCTAACTTGAGCTGCAAGAATAGTTTAAGGTTCTTTATTCTTCATTCTCATAAATAGAAATTATAAATCTATCAATCATTTCAAGTTGCTTTTAAATATGAATCTCTTCCATTGTATTACTCTTGTTTGGAATTGGGTAAAAGCTAAACAAACAGAGCATAAAGGGTGGAAGAGTTGATTTGAAAATTTTTATAAATTTAATCTCTCATATTTATGATTTAAGATTTTTTGATAATATAATATCATGAATAGAAAATAAATTAATCTGACAAGATTAAAATACTATTTTTTTGAAAAAAAAAGGGGAAAAACTACACAAATGAAAGCTTTGTTAAGAATCTTTATATAAAATGATAGTTCATTTAGTATTTATCACTTCCAAAAAATAAATATATTAAATGTCTAATAATCTTATAAATCAATGTTGTGTTACTTATATTGAAATAAAAAATTGAGATACGAATTCGAAAATATGTGCCGTTGTTATACTATACTTTTCAAATTTTTATTTTAAATTTTTATCTTAAAAATGTGACTATTAGGTGGCATTGTATTATTGATAATACTTTAAATTAATTAGTTTAAAATAATTATGGAATATTAGTATCACGTCATTTATGAAAAAAAAAATTTAAAAGGAATAATTGTACTGACATCCTTGTGAAACCGACCTCTATTGTTAAGATTGTCGGGATATTGACGTTAATAAAATGTATGAATTTAAAGTGACTTCGATAAAAGTACATAAATTGTTATCGAGAGCAAAACGGACATTTTGCTACCCAAATGCCTTTATCTGTTTGAGTTACTTTTAGTGTTAATTTTATGGCTGATTATACTTGCTTATTATGTGATAATTGAATGGAAATTATGAATTAATTATTTTTATCTTTATAATTGATTGTAGTAATTTGATAAATACAAGAATGTCTCTTACAATTTATGAGAAGGTAAGGATAGTTAGCATAATATATAAATGCATTTTAGTTATACAAAAAATTAAATTGAAAATTAATATTATTAATAATCAATTTTATATTAAAATGAAAAATTAAATATAATAAAGGAGAGGTTAGTCAAAAAAATACAAAAAGATTTTTATAATAATCAAATAAATTGGAGGGGCAATTAAATTAGCCTGTAATTTAAAAAAAATAAGAATTTTATTTGGGGTTTGAATCTTGTCCATATTAGCTTCTTCTTGTTTGTTTTCTCATTGGATAAACCTAGTAAACTGCGCCAAGTGCCTCTCTCTCTTTGCTCCTGTCTCTAGTGTTCCATCTCACTGCAACTCTGCAATAAAGCACATCTCGATTCGACAACTGTCCACCGCTTACCATGAAAGCGATATCTCCAATGACGCATTGAGATTCGATACGCGACCTCTTGCCGTGCTTCTTCAAAATTTTTGCAAATACTCACCAATCCAGGCCATGGTTGTGGTAATGCTACTATTGCAATACGGAACACAACAACAATGGCGTCCCTAACACCCGGCGTGTTATCGAAGCTACTGCAAAATGTAGGTAACAGCGACGTTAGAGTCGCCGGAGAGCACCGATCGGCTCTCTTGCAGGTGATCGGCATTGTGCCGTCGCTCGGCGAGGATCCGTGGCAGAGCAGGGGCTTCTTTCTGAGAGTTTCCGATTCGGTGCATTCCGCGTACGTTTCGATATCGGATGAAGACTCCGATTTGATACTCAGTGACAAGATTCAACTCGGCCAGTTCATTTACGTGACTCGTCTCGACTCGGGGTCCCCTGTTCCTGTGCTTCGTGGCTTGAAGCCGGTTCCGAAGAGGCGCCCGTGCGTCGGAAATCCACAAGATTTGATTTCGAGCGATTCGCTGTCGATTCGTACTCGTGTGGATTTTTCGACGGCGAAGAAGGGGTTGAAGGGTGCGAAAAGAGAGGGAGTCAAGAAAGTGGAGGCGAAGTTGAAGGTGAAGAAATTAGTTTCGGAAGATTCGAGGTCGAGACGACTTTCACTGGGGAATGTGAAGGTTGAAGAGTTGGCGTTGAGGAGATTGAGTTTGGATTCTGCGCGGAAGGGCTGGGATCGGAGTCCTGGGATTAAGAATGGCCTTCGCCCTGTATCGCGTTTCGAATCTAAAGTGACTTCGTGTTCCTCAGATTCTTCTTCTGTAAGTTATCTTCTCCGTCCCATATACTGATATACACATACATATATGTATTGTTATGCACTTCCATTACTAGTTATGTTCTATACCTATATACACATATGCACACACATATATAAATGTGTATGTGTGTGTTTGTGTGTGTGTGTGTGTATAATACATGTAATTTTCTTATCGTTTGTTTGTTAACCTTTGACTTGATTCTTTTTGCAACCCTGAATCATCAACTCAATATGTGCCTTTGCTTCAAAATGCGTTTTTTTTCCTTTTCTGGCAATTTGATTGTTCAACTGGGGCAATATTTGTTCTGCATTATCACATGTTTAGTGGATATGACATTACTATTGCCATTTCTATCTATGTAGCCATTAAGAAAAAACTTAACATGCTGAATGAGTATGGAGCTTAGACTATGAGGTTAACAGTTTTTACCTTTTCTTTTTATGGAATCGCTCAAAGATGAATTCGCTTCCAGCAACTGCTCGACTTTTGTTTAGGAATCTGATTTAGTATGAGATTGTACTCCCATGCTTGCTCATGACAAAGATTATGTAATTCTATATTGTTTCTGAAAAATTTTCAAATGAATCTATTATAGGAGGCGATTTGACATCTTTTTGCCTCTAATATCTTCTCTTTGATAAATCCAATCAATTTATTAAACAATATAGCTGATTTTTGCAACTCGATGCTGCTCCTTACCCCAATTTTAAATGCATATGCTTAAACTTCCTTACTTAATGTTGGTTTTAGTGTCAGTTTGTGTTTTGTTCCTCTGCAGGTTCTTTCTGGTAAGAAGGCTTCTTCTAAGAAGGATTTGACATTGAATCACCCAAGTCTTAGCATTTCACCACTTAAAAACAAGAACAGGACCGGGTCACAGAAACTAATAAGCAAGCCTTTGAAAAAAGATTTAAAGTCATCATTCGATGGCAGTAATTCAAGCTGTCTTATTAAGTTGCCCCTCAGTTTTAAAGCTTGGTCTGATCAGAAGATCTCTTGGGATTCACTTCCAACTCCCGTTAAAGATCTTGGAAAGGTATGCAATTAAATGCATGCTTGTAGATTTTCCATACATACCAAAACTATTGTTTTTAATGTAATTGATGTTGACTTTCAGGAAGCCATGGGTCATAGGAATGTTGCATTTTTAGCTGCAGTACATGCACTAGAAGAAGCATCAGCTACAGAGGGAGTCATTCGATGCATGAGGTACACAATTTATCTTCTTATTTATCTTTTTATTTTTCTAATTCTTTGAAAATCATGGAAATATGAATGTCAAGTTTGGATTTTTCACTGATACAATGAGTTCTAACTTGAGGAAATGTGATTTGGTCTGACATATACATTCAATTCTATTCAATATTTTGTTCACAAATTCTGTTTTGTCATTCCACTCTTTAGGCTAAATTCCCTCGAGGCTTAAGTAGGCCATATCTTCCTTTTTTTTGTGGGTAGTTAGGCCATATCTTTTACGGAGTAATAATGCATATGTTCTGTTATTTCAGTTTCCTCTATTTTTCTGTTACTTGTCTCATTGAATTTTTCATTTGATTTACGAAAACATCTCAATTGATATACTCTTATTCTGTTTTTATGTGCGCCACAAATGTTTGATCGAGGAATTTCTATGTTAGCTCTAGGTTCCTTTGTATTCATGCATTTTTGATTAGGTATTCCTTTCTTGCCAATCGTCCTATCAACATCTCATTTGAGTTATGCTCATTTTTTAAAATTCTTTTGCATTTTGTTACATGAATCAAGATTCATGGTTAGTTGTAGTCTTGTAGAGTCATTTTAAAATTTTGAAATGCAAGTGTATCAATATGCTGCTTATGTATATGTCTTTGTGATGATGTAGTCTGCAATGGTTGGCACTTAAATGGGTGATAGTTTTGCTTTTGGCTAATATGATAACTTGCATTGTGCATAGATGTAATGTATAATCAGATATCATCTGGTGTGTTCCTCTTGCATTACACATCCAACTCAGTACTTGTAAACAATATATGAATAGAGCATGACACACTACAAAAGTAGGGAATACAATGTGAATAACATACCTCATGTTGTTACATCCAAATTGACATGACCTTTGTCCTTTAAGTATTCGTTTTGTGCTATACTTTCTATCATTGTTTTTTTTTCCCCTTAATTTCAATTATAACCCCTTTTATATTCCTAACATAAGCTTATTTGATCCTGAAGTATGTTTAATTTTAATAATTAGTCTTTAATGTAACCTAAATTTTCTAAATACAAATTTTTTTATTACTGAAAAATTCCAATAATAGAATTAGTCATTATAAATTGTATTATTAACAAAACTTGCATTATGCTTGAGCAACAGTTGATGTGAATAGGTGCATTAAGATGATCAGCTGGCTACATAATTTGCAATCTGTTGTTGGTGACACTATGGAGTTCACTTTGTTATCATGGTGACCTGGGATTTGACCATGCTACATTATCTGACTCTTTGACCATAGGGAACTTTGTATCGTGTTTATGTTGCTTCTACTAGATTAATGTGTATCAAAGGGCCTAATGTTTGGAGCTTGGATACATTTGAAAGTGCAGAAGGTGGGAGTGGGAAGAAGAATTTGGTTGAAAGGAACAATCAGGAGATGTTCTGTGTAATGTCATTATGAATTTCAATAAAATGAGATGAGTTACAAAAGATATACATCATTAGGTTTGGAAAGGAAGATGGGTTTTAATGCTGTAACTTCAGGGACTCCAAGAACTGCAACTGGAGATAGATTAAGTAGCTGAAGATGACAGAAAATGTCATAGAACAATTTACTTTTACAAAGTTAATATTGTGATTTATCAAAAAAAAGTTAATATTGTGAGGCTACTCCTATGGAGATATTATTCCTCTTTTAAAAATTTTAGATGTTTGCTTTTCTATTCCATGATAGGTTCATGGAATGCTTATTAGTTTGTTACAACCCAAAGAAGCCTGGATGAATATGTAGCCTGAAATATTAAAGTTATTATAAAGTTTTTATTTGACTTATGGAATAATTATCTGTATGAATGTTTCTGCATGCGGAATGTTGAAACAAGCATCGGGTCATCTAGAAACACACAAACTAGCATGTGATTTATCCAGCACATGGGACCTGGTTTAGATCTTCAAAATTACAAATACATTCGTACTCTTCCTCTTTTAAGCACAAGAATTACTTGTGTTTGATGCCAGTGAGTTTTTCTCTAGAATGTGATTGCTAAAGGTGGAACCCATATTAGTGTCCATTGGTCATATCAAAAAATGAAATATGTTCACTGAGCTCTTTTTTATTTATTACTAATCTGTTTAATTATTGGTTTTAGGTTAGTAAAGGATTAATTTTCTAACTTGGTGACCAATCACGCAACTACTGTCCTGTGGTCTTCCTTTCTCCTGTATGCTAGATTAATTACCTTCTTTCCACAAATGGGAAAATGCGGATCATGTTTATAAAGAGATCATTGCAATCTTCATTTTAGTAAGTTATTGCCTGAGGTTTCATTCTTTTGAAAACAGAAATCGTTTTTCTGAAAAGATGGCATAGCATTGGCTTCAAACAATAACAACCATGACTGATGTGTGTGGCCCATGAGCCCACAGAAAGTGGCTCCACCTTCACTTGTTAATAATATACTTTTCTATATTTGTGCTGTACATGACGTGTTTTGGTAGATTTTGCTGTGAAACAAGTTTTTGCTGGAATTGCATACTCGGTATACTTGAGATTAGTTTCTTTAATGTGGTAAGAAAAACATGAGTGAGATAGTTATCATGGAAACCTGTGGCCAGCGGAAACAGGTAAATCCTTTTTCCCCCTAATTTTATCCCCCTGTTCAAGCTTGCTAGTGAAGATGATTTATTTTTCTTTATCCAGCATGTTTGCAGAACTGTGCGAGTTGTCTCAGAAAGATTCTGCAGGGCCATTAGTAGAACAATTTTTGAACCTTCATCAGAGTATGCAGAAAGCAGCAGCTGTAATTGATGCCTTGCTCAGCACGAGGTTTCCGGAAGTGAAAAGCGACACTTATTCTAGCTCGACTGCCCTGCTGGCAGAAGCTTGTAAAAAAATCACCAATAAGAATGCCTTATCATGGGTTCAAGCTGCTTTAGAGACTGAGATTTCCAAATTCTCATTGTTCACAAAGGAAGACAAAAGGGTTGTTTTAAATGGTGAGAAATGCCATTTTATTGTCTTAGAAAACACCCTGAAAAAAATTCAGTCCGAGAATGATTCATCTCAAAACAAGCGAAGCCCTAGAAACCATCGAGGCTTTGTGTCAGATTCAAGTGCAAAGCGGTTGCCTTATCGGTCAATTCAGCGTCTTTCAACCACAAAGGAAACCAATATTGAAAGGGAAGGATGGTCTGAGGGGAATGGGTTAAAGGATACAGCAAGTTTAGCAGAAAAACTGCTCTTCGAATCTCGTGAATGGTTCTTGAGTTATTTGGAGGATTCCTTAAACATGGGATTTGGATTGAGGAGAGGAGGGGGCTCTGAAATTGCAGGTCTCCTTGGTCAGCTTAAAAGGGTTAATCAGTGGTTGGATAACATGGACGGGGATGGAAGTCTGGTTGACAAGAGGAGAGAAGGCTTGAGGAAGAAAATATACGGGTTCCTTCTGGAGCATGTTGATTCTGCTGTTGGTGCAAGTAGGTAATTAAACTATCAAACTGACAGATCATTTGATCAGAATATAATCACTTACTGATTCATCTTAGGTTTGGATATAAATTGGTATACAGTGAAGATTATTGATTGTTGGGCAGAATCCCCACCGCAGAGGCATTTCAAACCGTCCCAACTGTTTCATTTCTAACTATATTTCTAACTTTTACTAATTGAAGATAGAAGAAAAATCAGAGAGATAGAGGGCAATTACTTCAATTTGTATCCCATTTGTATAGTTGAAATGTACTTGGTTCAATTGATTCTCCCTTCAAGTACCTTAGATGTGGAGTTCTTGTAGATTTTGGGACTCCTATGAATTTATACTATATATTCATCTTCAGTTTATTGCTTCCAACACCCTTCGTAAGCGGGATTAACACTGCATAATGGCCCTTCATATTCAACTGGTGTCAGAATTTACCGGTCTATGTCATATATATATATATATATATATATATATCTTTCTTTTGTGTTCTTTTTGGTTTCTTAATTTTCTCTGTAAATGTCATTTCGAGGTTTGAGTCAGTCTCTGATGCAATCATACTGCAGGAAGAGGATATTCTGCAAATGCTGCACTGAATATACTCTTTTTTTTTATTATTTAATTTATTGTCACTTTACAATGAGAAAGTTCTAGAAATGGCTATTTTTTGAACTTATTTTGTTCACCAATTTTAACATAAAGTTCTAGAACAAAAAAAAAAAACAGTATCTACAAAAAAAGAAAGAAAGAAAGAAAGAAAGAAAAATGACTTAACAATCAATTAGTCAAGAAATGGGTAGAAACAGATTCCTGGTAAAAGAAATCCCTTGGACAAGGTGATTGTGTCTTCTCAGAAGCAGGGGCAGGACTAGCACCCTTTGCCGAGGCTTTCATTCCCCTACAGGACTTCATGTGAGTATGCATCTTCTCTGGCTTGAATGTTTTCCCGCATTGCCTGCATTTATGTCATTATGTATTTTTGTGTTAGCAGACTTTTGTTTCATATGCACTCTGAACTTAAAATAATACTATCTTTATTGAATTGTGTTTCGACTATGTTTATAGACAGCCAATAATGCTAATAATATTCGATAATAAGGAAAGGGTACATAATTAAATACAATGCTTAAGCCAAAAGTCTAACAAATAAGTCTAACACTGTCACCTGCAATAAAGCAATGCTCAAGAGTATCATTATCTAATCTACCATTCAATGCCACCTTTTGAAAAAGAAATAGTTTTAGGCTTAGGGGTTTGAACCAGTAAAAGTTAAAGGTATTAGTATCTGTTGATTTATGATGATCTAATCAGAAAGATGAATCTATGACCCAGAAATCCCCTTTCCTACTGTAAGAGAGGGGAATCGATGTACAGACAAACTTGTCAAACTTAGTCTGAAACTAGGGGAGAAGTCCGAGTTGATTGTAATGAACAACGAAAACATTGTATGAAAATTAATTTAATTAATAAATTTTAATTTTGAAACTGTAATTTCATGCTCTAAATGCAAAGTTTCATCTTCCCCCATTCCCTTTGGTTACATCATGCCAAGCGTCAAGCAAATTACACCATTAAAGGGACATTCTGCTCAATTTAAAACCATAGAAGAAACAAATTGGATTGTTTAATTCAACTTACGAGCAATTTGGCCCATTGACTGGCTTGTAAGCAGCAGAAACTGGTTTTTGGTCACTCATTTCACTCTTCCTGTTATTCTTAGTACCCTTTACACCATCAAAGCTTTTCCTGTCACCAAACCATAATCAATACACAGACATCTATATATATATAAATAAAGAATTAGAAAATTATTGACAGAACTTTTTTTTAAAATGTTTGTTAAGAGTTTATGAATCGCAAATGGGATTGTTGAATTTGAATTACACACACACACACACACACATATATATATATGCACACAGAAACATTATAACACACAAATTAAAAATTTTGAATTACCGGGCACTGTGGCGGTGTTCGTTCCAAGGAGTCCCAAACATCCTCTCAGACGAACCTCCCAACTTCTCTGCTTTGCAAATCTCTGCCATACTATTACTCTGTTTATTGACAGATACTTTCTTGTTCCGCCGCCGGCGGTTAACGGTGGCCGACTCGTTAATGTCGGCCGTGCCACACTTGATCAAGTTTCGCAACATTTGAGACGCTCCACCTGAATGGCCCTTGCTCTTGGTGAACGGAGAGTGAGACCACGGAGAAGACGACATTGATGAAACAGGTGTTGAAGCCTTTTTATTGTTATTCTTGTTGTTATTGCTCGTCTGCTTCGTCAAGAGATTCGAATAAATAGAAGAATTTGAATTCTCAAACTTATCGCTTTCTTCGTATGTTTCTTCTTTGTTTGTATCCGAAGAATGCTTCATCGAATCATCCGTCAATGTAGAAGTCTCAGAGCCGAAAGGAGGCGATTCTTCTTCAATTTCACACGATGCTTTTGTTGATCCATCGATTATTGTTTCTGGGTGCTGTTGATTTGCTTTTTCCGATGACAGTTTGTGGTATTTGGTATCAATTTCAAAAGGCGGCTCTTTTTGCATGGAACCTTTCTTTTCACCATATGTATGAAGATCTGTTTCATGGTATTTCAATTTAATATACATACATATATATAGTAGATTGGAATAAATCAAGGGATTAAAAGTGTTGATTTACCATTAGCAGAAGCGGAGGAGACGACTTCAGATCCTTTAAGAACGTATTCATTGTCCGAGATTGGTGTAATGAGATCCTCATCTAACAAGTCTTGCCATAAATAACCTGTCTTGTACCTCCTGCAATCAAAAATCTCCCATGAATATTGCTTATACATGTGTTTATATATACATGTATATATCTGCGTGTATACACAACATTATATGCCATGATTGGATGACCCGAAAGAAAAATGTTATACGCACAGAATTTTTGTACAAATATGTTGTATAAAAGGAAATGATACGAACCTTTTGTAAGCCCAAGCAAATGATTCAGGCATGTCCTTTCCTCGCAATTCCGAAAGCCATCTCTTTACATCTTTTTTTTGTTCAACATAGAAACCAAAAACCATTAGCCCAAAGAGTCACACACACACATTTATATATATATATATATATATATAGAGAGAGAGAGAGAGAGAGAGAGAGAGAGAGAGAGAGAGAGAGAGAGAGAGAGAGAGAGAGAGAGAGAGAGAATAACGAACCTCGTAAATGAACACCATTTCGGGAGAGATGGTGGACTCGAATGAGATGGGGATGTTCGATGCGACCCTTACGACTGAGGAAGTAGATGATGTGAAGTCGCCTCACTTCACCACCACCACCATGGCCTGGTGCCTCCATTCTTCTGTTCAAATGCCACCACCACAAAAAGCAACAACAGAAGACACAAATATTATTCTTTTTAGGTCAATTGCCATTAATTAATTAAACCCAAAAGAAATCTTTGTCAATGCCGGCCTGATCTAGGAAAAGCCAAAAAGAAAGATAACGAATTCATCTGTTTTAATTCATGAATTCATTTTTAAAAAAATTAGCAGTTTAACATTTGTACAGGCATAAGCAACCACATGCATATACAATTGTAGTTATAGAAATATTAAATTTCTCACCCTAATCAAAAGAATTATTGGGTTTCGAGATTACCAATTACTACTTTGTTCTGTAAAGAGAGAGAGAGATGCTGAAAAGGTGGATGGTGAGCAGATTTGTAGCTACTAGCTACCATATAGAGAAACTT
This sequence comes from Nyssa sinensis, assembly GCA_008638375.1. Taxonomy (NCBI): domain Eukaryota; kingdom Viridiplantae; phylum Streptophyta; class Magnoliopsida; order Cornales; family Nyssaceae; genus Nyssa; species Nyssa sinensis. The sequence continues at coordinate 37,618,531 of CM018052.1, forward strand.
GGTCCACTGAGAATTTGATCTGATTTCGTGCGATATGCTTAACATATGTAGTTATGTATAATCTGGGCAGTTTTTGACTAACTTTTTTTTTTAAAAGAAAATTTCCCAAAGGGCCTGGTCTTTAATATCAATGAAATAGTAGGGTTCTAAATGAGTCGAGCCGAATTAATAATTGAGTTATTTAAGTTTGACTTGTTAAAATAAATAAGTTTTAAATTATGTTTAACATTGGCTTGTTAATTTTTCAAACCGATTTTGAACGAGCTTTTAATTGAGTCAGTCGTGAACCGAACTCGAGTAACTTGATTTGTTATATAGTATTAGATTATTTTTATCTTAACAATTCGATCTCGAGATGAGCTCAAGAAATTTAAGAACCTTAAAATATATTTAAGTTTGACTTGTTAATCTTATGAGTTGATTTCGAATGAAGTGAACTCAAATAACTTGAATCGTTTTACAGTCCTATGAAACAATCACTGGTCATGGGGTATCAAAAATTCTTGGATGGTCCCAACTCAATAGTTTTAACAGCTAAATGATAAACTACACGTGTATACAATATACTGTTACACATATAACTTTTAATATGACGCTTAACACCATGGTCTCAAGTGACCATTGAATGATTACTGACTTACCACGGTTACAATTTGTCTTTTCAATAATATAATATTATTTCTTGTGTGTTATATGACCTATCTTTTTTAATGAACAATAATACATATGATAGAGTCCCATTAAATAATGCCCCATGCATCATGTTTTCAACCCAACACACTCTTAAAAGGCTTGCATTTATGAACCACTTTGGTGTTGTATTAGTTTAGTGAAAGCAACTCTAATGATAAGATTAAAGGAGCTACCAAATCTAAATTTTGGTAAGTTGACAAAAAAAAAATTATATTCTAATGATAATTTTCATTCTTATTAAAATTTGACTAAAGTTAAAAACTCTACCAAATATAACTATCATTTAAGTAGTTACTATTCACATCAACGCTTCATATTGCAAGATATTAATGATACAGATTTGATGTTACTTTTTTCTTATTTTCAATAATTGCGAATGATAGTTCTACTAAAAAAATAACATTTCATCATTAGAGTAGAAAAGTTAAAATATAACTTTTTGATACTATATTTCTATTAAAATTTAATTTTAACATGACTAAAATAACTTTTACTATTAGAGTTGATCTGATAACTTGGTTTTACTATTTTATCTTCCATTATCTATTAAGCAAAAAAAAAAAAAAACAATTGGTAAGTAAAATAAATAAATAAGAACCCCATCTTACTTTCTTCAAAACCCTTATTTATTTACTATACAAATTGTTGTAATATAATGAAAAAAGTGCTAGCATGACAATTAAAAAGACTAAACTATTATTAAAGATTTAATTTTTAGCATTAACAATTAAAATAAAAGAATCCTTCTTTTTGCATTTAATGCATGCCACGAAGCCCTCCCCGTGTCAAATGGACTACAAACATCAAATGAGCTTGACATTTATAAGTGCGAGAGATGTTTCTTTCTTGTAAGGACCCTTTTAGGTTAAAAGCCCAAAAGCCCTAGGAACATATTAGAACTTGCATGTTTTTTTTTATTTAAACAAAAAGAAGTAATCAAATTCTTATTAATTTCAGCAGTATTCTTATAGGCTTTTAAGTGAGGTGCAGTGTAATCACTTTCCAAAAAGATAAAGATTTAATATTTAATTTCTGTCTCTTTTGAAACACAACTAACTCAAACCAATCCCTCTATTGTTTCCTCTTTGGGAGAATTAATGTAACACCAAACACTGACTTATACATATTACTAATTAATTATCAAAAAAAAAAAACAACCCATATATTAGATGTTAAGGTGGGTAGCTAAGGAACTTCAATGTATACAAAATAAAGCTAGGGGTTGGGTGACTTAATTCACTTTGTTCATTAAATTTAAGTGTAGTAAATGAATCAGATGTTATACTGTCATTTGTTTGTAGGACTCAAGTCGGGTATATATCCTTTGTTCTCTCCTCTTATTTTAGATGTCACAATTTTAATATATCACGTATATAATCACATTAATATTATAATAATATTTAGTTTCAATTAAAATATAAAAAAATATATGTACATTATATATATAATAAATTATAATTAAAACACGTATCGAATGAGAAAGAAATTTTTCTTATCTAATTTGAAACCAAGTATTTTTTAATTACAAATTATATATAATCCTTTTAACTCTGTTCTCCTCCAACATCACAAAATGATCGATCGCTAGCAAGAGGACTAAGGAATTGAAGATAGATAAACAACCAAACCACTAAATCTCTTATATATTGAAAGAAAAATGAAATAGAAGTACGTTTGACCTTCTCATGATGTGCTTCTTCATCAACCCCAACTCCTGCCTAAAATCCATGGCAGCCACCAGCCAAGTTGTTTTTTGTATTCAGATCACAATTCTCTTCTCTCTTCTATCTCCTGCAATTTTCACATATTCAAATTCACAAGAAAATAAGAATTCAACATATATATTGGTCAGAATATATAATAAAATTCAAACCTAACATCTACCCCATGCATCACTTCCTCTTCACTAAGCTGAACCAAGATGTAGGTTAGAGTTTTAATTTTTCCCGGACTCCACGATGACAGAAGTATCGTGCACCAGACTGCCCTTGCTTGAAATACAGTTCTTACTTCTTAATTAGGAATTGAATGATAGTCATTACATGAAAGTTGCCATTATATTGTAAAAGCTACCCAGATGTCTCCACCAAATCATCTATAAATAATAATCAGATCATATACACATAACCTGGAAAATCTAATTGTGGAAAACAAGGCTAGAAAAACTTTCCATGAAATACGTTTTGAAGCTCATGAAAGTTAAAAAGATGAATATATAAATGAAGAATGAACTTCTTACGTTTCTCTCTCCTTCCCGGATACCCTTCTCTGCCTTATGCTTGAAAACAAAATTCTCTTTCCAAACAGGCGGCCAGCGAATTCCAGACAGAAAACTCCATATCTTCTTCATCTATATATATACATATATATGTATATATGTTTGTGTATATATATAGAGATAGAGAGAAAAGGGTCGTTGTTCAGGTGGCATGGGAACTCAATTGATGTTGAAACCAATGCAGTACATCCAAACGCGTGCGTGCGTGCCGTTTCAGCTGAAATACAAACATTCAGAGCTAAAAGAATAAAGGAACGAAACAATCCATGTCCATGTCGTTTACTTCACAGTTTCTAGAGAGAAAATGCCATTTTGCTTTGACTGATTTGGAATGCTGTTGCCCTTCAGCATCATTGCTATTTATTAAGGGCTTGTTTGGTTATTAAGAATTTTATGATAACAACACCATAACAAATGACAGAAGGGAAAACTATTGGGAGGTTGGGCTATTATTTTCAGTAGATATGCAAATCCATTAAATTACTCAAATGTCCCCTGTTTTAATCAAATGAGTGGAAACTTATAAGGGCTTATTTGGTTTCATATTTATTTTCATTTTTCATTGCTTAAAAATTCGAAAAAGAGAATTACAAAAATTAAGAAAATACGTACCAGATCAAGGGCCGAGATGGATGCTTTGTTCGAATCTTGCTTTGAGTACAAAACTTCTTTGAAGTCACTCATGAAAATTTGTTGGGACAAAGTTTCGGAAACCAACGTTACAAAAAACAAGAAATTTTAATGTACTTTATTAAGTGATTTTTATGTATCTGCGTACGTATGTATAAATTAGTTTCAACTCAAAAAACAATTGAGGAGGCCTCCACATAAATAAGAAAATAAAAAAGGTAGAAATTACAATCACTTTTAGTTCCAATTAACTTGTGTTTTTGAAATTCTAAAAAACATTTTCTAAGAGTTTCATCAAAATAAGTGATAGTTAGGAATTTTTTTTTTTCAAAATAGTTTTCAATTATGTCCAACCCTTTGTGTCATTCTCTCTCTCTCTCTCTCTCTCTCTCTCTCTCTCTCTCTCTCTCTCTCTCTCTCACAAGAATGATGAACCAATGGAAAAAAAGGCAACAAAAAAAAGAGATGGTTGTGAAGTAAAAACATATTAATTTAATCAAATATTCTTTGTTTTTCAACAAAAATGAAAATAAATATCCTTGAAATATCCCTCTAAGGGTAATTTCGTAATTTCAATATCAATGAATTTACCCAGGCAATCTACTAAAGTTGTAGGCATTCATTTTGTTTAATTTTTGGAACTACATATCCGTATTGATAGTAAAGAATACACGGTTTTGATGCAATCCATAAAATTTATTGAATGAATCCATTGTGACTCCTTCTATGTCTATCTGTTGTAATTTCTAGGTCCGGGCCAATTAATTCATGTGTCACTATGGCAAATGAGAATGAGGTTGAGAGCCCAATCAAGTAGCTCGATTGAGTGAGTTCTGGAGTATTTTTTAGAGGTCTCTGGTTTGAATAATCGGGAATCCATTTCATACAGACTCGAGACGATGTGAAAACGTTTCAGAGTTTATGTCTGAAGCTTCTGCTCGAAACAAATAATTCCACTCATTAATAAAAAAAAAAAAAAAGAGACAAAGAAAAAGAGAATGAGGTTGGGAAATGATCTTGTAACTACATTTATATTTTATCAATAAATAAATTACTAGTTAGACCCCCAAAAAAAAGTTTACTAAAGGGTACAAGCCAAAAGTTTGACAATTTTACTCTAATTTGGACGACAAGAAAAGTTAATATCAACTTTTATATTACTGGATATATGTACATGAGCATAACCAAAAAGGATTATGAGTAATTTTCCTAACAAAAGTTTTTTCAAACACCCATTGTATAACAATTTGTTGGCAAGAACATATGTTAGGAAGCAAACTTCTCTCAGACGGGCTCTAAATTTCTTTGACAATAATCCTAGTTACCTTAAGTTTTTAGGTCATGTTTGGTACAATAGAATGTGCATTTCAGGAATATCCATTTCTACCTATTCTAATTTTTTCATTCCTTATTCTTATTTGATACAATTGATAACACCTATTTCATGGAATGTCCATTAAAAATCATTTTAAGTATTCATTTGATTTAAGTGCGTAATCCATATTACATTTCATATTATTTCCATTCCATAAAATGACCATTCTATTCTTACATACCAAACATAAGCCTTAATTTCTTCTTCTTCTTCTTCTTTTCTCACTCACCATTTATGATTCTTTCTTATGAATAGCATGAGTTCTGGGACCTATACCCACACATATCCTACCCATGTAACTCCCATAACCTTGTGTCAAACAAGCAAATGCAATCAGAAGCCGTTTTAGTATACTTTCTACAACATATTCTTTGAAATCATTGTGTTTTAAAAAACATTTTACTTATTTTTTAGTAGCAATTGTGAATCACATATCATAGTATATTGAGGCTAGATACCATGAGATCTATGAGTTTGATTCAACCAAATGATTTCTTTCATTCTTCCATTTGTCCTGTCTTTCTTGTTTGTTTCTTTGTTTTTTTTTTTATCTTATCTATTTATTCATTTATGATTGTCGAGAATGTCAGCATCACATATTTCAATTAAGACAAAAATATTATTATTTACAATTATATGCCAAAAAAAAAGTACTTTTAATATTATTTGTTTTTGAATTTCAGATTCTCTTCCGATCTAAATGTGTCTGAATTGTCTGTTGTTGTTTGATTAGAAAACAAAAACAAAACCAAAAAAAGAAAAAGAGAAAGAGCTTTCTCAATCATCCCTCTTTATATAGTGCAAAGATATGGTGATCCCTTGCATTACGGTTACGCTGCTGCATATTTTAAGAACACACAGGGCGTAGCTTAAAATTCACTGTCTTTCCAAAATATATGTGGGGTGGGGTTGGTGATCCAATCAGACCCGACTCGGTCTAAATGGAGGCTTAAAGTGATAAAGTGATAATTTTAAATGAGATTTTTTTTTAAATATTAATATAATTTTATACTTTTTTTTTATATATATATATTAATTTAGTTTTGTTATATAAAATTTAATTATTTTTCAATAAGAGAGAGTTATATATTGAATGAAACTCTAATAAATTAATAATAGAGTTTTTATATAGTTTTTTTTTTTTTAAATTTAAATAGATAGCAATAAAAGATTAGAGTAAAATATAAATTCTATTAATAGAATTAAGTTTTTTTATGGGACATTTTTTGTAAAGTTAGATTTTTATTAACATTAAATTTCTAATTTGATTATATTATAAATTCATAAAATTTGAATTATAAAATTTGAAATCTTTTGTAGGGTTTGACTTTTATTAATCTTAGACTTTTAATTTGATTATATTATAAATATATAAAATTAGGAGTCTTCACTTTAAGTAGGGCTTAAAATGATAGTTTTGTTCGGTTTATAGTTGAGCCGATTTTGACCCAATCACCGGTCCGGTGAGCACAATTATATAGCACCCTAATTATAATTTTAAGGATAGTTTTTGTTTTTGTCATAAAACGATAATTTTGTTTGGTTTATGATTGAGCCGGTTTTGACCGAATCAATGGTCCAGTGAGCTCAGTTATATAGCACCCAATTATAATTTAAGGGTAGTTTTTGTTTTTGTCATAAAAAAAAAGAAAGAATGAGACACCTCTATTGTCATTATCACAATTTTCCTTATGCCTCCTTCAAATCTATTGACGTCTTTCTCTTTTAATTTTTTTTTGTCTTTCTTTTTTAATGTAAAAAATTTAATTTAGAGCACGAGACTCTTATCATCACTATAGAGTTTGTTACACAATTTTTTTTTTCTTTTAATTGTGAAGAGAGGAAATAAATGAGTTAGTACATATAGTTGTGAGGTATGAATTTGCCGGTGTGGGAGTGCTGAAAGAGTAAGGCCGTGACATTAGGTCGTAAATCAATCAATTGTCAAAACTATTGTAGTTTTGGAGAAACTTGTACCAGCCAATATGTTCATGGTTCACATTGTTTTAGACTTGGCATTTCTAAGCATAAGAGAACATGATGGGGCTTTAAAGCTAAACCTAGAACAGGATGCCCCATGAGCCAGCAGGTGGAACATTGCCATTGCCATTGCAGCTACCACAAACTCATAATATCAAATTGTACATCCTCTTGGTGAGCTTGTTAATTTCTTAACCCCCCCATCTACTGCTTTTTCCCCATCTACTGCTTTTTGGTAGGTAATAATTACAATTTTACATTCAATTTAGGACTTCCACAAAGTTGATTCTTTGTATTTAAAAAAAAAAGTCTTTTTTTTTATCCCAATTAAGCACCGATGATGTTTTTTTTTTTCCTTTTCTTTGATACCAAGATGGGGTAGGGGAGTTAGGGCGGAACTAGAATTCTTTTAGGAAATATTTTAGGAGGGAGTTTTTTTTTTTTCAAGTTTGGGTGAGAATTTATATATATTTTTTTATTATAATTTTCGGATGGATTTTTTTTTTAAATTTTCAAAATTAGAGGAAAATTTTATGAGTAGTGTTAGGTATTCTCAATTTATATCTCTAATATGATGTGTCAGCATATAATAACTTTAAAAATCACATCTTATGGGACCTAAAACTATGATATCATGATACATCACATTATGGATTCATAAGATTTTTTATTTGTTTTTAATAAATTGGTAAGGGGTATTTTAAGTTAGCTTACGTGCACCAGACTAAATCTTTCTCTCCTTAACAGTCAAGCTTATGCCCACTATAACAGTCAAGTTTACGCGTACCAGATTAAGTGACAGTCAGACCCACTCTTTAAACTCTCACTGCCAACGATCAGTACAGAGATGATTCAAATTCGAGATGCTTAAATTTTATCCTCAACATTTTTATCGTTCAATCACATCTTCGATGATTTTTCAAATTTTATATGTACAAACTTTGTTTTTGTTAGGCAAAATTTGGGGGGATGGACCCATCAATCCTCAAATTGGTAGGACTTGTGAAAGATACGGGCAAACCTAAAGGCATCATCTAATTGATTGTGAACTGGTTATCATTCTATCTATAATTTCATCGGCCAAGCCCATAATATTTGGATAAATCCAAACAGTATCGCAGCCCAAAGAAATATGCCAATAATTGATACATCAGCCCATCATGCAGGGTTGAACCAAACATGTGCAGCAACCAAGCTTAACCAACAGCCAGGAGTTTTAAGAGGTGCTAGATCATAAATTTAAAAATTGAATAAATATAAAAATTCAATATTAATTAATAATAATTTTGATAAATAAATTTATTAATATAAATTTTTTTTATAAATTAGACAAGAAATTCAATTAAAGAAAGAAATGCAAAAAATAAACTTTAGGCTATATTAAAAAAATTCAAGAAATCAATAAAATTCCCATTAAAAGGATAAAATTGAAATTAAGATAAAGGTATAATTTGAAAAAAAATTTAAATTTAGTAGAGATAAAAATAAAAAATTAGAAGAATATATTTTAAAATCTTTTAAAATGTATAAGAAAAATTTAGATTAAAAAAAAAAAGGAGGGGCAATTGCCCGAGGCTATGCTAGCCCCGTGAAATACAAATAATTTATTCTTATCAAATTTGTTTACAAAAAACAAATTATCAAAAAACATGGTGGGATTATATTTAATGTACATCATTTAATGATTAGATGTGCAATAAGATTAGGGATGCAACTTGTGCAGGCAACCCGAATTCAATTCAAATTCAGTTAGAATTTTTGAAGGTTTGATTTCATTTTTTACATTTTGGGTTGAGTTTGGATTTAGGCAAAGGAATTCAAGTCCGATCTAAATTAGGATTGCGTTTTGGTTGAAACTTTGAAAACTCTAGTCTAACACGAATCTGAATTCAATGTTTTATATATTATATTTTTTATACTTTAATTATTCATCATTAAATTAATAAGAGTTTCTTATATGAATTACTATTTATATTTTTATAATTTCAAGAACTTGTTGATTTTTAACATTTTTTTTTAAATTAAATTTTTTTTTTATAACCAAAATTAAATTATGTTAAAAGAATTATTTCAACCATTTTTAGTTTCTTTTAGAATAAAAAATTGAGATAAATTATTAGAATTTTTAGTGCATAATCAAAATAGCTTTTAGGTCTGTCAATTTGAGCCCCTCACCTAATGCCTCATGGAGTTTGTAATGTGAATCTCATGAGGATAGAGAATTAATTTGGTGACAAAGTTGCTAAGATACCCCATACTTTGAAAAAAAAATAAGTATAATCAAAATAGCAAAATTGATAACAATTTATTAAAAAATCTAAACAGTGAAATTAATAATCAAATCCAGACCGGGTTAAGGTTGAATCCAATAATAATAAATTTTAATTCGAGTTATACTAAGATTAATTATTTGGTTCAAAATTGGGTTCAAGCTGAGTTTCGATTGATTATTTTAAAATTTAATTTGAAATTGAAACTGTCTCAATCCAAATACGATCCAATACATCCTTGGGTAAGATGTTGTCATGTTATTTGAATTTTCTTTTATATTTTATACAACAATGAAAAGGTGGGCATTGCAGCACTTAAATAAGATATGGCCGTTTGACTTTGAAATTTTACTTTTTAAGAAAAATGTTTTAGAAATAATAGTATTGTGGTTGTTCTCACAATATATATATATATATATATATGAGAAGTATATGATGAAATCCTATATCCGTGAACATTCACGGGTTGGCATGTGGTATCGTGAAGTTGACTTGAGGCCTCTGTTCACACGGAAAAAAAACAAAATACACTCGACATTTTTATATGATAATGGCACATTAGTTAGTGATAAATGTGTAATCACGAGAAAAGCAAAAATAATAGTACTCTTATTGTCAAATATGACTGCAATTCTATTTCATACTACAAATTGAATCAATCATGACCTTTCATCTCCACTCCAATTATCTTTCATTTTGGGCCCACTTGGCCCTTCCTCACCCAACACTTCATTAGGCAAACCCTTCACAAACTTATCAAACGCACTTTTCAGCATCCCGGGTAACAATTTTTCCACTTTCTTGATTTCTTCATCAATGTCGTAACTAGCTTTGGGACCCCATTCCCTAGTATAATTCAACCACGGTGGTTCAACAACCAACGACCCCAAGTGCTCGGCGGCAACCACCAAAAACCTTTCTCCGGTGTTCATCACCATCTTGCTCTTGTCTGTGTCATTCCTTATTCCAATCCCCCCATTGCCTTGTAAAACGTCCCCTGCCTTCGGGTAGGCGGCGTGGCCGTGCAGCGATGCGTAGGCCACGGGCTTGTTACCGCCTTGAAACTCGAGCTCTGATGCAGCAACCCATGTCCCTCTGCTGTGCTGCGAAAAATAGACACCCTTTAGCTCCCCATTGAAATTGCTGACCCTCAATGTCACATGCTCCCAATCACCCACATGCTCTCCTATTTTTCCTAAGGCGACATTGATGAATTCAACTTTAGCCCTTGCTGCTCCATTAAAAGGGTAAAAGACCCATACTGCTATATCAGTGAATGTCCCTCCAAGCATAGGTTTAATGTGGAGATAGACTCCAGCATCTTGTAAATCGCCTTTCTTGACTCTCTCTTTGGTTGTTTCATCAGTGGGCAGGTCCAGCCAATAGGCACCATCATTTGAACCACCTTGGGGAAGGTTTGAGCCAGTTGGTTCAATGGAAACAGGATGTGACTCATCACCCTTTTTGTATAACAATGCACCATTTTTGAAAAACCAGCTCACTGACGAGGGAAGGAATTGTTCATCAGGATGAAAGTAAATCCATGGAGAGTAAGCTTGAACCAGTGCCTGAATTTGGCTTAGATTAGGCATGGAAGAAGATAAACTGGCTTGGGCATTCTTCAAACATGATAGAGATGAAGCAGCAGCTGATGATCCACCATTTTGGGCTAGAAATGTTCCTGCTGTGACACCAAGAGCTTGAGTCCCTCTATTGGCTGGTCTCAAATCAAATACATTGAACCCATTTGCATTGATCTGCTTATCTAGCCCCCAAATCCATGTATTAGTCTGGCATACATCTGTGAGGTCTGACCGGACACACCGGATTTTGTCAAGAGAGGGCTTCTCCGGCGAGTTTGTGACTACGTGACCAACGGCCTTGTAACCGTCAGGAGGAGTTGGAAGCCAGATGTAGCCAGTGCCATCTTGTTTGATTTTTGAAGACTGGCTACTCCAAACAAGAGTATAATCAGTTGGCTGCTTTAGAGCTGTGCCGGAGACATCTTTTCCGGCCAGAACCCATCCAAATAGAGGCCTATTGTTGGGTTGGCCATAGCCACCCAGCATGAAGAATCCTTCCGGCAGTGGTGATGGTTCATAAAATGTTGCCCCAAGGTTGTCAGGTCCTCCTTCATGGCTTGCCCAAACTTTTGTAAATGTTGATATTTGACTCACTTGTAATCCTCCTAGATCAATGTTTCCCCTTGCAAAACCATCACCTATAATTCAAAATCCAAAAAATATATTAACAAACACACACACACACACACACACACTCATATATGTATATAGATCTGATCAAACCAAGATATTGAAGAAGATGATGATGTTAATGGAGAAAAGTACCTGGTGGCCAAGTGGGTATTGGAGAAGGAAGCTGGAACAAGGTTTCAATGGGCAAAGGTTTGCTGTTTTTCTTGAAGAAAATAGTTTCAGAAGAAGATAGATTGAGACAATTTCCCATTGTTGAGTAATTCAAACAAAGTATCAGACTAAAAAAGACTGAAACTAAGAGAAGTGCAAGAGATAACATTAAAAAGAGGGGGAGGCAAGAAAGTGTATTCTGTTATCGAGAGAGGTTTTTCGAGTGTGAAGGCGAAGCCAACGACAGTCCACACTTTAATTGAGAATGTCGTGCGAGGTATCTTATATATTATTAGTTATATATAAAGCTTTCCCACCTTAGGAACTTATATTAATGTCTTTTTTTCAGTGAATTGAACTGCTTATATATATATATACACACACATATATATATATATAGACTGTTCACTAAGCTGCTTTTTAGGGGTTCTTTAGCAGGTGCTGTTCTTGTTTACAGTAGTAATTAAGGTGCTTGCTTCCATGTTTTCATGGTATGTAGATGTAGATGTTGGGAATTTTTAATAAAAATAAAAGATATATACTATTATATTTTTTCAGTTACATATATTTTGGGATTGTTATCTTTTAGTTACAGATTCATTGCTTTTTATCAGGGTGGTTTAGACTTGAGAGATACTTTTATCTTTTCTATATTTTAATTACAAGTGATACATACTCTGTTAAACCAAAAACCACCTCCGCCTTATTCTCATCCAATTAACCTAAATTGATTCCACCTTCTTCGGCATGGTTGTATAAATAAAAAAAAGCCACCGCATTCATTTTGTTTCTTTGTCTCTCACTTTAGCTTTTCATACTTTCTGAGTTTTGATTAAGGTGGTCAAATCAATAATCTTTTATGATTTACAACTTCACATCCATCTTTAACCTCTTCTATAGATATTAGTGTTGCAATCTAATCTCCCAAGCGGAAGAGTCAAAACATGGCTTCTCTCTTTGGCTTCTTGTCATCTTCACCTTCATGTTAATTTTTTGGTATTACTGGACAATTTGGTACGGACTGACTCACTTTTGCAGTCTGAGAGCGTGCCCTTTAATTCAACATTGTTAGCTTGTGAGATTAGATTGGATTTTGAAATTGTCGGGGTAACAGTTAACACCAGCACGTGAGAAGACACTAAAGTTAGAGTACATTGGGTTGTGTGCCTCTTAAAAGTCACGGATCCTATATTTTCTTTATACTAATTTTATTATTTATAATTTAATTTTGAATTGATTGAGTTTTCATTAGTGTTATTTTCACTACATTATCAAGTTATTAAGTTGAATTCAGTTTTATAGTTTATGTAACTTAATTATTAAAAACAAGACTAATGTTTTATGACATAATATTTTTGTAACATAATTAGTACAATTACTCACATAGATGTAAAGTTCACATCCATCACACTCACACGAGACCTACACTTATGTGAGGAGTTGTGTTAGTTGTCTTGCAAAAATATTGTGTTACAAAATATTACTTTAAAAATAAATTTTAAGAAATTTTTCCAACAATAGATTCTCATGCTAGACAGAAAAAAGAAGGATGTTTTCAATGGCAGGCTTTAGCAAATTAATACTATGTTGGGATAGAAGGAATTGGAAAGAAAGGGAAGGGAATGAGAAGGAATGGGAGCTTATATCATATTTGTTTTAAAAATTAGGAAGGAAAGGGATGGAGAGGGATGGAGAGTTTATCCCTCATCTAAGCAATTTTGTTATCCCTCCAAAAGTGAGAGGAAATGGAGAGAAAAAAAATAAGGATTTAATGAATTTTTAATAATACCAATATTATCTTTAAAATTATAAAAGTCAAAATAAAAATGACACTTCTATCCTAAAGTATCTAAAGTGTATAATAATAAAATAATATAAAATTTTTTCATTTCCTTTCTCTCATTTATCATTTTCAAACAAGATAAAAGATTATATTAGTCTTTCCTCTCATTTCTTTTCATTAGTTATCCAAACATAAAAGAGGGATTACTCTATCCTCTCCTCTTCTTTCCTTTCCCTCATAATTAATACTCTCTTCTCTTTTCCTTTCCCTCCTACTTATCCAAATGTATGAAATCTAATTATATGAGGAGCAATGTTATACTTTTTAAAATTGTATCTCAAAATAATATGATATTGATATGACACTGAATTATTGATAATACTTGAAATTAAATAATTAATTTTACCGTATCAGTACCACATTATTTAGGATAGAAATTTAAAAAATAAATTTAGCAAACATAGCATTTCCCTTATATGAATGATTTTTCACGACTCAAATCTATTACTTTTAAATTATAATAAATTAATTTTATCGCTATTTTTAAATCCGACCTCTATTTTAACTTTTAAATTATAATAAATCAATTTTATCGTTGTTTCCAAATCCGACCTCTATTTTAATGTTGGACTTTTATTTATGAAATTAACATTAATGATTTTAGAATTTGAACGATCTTATATCTATGTATATATAGTAACTATTTCAAGATTTCAGTATGTCATCATTCATGACTAGATTTTGGTAACTACTTTTTGTTTTCTCCTTTAGAGTCTCTACTTAAAATATATATATATATATATATCTAAGCAAAAATCCAATAAGGATCATAAAATAGAAAATGAACTGGCTAGATAAATATGGGCTTTCAAGTCATTAACCCCTGTGGTGATAATAATGATGATTTGAAAATAACAGTGATAATGACAAGGATAAGAATACAGTTAAAAGTAAACAATTATTGAAAAAACGAAAGAGGGAATAATTTTTGCATGCGCTTGCCATTATCAGGATTGCTCAAGATTATTAGAGGAGATGGAATATTCGAAGGTGTCTTTTTCATTGTTGTTTTTTAGGGTGCCTGGGGACAGGAGGGAATGGAGGGTCTTTCTCCTTATTAAATTTTTTTTGGGTGTAGTTGGGAGGAGAGAATCTTTTTGTTTGTGTATTTATTTATTTTGGGTTTGTTTGGGGGAGGGAGAGTAGGTTTGCTCATTTTCATTCATTTCTTCTTTTTTTCCCTCTATTTTGAAAATTTGGTTTTAATTCATTTGGCCTTTTGAATTGAAAAAGGATTAATCAAGTTGCAGATAGTGCCATGGTTATTTATAATTACCATAAATGCAATTCAAGAAAGATAGATGATTTGTTTTTGTTATAGAGTTATTATGCAATTGAGTCCTATAGCGAACGAGTTAGTTTTAAAGATGATACACTACAAAGTGATAAATCAATCATCACTTGACACGTATGTTTACAGATCAATTGTGTTCGGCCATGCTGAACAGACCTACGGAACTTAAAGAACCGAGCACATACTTCCAAAGCATATCTACATCCTTGCAGAACTTACATGTCTGAGCATAAGCCTTCAGAGTACTCTTTGTGATTCAGAGCTCATCGCCGCTTTAAAGATCTACTGAGCAGATAATAAGGAAACAATCTTCTACAAGGAAACTGCCACACATGGTTATCTCTATTGATACAATATCCACCAAGGTAACTGCCTTACTCCGGTAATCAAATCTCTACTTTTATGACTCCAAATCCTAATCAACTTAGGAAAGCCACCACCTATAAATTAAAACTTAAAGGTACGCTTTATTTTCTATGCTCATTATTTAGCTTACATTGCAGTCTTTTCAATTCAGTTTATTAACTTAAGCATCGGAGTGGCTAACACCGGAGCCAATCCAGTGGTCCTCTGATCTTCTTCTTTGAGTGTTCTTCAAGGAGCCAAATTCGGAATCTACTTCGGCCAAAAAGTGCAGTATCAAAAGACGTGTCGTAATTTTAGAAGTACAAAATTTAATTTATTATATCTGTTGTGTGAATGTGATCAAATAAATAATAAATCGATATCAAACAAGTAAAAATAAACAAAATGTACAGAGAAGACACCAGAGTAATTTAACAAGATGTCTACATTTATGGGCAACAATGATCAGTTCACTATGTATCAAAGAGATTACAAGAATAAAAAAACTCTCAAAACTCAAAACTCCTTTTTCTCCCAAGTCAAAAACCCTAGGGCCTTGTTTGGACGATCGGATATGAAAGCAAAATTAAATAGGATATAGTTGAATCGGATATGATATAAAATTCCATTGAATATTGAATATTCCAATTTAGTGTTTGAAATTGATCGGATAAAAAGTCTAGATATATTGTTATATCTCATTCCTATATTTGGATGCTTACCGAATATAAGGTTCAAATATAAAATTCGATTTTCAAAAAATATTTTTGTGAAAGTCATTTAATTTTTTTTTTTAAATATATGCATATGAGACATCAAAAATTAATATTTTATTTCCTAATCAATTACAAAATCTAATAACCATAATCATAGTATTTTAAAATGTGATGGTGGAAACATTATTCAAAATATAATAATCTCTCACTTTCGAGGTGACTCAAAAAAATTCATAGTCCGTATTGCTAAAAATCATCCAAATCAATGATAGTCCATTTATTGATATGAAAAATACATTAAAGAATTTGGAATATCTCAAAAAAAATTTAAACAATGAAAAAAATAAAATTTTAATTTTTTAACTTGACTATTTGATGTCTTTGTCTCTCTGTATTGTAGTGTTGTAATTTTTTTTTAAATGATGGAGCGTTGTATTTTTATTCTAGTGTGACAGGATAACTCTAATATCACTAGTTTTTTGGGATAAGTTATATCTCATCCAAGTGAGATATAAATGTTTTACGGGATATAAATATCTAATCCAACGAAAGACACCAATTATGGGATAGGATAATATTTATCCTATTCAATAATCTTATCTCGTCTAAACATGACATAAAAGATAAAACTTTTATATAAGTGAGTTACAACATAAGAAACAAAACATGCTCAAAAATAAAAACGGGTCAAAAGTCATATCGGGTAGAGAGTGGATTAGTCTAACAACCATCCAACAATACTTACGACTTATGAAAATTTTAAATTATTTTATAGGTAAAGAGTGAATTATTCTGACAAAATTATGATAGCACTTTCATTAAATATATCCTTCTCATAGGTGAAGGTAGAGGGAGGAGGGAGGGGCACCAACCATCTTAAATTTAAAAAAATTTCTTGTCTTATATGATATACATGAAAGTAGTCAAATAACAATCGTTAACGTCTTTATATTCCTCCTAAATTTTAAGAGTTTTCTTGTATCATGTTTTATACGATACATGTCAAATAATAATTAATAACTTTCATATAAGTGGCACCCCTAACAAAATACGTCTCATAATTTAAAAATAATATCAAAGATTATTTCTGTCTTAGAATCTATCTTTCCCATGGGTGAAGGGAGAGAAGGGGCCATGAGCCACCCTAAATTTAAAAATTTCTTGCTTTTCATGCTATACATGGTATTAGTCAAATAACAACTAATAATGTTTCCATATCCCTTCTAGATTTTTTGAATTTTATTATGTTGTGCTATATATGATATGAGTCAAATAATAATTAATAACTTATATATAAGTGACACCCCTAAATTTAAAAAAAATATTGTGTTAGTTGCTATATGTGGTATGAGTCAAATAATAATTAATAAATTTTACATAAATGGCCCGCAATAATTGAGATATTTTGTTATTTAGAAACATAATGCTATGCGATCCATACATTGATACATCTTATAATTTATTACAAGTTTACGAGTATTTATTTCATGTGTCTAGTTGAGTTGTCATTTTAATTTATTGGGCCGAATTAAAAATTATTTTCCATTCAAGAAATTATTTTCCATTTGTGTGTGTGTATATATATATATATATATATATATATATATATATATATATATAGTCACTTTGGTACTAATACCCAACAATTCTAAGCCAAGCACACAGGTGGAGGGCCAGAGAGAACCCAACTGTCGCCAGAGTCAAAGCCTCTTAAAGCCTGGGCCAAAAACAATCAAACTAGACCCCTGGGCCTAGAATTAGCACCAGGTCAAATCCTAACAGGCCTCACTGTATATTTTGGGGCTGTTGGGCCTAGAATTAGCACCAGGTCAAATCCTACCAGGCCTCACTGTATTTTTTGGGGCTGTTGGGCCTAGAATTAGCACCAGGTCAAATCCTACCAGGCCTCACTGTATATTTTGGGGCTATTGAAGAATTTTTCAAATTGAATTAAATCAACATTATCTCATTATATTATTTGATTTTAAAGAAAACTTATTTTTTTGGGTCTAATTTTATTTTAATTTTAAACATTTTTTTTTAGTACTAAACATAAATTAATATACTATTAAAAAAATACTTACCAAACAATAATAAATTTAAAACTAGTTTATCTATTTTTTACGAAACTAATTCTAACATTTTTCAAACAAATCTTTAGAAGTCCGGTTTGATAAACTACAATTTTGGGCGTAGTGCCACATACCTTCGAGTTCCAAGTGGTATGTTATATTGTATGGCATTAATCTCGATTAATCATGAATTATTATGTTTTTAATATGTTAAATTTTAAGAGATTAAAAAAAATTACTTTTGTATGCACAAATACTCATAATTAATAGAAATTATTAACTTAATTGACTGTCCTAGATTATACAATACATTTTTCGGCACTGAAGGGTGGCAAGAAAAAAAAATCTAGGGGAGGTAGAATTTCTTGAGAGAAATCTTACAAGGAATTTTGTTTCTCAAATTAAAAAAATCTTATTTGTTTCTGGCAAGAATGAGAAGACTAGGTCTAGGGTTCATATTTGTTTCTGGCAAGAATGAGAAGACTGCACCAAGACTTGCTCCGCACCCAGCAACTGCTATGGGTAGAGGAAGAGGAAGAGGGAGGGGAAATCAAAGGCAGCCTAGTGTTACTATGACATCAAGATCTAGCCACCTCTTTTGGATTTGCGAGATCCAAGCGGTGAAAATCGTAAGCCAGATTACAGATTCCCATTTAGAGATCTCTGGAGCATCATCATCATCCGAGTTTGCTTCACTCTGACTCCGCCACAGTCGTCGGTTGAGCCGCTGGCGGTGGCATGTCTGCAGGCGACGACGCTGTGCTCATCATCGTCCTCCACTGGGCCCTACCAAACAACACCAAGGCACCAGATCGTACAGGGCCCCTCACTTCAGCCATTTCATCAAAAGGCCCAAGAATTGCCACCGTCGACGGCGATATGTCGCTACTACGATCTGATTCATTTTTCTTCTCTCTCTACATCCCTCGTTTGCTTTCTCTCTTCGACATCAATCAATTTGGGGTTTTCAATCAGTATCGGATTCAGAAAATGAAAGCTTCACTCAAGTTTTCAATCAATTTGGAATTGGGCACTTCGGGTCGCCGATTTCGAGTTCGATGACTATGAATGCCGAATTCAATCTGATTGGCAACCAAAACCCTACCTTTGATCGGTGGTTTGTTGAACAGCGTAGAGGTGAGTGCGACGACTGGTGGCCAAGGGCTGGCGATGGTGGTGGGGGTCAAGAAGAAAAAATAAAAAAAATATATTATTAAAATATAAGAGTAATTTAATAAATAAACCAACTCTGTTAAAGTCGTTTGAGGGCAAGGAGGACAACGCGGGACAGTGTTATTTTCGAAACATTAGGGTTACTGTTTTGTCAGAATGTCGTTTGAGGGTAAGACGGGACAATGTTATTTTCGAAACATTAGGGTTACTGTCTTGTCACATAAATTTTAAGGAAAGTAAGTGTAATTATTTCTTTCTTTTTTACTCATCCACACACAACTTAAACAAAGGATAAATTTTGTTGTGGCCTTTTGATTTATACTCGCCTTAATTTTTTTATTATTACATTATTGTTTTTTTAAGTTTTAAAAATTATATTTACATTGTATGTTTCTTCTAATAAATTCTAATTTTTTCTTTAGTCAATTTTTTTTTTTTAAATAACAAAATTATTTTTTTATTTTTTATTTTTTTCTACATTTTACATTTTTGACAATTATTTTCAACTATTTTTAAAGTTTTTTTTTATTTTATATAAAAATAAATTTAACATTTTAATCAATATTTATTTGAAAGTGACAAAAAATATAAAACAAAAAGAGGTCAAAATTGAAAAAAAAAATGAATAAAAAAAATAAAATGAGCAATTTTATTATTTTGAAGAAAAATTTTGACTGAAGAAGAATAATTAAAAAAAATAGAAAGTGTCAGTTTAATTTCAAAAATATCACGAAAAGACAATGTAATTTGTCAAAAATCTAAAAAAAAAGTAAAAGTAATTTAACCTCTCTTTTTTAACTTACAACGTTTTTAAGAAAAAACCGTCTAAAATTGTTTTTCCACGAACAAGTTTTCATATGTTTGAAAAAATAAAATTAATATTAAAATGATTTTAAAATTTTAAGTTAACAATTAGATACATATTTTTAGATACTTTTACAAGTACAAAAAATAATAAAATGTAAAAATTATTTCAAAATATTTTTTTTTATTAAAATTTTATTATAATTTAAAAATTATCTCACCAAAATTTTTGATATTTCTATAACAATCCTACAGTATATATTTTTTCTTCTGCACATTACCTTTGGGTCACCATTATTTTTCGGATTTCTATCGATGAAAGCAAACATTGAAAGATGCCAATGTTTCGTCGGTCAAAGTGAAGGCAACAACATCCTAAACCATCTTTAGTGTGCGCATGTGTAACACTATTTAAATATTCTCGCTCTATATTCACACACACACATATTGATATATAGGTATATAGAGAGAGAAAGATCAGTCTAACAAAATAATTTGTGGGGTACAGCTTTAAAGATAACATGGTTACTCTTCAATCTCAACCAGTACATCCTGTTGAGAGAAAGAAATACAACCCATTTGCTTAGTAGGCACTTTGACTAAAATAATAAATAGGATGAATCTAATCAGCTTCGTTGTTCATGTTTCTATGCTTCTTCCTCTGTTACAAGGGATACACCTTATGGTGGTTCTTCACATTGAAAATGGCGTTAAGAAATAGAGTATTATATATATATATATATATATATATAAACAAAGTATCATCAATGTTCAATAAATTTATTTATTTAATGAGTACAATTAAATATAAGTGGTGATCACATTGAAAATAAGGGATTACACATTAAAATTATTTTCTTTCTTGTTTAGCCCATCTTTTCTGCCTGTAAATGGTTTCCACAGGCCATCATGCCAAGTCACAAAGCCTAGAGCACATCTCGCGGGCCTGTTCAACAGTATTATTGCCATTGCGGATTAGAGCATTGTAGCATGAATCATAGCATGTATCAGCTTGTCCAACTTCAATTAAAGCAAACATGACAATAATGGCAATGAAGAGCATTGCTACGGCCTTGATGGATGCCATTTTGGTTTTTCTTTCCCTTGAAAATTTCTCTCCCAAGTTGATAGATTTAGGGTTAGAAAAACCTTTTGGAATGTGATGAAAGAAGACTGAGGAAATGGCTGCATTTTATAGGCAGTGAAGTTGATATTTTTAGGTAAAATATACAACTGTATGTTTGTTATGAGGTTGTTCTATATATTAACTATCCGAGAGATTTGTGGTGGAGAGAAAAATAGGGAGAAACATTTGTGCTAATTCCATTTAATAATTGTTGCAATTCATGTCAAATCTAGAAATCTTACATGTTGCATTTTCAAGCGACTGATTCCAACTCTTAAAATTCTCTATATCTATTGATGTAAAACAAATAGTTGAAGATTTTTGAGGAAGCGGAAACGCAAACAATCTAAATTAGATTTTCTTTTTTATTTTTTGTAAGTCTTAAATTGATAATTACTTTGTCTAAGAAATTTCAAATTAAATTCCGTTTGTGGTTATGTTGTCCTTATTTTACTTACTTTCCAATTCTCCAAAAAGTGTCATTTTTTATTTTTAATTTTTCTAATTTCGGGATTTTTTTAGTTTCTTAATTATAATAAATCTAGCATAAAAAATTAGTAAAATCTTATTCGAATTAGTAGTAGCCTTAGCATATAAATATAATATAAAATAATCTGTATTCTTCATATTATTAATAATATTTTAGTTTTGAAATTTGAGAATTTCTCTTTTTATTTTTGGTGAAGAGTTTTTTTACTCTTAATTTTTAAGAAATTCGACATATTCGATTATCTTTCACCTTTTCGTTATCAATGTGCATATTCATTCATCTATATTTAGATGGAAACCATACATGTTTCATTTTTAAAAGAAAGAACATTCTTGTCCCAATTAATGGCTGAACTAGCATTAGTTTGAGGATTTTTTTTTTTTTTATAAGAACAATAAACGTTTAACCTAAATTCAATTAGATACAAACCACTTGGGATGAAACCAACAAAACCATCAGATCCTTCAATCAAGCTTCAATTAAATTGATGGTGCCAATAACATGATGTACATAAAGAGTAAAGATCTCCACTAATGAAAGGAAACTTTTTTTTTCTCAAACCCAATAGACCCATCAACTACAACATTTAGTCATGTGATCAAATCATAAATCAGAGTCTCTTTTTCATGACTATTTCACATAAATTTGTATTTGTGATTGCATGATGTGAAATTTAAATAAAAAACTTAATGTTTTTTAAGGATTTATCCATCAACTCACTATGACTTAGTATTAATGAAAGGAAACTTAATTGAACTAGAGCAAGAAAGACACTCATACTTTACATTTAAGTAATTATTTGTATTAAAAGGAAAATGTTTAATATACCGGTTTAGTTTATCAAATGATGTGTCAGTGATATTTTTGAAATTAATAAATATATTTTATCTTTTTACTTAAATTTTAATCAAATATGAATTAATATATCATTAAAAAGTACTTATCTAACAATAAAAAATTTAAAATCAATTCATCTATATTCTACAGAATCGATTCTAATATTTTCCAAACAAGTCCTTAGAAATCTGGTTCGATAAACTACAATATTGGGCCTAGTGCCACATACCACCGAGCTCCATGTGGTATGTTATATTATAGTGCCACAAAACTAAAATTACTTTTGTGTGCATGAATACTCATGATTAATTGAAATTATTAACTTAATTAATTGTTCCAGATTATACAATACTTTTTTCAGCACTAAAGGGTGGCAAGAAAAAAAAAACTAGGGGAGGTAGAATTTTTTGAGAGAAATCTTAGAAGGATTTTTTTTTTTTTTCTCAAATTAAAAAAATCCAAAGAGGAAGATGATAAAAGAAAAGATTTTAGAAATATTTTCTTTTCAAAGAGAAAGATGGTAGGGAAAATTTTTTTTTTTCTTCTAAAAGATGAAGATGACATGAGTTTTAACATATTATAATTAATAGGTTGGGTTGAGTTATAATTAAAATTGAACCAAAACTTAAGATGGGCTAAGTTTAAATAAGAATTTAAGTGATAAAGGGTTGGTCTAGAATTAAAATTGGGTCACAATTATAGATGAGATAGGTTGAAATGAGAATTTAAATGGTAAAGGGTTGCGTTAGAATTAGAATTGGGTCAAAAATTATGGTGGCTAGATTCAAATATGGATAGGCTAATTTTAAAAATTAAAAAAAAACTTAAAATTTACATGTAAATGTTTTTCCCTTTAGGTTTGGGATGGATGCTATAACCCACCCCGCTTACTCATGCATCCGCCCTTACGAGCATCTCACCCTTCTTGCACCACTTCTCAAAAATTTTTTGAATAAGACTAGTTTATCGCTATGAATGTGTGTTTTTTTAATGATATCATGTTAGATGTATTATGTTTTTTATTTTCAATAGATTATGAAAAACATGATAGAACATTTTTTTTTATGGAGTGAATTTTGTTTTTATTGTTCGAACATACTATTTAATTATAAAATATTATTAAAAAAATATATTATCACGTCATCCTCCGAGGAAAATGCCTCCCTCTCCTCCACAAATACTAGTAGCAAATCCAAGAACAATTTTCCCATAACCAAATGGACCCCAATCCCTTGTTCCGGCAGTGAATAGAAAAAGATATAAGAGGCTCTAAACCACAACTGGCACCCATTTCATTTGAGAATCTGAATTTCCAAAGTGAATGTAGATGCTATAGTGGGACGGCTCCGTAATAAAAGTCAGAAGCTGCTGCTAAATTTAGGAGATGGCAACTCCACTCGGACTTGGGAGACATCGATGGTGGACAATAATGCCTCGCCGGCAAAGTGTATTCAGACAAAACATTTTATTAAACATGTGAAACCATTAATATTTTGGAATCTCCGGCATATTCTTAATCTTTCTCGTCGTGTTTTGGAGTTTCCAATTAACAGTATATGGATACTCTCAAATACATATCAACATCTCCGGCATAGATAGATGGCTGTTTTGGTTTCTTTGTGCTTAATTTAACTTCATAATATCAATTCATGTATTTGCATATGAAACAAAATTATTTGGTGAAAACTTCAACTCAATTATGACATGTGATTGGGCATCTGCGATAAAATTCAATCTAATCTACTTATAATTAGGAATGACAATTTAATCTAATACTAATCTATCAACTCCGATTCTAACAGAACGGATTTAGAAAATGTTATTCACACTTCGTTAAGATTTAGAATGGGTTTGAGAGAAGGCATTCCATCCTGTTTCATCTGATTATGTAAAATAAAATAATAAAAGAATTATATGTTTAATAACAAATGTTAATAATGATATTTTTTAGTTATTCATTTAGAGTTTATACAAATTTGATAGTGTTATATGTTTTTAAAAAATAATAATATTATTTTAATTCATCACTAACACATATATATTTTTTATTAAAATGTAATAAATATAATTAATTTAATAAAATAAATAAAAATTTAAAAATAAATAAAGATCCTGATGGAGATCCGATCACGTCTATCATAGAATTCAAATAAATTTGAAAAAAAAAAAATCACGAATGTGATTAGAAAAGAATCCCGCGTATTGCCATTCCTACTCATAATACCTACCAAATTTGACCAAAAATATGTACTAATCTAATTTTATTAACCATAAGAGAAGAAATTTCATTGTTTATTTGTTCTTCTTCTTAGGTTATCTTTCCGTCTTTCTTTTTTTAGTTTTTTTTTATTGGGTCAGAATCTGTACTTGAGTTGACCGGTTGGCTTTGAAACCTTGTTTTTCTATAAAGAATTTAAGACAAAAATTCTTGAATAGTATATAAAAAAGGGCAGACAAGTTAAACATAAAACTCCAAATTAACAATAAAAAACTAAAATAATGCATTATGCTGTGTATCACTAAAAGATATATAATGGCCTCACTTTGTGATTTGTATAACCATATCACATCACATATCTAGCGCCATGAGTAGTTACATGATTTTTTCTCTCTCTACTTTCTCTCTCTATATTCTCTCTCTACTATGCTCTTCCATCTCTCCAATCTCAGCCGTCCAATCCCCAATCAACGTCTGGCCCAAGCCCAGGATCTTCTCGTGGCCCCATCCACTGGCGATCCCCCTCTCCCCAGTCTTCACTATCACATCCCCGAATAACCAATACCTAACTCCCGCCGTTGACCGTTATCTACGTCAAGCTCTCACCGAACACCACCGCCCTCTGATCACCCCCGCCGTCAACCTCACGTCAACATCCCCTTTACAATCCCTAGCACTCACCGTCTCCGACCTCAGTACTCCGCACCAACACGGTGTAAACGAGTCCTACGCTCTCACAATCCCAGCCGACGGATCGTCGGCCAATCTGACGGCGGAGACGGTATGGGGAGCCATGAGAGGACTCGAGACGTTTTCGCAACTCGTCTGGGGCGACCCGTCCCTAGTCGCGGCTGGGTTGTTCATTTCAGACTCGCCGATTTTCGAGCACAGAGGGGTGATGTTGGACACGTCCAGAAATTACTATCAAGTCGACGATTTGCTGCGGCTGATTGGGGCTATGAGTGCGAATAAACTCAATGTGTTCCATTGGCACATTACAGACTCGCATTCGTTCCCTTTGGTGTTGCCTTCGGAGCCCAATCTGGCCGCAAAAGGATCGTATGGGGCCGAAATGCAGTACTCGCCAGATGATGTGAAGAGGATCGTGGATTTTGGGTTGGAACATGGGGTTAGGGTTTTGCCTGAAATCGATATGCCAGGTGAGTCTCACTTCCATATTCATATTTTAGAGTTGCCATTAGAATTTCAAGTAACCTTTTTTTACTTTTTTGAGAGATAGGGCTTTGATTCAAATATATAGCTTACATGGTTAAATGTAACAGTTAGAAAAGAAAGGATTGAAAAGTACATTGTTAACTCCCTTCACTTGCATAAATAAGTACGGAAAAAGAAGATGAGAGGGACTAAAAGCTGTGATAATTATAATTATTTATGGACTTAATATTTTCAGTCCTAACGATCCTATTTTGCACCTTTATGTAGCCTTATTTCCCAATCCTTTTCTGAGTACTTCAATTATACTTATTTATGGACTCACTAACACAGTATCCATGTGTGGAAGTACACAAATTTCAATAGATTACCTTCTAAAACTAGATTTCCAATCCCAAATGAAACAA
Organism: Nyssa sinensis; assembly: GCA_008638375.1. Classification (NCBI taxonomy): domain Eukaryota; kingdom Viridiplantae; phylum Streptophyta; class Magnoliopsida; order Cornales; family Nyssaceae; genus Nyssa; species Nyssa sinensis. The sequence goes on from CM018052.1 coordinate 37,644,621, forward strand.
CTCAACTCAGCTTAAAATTGAATTTTTTCCTAAAGTTCTTTCTTATTCCTTTGTAATTGACTGTATAGTCATTTTGATTACATGTGATTGGCAGAAAGCCCAAGTTATTGATGAGTACCTTGGTCCACTTGCAAGTTGCAACCCTATAATCTATTATGTCAAGACTTTTTCCTTTTGCTTTTGAACTTCATATTATTCTATTCTAATGTAATTTATTTCTAGTAGAGCGAAAAAAAAGAAAAGAGTAAGCATCTAACATATTCAATCCACTATGTAAGTCACACTTATATTTACCTTGTACTGGAATGTCGTACTTTTTAAGTCTCCCCAAATTACTTTGCTTTGAAGTTCTGTGGTTTGGAAAAGATTTGTCTGATGTCTCACTGACTTTCTCTCCATTTTTTGTTCCCTTTCTCTACTAAATGGCTCTCATTTGATATTAGAAACAACGTGAAAAAGAGAATGCTTTTGAAATATTTTCTTGTCATTTTTCTTTGTTTATTACTTTAAATTTTTTTGAGATCCAAATATAAGCACAATAAACAAAAGCAACATTTGTTGTACTTTTGTCTTATATTCTTCTTTATTGACGGGGTATCGGGATTTTTATTCCCAATTAAGTTAGGGTCATAGCAGTGTATAGGGTTGCAACTTGCAAGTGATGCCTGCTCCAGTTTGGCTTCAAAATTAACGAGCGTCAAAGTAGGACTGAATTTGGATAGCCTATAAACGATCTTTTTTTGGAAAGAAGCCTGTGAGCAATCTTGAAGAACTTTCAGTAGAAAGGATATATATTTAAGTTCAAGTAGTTTGGTTCATCTTGCAGTCTGAAAGAGTGTTAAAGCTGAGCACAAGCTTGGCTAATATAGGGTTAAGTTCTATTTATTTACCTAGTGGATGATCTGGAACAAACCTAATTAAGCCAATCTTTAGCGAAGTTCTACTTGCTTGCTTTTTCCTTTTGATCATATATATTGTAGTTCATTTAAGTGCAAGGCTAAAATTGTTTTGTTTGTTTATTTTGCAGGGCATACAGGATCATGGGCTGAAGCTTACCCTGAGATTGTTGCATGTGCAAACATGTTCTGGTGGCCTGCTGGAACTCAATGGCCTGACCGGCTTGCATCCGAACCGGGAACTGGTCATCTCAACCCCTTAAACCTAAAGACCTATGAAATCCTTAAAAATGTTATTCATGACACATCCATCATGTTCCCAGAAACATTCTATCATGCAGGAGCTGATGAGATCATCCCTGGTTGTTGGAAAGCTGATCCATCTATTCAAACCTTCCTATCAAACAATGGAACCCTCAGTCAGCTACTCGAGATGTTTGTTAACTCTACCTTCCCTTACATAGTTTCTCTAAATCGTACTGTGGTCTATTGGGAAGATGTTTTATTGGATGCCAATGTCAAGGTGAACCCTGCAGTTCTTCCCCCAGAGAAGACCATTTTGCAAACATGGAACAACGGCCCGAATAACACTAAAAGGATTGTTGCTTCTGGGTATCGGGCCATAGTCTCATCCTCAGACTTCTATTATTTGGATTGTGGGCATGGAGATTTTCTTGGAAATGACAGTCAGTATGCTGAGCAACCGGGTAGTGACCAGGGTAATGGCGGGTCATGGTGTGGACCTTTTAAAACATGGCAGACCATATATAACTATGATATAACATATGGGTTGAGTGAGGAGGAGGCTAAATTGGTGTTAGGAGGGGAGGTGGCACTGTGGTCCGAGCAAGCAGACCCGTCAGTTTTGGATCCACGTATTTGGCCAAGAGCTTCAGCGATGGCAGAGGCATTATGGTCGGGGAACCGGGATGAGACTGGCATGTTGAGGTATGCAGAGGCAACGGATCGATTGAACGAGTGGAGGTATAGAATGGTAACCAGGGGGGTGGGGGCCGAACCTATTCAGCCACTTTGGTGTGTGAGGAACCCAGGAATGTGTAACACAGTTCAACCATTTGTTGGCTAATTGTTTGTCTGGGTGTAAGAGCCTTTTGATTTTTATTTCTGAATTGAAAAAGGAGAAAGATAAAGAATTAATTATTTGTGTGCAGTAATATGGGTAGCTTTTCCACTTGTGATTCCTGCAGTTCTGTCTACAAATGTACATTGTCTTTAATCATGTGGTTTTTTATTTTTCCTTTTTGTTCATATTCAGCAACAGTTTGCTTATCCTCTAGGATAGACAACTTTGCGTCCTCTTATTCATTTAGATATTATTGCTTTCTGATTTTGCTTAATTTGTTTTAACAGTGGGATAAATCTGAAGATCGGTTTGCTCTTATTGGGCTGGGATTTGCTGCTATTGCAGCTTTTTGGGCATCTGCAAATCTAATTACAGTAATCTCTACAATCCTTTATTTTTTATCAGTTTTATTTTTTTAATCTTTATAGAAGAATAAAAAAATAATATGCTTGTAATTGGGTGATGTCAAAGATTTTTGTGGAACAAGTTATAAAAACTAGCTATTCACAATATTAGAAAGGCATTATCAGAAGGGGATATGATAAGAGTTGATATATAGAGTAGAGTAGACTATTAAAAATCTTCACCTATATTTGTAAATTGTAATAGAATAGTTACTATCATAAATTTCAAATGAGGGATAGAGGGCCAACTATTTAGGTTCAGCTTAGTATTCACTTAAATTACATTGTGGCAATCAATACCTGTGATATCTGCTGGGGAATTTGCTGTGATATATAATTCCTCATTATAATGGACAAAATTAGTCCTCTCAAGTTTGGACCATAAGCAGCAGTAAGTTTGCTATTAAGATGTTTCTTTTAGTAAATTTTTAATTTTTTGTTTTACATTTGATGATTTATCATTTTATCTGCATTCTAGTAGAATGAATATCCTGATTTTAATTTTCTAATTGTATAAATAGGCCATCGACAAGCTCCCTCTTATCCCAGGTGCACTTGAATTCATTGGGATATTGTTTTCTTCAGTAAGTATTGTGAATAGTTATACTTAACGCAACTATGCTCTAATTGACTGCTCTTAAAAGACTTCTTTTTTTTGGGGGGGGGGGTGGGGGGGGGGGGTTGGGCTTCTAAAGAAAAAGAAATTTTGAAATATTACAACTACTTTTTCAGCAGCCAAATGGAGTATCTTACAATTACTTGCACTTCTCTTTTCCTGTTCAAATATTAACTCCAATTTCTCTGTGTTTCAGTGGTTCATATATCGCTATCTCTTATTCAAACCTGACAGGTAAGGAATTTTTTACAGAAAAAATTTGTTTGTCAACATTGAATTAAGTAAAATTTATGCATGATTCCCATAAACGCTATTCCAAGATGCTATAATAGTAATGGTAAACTGTTTTATTGGTGGGTGTTCTTGTGTGTGTTTTGTGGGGGGTGGGGGGTGGGGGGTGGAAGCATGTGTGCATGTTTGTCAGTGATTATTCATTAAACCCCAAAAATTGATAGCATACAAGTATTGATTTTCCAATTTAGGTTGTCGGGTCCATTCTTTGAGATCTAAGAATTTGGGAAACATGATGACAGTCACCTAATGCAAGAGTTGATTATAGAATAATATTCCTCTAGTAATTTATTTGACGTTGTTGATACTTGATAATATTGACCACTAAAGAGATAACTGTTTGCAATCTTGTACTTAAAAATGATATCCACTGAAAGTAAATCATTTTCGGTGGACTCTTTCTAATCTTTTGTTGCCATTTCTGTTGAAGTGCTCTGATGAAGCTGAGGGCCTTCTTGCAAAAATGATATTTCTTGCAGAATTTTTGCTTTCATTGCCTAAAGAAATTTTTTCTACCCATGAAAAATATTAGGACAGAGAAACCAACTTTTAACTGTATAAAAATTGAATAATTTATGAGCAGAAAACTGTTAATTGCTATTTTTTCTATGTCATGTAATTAAATAGCATCTAATCCCTTTCAATTTTGATGCTATTTAATTATCATAGCATCAAATATGATCCAACATTCTCTAAATTTTGATGTCTTGTATTTTCTTTTTTGAAGGTTAGAAATGACTGGAACATCAATACATGTACTATGTTATTAGGGAGGAAATATTTGTTATGGGGAACAATGTAGTATATGGTATGATATGAATGTTCAACGAAGCATTATGTTAAGGAGAGGAACAACTTATATGAACTTTTGGCAAAGATGTATGCTATCATGAAGGTGGATATGACAAAATTCTGCCTAAAAATGATCTGTCAATTTCCAATCAACCACAACAATTACATACCATTAGAAGTAGTTAATGATGAGACTGTGCAAATAATGATTGAAGTTATTTTAGAAAATTAGGCCTTATATGGCATCGACTTATATGTGGAGAAGGAAAATGTGCATCATCCTTGTGCAGTTTCTCAACTGCTAAAGATAGAATCTGGTTCTTATACTCGATTGTTCACACAGGATGATGATGACCCAATTGCCAACTCTATTCTCATGGCACATCAAACTGCCAGTCCTGTGTTGATAAATGATACATGTCATACAGAACATGTGTCATTTCTTATTGAGCATCTTGTTCAGGTTGAGAGTGAGGACATTTGCAACCATGACATAAATTTAAATGATTGTGCTGCCATATAGGATGAAGACAATGATGTGGTGCAATTGGCTGATAATGATGACATGAATGAACCCGGTGAGCATAGCATTCCTTTGCATGAGGTTGATTCTCCATTTTTTTTAAATGTGGATTTTAGAGATGATGTTGGTAGTAGTGGTTCAACCCTTCTACACCATACTCATATTTGGGATTCATTGCACAATGAGTTGGTTAAAGGCATTGTTTTCAACGATAAAGAAAAATTACAACATGCTGTCAAAGAATTTTCAATAAGATCCCACCATCAGTACGAGGTACTTGAAAGCAATACTGAAATATGAGTTGTGAGGTGTAAACTGCATGAAGAGTGTGGGTGCAAATGGAGGCTACGTGCTATTAAAAGAAAAAAGACTAGAATATTTGAAATCACGAAATATGAGGGCCCACACATTTGTTTACACTCGCGGATGAACTTGGATCATGTGCAATTAGATTCCAAATTAATTGCAAGTGAGATACAAGGTGCAATGAGGGTTGATCCTACAATCAAGATAGATTCAATTTTGGAGCAAATGCAAGGAAAATACAATTACAATATCTCATACAGGAAAGCTTGGATTGCAAAGGAGAAAGCAATTACTATGATATTTGGGGATTGGGAGAGCTCGTATAGGTTGTTGCCCAAATTTATGGGAGCCTTTGTTAAATATAATCCAGGCACAATTGTGAAATGATTGCATTGTAATACTGATAACTGAGATGTGGTACAATTTGGTCTAATTTTTTGGTCACTTAGTGCATCAATTCAGGAATTTGTGCATTGTCGGTCACTTATTAGTATTGACGACACACATTTGTATGAAAAATATAAGGGGAAGTTAATTGCAATGACTATTTTTTATTTAAAACAACATTTTAGAAAAAACTTTTTTTTTTTTTGTTAAGTCTATCACTTCCTCATTACATAATATATATATATATATAATATAAACTATAGATAAAAGAAATAGTTAATTAATTTTTTATCCAACACTCAATCAATAAGTCTTTATTTTTTTTTTTATATTTATTCTTGATTTTTATGTGCCAAACTAATTAGGGAATCAAGTGGAGATATATCACCCAAATTCATCAATTTTTTTAAAAGATTTAAAAAAAAAAATGATTGAAAACGTCTTTTGAAAAAAATGCTCTCAAAAGCATTTTTTGAAAAGAAACTTTCAACTGGAACTGAAAAAAAAAAATTCTTTTAAAACCATCATTTTGAAAAATGCTTTTAAAAACTATCCTATTTTGGTTTATAAGTTTAAAACAACGTTAAATTGGAAAATAAATTTTTTGTTTTACCCTACTTGAATATTTAACTCATTGACCCTTTTATATTAGTTTGTGTATATAGAAAAACAAATTATATATGTATATATATATATATATATATAATTTATGAGATATAGCAACAACAAAAAAAACGATGACAGTTGTTTTAGCTAGAAGATTTGTGTGTGTGTGTATATAGGTAAAGCACACACATATGCATGTTAAAGACTCATATTCCGCTTAAATTGAGTGATTTGAAAAGAAAGGAGAGGAAAGAGAAAGGAAGGAGAAGTTATTTTGTATTTGGTTTAAAATTAGAGAGAAAAAAAAAAGAGAGGGAGGAATCTTTTAACTTTTATTTTATTTAATTGGCTTTCTTTCCAAAAGTGAATGGAAACAGGAAAAAAAAGGTCTTTAATAAATTTTTTATTATATTAATTTTAACTTTAAAATAATAAAAATAAACAATAAAAAAGACACATCTATGTCAAGGCATAATTATAAAATTATATATAATCTTATTCTTTTCTTTTTTTCTTTTGTTGTTTTCAAAGAAAATAAGAGGATTACATTCTCATTTTTTTAATTTGTTATCCAAACATAAAGAAGTGATTACACTTTTTTCTCATCTCATCTATTCTCCTCTTTCTCATAATTAATATTATCATTTTTTTCTTTTTCTTTTTTCTATGTATCCAAACATAATGTAATAGTTAGGAAGGTAAAATTTTATTTTAATTTTAATTAAAAATAAGATATATAATATTATGATATAAGATATAATTTTGGGTAAATTACACTTATCTCCCCTGAGATTTATTGATATTACACATGTATCCACTGTAGTTTGAAAAATTACACTGACCTCCCTTCTACTTTAATGTCAGTATCGAAAACCTCCCATCCATTAGTCAACCGTTAGTTGACTAAACGAAAAATGCTGACATCATCTTAATTTTTTTTAAATACCAAATTTACCCCTTATTCCCTCTCTCAACACTCTGTAACTCTTTCTTCTCTCATACATAATATATAAGGATATATATACATATATAAACACACACACAAACCTTTTTAAAGCAAATTCCAGTGAAAACTTGGCTGTAACTAATTGATGGTGGTCAATGTAGAGAGAGAGAGAGAGAGAGAATGGATTTGAAGATGGTCTGTATTAAAATGGAGCCCTAATCAATCTGTTTTTTCAATTCTATTCTTGGTCTCTCAAGCTCTGAGGACCAATCCACAACCAAGACTGCTCAACAACTCTCTCTCTTCAAAAATGGGTCAGCTGGAACAGAATCAAACACAGAACTGAAATTGAAAAAGGGCTTTGCTTGCTTCAATTACCGTTCAAAGCCATCAAAAAGCGTACCAGAATCAAACACAAAAATTAAAAAATTGAAATCCAGAACTGAAATTGAAAAACTTGGTGCTCCAGCCCTTCCTCTAAACCCAGAACTGAAATTGAAAAATTGTTGAACCAGGAGAGGGCTGGAGCCAAGGGAATCTGACCAGCCAACTGAGAAAAAACAGAGAAAACCGAGTAAAAGATAGATATAACCGTCCGTTTGGTCGATATGAAATGAGAAAAATGGAAAAGGGTGACTCTTATGTTTTCTATATTTTGATTTCCAGAAAATACACATCTCAAATTAAGCCACATGGTTGTATCATGCTCAACTGACGGAGGTTTCAATTCTCACAGTGCCTAATGGTGCTTCCTAGCCTCTGCTCCGAACCTAGTCACAGGCCGTCTTTCAAACAGCCCAATCTTCTGAAGCTTTTGAGGCCTCAATTCATGCTTCGCTATTCCCTTCTCCAAATTCAGTTCTTCCTAACTAAACCCACTATGATTACTCACAAATTTCTCTCCCCTGCCACTGCCAAACATTTAAGATACAAACCTTAAATGTGAACAAATTTCTACATATTTTTTTCTCGGCAACCAAACGAGTAAAACAAAGGATTTTGAATCAATTAAGAGAAAGAAGAGGGGTTACTCGGGTGGCAAGTTCGAAAGATTGTGCATTCAAAGCAGGCCAACCATCCTCACCCTTCCGCAAACCAATATACATTCAAAATCAGTAACTTAGAACCACAAGTTTTTCTCTCTATATATATATACTATATAGAGGCCGGTGTTGTTCTGGGTGGGTAGAGAAAATAAGAGATAGAGGGAAGTGGCCGGTGTTGTTCTCGGTGGGTAGAGAAAATAAGAGAGAGAAGATAAAATTTGTTTGAGGGTAGTTTTGTCATTTAACTATAATTTGTAAGGGTAATTTGGTAAAATGAACCAAAATCGTTAACGCCGTTTAGGGACAAATTCTGACAGGGGGGACAGTGTTATTTTTGAAACCATAAGGAAGGTTTCTGTAATTGTCAGAAACCTCAAGGGAGGTAAGTGTAATTAACTCTATAATTTATTATATACAAAATTTTATTTTTTTTGAACTTTAATAATTATGAATTTTTTATTTTAGACTTTTATGTTTTTTAAATTTTTAATTGAACTATATAATTATACGAAATCTGAAAAAAAATTCACAAGTGAAGCATAAAATGGTTCTTTTACACGCTTATGCACTGCTCATCACTATAAATATAGTCAATTAGTCATGATGCCATCATGACCTTTCATCATTAGAATCTAGTGGGACCCGATCTTATGTTTCGTAGATGTAATGATTGAATGTGGGCCTCATCATCCTCCGTGCAACGGTCTCTCAAACTTTTCTTTTTTACTCATCCACACACAACTTAAACCAAGGGTAAATTTTGTTGTGGCCTTTTGATTTATTCTCACATTAAATTTTTTATTATTACATTATTTTTTTTAAGTTTTTAAAATTATATTTACATTTTATATTTCTTCTAATAAATTCTAATTTTTTATTTAGTCAATTTTTTTTTTAAATAACAAAATTATTCTTTTTATTTTTTATTTTTTTCTACATTTTACATTTTTGACAATTATTTTCAACTATTTTTAAAGGTTTTTTTATTTTATATAAAAATAAATTTAAGATAATGACTTATTTTAATTTTATATAAAAATAAATTTAACATTTTAATCAATATTTATTTGAAAGTAAAAAAAATATAAAATAAAAAGAGGTCAAAATTGAAAAAAAAATGTATAAAAAAAATAAAATGAGCAATTTAATTATTTTGAAGAAAAACTTTGACTGAAGAAGAATAATTATAATTTGTCAGAAAAAATAGAGAATGTCAGTTTAATTTCAAAAATATCACGAAAAGACAATGTAATTTGTAAAAAATCTAAAAAAAAAAAGTAAAAGTAATTTAACCTCTCTTTTTTGACTCACAACGTTTTTAAGAAAAAACCGTCTAAAATTGTTTTTCCACGAACAAGTTTTCATATGTTTGAAAAAATAAAATTAATATTAAAATGATTTTAAAATTTTAAGTTAACAATTAGATACATATTTTTAGATACTTTTACAAAATACAAAAAATAATAAAATGTAAAAATTATTTCAAAATATTTTTTTTCATTAAAATTTTATTATAATTTAAAAATTATCTCACCAAAAACTTTGATATTTCTATAACAATTGTACAGTATATATTTTTGCTCCTGCACATTACCTTTGGGTCACCATTATTTATCGGATTTCCATCGATGAAAGCAAACATTGAAAGATGCCAATGTTTTGTCGGTCACAGTGAAGGCAACAACATCCTAAACCATATATAGTGTGCGCATGTGTAAGATTATTTAAATATTCTCGCTCTATATTCACACACAGACACACACATATTGACATATAGGTATATAGAGAGAGAAAGATCAGTCTAACAAAATAATTAGTGGGGTACAGCTTTAAAGATAACAATGGTTACCCTTCAATCTCAACTAGTACATCCCGTTGAGAGAAAGAAATAGAACCCATTTGCTTAGTAGGCACTTTGACTAAAATAATAAAAAGGATGAATCCAATTAGCTTCGTTGTTCATGTTTCTATGCTTCTTCCTCTGTTACATGGGATACACCTTATGGTGGTTTTTCACATTGAAAATGGCGTTAAGAAATAGAGTATTTTATATATATATATATATATATATATATAAATAAAGTATCATCAATGTTCAATAAATTTATTTATTTAATGAGTACAATTAAATATAAGTGGTGATCACATTGAAAATAAGGGATTACACATTAAAATTATTTTCTTTCTTGTTTAGCCCATCTTTTCTGCCTGTAAATGGTTTCCACAGGCTATCATGCCAAGTCACAAAGCTTAGAGCACATCTCGCGGGCCTGTTCAACAGTATTATTGCCATTGCGGATTAGAGCATTGTAGCATGAATCATAGCATGTATCAGCTTGTCCAACTTCAATTAAAGCAAACATGACAATAATGGCAATGAAGAGCATTGCTACGGCCTTGATGGATGCCATTTTGGTTTTTCTTTCCCTTGAAAATTTCTCACCCAAGTTGATAGATTTAGGGTTAGAAAAACCTTTTGGAATGTGATGAAAGAAGACCGAGGAAATGGCTGCATTTTATAGGCAGTGAAGTTGATATTTTTAGGTAAAATATACAACTGTATGTTTGTTATGAGGTTGTTCTATATATTAACTATCCGAGAGATTTGTGGTGGAGAGAAAAATAGGGAGAAACATTTATGCTAATTCCATTTAATAATTGTTGCAATTCATGTCAAATCTAGAAATCTTACATGTTGCATTTTCAAGCGGCTGATTCCAACTCTTAAAATTCTCTATATCTATTGATGTAAAACAAATAGTTGAAGATTTTTGAGAAAGTGGAAACGCAAACAATCTATCTTTTTTATTTTTTGTAAGTCTTAAATTGTTAATTACTTTGTCTAAGAAATTTCAAATTGAATTCCGTTTGCGGTTATGTTGTCCTTATTTTACTTAATTTCCAATTCTCCAAAATGTCTCATTTTTTATTTTTAATATTTCTAATTTCGGGATTTTTTTAGTTTCTTAATTATAATAAATCTAGCGTAAAAAATTAGTAGAATCCTATTCGAATTAGTAGTAGCCTTAGCGTATAAATATGATATAAAATAATCTGTATTCTTCATCTTATTAATAATATTTTAGTTTTGAAATTTGAAAATTTCTCTTTTTATTTTTGGTGAAGAGATTAATTTTTAAGAAATTCGACATATTCGATTATCTTTCACCTTTTCGTTATCAATGTGCATATTCATTCATCTATATTTAGATAGAAACCATACATGTTTCATTTTTAAATGAAAGAACATTCTTGTCCCAATTAATGGCTGAACTAGCATTAGTTTGAGGTTTTTATTTTTATAAGAACAATAAACGTTTAACCTAAATTCAATTAGATACAAACCACTTGGGAAGAAACCAATAAAACCATCAGATCCTTCAATCAAACTTCGATTAACTTTTTTTATTCACCGTTTTTTTTCATAAATCTATCTTATTTCATGGGTAATATTAAGATATTTTTTTATTCAATGATGAAGAGGAGAATTAAACAAAGGCCAACTGCATAAGAAGTGGATACTTACACTTTTCGAATAGAACTTCAGTCTAAATGTTAACACTATTCAATTTATATTCTAATGTGTATTCCTAATATAATGCACCACTATATGATAATTTTAAAAATCACATCATATGAAATCAAAAAATACTATAAATCACATCGGAAATAAGATTGAAAAGACAAAATGAAGTGCGATAAACATTAATTTAGATTTAACTTTGGTGATATAAACTTGCATGCTTTAAATTAAAAAAAAGAACAATATATGGGGTATGAATTAGATTGCTATTCTTAAAATAGTTGGCATCGTTGTCAGCTTGGATGTCCCATATTGCTCATCATTTGCCACCAATAACCCTGTTGATACATACATCGAAGTATCTATATGGTGTCGTTTTCAGCATTGGCTAATAACTCCGGAAAGGCCCCTTTCCAAAGCCCGTGTGGCCTTTGTTTGGATAGCCAATAACCATTCATCTCCTCCCTTATCTTTTCTGTTTTGAGATATATATATCCCTTTTAAGAGACACTCCACCACCTATTTTTCCGACTGATTATTAATTCTATTTTTTTGGAGGTACATAAAGAGAAAAGATTTCCATTAATGAAAGGAAACTTTTTTTTTTTTTTTATCAAACCCAATAGACCCATCAACTACATCATTTAGTCATGTGATCAGATCATAAATCAGAGTCTCTTTCAGGACTATTTGACGTAAATTTGTATTTGTGATTGTAATATGTGAAATTTAAATAAAAAAACTTAATGTTTTTTAACGATTTATCCATCAACTCACTATGACTTAGCATTAATGAAAGGAAACTTAATTGAACTAGAGCAAGAAAGACTCTCATACTTTACATTTAAGTAATTACTTGTATTAAAAAGAAAAATATTTAATATACTGGTTTAGTTTATCAAATGATGTGTGAGTGATATTTTTGTAATTAATAAATATATTTTATCTTTTTACTTAAATTTTAAACAAAAATTATAATTAATGATATCGATAAACCAATCTAATATATCTAGCATTGCCCAATAATGCATTTCCTTTTACAAAAGCTCTCTCTATCTCTCACTCTCTCTATAATAGAGAAGGCTGTGCAAGAAAAAAAGGCAGGCCAACCCAAACTCTTCGTCTCTCTCATCAGCTTCCTTACCTGGGTGGCTACGATCGACTGAAGCAGACAAAACTTGCTAACTTTTTGTCCATTCTTCTTCTCCCAAAACGCGCACGATATCTATATCTATTCTTACCTCCTTTTAACTTTTTTGGTCTTGGATTTTTTTTTTTTCTCTCTCACTGATAGGCCTCATGGAAATTAGATCCATGGGCCTAGAATTAGCACCAGGTCAAATCCTACCAGGCCTCTCTGTATATTTTGGGGCTGTTGAGGAAATTTTCAAACTGAATTACATCATAATCATCTCATTAAATTATTTAATTTTAAAAAAAATTAATTTTTTTTTAATCTAATTTTATTTTAATTTTAAATATTTTTTAAAATCAAATATGATTTAATATATCATTAAAAAATACTTATCAAACAATAAAAAATTTAAATCCAATTCATCTATATTTTACAGAACTAATTCTAACATTTTTCAAACAAATCCTTAAAAGTCTGGTTCGATAAACTACAATATTGGGCCTAATGCCACATACCTCCGAGCTCCAGGTGGTATGTTATATTATATGGCATTAATCTCGGTTAATCATGTGCTATTACATTTATAATATGTTGAATTTTAAGGGATTAAAAAAAATTACTTTTGTGTGCATGAATACTCATGATTAATCGAAATTATTAACTTAATTAATTGTCCCAGATTATACAATACTTTTTTCGGCACTGAAGGGTGTCAAGAAAAAAAAAACTAGGGGAGGTAGAATTTTTTGAGAGAAATCTTAGAAGGAATTTTTTTTCTCAAATTAAAAAAATCCAAAGAGGAAGATGATAAAAGAAAAGATTTTAGAAATATTTTCTTTTCAAAGAGAAAGATGGTAGGGAAATTTTTTTTTTTCTTCTAAAAGATGAAGATGACATGAGTTTTAACATATATAATTAATAGGTTGGGTTGAGTTATAATTAAAATTGAACCAAAACTTAAGATGGGCTAAGTTTAAATAAGAATTTAAGTGAAAAAGGGTTGGTCTAGAATTAAAATTGGGTCACAATTATGGATGAGATAGGTTGAAATGAGAATTTAAATGGTAAAGGGTCTACAAATAATGCCTCGCCGGCAATGTGTATTCAGACAAAACATTTTATTAAACGTGTGAAACCATTAACATTTTGGAATCTCCGGCATATTCTTAATCTATATATATATATATATATATATATATATATATATAGATAGATAGATAGAGGTCTGTTTTGGTTTCTTTGCGCTTAATTTAACTTCGTAATATCAATTCATGTATTTGCATATGAAACAAAATTATTTGGTGAAAACTTCAACTCAATTATGACATGTGATAGGGGATCTGCGATAAAATTCAATCTAATCTACTCATAATTAGGAATGAAAATTTAATCTTAACACTAATCTATCAACTCCGATTCTAATAGAGCGGATTTAGAAAATGTTATTCACACTTCGTTAAGATTTAGAATGGGTTTGACAGAAGGCATTCCATCTTGTCTCATCTGATTATATAAAATAAAATAATAAAAGAATTTTATGTTATATAAGAAATATTAATAATGATATTTTTTAGTTACTCATTTAGAGTTTATAGAAATTTGATAGAATTATATGTTTAAAAATAATAATATTATTTTAATTCATCACTAACACATATATTTCTTATTAAAATGTAATAATTATAATTAATTTAATAAAATAAATAAAAATTTAAAAATAAATAGAGATCCTAATGGAGATCTGGTCACGTCTATCATAGAATTCAAATAAATTTGAAAAAAAAAATTCACGAGCGTGATTAGAAAAGAATCCTGCCTATTGTCATTCCTACTCATAATAACTACCAAATTTGACCAAAAATATTTACTAATATAATTTTATTAACCATAAGAGAAGAAATTTCATTGTTTATTTGTTCTTCTTCTTGGTTTATCTTTCTGTCTTTCTTTATTTAGTTTTTTTTTTTTATTGGGTCAGAATCTGTAATTGAGTTGACTGGTTGGCTTTGAAACCTTGTTTTTCTATAAAGAATTTGGGACAAGTTAAACATAAAATTCCAAATCATTATCAAACAACTTAACAATAAAAAACTAAGACAATGCATTATGCTGTGTATCACCAAAAGATATATAATGGCCTCACTTTGTGATTTGTATAACCATATCACATCACATATCTAGCGCCATGGGTAGTAACATGATTTTTTCTCTCTCTACTTTCTCTTTCTATATTCTCTCTCTACTATGCTCTTCCATCTCTCCAATCTCAGCCGTCCAATCCCCAATCAACGTCTGGCCCAAGCCCAGGATCTTCTCGTGGCCCCAGCCACTGGCGATCCCTCTCTCCCCAGTCTTCACGATTACATCCCCGAATAACAAATACCTAACTCCCGCCGTTGACCGTTATCTCCGTCAAGCTCTCACCGAACAGCACCGCCCTCTCATCACCCCCGCCGTCAACCTCACGTCAGCATCCCCTTTACAATCCCTAACACTCACCGTCTCCGACTTCAGTATTCCGCTCCAACACGGTGTAAACGAGTCCTACACTCTCACAATCCCAGCCGACGGATCGTCGGCCAATCTGACGGCGGAGACGGTATGGGGAGCCATGAGAGGACTCGAGACGTTTTCGCAACTCGTCTGGGGCGACCCCTCCCTAGTCGCGGTTGGGTTGTTCATTTCAGACTCGCCGATTTTCGAGCACAGAGGGGTGATGTTGGACACGTCCAGAAATTACTATCAAGTCGACGATTTGCTGCGGCTGATTGGGGCTATGAGTGCGAATAAACTCAATGTGTTCCATTGGCACATTACAGACTCGCATTCGTTCCCTTTGGTGTTGCCTTCGGAGCCCAATCTGGCCGCAAAAGGATCGTATGGGGCCGAAATGCAGTACTCGCCAGATGATGTGAAGAGGATCGTGGATTTTGGGTTGGAACATGGGGTTAGGGTTTTGCCTGAAATCGATATGCCAGGTGATTCGCACTTCCATATTCATATTTTAGAGTTGACATTAGAATTTCAAGTAGAGAGGTAGGGCTTTGAATCAAATATATAGCTTACATAGTTAAATGTAACAGTTAGAAAAGAAAGGATTGAAAAGTACATTGTTAACTCCCTTCACTTGGATAAATAAGTACGGAAAAAGAAGATGAGAGGGACTAAAGCTGTGATAATTATAATTATTTATGGACTTAATATTTTCAGTCCTAACAATCCTATTTTGCACCTTTATGTAGTCTTATTTCCCAATCCTATTCTGAGTACTTCAATTATAATTATTTATGGACTCACTAACAAAATATCCATGTGTGGAAGTACACAAATTTCAATAGATTACCTTCTAAAACTAGATTTCCAATCCCAAATGTAACAACTCAACTCAGCTTAATAATGTATTATCCCAACTATTTGGATTTAGTTGGATAAATCATGACTCGTCATTCGACTCTATTTAAGACCAGATATAAAAATTTTCATCCAAATTTTCATTAACAAAATATTTTGAATAAATTTTAAATAAAATGAATTTATTAAAATTGAATTTTTTTCCTAAAGTTCTTTCTTATTCCTTTGTAATTGACTGTATAGTCATTTTGATTACATGTGATTGGCAGAAAGCCCAAGTTATTTATGAGTACCTTGGTCCACTTGCAAGTTGCAACCCTATAATCTATTATGTCAAGACTTTTTCCTTTTGCTTTTGAACTTCATATTATTCTATTCTAATGTAATTTTATTTCTAGTAGAGCGAAAAAAAAGAAAAGAGTAAGCATCTAACATATTCAATACACTATGTAAGTCACACTTATATTTACCTTGTCCTGGAATGTTGTACTTTTTAAGTCTCCCCAAATTACTTTCCTTTGAAGTTCTGTGGTTTGGAAAAGATTTGTCTGATGTCTCACTGACGTTCTCTCCATTTTTTGTTCCCTTTCTCTACTAAATGGCTCTAATTTGATATTAGAAAGAACGTGAAAAAGAGAATGCTTTTGAAATATTTTCTTGTCATTTTTCTTTGTTTATTTTTTAAAATTTTTTTGAGATCGAAATGAAAGCACAATAAACAAAAGCAACGTCTTTTGTACTTTTGCTCTTCTTTATCGACGGGGTATCAGGATCTTTATTCTCAATTAAGTGAGGGTGATAGTAGCGTACTGCTCCAGTTTGGCTTCAAAATTAACGAGCGTCAAAGTAGGACTGAATTTGGATAGCCTATGAACAATCCTTTTTTTGGAAAGAAGCCTGTGAGCAATCTTGAAGAACTTTTAGTAGACAGGATATATATTTAAGTTCAAGTAGTTTGGTTCATCTTGCAGTTTGAAACAGTGTTAAAGCTGAGCACAAGCTTGGCTAATATAGGGTTAAGTTCTATTTATTTACCTAGTGGATGATCTGGAACAAACCTAATTAAGCCAATCTTTAGCCAAGTTCTACTTGCTTGCTTTTTGCTTTTTGCTTTTTGCTTTTTGCTTTTTGCTTTTTATCATATATATTGTAGTTCATTTAAGTGCAAGGCTAAAATTGTTTTTTGTTTATTTATTTTGCAGGGCATACAGGATCATGGGCTGAAGCTTACCCTGAGATTGTTGCATGTGCGAACATGTTCTGGTGGCCTGCTGGAACTCAATGGCCTGACCGGTTTGCATCCGAACCAGGAACTGGTCATCTCAACCCCTTAAACCTAAAGACCTATGAAATCCTTAAAAATGTTATTCATGACACATCCATCATGTTCCCAGAAACATTCTATCATGCAGGAGCTGATGAGATCATCCCTGGTTGTTGGAAAGCCGATCCATCTATTCAAACCTTCCTATCAAACAATGGAACCCTCAGTCAGCTACTCGAGATGTTTGTTAACTCTACCTTCCCTTACATAGTTTCTCTAAATCGTACTGTGGTCTATTGGGAAGATGTTTTATTGGATGCCAATGTCAAGGTGAACCCTGCAGTTCTTCCCCCAGAGAAGACCATTTTGCAAACATGGAACAACGGCCCAAATAACACTAAAAGGATTGTTGCTTCTGGGTATCGGGCCATAGTCTCATCCTCAGACTTCTATTATTTGGATTGTGGGCATGGAGCTTTTATTGGGAATAACAGTCAGTATGCTCAGCAACCGGGTAGTGACCAGGGTAATGGCGGGTCATGGTGTGGACCTTTTAAAACATGGCAGACCATATATAACTATGATATAACATATGGGTTGAGTGAGGAGGAGGCCAAATTGGTGTTAGGAGGGGAGGTGGCACTGTGGTCCGAGCAAGCAGACCCATCAGTTTTGGATCCACGTATTTGGCCAAGAGCTTCAGCGATGGCAGAGGCATTATGGTCGGGGAACCGGGATGAGACTGGCATGTTGAGGTATGCAGAGGCAACGGATCGATTGAACGAGTGGAGGTATAGAATGGTAACCAGGGGGGTGGGGGCCGAACCTATTCAGCCACTTTGGTGTGTGAGGAACCCAGGAATGTGTAACACAGTTCAACCATTTGTTGGCTAATTGTTTGTCTGGGTGTAAGAGCCTTTTGATTTTTATTTCTGAATTGAAAAAGGAGAAAGATAAAGAATTAATTATTTGTACCACTATGCTGATTTGCAATCAGATTTTTTATTCTAATGATGATGTCCAAAGAAAGTTCTCTCCAACTTGCTAGGGATCTGTGCAAAAACATAGCTAGCTAACTTACGAGATCCTGAAGTTAACTTCCCCAGGGTGTGTGTGTGTATAGAGAGAGGAGGAGAGAGAGAGATATCCTGGCTTTGAGCATGCAAGTATGGTTACCATATCTGTTTATGTTGCTTGTCGATGTAGAATGATGTCCCATTTAATAGAAAATTCATCAATATAGTATATTTCTCTCCATTATTAGCTTCGGGATAGAAACTGAAGATAATGTAAAATATATCATCTAGTCCTTGTTCTTTTGCAATTTTATTGTTTGTTGCAGATGCTTTATAGTTATTATTTTTTTGCATGGACAGATACATTTTTCTTTTTCTTTTTTCCCGATAAGAAAAGGACAGGTACATTTTGTGCAAGGGATCTGATCATATGGCTTAAAGATGATAGATTGTAAGCAATAGTTCAAATTTTCATTTCATGCTGAAAATTATTTTTGTAATGGCCACTGCCGTGATTAGTTGACTCTTTAATTGTGTGATTTGGGTTGTCCATTTGTGGGGATGCCCTACCATCTCTCTTTGGATGACATGACAGCATATATTTTGAGTGACCACGCAATTTTTGGTCATCAAAATGCACCTTCTGTTTCAAAAACAACATAAGCATACTATTCCCAACATACGATTCCCAGGGAAAAGGCACTCATAGACTCAAAAAGCGAATGCACAATTTCCCCACGACGGGCCCTTGCAAAAGGGTGCCTTTAGGAATATCAAGGCATTTGCCGGGTGCCTGGCAGATGACAGTTCTCTTCTTTTTCTTTGTTTCCTGATACAAGGAATGTAGGGATGGAGAAAATCTTAAATAATGTATGTGTATGCAGCGACTTGAATCAGAGTTGTATTTATGAGAGAGTTATGTATTCGAAAGAGATGAATCTTTCCATCTCAAATGGACTTGTTGAGTGGTTTTTATAAATTTATTGAGATTTTTGATAACCTGTTACAAACATATTACCTACACAACCATTATAGCAAACTTAGTCCAACTTAGAAATGCAAATTATATCAAAAAATAAGAAGGGTAAAACTTTGGTTTTCTTTATTTTATACAAGTTTAAGAATCCAAGTAACTAAACAAATGCTCAACACCCAAACAATAGTCGCGGAATTGGTCAATTACACAACTTTCTTTGCTAGCTTAATCAATTATATTATTAGCTTTTATTATATATAGTTGAGATATCCATTTCTGGGACCACATCAGATTGTCCCAAGTGGCTATCTTCCCCAAGGTAGCAATCTTTTTAATGTGATTGTGCCAAGAAAAATAGATCAAGCTCAAAATGTCTTCAATCATGTCTTCAATCAATATGTATACCTTCACTGAGTTACCCAATTAATTTAACACCTACCTAGCAAAGGGAGAAAAAAAACTCAAGTGGAAGCATTAATTTGTTACCCAAGTGGAAATGAGAGCCCAAAGTTCACAGGGCACAGGTGTTTTAGCTTGGTTGATATGGAAAAATTATTCATTAGTTTCTGAGTCAAAAATATTTGACACAGTATCAAAGTGTGTAGGCTAGAAATTGATGTGTTTGATATGCATCAGTCTAGGTAATCAATGAGTACGTGCTTGTTGATATGGCCCTTCTGATGAGTGGTTGTCATGATTCATTCGGATTTTTTATGACTCGATGCAACCTGAAAAAGGAAAAAAAAATTAACACGTTTCGTTCTTATTTCATAACCTACATATTTAATACAGTTGTTTTTAGGGTTCCTTCTTATGAGAAGAGAACCGACTTTGTTAGAGCCGTCATTGAGGGTTTAAAAGAGTTTTCGGATTTATGGTATTTTACTTTTGTAATCTCTTTGATATATAATGGATTCATCTTTGCTCTGTAGACTTAAGTATTTTGTCAAATCACGTAAATTTATTTGTATTTGAAATCGATTTATCGTTTGTTTTGTCGTTTTGTACAACACATTCATCAATCCCACCGAACCTTGACTTTTGCCAATTCTATGTTACACAAGAAAATAAAAAATTTAAAACACATCTATTTTCTCTCTTTCTTGCACTCAATGACTTGATTGATCAAAGGACAACAATTTTTTTAAAATTTTAAACTTTTCTTGCACTTGTGAGCTTCCCTCCAACCCTACTATAAAACCTAGGACCAAGCCACAGCCCAACTCAAGTCACCACCATCTCATATCCTTCACCATGAAGTCTTCAAGTCTAGCAGTCTCCTCCGTGGCTATTCTTATGCTGCTTCTCCTTGCCCCAGCTTCAGAGGCTGCAATTGTATGCAGTGACGTGGTTAAGGACGTCCGGCCTTGTCTGAGCTACCTCCAGAGTGGCTCTGGGGCGCCACCGGCTGGTTGCTGTGCCGGAGTCAAAGCTCTTGCGTCTGCTACAAGCACTACTGCTGACAAGCAGGCTGCTTGCAACTGCCTTCAGGCTGCATCCAAGAAACTCACTATAAAGCCTGAATTAGCCAAGGCTCTTCCTGGGAGCTGTGGAATCAGCTTGCCATTCACCATCTCCCCCAACATAGATTGCTCCAAGTACTTAAACTAGCTCTTTCATGTCAAAATCTCTTTTGAATTACATGCGCTAGCGAGCATATACATTGCGGGTTTCGCTTTAACCATTTTGATTCTTTTTGTTGTGTCATTTTGCAGGATCACTTGAATTTGGAGGAAAGAGGATGTGAATGCTTCTACTCTATAAAGAAGCTTAAACTATCTTGCAATAAACTGGGATCTACTTGTGTCTCTCCAACCCTAGCTTATGAATTATTACAAGTAGCTTTTTGTTGTTTTGTTTCAAATAAATGTATTTTACCACTTTTGGTGAAAATACAGTGAGTATATTTTGTTCTATGTGACGTTTGGATAAGTTTACCTTATTTTCCACATCATTTGAAATAAATCTACTTTGAAATTTCATAATTATTCGTTATGAATATAATTTGAAAACAAAGGTGGGAGAAAGAGAGATGAAAAATTAACTAGTGAAAAAATCTCTGGCTCCAGAAAAGATAGATTTACTTGGTTTAGAACAGGATTTCTATGCTCCTTTTTTTGCAGGAAAACTGAAAATCTTATTACCAAAAAAATAATCTACATCTATAGACTATAACATAAATCTAGCATAGATATAGATAAATAAAGATACCTTTCATGTACTGTCTACTGGAAAGAAGAATAGAATAGATAATTCTTTAACTTTTCTTACCTAAGCTTCCCTTCAAAGTTAGCAGTTTCTCATCTCCTTCACCATGAAGTTTCTCAAGTCTAGCAGTTCTTTCCATGTCCATTATGCCTCTTAACTTAGGAGATGCAACGGGAGAAATCTTTTTCAACAGCAACATCTCAGATTTCAGATTTATGCTCAAGTACCCAACATATAAGAATTTAATTCATCCACCAACAATCTACCACTCCTGGGGGAGGAACATACAAACAAACACATATGAGTAGGAAAGGTGCCTGTTTCTTTTGGGTTCAAGAAACCTGATCACCTGTGTCCCCAAAATTTTATGTGGAGAATCTAAGAAGTCAAAACTTCCCACTACAAAGAGAATCAAGATTCACATGTTTCTATACTAAGCTAACCTAAAAGGAGGGAAAAGCGGGGAAGAAGAAGAAGAAGGGTATTTTTTCAATCTGGTCATGGACAATTAGAGTTCCTACCAGGACCTCCATAGTAAAAATAGTTGCCCCAATCACCATTCTTGCCAACTTTAACATCATAACAATTGGACTGCTCTGTGAAGGTGCCAATGTCTTTGGGAGCCCTTAGATTGTTAGACCCATCAACAATCTGAATGTTCCTGAAGTAACTAGCCTTACCAAAGCCTTCTTCTGGAAAACGGCCACTGCCCATTTGAGTGGTAGTGTGCTGCCCATCTGCTTCTGAGTTCACAACCTCTCCTCCCCACTCAATCATTGAAGCACTGTCGGCCAGGTTTGAGAACAAGAAGGCTGGCCAGTAACCAAGCACATAGTCATTCCCAAATTGCATCCACCAATTCCCCTCTTTTGGGTCCTGCCAAATTACATTACCCAAAGTGAAAAATCATATTGATGTTATGAAATACATAATACCAAACCATATGGGTAATAATTGTAAACAAACAAATGGACGCAGAAAAAAAAACAAGTGCACATAACAACACATGTCAGAGATTCTCTGCATCTTTTCTTCTATTTTTTTTTGGGTAACGGGGAACCGCCTAAGGACACTTTAGCTTACTAGCAGCCTTGGCGTTCAACCCTTAGCGCTACCCCTAAGAAGTAAACCTCGGATGCACCAAACCGCCCATTACTCTGCATCTTTCCGTAATCTAATATACATATATAGAATTTTTTACTTCACTCATATACTTTATTTTGTTATTTTCACAATTCATGCAAATTTTTTTTTTAGTTAATTCTCGAACCATACGTTTTCTAAAGATGTCTTTCCAAAAAACGTTTTTGAACTAATTTTTTCAAAAGACGTCTTATTGTTGGATAACTTCTGATTGGTGAAAAATTTGTTACTGATTAAGATTTTACATTTTAGGTCAAAATGAGTCTTTTCAAAATATGCTTCTAGAGGCATCTTTTTTAAAAGAAGTCTTTAGACAAAAATTCTAGTTTAAATACATTTCTTAAAAAAAAATGTTTTTAAAAATTGTACGAGTCCGAAAATTAACTAAAAAAATGCATTGATTGCATAAATAACAAAATAAAGTGCGTAGGTGAGGTCAAAAATTCCATACACATACATGCATATATAATTGTGTAGGGGTACATATGTTTGTCTACAATATATATACTATAATAGTTGTTTGAAAGAGGGGGTCAGTCAATTGTTTTTAGTTTAAATTTACCTTCCAGACAAGTATGCTGATATCATATTGGGAACCACGATAGCCAGAAACAGGGTAGATGCTGGCCCCCATTGCTATTTCATTGTTGATTTGAATAAAGCCCGAGCATAAGAGGTTGTAGCAGCCCGTGGCTTGATAAGCATCACTCTGTCATTTCACAATTTTTCATTAGATACTTCATATATTAGCCGTACATACACTGAATTATTCCAAAAAAGAGAAAAATGACGGTGAAATATGGAGACTCACTGTCCAGTAGGTGAAAAATCTGGTGTTGCTATCTCCATATAAATCTGGGCTGACCTGTTGAAGGGAAAAAATCAACAAAATGATCAAAAGTAAAATACATGGTATATGTATAATGTATATGTATATAGATATGAATATATACCTGCCAACCAGCTTCAATGCTGTTGAGATCTTGGGAAAAAGAACCACCCAAGATCCAGAGCTGAGACAAGCTGAATTCATTAGGCTGTTGGATTTTGGGTTCCCAAACATTCATAGTTGCTTTTGCTCCATAGTACTTATCTCCTTCAACATAAGCTATTGCATGCTACAAAGCTCCAAAATAACAAAACCCCCAAAACAATCATTGACAGTTAAAAAAAAAAAGAGAATTAACAAAAGCAAGAAAGTTAAAAGAAAGGAAAGAATTCTTTCCCTTCTGCCTTTAATTTTTGTGTGATTAAAATAACTTTTTGTGTGTGTGACCATGTGTGTATAAATTGTATATATATTGGGTAATGTTTCTATATTCTGGTCGGTATACCTGGTGGCCACTTTGATTGATGAGGTCAGGGTCAGCAGACCTTGGTTGGGGGGTGCTTCTGTGCTGCTTCTTTCCAAAACTCTTAACAGAGCTTGCTCTGAGGATATCCTCTCTGCTTGTTCTTCTGATGGGAATGGTTCCTTCAGGGCACCTTCCACCCAAGTGCCAGAGCTGAGTAATTGGTTTTGACCCATCATTGGAAATTGAATTGAACACTTTGCTCTCCCCAAATAGGCCTTCTGGATGATAATTTGGCCTCATCTATAGCAAGCAGAAACACACCCATCAGAAAGAAAAAAGAAAGCACAGAGAGCGTAAGGGTTGGGGTTTGGTAACCTGAATGGTGTGATTCTTTAAGAAAGGATGATCAAAAGCTGGTTGGTGAGAGATATGGACGCAGTCGATTATATCTCCATCTTGACTCTGTTTTTGAAAACAACCATCAATGGAAAATCAATGTGTGTATGTATAGAGAGAGAAAGAAAGAGTTTTGATAGGGACCTTGATAGATTTGAGAGGAGGCTTGTTCAAACGCTCCAAGTGCTTCTTAACCTCAAACTTCTGACGGGATGAGCTAAATCCGCTGCCATAACACGGTGGCGCCATAAACACCAATAAGCAATAGAACACCACCACCACCACCGCTGCCTTGCTACTGCTAAAGTGCGCCGCCATGACAACAACAGTGTCAGAGAGGACTCTTCTGCCTATCCTACGCACCCCCCAACACTACTCCTTCCCCCTTTAAAAATTGAAATACAGATTACAGAGAGAGAGAAATGGTGAGACACACAAAAATATTCTCCACAAAACGAAACGATTCCCACAAAAACTGCCGACGCTCCATATTTCACTCGTGAAAAAGTCGAAGGGTATAAATGGAATCTTGGGAAAAAAAAAAAGGTAAATGAATGGGAATGTGGGGATAAGGATTACTCCCCCACTTATAGTACTTACTACTTACTGCACCTCGTTTGTCGTTTTGGTAGCTTCCTTACTTATTTTTCATTTGTTATATTTAAAACTAAAATAGATTAACTTCCGAAAATACCCCTCATTCTCAATACCCATTTTTGCCCTTCCTCAAGAAGGGATGACAAGGGCACGGGTTCAAATCCTGTGACAAGTGAGACCAGTCCCCACTTACTTTTATATTTTATTTATTTATTTTATTAAATTAATTATAATTAACGTATTTTAAATAAAATATTATATGTGTTAAAATAAAAAATATAAATGCCAAGTAAAAAATTAAAATGATGTTATTTTTTTTCATACGTAAATCTCTATTAAGTTTGTATAAATTTTAAATGAGTGACTAAAACCAAGCTATTATTTTAAACATTAATTATATAATACCAAATTATTTTATTATTTTATTTTCAAGATGGGTTTGGTAGGGCGGGATAGGGTGCTTTCGCACCAATCCCTAATTGAGTAGATATAAGTTATTTTAAATTAGTTCGATTAGAAATGGGGTATAATAAATTTTCAACCGAGAAGTTAAATTGTCATCCTTAATCCTTTCCCCATTTCTCCTTGTTTTTTTCTATTTTTTTTCATGAGTATCACTATTTAAATTATAATCAAGGTGATTAATACATTGAAATTGAATTCAAAAACGAATTTATTTAATTTTATTACTTTGGATTGAACTGAAAATTTTGAAATTATTTTTTATCAAATTTAACCAAATTCGAAATGAATTCGCTATTGATTTGTTTAAATTTTAATTGAATAATAGAAATAGGAAAAATTATACTGATTCACCAAAAATACAAATAATTTTTTTTAAAAAAATAAAAATACAATAATAGTTTTCCCTTCGTTAACTTGTAGTGACAAAATCTATTTGCATTAACAAATAAAAACTTTTAAATGAAAAAATTACACTCATTTTTTACATATTTTAACAAAATATTGAGACATTTTTTATATAAATATATAATGTTAGATATAATTTGGTAAATTAGCACTTTACGTTGATGTTATTGGCCCAATAACTTTGACGTACACAGGAAGTTAATTTGATCTTTGAAAATACTTAAGAAATATTAGCAGAGTTTTCTTCTTTTATTTTTAATTTGGCCAAAATTTTGGCTTCATGGTTGATTTTTTCTTGTTTGAAAAAAATTTAACATCACAAATGCAATTGGCATTTTTGCTATAATAATTTCTAGAAAAATAAAATGATCTACGTGTAACTAATTAGAATCGATTATCATGAGCTCTAAGCAGTAATTAGAGTGATCTAATAATTGGTGAGAGGAGCATATCGGCTACAACAAAGAGTCTCCACATTCTATAATAATGTACTTTTTAAGGGCATGTTTAGGAAGGTTAGAATCGATCTCGTAGAATATAGATAAATTGATTTTAAATTTTTTGTTATTTGATAAGTATCTTTTAACAATATACTGGTTCATATCTGATTCTAAAAAAATATTTAAAATTTGAATAAAGTCAGACTAAAGAAAAGTTAGTTTTTTAAAAAATCAGATAACTTAATGAGAGTAGTTCTGACCTGATCCAATTTAAGGAATTTCCAAACAACCCCTAAGGGTTTGTTTAAAAAAATCAGAACTGGTTTTATATAATATAATTGAATTGATTTTAAATTTTTAACTATTTAGTAAATACATTTTTATAATATAGTAGTTTACATTTTGATTTTTAAAATTACTTAAAAAGTTAAAACTTGAACAAAATCAGTAAGAGAGGTTAGTTTTTTAAAAAAATCAATTAACTTAATGAGAATAATTTTGATATGATACAATTGAAAAATTCTTAAATAATTTTTTTAAAAGTGTTGTATATGGATTAGTGAGTCTTTTAAAAAAATAACTAAATAATAAAATAAAGAAACTGTAGGAAATTTTGTTTTAACTTTTAAGTGATCGGTCCATAGGTTGATTGGGCTCCCTCAACTTTTTTATTGTACATTTGGCGGGATGGTCGAGGCTTAAAAATATGGGCCACTTATGAGATTTCACAAAAATGTTTTAAAAAGCATGAAAAGAATAATAATAATAATGATAGACTTACTTAAAAACTCTACTAAAAGTGTTTACCTTCATAAGTTGATAGTGTTGTATTGGCTGGATATCACATTATGGCATATCATGATGTGATATCTAGTCAATATAACACTGTCAACTCATAAAGGTAAATATTTTTGGTAAAATATGAAAGTAAAATCAGCATTACTCAAAGAATAATGGGTTGCCCGCAATTTTAGTGATCCCACGCGGTGTTTAACTAATCCTTAGTTTCCTCTTTTATACTAATGAGCTTATATTTATTGGTCCTAACTGCATTACATTTAAGTTAATAAATACTTTACAAATTAGTCTGTTACTTATTTATTGAGTTGATATAATGATGTATTAAGTATTTATTGACTCAGATAAATAATTTTTCTAATTCTAATAGTTATTTTACAGGTTGTCCTATAAAGATATTTGCAGACAGATGCATTTACTTTTGGTTGTCATTGAGTTATGGGATGTAGACAGCCAAATGTGGGTGGAGGTGCACCTTCCACTTTCACACACATTGCTAATCCATACAAAATTTAGCTATAGCACTTCACCATCAAATGCAAAATTGAGGTTGGCTTGACCCACATTTGGACAAGAACCCACACGAGAATGGCTTTATTAGCAACCACTAAATGGCAAACCAGGGTGGGTGCTAGGTCGCGTGGGTGACAAAGGCAATACATGCCCATATCCTAGCAAGAACAAATGCGAACACACATACACACACACACCTGTGTGTATATATGTAACTATTGGAGCATTAGTGAATTTTGATGTAAAACAAGTGATGGAAGAGTTTTATGAAATAATGAGAAAATGTGTGTGTATATATGTAACTATTTGAGGATTAGTGAATTTTGATGTAAAACAAGTTGCGGAAGAATTTTATGGAATAATGGAAAAAAAAATCTAATTTCAAGTCAAATTGTCTTGTGAAAATACTTTTAGAAAACTTTTTGGGTCCGATCACTTTAAACATTCAATCACAACATTACTGTGATTGAATATAGATTTTGGTCAAATTCATGTGTTTAGACTTTCAGTTATACATTTTTATCATTTTTGAAATGTACTATTTCTTCAATTACTTTGCGTAAGAAATTTCGATTAAGTTCTTATTTGCGGTAAAATTCTTTTTATCTAGATTTTAATTTTAGACACAATTTCAAAAAGTGTCAATTGTGATTGAATTTCTTTATTTTCTATTTTTATTAGGATTTGTTTGGTAATTGTTATTTCCTAGTCAAATTAATAGTTTTCTATTTCTATATATGTTATGTAACAAACTTTCATTATTTAGTTTTTGTTAATATTTTAGAGAATTTGTTCATTTGTAATTGTTTCAATACTATAAATTTGACATGCTCAATTTCTATCACATTTGCATCAATTTTTTTATTAGGAACATCGATAGTTTGTTGGAGCTTTAGGTACATAATAGAATAATTAATACTTTTTTATGGAAGTAATGAGTTATTACTATCAATCAATCAACTAAACAGTATAATACAATTACAGTATACATAGTAACAGAAAATAAATAATTTAATAACGACAAGAATCTTTCAGATATAGACCTTAGATAGACAAACTAGCCTAACCCAACTTATGTCTAGATGAAAATAATGCTCGATCACATCTCTTGATGAGAAGAATGAAACTTAAAACTCACATTTTTCTATAATGAGAAGAACATGGTGATCAATTAGACTATTGCAGTTGATTAGTTAATACTTGGTTTTATGTTTTGGAATTTGAATTGTTTGTTTGGTGGGGTTGCACTAAACCAAAATCATGCAGAACCACCAAAATTCTGATATGGGTGTGGTCCAAATCCCATATAGTTGTTGGTGCCAAATCCCATATAGTTGTTGGTGCTTAGTTGGACAGTGACATTGACTGCATCAATCTGCATCAAGTCCTCTAATAGTTAAAATATGGTTAGTGGCTCTTCCACTCTAAAAAGAGAAGGACATCTAATATATTCTCAACAAATCATTCCCACCAAAGTGTGATAAAAAGTTGGAACATTGGAATAGAGGAAGGGGAATCCAATAACCATGACTATCTTTATATTCAAACGAAAAGTAATAATACAAGAACGGACGGATTCGTGAAAATCTGACCTTCACGTATGGAAGAAACATCCATTGATCATTATTTTATAAATCTAATTATTGGATTAATTGTCAAATCTTGATATTCAAACTCGAATTCTCATATTTTACAACTTGAATCTTTTACTCTCTTAATATTCTGTATACATAAAACTAAAATCAAATAATGACGAAGAATAGTGAAGACCGAGGTCTAATTCAACTCCTGCAAGTATTCATTTTTTTATGTCATTGACATGAATTCGATTCTACTTTTCCATCATTGTATCAAAAAATAATGACAAAGAACAATGATTGAGCATATGTTAAAAGTTTTTTTTTTTTTTTTTTGATAACGTGGAACCCTCCTAAGGACCTGGTCTAATGGCAGCCAGGGCCTTCGACCGAAGGCTATTCTTAGAAGGTAAACCCCAAATGCACCAAACCGCTCATAAGCCCTGTGCATCAAGTAAATCACGGACTTGCTGCAACTGGGGGGAGTCGAACCCACACCGGTGACTTTTACGCCTCCTGAAGCTCTTACCCTTATCAAGTGAGCTACGCCCGGATGGGCGCATATGTTAAAAGTTTGTTGTGCCAAAGACTTAATGTTATCAAGATCCTTGTTTGTACCTCTTTGCTTGCCAAAGGAGCCCACCACTATTCAAGGTGTTAGAAAAAATTATTAGGAACAATAGTGCTACATGACAAGGTCTCTTCAAAACTATGCTAAAACTAATCATTGATTTATAAAATTTCGAAAGGGCAAACATCCCCTTAGTTAGATGGGTATGTACGAAACCATTCAAACTCTCCAGAAAACTAAAGAGTTTGAAATTTCCACAAGTTTGGTGTAGGCACTGATTAAAGCTGACTTTATGAAATCATTTTTCTGTTGAATTATTAAGTCGGAGTACCTCCAAAGTGACTTCAACTTGGAGAGAAGGAAAAAAAGTTCAAAGTTGATTTTGGTTCTCTTTCCACCAGATGTTTTGAGAAATACTGAATATACAAATTTTAACTTTTATATAATTTTATTTAAATTTCAATTCACAAGGCAGCATCTTAAAGGATCAGAGTAGGAATGGCAATAGAGCCGAGTGGGGGTGGAAGCCCCTTTCCCAATCTCAGACTCAATTTATATCGTTTGACCCTGACCCCATTTTATTCTGTGAAAATGTTTATTTTATTTTTGTTTATATTTCTTGTCTCTGTCCCGTCTCGAAATTCCAAAATTTTTATTTAAGATAAGTTAAAGCTTTATTACCAAAATAACTAACACAAAAAATATGAGAATAATATGAAAATTCTTAAAACGCAATTTATATAATATGATGTTTTGGTAAATATAGTGTATCTAAGGGATAATAAAATAATTTTAATTTATAAATAGATCAAGACCGGATGGGGTGACTATTTCCTGACCCGTCCCGGACCCAAATAGGTTTTTAAAATTTATTCTCTTATGAACACCCTATACCTACTCCTATTAGTGGTAGGGTGGGGCTCAAAAAAAGCTTAACGAAACGGTCGCATTGTTCAAATTTATGTATTTGGGTAGAATTCAAGTTTATGTATTTGGGCAGAATTCAAGTGAAATTCACGCAATCATTGGCCAACCTACAGCTTGCTGCCCTCCAAAATTTTAAAAATTATATTTTTATTTTTTTTGTTAAAAATAATTAAAATTAGGATTTGACCCCCTAATTTTTTTTTTATAAAAAGATCTTAAATTTTAACTTCTATGTTTTTTTTTTATTCTAACTCCATAGTCTGCACATAATGTTCAAATCTAAGCAAAAATCACGCCTGTCACTAACATGACCATCGTACGAAAATTTTGCTCGAGCCAATGGGTCAACATAATTAAAATAATGACCCCAAAGACTGGATATTATTGTCAATTTCTGCTTAGCTGGGAAACACAAAAGAAAAAAAAAAACTAAGTTTGCTTCAATTATTTATGGGACAGCCTACCTAGTAATAGAAAACCATGCATAACCTTAATTAACACAGTAGAATCAAGAGTACAGTGCACGTCTATATATCTCTTTCAAAGTTGGCTGTCATTTTGTGTTTGACCGAATTAAACATGCATATCTAAATAAGATATATATAATTACATTGAACAAACGTTTGGTGGATGCAATGTATGGCTGTCCATTCCCAATCAATCTTGTTCTAGATAAGCCCATATGGGCCTTTCTGTTGTTTTCATTACATTTATTACTCTCTCTTTTTTGGCATGTTTTTCTATTTCTTTTTTAATAAAAATAAAATTTGCTATGATTGATGGTCTTAACTTGGTCTACTATCAATCTATTATTGGAAGTCAATTTATACATTAAACTAATAGTGGCCATAGGATACGTGTAATAATCATATAAAATAATTGTTATACGTATCTATATCTATATTATATATAAATGTACGAATGATTTGACATAAAAATAATTGTTATGCGTATCTATATCTATATTATATATAAATGTACGAATGATTTGATACTATGACGCCACTTAAAGACAGCATGGGAAAAGGTCGAGCAAGAAACATCCAAGTGTATATCAATTGGATTATCGGTAAAAAAGTATGATGCGATAAAAATATAATTTGAGTTAAATTGAAAGTTTTTTGGATTAATGTATTTTAAATAAGTTTAAATAATATTGTACTATTTTGATGAATTATTAAAAATGATGAATGTGTTATATAAATAGAAAATGAGCATTTTTAAAATGAGAATTCAAAAAAAGTTTTTTACTGACATTTTTCGTGATAGGTATTTTAAAAATATCGAAACAAACATTCAAAAATAAAAATAAAAAGATCAATTTAAACTCTGAAATGCCAATTTTAAAAACGCTACCGCTTATCCAAACATGCCTTAATCTCTTTTCATTAAAAAATTATTCAATGTTTTTGGTTTAATGATCTTATGGTTAAATGCACATGATGGACTGCATGTACATTTATCATACATTATTATACATGTGATTTTCAATCTAATTCTTAGGACCATGATGTGAGGAAGCAGAGAATAATTGCTCCTTTCCATGCCATTATGCAGTATTATACTACATTTGGTCGGCAAAAGGTATAGTCAGTGTTGTAATGTTAAGTTGATATTCTTGCTATAAATTTTGTTATACTGGCAACTTACCCATATACACATACACATACACATAGTAGCAGCCCATTAACAAGTATAAGTCACAACAATCCTCCAATTTCCATTAGTTCGGTTTTTCACATACAGCTTATCTCAAATGAGAGGTCATGTGTTCAATTCTCACTCTTTTAAATAAATGTGAAATTAGTTTATCTCTCTTATTTATAAGATTGTGTTGTGTTTGTTTGTCCCAAAGTTCATATTAAAGTGGTCTCTGTGTTAATAATAGTTTAAAATTATTTAATTTATGGTATGTGAATTCTTGATATTGTTGTCTATATTGATTAGTTTGAAACTTGTAATACATGTAATGTAATGTTATTATTGTAATATATATATATATATATATATATAAGTCATAAAATCCCCTCCAATGTTATTATTTTGTACCTAAATCTGACAATTCAGCCAACTTTTTTTCTTTTTAGTTCAATAATCTAGCTAAATTTTTTTGTTTGCAAAGCTGTTCTAACACTCAAAATTCATTTCTAAACTTATTAAAAAACTTTCACCTCCGTTTTGTTGCAAACCTGTGGTTTTAATACGATCCTAAATATATGTTTAAATTAACTAAATCATGCTCTAGAACTTCTCAAAATTTGTAAATTATTCTAGAAAAGATATCTTTGGGGGTACTGATTAATATGGAATAATAATATTTTTTTCTTTTTTCTTTTTTTGTATTCATACTCCTTAAATGACACATTAAATTTAAATCTGGGTATTTCTAAAACTCATAAGTAGCTATTGTTAGAAATAATGAGTTTTGAACATAATTTTTTTGACAATTTTTTGGCTAAAATTAAAGTAGATCTCAAAAGTTAATTTTGATGGGTTCACATGAAAATGTGTTATCCTCAATGACAAGATTAAGATCATGTATTAAGTTGCTCAAAATCATGAAGCTTGTGTCTCACATAAGATAGGTATAAGGCTTTTAAAGAGTATATATACAATTAATTTGAAGGAAGGTTTGGAACCTTAAGGACACCTAAGTTTTGTTAAAGGGGGAGGACTTAGCACATGCCGCCTTGGGCCGGGTAGGGCTTTGGCTCGCTATATATTTATCTTTTTGAAAAAAAATTATTTAAATAATTTTCAAAAGCATTTGATTTTGGTTTAAATTCAAAACGACGTCATTTTGTGATTACTTTTGGTTTGAATTTTGACTGAATTGTGTCTTTTTCATTGGGCACAGCTGAACAGACAAAACCAAAGTTTCATGCCTGTACCAAACAGGCATGAAAGAGTCTATATAAACACCACTCATTCATTGAATCATATTCATACATTCTTTGTGTTAGTTTTCATAGAATCTGTGAGAGAGTTCAAGTCACAACATTAGTTCACCAGACACACAAGTCAGAAGTGCTTTTACTGTTCTTATTGATCATTGTATCTCGAGAAGCACCGTCCACAGGCTCGTTAGTACCATTGCGAGGGACGAATTTCCTTTAACTGTATATATATCTTTTTGGAAAAAAATTCATTTAAATAATTTTTCAAAAGCATTTGATTTTTGTTTAAATCCAAAACGACATCGTTTTGTGATTATTTTTGGTTTGAATTTTGATTAAATAGACATCTTCTTCATTTGGCGCAGCTAAACAGACAGGACCGAAATTTCATGCTTATACTAAACAGGCATGATGGAGTCTATATAAATATCATTATACTTAGCATTCATTCATTGAATCAAATTCATACATTCTGTGCTTTTAGTTTTCATAAAGTTTGAGAGAGAGTTCAAGTCACAACAGTGATTCGCCGGACGTATAAGTCAGAAGTGTTTTTACTGTGAGTGTTGATCATTGTATCCTGAGAAGCACCGTTCATAGGTTCGTTAGCACCACTGCGAGAGACAAATTTACTTTAAGAATATTGTGTAAAACACAAACCTTGATCAGTCTCTATATTTCTGTTTTTGCAATTCTATAAGTATTACAATTTCTAATTTCTTTTATTATAATTCTATATTGTAGAAATCCTGCTCCAGTTTTTCAGTTTTTGTTCATGGTTCCAAAACCTTATACAGATTCTGATTCATAATTTATTTACTGTTTTATAAAATAGTTTTTCTATTTTCAAATACTTTCCGGAAATATATATATACTGTAGGTAACAGCTATTTTACAACAAATGAACAAAAAAAATTGATAAGTTGTATAATAGAATGATTTTTTATATACGAAGTTTGAAGAGGATTGTATGATACCGCCATGAAAAGGAGCAAGAACATGCCACACTTGGGATGCATCTCAGACATGATCTTGCTTAACACCGTGTTTGGCAGTGCCATGATCAGCAGCTTTTCCACATGAATTGGAGCACTCCCTCCAGCATTCGCTCCAAGTGAATATCCTCATTTTCATGCATTCAAAGTAGTATTCTGACAAGCAATTCGCGTTTGCATTGAACTCTTCGGCTTGCCCCAACATCACTAGCGCACAGAACACCAGAGCCATCATCGTCACCTTATTGCGGGCCATGTTTATGCAGTAATGATCAACAACCATTGATAGACTTGTTTTTTATGTTGTAGAATATGGGACAGAGGACTCGTATATTTAGTGTGTGTGTGTGTGTGCGCGCGCGCGTGTGTGTGTAACGAAACTACTATATATTGGTTTGAGCTTTTGGTTGATATGGGGAATGCCTTGCCAGGGAGTTATAGTTGTTGGACAACTACTTTTAACTAATATAAGTTTAAAAGTAACTAAAAATAAATCATGATTATATATAGCTTAAAACAAGAAATTTACATACCCATTGAGACACAAGTTTAATTTGATAGCTTGTTAGTTGCTTCACCATCAACCCATCATAAAATTGAGAATTTAGCCGTGTCCAGCCTACTAATACCTAAATGCTTGTTTGTTAGAGCGTATACTCGTATGTTATTTTCAGTGTCGGAAATGCTTACACAAATGATGACTAAATAGCATATCTCAAAATAAAAAATAAAAAATAAATCTTGATTCATAAATTATGTTCAATGGATTACAAGAGGCCAACAACTTAGGAGAAATTTACAAGTGAATAAGGTCCGTTAACCTTTTTTAATAAATATTTGAGCTAATCATTTTCTATAAAACAAAAACTACTTTTACTCGATCGGAGTTTCATGTCTTAAAGTTAAATATCTTGTCCACATGACATACACTAATTAGCTTGGATCTTAGCTTGATCCAACAAGTAGCATTGTTCGGATCAAGTTCTCATTTTGACCCTAATTCGACCAAATTTAAATCCTATCTGTTTGTATTTGAATTTAATTATATATTGTCAAACTTAAATCCATAAATATAGTCATAAAGGTGGCATTAAGGTCAGAATGAGAAGTTGACCCTTAAAATCTATCAATGAGTGTTGAGAAGCATTGGTGAGTGGGATTTTACCCAAGTAGAAGTTGAATCTGACAATGAAGCAGCAATCCTCATGCTGTCCAGGGACGGCCCAATCGAACCCCTGTATGAACAACCTCTTATTGCTGACTCGGAGAACCTTGCCTCCCTCTTGAAGACAAGCTCGTACCTCCATATCTTGAGAGAAGGCAACTACTGTGCTGACTTCCTGGCCAACATGGGGGTGGATAACCCAAGCAGGTTGAGCATTCTCCTCCTGGAATGGCCCACCTGCTGATTGTTGACTCCTCAGGAGTTTATTTTGAAAGGCCTTAGTTGGCCCTTTTGTTTGTTTTCTTTCTGCCTTCCTTTGTACCCAAAAAAAAAAATTGGTGAAATGTGCTGCGCTTTTTATATAGTTTTTGGGTATGCCACTAAGAGAAACACCCTGAGAAACATAGTAAGCCAAGGATGCAACATTGTACCCAGCAAATGTAGAAATCAGTCAGTGAGACCGTCATGGAAAATTTCAAACTTTATAAGCGGTCTGTCACACAATAACGTGTAGGGTAGGGTGGAATGTAGGGTAGTTTTCAACCTTGGGCTGGACTAAGGATTTGAGAGGGGTTGCCTCCCCTTAAGATGAACCCAAAAAAAAAAAAAGAATTCAATCATGGTATAAAATTGACTTATACTGTTTTGTCAAAAGAAATGACAACTAGATTAAAGAAAAATGGTGTTTGCTATTGTAAAACCGGTAGGGACATGCCATATTCAATTGCAGCTTTTCTTGGCTTCTGAACAGTGTCTTCGAATTTGCCAGTAGCAGGATTTCGGCAAGGACGGGCGCATTCTCTCTTGCATTCGCCCCACGTGAATAACCTTTGCTGCATGCAAAGGAAGTAGCATTTACATTAGTTTTTGGTAAAATAAAACCAATGGGTGGTTTTGTATTAACCAAAAATAGATCATAAACATAACTAAGAACAATAAGCATTTCTTGTTTTTTTTAACCATAGCACAATATTTGCCGATGGCCTTGCATCGAGTGTCATGACCTTGGTGTTTTCATAAGAAATGCATGACAAAGACAGATTTAAGCGTCATCTTTATTGTCCTAAAAACAATGGGGTGGAGCAGGGCTCCCTACGTAAGGGTCTGTAAAGTTCTTTTTTTTTTTTCTTTTTATAATTGTAATGTTATACAAGCCCTTAAAATTCACCACATTTTCTACCTTTAGATATGACACGTAAGGATCATTTCCAGTACAGAAACGGAAGAAAAAAAATTGAAGAGATCAAATTACTTAACACTCGCTTATTACGATAAGAGTCACATTTTTATCTGAACTCTTCGCTTACATTATGTGATTGGTCCATCAAGTATGAATTCGGGTTTAACTAGACCCAAAATTCAACATGGCTAATATTTAAATGATACACTTTTCTTTATACGAGCGATATGGAAAAAAGAGAAATCTTTTATATAATAAAAGAGAAAAATTGTTTAAATATTATATACAAAATGACTCGAACTAGAATCGTCTATAAAGACAAATAGATCTGTTATAAGCTCCCAACATTTGAATGAAGCGTACTTATTTGTATACAAGTAGTTGATAAGGCTAGCTTGGATGAGATTCCTCTTCTTTATTTTGTACTATGAGCTCTTAAAAGTTTGATAATCAAGTTTTTACATCTTTTTATATCTCTATCTTTGTTTCGAAGTGGGCCAGAGACACGAAATCATTATGGGCTGGTCCAGGTTGAATCCATATCCGGGGGTGCTAGTTCATAAATCTAATTAAAATGAAAATTTCCTGGATTTCTTCGGGGCCTTGGCTCCACTATGGAACGAAGGATATTTGCGTTTGTGTAAAGAAAATAAAATGGGTTAATTATACTTTACTGGTTTGAAGTTTGGTTTTAATTTTAAATTAGACTTTTGATTATTAATTAAAATAATTCAATTTTATAAGTTATAATTTTATTTTAATTAAGGATAATTATAAACGGTCATTCTAAATTGTTAATAATAGTTATTTATATGATCGCACGAGATTATATTTTAGTTTTTTATAATTTTATATGAGTTTTAAAATAGAATCCCATAATTAGGAGTGTAACTCAGATGAGTAAATTCAATCTCGACTCGAAAAATTATGGACTTGAGCAAAAAAATATGACACCCGAGTCTGAATTTAAATCAGGACGAATCTGGATAGGGACGTCGGGTAACCAAACCCGAATTGTCACCACTTAAACTATATATTTTATACTTCAATTAATATGAATTTTTAGATTTCAAACTTGTAAATAATTTTGACCGTTCATTCCATTTATATATATATATATATATTGGAAAAGGTAAAGAAACAGACAAAACTCAAAATAAAACCTCAAAATCACTAAAAAAAAAATCTTATAAACTCCAACTCTAAGAGATTGTTGCAAAACTTGAAACTCGATCGAGGATGAAAAAAAACCCAAAAAATTCCGAATGTTCAAATACCCAAAAAAAATTTGAGACTAAGTATATTTTAGTCGGGCCGGGTTTGGATTCACTTTTTGGGTAATTTTTGAGTTCAGATTCGATGACCTGAATCGCGAGTTGGATTTGATCAAGGCTTAAGCCAATCCAACTTGATCAAATTGAAACCTTACCTATAATTTTATATGAATTTTGAATGAAACACAATAATACTATACCAATTTCAAAATGGTAGATTGTAATCACAAGTTAAGAATTTAAAATGATAATTTATAATTAATTTTAATTAAAATAAAAGTCTAAATTGAAAGATTGAATTATTTTTATTAATAATAAATGAACTTATTTAAAATTGGGATCAAAATAGTATGTAATTATCTGAACAAAAAAAAATGTTGTGTCCTATTTCCCTAGCCAAACGCACTTTTTCACCACCTCGTAGACGTTTTAGCGTTAGTTTCGCTTGGTAAAACAGCGAGCCTGGGTGCAAGAAAGAACCGGATCGGCAAACCCACCCGCTGGTTGCCGCCGCTCGAATCCTCCGCACTGCTTCACCTGTATCTTTCACCCATTCGATACAAGAAGATATATATGTACATGTATATACATATATGTTTGGTGATATATCGATTAGTTGAGAAAGACTTGGAGAAGAGGGTCGAAATGAATCACAACTGAAAGAAGAAAGAAAAGTTTAGCAAGCTACAATGATTGTTTAGCAGAGAAGCAAAATTTTCCGCTACATACTGTTTTAGCGCTAGAAACAGAACAATGACAATCCACTCCATCGTTATTCAAAAGCTACTGAGCACAAACGCCCATTTAGGTCGCCGCATAGCTGCTCACCACTTCAAAATCTACACCTGCGGCGCCCGAAATGCAATGGCCATAATCGACTCCGATAAAACCCTAATTTGTCTCCGAAACGCCTGCAATTTCATAGGCAACCTTGTCCGCCAAAAGGGTCGATTCCTCTTCGTGAACACCAACACTCTGTGCGACGAAATTGTAGAACAAATGACGAAAAGAATA
Source organism: Nyssa sinensis (assembly GCA_008638375.1). Lineage (NCBI taxonomy): Eukaryota > Viridiplantae > Streptophyta > Magnoliopsida > Cornales > Nyssaceae > Nyssa > Nyssa sinensis. The sequence continues at coordinate 37,683,643 of CM018052.1, forward strand.
GGCTGTAACAACGATAATTCGTGGCGTCTCGGCGGGTTCTTAACCAACAGTGGGAGCCCGAAGAAATTTAGGTCCCGAAACAAGAAGCTCAATCTTGGATCGACGCAGCCACCGGATTGCGTTGTGATTATGGATACGGCGAGAAAGTCTTCGGTTATACTTGAAGCTGATCGGCTGCAAATTCCGATTGTGGGTTTAGTGGATTCAAGTATGCCGTGGGACACGTATAAACGGATTACTTATCCAGTTCCGGCTAATGATACAGTGCAGTTTGTGTACTTGTTCTGTAATTTGATCACAAAAAATTTTCTTCTCGAGCAAAAAAGATTCGCTGGGGCAATAGGGGCCAGTGCAAAAGAAGAAGAAGCAACCACTGAACAATCAACTCTTCCAAAAAGTGAAAATGGGTATAAAATTTAACATCATCGTCTTTGTATGTCAGTCTTTGCTCAACTCTTGCAACTCTTGCATGTTTATATATGGTATAGGCTGTATGGAATTTTTATCTACAATTGTATTCTCTGTGGCGCAATGTTGCTCATGTAATATTAGTAATCTTAATTCAGTGTCTCAATCTTTGTTCCTGGGCAGATTGAATTATGTGCCAACTCTTGTGCATTATATGCTTGTATTAAACTATTTTCATTGTCTCTAGAGTAATCTTGCAGAAACTAGTAATTTACTCAGCTTACACGTTGCTGTACATATTTTTTAACATGTTCTATACCTCTATTATTTTAAAATTTAGTTTTCAAATGAATTATTGTGGAGGACATTTTTTTTATAAGTGTTCTCGTGGGCATTTTTAACCATTTGTGACTTTGTAGTTGATTTTTTTAGTTTCAGTTTTTGTTTGTTTGATGTGATTGTGTAGATCTTTTAAACTCAATCTCTAGTTCTTATTTTGTGTTGAAATGGTTTCTGCTTATTCTGTTTACGGGGAATTTGTGTTGCAGTGAGGAATTGCAACACATAAAGCAGAGCAAAGCCAACACGAGAAATGAAGTCTTTGTTCTTTCTTATGAAAGCTTACTACCTGCTTCTGATGGTAATAATTTGATTAATTTTGATGTATTATTGCTCATCGTTAATCTTATTTTAGCCTCTAGAATTGCAAGTTTATATACCTGATTGTTTCTAGATGATGCATTAGCACTCCATCATGAGGAGGTATTTATCACTTCTTTTAATGCAGATCTCTTGGAAACTAAGAAGATGATGGACAAACTTGTTGTGTTGAAGTTCAATGGTGATTTGGGGACAAAAATGGGTTTTAATGGTCCCAAGTAAGCATTTCTCTATGACCCCCAACATATTTATCTATTTTTTTACTTAAAAAAATTTGTTACTTATTTTTGTTGACAAGTATAAAGATGTGTAATGCTAAAAGAACTTGGACCTCCAATGGCATATTTGCGTTACTAATGGGGTCGGTGCCTCCATAGTCCTATTAGTATTTTCTATACCAAGGATGCCTACTTTTAAGTGAAGGTTATGATTGTTATTGAATAGGTAATTCCTGCTTATTACTAGATAAAGAAGATAGAGAGATCATAAAACAACAGTAGTATTCAAAGAAAAAGAGTGTGATAAGACAGGATAGGAGACAAAGAGAGAAAAGAGAAGATACTTATCAAACAGAGAGAGGAGAAGATAAGAGGGGAAAATAAATAGGTTAAGACTTAAGAGAGATATTCAAGAGAAAAGAGAGAAGAGACAGGAGAAAGAGTTGCACGAGAGAAATGATTAGTAAAAGATGAGACATAAGAGAGAAGACATAAAGAGCAAGAGGAAGGAGAACAAGAAGTAGAGGGAGCGCTCTAAAATTCATTTATCATCTTTCAACTAAAGCCCATTCATCTCAAGAGGGCTGCCATGTTAAGCCCTATTTATAGGCTATAGAAGACCTTAAATCTTAGTAGAGACTACCACAAGCACATCCCACCCTATGTAGTTATGTATGAAGCTTTAAATTTCATTTCTAAAACCTTTAAAACTTTCATAAATAAAGTCTCCGCAATGTTCATCAAAAGTCCTAATATCACGTAATCTTTGAATTAATAAAATCCCATGCCATATTCTTCGAGGGCTCACATCAAATAGGGTGCTTCAATCCTCAACAAAACATGCTTTAATCTAAAGTGAGGAAGCTCCATGCCTTCAAAAGTTTTATACTTTGATTCCTTTCATACCAAATGTACCAAAAGAGACAAAGAGCGGCCGCCGGCCATAGCCTAAACATTCTCGACTCTCCTCCAACAACCTACTCTGCAATTAAACAAGGACCCCTAACTATCCCTGGTATGATTTAGTGAACCTCAAATAAGGAAAGAAGGCTCCACGGCTTCGTGGCCAATGGCCACTAATAGTCTTAGTCTTCTGCTTATTCATTGTGTAGTGGCCAGGATGCCATGGAGCCTTCTTTCCTTATTTGAGGTTCACCTTTACTGATCGAAAAAAAAAAAAAATTCTCCTTTTCTTTTTTACTAATGCAACACCAGTCAGCCATCTTGTGGGTGTGGGGTGTGAAAGTCTATTCGGAGAGGTACAGAGGAGTTTAATTAGTTTGTGCGATATGAGGAGGGAAATGGGTCAAGGAAGAAAATTTTAAAGGATGCATGGTGTTGTAGTCCTTTGAGGCAGTGGTTTCCTTCCCTTTATGGCATAACTACAAACGAATATGACTTAATGTCTGATTGTATAGCTTTTGTGGGCAGCGAGTTGATATGAAGTCCTCATTTTCGAAGGAATTTTCATGATTGGGAACTGAGAGAAGTTGTGGGTCTTATGGAGAGATGTTGAGTAGGCAAAAGTCGAGGGAGTGTTAGGATGATGTGATGATTTGGAGAGGGAACAATCATAAAAAATTCAATCGTTCTACAAGTTAGTGGGCAGGAAAGAGGTGACTTTCCCTTGGAAATTGATTTGGAGAACTTCGAATTCTGTACAGAGTCGTTTTTTATTTTTTTTTTGTGCTTGGCCGGCAGCTTGAAGTGCAATCTTAATCAGGGACAACTTGCGCAGGAAAGATTTCCATCTCCCCAGCTGTTGTTGCTTATGTAAAAGTGAGGAAGAGATGGTGGATTTCCTTCTTATCCATTGCAAGATGGCAAGAGATGTTTGGGGTTTGAATCTCTTCTTTTTGGGTGTAGTTGGGTGATGTCGGTCACAATTAGGAAGGTCTTTTTGAGATGGAGGTGCAGCCAGATTCGGAAATATTTGAGAATTTCTTGGAGGATGGCTCCTCTTTCTCTCATTTGGTGTTTATGGAGAGAGAGAAATAGGAGAAGTTTTAAAGAGTTGGAGTTAAATCCTTGAAATTTGAAGACAAATTTTTGCATTTACATTTCTTTTGGAGGCAAATCATTTGTATTCAGGTACTTTCATAGTTTTGGGGGCTTAGCCTTTGATTTTTATGGATTTTTCCTTTTTTATTTATAATTCTGGATTTGTCCCCCTTGGGCATCATTAATATGCATATCTTTTATTGATCCAAAAATAAATGAAAAATTTTGAGGTTAGCATCCGAAACGGTTGTACAAGCTACTAGGGCCACCTTGAGGGGGCCTTCGTACGCCAAACACCCTTGCAAGCTTTCACTAGAAATTAATGCTACCTCACCTTGTCAAATCTCATACGCATAATGAACATTCCTCCCTATGGAATGTGCGCATGTGTGCACACACTCATATATATGAAGTTTCGGCATTAGAGAGGCTGTTGAGGTGGAGGGTAGTTATATATAAGATTCATTGTGTGTACTTGTATAACGAATGGTGTTTACATTATGTTTGTAGGTTAGTGTCAATCATTGTATATGTTAGCTATGAACTACTAGTCGTCGTTTGTTGCACCAATTTCCAATGTATGTATTTCAATTTGCTTATTATGTCTAGTTGGTACCTTTTATTATCATTATTAGTGGACGAGAGACCTTCAGTTTTGGAGTTAATGAGATTCTTAAATCCTTCTTTTTATTGTTTAAAAAAAGAGAAAATTTATTAAGAGAAGTACACAAGAGGAGGGATGAGAAATCCTTCCAAGGAAAGCAAAGGAAAAGATATACATATAGAGTAGTAGATAACTGACACCACTCAAATGAAATTAGGTTTAGCCACACCTGCAAAAACCTTACAAGCCTTTGATTGGGGTGTAAAAATGGGCTGTCGTGGTAGTAATAGTAAACAAATTCAAGCTTGGCCAATGCATTCACATTTTTTTTCATCACTCTTGGAATTCAACTAATCTGCACCTTTAAAGATGAAAAATAATCTTTACTGATTTAAAAAAAAAAAAGATGAAAAATAATCTGAGATCTCTTTCATAAGATGACTATAGTTTCGTGAGCTGAGGGCGGTAGATCTAATCCAACCCTCGAGTCCCTCTCTCAGTAAAGCATTGTGAGTGATCTTAGGTTGAAGCTTTCTAAGACCCCCCAAAAAAGTAGGGATCTTGGTTTCAAATTCAGAACCCCCAATACCAATCCAAAAAAAAAAAAAAACCTTCTGAACCCACAACTGCTGGATTGGAAAATGAGGAAATAGTATTTCTGACCTTGCATCTAAAGAACTCTCCATTCCCAATTGGCGTGGATTACAAAGGGAACAATCATCAAAGTTGAGCTCTATGAAGCACGGATATTCTATTTTATCTTATGTATCACTGTCGGACACAGACATGTCCTGAACATGTGAAAAAAGAGTGTCCAATTTTTTTTGAATTTTGGACACGTCGTGAATATGTTATGGACATGTTTTGTGTGTATATATTTATATATATATATAGTAGTTAACAAAATTATTTTGGAACTTGGTCATGAACATTGATTATTAAATAAAACAGTCTTTTAATTTTTAGTTAATGGCTTTATTATGTTGATATATTAATAATATTGCCACAATTTGTATGTTTTATGTCAATTTTGGTTGAAATAATATTAGGTTTTTATTATATGGTCTTATAAAAAATATAAAAGTATATATACGTGTCCTCACTCCTCGATGTATCTGTGTTCTACTTTCTTTTTTTTTTTTTTAAGAAATGCCATGTCCGTGTCTTGCATCAGTATTCGTGCTTCTTAGGTTGAGATTAGCTCGCTTTTGGAAGGTGGCTTCCATCTAAGTGGGACAGCCTTATCCTTCACAATGGGGGCACTCACCTCGACACCAGAGGATATTCTCAGATTCTTTTATACATAATTCTTGATAGAATCCTCAAAAACTGATTTAGCTTCTTTTGGGTATATCGATTGTGTAATTGGGTTGCTTTGCCAATGTAGTTTTTGCAGGACCTGATTTGTTTCTTCTAAAGTTTTTGTTTAGTTAGCATGTGTGTACAGGTATGCCTGCTTAGATGAATTTGTTTGTGGTTCAAAGGTATGCCCGCGGTGGTCTATATACTAAAATTTTTAATCGTCAATTCTTTTTCTATTTAGCAAATCCTGGTTTCTTTCCTAAACATCTTTCATAAAGCCTGTGAAGGATTTACCAGAATTGTTAATCTAAATTAGAATGATGGAAATTTTGTTTAACATTTTATTAAAAGATTACAAATACTAGTAACTGGTTTGTATTCTATATTAGTTTGGACATAATTAAATTTTTGTTGTTTTATTAAATAGTGCACATAAAAGTTAAAGTCTCAATAGCTGAGGATTAGACATGACTTCATTTGCCTCATCATCAGTCTATATTAAATTTTATTCTTTTGATTTTTTTTATGCTAATGTTTTACAAATGGATGAGGGTGATGTTACCTTGAACACGGAATGGGAACATCGTGCATGACATGCTTTAAAATGCGGGATGCTTTGTATAAATGCGATAGGATACATTAAGCGATGTTTGCTCAAATAGAGGAGAAGTCTTTTGAGATTGTTCGGGAAACGGAGGCGAAGGGAGAGCTCCTTCAAATCATTGAACGGGGCCCAGGGGTGGTAAGAAGGTTGTGGGTCTTGAGATGGGAGTTGGATTGGCTTTGCAGTACCCTGGAGCAGTTCTCTTCAGGAAAACGTCGAGTGTTTTTTCCTCTTGGATTGCACGGTAGAGATAGAAGCTTAATACTATGGAAAGGTTCAAATCATCGGGGTAATTTCATGCGGATAGAAGGCCGTTCTCATCTGGGAACTCGACGTTTGTTCCTGCCTGAAGATCAGTCGAATGGTGGGTGGGCAATTTATGCGAAGGCCTTCAGATCAATGGGCTTAGCCGACCAGAGACCATCGATGACCCAGAAGAGGTCTTTCTTGGAAGTATGTAGAATACAGGACTGGCCGTCAGAACCAGTGATGGTGGAATCGAGGTCTGTTAACGCCAGTGTTGATCTAGAGGTTTCGATGGGCTCCTGCGGCAGTCGTCTCAACTATCTCCGTCGCTGCCTCGTCGGAAGATTTGGAGATCTGAACTCTCCAGTCCCCGACAGGGTGAAGATCCATCATTGGGCTCTCAAGAAATGGGGGATTCAAGCCGGCCTGAAGGTCCTTGATCTGAACGGTGCATGGTTTCTTTTCGAGTTGCCGTCGGAAGAGGAAGCCATTAGAATCCTTAACAAGCGGAACTGGTCCTTCGAAGGTCTGACAATGACGCTGCACCCGTGGACCCCATCGGGCTGTTGCTCGAGGTCGGAAGACAGCAGGCTAACCTGGATCAGGTTCATGGGCTTACCGGCTTTTCTGTGGAGTACCGACGTCTTCCGAGCCATGGGGGATCGTTGTGGCAGCTTCGTGACTTTGGACAGGGACACTGTTGAACGTCGGCATCTCCGATGGGCGAGAGTGTTAGTCAGAGGGAGAACGGAGGATATCCCGGCTGCTTTGCGAATCAAGTGTGGAAAATGGTCCTTCGACATTCCGATCTGGTCGGAAGCGGGACCAACGTGTTCTGAGGATGATTCCCGTCGGCCGGAGGTTGCAGCGGGGAGAGATACAGACAGAGAAGCTGTTGTGGGCGTCCACGCGTCGAGAGCGCGTCAGTGGCACAACACTCATGTCAGGGACGATCCACGTGGCCATCATCGGTCGCCTGCCCTCTCTACAGGTTCAGACAATTCAAATTTCAAATTTCACTGTGCTCGTAAAGGCAAGCGCAGAGATGGGAAGATTCCAGAAGTTAGGAGAGAAACGGGCCTTGCCTTTCCTTCTAACAACAGATATGGGCTTGGATTGGGCCACCTCCAAATGTTTAGACGTGGTCTGGGTTATCAAGGGAGGCCCAGGGTCTACCCCAAAAAGCAGCGCATTCAGCAACCTTTTAAGGCCCAAGACCGGAATTCTCTTAAGGCCCAAACGAGAAGCTATTTCCAGGGGAGGACTGAGGCAGCCCAGGCAGCAAGGGGCAGGCCCAGTTCGGGGCGTCTCTCCCATCAGGCGGACCTTGTTATAAGAATGCCTGAGTCTCAGTCGCAAGGAGATGGCGACCGAGCTTCGGACGCGGAAGACGACGCAGCCATGGAGGAAGGGGCCAAGAAGCCTGCGTTGGGGAGTGATAAAGGAAAGGAAAAAGAAGGATTACAGGCTGCGATAATGCCAGTTGATGACATCTCAGAGGGGCAAGCCTCTGATCACAGTGATATGTTGGACGAGAAGGAATTTCTTCAGTACTTGGAATCTAGCTCCTGTAAAGATGTTTGCCCAAACACCTGGGGAGCTGGTTGCTCCTTTGCTGCAGAAATGGAGCTGCAGTCAGTTCAGGACAGAACTTCCGAACAGGGGGACACAATGGTGGTGCGGCAAGGTGAAACGTTCTTGAACCTGGAGGATTACAACCCTCTTGCTGTAATACTGCCGGAAGTCAATTCGATTTCAGAGGCGCACTCCACTGAACTCATCTGTCCGCAACAGCAGATAACGGAGGGGTGGGTGCTGAGAAAATTAGGAAAGGTTAGCAAAATACTGGGTGTCCCTTGTGTAGGCTATGAAGATCGCTTGATGGATCTGTTTAGGGAAATTATGTTGTGCAATTCGCCGCCCAGGCCTTGCATCAACAGTGGCAACACTGAGAAAGCGAAGGAAGATAAGTCAGTGAAGCGAATGAGAAGAGTTATGAAAGAATTGTCATGTTCGGTTAATTATGGGGGCAGCAAACAGCCTGAGGCCTTGGTGGAAGGCATAGAGAGATTCTAACCCTTTTGTTTCTATGAATTTAAAAATTCTTTCATGGAATGTGAGAGGGTTGAATGATCCGGATAAGCGCGCAGTCATTAAAGGCTTACTACAGGAATGGAGGCCTGCTATCATCTGCTTTCAGGAAACCAAAATGGAGAGCATCTCGAGGCGTGTTGTTCGCTCCATTTGGGGTTCGAGATGGGTCAGGTGGACTGCTCTGGCTGCCCAGGGCACCGCGGGAGGTATTTTAGTGGCCTGGGATTCCCGTTTGGTCAATTGTTTGGAGCACAAAGTGGGGGCGTTCACTGTTTCGTGCAAGTTTACGCTGATTTCCAATTCCTTGGTGTGGGGTTTTTGTGGGGTTTATGGGCCAGTGGTGGATGGCGTTAGAAGTTTGCTTTGGAATGAATTACAATCGTCGCTCTCTTCTTGGAATGTTCCATGGTGCCTTGGGGGGGATTTCAACGTTGTGCGGAGCCCAGATGAAAGATCGGGGAGAGGAAGATTGACTGGGGCTATGAGAAATTTTAACGAGTTCATTAATTCTCAAAGCTTGGTGGATCTTCCTATGGAAGGAGGGATTTACACTTGGTCTAGGGGGGGCAATCAATCGGGTATGTCTCGGCTGGATAGATTCATGGTGTCGATTAATTGGGAGGATGACTTTCCCGGCATCTCTCAGAAATGTCTCCCCCGTCTCTGTTCTGACCACCATCCTATTATGTTGTATTGCGGGGGTTTTAACGCAGGAAAAAGTCCCTTCAGATTTGAGAATATGTGGCTAGAATATGAAGGATTCGTGGACTTGGTGCGAACTTGGTGGAATTCGTATGTGGTGGTGGGGACTCCAAGTTATTGTATTGCTAAAAAATTGAAACTTCTTAAAAAGGACCTAAGAGAGTGGAATCGCGATGTCTTTGGTTCTGTTCAGGAAAGGAAGAAGGCTTTGCTTCAGAAGCTCATGGACTTTGATAAGGAAGAGCAACAGGGTTCTCTCACAGATGAGAAAAGGACAGAGAGAGAGGGTCTAAAGGGCCAAATAGGCCAGGTTCTCAAATTGGAGGAAATTTCATGGAGACAGAAATCTCGTGCCATTTGGCTCAAGGAGGGTGACCGTAATACAAAATTCTTTCACAGAATGGCCTCCTCTCACTACAGAAAGAACAGAATCTCCTCAATCGTTATTAATGACCAAGTCATCAATGAGGAGGAGCCTATCAGAAGGGGAATTTCTGAGTTTTACTCCAGCCTATACACAGAACCGTGCAGCTGGAGGCCCGGGGTGGAGGATATCCTTCTGAACAGGCTGAATCGTGATGAAGCATTGAATCTGGAAATCCCTTTCTTAGAAGATGAAGTGGTGAGTGCTTTGGAGGCATGCAATGGAGATAAAGCTCCGGGCCCCGACGGGTTCACTATGGCCTTCTTCAAATGTTGCTGGGATGTGGTGAAAGAGGACGTGATGGCGGTCTTTGGGTCTTTCTATAGGGAGGGGGGCTTTGAACGAAGCCTCAATGCCTCTTTCATAGCCCTCATTCCTAAGAAGGAAGGAGCCAGTAGCATCAAGGACTTCCGCCCAATCAGTTTAGTGAGTAGTGTCTACAAACTGATCGCAAAGGTTCTCTCATTACGGCTGAAAAAGGTTATGGGTTCCATCATTTCTTCTAGCCAAAACGCTTTTGTGGAAGGTCGTCAAATCCTGGATGCGGCTCTTATAGCTAATGAATGCATTGATGCTAGGCTAAATCAAAAGTCGAAAGGGCTGGTTTGTAAGCTGGACATTGAAAAAACCTTTGACCATGTTAACTGGAGTTTCCTAATGGGTATGCTAGATAAGATGGGCTTTGGAGTCAAATGGAGGAGATGGATTCAGTCATGTATAACCACAGTCTCTTTTTCAGTTCTTGTGAATGGCTCCCCCGCGGGGTTTTTTCGTTCTTCTAGGGGACTTAGGCAGGGGGACCCTTTATCTCCTTTCCTCTTTGTTATTGCTATGGAGGCTTTGAGCGGTTTCATGACCCGTGCTGAGGATGTTGGTCTTATCAAAGGTTTCCGTGTGGGGATTAGAGGGAGCGAAGGTGCTGCCATTTCCCATCTGCTGTTTGCGGATGACACCATCATTTTTTGTGGCTCCTCAGTTCGTCAGCTTCGTTTTGTCCGGTGTATCTTAGTATGTTTTGAGGCGGTTTCAGGCTTGAGGATCAATCTTGCAAAGAGTAGCATCACTCCGGTTGGGCCGGTCCAGGATTTGGACATTCTCGCGAGTGTCTTGGGTTGCAAGGTGGAATTCCTTCCTCTGGTTTACTTGGGCCTTCCGCTGGGGGCAAAGGCGAGATCTATTAGGATCTGGGATCCGGTGGTTAAAAGGTTTCAAAGCAAGCTTGCAGGTTGGAAAGGTCAACTCCTTTCTAAGGGAGGCAGGCTCACTCTTCTTAAAAGTTCCTTAGCGAACCTTCCCACTTATTTCATGTCCTTGTTCCCTGTCCCAAAGACAGTTAGCAGAAGATTGGAGAAGCTTCAGCGTGACTTCTTATGGGGTCATGATGGCGACCGTAGGAAGCTCCATCTAGTAGCTTGGGAGAAAATTAAGAAGCCAGTGTTTTTGGGCGGTTTAGGGGTGCAGGACTTGAGAATCTTTAATAAAGCCCTCCTTGGTAAATGGTTATGGAAATTTGGGGAAAGTGATAGGATGCTTTGGAGGCAGATCATTGTTTCCAAGTACGGATGTGAAGATGGGGGGTGGTGTTCTTGCGCGGTGGGGGGCCCGAAGGGATGTGGTCTTTGGGGTTATATTAGAGAGGATTGGAGGAACTTCAAAGACAGATGTAGCTTTGTTATTGGGTCCGGCTCTAGGGTGAAATTCTGGGACGATGTTTGGATCGGGGTGGAGGCGTTGAAGGTGAGATTTCCCATAGTCTACAGTTTAGCTTGCGACAAAGCGGCTTGGGCTAGTGAGTACATGGAGAGAATTGGGAATCAGTTTACATGGTCTCCTCGCTTCAGGAGGGACTTTCATGATTGGGAACTTGAAGAGGTGAGCTCTTTCATTTGTCACATCAGCCAGTTCCGGGTTAGGGGTGGTATAGAGGATAAGAGGGTTTGGATGCCGGATAAAAAGTCTTTTTCTGTTAGCTCCTTCTACAAGAGCATGTGTGGTTCTGCAATCCTTCCTTTTCCTTGGAAGATTATTTGGCACTCAAAAGCCCCCCCCAAAGCCTCTTTTTTTGTTTGGGAAGCCTCTTGGAATGCCATCTCTACTGCCGATAATTTGAAGAAAAGAGGTTTCTCCTTGGCCAGCCGTTGCTACCTTTGCAGGAATAATGAGGAAAGGATGAATCACGTCCTCATCCACTGTCATTATTCTTGGAGCTGCTGGAATCTCATTTTTGGGTTGTTTGGCTTTTCTTGGGTTATGCCAGGCTCCGTCAAAGATCTCATGTTGGCTTGGACAGGGTGTAATCTTCCTAAAGAGTCTAGGAGAATTTGGAAACTGGCTCCAATTTGCTTGCTGTGGTGCATTTGGAGAGAAAGAAACAACCGTATTTTTGAAGACCAAGAGCTCTCAACTCCTTATTTTAAAGATGTCTTTTTGCGTTTATTATTTTTTTGGGCCAAAGAGGCCTCCCCTGTAAATGTCTCTTCCTTTGTTAGTTTTTTAGGTTCTCTAAGATAGTTGTTAGACAGTTGTAATCTTTTGGGGTTTTTGCCCTTGTTGCCCTTCTTGGGCAACTATATATACAATCTTACTTATCAAAAAAAAAAAAAAATGTTTTTCTTGCTTTTGGATCCTTTATTTTCTTGTGCAGGTCTACCATTGAAGTTTATAATGGATTGACATGTTTGGACTTAATTGTTAATCAGATTGAGGTCAGTTTTGGTCTTTTCTGTTTTATACTATTATTGTTGTCTAAACTTGGGTTTCTCAAAAGCTCAATTGTAATTGTTTGCAGGTGCTAAATTCAAAGCATGGATGCAACATTCCCTTGATTCTGATGAACACAATCAAAACACATGATGATACCCTGAAGGTGACTGATCTTTGCCCTTCCCATTTTCTCTTGGCCTAAGATATCACTAGAACCTAATCATTGCAGTTTGTTTCATGTAAGGTTTTGGGGGAATATTCCAAGAAAAACATTGATATTCATACTGTTAGCCAGGTTTGTTATCTCACGAATGATATCTTGTTTTATGTATTTAGATTTTGTTTATGAAACCTTAATTTAAGACTTGTTCTGAAAAGCCTAATCTGCTTTACGTAGAGCGAAAGTCTCCCAGTGAACGAAGGACCAAACAACAAGGATGAATTGTACGTCATTCTTATATTTGACATCTCTCTCTCTCTCTCTCTCTCTCTCTCTCTTTTGTGTTGTGCATATGAAATTGTCACTTAGATGAAGCCTTTTCAGATGCATGAATAGGACTTGATGGGAAATAAAATAATTGAATTTTTTTTTGTTCCTTTTTTTTTTTTTCACTATTAGTGTTTTTAAATTTTTTTTAGGAACAACCCTTGGGTTTCGATGAGTTGGGAAGAGGTTTGTGTAATATCCCCAAGGTCCTAGGTTCAACTCCCACATCAAGGGCCACTTGCTATTTAAAAAAAAATGTCTGGGAGCTAGGTTATATTGCTTCATTGCTTGAGGAGATTCAGGGCATATCAGTTGATGGAGAGTCTGACGATGCTATCAGGTGGAGAGTGGATAAGAAAGGTGTATTCTTTGTTTGTTATTTTATGAGTTTTTGACTAGGAGCGGGTGGGTGGCTTCCCATGGAGGAGCAAATGGCAAACGAATGCCTTCTTTAGATTTATTCTCATGATTTATAATTTGAAGGGGAGGGGTTTTTTTTGGATGGCTAACTGGTGATGTATGTGTAGCGAGGCAGAAGAGACAATAAGTCACATGCTTGTTCATTGGAAGGCAGCTAGGGAGTTAAGGGATTTTTGTGCTCTTTGAGATTGCGTGTTCTTTTTCGGGGACTCTGTATGAGCTACTTGCTCGTAGAGAGGGAGGATGTAGAACAAGAAGGGGTAGGAAGATATGGGATATGGCCCCCCTTTGCCTTATGTAGTGTTTTTGGTGGGACAGGAGCGATTGAAACAAATTTTGCTTAGGTTTTTATACTTTTGGAGTACAGAGCATTATACTTGGTTGATTTTTTGAAAAGTTTTTGCGTGAGATGGGTTTGAGTTCTTGAGCTGTGTATACGTGAGTCATGCCCTTGTTTTTTTGGTGCCTAGTGAATTTACTTCTAAAAAATAAATAAATTTTGTCTGCAAGTAGAACTCCCTCCTCTTGTTCCTTTTTTTTTTTTTAAAGTGTTTTAGATTTACATATGATGTGAATTACAAGTTGCTGTCTGTTTCTGGGTGATTAGGATTTTGTTTTTCTTTTTAATTTTTTTTTGGAAAAGCACAGAACCAGTATTTAATGTACCGTTATACATGTTGAAAGGCTTAATGTTTTTCCAGTTGTCTATAACAGTAATTTCTATCTCTTCTGTTCTTTCCTTTACAGGGTATTTTTGTACTTGTAGTAATATTTCTTTGATGGTGGTTGGATGGGATTTTAGGTGGTGAAATCACTGTGAGTGCTAGTTGATAAGAGTCATAAGATGGCTATCATGCCTCTCGCGGGCTTTATGAGTCGTGTCTAACTATATGGATTTTGATCCCAATTGTGGCATGTTATGGAGTGCCTGGTGTGTGATACTCCTCAATGCAAAACAGATTAGTGGACCTGTTTTTTTTTAGGTTGCAATTAAAAGTATTGTTAAGGCTTTGAGTGAAAAAAATTATCTATAATGTTGGAACAAGTTGTCTAGTTGGAGAGTGCATTATGAATTTTGTATCTCAAATAGTTATTGCAAAAAATATAGTCTATCATTGGTTTACTTGAGGGTGGGCTTCTCCATTGCGACCTGAAAGTCGCGGGTTCAGATATCAAAAACAGTCTTTCCGTTCACGGCGGGAAGGCTGTGTGTGTGTGTATCCCTCCTCAGAACCCGGAGTGGTGGGAAATCTCATGTAGTGCGACTGCTCTTTATTTAATGGTTTGCTTCAATTCTAAATGACCATTTTCTTGTTGAAAATTGAATCTCATGAATTTTGCATCTCCTTAGTATTTAAGGAAATTCTTAAAAATTGGTGGTGGCAGCAGTGTTATTGATGGTTGAAGGGGGTTTGTTTCTTTGGAGGCATTGGTGGTGGTGGTGATTGTGTTGATGCTTGCGGGTGTTAAGTTACCATGTTGGCTGCTGCAGTAGTTAGAGTGTGGCATGGAAGGGGTGGCTGTGTTGGCAGATGCAGTGCCTAGCAACAATGTTATTGGCAGCAATATCGACGGCCAGTCCTAGAGTTAGCTGTGGTGGCAGTGGGGGTGGTGTAGCGCTGTTGATTTTTGTTAGTATTAGTGATGGTGGTAGTGATGATTTTTGGGAGGATGGTTGTGGTGGCAATGGTCACAATACTTCTTCATTAAAATCAAATACTTAACCAAGGCTTGGAGTTTTTTTACTATTTTCACCTAGGTGCCAGACAATGAATTCTATTGGTTATGCTTATAATTCCCATAAATAAATGATCCCCTCACTTCTAGAAATTATGAATATTTAATTTGAACGGTAACTTGGTAGTCTCAGCCACACAAAGGAGGGACATATTTTCATTGAGAGTGCATTATGCCCTGCATTGCAATGTCGTAGTGCAAGTTATTGATTTGGGGCATATGGTCATGCTGGAAGGGTAAGGGTGAGATAATGCAGCCCTAGGGTTATCCGATTCTCAAAATAACGGAGAACTTTATGTATAAACTAAAACTACCAATCAATGAAATATTACTACCCAAATAGAGAACAATGAACAAGTCTTGAATTGTACCAAAACTGCCTGCCAAGAACAATTGAAATTAAGCAACTAAATTAAAGTCATTGAGGATAAGCAATGAGGTAACAAGGAGTGGCTCTAGAGTCCAAGGACTAAAAAGGGAACTTAATAAACCAACTAGTACTGCCTCTGATCAGATTTGAAAAGAAAAGATAAAACACTTGGATCCTTAAAACAATGACAATCTGATGGGAAAGTGTTTGTACTCTAAAGTGCTCAGCCCCTTGGAAGACAACATGTGACAGAGGAAGAGGAAGGGGTCTTGCCGCATGATATACTCAGGGTACCAAGTCAGGGCCAGGAAATCACCTAGTGCTGAGACCGCCCTAACCCGTGGCTGGACTGGGCCACATGGTGAGACCAATTATGAGTTTATTGAAGGGACACTTCAGACCAGTCGCAAGGTCGGGTTCAGAGATGTAGTGACATGCGCAACACTTGGGCATGTTGGAGGACGGGCATGACATAGATCATTCATGCCCCCCAAAGCCCAAGGATCTAGATTTTCTGCACAAGCAGATCCAGTTGGATGGTCATCAGCATTCTTCAATGACTGAATGCTTCACCATTTGTCCTGAAAGGACTAAACCTGCATGCTAAAGACATGGAGGAGGTTTGTGGACGCGTGACAGTTGTTACGATTCTAAAAGGGTTGTAGGACTTGATTTCATGTGTTCCATCAGCTCTCGGACTTTTGGCATATTGGTTAAGTTATTGAATATTGGTAGGTGTCGCAGGGCCAAATTTCAAACCAAAATTTTCTACCCTGCGATGACACTAAGTAGCACACTTAGTTCAGCCAAACACTCAATCACACACACAAGGAGGCTTAAGGAACAAACACAAACCGAAGGCACAAGAACAAGCTCCCAACCTTTACCTACTCTCAACAAGTATAAGGGTACAACCTTAGGGTTAGCAGACAACTCTCGATGTCTAGATCCTTATCTGCAACATCCTATTACATCAATATATACAGGGACAATCAAAACAATCCATGTGTCTGAGACAAACACATGGTTGGCAGTTGACACCCCCAACTGCCTAGGGTCATGTTGGACAAACCATCGAAGGCCATTTGGCCATGCAATTGACAATCCCCAACTGCTAGGCCATCTGTCGCCACCAAGGATTGCCACAGATGATCAGGTGGCTTCTCTCGCAACCACCTTGTGAGTTGTCAGCCACAGAGACACGCCACCACAGCAAATAGTTTCCTTTGCTACCCAAAGACGAGGCCTTGTCTGTGCTAGACCACTAACCGCCACAACTGTCATGTCTGTGCTAAAGCCACACCAAGTCAACAGGGACAAGGCTACAAGCACTCAGCATCCACACATCATCATTGTGCCCACAACTATAGCTGTTGAGCCACATGATCCAACAACCACCTGTGTTAACCCACGTGTGCCAAGCCATGCCCAGCTCATGGCTTCATCTTCATGCACCAAGATAGGAACCACCGTCTGCCGCCTCCTCTAATGGTGGTGGAGGGGCCAACTACCACAATGCCCCCAAAATCACTTGTATGATCAGCCACAACCTTGCCCTGTAGGTGCCAAGGCACTCTAAACCATGGTGTGCCTGCCCATGGGCGCCCAAGCTCAACAAAAAAACCCCCTATATATGATAAAGTACAAATCACCCATCTGGCAGGAGGAGACACGTTTGTTTGCAAACCCGGATTGCCCCAGAGGGCCAGCCAGCCGTGCCTCCAAATCTGAGAAAATACATTTATCTGTCATTCTCTGGGGCGGGGCTGGGCTGGATTGTAGGGTAAGACAGTGAAAAAGAGTCCTCTGAGCCTCTCACACATTACACAGCAACAGAGGTTTTGGAAGGCTCCGTGGGGTCAAATCGTCAAAACTAGCCTCCAATACTTTAAAACCTTAGTCAGGGTTAAGCAACATCTCTAATTTGAAAGAAAAAAAAAAGTCTCCAAAACTGCTGTAGAACGTGTATAACTCCATTGTATTCGCAAAGCATTTCCATTGTCCCAGACTTTTGACAACTACCACATAACTTTTTGTGCAAATGATTCTCCTTTTCAAGCTCCTTAACATTTTCATTGAACTCTAATAATCTTTTCAAACTCTTGTGCATTATTTGTGTTCGCATATCCTCCTTTCCAAGAAGAACATGTATAACTCCATTGTTCTCACTCTCTTTCACAAAATCGTTCAAGTTTAAAAGTGAAGATGAACAACCCCCCACACAAACCACCATCTTTCATGTAGAAAAAGTAAATGTTTTTACTGCCATCGTGGATTGTACCTTGGCCATATTCCGAAGGATGACCAACTAGAATCTGACATGCATCCATCAGTACTACGTCCCAATCATAGTTGTTAGTATCTTTCGATATGCGATATGTATCTTACGATAGGTTTCGATATGGACATAAAACGATATATATCTTATAGTTGTATCTTTTTACAGTGTATCTTATGATATGTTTCGATGCACACGATGCACTCAATACGAGGAATCAGGCTAAACGACATTTTAAAATCTTTTTTGTTATTTTGTTATATACATGGAAACATTTTTTGTTTGTTTGGTTTATATTGCCTCTTTGTTACGCCTAGCGTTATTTCCTTAAATAAGAAAGAAATAAAGTATTTTGAGAAACTTGTAGTATTTATAAATTTTGATTTCTATATTGTATGAAATTTAAGTTGTTTTTTTATAAGTAAGTTAAAAATCATTTTAAACATTATATATATATATATATATATATATATATTTATAAATTTATAAATGTATTTTTTTAAAAATTACATATATCTACGATCCGATACACATTTTTTTAAATGATGATATAGCTTCCAATACACGTTTTGACAACTATGGTCCCAATACATTGGCTCTTTGTAAGACTTCCCAATAGGAAAATTGACAAGGCATCACAAAGAGACTGTTAGTTCCTTTGTCAAACCAATGAATGAGATACGACCATGGGTGTCTCTCAGTTATGAGCTTCAACTTATCCCCCATCTCTTAAGAGACTAAGTTCTCACTACTCCCGCTTTCGATAATCAAATTACAAAGCTTTCCCACGAAGTACAGCACGTTCTGATGACACTCGTCCATAGTTTTATTTTCAGAAAATTTGTCTTTTTTTTTAGGCTGTGCAGAAAGTTTCATCTATTTGTTTTTATATCTGTGGGGAATATTGGTTTGATCTATTTGCTTGGATGTTTTGAATTTGGTAAAAAACTTAATTATATGAAATATGATTAAACACAATAGTATAATAATTTTATGGTGAAAATTACTGATATATTATTCTATCATTAATCTATACAGTTTTCTTTATTTTCCCCCGTGTTCTGTTTCTGCTTATGTATACTTTTTCAGGTTGTTTTCTGATGGGATATTAGATTTCTTTTTTGTATGTTTGTTTGTATGTATATAACTTTGGGTTTGTAGGGGATAATGGACCTTTTATTCTATTATCATGATGACATTCTGATTTCTTGCACTTCAATAATCTGGATGCACTACATATCCCCAAAATAGGTGAATGCATTGTTAGCTATAGCAGACAACCATCTTACTGATTATTTGCACTCCAAGATCATTTTGCATGTTTTGCTTGGACGGCAAGTTATCTTTTCCAGATGTCTTAGTCACCAGATATTCAAGTTGAGAAACATTCCCCTAGAATACTAGTGATTCTGGTGTTTACATGGCAATATGGCATAGTTGACCCTTACCATCTCTGATCCATTTGACCTAATTTGTTTTGTTCACATGTGAAGGTATCCTGCTGATCATTTTGAGTTGTTCCTGTCCTTGAAGAACAGTGATACACTTGATGCATTATTGTCACAGGTAGACATTATTATGCTGTTTGTGATTCTGGTCTTGACATGTTCTTTGCTACTGTTGCTTTTAAGAAGAAACAGATACTTATGAGAAAAGAGACATTGATTCTTTGAACTTACAACAAATGGTAATCTTCAACTTGTTTTCCAGGGCAAGGAATATATGCTTCTGGTGAATTCAGATAACCTAGCTGCAGTAGTTGACCCAAGTATCCTTTCAGTTTTTTGATGGCTCTCAATTTTTGTACTGTGGGATTTATTGATATGTGTTTATTATAATCTTTTCATATTCAATCATTTGTAATTTGTGCTCCTTAAGTAGATGTTTCAGAAATCTTAAATCATCTGATCCTAAACAGAATTGAATATTGTATGGAGGTACCCAAGAACTACTGCTACTCAATATGCCTCTATGGCTCCAAAACTGTAACTGATTTTTTGTGATTTTGCAGGTGATGCCCACCACCTCACCTAATTTCAAAGAGAGTTTCGTTAGTTCTTATGAAGGGAAATTTCAGGTTGGTGCTATTTAAATCTCTTAGTGTTGTGCCTTCTTAACCCCACACCAACCTCCTTCCTGGGTGAAAATTTTGCTCCAACATATTTATAGCATAGTCAATGAAAATAATTTTGATGAACAAGGGGCTAAAAAGTTTATTTGATAGGATTAATTTTTAAATTGTAAATTTGAATCTTCAGCTTTGTTTATGCTTTACTACAGATGATTTAAATGATTATCCTAAGGTTTATTATTAATGTTTTCTTTGACTGGCTCATGTTCTTTGGAGCAACAAGTATTGCAAGAAAGCTTTCTTTATCTCTATGTATAAACAATCCATTTCCAAATAGGACTCAGACTTTATCAAAGAAATGGGTAAAAAGATGGAAAGATTGGAAATTGATTTGGCCCCATAGGCGGAACCACCACTCAATAGCATGTGGCCATTCGAAGTAGAAGCTTATACCACCACTTTAGAATCTCCTAATTGTTCCAAAGCAAGTAGAAAGTGATTCTTTGTTTTTGTTTTTGTTTTTTGTTTTTTTGTTTTTGTAAAAGAGTGTATTCATTAGCAAACACCCGAGATAAGTGAAATACTTACCCAGACATCCGTCTTTTAAGACTCAAAAGTGTCCATATGGTGACTGGATAAAATGATGACCTCACCTTCTCATAAATAGTGTCACTGAGGGCAATTTTAGTGTCATTTGAGTGGATATGTTTCTTTAGGAATTCCTACTCGTTATGCACTCATTGGCTGCTTTGTTCTCAACTCCTCTCATCTCTTGGGCGAGAAAAGCTACCTTTAGCTAGAAAAGCCTCCTTCCTTTCTCAGCTCCCCTGAAACAAGGATTTGCATGTAGATTTGGCCACTTTTTTTTGGTGAAAATAATAGTATAATTATTAATAGAAACTTAACAAGGGTTTTCAAATAGTTGAACCATTTCTTAGATTAGAAAGATTGGAATATAATAATAATAATAATAATAATAAATTGCTTCTATTTGGTCCCAAGTCAATGTCAATGGATTATACCTCTCATTTCTCTCATGTGGTTTTTAATTATAAGTTAGTTAGAATATTTGAAATATAATTTTAAAAAAATGATTGTTTGTCTGTGCATGTACATTGTTGTGTCTCCATCTTATCCGTATCCTTTTTTTTTCTAAAAAGGAAAAAGAAAATTGTTTATTAGTGTGTTGGTATAATGTCATATCCTATCTTGTATCTTTGTCCATGACTGCATAACATATTTGTCTTACTAAAATTTTGGCCCAATGACATGCATTGCGTTTTAACTTTAGGTTGGCAGGGGTTTTAATTGCTCTTGCCCATTTATAAGTAACAAACGCGAAAATTCTGGTGGACAGTTCACAGGAAATAACTATAAAAGCAGCCTTCAATCTGGGAATTGTTAGAAGAGTACATTCTTTAATAATTCAGTATTGATTAAGATCCATCTGGTCTGACCTAATGGCTGTATCATGAAGCCAAACTCATTCTAATAATTGGCTGTCTAAAAAAGTAAAACCTGGGAAGCTGGGACTAAAAGCTTAATGATTGAGATTGACTACTATGACTGAATTCATAGTCAAGTCATTGACACGTGATGGATTAATTCTGTGCTATATATGTTTGACAATTGAGTGACATTGTTCTCATTGTGTAATGCAGCTCTCAGAAATTGCACGTAAGCCTGTCAAATATGTAAGATATCATTTACTTCTTGTACCCCTTTTCTGTACTTTATATCCTTTCCATTTTTAGGATCAGATTGGTTGAAATTATATTCCTTTGAGATTATCAGAGCATCACTTTTTAAGTCATTTAACTGACATGTCTTCCTTTCTGTTTTATCTTGGTTAATAAATTCTAGTCAATGGAGAAGTTCAAAGTTACTGATACAAATAATATGTAAGTGAAACATGTCTTCTCAATAAATTGGTAGTATGCTTCCAAATATTCTGAAAACCCAGATTAATGCTATTTTCTTCAGGTGGGTGAGCCTGAAGGCCATGAAAAGGCTTGTCGAAACTGATGCATTGAAGATTGAGAATTATCCGGTTTCAAAGGTATAATTGCTTTCTCATTCATTAATGGAGACATGCCAAAGTTCAATTAGTTCAATGAACATGGTATTTGTGAGGTTACTCTTTAAAAAATAAAAATAAAATTCTTTCCCCAGGAAGTCGATGTTGATAAAATTCTTTTGCAAGAAACGGCAGCTAGTTCAGCAGTGCGGGTATACAGCATACATGTTAAATTCTTCTTTTCTTCTCTACCATCAAATATAGCTGATTCTTGATCAACTTTATATTTGAGCCAGTTTTTTGATCGTGCTATTGGTATTAACATGCCTCAATCTCAATTTCTTCCAATGACAACAACATCAGATTTGCTTCTTGTCCAGGTTACACTTTGGCCTGTCTTTACCATATTTTCATGTTGTTAGATTTTGAATTGGGCCGTAGTTTATCGTATTCATTTGCTTATGCAGTCAGATCTGTACAATTATGCTGAAGGCACTTTAATACGAAATAGAGCTAGAACAAATCCTGCCAATCCTTCCATTGAATTGGGACCTGAGTTTGAAAAGGTGAAATTATTTGAGCAACCTGGTCCTGGTGCTTATCTTTTATGATTGTGATGGTAACCTTTTTTCCTCTCTTTCCAGCTTAGTGACTTCCAGAGTCGATTTAAGAGCATTCCTAGCATCATTGAGCTGGACAGCTTGAAGGTGATGGGTGATGTTTGGTTTGGAACTGGTATAACCCTCAAGGTATATGATCCCTGAATGAAGCATTATCCGTTTTGTAAACTCTTTTTTATGTGAACCTAGATAGTTTCGAACCCACACGTGCACAAATTTTTATGGAGGGCTGGATAGCCTGGTTGGAATAATCTGTGTGGTTTTTCCATTTTCCCCGTTGTCTTATCTGTTGCTACCAATTAAATTTTAGCTTGTGGAGGGTCAACAACACCCCCCCCCCCCCCTCCCCACCCGTGGCCCCATAAAAAGAACATTAACATGTTACTATTGAAAGTTATCTAACATGAACATTCATTCATTTATATGATGTCTTGTGTGTCTATATCAAAATGCTACTTTATGTGTAATATATGCATCAATATACATGCGCAACACTTCATCACATAAATCTTCATATTAGCTTAAGGCTGATTGAAGAAAGAAATAACCACACCTTCATGTAGAGCTACAGAAATAATAAGTGTTTACATTAACTTTGCAAACTATTTTCTTCTTAACAGAGTCTCCTTTGATGGCTTGTTTTATAGGGCAAAGTAACAATTGTTGCAAAACCTGGGATAAAATTAGAAATTCCTGATGGAGTGGTACTTGAAAATAAGGTAAAGAAATTCTTTAACTTCATTAGATTCCATCCGGTATCATAATTACATTTCAGGGGTCGTGGTTTAGTTCAGTTATAACTTGAACATATCTTTATTAATTTCTTTCATTCCCATGTGCAGGAGATCAGTGACCCTGGGGATATCTAAGGAGGATTCTTATAATTTCTGTCCGACACTAGCATTGATGAAGAACAATAAGCAAAGAATTTTGTTCTTACATTTGAGGCTTTTTAATGTACCTGGAATGTCTTTGCATTTAGTTTTGTCCTTACAAATTTTGTTTGTATCCAACTATTTGGCTTGTTCTTTTAGGTGTGGAGGAAGATAACATAGCTGTTGAGGCAACCAAGTGGATGGAATCCCTGGATTGATATACCTCTTCTTTATCACTTTTAAGCCTTTTAATGTTTGGCAGAGATGAACTTATTTTAAGATTCTTTTGTTTGTCAATCATCAAAGTTATTAGATAAAACAAAGAAATAGATGTCCAAGAAACTGGAAGGAGGTGCAGATACCTGGATGATTTTGTTGTGGTTGAACAATATTCCTCAGCTGAAGGTCTAATACAGCACATTTGCTGGCATGCTGTTGCCTTTTGGTGCATTTTTTGTCTTCAATTTATTGGAATTGAAGCTGTTTTTGATATTCAAAAAATAATGGATTGCTAGTTTTTGTCCTAATTATTCATAATGTTGATATTTTTTTACTAATAATTTCATTTTATAACTTGCATTGGTGAATCATCAATCAGAAAGGATGACACGTTTGGCTAAGGCTCCTTCCCAAGGAAGTCTATCATCACAGAAAATTCTTCGATACACTTGATAATATTAATACTAGGGATCTCATCTTTTTTATCAAGTTTAATTAATATCCACACCCATCTAAAAATTAATATTATCACGTTTAAAAAAATTGAAACTATTTAACTAATAGTATTATATATATAGAAAATAAAAGCGACATCGCCGTCCCAACCATTGAATTCATGAAAGAGATTGACCTTTACTTAAATCTTGAAAGTGGTACTATTGTATAAATGGTGTTCCAAAGAGCACTAGATTCTGTCCCTTTTCCTTTCTCCCTTCCCACCCAAGTGGATAAGAAAAGGGTCTCAATTCTCCTTCCCCTCTGTCTGTACAGAAATGGCCACCGCTTCGATATCACCCACTGGAACAATCTCATCTACCAGAAGGCACCTTTGTCCCTCCTCATCACCATCACGCTCCCTCACTCCCCGAGCAGTACTTTCTCTCAAACCTCACAATCAGAACTATGCCTCTCTACATTGTTCCTCTTCCGCACTCTTTCGCCCCCCTCTCATCCCCAAATTCACCAAACCACGAAGAATCTTCCGGTCCAATTCACCGATCTTGATGAGCATGGAGGCAGGCATTGGTGTCATGGGCACGAAGTTGGGGATGATGAGCTATTTTGAGCCCGGGGGCAATGTTGTTCCCGTGACGGTGGTTGGGTTCAGAGAGGGCAATATAGTGACTCAAGTTAAGACTGAGGCGACCGACGGCTACGATGCCGTCCAGGTCGGGTACCGTAGGGTTCGGGACCGAAAGCTCACGAAGCCCGAACTCGGCCACCTGCAGAAGTCTGAAATTATTCCCCTACGCCACCTCCAGGAGTTTCGGCTCCAGTCCGTGGAGGGATTTGAGCCCAATCAGAGGCTTGTTTTGGAGGAGATTTTCAAGGAAGGCGACATGGTTGACGTTTCCGGCACCACAATAGGCAAAGGATTCCAAGGTCCTTTCTTCTCCTTTTGTCTGTCTATACAGATGTATGTATATGGTTTCTTAGAATTAAATCTAGTTCACATGTGCGATTAGCAATGTTAAATATCAAATTCATACTTTTTGGCTCTGTTTTCATTGTCTCCAAGTTCTAATTTTTGAGCTTCTAATATATCAGCTCCATTGTAATTTGAAATTCATATTCCTAGTTTCTATTTAGCATGAATATTTTGTTGCAAGTTCATATAAATTTGTCTACTCTTTTAGTTAATCTGTAAGATTATCATGGATTGGATTATAGTGATCTTCAGTCGCTGTACTCAGATTGGTCTTAGTACTGATATTGATAACATGATAAACTAGCTATGCTTCCATTTTCTGAGTTCATAAATCCCTTCCATTGTACTGACAGCTTTTTCTCCACATAGAATGGACCCTGATATCGTGGTATATTTTATTTTGCTGTCAGGTGGAATCAAGAGACATAACTTTAAGAGAGGCCAAATGACTCATGGATCAAAGAGTCATAGAGCTCTTGGTTCGATTGGTGCTGGAACAACTCCTGGTCGAGTGTACCCAGGAAAGAAAATGCCAGGGAGGATGGGAGGAACCAAAAGAAAGATCCGGAAATTGAAAATTATCAAAATTGACAATGATCTTCGGGTTGTAATGATCAAAGGGGCTCTCCCTGGTAAGCCAGGAAATCTTCTACGAATTACACCAGCAAAGATTGTAGGGGTGAATATCCCAAAGAGCTAGCTCTCTTTTATTTTTTTCTTAGCTTTTGGATTGTCTAAATTCTATGCAATGTAGTTTTGTCAAGTATTGTCAGAATTTTGGTTGCTAAAGCTGCATGTTGATTTATTTCTTCAACTTATTTATGGCATAGCTACTTGTTTTGAATGACCAATGTTATTGTAGAAGCCACTGATTCGGGCTTAATACGAGATGTTCTTCAGGGCCACCACATGGCAGTGTCTATTCAATGTTATGAATGACACCACGTGTGCTATGGCCCACTGGAAAAGATGGGTCATAGCACACATGAAATGATATTATTGAAAGGGCACACCATTGTGCAGTCCCATGCAAGAATTTTCTGCTTAATCCATCTTTGAAATTATTAGTTTGTTTGATTCTGCATTCATACATGAGAATGGAAATTAAGAATTGGTAGCATTCATATTATCACTTTTGAGAATATCCCAAACAACTAGCTTTATTCGATGTTTTTCCTTCTTTTGCATTATCTAAGTTATTTGTACTTTGATTTTATCTCAAGTATCATGCCAGGGCTTGATTGAGCCTTTGAATGATGACTTACCATGCATACGAGATAAAGAATGACAAGGACTGATAGTGTTCGTATGACTGGAAATTGGAAATATAGATGTTTGAGATCTCTTTCTTGGCCATTTTATCACCATTGACACTCTCTTAGTGTCTTTTTATTTTTTATTTTTATCAAGAGTCACTTTCTTACCTTTATTTTTTTTATCATTGGAGTCACTTATACATATACATGGAAAGATTATTCTCTGCACAATGTTTGGTGAAACTGTTTTAGACAGAATTTTGTGTTTATTTAGGTAGATATGGTAGCAGTTTTAACTTGTCATTGCAAATGCATTCGATAGAATGTCACCTTTTAGAGTTTTGGTTGTGTGTGTGTGTGTTTGTATATATGTGCTCATCTCAGTGCAATTTTCTGGATGTGTGTGTTGTGTGTACATCTCTTCTTTGAGGTTCTGAAATTTTCAACATTTTAGTTCATATTGCTTTTTTGCAAATAGTTACTCAATTTAGAAAACCCCAAGTTGATTTGTCAATTAATTACTGTCCATATAATCTTAGTTTCTGAGTTGATAGATCATGATATTCTTTGGTTAGAACTCTTGGGGTCACTTGTCACTCAAACATAGTTAAGAATCTATTACAAGCTATTTAGAGAGTTTTAATCAGCGAAATGTAATGTGCCACCATGTTGCTTTGTTTTTTTGATAAGTACCCACACCGTGCTGCACTGTTGTTGGTAGAATCATCCCTAATTAGGTTAGTGGCCCTTCTTTGTTAACTTCTGAAGTTTCATGCAGTGAAATTCCCCTTGATCCCATTAAGGTTGCAAGGTCCTGATGATAGTACATACTTTGAGGTAGTTTTCAAATCATAATGTAGCTAGTTTATGCATATAATTTTGAGATAGTTCCGAACCATATGTATGCAATGAGGTTGTCTCTTACAACTGATGCCTCGGACCATTAGCTTGAAAGCCACTAGCCCACTGCTTAATTTTGTTGCCTTTTGCCGTTCATGCCATATTAACCCCAAGTTCAAAGAATTGAACTTCGGTATAATATTCCGATTCTTTGGAGATTTGTAGATTTTCAAAGCTTACCTCCTTCTAAGGGAGGTAGGTTCTATGAAGAGGTGGCAGATGCATGGACTGAGGAAAGAGCATCTGTTAAGTTGAGAAAAGGGATGGCGAGGTGTGAAATAGAGAGTTTTTGACCGTACAAGCAGTCATTTTTTTTTTCAAATTTGTTCACCCCACATTCTTTATTAGTTATTTCCCAAACTCATTTTGTTCGTCAGATGTGTCTTTTGAAATAGATGTTTGGTGTCTTGTCAAGAGATGTCTTTGAAAGCTTCTGTTGAAGAGACGCCTATAAGATAAGTTTTATCCCTTTTCATTTGGGTAAGTATAGATAAGTTGTATCCCTACTCATAGAAAGAATTGTGGAGTCTTGTCAACATAGAAATCTCCTCAAAAATTGCGTGGGTGTGAGAAATATTATAAAAATTAATAATGGTACGGTCAAAAACTAGTAAAATAGAGGTGATCATAGCTCCTGAGGCTGAGCGTGATTTTCTTGGGTACGGCCCTGTTGGGTGGAGTGGGAGGATTCAACTCAGGTCCCATCGGTTGCAGAGTTACAACGGCATGTCAATGAAAAATGTGAGTATTTTTTTTTGTATAGGCAAGTCTCTCACACAAAAAAAAAAATGTGATTGTATGCTTTTGATTTACCCAAACTTTCATCTGTAGTCTTGGATGGTAAAAGATGTGTAATCAATGGTATTGATTCTATTGAACCATAATTGAGCTACATTTTTCACCCTTCAGATTTGATATGAATTTCTTTTTGGTCCATATATTTTCTTTCTGGGTTCACATTATACTGCATATGAAAATTCAGTGATCAATTTCTTTAAATTAAAAAGTACAAGGATCAAAGTAAGATTTGTTTCAAACTTAAAAGAGAGTGAAAAGTGTAATTGATCAGACTAGTTGCCTTCACTTTTCACGTCCCCTACATTATGTTTGGATGGAAGGAATTGGAAAGAAAAGGAAGGGAAGGATAAGAAAGGAGAGCTTATATCATGTTTGTTTTAAAAATTAGGAAGGAAAGGGAGGGAAATGGAGGGAAAGGGAGGGAGAGCTTAACCCTCATTTTAGTAATTTTGTTATCCCTCTAAAAGTGGGCGGAAACGAAGGGAAAGGAAAGAAAGATTTAATGAATTTTTAATAATACCAATATTACCCTTAAAATTATAAAAGCTAAAATAAAAATAACATCTCTGTCCTAAGACATAATTATAAAATAATATAAAATCATTTCATTTCCTTTTTCTCTATTATCATTCCCAAACAAGATAATAGTCTTTCCTTTCCTTTCCTTTCATTAGTTATCCAAACATAAAGGAGGGATTACTCTTTCCTCTCCTCTCCTTTCCTTTCCCTCGTAACTAATACTATCCTTTCCTTTCCTTTCCCTCCTAGTTATCCAAACGAACTGCTAGTCTCCAAATTAACTTTCCTTCTTTGAAATCAAGACTAACTCGGAAAAATAACCACAGAAAAGTAACTGCATATTCAACTTTTAGATATTTTGGTGGATTGTAATTGTGGATTTTTGATAGATTCATTTTCAATCTGAGTTCTAGTTGTTTTGATTCAAGCTTTAAAGTACAATTCTCAACTTCTTTCTGAAAACTTTCTTACCTCGAAGCTGAAGAAAGGCTTTGATTCAAATTTTAAGATATGTTAGCATATAATAAGCAAAATTTGAATCTCTATGAAATCTAGGTCAAGTAGATGGTTTTAGCATGGTGAACTCATTTTTTGTATTCATCATAGTTTTTACCATCACACTTCGTGTGTTTGATTTAGTTTAATGGATCTCGAAATGGACATTTTAAGTTCAAAATTAATTTTTTTAATAAATTAAGTATTTGATTCAATTTATGAATCGCACTTTTTAAAATTACAATGAATATTTAAAAGGAGGTTGAGTGTTCAAGTTTCAAGTGAGATATAGAGAATGTTTGTAATGCAGAAGAGTTAGTGTCAAGACCAACGTCCGATCTGAGTAGTGCAAGTATTGACTCTTCACATAATTGGTGTGAATTTGATTCTTTCCTCCCATCATTGTATCAAGAAAATAAGAACAGAAAAAGCTATTGTGCCAGCAATAGATGATGGACTAAAAGAAATCACATTACAAGTACCTTTGATTTCTTTCTTCTCTTTTTCGGTACAAAGGAGGGGTACAAGTAAAGTAGAAGAGACTCGAACTCGTGCGAAGTAAACCCATGAGATCAGAGATCAGTTTTACACACAGCAAACTAGTTGCACCACATGCATATTGTTGAAGCAGCAGATACTTGATCAGAAATGCTCACATCAGATTGTACAAAACAAAGAAGAGTGCAAGTAGAAGTAAAGACCCCAACCCAAACCCCTCAGCATCATTACCAGACCAATTGCTTTGCTGATTTGTAGCAGAAGAAATGTATAGTGTAGGAAAGAATATAGTGAGCAAATGTATTAGCAATAACAAGAAGATAGGAAGAAGCAACATTGTGAAGGACACACCACCTTCTGCATCCCCTCCTTGAAACAGATATATTACAGTTTCTGCTATGTATTGCACGGCAGGTCCAAAGATGACCAGACCAAGAACACCCACCATTAGACAGGGAACCCATGGTGATGGACCTCTGCTCCTCATTTGTGTAAAGCAGGCAAACTAGCACCTTGATAGTTTAGACAGAAGTAATATAAGGGTTGTTGGATGCAGATGGCAATGAGTCAATGACAAAAACATTCTGATATGGATCAACTAATCATATCTATATCTATATTATATATAAATATTAATGTCAATGTCTTTTACCTGATTAGTTGATCCATCTCAATGTCTTTTACCCGATTTCTTCTTCCTTTTGTATTTTGTTTATATCGCGGCATATGACTTCAAGGAAATTCCAACCAACTTTGTTAAAATAATCACACTCAAATAAACTCAAATGAAAAAAATTTATTTTCTTGAATAGTTTACCAAGGATCAAATGTTTGGATTGCATTTGTTTCTGTTAATTAAGCATCGAGTCTATTCACAAGAATAAAGTTGAGAATGATAACCATTTGTTTCCGATATCGTCGAGGTGGAATTAATAATAATGATGACAATGAAAGTGAAGGTGTTTGTTTTTGAGGAAAAATCCATTCCTTGTGGGATCTGCAGACTGCACAAATGGAATTCATTTTACATCCATCAAACCTGTAAAATATTTATTAAGAACCACTGTGCAATAGTCTTGAAGGGTAACGTCAATTGAGTCAGTAATTCCTAAAGAAACACACACATACACATTCGTGGATGCTCGGACAAAGCAAGGGAAAAAGAGGAGTTAAAGATGCACACTGCCTTCTAAGAATGTGAACAAGACTTGTAATTTCCATGAGTCAGTAATTCGTAAAGAAAAACACACACACACATACATGGATGCTCGGACAAAGCATGGGAAAGAGAGGAGTAAAAGATGCACACTGCCTTCTAAGAATGTGAACAAGCCTGTCATTTCCATGTTAAACATCCAGATAATACCCATAAATAGTTGGTAGGTAAACTATAGTGCCCAACAAAAATAAAACAAGAGATCGGTGTTGTACAAGTCAGTTTTGCACTATTGACTTACCACCCTAACACTGCAGTCGTTAAGCAGTACTATAGCCTCCAGCTACAAAATTACAACAACACTTCTACAAGGAGAAAGGCAAAGATGATGCTGATCCAGCCACTTCTACACTCCCATCTATAACTCAGTCCACTCGTTATGTAGGACTGTACCGGAGATGTTGCTCATAGAAGTTGATCAACTACCACAATAAGAAAAATAATATTAATAATAATTACAGTGATGCTAACAGTCAAAACACAATATTAGCAATATATATTAAATTTTGAAGTGCAGCAATGTTGATGAGAAGAACGAAAAATGGTGTGTGTGTGTGTGTGTGAGAGAGAGAGAGAGAATTACCAGATGTGGATTCTTAGCCTTGAGAAATTTGTTATCCACTGTCACTTCTTTTCCGTCAGACCTACAAGTAGGCAACCACATAAAACAATTCCATTAAACCAAATGAAACTTCAAGAAATATTTACCCATATTAACAACCAAATCAGTGTCTATCAATACAAGAGCTAAACTGGTCCCATATTTATTATTATTATTGCGAGACCAAGAAGGCGTAGGGAGTGGAGTCCTTACACCAGTGTCCGTGTTTGGTGTTTGCCAACCCCATAGAGTGCAAGCTGCCATTGCTTTGTGAGGAGTGAGATTCAAACTCAAATATTGCGTGAGAAAATTCGAAAGCCTTACCATGCTTGTCGACTTCACCATATGTCACCCAAGATCATCAATTAACTTTATGGTAAATAATGCCCATTCAACAAGCTAACATACTATGGCAATTCAACCACGTTGAGAAGTCAATATGACCAATAAGATTCTAGCCCCATTTCATTCTAAGCAATAATGTTTTTTTCTAAAATGAAAACATTATCCTCGACATCAAGAAGTCAAGATCCAGCTAACTGGGGCAAAAAAGTGAATATATGCTTGTTCTCAAGCTGCACATTCTAGTCTATATTATCACCTCAGTACAAACCATAATTCTGTTATTTTTTCATGCATACAACTCTCAAGTAATTAACTAAAACTCAATATTTTGCAAGTGCAGATTTATCCTCCGTGGAGATTGTTGATGATGTACATGCACATGTAATGCAAAATAAAAATTGTTTTAAAATCATAATACAGATATCTAAAACAAAAAACTGATATATGGTAATAAACAAATAAAATTGTTCTAAAACCATAATACAAATATCCAAAAACAAAAAATTGATATATGGTAATAAAAAAATTAAAAGCTACAGAAATACATTTGGAATGATGTAATTCAGAAACGAGTCTTATTGTCTTAGTTAGGTCACCCTTACTTTTTTTTATTTTTAGCAATGATAATCAATCCCACCACATTATAAGCCATGCCAACACTTATCCAGGGCATTACAATGCCTCTGGTAATTAATTAGGTCACCTTTAAGAACTTATATATAGTCATTTGGGAAATACGGTATGGACCAGTTGCACAGTTTCATATTCCTTATTTTTCTCCAAAGCAAAATTTACTTTTCTTTTGGAAAACATAAATTGTCAGGGCAATATAGTGTCTCTCTCTTGCCATGTGACTTGAGAGAAAATGAGGAACCTATTAGGCCCCCAAGGAACACAAGATGATTCATCTGAACATCATGCTAAATAATATATCTTGCATACTACTTATGATCTTGAGACTAACACAAAAAGTCACCTTCCTCTAGCTTCTAAGTACTTGTTAGTAACCCATACCGTAACATAATCTATCAGGAAAGAGCAATCAAAACACTTGTATCATTTTAGATTTTGAAGGAAGCAAAACAAATATTAAGAAAGAGTGGAACCACTTCTATAAAATGTCTATGTAAGCATAGGTTATGGCTCTACAAGTTGCTCCAGCCTTCTTCCACACACACAAGATATGCATCTATGCTGTGTATCTCATATTCACTGCATCGTACAATACATGATATACACACATACACAAGCACATCCACAAGGACCACAACATTATTATTTTATGTAGTTCCGAATGAAAATATATTTTGAACTTTTCTTTCAAAAGAATAATCAAACTCTTTACAAGTTATTTTAAAATAGAGAAAGCACTACACTAGTTACCATCTCCATCATTAATTACTCTCTCTCTCTCTCTCTCTCTCTCTCTCTCTCTCTCTCTCTCTCTCTCTCATGTTTGTCTTCATTAATTAACACCACCAAAAGCATCATCTCGACCTCTAAAACCAACCACCACCTCCTTTAACAATTGCCACCTTGACCGCCAAACCTTCATCAGTTAAATCACCACCACCATTAAAATGTTCCTTCTCTTTTATTGTCATGAACCATAGAATCCAACCCATTCACAAAAGTTCTCCAAGTACAAATGAAGTATATAGAAAATATATATTTTCAACGTGTCTCTAATGTATCGGTATACTACTTTTTTGAGAAATGTCATGTCCTTGTCGTGCCGTGTTAGTGTCCCATGTCTGTACTTCTTAGAGTGCAAGCAACTTGACAAGATCTTTAAAAAATTTATAACTGGCAAGTACTTATTTTCATTCTTAGACGCTGTTCGGTGGGTGTCACCAAGGCCCAGAATGGCGTTTCACAGACCAGAATCCATTCTGGCAATCCCTTGGAGATGTTTGGCAGACCATTGCAGCCCACCAACGCGTGAGAGAAGGCCCCAAAACGGGGTTTGCAAACCAGTGGAAAACGCTGCTTCGTGCGGCCCAATATGCAGCTGTTTATTGAGTTTATATAAAAGTCCCTGATCTTCACTTTATTTACAATAGAACCAACGTCAATATTCCCAGCGTGTCCATGATCTTTTCAAAAAATTCCGAGCATATCCCATTTTATTTTACTTATGAGACCCTTAATAATTTTGGAAATGCCAACCATGTCCTGCCATGAGATCCCACCTATTCTGACAATGACGGCTGTGTCCCCACTTTTATTTTTATTTTCTTTTTACAGAGTTTATAAAAAAAATCTCTAAGATTTTATTAAAAAAAATCTCTATAATTTTTTATATAAAAATTCATAAATTTCGATACTTATTTAATATATTAAATATCTATAACTTAATATATTTAATAATATAATATATAAAAGATAGTAAAAATATTAATTATTATTTTATATTTATATATTTAATATTTATAGAAGGTGTTGTAATAATATAAATATTTATATTATTCATTGGAAATACATCTTTAAGTTAATTTAACAACATGTGGCAAACAACACCCAATTTATTTAATAAACAATAAAGGGCAAAATGGACTTTCATGCCCTAGAATCACTTTTGAATAATTTTAACCATACACTTGGTACACAATTCTGCCATCATAAGCTATTCTGCAACATATACATCTAAACACCTAAATTCCATTCTGCAGAAGCAATTCTACAAAAATTCACTCTACCAGAAGCAATGCTCCAACAACATCAGCTGCACCAAATGGACTCTTAATCATGTTCATCCAATGCTTCATGCACTTACTCCACCAAATGTGTTTGCTCCAATGATCCCGTGTCATTAAACCTACTTACCTTGCTTGTTGATTTAATAATCCAGTGTTGTAGTCTAAGAAGCATGGATACTCTATTTTGACTCACGTGTCCGTGTCTGACACCGATACTCTCGGACACTTCTCGGACACGTGTCCAGACACTTGAATCATGGATGTTGATGATTAAATGAAGAAATTCTTTAATTTTTATTTAATGACTTTGTTATTTTAATATCTTAATAATATCTTTTAAATTTGTGTATTTTTATGCCAAGTTTAATTGAAATAACATTAAGTTTTTATTATATGATCATATAAAAAATATAAAAATTTATATATATTCAACGTGTCCGTGACCTACTTTTTTGAGAAATAACGTGTCTACGTGTCCGTGTCGCGTCATATCCGTGTCCCGTATCCGTATCCGTATCCGTGCTTCTTAGGTTGTAGTTATCTATGTTTGATAAAACTCTTTTTTTCGGTCTTATTGCAAACTACACCAGTGGTAACATAGTGTGGACCTTACATGCAGTCATGACTCATGATCCAACACTTTCCTTTGCAATCTTCATGTAGTGAAACTTCACAAGTGAGTGAACACTTACTGACTGAAGGTCCTGATAGCAGGATTTCTAGGGGTTGACCACAAAATCTATTTAAAGTAAGTTGAAACTAGCACTTGAGGCCAACACTGAGACCAATTTGGTCACATTTTCATGTTCACACATCCTTCCCATGCTATGTGACGTGGTGCCCCGAAACGAAAGGGCCACCTTGTTGCGGGGTACCTCATACCACCTCTATTTTACAAAAAAATCTTTGTCTCTCCTACCTTGGTTGTGGCCCAAATGTACACCTAAAAGATGATTTCCACTCATGTAAAATTCTATTACCCAGGACTCTTAATTGAAAGTTGATCTAATATGTTATAGGATTGAGAATTATAAGATTTGAAATTCAGATGGGGTATTCACAACCATGTGGCAACAATGGCTTAAAAACTAATATGAAATGTAATTCACGTACTAAATCATTCTTGTAATAATGCATAAAAATTATCTACAGTATAGAAACTATTCAGTGACTATCCATTTATGCCAATAGATGGCACTATGGAAGTAATAAATATCAATTAAACTAAATAACTAGCAAATTAAAGACTATGATTTATTCAATGAAATGTTTCCTTATCCAAAAAAATATATTTAAAGACTATGATTTATGGACATGGACACGAACAGGATGCCTGACATGGCAACTCTCAAAAATCCAGACATGGAGACGTGGCTATACATATGCATATATATGGTATGTATATACATACATTAATTAATGTCATTAATTTTTCTATGTTTACGTTTATGTTTCAATAATCTTTCTTTTTCCCATTAATTTGGAACTATTAAGATCAAATATATCACTGCTCGTTACATGAGTGTTAACTCATGGATTAAGAGTGCAATGGAATGAACACCAATATATGGGTTGTCATATAAGTTAATAGTCAGCGTAGGGTTATATTTAATATAGAAACTAGTGGGGCAAGTTATTTAACATCAAATAAGACTTAAAGCTATTCTTTAATTTTATGAATTGAATCCTTAGGGCTATTCAGGCTGGGAGACACAGTAGCTTTTTTTCATCACCAGAAATAGATAGACAATGCTAATTTCTTCCTAAAAGAGGGCTTAAGATCTCTTTCAACAATCGAATGAGACACAAGACTGTATGTGTCCAAATGCATGTTGACGCATGCTGTGTCGACATTTGTCTAACCCCTGCTCTGACATTGTGGGAAAGTGTCCTCCAAATAATAGATTAAAACTAAAAGTAACACCAAAGTAAAAGGAAAAAGTAAAAACAAAGGCTGAATTGAGGAAAGGAAGACAACATAAAATACAAGCATTTTCCGCCAACTGGGCTACCTCCAAGATCACCGCAAATCTATAATAATGAAGATCAAAAGAAAACATTTCTTTCTAGAAACTCACAAAGATAGTCACTCAAAGTAAAACCCACCAAAAAAGAGACTATCAATTCCAAAGAGTATCCTCATAATGCGGCATTAACTTGTCAAGATTCTAATTCCAAGTCACTAAACTCTATTCTTGGACTAGCTTCTTCAACTGCATATATCCATGGAATGGCAATCTTTGTCAATTTCCAATATATGTGGACATCAATTTAGCCAATAGTTTCTAAGGAGAGACCTACCCAACCCACTCTTTTCAAGGTCTTAAAAATTGAAACTAGCTAAGAAAGAGCTGCTACGTGCAATGATAAGATCTACATGAAATTACTATGACGAATCTCATGATATTTTACATTGATAACTTAGGACAATCCTCTTTACTTCTTGCACTCACTAAAGAACCATGAAGTGTGTGCTGAGAGCACTATCTTGAAATTATGTTAAACAACAAGAACAATCGAAGCTAACGTCCAACTATACTATGCACAATTAGAACTGAACTTGGTCCTCGAACCCGTTCAATACATGTATCACATCTTGCATTGGGAGATATATTGCTACATATGCTGGTTCTTTTTCCTTCCATTCAAAGGAAAGCAGTCCTTTATATAAAGGACACTTGGGAATATTCTTGAAGAGGATGTTTTCCAACAACTTTACTAAGAGGTGGAGGGAGAGGGGGAGGGGGGTGTAGATAAAGAGGGAATATTGATATTGTGGAGTACGAATTTTTATGTATTTAGCTTGGGTTATAGTATATTAAGAAGATTCTCCGTTAACTTCTAGTCTTCTACTCAGTAAGGAACATAGAAAAAGAATCAGAAGCGTAAAGCGCGCAAAATCAACCATAAAAAAACATAGTAGAAGTTGGAGTTGGATCACAAACCTCATGGCCGTAAAAGTCACTGTAACATCCTGAACATTGTTTGATACAGATGCTGAATAGCTTATCGGCTTGATGATCTCAGTAATGCTAGACATGTTTACGGAATTATCAAGCTTATTCTTGAGACCCAAATCATTCCCCTTAAAGTTAGGATTTTGAATTCCCTGGCCCCCAACTCTACCACAAGGGACATCAGTGGTTCTCGCTGTTACATTTTGCATATCATTTGGTAAACATGTGGCTAATTCTTGCTTAAACCTCTTAACAGAACCCGATTTCCTCCTTTTAGCTCCAGTGTAGCGACCAGCTTGAGCTGGATCCGCAATATCAACCTTTGAAAGCCCATTTGCAGGACCATTTCCATCTGAGGTGCGTGCTTCTTGGACAAGTGTAGCAAGCTTATCCTCATTGCCCTCATTGGCAGGCAGTGCTCCTTTAAGCTCACTAAGTTTCAAATCCAATTCATTCTGCTCTTTCCTCTCTTCAATTTGGGGGGAATCCATTGTGGACCAATTCTCATTAGCTTGTTTTTTTTTATTAACATTTTTTACATCACCCCCATTATTCTCCCCCTCATTAGCAAGGGTAGAGTCATTAACTAGAGCAGAGAGCAAAGGTTCATCGATAATCCTGACCTTGACAGCGGGTACATTATAAGTAGCAGCAGCAGGGGAACGCTGCTGCTTCTTCTTAGGTTGAGTATGTGGACCCCCAAACTTGCGCTTATGTTTGCGAGAAGATCTGTGTTTCCCTGATCGCAAGCTTCAAAAGTAGATGTAAAGTTGGTATCAACCAGCATTCAACAAATAAATGGTATCTAAATAATCTCAACATGCACATCTCCAATGGTTACTCAAAACCATTCAAATACAAATTTGAGTCAAAATCTTCAAAAAAATCTCCTCCAGCCCTATACACCCGTACCAAATTGACTTTTACTCAAGCTTATACCCAAATCCATGAAACATTGTTCATGGACTCAAATCACTGTTTAAAGACAAATTTAAAACTTTTGGGACAAGATGGGAATTCTTTTGGGACAAGTTAGGGTTTTTTTCAAAAGATTTGAGTAAAACTTGATGTGACCATTGTTGAGCTTCGTATCAGAAGAAGCTTTTACTCAAATTTGAGTAACCATCGGAGATGGAATTAGGGGTTAAAGTAGGGGGGGAAAAGGGAGTGAAAACCTTTCTTCAAATACATCGATAACGTCTGAACATGACTGGAGATTCTCCAAGGGCTCCCAGGTATTAGCCGTCTCCGGCCAGCCTCGCCTTTCAAAAACCACAGATTTATGAAATGACCAGATCAACCAAACTACAAATATATTCAATCGATTGAAAGATCAATATTGCAAGCATTCTCTTCAACGTAAAAAAGAAAATGAAAAGAAGAGAATTT
The DNA here is from genome assembly GCA_008638375.1 of Nyssa sinensis. Taxonomy (NCBI): domain Eukaryota; kingdom Viridiplantae; phylum Streptophyta; class Magnoliopsida; order Cornales; family Nyssaceae; genus Nyssa; species Nyssa sinensis. Next base: position 37,721,805 of record CM018052.1, read on the forward strand.
TCGAGATATTGTTACATATATATATATATATGCTAGGGCACTCACCATTTGATGAGATATTGTACTTCTCCCTTTATGCAGCATTCGAGATTGTCAATACACAGACAAAACCCACAAAATCAGGAAAAGGAAATGTACGAATTACATCATTAGCAAAACAAAAAAGAGGAGGGAAAAAAGCAAATGCTATGTGTAACAGAGAGAGAGGGACTGACCTTGCGAATCCTCTTCTTGCGCACGGCTTCAATTTCGTAATAGCCTTCAGCAAGCTTGGGACGCCCAACCTCAGGCTCCGCCTCCTCCTCCTCCTCAACCTCAGCCTCAGCCTCCGCCTCAGCCTCAGCCTCAGCATCTTGGATTTGGAGGTGGCTGAATTGATCATAACCCCTGTAATCTTCCTCCACCTCCTCCTCTCCTTCTTCGCCGCAGTCTTCTCCCTCTCCGTCCACTTCCCCTTCTTGGTTCTGCTGCCGCTCAGCCGCCACCGCCGCCTCCTCATCACCATTCTGAGGATTCTCAGCCACTTCATTACCGTCATCGTTTGCAATCGGGGGTTGTAATGGCAGCTGCACGACCTCACCGCCTCCTCCTCCTCCTCCTCCTCCTCCGCTCTTCTTCTTTCCACCCTTCATTTTCTGTCTACTCTCTCTCTCTCTCTCTCTCTCTCTCTCTCGACCTTTCTTTTGGGGGGGGTTTCCTCGTCCCTGTAAACTTTGCTATTCTTTATAGTCTGACTGGGTGTACTTATATACCTGACAGAAATTTGAAATCGGTGTTTTGGGCGAAGTTTTGAAACTAGGGGACCAAACATGGACTCCTGACTCTGACCTTCTTCTACACAAAAATGTCTTGTTTTTTCAATGTCAAAGTTATTATCTTGACATTCCTCTTTTTCAAAATGTTATATTTATTGATATTTTTGTTTTAATAATGCATTTTATAAAAAATATTATTCTTTTATACAATAATTAAAAAAATTCAAATCCAAAATAACTGTACAAAAAGTGAATAATTGAATTTTTTTTCTTCAAAATATGGTTATTTTTATTTTTTTTTTCTTCAGAATATGATTGTTTGAATTTATATATCAAAATACAATTATTTTGTAAAATCGTATTTTTAAAAAACACTTATTGTTTATATTAACAAAAAATAATAATTTTGACAAATATTTTGTGTGTTTCTGAAACCAATTAATCCTTTTTAAAAATCGCTTTTTCAAAATACCATTTTCACATCAAATCTATTTTTCAAAGTTCTCAAATCAAATAATTTTGGCATTAAAAATATTTTTTTAAAAAAATGTTTTCTAAACAACCATAGATAATTAAATAAGTTAAAAACAATCATAAATTAAAAAATAAGTTTTTTTTTTTTACCATAGTTTAACTCTGAATACTTGTAGCAAAACACATAATACTGCAGTAGTAATATTTTATTTTCAATATCATTGAGTTAAAATAATGAAAAATTTACACTGTTTACAACTAATTACTCCTTAAACTGTAAGTACCAATATTTGTTACTATGCTAAATTTGAAAACAATGGATAATTTTGCTTCCTTTTTTTTTTTTTAAGCACAGGTGCATCACATTGAAGGATGACTTGTAGTCTTGTAACAAACTTTAACTCTTGATAGCTTTTTATTTTTTATTTTTTTGTACGTTATTTAATACATGTATTAGAGTTGGTCTCGCGACTCATTTTGAAGCTAGATTTTTTAAATTTTTATCTTAAATTTTGATTTTTTATTATTATATTTTGAAAATTTGAAATTAAATTTACCTGAAAAAAACATAGCTTTTAATTAAATATTCAAACCTAATTAATACGCATTTTTTGTTTTTTTGAAGAGGCAAAAATTTTATGTAAGAAAACGTCTCTTGGAGTGGACCTTCTCTTGAAATGAAAATCTAAACTCCTAATCCATAAGGGATTCGTTTTAACTTGGGGCTTGGAAGTTTTAAGAGACACTTTACTTATAAAAAAAAACTTGAATTTAAAAAATAATATATAAAAACGTGAGATTGAAAATTTTGAATTAAAATTACGTGAAACAAAACTTGGCATATAATGACTCCTCGAGTTTTATTTTTTCCAATTCAATTCACAACAAATTAATCAAATTTGTTGGTTGAGGTTTTGATAGAGAAGAAAATGAATATGCTCTGTATATTAATATCTGTGTGTTTACAATGAGATGACCTGCTCTATATATAGTAATTACAGAGAAGGAAAAAAGAGAAAAAAAAATAAAGAATATGCTTAACAAACTCTACATAAAATCCTAACAAAATGCTATCTTTATTTGCTTCTAGAAGCATCTTGCAGCTGCACGTTTTGCTGATTACTAGGATGATTTGTGGCAGCTTACATAGATGAGGTGGCTTGCATGGTTTGCTGTTGTGTGGCCTGGTTTAATATCCCCCCGCAAGATGGAGAGTGGATATCAGTGACTCCCATCTTGAGCAACAATGAGTAAAACAGAGGAGAATGCAAAGCTTTGGTGAAGAGGTCTGCTAGTTGAGAATTCGATGGTGTGTATGCTGTGGAAAGAACACTTTCTTGAATCTTATCCCGAATTAGATGGTAGTCTAATTCAATATGTTTGGTTCTTTCGTGGAAGATGGGATTAGAGGCAATATGCAAAGCTAATTTGCTATCACAGTAAAGCGTAACGGGCTGCGGATGGAGGACCTGAAGATCAGTGAGAAGATACTTGATCCACATGATCTCACATGAAGAAGAGGCCATAGAGCGGTATTCTGCTTTAGCCGAACTCCTTGATATAGTTGTTTGTTTCTTGCATTTCCAGGAGATAAAAGATTGGCCAAGGAAAACACAGTAGCCTGTTATGGAACGCCTGGTGTCGGGACATGATGCCCAATCGGAGTTGCAGTACACAGTCAAGTGGTAGGAGGATGATGATAGGTAAAATAAACCCTTTCCTGGAGACTTCTTAAGATAACGTTGCAGTTTATAAGCAACATGAAGATGTGGAACTCGCGATAAGGCCATATATTGACTGAGAAGATTAACGGAATATGACAGATCAGGTCATGTAATGGTAAGGTAAAGAAGTCTACCAACCATTCGTCTGTATTCACTAGGATCATCCAACAACTTACCTTCATCTTTGCACAATTTAATATTCGGATCCATTGGAATTGAACTTGGCTTACAACCAAGTAAACCAGCGTCATTTAAGATGTCTAATGCATATTTTCGTTAACAGATATGTATTCCAGTAGAATTTTGGGCAACCTCTAAGCCCAAAAAATATTTCAAATGACCAAGATCTTTAATCTTGAATTTGGTAGCTAAAAACTGCTTTAAATCCGAAACAACTTTGAGATCATTGGATGCCACAATAATATCATCAACGTAAATAAGTAAAGCAATAAATGAAGAACCAATGCCTTTGGTAAAAAGAGTATAGTCAGCTCGAGATTGAGTAAAACTAAATTGAAGCAATGATGAAGAAAATTTGGCATACCATTGCCGAGAAGCCTACTTGAGGCTATACAAACTTTTCTTTAACTTGCAAACTTTGTCTTGAGTTGGAAGTGAGTAACCAGGAGGCATTTGCATGTACACTTCTTCATTTAATTCCCCATGTAAAAAGGCGTTGTTTACATCAAATTGATGTAAACTCCAGCCTTTAACAGCTGTGATGGCCAATAGCGACTTGACTGTGACAAGTTTAGCAACCGGGGAGAATGTTTCATGGTAGTCAAGTCCTTCCTCTTAGGTATACCCTTTGGCAACCAAGCATGCCTTGTGTTTTTCTAGGGATCCATCCGAGTTGTATTTGAGGCGGTAAACCCATTTGGAACCAATAGCTTTCTTGCCAATAGGCAGATCAACAACATCCCAAGTGTGGTTCAATTGCAAAGTAGCAATTTCATCATCCATGGGCTTGCGCTATTCTAAGGACTTCACGGCTTGAGAATATGTGGTAGGTTCAGAGGTTTGAAGGATGGCAGTAGAAAAAAAAAAAGCATGTTTTTGAGATAATTTGCTAGTAGATAAATAAGATGAGAGAGGGTAGAGAGAAACAGTACCTTTCACCTTGAAGTTTGACTGTGAAGGAGGAGTCACAACAGCCTATTGACAAGAGTAGTCCTGCAAATAGGAAGGAGGTTTCTTTGGTCGAGTGGATCATCTAGGTGCTGAAGAAATTTCAGGAGGAGATGTTTGGGAAGTGGGTGATAGGGGGGTGGATAAATTGCCGCTGGGTAAATGGTACTGAGAAGGAAAAGAAGAAATATGAGAAGGAGGGGAAATGGGTGCAGGTGAAGGATTAAGTGATCCAAGAAAAGGAAAAGATGATATGGAAGGTGATTGGCTGCTGTGATGGTGGAAAATGGAGGGTTATTTATAGGGAAAAATGTGCTAATAGAATATGACATCTCGGGAATGAAAGGCTGAATTGGTGGCTAAATCTAGTAACTTATAACCCTTGATTCCAAAAAGATATCCAAGTAAGATGCATTGCTTGGTTTGGGAATCAAATTTGTGGCGGTTTTGTTTAATGGTTGATGCGTAACATAGACATCCAAAAGTCCGCAAGTGAGTATAAGTGAGTGTTTGTTGGAAGAGCAATTGATATGGCGTGTTGTTTTGAAGATTAGGAGGGGGTACGGTTGATAAGGTAAATGGCAGTTAACACAAGATCATTCCAAAATGAAAAGGAAATTCCAGATTGAAATTGCAGTGCTTGGCCAACATTAAGGATGTGTTGGTGTTTGCGTTCGATAACACCATTTTGTTGAGGACTGTCGACACAGCTCTTTTGGTGGATTATTCCTTATTTTGAGAAGAAGTCTGTCATTGCAAATTCAATTCCATTATCAGAGCGAACAATTTTAACTTTGGTCCGAAATTGAGTCTCAATTAGAGAACAAAAAGATTGAAGAAGAGGTCTGGTTTGAGATTTATTTTTCATTAAATACAACCAAGTGCATCTAGTGTAGTCATCGACAATAGTTAGAAAAAAATGAGAGTCATCGTATGCTTCTTGAGTGCAAGGCCCCCATATATCACAATGTATGAGATCAAATGGCTTGGATGTCCGATGTTTACTTGATTGAAATGGTAGTCTATGATGTTTAGAAAAATGACAGATATCACACGGTGTGTGCGTATTCATAACAGTAAGATTAGGCAAATATTTTTGTAACAAGGAAAGTCGTGAATTAGATAGATGACCCATTCGACAATGCCAGAGCTGCTAGTCATCGGGATGGGAAGAAACAGAGTTGGAAATTGAAAGCTGATTACATGGTAAAGCAAAAAAAATAGAAGAGAGAGCAGCAGGTGAGATTGTTATCAACTTGAGATGGTATAGGCCATTGTGCAGCTCACCCTTCCCAATCGTACTCCAAGAGAAAAGGTCCTGTAAATAACATTCATTAGTGAAGAATAGAAGGCAGCATGAAATATCTTGTGTTAATTTTCTGGCTGAAATCAGATTAAAATTGAATGTAGGAATGCATAAAATGTCATGAAGGATGAGCTTAGCACTGAGATGGATAGTGCCTTTATAAGTGACCCATGCATGATTTCCATTTGGAAATTTGACATTGAGTGACACGTGAGTGGGTGGACTGGTGTAGAGGGAGGAGCAACAGATCATGTGATCAGTTGCTCCTGTGTCGATTATCCAATGTGTGGAATGTGGTGAGGAATCTGATTGAGAAGCCGAGAAATAGAAATTCATACCAGTTATGGTTGAGGCCGAAGAACAGGTGGGTGTGGAATCAATTTGAACCTGGGTAACAGAAGGTTGTGAAGCCTTAGATTGCAGCAAAGTCAGTAGATGTTGGTATTGCTCTTTGGTGAGACCAGCTTGGGAATCCATATTGATCTGCTCTTGGTTGGAGAAACCGACTTGGTTAGCAAAGGAGTCTGGTGCTTTGCCTCGAGTAGATAGTTTATGGCTAGGTGGATAGCCATGCAATTTGGAACAACGTTCTGCTGTATGGCCAACCATGTGATAGTGGGTACACATGAGTTTTTCAAGAGTTGGATTAGCCTTAAAGCATTTCTCCAGGAATGACCAAGGATTTTACAATGGCTGCAAAAGGATTTTTCACGCCTTGGAGAACCATATGGTTTGGCGTTGTCTCGGGTAGAGAAGGAAGGGGTTTTTGCTGCTAAAGCAAGGGTGTCATGCAGAGAGGGAGGATCGGAAAGCTGCTTTCGTTTTTCTTCCTGCTGAACCAGGGCATAAACTTCACTTAGGCTTGGAATGGGTTTAATCAAAATGATTTGAGCCTTAATGTTGGTGAATGATTCATGAAGCCCCATAAGAAATTTCATGGTCCAATCACGTTACTGGTTCTCAAGGACATTTTTCATGGCACCACAAGTGCATGGTGGAATAAACTCAAAGTTGAGTAGTTCATCGAGAAGGCCTTTCAGTTTTGAGAAATACAAGCTTACAGAATCATCACCCTAGACAAGGGAATTTATGGACTGCTTGAGTTCATAAATTCGAGGACCATTATGTTGTGCAAAACGTTGTTCCAACTCAAGCCATAGGTCATTAGCGGTATCAACATACACGATGTTGTTTTTGATTTACAATGACATTGCATTTTGAAGCCAAGTTATCACCATGTCATTACATTCAAGCCATGGTTCTAACAAGGGATCTTTAGGATTTGCGGGTCCCATAAGGTACCATAAATAAAAGCCAATTTCTTTTTGATTCGTAATGAGTGACGAATGGTGCGTGCCCAGGAGTGGTAATTATCAGCGGTAAGAAGATGGGTAGTGAGCAGAGTTGCAGGTCCATCGTTTGGATTAAGAAAGTATGGGCTAGAGGGATCTTTAGGATTTGCGTTGGTTGGAGGAGGGGGAGGAGGAGGTGGGTTATTGCTGTCCGAAGCCATTACTGCTCTGATACCATGTTGGTTGAGGTTTTGATAGAGAAGAAAATGAATATGCTCTGTATATTGATATCTGTGTGTTTACAATGAGATGACCTGCTCTATATATAGTAATTACAGAGAAAAAAAAAGGGAAAAAGAATAAAGAATATGCTTAACAAACTCTACAGAAAATCCTAAGAAAATGCTATCTTTATTTGCTTTTGGAAGTGTCACGACCCGTAACCTGGCTTATGCGGATTAAAGGTTCGTGATCGGCCACCGAGGCCTATTTCAATAATCACAATTCAATAATCACGATATTTTTCTAATAACCATTTACGCAGCGGAATATTATTATTTTTTTTTTCTTTCCTGTCTTCACAAAATAAGTTACATAACCAAATCGGTCGATTCAAATACCATCATCAAAGGTCGTAGTCTCCAAGTCAAGAGTTAGCATAACATTACACAACTTAATACACAAGATCCAAAATGTCTAATCTATCTTCGGTCGAGGACCCATCAAAAGAACTTGCTTCATCCCTTAAGCACTTATCCTGCATCACCTGAAAGCAAGTTTGTCTAATCCTCACCTGAAAAATGTTAAGAGGATGGGGTGAGCTTCAACAAGCCCAATGAGTACTTCCATAACATGCCAAGGGTTTCAAAACTACTATGTAGTACAGCCTGAAATGTATATACTCAAATGGAATTAAAATACGTCATGTCAAGTACAACAGATCAGTGAATGGTCTCAAAAATCATTATCATAATCTCAGTTCAATCACATTCGTAAATCAAAATCGATAACAAAGCACAATCAAAATAATGATCCAATAAGTTGTTACTAAAGATTAGTATTATAATTCAAACAGGGTTCAAAGTCGTTTTCAATATCAATAGTCACAGTCAAATCAACATCGTAGTATAATATTGTAACTCAATCATAATTATGGTTCAAAGTCGTTTTCAATATCAATAGTCATAATCAAATCAACATTGTAGTATAATATTGTAACTCAATCATAATTATGGTTCAAAGTCGTTTTCAATATCAATAGTCATAATCAAATCAACATTGTAGTATAATATTGTAACTCTATCATAGTTACGATTCAAAGTCGTTTTCAAATTCAATAGTCATAGTTCAAAATCAGCCTCATGGTTCGGTAACATAGTTCGATAACAAATTTCATAGTCTGATAATCAAAATCATAATTCAATAGTTCTCAATTCAAGATTCAAGGTTCAATCATAGTTCACATTCGATATTCATAAAAGTTCAAATCAATAAAATTCATCTTCTATGGCCAGCAAATTAGCACCTCGCTGACTGAGATCACATTCAATAATACCACCAATATACCCCGTGGTTAGGGTTCAAATGCCAGCAAATTAGAACCTCGCTGACTGAGATCAAATTCAATAGTACCACTCGTATACCCCGTGGTTAGGGTTCGATAAAGTCACAATCTATTCGATAATGACAGATCATAGAAGATTCTATTATTCAAAGCATCAAAATCATTTTCAAAATCAATCACATCAATAACAATCTCAATCATTCAATTAAGAATATCATATTTAGCCTTTAATCAAAACAGTTCAAAGATTGGTGAGAAAAACTGTTATAGTGTCATGAGCATTTTACAAACTATCAGGAATGGCAATGTCAATAAGTCATTCAAATCGATTTCAAACAGAAGGATCTATTTTTAAATTATACAAGAGTTCGATATTTATATTTATAATAAAAATCCACCTCAACATGGTATGAAAATACTCACCTGAAGTCCCAAAAGCAATTTTCTAAAAATCCTTCCTTAACGAGGGTCCCTATAATCACTATTCAAAACCTTATTATTTTCTTGTTCAAAGTATAACATAATTTAACAGTCAATTTAGAGCCCTCTCTCTTCCAGTTTCCTCACAAGGATGTTTCCGTTAGGTTCAAAGCGTCGAAGATAATTAGTTTGGACTTTTCTAGACCTAAATTTATTTTCCTATAATTTATTTTAAGCCTAGGGGTATTTTTTGTAATTTTATATTTTTACGCGTCATATTTTTCGGTACTTCGTTTGCCAAAATGGACTCTACCGTTGAGTCCGGATTGCCCCATATAGTCAAAATGGACTACCTTTTATATTCAATTGGCCTTAAGCATCATTAGGAGTAAAATGATAATTTTACATTTCACGCGTCCTAATTTTTTGGACTTAATTTCAAAAATCGGACTCCACCGTTGAGTCCGGAATGCCCGAAAACATTGGGTTACACTATTCTTTTATTTTATTTGGACTTCGTTTGACTAATTTTTGGTTTAGGGGTGTTTTGGTAATTTTCCTAATTAAAAAGGATTTTTAAATTAATTTTTAATTATTTTCGAGGTAGTTTTATAATTATCCAAAACCTGGGGGTCAAAGCGAAATTTATTGAAAGTTTTATAATAACCCAACCGGTTCAGTCAAGTTCCAACTGAACCGGCACTGGTTGGTCCCGAACCGACCGGTTCAACTGGACCGTGACGTCATCATGACATCACAGTGATGTCAGCAGCCAATTAATTAAAACGGTACCGTTCAGTTTTATCAAGGATCCGTTTTTGAACGGATCAGGACCCGACCCGTGGCCGGACCACGACCCGACCCGACCCGTGAACAGGGTCTTCTCTTCGTTTTTCCGGCTGAGCCTCCGGTCACCACTTCCGGCGCCGGTGGCCGGAAACTAAAATTTTTAATTTTTAAACTCCACTTTTCATCGTCGGTTTTCACTGATTTTCACACCAAAACATCCCTAAAACATTTTAAAACCCTTTTTACTTCGTTTTTGGTCCCTAAAACCGAGCTACAACGCATGAAGGTTGACAAACCCCCATGGAGCCGCGACCTGCAAGTGGCCTTTTCTCCCTCATCTTGCGTCCGTTTGTTATCATTTTTGTGGATTTAAAACCCTTATGGCCCTTAGATCGCGCCCCTACCTTCCAAAACTCATTTAGTTTCAATCGGTCAAGACCCAAGTTTTGAAGCTCCGTTAATGGCAGCCATGGTGGTTATGATTTTCAAGCCCCCAAACTCGTTTATTTTGATTCTAATATGTTAGATTCATCACAATAGGGCCATGCATGCATTTTAAAAAAAAACCTAACAGTTCCAAAAAAATGAGAATTTCTAGAGAGAGAAAATGGGTGGTTTGTGTTCTATACCTTTAACAGTGGTGTTTCCCTCCTTTCTTGCTTGGATTTAGATCCTCCTTGGTTCTTCTTTAGTGACCAGTTGCATGCAATGGCAGTTCCCTCCTTCTCCTTCTTCTCCCTTCACTTTCTCTCTCTAACTCACTCTCTCTCTCTCTCTCTCTCTCTCTACTTTCTGATTTCGGATCTTGAGGTTACACATACGCAACACTGATAATTATACCACTTTATATTTTATTCTTTTCATTTTTAAAATCAATTCTTTGGATTGCATGAAAGGCCATTGGCCAATTTGGGTGGTGGGGCTCCATTTTAATGTGTTTATATACATACCTATTGTAATATATTTCACAAGGAGTGGGGCAGCCCAAGTGGCTCTTCTTTTTGGGCCAAGGTATTTGCTTCTTTTTGGGTCAAGGGTTCAAAACCCATTGGCCTCAAATTTTGGCTTCCCCCTTTTTTTTTTTTTGTTATTTTTCCTTTATTCATATATTCATCTATTTATTCGTTTATTATCGCTATTGTTTATTTACTTATTTATTATTATTATTATTTTTCGATTTAATTTCATATAACATTTTTATTACGTTTCGTAAAATTTCTAATTCCCAATTTCGTCACTAAATTTCCCGCTAATCCGGTCGGGGTGTTACAGGAAGCATCTTGCAGCTGCACGTTTTGTTGATTACTGGGATGATTCGTGGCAGCTTGCATAGATGAGGTGGCTTGCATGGTTTGCTGTTGTGTGGCCTGGTTTAATATCTAATTTTAGATTTAAAAAAAAAAAGATAAAATAATGGCTATTTTCTGTCTGGATAGGGTAAGAATATGAAAAAGACAGTTTGCAGGGAAAAATGAAAATCCCCAAGTCCCCACCTTATTTCGTTCAAAAGTGAGAAAATTTGGGGAAGATAAATAGATTATTAATTGACTATTTTACCCTTTTCCAAGAGTGGTCAATATTTAGAGGTATGATAAGGTCCCTCACTGAAAATATCACCAACAGTCTGTTGAAGATCCAAACTCACCCAAAGAAGATAGTTGAAGAATCCCCTTCTTTAAACCAATGGCGATAAAAAAAAAAAAAAAAAAACAACCATTCACTGTATCAGCCTGCAAGTACCTTGCATTCAGTACAACAAAAAATTTGATAATGCTTTAATGCAAAATATTTTTAATTCTATACACAAATGACTCCTAATATTCTGAAAATGATACATCTTCATTGCCGGGAAAATGAAAATATTAAAAGGAAGAAGAAGAAGATAGACATAGAAGGAATGAGGCACGGCCATTTTCAGGCCCCCGGTAAATTGAGTTGGGTCTTCAGCAGAAGTAAGACTACGCTAGTTGGTTCTTCAGCACACCAAGTACTGATTCCTCTGATCTGGCGTGCTTACCAAATTATATACTGCTGCAAATGTTTGGTTCTCCTTTTGTTCTTCAACTTTCGGAAGGCACATGACTCAATTTGCCTGATTCTCTCCCTGCTAACACCCATTAACTCTCCAATCTCTTGCAATGTCTTCATCCTTCCATCCGCAAGTCCAAACCTCCATCTGACGACCTGCTTCTCTCTTGGATTGAGAGTGTTCAGGACCTTCTCGAGGTCCTGCTTCATGAATTGCTTGGTCAGCAGATCTTCTGATGTTTCTGCATCAGGATCTGAAATCACTTCCTGGGAAAGAAGACATGTTAAGACATAAGCAACTGATAAATGATTGGAAGTCTGTGTGGTTGGCAAAAAATGAGACCAGATGCCACCAAAAGAGTCGTTGTAAAAGATATAGGACAAACCGAAGGTCTAAGATTCATGTTATTCCCAATCTTCTGGTCAAGGGATCGTGGAGCTTTAGGGGTTAGTAGTACAGCGGTCAGCCTTCTCATTGAAAGCCCTGTTGCCTCTGCAATTTCTTCATTATTAGGATGTCTACCATTTTCATTATACAATTGCTTTCTAGCTTCCTTCACTCTATAAGTTGCCTCAACCATGTGAAACTGTTGAACCAAAAATGCTGCAAATTAAAAACTGGAAAATATGTTGCACAAAAATACAGATTGAAGAAATCACTTGAAATGACAAAAAAAGACTTACTGGCAAGCGAATTGTCCTGGACTGATCAGAAAGAGACTTCCTAACTGCCTGTTTTATCCACCAGTGAGCATAGGTTGAGAATTTGAACCCCTTCGAAGCATCAAACTTTTCTGAACCTCTTACAAGGCCTCGACAACCTTCCTGAGGGTTAAAAGAACATAAATCAGTTACTGCAAACACCAAAACAAATCACTAAAGGACATTTTTGTTAAGGGGGCTCCTCTTTTAAGAGAGAAGCTCAATTTGGTCGGCCAAGTACAAGGGAAATATGTACCTGAACAAGATCTTGGAGATTCATCCCAGCTCCCTGATAATTTTTTGCAATTGAAATAACAAGTCGTATGTTGCTTTTAATCATTTTGTCTTTGCAAAGAATACCATAGTTTAAGCGCTTCCTCAGGGTCTTTTGATCAACTCCTGCTGCAGCAGCCCACTGTGTAAAGGTAGGTTGACCTCCACATCGCTCTGTGAGCTCCTCATGGAGTTTTTCCAATTTCAATAGGACCTGATTTATAATAGTGACAGATGAGAAAACATAAGTAAGAAAAAGACAGCGCAAAAGTGCATATTCAAACATACGTACAATAATAACAATGTCCTCTTGTTCTCATCCAATCAAAGATGAAGATGATTTCCAATAAGGATGCTTTTTGAGTTGGCTCCCTTTGCAATAAATTGTGTCCATTATATAGCTAAAGGAATGGGACATAATAGTTGCAGTCATATATATGGTAAGAACAGGTTTCTATGAACAATATAATGGCATACCAATAATTTGGTCCTTGCATGAATTACAGTTAAAAGCACCTGGCCAAAAAATTTATGTTCTGAAAACCTGCCAGTCAAATAGTTTTGTGTGTAAATGTTAGGGTCAAAATACAAAAGCCCGTCAAGTGAAACTATTACAATTTGCTTGCCTCAAAAAATGCAAAAGTTCTCATGCTGAAGATTTTACTTCCCTCTATTGAATCCAAAAGCTTTAATTGGAAGAAAATTTCATCGAAACCTTACTTGGATTTCAGCCAATATATAGATTAGAACTAAAATGGTTGGTTTCAGAACCTGATGCCTGACATCACAAGCTCAGGGCGGAGGAAGGTATTATTTTCAGGAACCTCATCGGAGACATCCAAAATGATTGACAGATTATATTATTATCAGGTAATTTTTAAAAGGTCTAGATATTCGAGGGTTCAGACACACCACATCATATTCGGCAGCTATATCAAAACCATGACATCACTATAGTCCATCCAAAAATTTATATTACAAAACTAGTGGTCCCTAAGATAGTTTATGGTTACTGCCAAAAATGGAAACTGAAACCCAAACAGAAAAACATTATGGCATTTGCTTCTAAAGAATGCCTGTCAAGTGGCCATCAATTGAGATTCTAGGTCAATATCAACTGCAAAATGAGTGAATTTGAATAACCTTTTTCCCTCAAAAGATTAGTAATGTTAATGTAAGAATCACACCTGTATTCCTTCTGACAACTGCCGTTCTTCGGTAGTTGTGAGAAGCCTGGAAGTACTGGTGGTTCCTCTCAAATAGCGCAATGGATCAGAATAGTCTATATCTTGTAAAGAAGAACGCTTTTTCCTGCTGGTAGAACCAGACTTTATAGACACAACATTGGCTGCAGCCTTTTCTGCTGCTCTTGCCCTTTTGGTTTTTCGTTCTGTTTGACGATTTGATCTCACATCTATACTATAGGACAGCTGTGCCTGGAGAAGTTTGAGTTCTTCATGTGTTGGCTCCAAATCATCAGATTCTTTGATGGGGTGTTGCATTGAATGGAACTCTCTGATCCCAGTTTCAGCTCCCAAGGATTCTCCTATTACACCAATTTGTTCTGTAGGTGTAAGCCGAGCCAGCTGAGTCCTCTCAAACTGGAAATAATTGGCTTCAGATGAGAAAAATGCAGGTTTACTATCCAATTTTGAAGAGTGGTTATCGCCAACCATCATGGCTGCATCCTTTGCAACCTTGGCAGCTGCTTTTGCAAGAGCAACTGCTTCAGCAGCAGCAGCAGCTATTACAGCCTCTTCACTTGTAATAAGAGTTTCTGTAGCCAAAGCGGCTTTGTAATTTGCCTGAAGGTCAGCATCAAAGACAATGAAGATTGCAAGCTAATTAACTCATTAATGAGTAACAAATGACTATTTCAGTAACAAGTGATTGATCCATAACAGAACCAATGATTTTTTGACCATAAAAACGGATGTTCATGAATAAACAAGATGGGAGCTGTCATTAATTGTAAGCATTTCGAAGTCAACTTATGATTTGCTTTACAAAGTATGAAGATAACTTTCCCCATTGTACAGGTAGAACTGCAGATTACAAACTTACAAAGAGTCAAAGACAACCTCAACATATTCAAACCAAAACCTTTGCAGTTAAACATAAGAAGATACTAATTCATTGTTCACAAGCCCAAATTAGAGATCCTATGCAAGTTTATCTTGCCACCCCCCCACCCCAACCCCCCCCCCCCCCCCCAAAAAAAAAAAATAAATAAAATAAAATAATAAAAGCTGAAAAAATAAATTCTCAATATGAAATTAAAAAAATTCCACCTCCCAAAAATTTAATATTTATTTGATAACTTAAATAGATGAATTCTGACCTCCATGGGTGGACCAACTGCTCCTATATATGTCCATGGTCTGCCAGTAGCTACTGAATTTGAATGAGCTTCTAAAGAAGGCAACTGCAACTTCTCCATATCAAGCACTGTTGTTGCTGCTGCTGATGTTGATGGTGATGCAGTCGATAAAATACACTGTGTCCGGAAATAAATAGGCTCTCTACTTTTTGCTGCAAATTTCCAACCAAGTATGCCGGTCAGATATATGACTTTATACGCACCCTTGGAAATCAAACCAACAAATTTAATTGATATCAACGGGGCACCCAAGAAAGGTAAAGGCCATAATTACAACAAAAAAGAAGAAGAAAGAAGACAGAGAGAGAGAGAGAGCGGCTCCAAAAATCAAAGCCTAAGTTCCTTGCAAAAAAAAACCTATAAAAGTGTCTAGATACAAAGAATACTCCTCTTCATACCAAAATTAAAACAAATGCAAAAAAAAAACTATCTTGAAAACACCAAGGAGATTTCTCAACAGCTTTTAGAATTTATTGTTCAGTGGATTCAGTTAAAATGACAATTTTACTTTAATTTTTGGTCCAATGGCTGGGCCACACAAAGGGGGTAGCCCTCCCCCTACCCATAGACCCCCCTCCCCCCCCCCCCCCCCCCAAAAAAAAAAAAAAAACCCAGATGAAGGCTGGATTCGGTCCCAGGTCTCTAGTAGAAGTGCACGACTATCCAGAGACTTTAACAACTAAGCTATCTGGCAGCTTCAAAATGAAATTTTCACGTCATTGATTCAGTTTGTGAACAAGTATGGAGAGAAAAATTAAAATGCATTTTAACAGCCTCCACTCAAGCACACTAAAAAGGGAGATGAACCAAAAAAATAAAAATCTTTCATTGGATCAATAACAATATTCCAGATCAAGATGTTATATTGAACAAAGAACATTCCACAGAGAAGCAATGGAAGAAGGGACTAGACAATCTGACATACTATCTAGACAAGGAGAACTAGTTCAGCGATGTACAAGTGCAAGATATGAAATTCTAATAGAAGCCATAGTAACGCACTTTGCCCATCAATTTTTCTAACTGAATAACATTGACTCAGTTAAACTCTTCATATGAGTGTCTTAAATGAAGTGTTTAGCCACTACATGGATTTTTAGAGTTTGCGTAATAGGCAGCCTAAACAAGACAACCAGATGTTTGTGCAAGACACCACACATTAGTATACACACAGTTTTGATCCAGTTGCTCGCTTAGGCTAGTAAGTAATATAGGCACAACTTTTGTCATTTTTTTCTTTTCCTGAGAAGTAATAAAGTGTTATATACAGGTGTTCATACATTTTGGAATTGGTTATTTTGCACCTGATATGATTTTGCTTCCTAACAAAATATTAATAAAACTCACAGGTTATATTTTATGGAGGAAGAACCAAATAGCCAGCTCAAGTGTGTATATTTTATTGAACTGAGAAGAAGTACAACCGTTGTTTGTTATTTTACCGACTTCAAAACATGACATAAACAGCAATAATGGAGATATTTCTATCTTTTCTGTTGCTATAATGAAATACGTAAAACGTTACAGGTTACACACGAACAGATTATTGTGCATCAAAAGTTCGACACAATTATTATATGAGTACATGTACCAAAAGTCATAGTTAAGTGGATATTAACAAGAAAATAATTCATTCTTTCCTTGTAAATTTGTAATTATGAATGGTTGATGAGAGTAATCAATAAGTTAAATTCCAGGCTTTTTGTTATTTAAGGACCTCCCAAAAAGCAAAAATCTCCGTTCAACTGGGCTTATTAGAACTATTTGTTTAAGGCAGGAGAGTTTTTCACTTTTTGCAAAACAAAACAACAAAAATCGAAAGATTCCTCTTTTCTTCTTTTTTCTGGTAAGTATAAGTATAAATTGCCAATGTTCTTGGCAGCCAAACGACGGGTAAAGAGAGATTCATTTCTTTCTGCAACAAAAGAAACCCCACATTTTAGGATGCCCTCATTCATAGAGCTGACAATAGCCAATAGGGTATAAATGATAATATAGCCCGAATAATACAATGGAAATAATGAAAACAAGCAGCATCTTCTAAGGCAGATAGACAAACTTCAATCACTAAATCAAAGTTTAAACAAAAAATCTTTATCAATTGATAGATTTCTTTAAACATAAAATTAATGAACATCATTTGTGTTAAAGACTTGAGAAGACTGATTGCACATTCAACTGAGAAGCCAAGTCTTTCAATATTATGAATGCATTGTCAGCGAAACCGAAATTAGTTCCGAGAACCGAACTTGCTCATTTAAATGGCTAATGATTATGATATATGTAAATGTATATGTATATTTACACACACATGTAGAGTAAAAGAGAGAGACTTACAAGATTGAGTGTTGGAGTGGTGGTGAGCTCTGAAATTGACGGAAAAGATGTCCGGCGAACACTTGAACTGAGGGAGTAGACAGGACATCTTTCTATTATTGATTTATATATATACATAAAAGTGTGTGTATATATATATATATATATATAAATCTATATATTATGAATCCATGGAGCTGACACTCTGACCGTTGATTGCACGGTCAGAATGAAATAGGAAAGAAGCTGTTTCGACACAGCATGGGTTGTCCTCGCAAAGAATTTACAGAGAGATGTGTGCTGCCCAGAAAGTGATAAAACAGATGGATAAGGGAAGAGAACTTCGGCTGAGGATGAGAGAGAGACAAGCAGGCCGTTTACCTGATTCAAATCTCATTTATATATGGCGGTTTCTTAATAAGGCCTATGTGAGCCCAACCCAAAACCAAAATATGGCTTATTGCCGGGTTGTTTGGGCCTGTACACAATCATTAGCTTCGGCCTTTTAGATAATTTTGGGTTTCACCAATATCCATTTGCAATCTTCATAAAAATTGAGGACGATATTCAATTTGGGATGTCAATTTTGACACGACATGAAAACACGAGTCGAATTCGATATGTAATTAGCGAGTTTGAGTTGATCTTATATGGGTTTGGGTCATAAACGGGTCAACCCATTTAACACGGTTAATAAACGTGTCGTGTTCGGGTTGTAATCGGATTGACCCGTTTAACACGAAATAACTTATTTAATTATTCGTGTCAAACTTGTTTAATACAAACTTGCCTAACCCATCTAACCCATTTATTATCCATATATTAAGATTAATTTTACAAATTACATCCAAACAAAAAACCCTAATGAATTTTAGATTTTAAAACCTACTCTGAGTTAAAAATGATTATTATTACTATAATGTGTTAAAAATGAATGAATTAGATTTATCTAGTAATTTTATTATGAAAACAGGTTATACAATTTAAATGGGTCGTGTTATTCGTGTTTTAACATGACCTGTTTAATAAATAGATTATACGGGTCATGTCGTGTCACCCATATATTATACAGGTCGTGTTAAGGTTTAGCAAGTTGACACAATTAATTAATCGTGTCGTGTTCGGGTCGACTCATATAATATAATATAATACTTTTACCTTAACACGACACGATACGACACGACATGATTGACACCCCTATCTTCAACCCGATCAAATCAATTCTAGCTCAATCTAAGATTAAAATCAATTGTATTAAGCTTGCATGGATTATAAAAAAATTAGACTTTGTTAAGTTACACTAATATAAATAAAAATATAAAAATACATATATATATATATATATATATATATATATATATAAACAATTGGACTCCGGGTTAGATTATATCGATTATCCAAAGTCTCAACAACTAAAGTTCCACCTAAATTGAGATTGGAGTTGGAATTTTTTTGGGTACTAGCAGGTCTCCCACAAAAACAAGGATTTCCTTGATTTGTTTGATTCTCTTTTATAGTTTTTTTTTTTTTTTTTTTATGTTTCTTTATTTTTCAAAACTTCTTTTTTCATTAAAACAAAAAAGGTAAAGTTAACAAATTTGAGACTTAATTAAAATTTTAAAAACTTTTGATGAACCTACAAATTATTTAAAAAAATCACACACTTCTATTAAATGAATTTCTATATATTTTACTGTTGAGAGTAAATAGTATAATTCAAATAAGAATTGCAATGGGACAAGATTAGGTTACGGTACCCTTTTTCCAACCCTAATCACACCTAAAGGTTTATTCAAATCTTGACCCTAACATTGTTTATATTATCCAATTCTAACAATACTCACCTTAAATGCCGAATTTTTGTTTCCTAAAATAATTTTAAAAAAACATTAGTATGTAAATTAAAAGAAAAAAAATACTAAAAAGTTCTTAAAGTAAATGTTTCAATCTAAAACATTCATGATAAATTTTATCTATTTAAAACAAAACTTTTAATATAAAAAAATTTAATTGTTAACTTTTATTTTGACACCGTTAAAAAATATCAATGATTAGACTAAAATAACTTTTAAAATATATTTTATAAAAGACTTTTACTAATATATATAAAATAACATTTTCAATCTAAACAATAATAGCAATTTTATGAAGTGAAAATTTATTTTTTAAACCTTCAAAACAAAAAAAAAATGTTATGATTTTTTTATATTAAATAATTTATTTTATGAATTATTTAGTATTTTTTTAAAAATATATCTTAAAAATTATTTTATTATAGTCAGTAATATTTTTTAACAATATTATAATAAAAGTTAACAATTGGACTTTTTCGTATTAAATTTTTTTTTATTTTTGAATCTTTTAGATAATAAAAAAATTTATCATAAGCTTTTTAGATTGAGAAATTTATTTATAGGTATTTATAGTATTTTTTCCTAAATTAAAATTTTATTATTGAAACAATTAACATAAGAAAAAATTAGTATATATATAGCAGTATGAGAAATTTTAAAATTTATTTTATATAATATATTTTATTAATAAAAAAATATATTATAATAAAAAAAATTTAATATATGAGGCCATCCTTAAAACACATTTCGAATCCAAACAAATTTTGAAAACCTATTTCGATCCGACCTAAGCCCGACCGACGCATTTATTTTAATGTGCCCCATGGACGGGCAATTTGTCATCCTACTGAAGTATATGCAGCTATGAGCTGGGCTCGGTTGACCCAACCCACTTCGAGCCCTTTTGTCCCCTCTTTCTGCCCTCCCCTTGGTCTACTTTCTCCCCCTTTCTGTCTCTCTCTGTGTCTACATTTACAGTGATATATACATATATAGTGAGATCGTTGTTCCACTTGAATACTCCTGCCTTGCAGAGTGCTTCTCTACTTAGTAATATCAGCCAGGTAGAGTTGAACAGAGAGAGCTTTCAGAATCATAGAACAAGGGGCAAATGTCTTCGACTTCTAGGGTTTTTAACGGCTGCAGGGCTCTCTTCGCCGCAGCGAAGGCTGGGACTCCCAAATCCTCTGCTGCAAAGACCACTGCAAAACCAAAGAAGCGCACCACGACGTCGTCGTCATCACCAGCACCACCAAAGCAGCCTCGACAACCAGCTCGATCGACCGGCATTCTGAAGCCGGCCCCAGTATCCCCAGCGCTCGGCAAGTTTCTCGGCGTTCCCGAGTCCTCTCGCACCGATGCTGTCAAGAAGGTCTGGGAATACATCAAAGTCCACAACCTTCAGGTTTTGTCTCCCCTTTCTATATATTATATAAGCCTTTGCGATAGATTTGGTTCTCTCCTTTGTCTTTTATTATTTTGAATTCCTAGAGTTAAACCCCAGGGTTTCGTTTCTTTTTCTGTTTTCTGTGTGCTTGTCTTAGTGAAACCCATGGGTTTCATTTGTTGTTACACGCACATGTTTTATATATTTACTCGGTTTGCCATCCCAAGAACCTCACCCCTCTTCCTGTATGTAAATAGCGCTGCAGTTCTTTTCCTTGGGATTTTGAATGACATCCTCCTCTGTGTGTATGTTTACAAATTGTTTATTTATAGCATTACGTTCTTATTTATTGAAGTTTTATGCTTGCTGTTCTGATACCACAATGGAGGATATCCCTATGCTGCTGCTTTCTCCAAGTCTCTGACTTACAGTGAGAAAGGAGCTTATTGTCGAATTTTGGGGCCCGTACCAGGCCATACCTCAAGTGTATACTTACTGCCTGTGTAATTGGAATGCGAGGGATTAATTGTTTCCACGCAATAGTTTTGCATTGTGGTGATTAGATTTAGATTGATGTTAATGCTTGAACTAGTTTTCCTGATAAATTTAACCGAGACACATATAATTCCATTGCTAAACTTCTGCAGGGCATAATTGCAGTGCAAATGTTGTCTATCCTCATCCTTTTAGGGTGGACCTTCTGCCAAGTTACTAGGGCATTTTCATCTTAGTCAGGATCTTTAAGCTCTAGCAATGGTGCCATTGCTTCTTCCTTTTCCTTTATTTTCGTAAAGAATTCATCCTATACCAATGGTTTAAAAACCGACAACAACATCAAGATTATGGTGAATATTGTTTCTTGGTTAAAAATGTTTTTAATAATTTTTCATTATGAAGTAGGTGTTGATTCCTTTATTTTTCAAAGGAAAAAAGAATAGAAATTTGGATGTTTCTTTATCAGGGCGTGGCTGTTTGTTCATATCTAATTCAAGTTAGATGAGGCAAAGGATCCGTTATTGTTAGGAGAGGGATACTGAATTTAAAATTGAACAAAGTGGGCCTAATGCAAATATGCAATAGCCTGTAGTATGGAGTGTAGTCATATTGAGTCGGTGCATACCCAAATCCACTTTCCTTCACCTTCATGTCATTCCTCACCTGAACCCTAGTGGTGGTGTCAATTCTTCTTTTTTCCTTTTTTTTTTTTTTTTGTGGATAACCAGCTTTTGATGAATTCTTAGGTGTCCTTTCTCCATCCATAACTTAAAAGAGCTATAGATTTTTGCCTAAAACATTTCTTCCAGTCTGTCCAATCTCCTATGCTCAATTATGGCATTCTGGCTGCTGGTATGATGGTATCTTCTTATATAAGGGCATTCTTCCCACTTCTATGCAATCCAATGCTTGGATTTTAGCTGTAAATGTGTGCAAATGTACATCCACCCTAACTTGGGTCGTGGTCCTACGTGATGGTATTGAAGTTATGCCTATCCAAGAAATGTAACAACTGTTACTAGTTCTTAATCCGCTCCAAGAACCATAAACCTCTACAAGTGTATCCTTATAGTGGGAAGGACTTAACCTAGAGGTTGAGCCACCTACTACAGTCAAGATGTCTGAGTGGAGTATTGAAGCTAGATTCCAGATTTGTCAAGAAGACGTATTTATCTAAAATAGAGCAAACCAATCTCTCTTAATTGTTGGAACATGAATGAGGAACCAACTGTAAGAAAAATGATCCACCCATATTTATGACTTAGAAGGAAAAGTATTTAACCATACAGATATTGTATCATAGGAAGTAATAGTTGTTATTCTATATGCTTATTTCATAGCATGCATCTATAATGTGAGGTGTGAATGTTGTATTTTTTCATATAACCAGTGGAGCTCCATCAATTTATTAAAGAAAGTTTGATCTGGTCATATTATTTTACCCCGTTATTTCATAACTTTATTCACTTGTAAAGAACCACATACTGGGCTTCAAATTATGTAGATACATCAAGCTTAACTATATTAAGTATGTTGAATGTGTGTTATGCGTAGATATATTGTTGATACATGTCAAAAGTAAGAATCAAGAAAACTGAACATAGCTTAAATATTGCACTTGTATCCCACTCTTCTAACCACCAAAAGATTTGTTATTATTTTTTCAAGTAATTCACATGCACCTGTATCCCTTCTGGGATTTGAAACCAAGATAACAGCTGGCGGTGCAAAATTAAAGCAGGAAGCGAATATATAATCTGATTTTGTCATTCATTATAAGGTTTTTCACATATATTGTATATGCCCACAGAACATATTTACTGGCAATCTGAGTAAATGCATGATGTCAAGAGCATGTATATTATCTGATTTTTCTGTTTCATGTATGGTATTTTCCCATATGTTGTAATTTTCCATGTTACATTATTTACTAGCAATCTGAGTAAATACAGGATGTACATTGGAATAGCAACAAGCTTTTATTTTAACTAGTGGAATAGCAACATGGTATTTGTCAAATAAATTTTGTACATTGAGACCGAGCAAAATAAAACATTGGCCATAGCTTGCTATTTTGCTTAGAAATTCTACAGCTGCAATTGTTTTTTTATTGTGCGCGTGTTTGTGTGGTGTTTTTTTTTTTTTTTTTGGGGGGGGGGGGGGGGGATTGTTGTAAAAGACTTGTTGATTTAATGGGGCATATTAGTTTAGTGAGGACCGTGAGGCACATTGTTGCCAGAGAAGACATTACCACTAACTTGAACTTTGATAGCTCAAATCCTCTCGGACAGCTCAGATTTCAAATCAAAGTGGAAAAAAGTGGGAAAAGGGGGGTACCACCTGTGTAGAAGTGAGAAGATAATGTAAGCATCTTACTGTATTCATTCTTGGTCATCCTATAATCAGTTCTTTGTTCCAGTATGCCTCTTACACCTATGGGTAAGCATATACATATATCCACTTTTTGGGAGGTCCCGAATTTTGATGATTACTGGATGCTCAGCTAATTGAGTAAATGAATACTTATTTGAAACATCTACTGCAAACATGGATAATTAGAGTTACTGAAGTTGGTCTCTTTTACTTGTAGGCTAACTTTCCTTCATGTCATGGTAAAGAACCTAAGTTTGGTTCAAGAAAAAGAATAGAAATAAAAGGCATTTTGAGAATAAGAAAACATTAATTTCTATCAAAAAATGTCAGCAAACATTCCCAAAGTATTTTTGGCAACTTTGAATTAGGATGAATTTCTCATACCCACTATAGAGGAGATTTTGCAGCCATGGCTGAAGAACCCTATTTGATGTAGAACAATAGGCGGCAGATCACCTAGAACAAATGGATTGCTGAAAGTTTTAAGCAAGTCACTCACAAAATATAACTTTTACAACAGAAATTCCCATATAATTTTTTATCCGGATGAGTTTTGGGTTCAACATATTTTTGGAAAGCACTTAACAAGCCTTATGATGTGGCCAATCGTTTACAATGTTGGGCTCCAAGAAAAGGCCATTTCTGTGGTCTATTCTCAGTTCTAGAAAAGGCCATTTAAGCATAGATGTACTGCATGCTTGCATACATCTATACCTACATACTTTCATGCATGTATGCATACATGCATCCATACTTGCACACAATCTGACACATACAATTTTAGGCCTTTTTTTAATTTTTTATTATCGCTTAGAACCATCTTGTTTGTTTCCTAAGGCATGCATATTTGTTGCAATTTAAATTCATTAACCCTTAGATTAGAAAGGCCCTTGTATTGTGCATAAAAGGTTGTGCTCTGTGCTTAAGCACGAGCCAGTGAGGTTACATTGATCTTTTTATGCAGTGTTAATTTGTTCAATTAAATTTTGATTACTTTAGCTGTTCACTTTGGTTCATGGATGTCACTTTCAACTTTAAATATTGCATATGCATATTGATTTTGATGCTGTTCGTTGAAGGAAACTTTATTACATCAGTAAGGTGTGGTGAGACATGGGGGTGCTTTTTTTCCTGCAGAACCCCGCAAATAAGAAGGAGATCTATTGTGATGACATGCTGAAGACAATATTTGAAGGGAAGGATAAAGTTGGGTTTCTGGAGATCGGGAGGTTGCTATCCGCCCATTTTGTGAAGACTGGCTGACTGACTTCTGATTGGGTTATCGACTCGTGGTGTTTAGTTTAGAATTGGTGTCCAGCTCTTTTTCAAGCAAGCTCTTATGAACCTTGAATCCTTTTGGATATTATCAATCTAATATTTTCTTTGGGGGTTTATAGTTGGACACCTTGTAAAAAGTGGATTTGTAGAAAAGAGAAAAAAACTCTTTCCTGTGTTGTTTGGTTTTTAGTCTCTGATTGTTGAATTCAATTTATGGCTCATGACAGAACTAGCTGATGTGATGTGTAAACAATGTTGAAAACCATGCCTTTCAGAGCCTCCTTTTATTCCCTCATGGACTGTTAATGTGTATGACAGGCTTACCTTGGAGTACGAGGAGGTGATCAAATTCATAGCTCAACATATTGTGTGCATTGAAAAATGCTCCCTTCACTCCCTACTTTTGAAGATCTTGCATGCATTTCTGCATTATATGTGATGATACATCGTAATTTGTGTGTTTTTCTTTCCCAAATATTATTGGGAAAATGGACTTCAGTTTTTGTGAAATTCAGTGTATTTGCAATCTGTGTGGAGACACTGATATATGATTGTTTTTTGGTGACTATATCCATTCTATATATTTTTAACAATTTTGACTCTTCATTAATAGAAAGGCACTTTAACCATATTATTAAGTAAAATATTAACAAATAATGAGAGTTACATATTAGTAAACTCATTATTTTACTAATACAATGGTATAAACTTATCTGTTCCTCTAAGTTGATCACCAGAGATAAAGATTGGAACGGAAGATATATAATTTAATAAGAGAAAAAATTCAAAAACCTTGAACATGTCATTAACTGTCTAACAACTTAAAATAATTTGACAGAGAGAAAAGAAAAGTAAAAGTATTCATTGTTATTTTATCTGGATATTCAGAACATAAATAAATATTTGAAAGCATTAACTATGGTATAATTAGTTTATTATTCGAATGTTTTGGTAAATTTTGTATTAAAGTGATATGCATTATGAATTTTTGACTTCTTCCTTTTTATTGATTATATTAGGTAATGTGTAAGCGATGAATTAAAAAATAAAATTTATAAAAATTCAAATCTGTTTAAAAAATAAGAACATTTTTAACTTCATTCAAGACTTTGTTTTGCAAATGAAAATGGGATTTAGAATCCGTTTGATAGGGTGTTAGATTTTAAAGAATATATTCTAAAAATTTGATTTCTGAGAAATGAATTTTGAAGAAATATAATTAATTTGTTATTCGATAAAAATAATGTAAAAGTAATTTTAATTATTAATTATTTTTTAATTTTTAATTTTGTATATATTAAATAATGTGTAAATTGTGCCTCCGGATATAAAAGTTGTAAAAATACAAACAAATTTTTAGAAATTGATTATTTTTAGCCTTTTCAATTTGAAACTGGTTTCACATTTGTTTATACACTAAAATCATAATTTGGATCGGGTAAAAATCCCAAATCCAAAACCGAACCCAGACGGACTCTTAAAAAAAATTCAAATACCCATAGTTTTGGGTTTTCTGAAAAATGTCAAATACCCAACGTTTTGGACAAAACCCTATTTTGATTACAAAACCATGTTTTCCCACTAAACCCCTGATAGTATCAAGAAAGCTCAGTGACTGAAAGGGAGAGAAACTAGGAACGCCACTCGGAACTCTCTAATTCCGGCCAACCATCTCCACCGCTCCAGTTCGTAACGAAGAGCGATTGTGCAAACGATAACTTAAATTTCTCTCTCTCTCTCTCTCTCTCTCTCTATATATATATATATATATATATATATATACACACACACACACACACATTCATACACGCAATTGGCGTGTATGGCTTCCATTTTCTACGCCGTGCCCAGGGCTCGGGAAGTTCTGTTTTCAGTATTTTCTTCTCGCATCAGATATCCCAGCCGAAACCTCAGAGCAAGAATACCTCACCGTCATTGCTGTTGCAGCAACAAATTAGTTGTTTCCGTTGCTAAACAAGGGTTACAAATCAGAAGCCCCGACCTTGTTGCTCTTGAGTACGCGGACCTCAATCTCTCCGACAAAATTTCGGAGGTAAATACTTTGACATATAATTTTCAGTGTTTATCTTCTAGGGGAAGTAGTGGGGGAAATGAGAGCAAAACATGGAATCTAATGGTGATGAATATGGGAAATTATCTAAATTGAACAACCAATAGCTTAAATTATCATAATCTCGATCATTTAACTAATTGCTTATTTTAGTTTTGGTTTAATGCTGGTAGACATCTTGTGCTTTTGTGGGTGTTGCAGGATTTGGGCCATGTTCGAATCCGGCAGCATGTCAACCCTCTCCGTGCTTCTCTCTCGGTACTCAATTTTGTCACTCGCGCTTTGCCCGGGAGACATTTCTTTTTTAAGAAACTTAACACAGTAATAAGGAGCTTTGCTCACTCAAAAGCTTCTTTTCTTTATTTTGGATAGATAGATCCCTGCAGAAATACCAGACTGGAATGAAGTATTCAAAGACCCAACGCTCCCACTCATGGTAGACATAGGGAGTGGTACAAGCTTAACTCAGTTCTTGTAATGCCCTTATGATTTGTTTGCGGTCGAATTTCTACTTATTTGCTCTTCAAGTGTTACACATTTATCAATTTTATCTACAATGATTATTTATTTATTTATATATTTTTTGTGCCAAAAAGGTTATAATCTGTGGTTAGGATGGATATAAAGGCCACACATATCAATAATTCACATCTACTGTCAAATTTGGTTCTTCCTTGGACTGATACAAGTGATGCTGTTGCAAATAAACAATTGATGTCCTGAAATTAATGGAAGAGGAGCTCAAATATATCAACAGTCATGTATCTATTTATTATGTATCACGAGACTATTGAACCATGGGAACTCTAATTCTAGAAGAGAAAGTCCTTAAAAGCAAGTTACTCTTTATGCCCTAGCTCTTCTTTAACTTATTTACTCCCTTATTAACCAGAAGTTGCTGCCATGATTGAACCCTCGAAGACTAGGCTGTTTTGGCACTTGCATATTCTTTTATTGCTCATTAGTGATGTTGAACTTACTTTGTCTTTCCTATCTTTCTAGACATGAATCCTATACATTAAATGAGCAGCAAGGCCAGCTTGGCGGTACCCCTTTCCTTTTGCCAATTCGTGTGTTGATAAAAGTCTGTTAGCAGATGATGAAGTCAAAATCAGCAATTAATTAATGACACTCAGCTTCTAGGGCTTTTGTTTAAGAATATTGCATAATGAGATTGATTGATGGCTACAAAAAGCATAAACAAAAATTAAAGTCCACCATCTTTGTGCTAGCGGAATAAACTTCCATGAAAATTCTTACGAAAATATACACTTCACTTTCATCACTTGAGAAAATGTTAGTGGACTACCATAAAGATCTTGAAAAGGTAAAAGCTTCTTTATTTGCTCTCTCCCAGTTGCAGTTTATACCTGTGTTTGCAGCTTTGACCTTCTTCAATTTATTTATTTATTGATAAGCGCTTTGACCTTCTTCATTAATAAGTCATAACTTACTATCAGTGCATTGAATGCCTTGAAACCATATAAATTGTCTAAAAAGCCATCTAAAATTGGATATGTATCCTTGTTTTTATCAGTATATGGGGTGGAATTCTGTTACTGTTTTTTTTGTGGTTGTGATCTACCTTCTTGCTATATTGATCTATTTATTTTATGTTTTTCTTATTCTTGAAAGCACTTTTGGACTTTGTATATGCTTTTAAACCATGCTATTTTTACTTCAGTTTTTACAGTGTAGGGTGTGAAAAGGGCAGAGGGGTTTTAGTGTTTAGGTTGAAACTATTGAGTTCTGTGGCATTTTGCCAATTAGATGGAATTATAGAGAGGTCATGACAGTAAAATTCCTAGATGAAATACAACAGTGAATTGATGACAATTAAATTGAAGGGACAAAGGGCAATAGTTGAAAGGAAGAGGAGAAATAAAGGAATGCTATGTTTCGGGGAAGATAAATTGAGGGGGAATCTTTCCTTCAACTACACAAAAGCAATATACTACCTTGCACACTACTTTCATGAAGTTACTTGGGACTGTTAGTGACCAAGCGGATCACTGATTGGATGTACATATGATCTATTTGCACGTGTTAGGTGTTCCATACAAGAGGTTTGCAGCAACCTGTATTGTCTGTGTACTATTTTAGAGTCTCATAAGCTTGTGTTTAGATAGCTACAACAAACAAGAGGAGCAGAAAATTTCTAGAGGACTAAATTAATGCAGAGCATAATAACAACAGAGGAGAAAATGATTTTATTCGGGATATTCTTTGTACTTGAATGATATTGCCCCTCTATAAGAGTACTTGGGTAAATTTAAAGGATTAGGATGTTTGGTACAAGGATGGTAGTCATTTCATTACGAGGTTTGTTAATTTTGCATCTTTCTAGGAATTATCCGGGCCTTGTTTAGGTTCAACCCTACTTTGAAACTTAACTTCTTGGTTTGAAGATTTCAAACACGGAGTCACCATTACATGCCTATATAGTTGTGATATATGTATTGGATATCATGAACCATGATTCAAAAATGTTGTACAGGTTTATTTCAGTATTTTGGAATACTTAATTTTGTGCATATCCTTATTTTACTATTTTCTAAAAGTGAAGCATCGAGAGTAAAGAGTAAGTTTCTAATAATAGTGAGAGTTTTTTAAAAGATAAATATACGGTGAGGGCTTCCTCTTGGTGCATCTTTCAAGGAAACTTCGGTATACGACTCGATAGTGGAAAGATTTGGTGGGTTAGAAAAGGCAATATCTTTCAAAAGGGGGGAAATAAACTCTTATTGAGAGTACCAGTTTGAGCTTGCCGACTTACTTCATGTCTATCCTTACTATTCCAGCGTAGGTCGCTAAAGGAAAAAACTCAGAGAATTTTTTTGTGGGGTGGTATGGGAGAGGAGTTTAGATATCATTTAGTGGTTTGAACTTTGGAGTAGAGAGTGTTGGCCTTCTTTGGATCCCTTTTCCTTCTAATTATGTAAAATGTTTCAAACTTTATAATTAATATATTTAGTCATTTCTTATGATTGAGTTGGTGTATAAAATTCCCAGGTAGTGGCAGGTTTCTTATGTGGCTTGCAAAAAGAAATCCCAATTCAAAGAATTATCTGGGACTGGAAATACGGCAGAAAGTATGGGAACAAATTCCTTGTATTACTATCATCTTGAACATTCTTCTGATTGAGTTAGTGTATAACTGTTTGGTCCTTAACCTAAACTTAAGAATTCCCTAAACTTAAAAGAATATATGGGGAATTGATTTTTGCATAGTGACATTTTCTTTTCCTTGTGCAGTTGGTCAAGCGTGCTGAGTTTTGGGTGAACGAACTTTCTCTTAGTAATACGTAAGGTTCCAAACTTGTTTATTTCTGGTGAAAAAAGAAAACAGCAATTTTTCGTTGGCTATTTATTGATGCATAAATTGAATGCAGACATTTCATATTTGCAAATGCCACAGTTTCTTTCAAACAACTTGTATCCACATACCCTGGACCCTTGAAGTTGGTTTCCATCCTGGTTAGTGCACTCCTCTTACTAGAACAGTCAGCCTACAAGATGCTTTTGACAATTTTTATGTGGGAAGGATCATCTCGAAGTTCTTTTTTTCCCCCAACGGATAGGCTGTGATATTATTGTTAAAAATTAGATAGTTAGTAACTAATCAAAAATAAATAAATAATTATTGACATATATTTATATGCAGTGTCCAGATCCTCATTTCAAGAAGAAGTACCATAAAAGAAGGGTTGTGCAGAAGCCCTTAGTAGACTCCATTGTAGATAGTTTAGTGCCTGGAGGACAGGTATGTGCTCAGGATGTATTAACTATGTCATAAGAAAAGGCTGAAAGGCCAAATGCATTTGAGTTAGTGATTTAGTGTATATAATTCCATGATAAATGTTTCTTTATGGAGATTGGAAAATGTACATGTAATTTTCCCTTATCTGATCAGGAGCTACATAAATTATGTGAATTGTTTTACTGTGGTTCTCTTGGATTTCATGAATTTGAAACTTTTGGGACTATAGAGAAATTGCATGGCTGGTTTCTTTTAAGGAGAACTCTCTGTTACCTGGCTGTCACTCAAGATATTAACTTGCATAAAAAGAATTAAATCCTTAATTTGTCGTAAACTTAGTATCTATTCTTCTTTGTGTATTTATCTTGTTCTCTCAGTTTATTTTATGAAGTTTATTTCATACATGATAGGGAACGTGCAGACACCAAGTGTCTTTATCATTTCATGCACAATTTGACATCTATGATCATAAAACTATCTTATATTGCCACTCTCATGCCCGGCAACGAATAAAGATCAATGTTTGTCTAATTCTAAAATGAAATAATGGCAATTGTTTGAATTGGATTATTAGACATATATTGAACAAGGGCTATTTGTAACGAGATGACTAATATGCTAAAATACATAGCTTTTTCTACCGAAACTGTAGATTCTTAAACAAATTGGAGATTCTTAGGAATTAACCAACACCTAGACATGTCAGAAAAAGGAAAAAAACTTGAGGGAAATTTCACGTAGACACCCCCACCCCACCCCACCTGAGTTTGGCCTAATGACATTTGGCCAGCCCTTGTTTGAAAAATACATATTTAGACCCTTTAGGTTTCAGTTTCATTATACCGTTGGGGCGATTCAGGGGCTGGATCTTCTGGCCAGCACTTTGGGCTGTAAAGTAGGATGCTTTCCCTCATCTTACTTAGGTCTTCCGTTGGGAGCTAGTGCGCGATCCATTAGGGTTTGGGATTCGGTGGTTGAGAGGTTTCATAGCAAGCTTTCAGGCTGGAAAGGTCAACTTCTCTCTAAAGGAGGCAGGATCACTCTTATTAAAAGCTCTTTGGTCAATTTCCCCACCTATTTCATGTCCCTCTTCCCGATTCCGAAGACAGTGAGCAAAAGATTGGAGAAGATCCAAAGGGACTTTCTTTGGGGCCATGAGGGAGATTGTATGAAAATTCATCTTGTGGCGTGGGATAAAATAAAGAAGCCCTAGTCTCTAGGGGGCTTAGGGGTGAAGGATTTGAGAATTTTTAATACAGCTCTCTTAGGAAAATGGTTATGGAAGTTTGGTGATAGTGATAAGGATCTATGGAAGGAGATCATTGTGTCTAAGTATGGGAGTGATAGTGGGGGT
Source organism: Nyssa sinensis (assembly GCA_008638375.1). Lineage (NCBI taxonomy): Eukaryota > Viridiplantae > Streptophyta > Magnoliopsida > Cornales > Nyssaceae > Nyssa > Nyssa sinensis. Next base: position 37,753,527 of record CM018052.1, read on the forward strand.
TGGTGTTCGGGCAGCATAGAGGGGCCGATGGGTTGTGGGCTATGGGGCTACATCAGAAGAGAATGGAGACCTTTTAAAGAAAGATGTAAGTTTGCCATAGGAAAGGGTGACCGGGAGAAATTTTGGGATGATGTGTGGAGTGGGGTTATGCCTCTGAAGATGAAGTTCCCAGGCTATACAGTTTGGCTACCAACAAGTCGACATGGGTTAGAGAGTACGTGGTGAGCACAAGGAATTCGCTTGTTTGGTCTCTTTCTTTTAGAAGAGATTTCTTTGATTGGGAGCTTGAGGAGGTGGGCTCATTTCTTAGTCACATCAACAATTTCCGGGCAGTGGAAAGAAGAAAAGATCAGAGGATATGGATTCCGGATAAGCCATCATTTTCTATGAGCTCTTTTTACAAGAGTTTGTTTGATTCTGAAAGCACTCCCTTTCCTCGGAAACTCACTTGGCATTCAAAAGTCCCCCCAAAGCCTCTTCTTCGCTTGGGAAGCTTCTTGGAAGGCCATTTTAACTGCGGAAAACATGATGAAGAGAGGTTTCCTGATGGCTAATAGATGCTATTTTTGTAAGAATGACGAAAAAAGAGTGGATCACGCTCTCATGCACTGTCATGTTCCCTGGAGCTGCTGGAACCTTGTTCTTTCCATGTTTGGATTCACATGGGTCATGCCAGAAACCGTCAAAGCCCTTTTGTTAGCATGGGAAGGGTGCATCCTTCCAAGAGAAACTAAGAGAATTTGGAGACTAGCCCCTACCTGCCTGTTGTGGTGCCTTTAGAAAGAAAGAAACAATCGTGTTTTTGAAGATCGAGAGCTTCTTACTCCCTATCTTAAAGACGCTTTTCTGCGTTTATTATTTTTTTGGGCCAAAGAGGCTTTTCCTATAAATGTTTTTTCTTTTGTTGACTTTTTGGGGTCTTTAAGGCCATTGTAATTCTTCTTGGGGTTTTTGCCCTTTTGCCCTTCTCGGGCTCCTTTATATACTCCTTACTTATCAAAAAAAAAAAATAAAAAAAAATTTGAGAAAAGTATCATCTCTGTTAATGATGTCTTCATCTTTACTTAGTTAGCATAGGGTTTGGAGAGGCATAGATGCAGGTTTCTCTGGTTTTGAGGGAATACAAGAGAGAGTGTTCACAAGTCGATAATGGCAAATCCAAAGAATGGGAGCATGGGGAAACAAGCTAAGATATTTTTGTAATTTCTCTCTGCAAGCAATCTGGTGGAGACAATGGGCAACATATCAACCTTGGGCATGGAAGAGCACAAATCTAGCAGGGACCGTGTCTTGCAGTTAGGATTGAAACTAGAGAATTGGTGCATGTACTCTACGGGATAATGGTAGTGCACGAATCTAAATCAGTCAATATTGGAATTTGAGCAGGGGCTTGTGCAACTGATTAGTCATCATCGGCATCATCACACACTGAAGAAGGGTTCATAGGAATGGAAGCGGTTTCTTGAGATGAATCCCCGTTGACATTTGTATCTAGATTTGAGGGTCGACCAGAAAGTGATTTCTCAAGATGAATCCCCACACAAAAGCACGATGCTTGCTCTGCATAGACATTGCCCTTTTACTAGGCAATCCCAATGGAGTTTCAAAGCTCCTATAATTTTATATTCAGCTGTTTGTTTGAGGTGAATTGAGACAGAGATCAACCAAGGAACAATTTTGATGAACAGAGAAACCCTTTTCAACCAAATAAACCCATTTGCACAAAACATTTTTATCCACTTTATCTCATGATATTCTAATCACCCAAATTCCCACTACTGCTTTCGAGCACGGTGGACACAAAGCAACCCCATGATGTTGAAGGCACATCAGGGATGAGATGGTGAAGCCCATTCCAGCCGACGATGGGAAAGAAATTGGAGAGTATTGAAAGAGAGAAGGGAGAAAAAATAAATTTTTTATAACTTTTAATTAATATAAGGGTGAATAAGACATCTCATTTGAAGTAAATGGTTGAAAGGCTCTTTCCATCATTAGTGGGTGTGACAGATTAACAAAGTGAAACCTCATGGGCTAAGTATGTATTTTTTAAACAAGGGGTGGCCGAATTTCATTATCTGAAACCTTAGTGGGTCTAAGTGATTTTTTTCAAAAATTAAAAATATTACTCTCTAGATTTACCCAAAAGGAAAAGAAAATGTTTTTTGTGACAGAGAATCAGAGACAAGAGAACCGCAATTGAACTGATATGACAAGTAACAAAAAATGGACTTCCCAAAGTACCCATTATGCCCTTTTATGGAAACGGCTCCATATAATTTTGTTAAGACGTTTGTTGAAGCATAGATGGTTCTACATTGTGCCCACATTGTGGTTCATTTGTTATTTCTGATGGATTAATTTCTTGGGTTTCTTCACTGTTTTTGATTGTATGAACCATGGGGTGTAAAATTAATTCCTTCTATTGCTCATTATATATATACAAAAGTTGGTTAATGGGAATAGTTTTGAGGGAGAATATGCTCATGCTTTAGTTGGATTTGACTGTTGGTGTAAGCTTTACCAGTAAACATTAGGCTTGTTGTATTTGATAATTACATGTCCTTTCTTTACAAAGATTTTTTGTTGTTGCCCACATTAGTTTACAATGCATCAGAAATTGCATGGTTAAGTGGCTAATCGTGTTTCATAGAGCATTTGAATATGCAAATCAGTTGTCCAGTATGGAGCCTGGAAGAAAAAGAACAATCTCCAGACATGACGGTGTAGAATCAGTACTAGCCACAAGGATTTCATGAACTGATGCTTTTTAATTTATTAACTTTTGAGTCCTTGTTTAATTTTTCTTTCTTTTATTTTTTTTATATTTTTTTTGTCGGGGTTATTTTGTTTTCTTTTCTTTTCCAGAAATAGCCATATTCAAGTCACGGATTTTACACTAGATGAATATTCAAAATACAGTGTAGTCATTTGTTCCCCTTGGGGCAGTTAAATGCACCTTAGATGGTTAACTAATTCTTCTTGGAAGGCTTCTCAGTTCTCATTGCATAGTAGTGGGCAGTATACTTGAATTCTCATATTTCTCGATATTGCTGTCTGCCATCACGTTCAATTGTGATTTGTGAACCTGCTAGCCAATGAGGAAGCTGTACACAGGGTTTTCATTATGTCGGGATTGATCATCTTCATCCTGTTCTCCAAAATATGTTTTAACATCTTGGAGCATGAAGGTTGGGATACTGTGGTGATTTTTATTTTTATTTTTTATATTTCTGTAATTCGCAAAAACCTTTTTGCCTACTTAGAAGTCCTACTAAGGACCCTCCATCCATCCACCCCCAAACGGAAAGGGAAATATGATTTTCTTCAGCCATATAGCTTTTGTAACTTCTTCCTGGTGATGATATTTGCGAAATTTTGTTCTCTGGTGTGCAAACTTTTATGTATATTAATGCATGGCTAGCCGTATTATTACGGTTGAACAGGTGTTTATACAATCCGATGTGCTTGAAGTGGCACTTGACATGCGGGATCGATTTGATGCTGCATCGGATGAGCTTCTACACATTGACAACATCAATCCCAGTGTGCTTTGTGACTATGAGGGATGGTTGTCAAGTAATCCAATGGGGATAAGGACCGAAAGAGAGATCCATGCAGAATTCGAAGGCGCAAAAATTTACAGAAGGTTATACCAAAAAGGGATATAGTTTTTATGCAATTATAGTGGTTGATGATTTGGAACAAGAGTATAGTTTGCTTGTTTACCCAATATTGTCCTCTTTTTGAGATTAGAGCACTGTAGAACTCCTGGTGGTTGAGCCTGGGTTCTTCAGGAGTAAGTGGACTGCATCCTAATTGAGCTCTGAGACGTGCAGTAGTGGAATTTTCTTCTTGCTAGATACTTGTGTAAATGGATACATGTGAACTCTACAAAAAATGAGTTTGATTGTGATCTGAAATATTTCTTTTGAGTTCTCTCTTTCTTTCTCTCTCTCTCTCTCACACACACACACACACTACCAAAAACTATTAGACATGCAGTAGTGGATTTTTCTTTTTACTGCATACTAGTGTGTATGGATACAGGTCAACACTACAAAGAAACAAGTTTGATTGTGATCTCTCTCTCTCACACACACACGCTACCCAAAAACTTTTTATGATTTAAAAGAAGAAATATAAGAAAAAAAAATTAGGAAAGAGATTGAAGATGACGGAGGAGAAAATGTTAGAAGTGTATTAAATGCGTTGACGGGTGTGAGGAGCCACACCACTCAGTGTTGAAGTTGGCATCATGTTCTCCATAAAAGTAGCATCCCACTTGCAATGCCTCTGTTCCATCTTTCTCATGAAGGAAGCTTCCTAAAAGAACAAGCATCAAGAAACAACAATAATAAGTAATTCCCTACCATCAAAAGGAAGAATAAATTCTTGGACCTTTGTGGGTGTCTAAGGGGTGGAAACTGCCTTGCTCACAAGGGCGGGTTTTGGTGTAAGATAAAGTTGTTCTATTGTAGCTTGAAAATTAAGGTTTGAGTTGCAAAAATAATTTTTTTGTTTGTAAGAGTAAGATTGCGTATATTTAATTCTTCCTCAAGCTTTAAGATGTCAGTATAATTTCAAAATTTTCTTTAACTTAAACAATGAAATAGATTGTAGAATAAGAAATTGAAAGATTTCACACAAGTTCTTTGTCTGGAAATTTCCTGAAAAGCTAACCATAAATTCCTGTCTCTGTCATAGCAATAGGGTTGTTATAGTCATTACCAAACTTGTTGAAGGCATGTGTCCTGTTTTATATTATAACAATTAGATTATATTATGGTAAATTACACTCACCTCTTGAGGTTTATGTTATTTCTGAAGTTTGTGATAGTTACATTAATTCTTTCTAAAATTTTTGAAATTACACTGACATTCCTTACTTTACAAAATAATATATAGATCTTATTTCTGTCATTTTTTTTTTCGAAATGATGACACTTATCTATTTTATTTATTTATTTTTGCATTTTTCAATTTTGACCAATTTATTCTAACTTTTTTTAAAAACATTTTTAATTTTTTTATTTAAAAATAAATTTAAGATTTTTATAAATATTTATTTGACAAATGAAAAAAATTTGGTCAATATTTAAAAAATTGAAAAAAAAATTGAAATGAGTAATTTTTTCATTTTGAAGAAAAAAATTGACTGGAGTGAGGTATTTGTATATTATTTTATAAAACATGGGAGGTCAATGTAATTTCAAAAATCGCAGGAGAGGTCAGTATAATTGTCATAAACCTCAAAGGAGGTTAGTATAATTTATCCTTATATTATTTATTTTATATGTTAGATTTTGATATACATGACTATAAATTTTTGGAAAAAATAGTAAAAATTCCCTAAAATAATCATTTTAATTTAAAAAGTTCATGATATATATTTTTCTATCTAAAAGATCCAAAAAAAGAAACTTTTAATACAAAAAAAGTCCAATTATTAATTTTCATCTTAACACCGTTAGAAAATATTATTAATTAGACCAAAATAATCTTTAAGATATATTTTAAAAAATACTAAATAACAGATAAAACAAATTCTTCAATTAAAAAAAACATAACATTTCTTATTTATCTAAAATGCCTAAAATATAATATTTTAATTTATAAAATGTTATAAATTTTTTGAATTGAAAATTTTATTTTATATATTTTTTTAGTTTTTTTTTTTTTAAAATGTATCGTAAAAATCATTTTAGTATAATCAATAATATTTTTTAATAGTGTTAAGACAAAAATTAACAATTAGACTTATTTGTATTAAAAGTTTTTTTTTGGACTTTTGAGATAGAAAAAATGAATTATGAATTTTTTGGATTGAAAAAATTATTTTAGGGACTTTTTAATATTTTTTCTAATTTTTTTTTATACTTTACCATTAGTATTTTTTTTTTCTTACATTGGTGAGAAAGTTAGTGGCAATTTAATAACACCAATCGTATAATTGGATAGCTTTTTTTTTTTTATTAAAAAAAAACAAGAAATTGGATAATATTTTTTAAAAAATATGTTATTGTTAACTATGAGCTTTGACTTTTTAATCACAGCCTATTATTTGGATGTCATGCAAACAATAATCTATTGTGCTAAGCTAATTTTTTTTTTTATTTGCTTAGGGTTAGTTGTGTTAAGCTTTGACAAATTTAAAAGTTATTTATTATATTTTATTTTAACTGAAATTTAAATTAATTATTAATATTTAATACACCAGGAACCTTAAAAATAAAAATAAAAATAAAAATAAAAAGATAAAAAACTATTCCCTAATTCTAATTTCAGTGAGTTTTTAATGTTGTTATCTCCTTCAATAAATTTGCTACATCCCCCTAAAATATCGTACCTAACCCATTATATCTGTGACGTACACCCATTCTTTTGTTAATATATATATATATATATATATATAGAGAGAGAGAGAGAGAGAGGGAGAGCGAGAGGGAGAGGGAGAGGGAGAGAGGGGGCATCGACTGATGCAAGTACTGACCCGAGAAGGAACGGAATTAAATTCATATTAATTATACGATAATATAATTTTTTACGATAATATATAATTTACAGATTTTTTTTAATTAACTTTTTTTTAAATAATAAAACTATTTCTTTCCTTTTTTTAAAATTTTTAAAATTTTTACTATTTTTTATTTTTTAAATAAATATTAATAAAAATTTAAAATTTATTTGTAAAGAAAATAAAAATAAATTATTTATCTTAAATTTATTTTTAAATAAAATAATAATAAAATGTTTTAAAAAATTGATCAAAATTAAAATATATAAAAATAAATAAATAAAAGAGACAACTTTATTATTTAAAAAAAAAATTGATTAAAAAAAATATCTATTTATCATCTAATAAAATACGAAAGATTAAGTATAATTTTAAAATTTTTAGAAAAAAAATTAATATAATTATAAAAAATTTTACTAAAAATTAGTGTAATTTATTTATTTAAAAACAAATACTTATATATATATATATATATTACTTTTAATATTTGGACCGCCATTTGAGCTCCACTTTGTTCACGTATATTTCAAAAATTAAAAATTTTATGATCAGAAGTGGGCTTTTTGGAAAGCAGGTATATGCGAAGGAGTGCCAATCCCAATATATTTTATGTAAAATTTGAGTCGCTTTTTCATCTGCATAATTTTTATTGTCAGCCCTTTAACTTTCCGTTTCCCGATTACATCTGCAGCTATGATATCTTGTGATCTGCAGAAGAACCTTTCTTAAAGCTGTTCATTCCAAACCAGCAAAGCATCATTCAGACAGCCAATTGCGGTGACCTTCCTCCCTCTGTGTGTGTGTCTAATTATATACATATGCATAATCTCTGTCGCTACATATGTTTAATTTATTTGATTTTAGTGTAGACCTGAGCTTTTGTGATGGTAAAGTGATTGAATGATCCTTCTGTCTTTTCTTTTCTGGTGGAATTGAGTTCCCTGTTGTTAATTGTTTGTTCTTTTTAACTGCTTTGTTTCATAGCAATCATGTTAATATTGAGATTCATCCATCCTTCTTGTGTGTATTTTTTTTTATATATGCATATAGACATATACTTATATACGTGGTGGTGTATATTTATGTATGTAATACATATGTATATATGGATAATGGATTGGTACTGCTAAATCGACCCTACTTTTTGCTTGTGCACAGCTTGGTAATGTAAAAGCGTTTTTTTCTTCAGAATTAGCCGAATAAGTGAAAATTGGGGTCGATTTCTCCCTACACACTTGTAATATGTTATACATGTTAAGATGTAATATATGGGCACGGAATACGGCTCTCTCTCTCTCTCTCTCTCTCTCTCTCTCTCTTCACATGTGTGCATCAGTGGATTCAGTGCATGCATATTTGTTGGTTTCTGGGGAGGAAGAGGAGGGGCTAGTGGGTCTGGATTTGTGGATTATTGGGATTTACTTAAATGTGCATGTTTAAGTTGTTTTCATTTTTCTAATTAACTGTAATTTTTCATAATGAAAAGATCTATTGAGAACAGTTCCTTGATAATGTCGTTATCTGGAATTTTTTCTTCTGAAAATTGGTTCTGAAAACTGCGCAGCCAAGCATGTCTTTGCTATAGTTTGAATTTACAATTTAGATTCTCTTTTGTCTAACTTGTGCACAATGTCATTCATAACATGTGGTTTCCACTTCCTTGTTAATTATCTTCTCACACACATACACACAAACAAGGTATTTATTAATGTGTGTGTGTGTGTGTGTTGGGGGCTCTTTAATTTTATGCACCAACTAAAATTGTCTATCATCATTTATAGAAAATTGTTATAGTATTTTTCTATGCCATGCAAGTAGAAGTGATGCATCCACTAAAAAACATGAACGAACGCATCAATTAAGAAGACATATGGTGGGCTTCTTGGGTGAGTTGATCTGCTATTAGGCCTCCTTGCTTTTCCCAGAGTTTTATCCTATGTTTTGTCTTTAATATATCTTGGTTAACTACTTGTGGAATTTAAAAATAATAATTACATGCTTAAGAAGTTGGAATTAGTTTTAAAGTTGTAAAGATTGTTAATATTTGGAAGGAATTATCTGTTGCCAGTGAACATGTGTGGAGCTTTGGGTACGGTATTTGGTAACATATAGTTCCTTTATGATCACTCCTGATAATTTTCTTTATCTTTTGCCCCCATATAAAAGCAAAGCTTTTTTTTTTCTGAAAAAGATAAGAAATAGCTGAAAATGTGGTAATATCTTTAATGGAAAAGGCAATCACTGGGTACTGGAGCATTAAGCCAAATGTATACGCAGCTCAGGAAGCATTAGATTGAACATTATTATTTTTTGATCAGTGCATTAGATTGAACATTATGGTCCGTTATCATACTATTTTAGCTCTGTATTCTTTCTTAAACTATCTTATGCCAGTCCTGAAGTGCCCCCTCTTTTTCAGTTTCTGTAGCATCCCTTTGCAAGTTTGGAAAAATATGGAAGGTGGAAATCACAATCACGATAACGAGTCTAGGGACAAAGGGTTGTTCTCTCGTCTTGCTGGTTATGCTGCTGGACACTATCCTCCGCCCCCTGGGGCATATCCGCCCCAGGGATATCCCCCGCAAGGTTACCCCCCGGCTGTATATCCTCCTTCAGGTGGATACCCACCATCTGGATATCCTCCTCCTGGTAGCTATCCATCATCTGGATACCCTCCTCCTGGTGGCTATCCACCATCAGGATACCCTCCTCCGGGTGGATATTCACCATCAGGATATCCTCCCCCAGGTGGATATCCAGCAGCTGGTTATCCTGGTCCATCAGCTCCATATCATTCAGGTATGCTTGATGATTTTTCTTTTTCTTTTTCTTTTTTGTTGTTATGTTGCCATCATTTGACAATGTTTTCTATCACTGGAGTATGTTTTTCTTTTATTTCATTGCTTTGCTTGTGAACTGCCTAACAAGCCATTATTTCTTTCTGTTGTGATATGAAATTCTTTTGTTAAAATATATTTTTCATCTGATTGTCACTTCTTTGATTGTGAAGGACCTTAAGGGCCTATCTTGCTTTTGTGGTGATATTTTTCCACTTAAATGACAATAATGATGAAAAATCACAAACCATTTTTGGGGAATGCAAACCTAAAAATGGCCCAGAATAGGTCAACTGAGAGTAACCTACTCAAGAGAGCCTCCCAACACAGATGTGTCTTTGAACCCTGAAAATGAAAACCATAGTAGGAAGAACAACCCACTAGTTGTGTCCTGCGAGGAGGCTCTTGATGCAACTCTGCAAGTAGAATTGATTTTTTTTAGGATGACTGTTGACACTGTTGTGGAATACTTGTATAACCCCCAAAAGAGGATAAAAATGTAAGTTCCAAGCACCAAAGACAAAAGTTTGATGGTTCACAAGCAATCATCGAATCCTTTTATCTTGTAAATTTTTTTTCTCTTTGCCTTCAGTTTTACACCGACGTGTATGCGTTATAGTTCCTTTGTTGAATTAAATCTCTTCAAGGTTCTGTTGACCCCCTCAAACATCAGTAGACTTGGTCAGAACATATTATGTCATGCTCTTTCGTTTTGTTAATAGTTATAGTTGGTGATTCCTATCGTTAATAATTTCTACAGGGCATGGATCTGGTATGGGAGCACTGCTAGCAGGGGGTGCTGCTGCTGCGGCTGCTGCTTATGGGGCTCACCAGTTGTCACACGGTGGCCAGCATTTTGCACATGGGGGCCTCTCTGGCCTTCACCATGGGAAGTTTAAGCATGGGAAGTTTGGCAAGCATGGAAGGTTCGGAAAGCATGGAGGAAAGTTCATGAAGTTCAAGAAATGGAAGTGATTCCGGTGTGCTGCTTTTATCTTACCTTACTAGCATTGGGTTTCGGCTATTACCTGTTTAGGTTCTCAGTGATTTCTTTCTTTTCGTGATGAGTCATAATGCAATTTGACTTGTGTTTTTGTGTATATATGAGTGAATTAGTCTCCAGTGTGCTGCTTTTATCTTACCTCACTAGCATTGGGTTTCTGCTATTACCTGTTTAGGTTCTCAGCGATTTCTTTCTTTTCGTGATGAGTCATAATGCAATTTGGCTTGTGTTTTTGTGTATATGTGAGTGAATTAGTCTACTGGGGAGGATAACACGAACCCTGCAAGCATTTCCACCAATATGATTGGGAATAATTCCCATCCAAACAGTAGAAATTGGGAATTTGTTGGGAAGAAGAGGGATTAACAATGCAGTCCTCAGCTCAATGATTTTGGCAGCATGAACATATAAACTATATATATCTTAGTCCCTGTTTTTATCCTTAAGATTGCTTTTATTTGACACAAGTAAAATTAAAGATAGATTAATATAATTTGACACAAGTATTTGACAAACGGAAATAGGGGGGAAAAGTATATCTTTATCCATTTAAATAATGTAATATATTTGTTGATGGAGAGTGGACTTGAGAGAAAGAGAGAGAGAGATCATTACAAAAGATAGATTAATATAATTTAATTAACATTTTTAAGTATCTAAATGTCTTTGTCATCCCTATAACCAAAACACAATATAAAACTACAATAAAAGAGCATATATATATGTATATATCCAGCTATCATGATATCTGTATTTTAATGGCGAAACTGCCTCTTCTTTGCAACCTCCCCGCCTGAGGTTTTTGAAACTGCGTGACTATTTTTTTATTGACATTGCTTACCCATTTGACAACACGCTACAGGTACTTCTCAAATTTAATTTGAAGTGTCATAGAATTGATCTCATTTCTTTTAGAGACTTTGTCAAAACTTTCAGTTGGATGTTTACGATTTGATTTTTATAAGAGGAAAAGAGTTTCAAGTTACATGGCTCAGCACTGAGACTGTTTTGTGCAAAACAAGTGCAAATTCTTATTCAGTAATATTTGGAGTTGCTACAGAGTATTTTGGTCTGAACTGTTTTAGGCGCGGAGTTCCTCTCCCGTTCTCATCCCGTTAAAAGGGAGTCTTTCTATGTCTCCGCCCTGCCTCGCTCCACTTAGTTATATTTTCCATCTTTGTCCCATTTCTCCAAATCGTACCACACCCCACCCTGTCCGATTTAAAAATTAAAACTAATAAAATAATATAATTACAAATATAAATCTATCTATACATTTATATACAAATTATATATATATATAGACACATATCTGATTTAAAAACATGGGAATATTTAAGAAAATATTAAAAAATATTTATATAATTTAAATATGTATTCAGGACGAGGTAGAATACCCAAACCCATGTTAGGTTCTAATATCTTCTTTTATCGTCGTTGCACATTATTTATTTTCTTCCTAAACCTATCTCATTAGAGGCGACGAGGTAGGAACGAAGTGGAATAAGATAAAACAGGACATTTTGTCATCCCTAGATAAGGTGAATAAGCCTATTCACTCTCACGTGGGGCACATGTACATGTCATATATTTCATACCAGCTAAGTAGTCATGTTGATAATCTGCTAATTGTAGCATCCCATCCCACCTCACTAGTTATTCACCCGTTCCCATCCTTGTCTCATTTCTCAAAACCTTACCACACCCTGTCTTGTCCCATCTAAAAATTAAAATTAATAAAATAATATAATTACACATGTAAATCTATATATATGTTTATATACAAATTACATACTCATATTTAGATTTATATATGTAGGGATATTTAAAGAAATATAAAAAATATTGAAAAGTACTTATTTAATTTAAATATATATATTCAGGGGGTAGAATACCGAAACCCCATGTTAGATTTTAATATTTTCTTTGATCATAGTTACACATCATTTATTCTCTTCATGATCCTCTCTAAGTGTCAAACATGACATGACATGACATTTTATCATTCCTAAACAAGGTTAATCAGAGTATTCATTCTCACTTGGGGCTCAGTACTTATGTAATAGTGCAGTGTGTGTGTGTGTGTGTGTATATATATATATATATATATATATTCCAGGACCATCTACTTCTGCTAATTCTATGTTGTAGCTCTCTCTCTCTCTCTCTCTGCATTTTCTTCTGGTAAAGGTGTGTAGTTTACATTGATACACATCATAATTGTTATGTTTGGCTCTTGAATCAGCTTGTCATTTTCTACTTTAGGTGGTATCCCCATTTTGAAGCTACTGTTTTATCATGTGATAGTGTCTCCTCAAAGCTTAAAGCAAGCTTTGATTGGATGCAAGAAGCCTACTGAATGAGGAACATTGGTCAAATTCCTATCTTTAAAACTGGTAGTTCATTAAATTTATTTTACATTTAGCCTTTTTTCTTTGTTGTTTTTAATGTGGTTGTTGGAACATTGGTCAGTGACCACTTTAATTTAGTTGTTTCAGAGTAATGAAATTGAGTTATATAAGCAAGGTGGGATTGTGCACTTTGATATCTTGGCCCCACATCTTATTGAATAACTGGTAGAAAACATCTATGACATTCAAAAAGGAGGCCTTAATACAGCTTCTCAAGTGCATATTTACTTTTATGTTTACTTTTGCTTATTTTTGGAGAAAATTTTAGTGATAATTTTGGAGTGAAAAATAAGAAAAATTATGGGTAAAGATTGGATTGAGCCAAAATTTTGAAGTGGGCTAAAATTTTACGTGTATTTTTTTTTTTAGAGTTTGGGAGGCTATAGCCTGGCCGAGCCTACTAGTGGTTCCTCCCTTGATTAAAGGCTATCACAAGCATGGCAACGCTCTCCGGCAGGTGTCTTTACCACATCATTGTCCTGTTTAAAAAAATTCTTCCTATTGTTGTTTCACCTCGTTAGTTATGTTTCTCATCTCCGTCCTTTTAAACTCCCGTCTCTCTCCCACCTCGTCTGCTAAGTATATTTATATGTGGGGTTATTTAAGATAATATGAAAATATTGAAAGTTATTTATATAATTTAAATATAAAATTAAGACAAGGTGAACACGAATACTTAAATTCATCATTATCTTGAATTCATGTCAAGTTGTTCTATTATTTTTATTTTCTCCCTAATTCATACTAATAGAAATAGAACAGGAAAGAGCCGGGATGAGACAGGACAGGACAGAGACTCAATGACATGGGATATTTTGCCATCCATAACCATAACTATCCAAAACAGTTACCTTATCAAGAACTAAAACTATGGAAAAAATGTCTGATATGCATTGGAGAAACAGTTGGGTAAAGGCAAAATAATATTTTTTAGAGAAACTTTGAAAACAAATCACAATGAAACTGTACATATACAATTGCCTTTATTTGATTTTGACAATTATGACAAGTCGCCATTTTTTAGTTGCATTTGAACATGGTGAGGACCACCGGACAAGTTTGAATGGGTAAAAGCTATGTCTCCAAACACAGGATAATTTGGATAAGTTGTTTTGGGATTTTCCATTGCCACTCAATGCATCTAAATGGGCTTTTCCACCTTTACTGATGGCCCCATACAAGGTGATACATACATATATATATATATATATATACTTTTCGCCCTAAATTATCCCTAATCAGCTCTGCAGGAATTAGCAGCTCCCACATTTTTACTAAAAAAAGAAGCTAGAAGATTAAATATGGGCTGCAATTTTAATAATGGATAACTCCGGATGTACTGTGCTTAGTCTAATATCATTACACAATCAATTACTCAAAAAAATATATCATTGTGCATAGAGATGATAATTAGTCTGCTCTATTAAAAATTTGATATATTCTGTCTTTAATGAGACAAGTTTGGAGAAAATTATGTTTATTTCATTAGGATTTGAAATAAAGACATCATGTCTTGTCGTAAAATAATAAAGAAACTTTGTGTTACATAATTAATGTTTATAAAGATATTTTTTAGTCACTCATTAAAAGTTGATACTAAACTTATACATTCGAAAAAAAATAATGTAATTATAATTTTTTATTTTATTTTAATACATATAATGTTTTATGTGAAATATGTTCATTATAATTAATTTAATAAAATAAATAAATAAATAGAGACTTAGACGGAAAGCGGCCTCCACTTATCACATGTTTAAATGAGTTTGAAGAGCATTTTATTATTGAAAGATAGCGTTGAAAAAAGGATCCTTGTCTTAAACTTATCTCATTGTCATTTCTAATTTGCACAATCGGTTTATAAGTTTAAAAAAAAAAAAGAGTTGTGTTATATAACTTTATAACTTAGAATCAACATAAATTTTTTTTTTTTTTTTTTATAAACATGAATCTTGATAATGGATTTGTTTGGTTCTCAGGGAATGTTTTTCCCCCTTAGAAATCCATTCACAAAAAAAAAAAACAACTTGTTGCAGAGTGGCAGTGAGCACTCAGAGATTCTCCCCACTTGCATGCTTCCAAGCTAAGGAAAGGAAGGCATTTGAATTTCCTTCCAAGTTTGTCACTGAATGGCATATGGGTTTGTTGGGGGGTGTTAACTGCTGTTTTTGGCATGTAGTTCCAAGTGTCTGATGTGATGTTTGGCAGCAGAGTCGGAGTGGTTTAAAATGGGTCCTACTTGCGCCCCTCCTGCACATGCAACTGAGTTGTCCGTATCCTTTGGTTGCTGCCACCATTTTGACCTCTTTGGATTTGGTTCCAACTTCCCAACTTATGACTCCTTGGAGTTATGAATTCCCTTTGAATTTGAATTTGTATTTATATGTTTTTTATATTCTTAGGGCGTGCCAATAGTCTCCTCCAATGAAATAGAATAATATTTTAATGTTTACATTTTTATATTTCAATGATATTTCTTATTATAAAATCTATCGATAAGTCTTATTCTATGTGAGAAGATAGACATTGAATAAACACATAAACATGAGTATTAAAACTTTATTGATTGAAATATAAGTATTTCGTTTATCATGATCACAATTTATCACGTATTAACCGACGTTAGTTTGAGCATAAAACGTGACCTAGATGTTACGTCATCGATCAGATTCTCTATATGTAGTCCAACTTAAGGTCGACATGTGTTACCATACTTTTGTTGATGAACTCTCAATTACTCACACATGCAAAGTAATTCAAGAGCGAGGTCCCACCTGCTGGTTGATTCATTAATGCGCGTCTAACTTGGTCGAGTTACTCTTAACTCCTAGACATAATACAATGATGCCAAATTTGATTGAGCCAACGATTGATTAAATATGACATAGTTTTTCTAAATTCGTTTGAAATTAATTTACAAGATAAACAAGTTAAGTTTGAATATATTTTGAAGTTAATTAATTTATTGAGTTCGGTTCAACAAGTAAATAAGTAGTTTAATATTAAATAAAAAAATACGTTTCTCGAGTTCAACTTGCAATTAACTCAAATAAAGGCTCGTTCAAGAAATAAACAGGTCAAATTTAAACACAATTTAAAACTATTTATTTCAATAAATCAAATTTAAACAATTCAGTACTCAACTTATTTACAGTCTTACAAATTAATCCCTAACTCGAATGAAAACGATATTTAATCACAAGTCTTTAGAATGCTCATTAATTCCTAACTCAAAGGAAGACAATATTTAATCATAAGTTTTTATAATGCCCATTAATATTATTAGTAATTGATTTATAAAAATAAAAAATAATTAATTATCAAATCAATAATTGAAAAAAAAAAGAGAAGAATCGTTTTCTATTGTGGGCCACATGGAAACTACAATAAGCCAACCAAATAATATAAAAGTGCCTCTAAAAAAGGTAATGTCGTTGATTTAGGAAAATGATATGTCCAAGGAACTCTATCATGAAAAATATGTTGTTTATTGCTAACGACCAATGAAATTTGTGATGGTCACTAAGTTATGTTTTCACCTCCAAGATGGTCCCCTTGAACCATTAATATGATCCAAAAAATTGATTTGGAATCACTTGACCATTTCTTTGCTTTTTCTTTCATTTTCTTCTCAATCAAATAATAAAAAATAAAAACTATTTTTAGTTATAATTATAAAGATAAATTATACTGACTTTTATAAAATTTATGACAATTACATTGACATTCTCTGAGATTTTTAAAATTACATTGACCTCTCATACTTTATATAATAATATACAAATATCTCATTCCTATCATTTTTTTTAAATGATAAAATTATCATTTTCGTATATATATATATATATATATTTTCAATTTATTAAATTTGGCCAATTGTTTTTCATTTTTTAAATAAATATTGATAAAAATATTTAATTTATTTTTATATCAAATAAAAATAAGTTATTTATCTTAAATTTGTTTTTAAATAAAAAAAATCTTTAAAAAAGTTAGTCAAAATTGAAAAATGTAAAATAAATAAATAAAGAGGACAATTTCGTCATTTTAAAAATAAAAATTGACAAGAAGGAAGTATCTATTTATTTTCAGGTAAAACAAAAAAAGTCAGTATAATTTCAAAAATCTCAAAAATAAATTGGTGTAATTGTCATAAAACTGAGGAAAGATCAGTATAATTTATCCTAATTATAAAATAGTGATTGAGAATTATTTTGATGTGCAAAGTAAAATCGCATACATTTGAATTCGTAATAGTAACAAGAGTCTTGTGCATTAAAATTGTTATTTACAATACTATTTTTTAATAAAATACAGAAAATATGAAGTATATATATATATATATGTATATAATTGTATATATCTACCGCCGCCAGACTTAGACTTCATTGGATCAATTGGCATCTCACAGACGCACAGTTTCCGACTTTCTTTTGCTGTGTTTTTTTTCTTTTTTAACAAAGACAAGAAAGTGTGGACTTGCTTTTGCCCTTTCTTTGAAAAAAAATCAACCTCTTTTGTCCTCATATCACAGGACAAATCCATTCTCTATGGTGAACTATTAAAAACACACGTATCAATTTTGTAAATTATTTTAAAATAATATTTAATTTTAAATTATAGAAAAAATTCTTTTACCCCCAATATATATATATATATAGCACATTAAAATTGTGATACGTATATAAATAGAATTTTTTTTTCTTGATTTGAATTTTTTTTTAAATGAGTTTGGTACAGTAACGTGATAATGCGTTATTTTAATAATATTATGATATATGTGTAATAGGATTTTTTTTAATAGGACATAATATATATGATAGAGTGCAATTAAAATGTCACATTATTACATAATACGCCGGACTAGAATTTCTCTTGATTTGGAGTCAACTGTTTCTTTTTTTTTAAGGGTAAATTACACTAACCTTCTTTTAGGTTTATGACAATTATACTGACCTCTCTTGAGTTTTTTGAAATTATACTGGCTTTCTATATTTTATAAAATAATATACAGATACCTTTCTCCAGTTAATTTTTTTTTCTTCAAAATGACAAAACTATTCCTTTCATATATATTTTTTTAATTTTTAAAATCTTGACCAATTTTTATTTTTTAAATAAATATTGATAAAAACCTTAAATTTATTTTTATATAAAATAAAAATAAGTTATTTATCTTAAATTTATTTTTAAATATAAAAAAGTAATTTTTTTAAAAAAGTTAAAATTAAAAAAATAAAAAGTGTAGTTTCATCAATTTTATTTTAAAAAATTAACTCAAAAAAAATATTTGTATATTATTTTATAAAATAAAAAAGTTAATGTAATTTTAAAAATTTTAAGAGAGATTAATATAATTATCATAAAATTAATATATAAAAGAAAATTAATAAGGAAAATACAAATGCTTAGTTATTTTGTACTAAACGTATCTCCTTTTAAAGCAGGTAAGTTCCTGCAATTTTTGGCACTTTAATACAGGAGATACAGATTCTAGGTCTATATAGTGACAGTTATGGAGATGAAGTCACCCTCGCCCATATGTGTGTCTGAAAACGACTCTCTCTCTCTCTGGGTGTGAAGAAGCGTTGGTTACAGCTGTATCCCATTTCACTACGTGTATGTGCACATATATATATATATATAAAACTATATATATATATATATAGCCTTAATAATAAAATTTATTATTTTATGATCATTCATTGTCACTTCAATTTTATCGCATTGTAGGTCCCCTTTTTCTTTGTTTCTTGCTACAGTATACTGGTTTCTCTCTCTATATATCTCCTTTGGTCGTTTGTTTTATTAACAATATTCCTTTACTTTCTCCGTCGATTTCGTTTCGTCTCAAATAATGGAGAGCATTTTTCCCTTTCCGGTTCAAAGCCAAGACGTTTCTCGTGAGCTGTGCACAGTCTACGTGATATTCTAGGAGGGTTTGGTTGTTCAATCATCGACCCATCTTGGATCATTGACATTTTTATTAGATCTATAGAGAGAGGGTGGGAGAAATATCTAATTGGTTTTTTTGGTGTTTGGAAGTGAAGCTAGTGAATTTCACCTCAAAGATTGGTTTCTGGGAAATTTGTTTTCAGTGTTTGAATTGAAAAATTATGAAGTTTTTCACAGGTTTTTGCAAGGATTGGAGTAATTTTTGCTTCAAAAGTGGCTTTGTTGGTGCTTTAAAGATAGAGGAAGCTTCGTAGTGAAGGTGGGTTTTTGTTTCAATACCTACTTATGTACTTCTCTTGTTATTTTGAGTGTTTGGGTGACTTTTACTCTGCTTCATCTGTTTATTTTTTGCCATATTTGTGCAAAAATAGTAGTTAATTTGGTGGTTTAAGTTCAATTTTTCAGTTGGAATTTATTGGTGATCACATTTTACTTTGGGTTTCTATTCTAAGTCCATCAATGACTTGATATTGTAGTTTTGAAGTCAGTTGAAATGTCAAACATAAAATTGTAAAACTAAGCAATAAAGAATCCCAAGTATTGACGATTGACTTGGTTTTCTCACTTTATTGCAAAATTAAACTAAAAATTATAGTGTTGCAAAAGTAATAATTTTGAAAAAGATACTGCAATGAGGAAAATCCTGGATTTTATGAACTTAGGGAGCTAAAGAGTAATAATTAGGATGAGAGAACTTCACAGGGTGTGGACATAGTGTATTAATCTCTTAATGGTTGCTAAAGTTTGGGATCTTCCTTGCCTCTGGTTGAGGGGATAGTATTTGTCCTCTCCTTGGGAAATTTCCTCTGTCGGAATCTAGGACAATAATTTATCCTAGGTAAAGAAAAGACTGCTGAAAAATAAAAAAGAAATTTATACAAGAGATTCTTGCTCGATTGAATGACAAATCTATCTTCACATCTGGGTCATAAGATATCAGAATTCTTGACTTGGTTGTTTGGAGTTACTTAGATTCACTCCACATGGGGGAACAATCCCAAACCATGAACCCAATTGCTCATGCAATTCTATCCCAAACTATTTCATTTATAGGTTAGATTAGGGTTGACAAAACCTGAGCTATGTATAAATGGGCAGGATTTTGGTTTGAGTGGATGGAATTGTTCCAGACCCAGTGGTCATGATAGTTCTTCCTTGAAAGGGAATAAACTCTCTTTCCTATACCCTATAAAGCTTAAGAAAATTGAAAAAAAAAATGGAAAACGAAAGAAAAGAAAGATACCTGTTTGAAAACCTGAATGCTCGATTTTATTTGGTTTTTCCTCTGTATGGTAAACATATTGATAAGCTGTTGATTTTACTATTAGTAAGTTAATATTCATAGGTATATGGTTACAGAATTTCAACTAAAGTCAACAATAAAAACATCTTGAATAGAAAAACAATATATGCTTTTGACAGGTTGGGTCAGATCAACCAAAAACTTGAGAGAATGGGTAAGAGTTAATTTTTAATCCTCATTAAGAAATGTGTTGGTTTTGGTTTGATCATATATGTGATACCACTCTTGCTTTACCCAACCCAGACCAACCAACCTGTTGTCGCCCCTAACTCCACAAAATGGCAGAGGTCATTCAAATTTCACAGAGGCACAGAGTTGCAGGGACATTGTTCATTCTCAGAAAACATACTTCCGCTGATAGCAGTAGTAATACTTCTTGTAATCGTTGATCTATTGTAGAAACTAAACAACATAGGGATTGGTAGATTGCAAGTTTGACACCAACATTCAACTGATGGCAGATTTGAGTCAAAATTCATGTCAATGCGAGCTTTGATTAAGTAAAGAAATATGTATATATTTGCTCCAGTATAATCATATGACATAATATCATTTGACAAAATCAATTTATTGTTTCTTAATGAATAGATAACATCAATCTATTATCTTCTTCTCATCTTCCTAATGCATGATGAAAACACCAATATAAGTTTGAAATAGAACTCCAGCACAAGCTAGAATGAAGTTGACAACTGGTGCAATGTTGATGTGAAATTCACACTATGCCATGTTTCCTGCCATCACACACTTTTTTAAATTCTTCCTCCCTGATTGTCAGTTACCTGCTGAGTTGACAGGCTTTTTGAGCTGTTCAAGATAAAAGCTTGTGATCACATGGGGAAAGGCTTGTGACCAGAATGGATCCTCAGGCTTTTATCAGGTTGTCAGTAGGTTCACTGGGATTGAGAGTTCCTGGGACAGTTTCAAATGGTGTAAAATCTTCAATCCATTCATTTTCTCCTCCATGTTCATGTGAGATCCGTCTTCGTGGTTTTCCGGTGCAGACAACATCAGTCCCCTTAGTATCCTCTCCAGAAGCTGCACCAGATTCTCATGGCATTGCCTCAAGCTTTTATCTTGAAGAATCTGATCTGAGAGCATTGTTGTCACCGGGATGTTTCTATGCTCCTCATGCCTGTCTGGAGATAGTTGTTTTCACAGGGCGGAAGGGGTCTCATTGTGGCGTTGGCATCAAAAGGCAGCAGATTGGAATATTTAAGTTAGAGGTGGGTCCTGAATGGGGTGAAGGGAAGCCAGTGATTCTTTTCAATGGGTGGATAGGCATTGGCAAGAACAAGCAGGAGAGTGGAAAACCAGTAGCAGAGCTTCATTTGAGAGTGAAACTGGACCCTGATCCGAGATACGTTTTCCAGTTTGAAGATGAGACCAAATTGAGTCCTCAGATAGTTCAGCTTCAAGGCACCATTAAGCAGCCTATTTTTAGTTGCGAGTTTAGTCGAGACAGGTGATATGATTATGTGATCTCTTCTGCATTTGTTATCTGCTAAATTTTTTTTAGGTGCTGCTACTCATGTTACTCTTTTTATACTAATCATTCAATCTTGAAAACAATATGATGATTGAATTAAATATGCAAAACGTTAAAAGTTCAAGTCAAAGAATATTTAATATTCTTATCAACCTTATTTTATATACATGCTAGCTCTAGATTCTTGTTGCATAAGAGGACTTCCTCTTTAGTTTAGTTTGTTGACTGTATTAATTCCAAGAGCTGTTTGTTCAGTAGAACAACACTTGTTGATAAATTTGGGGCTGCTTGTACATACACTGGAGTGAAAGCAGCCCAAAACTCTCCAAATCTGTGAAATGAATTAATATGATAGGGCGTCCATGATATATTGGATGATCAATAAGTCACTAAAAAGGGAGAGAAATCTCATGACCTTCCAATCTGAACTTGTCAGATGATTCTAAGTTTTTATTTTCAACTTTTTCTAGTCTCTTCTCAGCAATCTAGAGGAGCATTATGAAAGTCCTCTTCCCTGCAGGCATGTGGAAGGGATTTTGTATTATTTTTTTGTCAGTGTGTCTTCAGTCTTCGACTTGTCATGGGACTCCACATATAACATATTTCCAATCTTCCTGTCTGTAGTTTTTGTAATTTTCGTTAATTATAATGAACTTACAGGGTATCCCAGGTAGATCCTTTGAATGCTTACTGGTTGGGTTCCGTGGACAGTTCTGACCAAGAGACAGAGAGAAGAGAGAGGAAGGGATGGAAGGTGAAGATTCATGATCTCTCTGGCTCGGCTGTTGCTGCAGCCTTCATAACAACTCCCTTTGTGCCATCAACAGGTTGTGATTGGGTTGCGAGGTCCAACCCTGGAGCTTGGTTGATCGTTCGCCCTGATGCTTGCAGGCCCGAGAGCTGGCAGCCGTGGGGGAGGCTTGAGGCATGGCGTGAGCGGGGCCTCCGAGATTCTATTTGCTGCCGTTTTCACCTTCTCTCTGAAGGCCAGGAGGGAGGGGACCTTCTCATGTCTGAGATATTCATCAATGCTGACAGGGGTGGGGAGTTTTTTATAGACACCGACAGACAGGTTCGGGCAGCAGCAGCAACTCCAATACCGAGCCCACAAAGCAGCGGAGATTTTGCAGCACTAAGTCCTGTTGTAGGGGGTTTCGTCATGACCTGTAGGGTGCAAGGAGAAGGGAAGAGCAGCAAGCCACTGGTACAACTGGCGACACGACACGTGACATGTGTGGAGGATGCCGCCATCTTTATGGCTCTTGCAGCTGCTGTTGATCTCAGCATTGAGGCATGCAGACCTTTCGGTAGGAAGATCAGGAGGGGCACTCGCCATTCTTGGTGATATATACACACACATATATATAATTAATGGTGGTTAATTTCCATGGACCAAGGAAGCCCCTATTTTTCTTTTGATTGTTGTAACATTTAACATGCTGTACAGGATCTACTTGTCTGCATCTTTCCTTTCAAAAATTTAGTGCAACTCCGTCATGGTTGCTCTCTCATTTCTGGCTTTCATGACCCCAATATCCAGGTTTCTCCATTCCAGGTTCGATCATTTCCTTTTGAGCAAGCCCAAGACACAGGTAGGCAAATTTAGGGCTATCTGGGTTTGGGCTGGCTATGGGGTTTGTATTCCTTGGGCTCAGAGCCCGGCCTATATACATATGTACAAACTAGTTTTTTTCTCTTTTTATCTTAGCCCTATTTGGAGTTTTATATATATATGTCTTGGTTTACATTGGGATTTCTCGGGAAAGACTCAAATTTTATACTTCATGGGTTGCCTTCAAAACCTAGTCTTCTTGATGGGTATCTTGGCGTGAGTTTGATTTTTCATTCCTAATTATTGTATTAAAAAAACATAATTTTCTCTCATTCCTTAAAAACACATTAATAAGACACATTTTTGACCCACAATTGAAATTCTTGATTTTGCACATAACTAATCAAAATTACTAAGACAATGCATGAGAAGTTTTAGATGAACTCTCTAAGAATATGGTCACATTGGTTAGATCTTACTTTAAGGTCATAAAAAATTCCTTTTTTTTTTTTTTTATATATATTTTTCTCTTGAAAGAGACTTTTTTTTTTAAAAAAAAAATTGTTACAAAAGGTGAGATATACGGATTTTGATAATTCATATGTCGAGTTATGATTAAGAATGACAACGGGATGAGTTTGGGGTAGGGTGACTCTTCTCCAACCCTGATCCCATTTATATTTTCTACCTCTGATCCCGTCCCGCTCCGTTTAGAGGTTTATCCCGACCCCGTTTATATTCTTCGACTTTATCCCGCCCCGAACCCCGATCTATATATATATATATATATATATTTTAAGTAAGTTAAAACTTCTATTTGGATAAGTAAATTAATTTTTTTTTTTGTCAAAATAACTAATACAAAAGAAAATATGAGTGTGATATGAAAAATCTTAAAACTAATTTTATATAGTATTATTTATTAATAAATATAATATAAATAAAATAAATAAAAAACTTAACATATAAACTGGGCGGGTGACCATCTCTTGAACCCGTTCCAAACCAGACGGAGTTTTAATAGTCATACCCTGATTCCGTCCTGATCCCGTTTAAGAACACTTCACACCTATCCCATTCAGCGTGGGGCGGGACCCGACGAAGCAGGACAAATTGTCATCCCTAATTATGATCTCAAATATACATTGAATTTATTAACAACATACTCACATGCTTTAAAAAAATTTAGACTATATTTGGTTCAATCATTGGGCTGCCTGCTGGGAGCGTTTTCACGACGAAACGTCACGTTAGCGAAATGGGAATGTTTGGCTCACGTTGTAAGACGGCTACAGGGGGTGCAAACGAGCTGAATCGAGTCGAGTATCTGATGTTTGGACTCGGCTCGTGAAAAAATCGAGTTTGGCTTGACTCGGCTCGAAACTCGACTCGAGCTCAATTTCCTGTTCGAACTCGGCTTGTGAATGACTTGTCAAGCTCGAGCTCGAACTTGACTCGGCTCGAAAAAACTAAACAAGCCTCATTCGAGCTCGAGCTCGAGTTATTCAAATTTTTTTTTGTGTCCTCAATTGAAGAATATTGATAATGTCTTAGCAGGCAGGAGTGGCAGAGTTTCTTCTTCTATGATGCACAATAAATGGTGTAACCTTTATCCTCTCCAAAATGTTATTCAGATATTAAAAAGCAATAACTTCATCTAAACTAAGGGTGAGAACATCGTTCATTCATGAATTACTTACACAAAATGTGCAGCAAAAACAATGGAACTCCCAAATATTTTAAAGAAAATAAAACGCCCCCATCCTGTTTATGATTACAGGCTTTTAAGCATCAAACTTGAAAGTCTTTCAAACACCTAAATGGCCTGATATATCAACATCATCAAAGGCGTCATCTGTGACCCAGGATATGAAGTTTTACATGGAAAGGAAAATTAGAAGGTGATGAAATGGTGGCAAAAAATTTGGGGATAAAGGCCTCTACGGCTGCTCTGTGTCGAAGCTTTTCATCGTCAACAACATCATTAAAGGACTGCCGTCTACTATTGCTCATGCGATCATGATTGACCTTTTCATGGGACTTAGTTTTCTGAACATCATCAACTACGGTAACTCCAGTTGCAGCTCGAATGTGCAAAACCTTAGCAAAAGTGCATGCCATCAACTACGGAACCATGGATTAAGATCATCAATCTCCATATGGTTCTGCAAAACAACACAAGACAAATCACTAGTGAAGAATAAATTCAATTTTTATATGTTAAAACTACTTATCAAAAA
This sequence comes from Nyssa sinensis, assembly GCA_008638375.1. NCBI lineage: Eukaryota > Viridiplantae > Streptophyta > Magnoliopsida > Cornales > Nyssaceae > Nyssa > Nyssa sinensis. The sequence continues at coordinate 37,778,834 of CM018052.1, forward strand.
AATATATGGAAAGACCAATAGTAACAGAAAATTCTTAACTTCCTTTCTTCAAACTAGTTCATCTTTGAACTGGACACGCATGGTGTGGCCATTACATTGGGACACAACTGAAGTGAACATTGATGCATACAATGTGGGCTAAATGCTTAAATATTTTAGACAATATGGTAAGGAATTTATTTAGGCATTACTAGTGTGCAGTCAAAAAAAATATAGGTTTTCAGATTTATCACTCAATTTTTCTTTCTCGAAAAATCAGCTTTATCACTCACCAATTGTGGAGAAAAATGATTTGTCGCCCCATTCAGCAACAAAAACTAGTAGGAAAGTGCTAATGACGGTGTTTGCAGCAGCCAAAATCCCAGCACCATTCCCTGAAAGTTCTAAAACTGCTAGCTCTGCTTGGTTCAGAATGCAACCATGAAATGCAGTTAAAACTATCTGCCAAGACACTGCAAATCTCAATGGCACACCATTAAACTGATGAAGGGGTATGGGGGGTGGAAAAAAGGGCAAAATGAGAACATCTCATAATTTTAAGAAGTCACTTTGTAGTTTTTAATTGTAGTTTTCAGCTGTAAGAAATGACATTGATTTTTTTTGGAACATACAAATAATAATATTTCAACCAGAAAATGTACTGCTATAAAGAGGTGTCTCCTTGAGCTAAAACCAAGCATACTAAGTTTATTACTGTGGTTTCCAGATGCTGCACTAAATGATGATAAACAAGTAAACTAACATAAATACATTTGCATTCAAAATGAAGGAGAAAAGGCAAGTAACAAAAAGACAGACCCCATTATATTTATAGATAAGAAGAGTTGGTAAACATAAGCAGCCTAAGAAGTAACCCATGCCAAAAATAACAGTTACCTCCCCTAAGAAGTAACCCATGCCATCTGTTTGAGAAACTTTATTGCAGCTCGATTATAAGCCCTGAAATCAATATACTATATATATACTCAAAATTTAATAAACTTCCTCATCACATCATGCCAAAGACATAATAATAACTCTATTTAAAAAAAAAAAAATCAGCCTATACAATTTTTTACCTAGCTGCAGTATGTGCAGCGTCAAATCCCCCTATGTAAATCAAACACAAAAATTCACAAAAGAGGTCATATAAGCAACTGATCATGGAAAATTCATGACCAAGTCTCCACCAGCACATTACCTGCTTCCAAAAATAAAAATAAAAATAAAAATAAAAATAAAGACATTCTTGATTCATAAACTACAATTGAGATTTTACCATGCCATTTCCAGTACCTACTTCCAAAAAATTTCATGTTAGATTGCAAATTGAAAGAAACAAATCACTGGAACTTTTTTCTCTAATTCCCAAAACATCAGGACAGTCGTCCCCATCTTCAACAAGAAGAAAAAGAAAACAGATACTAAACAAGCACACTGGACTGTATGAGTCCCATTAGGAATGCTGGTCCATAGCGTAGACAAAACTGTCATGCCCTCAAACATTACGAAAATCTAACTACATTCAAATCAAATGTTCTACGTTAAACACAACCATTCAACATGAGCAAATTGTTCCATAACAACATAAATAAAAATAACACAAATTAGACTCCATTAGCCTTCAGCACTCCCAAAAAATTTCAACCTACATAAAGAATTAACACAAATTAGATCATGCATTGTATTAAAATTTAAAAGTAATATTGAATATATTTCAAGGTGACTAATCATACAAGTATAAGAAGTAATACCATAACCACTAGGGTAGATCGAGTGTGTTTGCATGCATGCACATGTAGTGAGGTGCTAATTCAATTTAATCAAAGAAATGATGCTAAGAAGCACGAAATCCGAGCAGATTGTTCTGATTTTAAAAGTTTCATTTAGGCCCAAATAATTTTCAAGATCAGGTCTGTTAATATAGGATATAACTAATACACCATTGTTCCAAAACAAAACCTTATTAAATCATGAAAATGCAAACAACTGGAAGCGATAGGTCCTACTGCATGAAACAGAAACAAATTAGGAGGTAGTAGACCACCATGAAACAAAACCTTTAGTTAATTGATAAGCAACAAGACCTTTAGTCAATCAAAGTGCTCCAAGGAATAGAATGGGGAACCGTAACTTCTATATATCATTTCATGTTCATGCCCAGGAAGTGAGGTCTACTAATATAATACCGAACTCAACAAAGCCCTGTCCCTTCTATTTGTATAAGAAATCTAGAAATGAATTTATAAAAAGCAAGAGGAAGAAGAAAAAAAAAGTGTAATAAGGATTAAATTTCAGTTCTTCTATGTATATGAATGCACTTAAACATGAAAAATAAATTAAAACTCAATATTTCAATTATAGAGATAAGAAAAAGGCACTGTTTATGTCATCACAGCCAAAAAATTTTTATCCATTATTAGTATAAAAGTCAGAAAATCTCATATATAATTAAAAAATTAAACAGAAAAAAAAGAGCAACTGCATTTAGGCCAAGTAGCTATCACTTATTAAACAAAAAGGAAAAATAAAAAGGTGCAAATAAAGCTCCATGGCTGTTAAACAGATTTAAAAAAAAAACAGAAGACAACCCATTTATGCTAAGTGATTCACCTGTTAAACATAAAAAAAAAAAGGGGGGGCAACCCATTTCTGAAAAAGGAGCATCTCTCAGTTTCTTTAGAATTATTACCTCTATCCCAGCCCCTGCTGCTGAACCCGAACTTATCTTCAACATTGCCACTACCCATGCTTACAGTTCTTGCTAAGGGATTGTCACATAATTCATCAAAGAGTTTGTTTTCTTTTTATATTGGTTAGATTTCCTTTGCCTTTTGTTTTGACGGCCCCTTCCCCCCCCCCCCCCCCCTCCTCTCGATAAGTATATTTCATTAAGAAAACTCCTAGAGGGAGGGAAAATCCAAGTGTACACTTAAAAATTAACCAAAATTTATCGTTCTCTTCTAGAAACTCTACAAAGGAATCTATCCACAAAAAAGAATTAATTCACTTTCATCCAAAGAAGTATAGAAGTCAAAAAGCTATTTTTATGGATAATAGTAGAGGACTCCATCCCTTCAAAAGATCTCTTGTTTGTCTCCCTCCAAAGGCTCTATAGAGGCACAATGGGGAAATTTTCCAAATATCTCTCTCTTGAATCCACTTACAACTGAACCAACATGCAAGAGCATCTCTCGCCCCATTAAGCATCACCGATTGCATCCCAAACATAGAAAACAAAAGAGCCCACAAATATCTAGACACCTTTCCATACCTCGCACCAAACTCGATTAGAGTTTTTGATCGTAAAAAGTAAAAAAATAAAATAAAAAACTAAACAATAATTTTACCTAAAGAATCCGACTGTGGTGTAAGCGGGTATCAATTTCACTCCAGTCACCGCTACTGTCGTCACAGAGAATCGGAGATGAATTGATGAAGAAAACAAGTAGCCCCGCCGATCGTCACAGAGAATCGGAGATGAATGGATGAAGAAAACGAGCAGCCCCCGCCGATCATCACAGATAATCGAAGATGAAGAAAATCGACAGTGCTGTTCGCTCGGTCGATAGGACTTGAGGGTTATCACTTATCAGAGACAGAGACTGAGAGAGAATGAGAGAAACTCATAAATCGCAAGAGCCCTAACCCCTAATCGAATCAGAATCGGAATCCTGTGCATTACCCCGCTCAGCCGCTCTTCAGTCTTCACGGCGTTCACGCTTTCTAGAGCCTTCTAGGAATGAACTCACTTAGAAACCCTAAGCTATTTATACTTAAAAACATAAACGAGTCATGAGCCGAGCCACTATCCAAGCTTATACGAGCCTGCTCACGAGCCTGACGAGTCGAGCCTCTTTTTGGCTTAGCTCGGCTCGGCTCGTTTAATAAACGAGCCCTATTTTGAGCTCGAGCTCGGCTCGTTTATTAATCGAACCGAGTTTGAACGAGCCATAATCGAGCCGATCTCGAGCTGTTCATGAACGGCTCTGTTCGTTTGCACCCCGCACTTAATGAATTTGTCACTAGCCCAAAACGGGGGAACCGAAAAGCAGCCCAGTGGGGCCTAAGTAAAACACACGGCCCATTTAGGCTTGAAATTATAAGTTGACCATTGGTTTTGATTTTATTACAACCATGCCATCATGTAAAAAGACAACATTGTCGCTCCCAGATTCATAAAATTCCTTTCATGTCCTCCCAGATGCATAGAAAACCCTAACCCTAACCTTTCTCTCTCTTCCAGATCTCACCACCACCGTCGACGACGACCAACCAGAAGGCGGAGACGGTAGCCATCGGTCACAACTACTACCTTCGATCCGGCCGCCGCCGTCGCGGAAGAGTTCTGAAGCCGGTGAGTTCCTCTTTCGTTTTTCTGTTTTTTTTTTTTTTTGGGCCATTGATCTATGTAATGCCTTGATCTATATTGTTAGCTGTTGATCTTTTTTCTCCCCCCAAAATTTACTGTGTGTTGATCTATATTATTGTTTAGTTTCTTCTCTTTAAAAAACTTGAGTTCTCATGGATATTTTATTGTTATATATATATATATATTTGTTATTTGCAAAGATAATATAATTTAAAAAATATAAAATATTACTAAACACATAATCATTAAGTAATAATATTTTTTTAAACATCTGCTCAACTTAAATAGTAACTTAATTCAAATTATACTTTTTCATAATTTATTTAAACGAACATTTTTTTTTTATATAAAAAGAGAGTATGTTATTCTAAAAAATATATAAGAAAATAAAATAGAAGAGAGTGTTTAGAATTTTTATTTTTAAGACCAAAATAATTTGAAAAATGACTTAATTTGTAGCTTATTTTTACAAAGCTAACTTGAATGGCGAAGTCTAGCCAGAAGGTTTTTTGTAGAGATATGTGTGTTAGAAGTATTTTAGGGTTAGTCGCCACATATATATTAGGGTTATGTATATTATTGTGATACTAGGATTAGGGTTAACCGTTACATATATATTATTGTGTAATGCTAGTGAGATTAGGGCTCTATAGTTTATTTATTTATTTTATACTTTTTATGTACAATCTCATAACTCTCCTATATAATGAGCTATCTTGTTTAGTTTCTGTAATGAATTCAATCTAATACAATGTAGTCCTTTGAGTTTTCTCTTCTTTCTCTTATCTATTTCTTGTCTCTTTATTTTATGTTATTCCACCAAATCTAACATGGTATCAGAACCTCTCATTCCTTGGTTTGATTATTCTCTGGTTTAATTTACCTTGGTTCTGGTTCAACTTCCTTGGTCTGATTATTCTCTGGTTTAATTTACCCTAGTTCTGGTTCAACAAGTTTACAGCCTCTTTCCCTCTAATTTTCTCTCTCCCAGCCGCAGCTTCTTTTGTTTTTCCTTTTTTTTTTTTCCCTTGTTTCTATTCAACCCAGTGCCGTTTATGTCTTTTTTTTTCTTCTTTTATCTGTGCCGCCCAGTTCTCTTTTCTTTCTTTTCTTTTTCTTTTTGCTTCAGTGCCCACCGTCCTAAGCTGTTTCAGTTCAGTCACCACAGTCCACCGCCCCTAGTTGTTCCTTCTAGTTTTTTTCAATTTAGGTCCCACCATCTCAGCAACTGTAGTACTGATTCCGTCTCAACAGCAGTTCACCACTAGCATACTTCACCATCACCGTTTTGCCCAACACGTGGCCTCGACATTCTCATCATCGTCTGTTCCACCGTCTCAACAAGCCCTAACATTGGTTCCGTCTCAGCAGCAACTCTTGTTTTGTCTCAACAGCAGGTCATATCGCAGCCTCACCGTCCCTGTCACTCCCTTGTAACTTCGCCACATCTATCTATCATTGTTCGTCACCTAGCCGCTCCTCCATTGCCACCATCTCAGCTTCACGGTCTCCGCCCCTCATCGGAATTAGTTATGCATACCATCCATATTTTGTTTGCAAACTCAAGTTGGTCTACCTCCCACCTTGAGTTTGAGGGGGGTGTTAGAAGTATATTAGGGTTAGTCGTCACATATATATTAGGATTACCTATATATTATTGTGATACTAGGGTTAGGGTTAACCGCCACATATATATTATTGTGTAATGCTAGTGAAATTAGGGTTCTATAGTTTATTTCTTTTTTTTATATATACTTTTCATGTACAATTTCATAACTCTCCTCTTTAAGTAGCTCTTTTGTTTAGTTTATGTAATGAATTCAGTCTAATACAATGTAGTTCTTTGAGTTTTTCCTTTTCTCTCTTCTCTATTTTTTGTCTCTTTATTTTATGTTATTTTACCAAATCTAACAATGTGTGTGTGTGTTCACCGTGTGTATATGTGTGTGTGTGTTCACCTCGTGTATATGTGTGTTGGTTGGGTTGGGGGGGCGCAATGGTCAGACTCAAGACAGAAAGATGTGCAAACTGAAATTTTAGTTGCAATGGTCTAAAGAGGTTAAAAGTTTGACGTGCTGCTAACGCCCACCGTGACGAAAGTTCGGTGTATCTCCTTATTCCACCTGCAAACCCTACCTAAAATCATCATCCAACCTCTATATATGTATATATTAGAGAGAGAGAAATCTCCAACTGTTCTTCATTGACAATGCACCCTGAACAATAAGTCAATGACCCAAACATTTTATTAATTTGATTGATATTTATTAGTCCAATTACATTGTACCAAGAAAAATAAGAATAAATTAAAAATAAATTTGTATTTTTAGGCAGAATATCTTGGAACATTTCCAACAAAAAGCCACCTGAAATAAGCAATAATTAAGAAGCTTGACAAATATGATTAAGAACTCAATTTTTAAATGCTACTTATTTTTAATTAAATTGTCCTATTTTAATAATGACAAACCATTTTCGGGTGAAAACTAATTAATTTTTCAAAACCATGTTTAAAAAACAATAAATATTGGATGTGTTATTAACATTTCTCTCGTAGCAATTAAGGCGAGTTAAAACTCCTATCAGTTTTTTTTTTTTTTTTTTTTGCAGTTATTTAGGTGTTTGCATGATATGAAAATCTCCCCAAAACCAACAACCAAACTTTTGTTAATTCTTCACATTATTTTCACAACCCTGGTTGTTTTAGAAAAGGCTGCGCTTGGATTGTAATTCAGATATAATTTTTTAAAAATTTTGTAATTAATTTTTTAAAAATTGTGAAAATACATCTGGATACGATAATTTAAATTATAAAAAATAAAAAAAACTAAAATTAATAATTTATTTAAAAATAAGAAAAAAATGAGACAGAAAGATTAAAAATTCATTTTGCTTTCATTATAAAAACAGGAAGAAATTAAGAGAAAAGATTAAATATTTAATAATTACTAATTTTATCCCCATTTTTTTTAAAACAAGTGTATTTTTATTTTACCTCTTCTATTCATATAATAAAATATTTTATTTATTTTTTATCTTTCTCCATTAAGATGAGATGATTACACTATAATTTTCTTTCATTTTCCTCATTTGATAATCAAACACAAGAAAAAAAAAATTACATTATCCTCTCATCTTTTCCTTACAATTAATATTAAGAATAATTACACTTACTTTCTTTAGAGTTTTTGATAATCATAAATGGTATTGTTATCATTTTTAAAATAACACTATTTCTTCTTACAGAATTGATTGGTTAACACGTTAAGAGAATTCACGCTTTTACTATTTTACTTTCAAATTTTAATTTTAATAATGTTTTAAGTAAAAAAAGTCAAAACATCTCTCTCATCTTTTCTCACTCTAACCAACCCAAACATCTCTCTCTCTCTCTCTCTCTCTCTCTCTCTCTCTAAACGTCTCATTCTCCAGGACTCTCTACAGTTACTCCCTCTCTCTCTCTCTCTATCACAATTCATCCCACTGTCTCTCTCTCTCTCTCTCTCTCTCTCTCTCACAATCCATTTCACTGTCTAGTGGCGTAATGCCATGAGCCCATTCTTTTCAATCTGAAGCTCATCATATATAAATAAATAAATAAAATTAGAATCTATTTTATGATAAATAATAATCATCTCATCAGCCTTAAAAAAAAAAAACTAAACTCATTGAGATTTGTTAGGACTTTCTTTCAATTGAATTTATAGTTTTTATTGCATTTCAACATAGAAATTCATTCTCTTACATGATTATTTTCAATTTTTTATAATTTAGATTTGTAATTTTGTATGTGTGTATATATATATATATATATATATTAGCTTTGCAATTGTAAGTAAATTAGATTTTTCTTGTTACAATTTCTTTAATCTGTAATAATATATAATATACTAAAAAAACTAGATTGGGACCCATTTATAATTTTAGAAAAATATGAATTAAGAAAAATTAATTTAAGAAATTTAGAGAGAGTCCTTATATAATTTTAGAAAGTTTATGGAGAGGGAAATTAGTTTAAGAAATATTTTAGATAGATTATTTAGAGGAATTAATTTAAAAAAGATTTTAGAGAAAGTTTTAAAGAGATAAAATTTAGAGAGATGAGTTTTTAGAGAACCTATAATTTCAGTGAAAAATAATTTTAGATAAAAAAAAAATTAGAGAGACAAATATTTGTATATGTGTGTATATGTATGCATTATTTTTTTGATGGGATGCATGAATCATTTATAATCTTTGTTAAAAAAATATTTTAGAAAAAGAAAAAGAAAAAATTTAGAGAGAAAATGTTTTTATAGAGAAATTCTAATTTTAGAAATATTTTAGATAAGGTTTAGAGAAATAAATTTAGAGAATGAGTATTTTAGAGAGAAAATTATATTAAATTTGGAAATATTTTAGATAAGTTTTAGAGAGATAAGATTTTAAAAAGAAAGAGAAAAGAATTTTAGAGATAAATATTTTTTTTTATAAAGATTAAATAATTTTAGAGAAAAAAAGAATTGGGTTTAATTGTTTCTAAGTTATTAGTTAAGAGTTGTAAGTTGAGAGGGTTAAAAGAAGGTTAAATTTGTAACTTACATTATCTAATAAGGGTAATATAGTTTTTTTATTATTTTTAAGGACAAAATAGATATTTTAAGATTTATTTATTTTTTTTGGGTTACATCAGCAAATTTTCATCAATTTTACTAACACATCTGACGAAAGGAGAATTTGATACTAATATTGAAACCAAAAAATGAATAATATTATTTCAGAAATCTAAAATATTATATGCAATTATCAGATACCTTGAAGAGGTAACTGTAATTATTTTTTAATATTATATTCTCACACACATTACACATTGGGTAGTGGTTTAGACTTATCGATCAGGTCTAATTTGGTAATTCAACATTAAAACCTCCACAATTAAGCTGTCAAGCGTATCCTGTTAAGATATAGCAACAACACAGCCCCATATATATATATATATATATATTATTTAGTGACTCCACAAATTATGTAACTATTTCAAAATAATCTATGCATAGCTTTTTAGAAATAGATTCTAAAAGTGATAAAATCTGGGAAGATAATTTTGCCTAATAACTTCTCATATATATATATATATATATATATATATAAAAGAATGGCAACCAACGAATTCAAGATTTATATTCATTCTTGTGTTCTTTAAAAATAAGCCGTTTTCATTTTTGTCCTTGTTTCTAAATTCTGTCCTTACCTGGTATTAGTCTAATACTTAAAATTAATTTTTTTATTTTTAAAAATTAAAGCTAATCTATTAAAATTATTAAAAATACAAATTCATATTGACATGTATATATATACACATTTTATGCATATATACCAATTTAAATTTATATATGTAACTATTTAATGAAATATAAAAATGTAAAAAAATATTTATATAATTTAAATATATAAATGAAGCAGAGTGGGTTACCTTCTCCGTCTCAATCCGAAATTCATAATGAATTTTAAGTATCTTTTCTTGTCCCCACTCCTTTATTTTCGATTCTTATATATATATAAAAGAAACTAAGGTCCTCAATGGTCGCAACCCTTCCCCTTCCTTTATATTAGCAAAACATGTACTAAAAGAATAGAATCGAAGGAAAATAGAAACCATTCGTGCACCCGAAGAAGATGATAACCTAGCTCTTGCCTGACTCCACCAAGATTACCGGCGATTCCCCATTGATTCCTCTCTCTCTCTCTCTCTCTCTCTCTCTCTCTATATATATATATATATATCTACAAATAAAGAGAAAAAGAAAAGAGTGATAATAGGGAATGGTAGGACAGTCCAGAAAATGGATGATATTGTTGGCGAGTACATGGATTCAGGCGTTTACAGGGACGAACTTCGACTTCTCGGCGTACTCTTCCGATTTGAAATCGGTGATGGGGATTTCACAGTTGCAGCTCAACTACCTGTCCGTGGCATCGGATATGGGTAAGGCTTTTGGCTGGTGTTCAGGGGTTTCGCTTCTCTATATTCCTTTGTGGGTTGTTCTGTTCATGGCCGCTTTCATGGGTCTATTTGGTTATGGTCTTCAATGGCTTGTCATTCATAGATTCATCTCCCTCCCTTATTTCCTGGTTAGTTCTCTCTCTAAAACTATCTTCTGGCCTTTCTCTCTCTATATATGCATCTCTCTCTAATTAAACCCTGTCTTCGCGGTTGTTACAAAAATGGGTATATTGGGAATTGTTATTAAGCTAAAAAAATGCATAAGAAAACAATTATTTGGCTTCAATTGCATTGACATGGATTTTTCTTTGCATTAATTGATTTTGATTTATTGTAATTTGTGATGCATGAGTGGGATTTTGTTCTTTGATTTATTTTCATTCATCATCTACTTTTTTTTTTCTTTCTTTCTTGCTTTTCTTTTTCTTTTAAAAATGGGTTGTTCTGGTTTTCTATTTTCTAGCTGCTTGGGTTCCTATTTTCCGGGAAAACCAGTGAATTTTCTTGGCGTCTCTCGGAAAACCACCGCCTAACAATTACCACACCCACACCCACACGCCACCAAAAGGAAACTTAAAAAGTGAAAATACGTCCGCTCTCCGTTACCTAACAGGCTCACAGTCAGTTTGTAATAGCCTGGTTGGTAGATGAGTTTGTCCGTACACGCACGTGTTTGGCTAGGATGAAAAAGAAGATTAGAGTATCATTTAACAAATATCAGTTATGTTTGGTTCAACTTTTATTCGGCAGTTAACACGTTTTCGAGTTTAATTAAAATATTGGTTTTGGATTTTTTACAATTTTGAAAAATGTGATTTGTAAAATGAATCAAACACCTAATTTATAAATATACAAAAGAAAATTCATTTTAAGCCTGAAAACACTCATCTAAAATCCATTACGCTGAACTAAATACACATTAAGTACTTAATTGAGAATAAATTGCTTGAGTTGAAATTTCAATCTGTAAGTGTGATTTAGTTTAAGTTGTAAGTCTTGTTTTTTTTTATTAAGCTGGTCAAATCTATGAATGCTCTCATTTGATAATTGATAAATATTTTTTAACAACTCATCTAACTTAGTTCAAACAATACTTTTACATTGATACTTACCTCAAACAACTCCTAACTTAAACAATACTTTTTTTTTTTTCACAGTTGAACCAAACGAACACTTCTCAGTAGATGTTTCGTCAACTGAGCTCCCACCATTCAATTTAGTTCTCTCACCATTTGCACGATATCAAATGTCTAAAATCATTCTTCCAAATTGACACCAAATGGTTGGTTTCAAATATTTCATGCAAATGTGATATATACATCTACATCTAACATATATGATAATTGATCAGAATTGAATTCTTATTCCTAAGTTCCTAACTTTTTTTAGAAGTCATACTAACACTTTAATTGCTGCATTACAATAACTCTTAACTTAACATGATGTGATATACATAGATTTCTTAAAATATCACAACCAAATTTATTATGACAAACAATGCTTCAAGCATCCACTTAATAACATCACAACCAAATCTAATCATGATAACCAATGCTTCAACCCATTTCATAAGTTGGAGAATTTTAATTGATGTGATTATATGTCAGTGTCAAGTATGTAGGGATGTTGTAAACTAAGTCCACCATTCTTCACTGATTAAGAGCAGTCTATTGCAATTAATTGTTTAATTCCAAAATCTACTTGTTCTAAAGGACCAGAGGGTGTCAAGTGGGAGAAGGAAAAAGAAACTGTAATGAAATTAGCAACTCCAACTCTACAATATGTGACCAATTATAGAGAGCATCATGTGGTCTTCTAATCTAATACTAAATTAGACTAAATCTTCTCTGTTAAGGAATGAAATCCTCATTTCGGAAATGAGGGTCACATTTGGCACATTACATTTCTCTCTCTCTCTCTCTCTCTCTCTCTCTATATATATGTATATATATATATATATCTTGCTATTTTTGGTAACTTCATACTTAAATTTCCTAAAGTGCATTGTAGGGTAGGTAAGTTGTCAAAGACCAACCCACGTTAGGTGCTGCCTTTTTTGTTTTTGTGTGTACTTTAGGTGCCTTTGATTTTCTTGTTATTTTTTACCATTGGATTGAAACTGTGCTACTAAGATTCTGATTGAATCTCTAATCTTCCAGGCCACCCTTCATTCTTATCTACCATTCAATGAGTTGACGGGCGGATAATGATTCACTTCATCTTTGTTTCACATAAACAACTCATACAGAGCCCTTTTCCTCTGAATTTTTTTTTATACACAGAGCCCTGTTTCCACTATAGATTTTATTGCATCCAGTAAATTTCTCCCACATGATTCAAAAACACACACACAGAGTTAATGAGTTTAAATTATAGTAGTAGGCTAAAAGAAAGCTGGGAGTTTTTGCATTTGGGATGAGGTTTGAGTCTGTACAGAAGTTAAAAAAGAAATCTACAAACTGTTGTCACTGTCACCATTTATATGTATTTTTAAGCATAATATAATGTAAATCGCCATGCAGCCATCCAATTTTCATGGACATCCAAACGCATCTTTAGAGTTTAGAATCTCTTCTTACAGCCATATTCTAACTTTGTGGCAATGTTTGCCGTGCTGAGTTTTACTGCATTTTTAATCCATGGCAGGTATTTCTTTTGTGTTTGCTGGCTGGTTGTAGCATCTGCTGGTTCAACACAGTTTGTTTTGTTTTGTGTATCAGAAATTTCCCAGCTAATAGGCCACTCGCATTGTCCCTCAGCATCAGTTTTAACGGTGTGAGTGCAGCACTATACACTCTCATTGCCAATGCCATAAACTCCAGTGATGACACCCTATACCTTCTTCTAAACGCACTCATCCCCCTCATCACATCAGTGGTGGCCCTCGTCCCAATCCTCCGCCAACCCCCACCTCAAGCCCTTCCAACTGATGCCATTCGTCGCGACTCCGTCATATTCCTCTTTCTCAATATCCTAGCAGTGTTTACAGGCCTATATCTCCTCCTCCTAAATTCATTATCATCTAATGCATCAACCGCTCGCATCCTCTTAGCCGGAGCCTTACTTCTTTTAGTCTTTCCCTTGGGCACACCAGGTATTGTCTATGCACGGGAATGGGCACGTCGAACCATCCACTCGAGCTTTCGCTTTGAGGGCTCGAGTTTCAACTTGGTTGACATTGATGATCTTGAGCTCCACAAAGAACTGATGGGAAGCGAGGCTTCAAGTACAAGTAATATCTGGAATGGTAGTCCATACAGTTCAAGAGAAAAGGAGTGGTGCTGTGGCAACACATTGTTGAAGGATCAGTTGATAGTGCTGGGAGAGGAACACTCGGCTCGGTTGCTCGTGCGTAGGTGGGATTTCTGGTTATACTATATAGCATATTTCTGTGGGGGAACAATTGGATTGGTTTACAGTAACAATTTAGGGCAGATTTCCCAATCACTTGGATATGGTACACAGACTAGCTCAATTGTCACACTCTACTCTGCATGCTCCTTCTTTGGCCGTTTGCTTTCAGCTGCCCCAGACTTCCTCCGCGAGTAAGTTAATCACAACAAAAACAATCACCCATTTAGTTTTCTCCAAGAAGATGCATTGAAGAGTCACTAAAATTGTTTACCAATGCAGCAAGGTGTACTTTGCAAGGACCGGGTGGTTTGCACTCGCGCTGGTCCCGACACCAATGGCCTTCCTCTGGCTTGCATTATCCGGCAGCCAGACAGCATTGAGCGCAGCCACAAGCATGATTGGCCTTAGCTCCGGGTTTGTATTTTCAGCAGCTGTGTCAATCACCTCGGAGCTGTTCGGGCCAAATAGTGCCGGTGTCAACCACAACATCCTCATTACCAACATCCCAATCGGCTCTATTCTGTACGGTCTTCTTGCAGCTATAGTCTATGATGCAAACATAAGAAGCTCAAAGGAAGTGGTTTTCATGGGGGGGTCCATGGTATGCATGGGAAGGGGATGCTACTTTGAGACATTTGTGTGGTGGGGTTGCATCTCCTTGTTGGGTCTAGCTTCTAGTTTTTTGCTATTCTTAAGAACTAAAACTGCCTATGACCGTTTCGAGAGGAATCGAAATCGGGTGCAATTCTCTTAGTTGAAAAGCTCATCAACTCTGCAACAATCACACTTTGCTACTAAGCTTGGAGATGTATTAGGATTTCCCTAAGAATGTGTCAAAATAGTTCATATAATGAAAGAATGGAAAGAAAGATACTTGTTACCCTAGAAGCTAAAAAAGATGAGGAAAGATTTCAGCAAAGTTGTCGGTTAGTCATCGCAAGATTGAAATAGAATCCCTCCTCCATTAAGGTCGGGGAATTTATACATGACTGGGGGGGGGCTAAAGCCAGTTGAGTAGCTCCAAGTTGCGTTCGGGCTAAGAAGAGGGATTTTGGAAAAGAAAAGAAAGCGAAGGCTTGTATTTATACTAATAATTGTGCAGTCCTTGATCCTATTTCCTTTATCGTTTGTTTAGATAAGTTGGAGGGAGAGCAAAGAAGAGGAGAGGGCAATTCTTTTTTCATATTTGGATAACTAATTAATAGATTAGAGAGGAGAGGAGAGGAGAGAAGAGGGTAGTGTAATTCTTCAATTTTGTTTAAAAATGATATTGGAAAAAACAGAAAGGAAAGAGTTTGATAAAAGTGCCTATTTTATTTTTACCTTTACAATTTTAAAAGTATTATTGGTATTATAAAAAATTCATTAAGAGAATGTTGTGTTTTTTCCCTGTCTCTGTCCACTTTTGAATGAATTATAAAATGAATTAAATAAGTATTAGAGTCCTTCTTCTCTCTCTTTTCTAATTTCTAAACCAAACATAAAATGACCACTCCCTCCTTTCCCTATCCTTCGTTTTCTTTTCAACTCATTCCATCTGCAGGGATAGGGGGAGGGAGAAAAAGGAGAAAAAAGGAAGTGAGTTTATGATAAAAGAGTTGCATCTAATATTAGTCCTACTAACGAACAGTATTAGGAATTTAACACTGTTGGATGCTAGATTCGACAAACAAAAACTTCAATTAGGAATTTAGGGATGACAATTTGTCTCGCAATGACTTTGTCTCGTTTATATATTAATTTTTTTTTAAATCCCCACAGACATTGTATTTGTCAATAAACCATACTATATGAAAACAAATGTTTTTTTTTAAATCTTTGGTTGAAGAACTAGAGGTAAACTAGGGTTTTAGGGATTACCAAGATTAGGCTAAAGCAAACAGCAAAAATTTTAAGCAATTTCCAAAATTTTATAGATTTTCCCTGAATTTGTTATGCCATGACTCCCTTTGAAAGTTCACAACTTATGACATCTTAAACCATCTAAACCCCTCCTGTTTGTAGAAGTTGACTCCCTTCGGAAAAGATTGTCAACAAGGTTAGGATAGTTTTAATCCAAACTATCAATTGAGCACCTTTGTGGCCCAACATCTGATGGACCCATATCACCATTTTTCATCTACTACTACTACAAATATATATATATATATATGCACACATCCACAGAATGCATTTTCTATTTTTTTGGTTAAGTACATCCATAGAATGTATATACCTATAGTTACATCAGCTCAAAGCCAAACTAACTACAAGTAGAGATCACTCGTATTTCAAGAACCTGAGAAGTTTCTAACATTCACCCAATAATTTGCGTAATGTAGAAGGGTAAGTTTGTGATCGCAATCACACAGACCTAACTAGTCTTAAAGAGAATCACAAAACATGAAAACTGAAAACACTTCAGTTGAAACGGTCTGCCATGAAAATAATGGAGCCCGAGAAGAACTTATTAAAGAGCTAGCCCAATGCACGAGGCTCCCCCTACTACAGGATCTCGGGAGGGTTATATGTACGCAGTCTTATGCTATTGAGCATGCATTTCATCTGGGTTTTGCAATTATCCATTCAAACCATACAGAACCATCTTTACCCCAACTAAAAAGTGATTTTTTGCAAGTATTTCATCATTAAAGAACATGAGTCTGAAAAATTCAAAAATGAACAAGTACACAGTCAAAGAAGACCTTACCTAGTTACAGATAAATTTGAACCAAAACGCATCTAAAATCTTTGAACCTGCTGAAAGCACTCACAAGTTACATAATTCAGCAAAATCATGATCAAATTGGATAGATGTGAGCTACTGTCAAATATTAACCCCAAAATTGGTCTTTCCACAAATTTTTATCTCACCGACTTGAAACCTATAGATTACCACTGATGCAACCAAAGGCAATCTTTTTCACCCTTTTCTTATCCCTCTACTTATAAATGATTAATAACTTCTAGCAGACACACAAGCATTGAAGAGACACACATTATGATGGATAAAAACTGCATATATCAAAACAAAAATTTCCAACACACAAAATTCATAGCTCAGGATGAAGAAACTCGAGCAGAAATTCCAATGTCTCAAATCAAATCAATTAAAAAAAAGTGAAAAAAGATCAACCAAATCATTTTTAACTCTTCTTTTCACCTTCAATTTTCTTTGCACTCTTAGTTGATGTTGCCTGTGAGTACAAGAAAGTGCCAAATATCGCAATGGCAGATCCAAGTGCATTCAGAGGCCTAACCGGATTCCTGAAAACCAAAACTGTGGACACAATCACCACCACCCTCTTCATTGTGTTTCCGACAGAGAATGTCAGTGGGCTAATATCATCAAGCGCTTGGTAAGATGATTGATTATAGAGATGGTAAAACACCCCAGATAAGATCACCCATAAGTAAAATGTGGATGGTTTTCCTATAGATTGGATTGCAAGGCGATACCCTGCAACCCATTGAGACCCTTCAACAAACACAGCCACGGGGAACAGATAAAACAATGAGATTATACTGATCCAACCATATAAGTTCAATCCATTTACTTCCTTAAAGCTCTGTAAGCTTTTTTTCGAATAAATGTTGCGAAGAACGAATCCGACATTGCTAATCAAAGCCCCCCACAAGCCTTGGAAATTGAAGGAAACTTCGGTGACGGCAGCTAGAGAACAACCCAAAACAATGGGGAGGATGGAGAGCCAAACCTTAATAGGGTATGTGTCGCCGAGGAACGACAAGAAGACAACAGAGAAAACGGGTTCTGAGGATTTGATGACATGGGTGAAAGAAACGGCCACCTTTGAGAATGAGACACAGGCTGAGATGTGGCCAATTGTGTGGAACAGTGCAGGTCCAAGAAGGGCAACAATGAAAGGTTTGGAAATTTTTGGGCATGGTTGGAGCTTGAAAGACCAAAGGAATAACATCCAAAGAGATCCAACAAAGAGTTGAAAGGAGGCAAGAAGCCATGGAAAAGGGAATATGTTCAGTGCCTTTTTGTTGTAGATATTAAACACAATGTTCTGGAAGTACCAAAGACCAAAAACAATAGCAAGTTGGAAGGTTTTGCTGCGCTTTGAAACATCAGCTGCTCCATCTGGATTGGCTTCTTGTGGGCTGTCAGGTGCTGCTGCTCTGAGGATGTGCGATGCGGGTTTTGAAGAAAACCCAATTGGGCGTCCACAGATTTTGTTGAAATATGTGCTTGGATGAGAGATCTGAGAAGTGGGTTTTGAAGAATACCCAAATAAATCGCCATGGTTAGTCAATTTGAACCCAGATTCACCAAAATGAGAGATGGATTTATTCAACGGCAGAGATGGGCATTGTAGGTTTCTTTGATTTCGAAACCTATTGACAAGATTTGGATCCAAATGTGAAGCATTGATGGGACATTTATTGTTAGATTTGGAGAAAGTGACACCAGAGGCTGGAAGAAGATTTAAAGTGAGCATTTTTGGAGAGAGAAACTCTGCAAGTAAAAAAGGCAAGAAGAAAGAAGCCTGCTTGGTGCGGAGGATATTTATTCAAAAACTCAAAAGGCCATGAACGTTTTCTGTCTTTGTGTTTTTTGGTTTCTGGGTTTTTTTTGTCGCACCCTTGGTAAGTTTTGGACGTATCGATCCTTTGAAGCACGTGGCATTTACCAATTGGCAGGTCCACTGGCGTACTCGTCCATCCAACTAGGACAAAATATCTCGTATATGATTGATATATCCAAGCATCTTTCCATCACCGCATGCGAGGCACGTGCACTTTTTTTATTTATTTTATTTTTTAAGATTAAATTATGTTTGATTTAAGATTTTTGAAACTGATTGTTACCTAAATTATTATTATATAATTAACTAATATTTAAATAACTTGATAAGATTATAGTTTTTGATAATTGTAACAGTTGTTTAGATGATCTTGACTTTTTTCGGGGTATGATTGTTGTTGTTGGGTTTTTTTTTTATTCAATTAATAATATTTCATCATTTTCAATTAAAAAAATAAAATTAATTTTGAAATTGTCCATAGCAAAAATTACACTATCCATGTTACACTCCCATGCCACTTAAATTTCACATTTTATTCATTACATAAATAGATTTCAATGCAAGAGTACTGTTACACATTTCAAAAGCCTAACTCAAATAATGTGATAATAATGTGCGAGATTCTCACTCAGATATATTAATTATATGACTTAATACATTATTAATATTACTGTAACACATTATTTTAGATGTAAAATTTGAGATAAATATTTAAAAAATATAACATTACTGCTTAGTACAAATGGTTGTAAACCGTTTTAACTACAACCATTTTAACATCCCACTTGCACAACTGCACGATAATATTATTATTAGAATGATGTATAAAACTGAGAAGTAGTGAAATAAGTAAAAAAAAAATGCAATGTTCTCCGTTATGGTATTATTTTTTATTTTTTATTTTTTTTAAAAAAATGAACAAATATTGTTTTTTTTTTTAAAAAAAAGTATAATCACACAAAGAAGAATGAAAGAATGTCAACGATGCTTTTGTAACAATTGTACACAATGTAGGTCAAATATTTGTACAGTTGAGTAGTTTGCACGGTACAAAGAATATTTGCCATGGGTACTACAGCGGGACTCACGTTCAATGAGCCACGTAGCTCCAATCAGATGTAATAGAAAAGATCTTCAGCGACGGAAATATGATGTCTTCGACGATTGGGACCACCCTCGTGGATATCCGATTTCACGTTGTGGGAGTCCACACCGGATCAACTCTCACTCTTAGTGCCCGCTTGGAGCTTTGCCATCTCAACCGACGGTATTTCAGAAAGTGGGCCACTTTCTTGCTCATCGGACGGTGCGCGTGCATCAGATGATGCAGATTGAGTTGACTCCTCGGAGAGTTGACCGCGGTCAGCGGACGATGAAGATTGATCGACGTGAACAGTACTAGCGGCTTCTGTCCGTACAGTTAATGGACAGAAGAGATCTTGGCCCTCAACCTCCTCCGAGATAGTCGAAACGACGCCGTTCGAGCAAACAGGTGAAACCGTCGGCGAGGAATTCAAGTTGGCAAAGGGAGATTCGGCCGGCGAGGAGTTGAAGTTGGCGAAAGGTGATTTCGCCGGCGAAGAGTTCACGTCGGCAAAAGGAGATTCCGCTGGCGATCGGCGTGAATCTCTGACTGCATCATCCTGTCCGACAATGCTATCCCCTTGGCCAGTGTAAATAGGCGACGGAGATGGGATTCCGGCATCCCCGAAGAGTGGCGATTCAACAGGAAACTGAGTCTTCGAATCGCCGTAGTAGCTATGAGCCGGAGATGGAACTCCGTCACTGTCGGAAGGTTGAGTTTTCACATCAGAATCGATGGAGTAGCTAGGCGCCGTAGAAGGAATTTGGGCACGACCGGAATTAGAAAATCCACTTGAAAACTGACTATTTACTTCAGAATCCTCGGCGTCGTCGAACGTCCGTCGAACAGATACAACGACGACCCACTGATTGTGGTAAATCTCCGAACCGTCAATTGGAACGTCGTTGACAGTAACGACGCCGTTAACAGATCCAATCATGACCGTCTTGTTCGGAGCTATTGTTTCGATCTCTGTTCCAACGGGAAGCCTCGCCAGATCCGCGAAACGAATTCGATTTGGTACAACGTGGTAGCGGAAATCGTAACGGAAACCATTAGAGGCGGAGAAGAGACTCAAATCTGAGGGAGCGAAGACTGTAAGGGTGGTCAGACTCATCAGATCTGACCGTTTGATAGCCATCGCGGTTGCCACCATACTGAATCCCCTCCTCCTCAAAGCCCTAACCGCATGATCAAGATACGATCCATCAATCTCAGTTTTTATTTCTACCGTACTTTGCTCAGGAAACGAGCACTTGGAGGCAGAGCTGGGGTCGAGCACACTATCAACGCCATGGACGGTGAGCTGATCGTCCACGTAGAGATCAGGCTGTCGGATTTTAACTGCCATGACAGTTTTCTTGGTTCCGGCGACCGAAAGCTCTCCGTGGAGGTTCGTGGAGACAAAGACGCAGCGGTTTTCATACAACGTGCGCAACTCGTGGCCGTCGCTACATGTCGTGAGGTTGTGCCACGTGAGCGTTTGTTTCAAGGTGTGGTAAAGGAGGAGAGAGGTGGAGGGGCGGGGAGGGGCACGGCGATGACTGTTGAACTTGGCGGTGGCGAAAGAGAAGGCGAAGTCGGGTGGGGCGAGGATGGTGCCGGTGCCGTTCCAAGAATTAGCGTCGGTGGCTGTAGCATCAATAATGGCGGCAAAAAGGGAGTAGCCTCGATTTCGGATGGCTTCGGCAGCAGCGAGGGATGATGGTGGTGACGGAGACGTGGTGGTAGAGGCAGCCCAGGAGATGAGGAGGCAGAAGAGGGGGAAAGATATGGTGAAGAGCTTGAAGAAGCTGCGTGGTAGGCCTCGATAATGAAGATGAAAGATCTCCATTGATTTTTTATCGTTTTGCCTGTGACAGGTTCTTGGAGTTCTTGGAGGGCAAGAACTGTTCTGAGAAATCGGAAAAGGAAAATGGAATGGTTTTCTAAGGGTTTTGCCCCCATATAAAGTAGAGCATGAAGAGAGAATGCTGTTATTACTGCTGGAGTGTTAGTTAATGTACGGTTGCAGTCTTGCAGAGTGCAGGGTTTTTTGGCGGGAGAGAATCTCAACCGTTTCAAAACTTGCAGTCAAGAAAGCCACGTAAGCACCACTAGTTTAGGGTTGACCCACAGCTAATATATCAATTTCATTGACTCCTTTACATTCTAAATTTGATTAGACGAGTGTGCCTTATCATTTTGGATTCCCCTGAAGCTCAGGGCATTTTTCTGTTTTCTAGTAAGGTAATTATTGCAATAAAGGTCCTCATGTATCAACTAATTTATGTGAGAGGAACAATGCATTAAGCATTCAGTATACAAGAGAGGAATTATATCTGCTTAGTTCCACTATCATAATTTAATTATAATACAAAGGTTATAATTTCAGTCTTTTCCCGATCATATGAATAATGCATCATGAAATAGTTCGTAAATTTTAATTATAGGACATAAGGTTAGGACTTCTTAAATTTTGTTCTTATATTTGTGAGTTACGATATTACACTTGTGCTGGTTCTCCTTTCGATTGGCTTGTTACTGGAACATTTCTACACAAACCTCACATCATTCACTATAGTAAACCACTGGTAAGTCCAATATGGCAAGATTCTAAATGTTTGCTCAGAACATTGTAGCATATGATCGTGAATGGGTATCAAATGCTAAGAAGTGGGTTGATCTTCTGAATTTGCAGAGCAACACTATGAAACTTCGAGGGTGTAGCATGTTGAAAATTTGCATCTTTTACTCACCTGTGCTTGGTCACACAATGGATGGGTTGGGCACCTATTGCTGAAAGGCACACAAAATGCATAAGAGCTGATAACACGAGGAGCTTTTGGTAGCTGAGTGTGTTTGACAAAATACCTGATAGAGATGTTTCTTTGAATAATCTGATCTCGGGGTATAGATCGAATAGGTATTGGGAGGAAGCTCTGGAAACTTTTCATTATTCAAGAATGGCTAGCATGGTTCCAGATTCTTCCACCGTGTCCATTGTTTTACCTGCAATTGGAGGCTTGGTTGCCATTCAAGAGAGTCAGTAGCTCATGGCTTGGTCGAAAAGACTGGGATTAAGACAGATGTCATTGTAAGCAATGGGTTTCTTTCTATGTACTTTAAATTTTCTGGATAAATGGATTGTTGGATAATTCTCGATGAGATGTTAGTTAGAGACATGGTCCCCTGGAACACTGTCATTTGTGGGTACTCTCAATCGTGCTTGTTCAAGGGGTCCTTCATGACTACATGATGAAAAAGGGTCATGAATGTTACACTACAAGAAGTAAAATTCTTAATAATATGTGTGGCAAGTGTGGTAACTTGTTGGCGTCATTGGAAGTTTTTGACAGAATGAAATGCAGGGATTTGGTGTCATGGAACTAATTAATTAATGGTTATATATGAAATGGATGTTATGAGGAAGCAGTGAAGTTTTTCAAGATGTTGAAGATGGACTTGAGACCTGATTCTACCTATCTGATGCGCGTATCTATGTCCACTCAGTTACTAAACATAGATATTGAATAGGAATTCCATTGTGAGATGACAAAAATGGGACTTAAGTCTAGTCGTGGATAATGCATGCTTTTGTGGATGTGTATGCTAAATGTGGAAAATGGAGGATTTGCTGAAACAATTTGAGAACATGAAAGCTGGTAATATAGTAACATGAATAGAATACCCTTGTTTCTGAATGTGTTCATTCTTAGGACTGTAATTTAGGATTCAGAATGATTAATAGAATATGAATTGAGGCGATGATGCAGGATGTGGCTACAATTTTAGGTACCTTGCCTTTGTGTTCCTTACTGGCAGCCACATGACAAGGGAGAGAGACCCATGGTTGTATTTTACATCAGGGTTTGAGTCATGTTCCAATTTGGAATGCACTGATTCAAATGTGGTAGTTTGAAGAACTGAATCATAATGTTTGATCATATGAAAACAAAAGACGTCGTTACATGGACTGCATTGATCTCTTCATATG
The DNA here is from genome assembly GCA_008638375.1 of Nyssa sinensis. Taxonomy (NCBI): domain Eukaryota; kingdom Viridiplantae; phylum Streptophyta; class Magnoliopsida; order Cornales; family Nyssaceae; genus Nyssa; species Nyssa sinensis. The sequence continues at coordinate 37,802,114 of CM018052.1, forward strand.
GGATGTATGGTGAAGGTAGTGTCAAATGCATATGCAGTCATAGGGAAATGATACATAAATTCTTGAAAGCTAGAAGACTGAAAAAAAGACCTTGGATGTAGTTGGAGAGGTCTGGAACAGAGTTTATGTGTGTGGCACTGGTGAGGTCAATAAGTTATTAGAGATACTTGCTGGTATAATGGCCAAAGAAGGTGGTATTGTTGATTTGCAATTTGGTTTGCATGATGTTGAGAAGGATGAAAAGAGAGACATGCTTTATGGGCACACAAAAAAAAAAAATTGCCATAGTATTTGGGTTCTTGAACACAAAACAGGTACACCTTTGCAGGTAATGAAGAATCTTCAGGTTTGTGTGGATTGCCAAACTGTGACCAAGTACATGTCGAAGATTACTCAAAAGAGACATTAGTTAGAGATGCCACTCGCTTTCATTTATTCAAGGACAGAACCTACGGTTGTGGAGATCACTGGTGGTGACTTCACTTAATGAGATCTTTGATCTACTGAAGAAGATCTTCTGCAACAGAAAATCATAGAACTACGTGTGTGGTATGGCTTCTGTGATAGATGGTGGAAGGTCAAACTGGCTTGATACTATGCTCATTTTCTGTTCAGTGGATTCTAATATGATAGTTTTGTGCTGTAAATTAACTCGGTACTTTTAATGGCAGGAAAAGACATAAGTTTCAACATACAAGATATTTACAAATTCCAGGACTCGCATCTTCTTTCAATCTTCTGGTATAGGTTTCACTATTTTATTCAACATACTGTTTTCTACATAATAAGGTGACTTGATATGAATGGCAGAATTTTTTTTTTTTTTCATTTTTTTCCTTGGGATTGTGGGCTAGGTGGACAGAATGTTTTGTTGGTTAATTTTAATGCTGTTTAGGTTTGGATAGGCAGTAGCCTATATTTTTATAATAAATAATATGAAATGACTGATTAATGTATATTTCTTTTGCAGACCAACTCAACTCGACATCTAAAGAAGACCAAGCTGGCTTGTGTAAACTGGATGCTGTATGTTTCTGGAAGTTATACTTGATTACTTTGTTGCTGTTTCAATACTACCAGTGACTTTAGATTTATTTTTTTCTGTAATTGAATTAATGACTTGACAGAGTTTGCTTTGTGAATTTATTTGTGGGTAACTGGAGAGATATTTCCTGCCAATTTATCTTCATTTCTAACAGCCTCAAAAGATTCTGAAAGAAACTATAAGTTCCTGACTTCAAAATTGACTGTTATTTCATGAGACTATGACCTGCCCGGGAATGGCATTGATGGAAAAATGTTATTTTACAGGGATTATAAAGGTCAGATGTTCATTCCTAATTGCTAAATATGCAAGTTATCGTAATAGATAGAATGAATATTTTCATATTATTCTTCAATTCTCTTTCAAAAAATTTCGGTTCTACTTGTTTAAATGCGATGGAATAGAGATTAGTCATACATGTTACTATGTTAACGAAGTCCTCAAGATGCAAAATATTTGATGAGCTACTTTTCATGTTTAGCATTCATACTCAGTTCAAGATTTTATTCTTTTCTTCATTTTCATTTCCTTTCAATTCAAAACACTTCTGAAATAGTTTTTCTGCACTTCCTTTTCTCTTGAGCTTCAACTTTAGGATCTTCCCCTACACTTCACAACTAATCTGGACAGTCCACATCACCTCAGTCAAATCCTACTCGGGTAATTGTAACCATTTAAATTCACACAATTGATGGTTGGCATGTTCCAAAACCAAGCTCTGTGGTGCTTGCGCCATTGATAAATTCGCCCTGATTGATCATACCTTGCGGCAACTAATATTTGTAATTTCACTTTGTGATTCATGGTGACAACTAATTTCCTCACAATATTTAGCTATAAAATTCTAATGTTAGATTCAATAGGTCATAATTTATATATCATTTGGAGACCACTTGGGTAGATGCAATTAATGTTGCTAACTTGTAGTAGCTGGGATAAGATTTGATGATGATAGAATTTTTTTCATTGATAAAACAGAAGGCAGAACCCTCTGTTATGGTAATTCCAGATACAATTATTCAAAGAGATTGCAAGCACAATCAAACATCAGTTTGAGATGGGAGGTGCTTCATTCAATCTTTATTGAAATGATCGTGTGAACATTGAAGGTTCACACAAGGGTTGTGATCTGGTTCATTTAGGTGCTGCTGCTGCTGCTGCAAGTATTCTTTCACGAGTAGCTATGAACTTGGTAATTAGCTTGTCTCGAGGCGGCCAGTTCTCTTTGATAACTGGAACATCTGAAAAGTTCTCTATCCATTCTACTAGTAATGGAAATTTCTCTGCTTCTATAAACTTTAGACCAATTATCTCTTCAAGTACACTGATCAAATTAGCAATCCATCCCAGTGCAAGATCTACAAATCCAATTGTCTCTCCTCCGAAGAATTTCTTTCCCTTTAGCTCTTCTTCTATAAATTTCAAGTTCTCCATGACTGGAGCAATAGCTTCCTCTTGCTCTTTCCCTTGTGAAACAAAAGCATGAAATATTGAAGGCGCAATCTGAGACAGGCACAAAAATAGAAGAGCTTGTTTAGATTCTGGAACATGCTTTAAGAATAATTATTACATGTGACTAAGATGTCAAAAATTGTAGAGATCATAAGTTACTTTACCTTATCATCACCGAATTTTGCCCAAAAACGTGCCATGGCTTTCTCATAAGGATCTTCTGGCAATAAGGGAGTTCCCTTCCATGTCTCCTCAACGTATTCAAGAATTACCAGCGATTCTGCCATATGTTTCCCATTGTGCACGAGCACTGGAACCTTTTTGTGTACAGGATTATACTGGAGAAGTAAGGAGCTCTTGTTGGTAAGATCCTCAAATATGGTTTCATATTCTACGCCTTTAAGTTTCAGTGCCCAAACAATCCTTAGAGCAAATGGACTCGACCACGTCCTGAAAACCTTCACTTCCTCTGCCATTATCGCTTGATAGCGAATCTGCGATTGCTAAGGCCCTTTATATACCCTTTTTTTTTCCTTTTTCATTTCATTTTTTTTTCTTGGAATATTTTCATATCTCTATATCTTACTGTATATCTACATAGACCCTCAAATTTTGTTTTTGTTTTAGGTCCATATTCTCTAATTTGAAGTGGATAACTAGATATATGAGAGATTTAATGGACTTGCTGTCTTCAACAAGAAGGACAAAAGTCTTAGTTTTGAAAGTTTGTTGATATCCTATACATTTCGTTTGAAAGTTTTGGAGAGAGAAAAAAATATATATGAAAATTTAAAATATAAGAGAAAGGAAAAAAAAAAGTGTTTATTTTTATCTTGTTTGATAATTCAGGAGAATAAAGAAAAAAAATCATTATTTTTTATTTAAATGATTTGTGGGAAAGAAAAGAAAGTATAAAAAATTATTTGACAACTATACTCTTTTTTTTTATGTTTAGAATTTTTAATTTTTTAATTTATGGATATTTTTGGTATTTCAAAAAAATCTTATTAAATACATTTTATTTTCTCTCCGAATTTCTCCACTTTCTTAGATATGGGAGAAGTGGGTTAAAATACTCAGACTTTCTCTTCTATTTTTTTTTTTTTCTCTCCATTAAAAACTTCTAACGAGAGATTTAGCTATTTCTCCACCTTAATCTTTTTTTTTTCTTTCTTTCAAATTCTTTCCATCCAAACGAGACGATAATCACTATATTTTTGTAACATTTTTTTTTATTATACGTGAATAATTTGAAGAAAATGAGATAAATTAAAGTTTGATTGTTGGGTTCTGTTTGTAGTCTTTGTGCAGATGTGTTTTGGTCTTTCATGGCAAGCCAAAAAAGACAGGCATGGTCCACATTGATTTAAATGGCCACCAATTTTCAATAGGCCAGCGCAAGGATCAAGTAAAATCCAATGAATATTAGGTCACTGCTCTGCTCACCATCCAACATTGATGTTGAAAAGTATTTTCCAGGTGCATTCTCTTGTTAAAGAAGAAAAGTCATGGATAAATTTGTTTTTCTGCATGTTGATTCAAAAAAAGAAATAGTTATTGATTAAATGGAGAACAATTCTTCCAAGTGTAAGGAACCATGAAAAGCCCATCAATAATTGAGTTTTAGCTTGACTTTCAGTGGTCCAGATGCGTAGCCCTTAAGCCAACAAATAATTGACTACATGACATTTGTTCACTAACCAAAATGTAATGTGTCTTAATCAATGAATAATTTATTTGAATAGACAGGCTAATAAGAAGTCATTGCTTTTACTTTATTGTTTGTTTCTTGAAAAAAAAATTCATTATTTTTGGTACAGTGTACTTAACTCAATAAATATCTGTCACATTAACAGAATGTGTAGACCACAAATTAATGTGACAAACGTTTATTGGCTCGGATGCACTGTACCTGAAAACAGTGAATAACACCTTTGGTCCCTGGCTCTCCATTGGATATCTGATTATAGATGTTATTATGCTTGTTTTGGAGCTCAATGGCCATGATTATACTAGTTCAGAGCATGGAATTTGAATCCCAGGTTTATGCTTGACTACTGATTGAAGGTTGCAGTTAGTAGATAAGGTTATTGGGTTTTGGAAAAAGAAAACAAAAGCATAGTTGTTTGATAAAGTAGTTTTTATTTTTATCTTTTGTAACTCGGAATCTTCACTATCAACTGCAACCTTTGATCGTGTGGTCAGATTATAAATTAAAGTTTCTATAAGCTTTTGGAATGTTTTTATTGAAATCCATGAGTAATCCCAAAAAGTTTTATTTTCGATAAGATTTAAACTCGAAATCTCAATGTGCTAAACACTTACTTCATAGTCTGTGTCACCTCCCCTAACTCTTTGGGGTTTGATAAAGAAGTTGAGCATCTGTTGCTGCCTTGGGTGCTTGGATGCAAATGTTTTCCTCTACTTGGTTAACTATATCTATGTACCAATTAATTAATTAATTTTTTAAACCCTAGCTCTATTGTTTCAATAACTTTTTTCACTATGCCACCAATAGTTATGGCATGTACCAGTTAGATTCTTGCTCTTTTTTGTGACAAAAAACCCTTCCAATCCCATATTATTTGATGCTTGGTTACTGAACAAACTCTAAATACAAACAATCACGTATAAATAACATATATTGATTAAAGGTATGTTTGATAAAACTGATGAAAATCAAAATTGCTGGTCATACTTACAATTTTGACAATATTGTTATTTACTCTGTTGTCAAAATCACGAGCGCATCCCACAATTTTAACTCTACCTACTCCAACAAACATTCTCTAAATATGATTTGTTTTAATGTCAAAGAAATTCGAACATAAAATATCCGAAATTACAATTAGGTTTCACATTAGTTATATAACATGAATTATGTAATTATCATTCTCATACTAGATTGTTTTTCACCTCAAAACCTAAACATAGTTTTTGAGTTGGTGTATATTTGGTGAAATGCATATGAAGTAATAATTTTCCTAATTTAGTTTTGCAATACTCAATGGTCAATAATCCTTCTAAAGTTTTTTCTTTTAATTTTTTAATTTTTTTTGGTTGAAAATTGGACCTTTGGAATCTGTAATCTCCTTTCCTATTGGATGCCATGCTGACACTTATAGCACTCTCCTACAATATTTTAATATCTATTTAAATTAAATATATTTTAAAAAAATTTTACGCTTCGTTTGGATTGTGATTCAGAAATAATTTTTTAAATTTTTTTTAAAAATATATTCAAAATTTTATAATTAATTTTTTAAAATTGTGAAAATATATTTGAATATGATAATCTAAATTTTAAAAAATTAAAAAATCTATATTTTAAAATGCGTATTGCGCGTTTTGAAATTAAAAAATTGTTTTTAAAAATATAAACAAACAGAGCAAATTTCCTACATCTATTTTAATATTTTTTTAAAAATATTTTAATATTTTTTTAAAAATATTTTAATATTTTTTAAAAAATATTTTAATATTTTTTTTAAATATCTCATATATAATGCAAGATTCAAAAACAGCTTCCTCCTCCTCCATACTTTCAAAAGAATCAGAAGTCGTGAACTCTGAAACCTTTCTTACACTTCACGGTAGTTGCGCTTATAGCCCCCGTTTGGTTGCTGGGAAAACTGAAGAAAATAATATATCAACTCTTTCTTTTCTTTTCCCACTTTTTCTCGGCAACCGAACTGAGCAGTGAGCATACGGTCATTATCTGGGTTTTTCCAATAACTTTTAATTCTATAGAACTTTAATAATAGATATAGTAGTCGCATGGGACTAGATGATGAAGATTCTTCTCATTTATCGATGTTGGGTCGGAAGTGAGAATAATCACGTTCACGTGCTTATTCAATTATGTATGTAAAGTACAAATTCAGTTCATGTATTGTTTTCGCGTTTTCTAAAACGTACTCGCTGTTTCGTTGTATGAGTTTCAATGCAAACTCAATATATCATTGGAACTCAAAAATCACAAGTTGCTTCAAACGCGGAGATGTAGAGACTGCGCGCCTCGTATTCGATGATATGACTCACAAGAATGTGGTGACTTGGAATTGTATGATATCTGGGTATGTTCGAAATCAAAGGATTCGTGACGCTCGTGAGGTATTCGATGCTATGCCTATTAAGAATGTTGTGTCTTGGACTGCGATGTTAAGTGGGTATGCAAAGTGTGGAAAGTTAGAAGAGGCGAGGAGTTTGTTTGACGCGATACATGATAGAAATGTAGTTTGTTGGAATTCCATGATATCTGGGTACACAAGGAATGGAAGAATAAGCGAAGCTCGGGAATTGTTTGATGAAATGCCGGTTAAGAATTCTGTATCATGGGCAATTATTATTGAAGGGTGTTTCTGTCATGGGTTTGTAAGTGAAGCTGAGAAATTATTTGATCAAGCTCCTGTAAGGAGTGTTACACTTTACAATACAATGTTGGCTGGTTATGTTGACATGGGATATTTTGAAGATTCACACGAGCTATTTATGAGAATGCCTCAACGTGATGTGGCTTCTTGGACTAGTATGATAACTTGTTTCTCAAGAGCTAGGCAGATGGAGAGTGCTAGAGGCTTATTTGAGGAGATGCCTGAAAAGGATGTAGTGGCATGGACTGCAATTATTCGGGGTTATCTGCATAATAATCAAATTGAAGAGGCTCGAAAATTATTCAATGAAATGCCTCATCGAGATATTGTTGCATGGAACTCGATAATTGGTGGTTATGTTCAGAATGGAAGGTTGGAAGATGCTCTTGAACTGTTCATGAAGATGCCACAACGGGACACTGTCTCATGGAATTCAATACTACAGGGATATGTGCAACAGGATGATATTATTAATGCTCGCACTTTTTTTGACCAAATGCCTCGTAAAGATGAAACAACATGGAATACAATGATTTCAGGATATCAATGTGAAGAAGCTTTAGTTTTGTATACCCAGATGTTGCAGACTGGATTTAAGCCTGATCAAGGTACATTTACCAGTGTAATCTCAATATGTGGTATGCTTGCTGTAAATGGTTGGGGAAGAGCAATGCACCTTCGTGTGATCAAGGTTGGTTTTGAAGATGATGTCATTGTAATAAGTTCGTTAATATCTATGTACTCCAAATGTGGCTCTGTAGATGATGCTACTTTGGTGTTTGAAAGGATGATAACTAGGGATACAATAGCTTGGAATGCCATGATTGTGGCGCAAACATATCATGGTTCTGCTGTTGAAGCTCTGAAGCTCTTTCCTTCCATGATTCAAGCTGGATTTGAACCAGATCATATGACTTTTCTTGGCCTCTTGACAGCATGTGCTCATTCAGGTCTGGTTGATGAAGGCTGGAAATACTTCAAATCTATGGAGAAGCACTGGAATCTGATTCCCAAGCCAGAACATTTTTCCTGTATGGTTGATCTCCTTGGTAGATCAGGATTGCTTGCTGAAGCTTATGAATTAGTTAAGCAATTGCCTGTGGATCTTCCAGCATATACATGGGAAGCATTGTTAAGTTCTTGTAGAGTCCATGAAAATTTTGAACTAGGCGAAGTTGTTGCTGAAAAGCTTTTAAGATTTCAACCTACAAATGTAGGGATGTATGTACTTCTATCAAATATATATGCTGCAAGAGGTATGTGGAAGGATGCAGAGTATATCAGAGCAATACTAAAGCATCATCGATTGAAGAAGGAATTGGCATGTAGTTGGATTGAGATGAATGGGCAAATATTCCAGTTTGTCTGCAATGACAAATCTCATCCCCAAACAGAGGACATATATAAAAGGTTAGTGGGTCTGTCTGTAATCATTGAAGAGGTCAGCCTGATAATGCCATGATGAGGCATCATTGTTTTTGTTCCTTTTTTTTTTTTTTTGTAAAGAATTGTACATGTATTTTTGGCTCGATTCAATTGATTTCTATGGATCATGTTTAATAGATAGTGCAACATGTATTTAATTGTGTAGAAATTGAAGGAACGTTAATTTGACTATCTGTACCCGGGGATAAGTTTGTTAATGCAAAATTGAGTCGCATTCAGTAATGTTCCTGAATTGGAGTTTAAAAAACTTATGTATACAAGCGGTATGCCTTTTGCATGCCTTGCTTAGCAAAAGAGATTTGGTTTTATCTTGCACTTTACAGAAGCTTCAGACATCCTTTTAAAGCGAGTATGCACAGTATGCAAGTGGTGCATATTATAATCAAAGTCGAGAAGTTGTTTCGTGAATTGTAATAGAGAGTCTCACCATACACTGTTGGCTGGCTGTGCTGAGATGTGATATCTTGGAGATCTATAGAGATTATTTGTGGCTATGCTCATTGTGATGTTGCTTCTTGGACTACTATGATAACTTGTTTCTCAAGAGCTGGGCAGATGAGAGTGCTAGCAGCTTGTTCATGGAGATGCCTGAAAAGGTGTGGTGGCTTGGAATCTTGGATGTAATAATTCGGGGTTATCGACATAATTATCAGACGTCACTATAAACTTATGTATGCAAGCAGTACGCCTTTTGCATGCCTTTCTTAGCAAAAGAGATTTGGTTTTATCTTTTACTTTACAGAAGCCTCAGACATTCTTTTAAAGCGATTTTGCACAGTATGCAAGTGATGCATATTATAATCAAAGTCGAGAAGTTGTTTTGTGAATTGTGATAGAGTCTCACCATACAATGTTGGCTGGCTGTGCTGGAATGTGATATCTTGTAGATCTATAGAGGTTATTTGTGGCTATGCTCATTGTGATGTTGCTTCTTGGGCTACTATGATAACTTTTTTCTCAAGAGCTGGGCAGATGAAAGTGCTAGCGGCTTGTTCATGGAGATGCCTGGAAAGGATGTGGTGGCTTGGAATCTTGGATGCAATAATTCGGGGATATCTGCATAATTATCAGACATCACTAGAAAATTATTTAGTAAAATGCCTTATCAAGACGTTGTGTGGAACTCGATGATTGGTTGTTATGTTCAAAATTGAATGTTGGAAGATGCTCTTGATATGTTCATGAAGATGCCAAGGTGGGATATCGCATCATGGAATTCAATAATATAGAGATATGTGCAACAAAATGGTATGATTGAACTTGCAACTTCTTTGACTAAATGTCCCAAGAAGATGAAACCTCACGGGATGCAATGATTCCCTGGATATCAAAGTGAGGAAGCTCTGTTTTGTGTTCCCAGATGCTGCAGAATGCATTTTAAGAGTGATGAAGAACACTAACAGCTGTAATCTCCATACGGCTTGCCATACATGTTTGGGAAAGAGCAATGCACCTCTCTGTGATCAAGATTGGTCATAAGAATGATACCATGGTAACGAGTTCATTAATATCTATGTATGAAGTGTGGCTTTATAACTGATTTTACTTCAACGTTTGAAAGGATAATAAATCGAGATACAGTAGCTTAGAATGCCATAATCATGGTGCAAGCATGCATGGTTCTGCTGTAGAGGCCCTGAAACTCTTGCATTCTGGGCTGGATTTTAGCCAGGCCATGTGAATTATCTAGGCCTCTTGACTGCCTGTGCTCATTCAGGTCTAGTTGGCGAGAGCTAAAAATACTTCAAATCTTATGGGAAAAAAATTGGAATCTGCTTCCAAAGCCAAATCATTATGATTGCTTGGTTGACCTCATTCTTCCTTGGTAGATCGAGGTTGTTAGCTAAGTCTATTAGTTAAACAATCAGATGTGGATTTTGCAGGATATACTTGAGTCACATTACTAGTTGTAGTTCATGAAATTTTAACTAGGTGAATTTGTTGCACACAATTTTTTGCAGTACTCGAACCTCTGAATGTAGAGATGTATGTGTATTTCTATCAAATGTATGTACTTCGAGAGTGATGCAGGAAGTTGCAGAAAATATGATATTATAACTACAAGATAATCAATTGAAGAACATAGTTGGATGGAGATGAATGGTCTGTCCTGTCGCTTTGTGAACAAAGAATTGGAGAATCCTCCCATAATCATTGAGGACGTTGGTTCAACAATGCATGATGAGGCGATATTCTTTTTGTTCTTTCCTGTAAGGAAATGTACAAGTATTGCTTTCTCTCTATGTTAATGGTTCATATATATGACATCTACTAGATGGCACCATATTTATTTAATTGTGTAGTTGAAGGGGCATAATTTTGGCACCTGGCCTCTGGGATTAGTTTCTGAATGCAAAATTGGGTCTCATTCAATGATGTTCCAGATGTGAGTTTTAATAAAGTTGTGTATACAAGCAGTAATCTTTTGCATGTCCTTAATGGGGGAGATCCATTTGGTCCTCTTGTTTTTCACTTTAGGCATTTTCAGACATCCCGTAACTTTTAGAATTGCATTATTAAAGCGAGTTTGCAAAGTATGGATATGGTTGTAGTTTTGGGAGATGCATTTGAAGTTGTAGCTTTAACACCAGCAGAAGAAAAGAGTTTTGTGATGATTAGCTTTTATTTTGTGTACTTGGGAAGGAGAGGTGTTTGGGGATTTGGAAGGGGGCTGAATGTTTCAATCTGCAAGTGGTGTTGGGTTACATCAATTCCTCAGCTGAGAAAAAATTGATCACAATTTTTGTAAGAAAGAGTTGCAAAATGTTGTCTGCACACAATTTGCTTTGTTCTCCAAATAGAAAAGCACTATATACATGCAACTAACCATAGTATTTTTTGCATCATTTGACAAACCTAGTGCTAGTATTTCTTCTCAAATTATAGAAATAGCACATAACCTGGTCTTTGTGGCTAACAGAGTGGGTATGGACCATACAAATGACCAGATTAGAAGCATTACTCAGTATTGTGCCACTGATGAGTTATATGGATGTTCCCTTCAGTAAAATACCCTTTAGCTTTTATGATTGACCAGATTAGAAGCCTTACTCGGTATTGTGCCACTGATGAGCTATATGGATGTTCCCTTCAGTAAAATACCCTTTAGCTTTTATGATTCATGTATCATTGTAAACAAGTCGGTGCCTGAAACTGCACATTGACAATATGTTAATCTGGGAAAGCCGTCTTCAATATTTGTCCACTGTTCATATCACACCCACTTATATGAAAATAATTCTGATTTTTTCACCAAGTAGAAGAAAAATGCTTATAGTTTATAGTATTTTGTTTATGCATTGCTGCAGGTTAGATTCAGCTGAAATTTGATTGTTTCATAGCAGAAACAGATGCATCCATGTAATTCATTTGCCCCACAAAGGTGACTTAGAAGTGCTCCAAGTTCAAAGGTGCTGATTGAAATTGCAAACAATCTAATAAAAGCAGAGGACATGGTAAGCATACCCTCTTAGTAGTTTTTGTATAAATTATATCAATGTCTGAAGTTCTTTGATGGAAATGCTGAGTCTTGATTTTGGAAAATTTTGTAGAAAAATGCATGTACAGGAAGAATTTGAGTTGAATTTCAAATTCTGGGGCTAGAGAAACATTGTAGTTCAAGAAATCAAAAAAAATTTGATGATGCTATAGTTTTGCTTAATGCATAGGTGGCACAGATAACAAGCAAGTCTCATGTTTGATAGGATTTCTAATTCAAACATTGCTCATATTACTCAATTTTAATGGACTAAGGACTTGTTCTTTGATTATCTGAGATCATTAGTTTGGACTTTGGAGTCATTTGGATCTCTTGCTCACAAGTTTTTACTTATGGTTATAGGATTCACTTGCCTGAGGTGATCTCAGTTGACTTTGTGGCAGATGTTTTGTAACTTTTGTGCAACCATTTATTTCAAGGTATCAAAGCAACCTACCAAAATTCCTTGCTGTCCAGAAAGAATTGATATCAGACATGAACATGTTGCCTTACTCTTGTAAGTTGTGATTCGTGCATCTCGTATTTATTTGTCTTTTTCCCAACCCAATGGTAAGTTCTAATTTTTATGACTTGATCACAGAGAATTGAAGGACTGGATTAGTGGTGGTGAGAATTTGTAGAGTTTGTTTTTTATCATCATGGTTTCAACTTTTTGATTAATTTTACTTGAAATCAACTCAACTCAACAAAGCCTTATCCCTATATTTTGGGGTAAGGTCATTCTCTCCGTTAAACCATACATTATCATATCTTTTTAAATTACCCCAACCAAAGTTAATTTTAGTCGCCTTCACCCCCTAGCACGACTCTCAATATTAACTATGTCGCTCTTTCTTATTGGTGCATTTTTTGGTCTTCATTTTATATTACCATACCATCTTAACCGATTTTTTCTCATTTTAGCTCCTATAGATGTTATTCTTACCATCTGACGAATATGTTCATTTCTAATTCTATATTTTCTTGTCTTACCTCATATCCATCTTAATTGCACAATATGCCAGGCGCGCTCCACCACTTAATCCAAACTGTTTTAATTTTATGAGTAACATCATCTCCATTAATTTTTCTTGAAATATGAGGACATAATAATTTATTTTATAAATGTTTAGAGACACAATCTTATGAATGGGGTTAGGCTGCAGATTTTTTTGTCAAACTTTTAATGAGCCCACAATGCAAGCCAAGTTGACTGAGGTGATTAGTCATGAAGTAGACATCCTAAGCTAGATTGTCCCCAAGCTTGTACAATGCACGTGGTTTGTGTATGATTGCATGAATATGTAGGAATGAGTAGGCTGTTAAGGAAATCCTGGCGTCCCCCCAAGCTTATACAATGCACGTGGTTTGTGTATGATTGCGTGAATTTGTAGGAATTAGTAGGTTGTTAAAGAAATCATGGCATAACAGAAAATAAATAAATGGAAAGGATATTCTGCTCCTACAAAAATAATTTAAAGTGGGGGATTAGTAGATGCCATTCTTCTTGATTGAAGGGTGAGGTGATTTTTCATGAAATCCTCTAAAGATGAAATATTGTGAAAGGATGTTCTGAAGTTTCTAGGATGATCTTAGAATCAAATTGCTGTTTGGGGCAGAGCCATTTTAGGCATGACATTTGAAAAGAAAGAGTGAGAATTGGGGGTATAATTAAGTTTTGGTTTAAGTTTACCCTTTGGTCCATTTCTTGCTGAGTAAACTCCATGTCACTGATAAATATTCTGATCAAAATGTGAGAGCAAACAAAAGAAGTGCCCAAAATTTGAAGAGTACAATGTCTAATCACTAGCTTTGTCAAGATCTCAAAACATGGCCTTTTATTAAGGGTGGCTTTAAATATCCCAATCAACTTTTGAGGTCATTCAATCTGATCTTCACATCCTGTTAGTTATGTATCAAGAGATGAAAAGACGGAGAAAAGGTTCCAAAAGGACTTTTAAAAGAGAGATAGAGAGAATAATAAATAGGAAAAGGTGAGAGTGGTTTGAGAAAAGGAGAATAAATAATTAAAGGTGGGAGTGGTGGGGGCTTTGAATTGAGTGATTCACAAGAAATGAGCCTTTTTAACTTGTTTTCTTAACCACTTGTCTGTCAAGTTGCAAAATGAACTACTTTTGCTTGGCATCGTTTTGATTCTCTTCATGTGACCTTATCCCTATCTTATTTGTTAAATTTATTCTCATGTTTTATGTTTTACAATTGCCTTTATAGTTGTTCTCCTCCTTGGCTGGGCACTTTCTGTGACTCTTTTTATGACTGAAAAAGGAGGAAGAAAACTTCAATGGGGGACTTCACTTTTTGCATTAAAAAAAGTAGCTTTTCCAGTACCAATATGATGACCATCAAAGTAATAGATAGTCTAGACAGTGTGATTTAATGCCATACGTGTAGAAGTATATTGTAAATACATACGTGACTTATCATCTCACCGTTGAAAGCATTATTCCGAGAGTACCGAATAATTTTTCCATAGATAGGGGACTTCTTACACAAGTGATAATGTTGCGATTTTAAATAGTTAAAAGATTTGATTTCACGCGTTCTATCTGTCATAGGACTCTTGGCATATTGTTAGGTCCATAACATTTGACATTAAAACAGGCACCATGCCTTGGTATTATGTATGAGTATAGTGTCAAGATATTGAATACTAATAGTTTGATGAAGCCACCAAAAAGAAAAAGACTATTAACGAGTCAATGTCGATCGAGTGAACCACCGTGAACATCGGTTCAAAAACGTAGTAATTTATTACGATTTTAAATAATTAAAAGATTTGAGATTACGTGTTTTACCCGTCATGATACTTTTTAAGTATTATCATGTGCATGACAAATAATCGTACTTTTGTTGTCATTCAAATGCATCCTCTGATGTTAGCCCCTACTGATGCATTAAACGGCATTTGAACACTAGCCATTCATTTCTATGATGTCTCACTCAACTGCTTTTGTTATTTTCTTTTATTTCATGTTTGCTTAGCAAAGCAGATTAATAATTGATGTGATGAGTGCAACACACACACATGCCTTCGGTTTATGTTGTCTATTTGGACTGAATAAACTCTTGCTATTAACGATGACATTGCAGCTTTATGTAAACCTGCTTCATATTCAGCTTTATGTTGTTTTTTGCGTGGATTATAGCCAGCATAGAAGAGCTTGAATGAAGCGATGTGAAACAATCTAACACCTCTTTTAGACCGCAAAGGCCCGAAGTTCGAAGCTTACGGTATGAGCAAGCTCAAACCTGATTCTAATACAATGAAGGAATAGAGAAAAGAAAAAAGCTGTGAAAATATTCGTATATAAATCCTGTGTCTTGAAACTGTATAGAATAGGGCCTAGGGCCTATTTATAGGTAAAAAGAGGCCAAGCAGGAATGGAAAGACAATATTACAAAGAATCAAATCAAGAATAAAATCAGAAGATTTGATATTTATTGAAATGAAGGCTCAGTCCATGCAGTTCTTTAAAATTAGGCAAGTTCAAACCTGACTCTGATACTATTTTGAAATGAAGTCTCAGTTTATGCAGCTTCTTAAAACCATGGCGTTAAGGAGAGAGAGGTCAGAAGGCCTTATAATCAGTACAGAGGAACTTAAGTAGAGCGATGTGAGGCAATCAAACATTCTCTATTTCTTCAATTTGGACATAATATCTGAACTTTAAAAGACAAAAAAAAAAGGAAAAAATAGACATGTTGTCTTTATGTTAAGATGTAATTAATTGAGTTCATGAACCAGTTGGAATATGTAAAAATTTCTCTATTGTTCTCTATTTCACGAAAAGTTATTGTGGTCCCGGTGCAACCACTCTAGGCTCCAGCAAAGAGCAAACTAGAGCTATATGCCAAAATTTTTGCCGCCCGACAAAGAAATGATGTTACACAGTGCACACCAAATGTTTGGAAAGCAATTCCAACAAAATCTTATTTTATAAGAATTGGAGTCGCATTAAAATAAGTTGTACCCTTTGTCACCAGGGTATAGATTGATTATATATATATATGTGTGTGTGTGTGTGAGAGAGAGAGAGTGTAAAAAAGTATGAACAAAAAGCTTGTTCAATGAATCATTATGCTTGTTGACTTAAAGTAGAAGTGTAAAGGTAAATTAGCAATTGTATATGGTTAAACATTACATATATATAAGACCTCCTAGTGGGTCATGTATCGAGAAAATAAGCACCTTGTCATATTCAAAGATTTTTTTTGAGTAGAGATGATAATTTGATGCAAATATTTAGGCATTTGTTGTGTTTTTAATGAAATAGGTACAAGAGAATTTGAATAAAAAAGAAACAGTTTGACAGAAGATTCACAACCCGGGCGAGGTTTGGGGGTGGGGCTATGGAAGGGTTCCCTTGCCCTATCTAGATTATATCATAAATTTATTAAAATGGCTTTATATGTTATTTTAATTTTAAAAATACATTGAACACACATACATACATACATACATACATACATACATACATACATACATACATACATACATACATACATACATACATATATATATATATGCAAGAGGGCATGTAGGATAAGATGGTATAAACAGTATTGAGAATGAACCCTAATCGGGGTGAGGATGGGTGAAGTTTTTTAAGTTGTCAGCTTAAACTTTTTCTATTATCATTCCTACTTTTGAGAGTTTTGAAATAGGTAACTTTCTTTGTAATTAAATTAAAAATCTGTTTAATTGAATGTGTTTTTTCAAGAGATTAATAAGATATTTACATTATCATATAATATAAGATTTTATATACTGTATTTTGAAATATATGGGAATTTTTTTATTTTTCTTTTGGGGTTTTTTATTTTTATTTTTTCATTTTTTTTATTAAAAAAAAGACTAATTATTGTTTGCACAATTTCCCCTTTGTGTTAACAATAGGGAAGGGAACATGTGCCAAGGTTAGTTGCACTGCAATAACTTCTTGATAGCTGAATCTTGACTCAAAGTGGCTTTCACTTTTCCTACTCCTTGAGGGTATCATCTTTTTCCTCCTTTCATATTCTACTTTATTAAAGGCTCTATCTTTTTTTCGCGCTTGTTGAGCAATGTCTCTCGTCTCTCTTTATAAGAAATATCATAATTTTAATTTTTTTTAAAGTAAGAGAATGTGATATTATGTTAATTTTTCAGTTCATGACTAGACTTGTTTGATGGTATGATTGATTTTTTTAAGTAGTTGATCTTGTTGTATATTGTCTCACATCGCTCATCTGTAGCTCATCTGGTCTATTTATATGGCTAGTTGTCCATCTCTTTAACACCTGAGTTTTAAGAAGCTGAATGGACTGAGCCTCCATTTTAACTTGGTATCAGATGCGGACCTGTGTTTTAAAGAGTTGAATAAGTTGGGCCTCCATTTCAACTTAGTATCAGAGCCAGGCTAGAGTCCAACCTTGAGTTTCGGCCCAATGCAATTGGCCCGATGCGATTCGGGGGGGTGTTGGATATTGTCTCCTTTGAAGTTCCTTTGATCTACCTATATGGACGGTTGCCCCTCTTCTTAATATTTGAATTTGAATTATAAATTATACTTATAAATAAATATTTATTTGGTTGAAAAAAGAGGAAAAAAAAAAAAAGGCTCCATCTTTCTTCAATGCAAAGGGATATAGGTGATTAGATAGAGATAGTCCACCTAATCTGTTTTTATAAGGGCTACAAACATAAAAGACATTTAGAACAATCAAAGCTGGATTTGGAATTGTTAATGATAGGATTAGATGTACAAAGTAAATAAGAACCCTTGCAAAACCAATGAAGACTTGGCTTTCCAAAAGGCTTCTTTTATGTCTCCATCTGGGGGCAACAGAATTCAACTACTGCTTCTAATGTTTGGTTGAAATTTAGAAAATCTTGATTTGCCATAAAAGTCACAAAATATATCTCCATATCATAGCACAATACGAATATCATATTAGTACGTGTAATACACAAAAAATTATTATATAATCTATAATTAATGATTTCGGCCAATCATAAAATGACATATATATAATATGTTAAGTTTATAGTTAATAATAAAATAATTTTTATTGACATTATACCGTATGATTAATTAAAATTATTAAATTTATCAATAATTTACAACCATACAATAAACTCACGCAACAGACGAACTCCCATCAATCACGCTTGTATTATACGTGTTAATAATTTTCAACCATAGCAACCGACGCCCAATAGTAACATTCCTTTATTTTGAATTTATTTAAGCCATCACTTATAGATACACTATGCATACATAACGTATGTTTAAGAAGTATAGTGTAAATTGGTGTTTTTCAAAAAAAAAAAAAAACACAAATACAATGATTGGGAAAAGGTTCTGGTTGGGATTTTATATCCTTAAATCACCTCTGGCAGTCATTAGTCTGCCGGCCGGATTATCCTCGGCAATATATGGACTGCAACCACCTCCATTTCCGGAGGCGGATTCACAAACCAAAGTTTGGCCGGCGTCGCCACAACGTCCAGCACCGCAATCCTTCCACCGTCAGCACAAACAACACAAACCTTCCCTCTACCCGCGACTATCTGCTTCGCCCCTTTCAAATGCTCCGACGACTCGATCAGCTCTTTCCAGCAATTTTTATCGGGATCATACTTTCTCAGAGAACCCTTTGCCTCATCGACCACGTACATCGCGTCCCCATCCTCCGTCACCGCCGCCGCCGGCCCGTTCCATCCTGTAAGCATTCTTGTCGGCATCTCCTCCCACCGGTTCGTTGCAGCGTCGTAAACGGCCCCTTCTTTGACCGCATTTCCCTTCACATTCACCATACAGAGCTTCCCTCTGTATTCCACTGCTTCCACAGCTTCTCTGCTAAACTTACCGTCTTTAAGAGCCGCCATCTTTTCCCACTTCCACTCCATATTACTCTTCTTCATGTCCCATTTCTCGACTGATCGCGCCACATCTCCCTGGTACTGCCGCCCAACCCCGCTCGCGACGAAGACTGCACCACCCAAAGAACCGGCGGCGCACCAGCGGCGTGGAGTGGAGAGCGGCGGGCCGAATAACCACTGGTTGGAAACTGGGTCGAAGACTAGTGGGCGGGAGAGGGCGGGGAGGAAGTTGTGGGTGGTGGCTGCGATGAGAACAAGGTGGCCGGAGACAGTTAAGGATTGGATTGGGAGGTTACGTGAAATGAAAGACGGGTGGCGGTGGAGGAGGTGGAGAGGTGGGTCTGATGGAGGACTTGGAAGCGGTCGCCATGAGAACGCGATCGGATCAAAAGTAAAGAATTCAACTGAATCTGATTGCTCTTTGTTATGGCTCTTAGTTGTCGATGTTGGCGAGAGGAGAGCGTAGAGAGAGAAGAAAGGAGGGAAGGAAGGAGAGTATATGAGGCGTCGCCATGAGCGGCACACCTGGTAGAGAACGGAGGGATGGAGAGTTGAGAGGCAAAGCTGTGCGAGGTGATCTGGCAAGCCTGGCAGTAATTCTGCAGACTCATATTTTGAGTCTGCAGTGAGCTGGTTTTCCTGGTCGGAGTTGTTTTTTTTGCAGAGCTTTGAGGTTGTGTTCATGGCTATGGCTGTTTCTGTTGCTGTGATTGATGATGTTGAGGGATCAGTGGCTTCAGCCAAGGCCGTGGAGGGACATGGCTGGTGGAGTTGTTTTCCTTTTATCCATTCCCGGGGCTTGCTTTGCTCGCTTTTTACGTTCTTGTTGGATCGTTGTGTTTCACTTTCATATACATGTTTAGTGATGTGGTGCAGTGCATTGACCCACATCATTTAATAAGCAAAAATAGTTAATTTTTTTGTTTGTCCTATTATTATTCTTTAATAAAAATTATAAACATGTTCTGTAATTACAAAAATAAAATAAAATAAAATACTAGTATTACATCATTCTATTTGAAGATTCTTTATAAATTCTGTATTTTTATAGTTGTCCTATCGTTACCTTCTTGTTGGATTATTGTGTGTGTCTTATTTATATATATATATATAGACAGATAGGAATATGTTGGTATTCATTAATTTCGAGTGCATTCCAGGTGTTTCAGTTTACATATTTTAATGATGAGTTTAATATTTATTGGTTTAAATAAAGAGTAATGTTATATTTTTTAAAAATATTTTTAAAATTTTTATTTTAAAAGATGTGACATTGAATTGATGTGATAAATTCTATCATATTAGTGTCACATTATTTAAAATACAAATTTGAGAAACATAACATTTCTCTTAAATGAAATGTATCGAGATGAATAAATCATTTTTTAATTACTTCGCTACAAACCAGTTCCTTTCATCCAGGTAGCAATTTTAATTTGTTACATATATCATATAATTATTTAGTTTTAATTAAAAAATAAAAAATTAAATATAAAAAAAAACACATATACATTATATACGTGACCAATTGTGATTGTGATTGTAATTGTGATTGAAATTAAGACACATAAAAAAGGTTGCTCTTATATAATTTGGATTTAAATATTATTTAACCTTTTTTTACTATAAATTATAACTATGTTATGTAATTACTAAAAAAAGAAATACAAGTATTACATCTTGGAATTATTGGAAACAGAATATATGTATAGGTCATTAGTTAAGTTGGCATTTGGGGTCACACCAAGAATTAGAGACTCACATGGTATTATGAGCCACTCAAAGCCCCCACATTTGTTCTGAAAAAGTTGTGGGAATAATTTAGGACACAGACTTAGAAAAAGGTCTTGTTGGAATCTAGCCAGTGGAGAGCAATCAGAATAAATGAATAATGGCTTTTCAGAAAGCTTGTGATTCCCCAAACAGAGAATTGAGCATATACAGAATATATATATATATATATATATATACTCTCTCCGTACTAAAATAAAAGTTTTATTCAAAAATTATAACTTTTTAAAAAATGTTATTTTATTATTTTAAAACTATTTAAATTTTTCATATCATTCTTATTTAATTATAAATCATGTTCATATTAAGTGTAACAAATAGTAGTTTTAAAAATTCATATGTTAAAAGTATGTTGACTTTTGAAATGAGACTCTTAAAATGAGACAGTTCAAAATAGAATAAAAGACTCTTAAAATAAGACGGAGAGAATATAAAAATTATAAAAAAATAATTAAATACAGAATATATATATATATATATGAGATAAAGGCAACATGCACGCATGGTACGTGACCCTCCTTCAATTAAGATTTTATCACATAAATAGTTGAAAAATTAAATATTGATAGCAACAGGCACGCGTAGCACGTGAACCTCCTCAATCTAGCTCTCAAATCATATTATTTTCAATTAAAATTAATCAAACAATGGATTCAGTTGAATTAATTTGTCCTTTATTTTTAAAAACTATGATACATACAATTTTTATATGTATATTGCAAGAAAAGAAAATAATGGTAACAATGTTGCATGGAAAAACTTGTTTAATTTTTTAATCAAGCATAAATCGCACAACAGTTACGTACAACATTAGATTAAAAAAATTGTTGATCTCTTTTTCATACTAAGCAAATCAATATCTATTTTACTGTTCTACTTATATGTATCCAACAATATTAATATCAATATCACAATATCGCCATTGTCATTATCATCATGTCTGCAAGTACTTTTGAAATTAATCCATCTCCCAAATTCAGCATCTTCTAGGACTTTCTCTCAAATTGAACTTCAACTTTCAATTCCTGTTCTGTGGAAATTCCATTCATTGTTGCTTCCATAAAAAGTTGAGGGAGATCAATTTGCAGACGCAAATATATATATATATATATATATATATATATATATATATAGAACTACCTTCACATATTGTCAAGATTTAACCGATAAAGTTAATGGCAATTCGGAATCTGTGGACGACGCAATCGATGACTCCCCTACACCGTCGTGCTGGTTATTGGTGTTCCGGCCTCGACTTTCCTCATCGTCCATCACGACGACGGCGCCGAAGTGGACGTGCCGTTGGCCGTCGGGAGAATTCACTGGCCGGGGAGATTCCTTAGGGGACGCGCAATCCATGGTGGCTCCACCTCCTCCTGTGGTGGTGGTGGTGGCCGCCGTGGACGGAGGCATTGAGCGGTGTCTCGACATCTGGCGGTCTTTGTTCCTACGGGAAAGTCTGCAACAGGCTTTGATGCAAGTATAGATATACGTGAGAAACCAGAAGATCCATGGAGAGCCAATGAGCGCAAATGCCACAATCGGAAACCATGGCTGAGAGACGTCGGCGTTGAATACGTATAAACATAGGAGTACTCCACCGGTTATTACAAAAAGGAAGAACAGGCAAGAGATGATAGGAACCCTAAGATCTCCTTCCCTTCCCTCCATTGTTGAGGTTTTGAGTGCACGCACCCCGCTCTCTCTCTCTCTCTCTCTCTCTCTCTCTCTCTCTCTCTCAATGCCTCTTTCCTTGAATATTATTTGAGAATGGAGTTGCAGGACTTCAACAATCTTTCTCTCTCCTCTCTCTAGGATTGAGTTGCAGGAAACCAACAATGCGGTGGACGAATTCAAAACAGAGAAACCAAAAGAGCGATGAAAGCGGGAGGCAGTTTTTCATGCCAACGGTTTAGCAACCTTTTCAATTTGGATTCTCTCCAAATATATATATATATATATATATATATATATATATATATTTATTTATTTTATGATATCCAATATAATATGAACTGATACATTTATCTCACATAACGATCACAAACAGTCTTGAGGGTTTTGAAATAAAATTAGTTTTTTTTTTTAATTTTTACTGATAAATTATAATTATCTTTCTTACAATCAATTATTTTTCAAATTAATAAAAATTTCTCTTTCGTTATTCTTTGCTTTTAGAAAAAAATGATCATTTTTTTCTAACTTTGTTTAATTTTCAAATAAATATTAATTTAAATCTTCTTTGGTTAAAAAAATATAAATTATTTATCTTAAATTTATCTTTATATAAAATGAAAAAAAAAAATCATTAAAAAAAGTTAGAAATTTTAATGAAAATTGAGAAAATACAAAAATAAAAAATAAAAGTAATACTTTTGTCATTTTTAAACGAATTTGGGTTGGAAGAAAAGTGTTTATAATTTTTTAATAAAAATTGAAGAGATGAATGTCATTTCAGAAATTTCATGAAATATGTTGTAATTATTAAAAATCTTATAGAAGATCAGTATAATTTATTCTATAATTTATTTATTTATTATTATAATCTAGTTGATACCTTTTCTTTTTCATTTTTTTTATCTTAAAGATGAAAATAATGAGACTTTTGAAAATATTGTGTTTTTAAGTTATTTTTTTTTAATAAATTTGAATTTTTCAAAATACATAAAACTACTTTTAGTTGCTTTCTAAACAAGAGTTGTTTTCATTAATTATTTCAGATTTATTTTCAAAAATATAATGCCAAACACGTATTTTTATTTTTTCTATTTTCAATAATAGAAAATGGGTTTTGAGAATATAATCCGACTCTAAACTTATCAAATTTTGTCTTAAATTTTGAATTTAAATAATGTGACAGTATATTATTAATTAATTTATATAAAACAATTAATTGTAATTATAATTAATAATTTTTGACAATGTCTATATTTAAAAATTAAAAGTCAGTAAAAATGACAAACCATGCATTTAGAGTCTCAATTGGAAAATATTATCTAATGAGACAAATATTTTACATTATTATCAGATGTGACGTAATTATCGCATTATTATTATGATTTCACATCATTATGCTAGGGTTATGTTGCTTATATATATGGACAGTGCACGCGAACTCTTGAATAAATTTCTTTTTGAATTGGAAAAATTATTTTATGAACTCTTTAGTATTTTAATTAATAAAAAAAGTTTGGTATGGAATGAACTTATAATCATGGAATCAACTCGATCATCATATTATAGATTATAAGTTCTGATACTACACTTTTCGGCTCGCAATAAATCTGGCTCCAAGACCTATAGAACACTCAAAAGAGGGGATCAGAGGACCACCGGATTGGCTCCGGCGGTAGCCGCTCCGATGCTTAAGTAAGTAAACTGAATTGAAAGACTGTATTGAGTATAAAAATAAAGCGTACCTTTAGGGTTTAATTTATAGGTCGTGGCTTTCCTAAGTTGATTAGAATTTGGAGCCATGAAAGTAGAGATTTGATCACCGGAGATAGCAGTTTCTTTGTTGGATATTGCATCACAGATAAAGATGAACATGTATAGCAGTTTCCTTGTCGAAGACTGTTTCCTTATTCCCTGCTCGGCAGCCGCTAAGGCGGTGACGAGCTCTGGAGCGTTGGTCTGGAGTCCTGTAATTAACTTCGTGATCCTTATCCGGATATGTATGTGCTCTGGAAGCATATGCTCGACTACTTCCGATCTTTCAGCCTGTTCTGAATGTCCGAGCGCTAGCCACTGATTGAGCGCGAGCTGAGTTAGCCGAGCATGAGCTGGATTATAGACATACGTGTCGAGTGCTGATTGGTCTTGCTCTTTTGTGGTATATCAAGTTCATAACCCTAGCCCATTGTCATTTTGGGCGGAATAAATCTACTAATTCTTTGATTCCAGTTAGTAAAAGGGATCTTAAACTAAGATCCTCATTATCTAAACGAACCCGGAACATACCATTAGGAAGCAATTCAGTAATTAAACTTTCATGAATCCACTTTTGTTCTTTCATTTCAGGTAAAACCCCCTTGACGTATCAATTAATGGAGGAGGAACGATATTAGACAATTAATTCTTTTTAAGAGCCCTTACTTGCACTCTCTTTTTTACTAAGCGGGTCTATTTCAACCTTTTTAAAGAAATTATAGAAAGACCCTTGACTGTAAATAAAAATAATGATTTTTTTTGAGTGAAAATAACATTCCTATGGTAAAAATTATGGATAAAAAATAAAGAAAATGTTGTTTTCAGTCTCCTTTTTGTTGAAAGGGCACCATTTTAAAAATTAAATTACTGATTGTCTTGGCATGCAAACAAATTATTATTAATTTTTAATTAACAGTTATTTTAAATATTAAAAAAATAGAGGCCTGCCCAGAAGCCCTTTAAGATATGGGCTGCGTTCATGCCCCCCACGAGCTTTTCATTTCGAGCGTTTGAAATCAGTTGAGAACTGGATCTCCAGTAACATTAAGAAGGATAATGGGCTTGCACTGGCCCACTCTTCCATTTGTAGCATTTGAAATTTTTGAAAGGCAAGAAACAAACACATAAAATTACAAGGATACTAACAAAATTAAGACTCATTCGTGACGATATTGTCTCTGTAACCAGCCACTCAACACATAAATAAGGCACACGAATTACAAGGAAACTCTTTCCAAACCTTCTATTCAATTGCTCTTTTGAATATAAAGGAACACTTTGTAGCCCATCAAGACTTACAACAGCACTAAATATTGTACTACAAACCCACTCTGGCTAACTTAGCTGAATCTTTTCTCTGCCAATTACTAGCAAAATAGACACATATATAGACACACTATAGGAACGATTACAATACACAAAAGTCATAAAATAATGTCATGTGTCCATGAGAAGTTGTGTGTGACACTTGTTTGCTTCGAGCACAGTCACCTGGCCCAAGCAGTTGTGCCACTCCCCTCTGATGCTATTTGTGCCCCCATCAGGAGCCATTTGTCTTGCTACCATCTGTGCACAGCAGTTATGTAAGTCATATGCCTTGCTTCATTAACTGTGACGTGCCTTTGCAGTTAGCCTCTTCAACTACAATCATGATTTGCATCATACCTCGTGATCATAATAATTGTGCCACCTGTGACTCCACTATTTCATCCTCAAAGACACGACAGTTGATCTTATTAACTATTATGTGACAAGTCACGCAACATACAATTATATGAATTAGCATAATTGACTCAGTTAGCTGTATTTGAAGTCACCAAACATTTTTCACAAACTTGAAAGATGTCACCATGACACCTTTAACCGTCGTCATAAGTTTGAGTCACATGCATAACCACATTGTCTTAGTTTAGTCTTATCTAAGCCTAACAATTGAACAAACTTTGTGCATACAAACTTGTCCACTAATGTCCAAAACGTGTACCCATGCCTTGGCTAACTCCATTCAACCAAACCACTAGTATGATAGGGTTGCACTTATGTCATGTCCACTCTATCAGCAACATTAGTCTAATTCATGCATCAAGAGTGTATCCAAACCAATCCCACTAGTTCAACCACATAACAATCCCATGAATCACCCTATTTTAGCTAGAACCGGCAAATCCACACTGATGAGGCCTTGGAATTGTGCAAGTCATGCCGCCTAGAACCTGTCCATAATATGCCTCCCTCGTGCTTGAAGTAGGTGAAGGGACTCACCCCACCTATATATGTTAAACCAACAGTACTAATTCTACTATAGGAACCCAACCCTCTATATATATGTTAAATCTAAAATCACTATTATGACAAAAACACTTGTAACTTGCTCAAAATTCGCTATCCACCCAACTGCCATATCTTGCTGCCGAATGCCATAAGACATGTCACAATCCATTTTAAGAGCAACTCCAAGGGGGAGTTGCCAACCCCATAACTGCAGAAATGGCATCTTAAATTTGAAAATTTTCACTCCAATAGAAGTGACATCCAAAGTTGCAAAATGCCATCCATGTTCTTCAGGTGGCATTTATACAAACTTTGGAAAGAGAAAATGGAGAGGTGCCAAATGAACCGTTCGGCCATTTTCCATTTCTACTGTTCCAACGGCACCATTTCAACGGCTATATTTCAACCAAGAAATTCTGTAAATGCAGAGATTTGTGAAGAGAAAACTTATCAAAGCCAGGAGGGGTGTTGCCGCGCTGCCAGTGGTGGTGGAGAGAAAGGAAGAGGAGTCGCGGATGATGGCTTGCGGTGGAGGGAGCGTGCGGCTGAGGGAGGCGCGTGGCGGCGGAGGGCAAGGTGTAGAAAGAGGAGAAGGAGGCGCAGATAGAGGGAAGGGGAGGGAGCCGCAAGGGGAGAAGGGGAAGGGAGGAAGGCGCAGTCGCGAAGGGGAAGGGGAAGGGAAAGGGAAAGGGGAAGATCGGGGGGGATTTTATTCAGGGCAAAGCCACAAAAGGTTTATATATATATATAATTGATTTTAATTTAAAATAAATTTTTTTATTTTAGTTAATTGTTAAAATTTTAATTAATTTTTTAAATTAAATTAAATTGTTTAATTTTAGTTTATTTATTTATTTATAATTTTTTGATTAATTTAGGGTGATTTTATTTATTTAACTTATTTTTATAATTAAAGAACTTTTTTCTATTTTAGTTAATTGTTATTTAAAATTTAAATTAATTTTTTAATTAAATTAATTTTTGTAATTTAATTTAAATTTTCTAATTTGATTTAATATTAAATTATTTTTTTAATTAAGGGTAATTTTATTTATTTTTAATTGATTATTTTATGCGCATTCTTTAAATTGATTATAATTTTTTTTTTAGATGGATTCACAATTTGACGGTACTTTTACTAATTTTCTTATCAACAACGCCGATTTAAAATTTGAAATTTAAAATTTAAAATTTTGAAATTTAAAATTTAAAATTTTGACTAAAAAAATATATCTGTTAAATTACAACCGTTATGAAAACTATACCCGTTCAAATATAATCGTTAAATTTAATTATATTTTTTAATAAAAATATTAAAATATTAAAATGACACTCTATTTTAGCTCCTGTCATTAGAGCAGATTTATAATTCAGAAGTACCAAAACATTGTTCAAAGTTATAAATAAGTAGTTTAGCACCTTAAAATACAAACTCCCTTTAGAGTTGCCCTATGTAGTTAGGGTGTGAAGGGTTCAAATTATACTCAAAACTCAATATTGTTCTTTCATTTTATCAATTAAATTATATGTTATCATATTTTTTTATAATTATATCTACTAAAATTTATTTTAGTCGTTCGCATCCTTGAGACAACCCTCGAATCTATATGAATCATTTGCCTCGTCCTTGTTAGTACATTTATTGATATACCATAATCAGATCATAGAAAAGGGTAAGTTGCCTTTCCCCACTTTATCGGTTCATTTCCCTCCAATTTCTCTCTAGTATTTCTGCACTCAATTCTCTCTCTTTTCTCGAAGACCAGAAGTTGAAGAGAAGAGTTGGAGTTTGCTACAGTTCGTGAAGCTGGTTCGGATTAAATACATACAGAGGCGGAATTTGATTTAGTGCAGAAGAAAATTCGATTCATCAAATGGCATATGCAATAAATAAACACTCAACCCTAAATTCAGTATTTATCTTGTGTGTTTTTTGGGCAATTATTGTGTGTTCAGTCGGTCCTGCTGAAGTTCTTGCAAAGTCTCGCCGCCCGGTCACTGTAAGCTATCTATTTTCCATGAATCCAAACATCTCACACTCTTTCTAATCTCTCTCTAAGATAGTAGTTTCTTTACCATTATTTTCTTGTCTTGTTGTCCGGTTTTGGGAAAGCACAGGACATTGAGATCAGAGAAAAGAAAAACCAGTGTTACGCAGACATCGAGAGGTATGTATGATGATTTCCGTATGTTTCCTCCGAAAATTTGGGACAAGAAAATAGAAATTTAAAGACTTAAAAAATTGTTCGATTTCCGGTTAAACAAAGTTATTCTACGAGTTGTAAACAATAACGACTTGAAACCTAGATTCCAAAATTTCTCTTATTTTCCTTTCCTTTCCTCGACTTTCTCGGTGACCAAACAACATCTAATGTCAATATTTTTTGTGTCTTTTCTATTTACCTTTTTGGAGGCAAATTATTGTTACTTTTTCTTGGTCTAATTGTTATTTTGTTGCTGTTATCTAATTATAAAAGTGGATTGTGGGGTCGGCAATGCAAGTCTTCGATGATAGCTAAGGAGAATTGCGCTTTGTGGTGTCTCTCACCGTCTTGTTACGAGCTTGTTTACGAGAGTGATCCGGTGAGAGGCGGACTGGTTCAAATCGTTATAAAATGCTTAGGACTTCACTTATATATTTCTGAGTTATTATATAGTTTGAGAATGTAAATTGCGTGTTTTTCTTTTTCTGTTAAATCAGTTGGAAGAAGGAGAAAAAGATTATACCAGGAGCCAAGAGTACAAATACTGTATGCACAAGTAAGTTATCCATTTTCAAGGTTCTAATATTAATATTGCTTTTGTTATATTTCTACTTCACGGAAATGGATGGTGAAGAATGTTGAAATAAAATGAAATATGCCATCTGTAGACTCTTCCTCTAAATGTTTGCATTACCATGACTAGAAGCTTGCTCCAATAGTTGTTACTGTTGTGTCAGCTGGTATGTATCTTTTGTTTGATACGTCACTGTTACGTGTTAAGGATCACAGGGAATAAGACAAAATAATATAGAGCCTAACCTACATAAAAGTAGAAAGGAGGGGAAGTAGGGAACATGAAAGAGCGGTGAGTTGCAGGATTGCTAAATGAGCAGTTATTGAGTTGTGCTGTGATTAGTACTGAATGAACGGAACTGCTTGTAAACATATCAAGTGCAGCTTGATGAATGATCTAGTTGCACTTAGGAATTGAGGTATGATCTTATTGAGTTGAGTTGTGATTAGGAGTGCTGAATGAGGAGTTATTGAGTTGAGTTGTAAATTTGTAATTATGAGTGCTAAAATGAATTGAACTGCTCATAACTAGGAATGACAACGGGACGGGTTTGGGGCGAGGACCCCCTCCCCCGACCCTGCCCCGCCTAAATGGTGCCCCACCCCGCCCCACGTACTTACAGCACATCAACAGTTTGTGAAGAAAATCAAAAAAATCTGAGTGTATTGTGTGTGTATATGTATAATCACAAACACGTATAAAAAATCATATATAACAAACACATATCACAATTTACAAACATAGATTATAGATTTTTATATCACAAAAAAGAAATCCATTACATATCAACACATATATATGGGTGTGTGTGTGAATATATACACAAATCACAGGGGTGAGAGAGAGAGATTGAAATGGTAGGTGGTACCAGTTCAAAGCAATTACAGAAACTAAGTATTAGCATCAAGTAAAAAAAGGCTAATTGAAAAACTTAAAAAAAAACCCCTAAATTTGCAGATGTGTGTATATTAATATACGAAACCCACAAAAACCTGAATATATCAACATCAAATCTTCTTAAAGTGAGAGGAATACTAACCATGAAGCAGATGAGCGCAGTCCATGAAAACATTCGATTAAAACCTTGGTGTCCGGAGACGAAAACGATCGGAACGAGGATTACGATCGGAAAGGAAGATGATGATCGGAGACGAGGAAGCTACCGGAGAGTTGAGGCGCAGCCGGCAGCCGCACAGGGCAGCCCAGCCGCTGTTTATGTGCGTGAGGTGAGTGTAAATGAACCCTAATCTCATGAAATGAGAATTTCGATGGCAAGGTGATTTGAGATTATATAAATTATAAGGGGCATTTTAGTAAACTGAATACATAAACAGGGCGGGGCGAGGCGGCCCACCCCCACCCTGAACCCGTGATGGGTTATGGTACTCCACCCCAAATCCGCTTCATCCCCGTTTAACCCTCCCCAAACCCGTTGGCACACTTGATGGCCTGCCCGTGTTACTGAGTTGGCTTAGAAACCTTACCCAATCAACCAAGCATGAAAGGTATGATGGGCAAGCCTAGAATTGCTTTATAGCAGGGTTCTACAATTACAAGGGAAATCCTAGTTATATGATGGCACAAAAGCCGAAGGCCTTGAAGACTTACTTGAAGAGATGGAACATAGAAGAGTTTAGGAATGTTCAAGGTAGAAAGGAAAGAAGAACTTTAGAGGTTGGATAGGAAAGAGTAGGAGGAAGAGTTGACTACTGAGGAGAGGTGCACAAGGGATGGGTTGAAAGGAGAAATGGGTAGGGTCCTTAAGCTTGAGGAGATTTCGTGGCGACAAAAATCTAGAGCTTTGTTGTTGAAAGAGGGTGATAGAAATACTAAGTTCTTCCATCAGGTACCTAACTATCACAAGAGGCGGAATAATGTCGAGGAGCTGACCATTGGAGAAAGGAAGTTACGGGGCATGGAGGAGGTAAAGAGTGTGATAGTGGAGTTCTACCAGAAGTTGTATACAGAATAATAGGATTGGAGGGCGAAGATTGAAAATCTTGATTTCTCGTCTATTCTAGAAGAGGAAGCACATGCTTTGGAGGGACCTTTTGAGGAGGATGAGGTTCTTTCGGCTCTTAAATATTGTGATGGAGATAAAGCACGATGACCGAAGGGATTCACAAAGGCTTTCTTCAAGCACTGTTGGAGGATCATCAAAAGAGATGTGATGGTGGTGTTTAATCAATTTTTCCAGTCATGAATGTTCGAGAGGAGTCTTAATGCTTCGTTCAATGCCTTGATTCCTAAGAAAGGAGCGGAAAATATTAAAGACTTAAGGCCAATCAATTTAGTAGGGAGTTTATACAAGCTTGTGGCTAAGGTTCTGGCTTTGAGACGGGGGGTGTTATGGGAAGGATTATTTCTCCCAATCAGAATGCTTTTGTGTGTTGGGGGGGAGATTCTTGATGCGGCCTTGATTGCAAATAAGTGTGTTGATGCAAGAACGAAGCAAAAGTGGAGTGGGATTGTGTGTAAGCTGGATATTGAGAAAACCTATGACCACATGAATTGGGAGTTTTGTTGTGCTTATTGGATAAGATGGGTTTTAGTGAGAGATGGATTAGATGGGTGAAGATTTGTATTTCTTCTGTGTCCTATTCAGTCTTGGTCGACGGATCCCAATTGGCTTCTTTCGCTCTTCCAGGGGCTTGGGATAGGTGGATTCATTGTCTCCCTTTTTGTTCGTGATTGTTATGGAGGTTTTGAGCAGAATGTTGGATGGAGCTAGAAGTGGGGGTTTGTTGAGGAGTTTTGAGATAGTGGGGGGGGTGATGGTGAGGGGGTGGGGGTGGAAATCACTCATTTACTGTTGTGGATGACTCCATTATTTTTTGTGATGCAGAAGAGGCTCAACTTCGCTTTTTGAGGTGTATTTTGCTTTGCTTTGAGACAGTTTTGAGGCGTAAAGTGAACTTAAAGAAGTTAGAAATTATTCCAGTAGGTTATGTGGAGAATGTGGAGGAGATGGTGTGGTGCATGGATTTTGGAGTAGGCATTCTTCCTCCATTGTATCTCGGGCTTTCTTTGGGTGCATCTTCGAGGGCAACAGGTATTTGGGACGCTGTTATTGAAAGATTTCAGAGGAGATTAGTAGGGTGGAAAAGCTAGTATTTATCGAAAGAGGGAAGAGTAATACTCATTAGAATCACTTTGGATAATCTCTCAATCACTTTGGATAATCTCCCCACTTATTATATGTCACTCTTTCCGATGCCAATTCTAGTCATGAAGAAGCTTGAAAGAATTTAGCGAGTTTTCTTCTGTGTGTGTGTTTTTTTTTTTTTTGTTTGGGGGGGGAGGATTCATAGGGTGAAAGTTCCAATTGTGGAGGGGGTCTGGGTATCAAAGATTTGAGTTTATTTAATCAAGTTTTGTTAGTTAAGTGGAGTTAGAGGTTTGCTACGGAAAAGAATGCATTGTGGAAAGATGTTATCTCCTAAATATGGATGTGAGGTGTGGGGTTGGTTTTCAAGGGTTGTGGTTGAGCTGTATGGATGTGGGGTTTGGCGCGCCATTAGTAGAGGAAGAGGCACTTTTGCGATGGGAATCAATTTTGTTGTTGTAGATGGAACGAGGCTAAGTTTTTGGGGGGAGCCCTTCAATAATTTTCTATCTGATTTCTATGCAACCAAACAGGAAGAACAAAAATACATATAAGCCTTTCTTTCTTTTAGGAGCCATTTTGCATCAAAATAGTTGGATTGAACAAAACTCACAACATTAAATCCAAACTCTCCGACGACAATAACAATTTCTTAATTGAATTAATCGAATTCTCTGTACATAAAGCCAAACAAATCTATGTCCAAAATTAAACGACTTGCAGAGGGATGGAGATTGGCTTTGTTAGCGACGGGACCCAAGTCTCCACCGTTGCAAATGGTGGCGGGAAGAAGTGGTCGTCCAATCTTTTCTTAACGACAGAGACATTGGGCAGGTCTCTGTTCAGAGATCTTTGAACGAGTTGTGGCCATGGTAGAGAGGGGAGAAGAATGAGAGGAAGAGTTGATTAGGGTTACTTGATCTATTTATATAGTTAGGGGTAAACAAGTCTTTCTACTATTAATCTCATTAACTCTCATTAACAATTCCGTTTCTCCCCCCTCCCGCTAATTGATCCCTTGTTAAGGCCATAATATAATCAAGGGACTAATAGTGTGGAACTTTAATAAGTAAACAAATGTAGGATTAAAAGAGTTTTTGGGACTAAACAATCTAATATGATCCCTAATTCGGTAAACAAACATGGCCTTAATGCTAACTTATATTTATTACAATATAAGTTAATATGTTTATTTTATTCTATTATAATTTTAAACGTATTCCATCATGCCGATCATCTCATATGCAAAACGTAGTTCTTTACTTCAGTTTTGCATAGAGGCTCCCACCACTGTAGGGTTTGGAGAGGTTAGATGTAAGCTCTAAGAAGTATAAACACAGATATAGATATGACACGATATGTACACATCACTTGTCAAAAAAGTAGGACACCGATGTGTTAAGGACACAATATATATATATTAGAGTTGTCAATGGATCGGATCTTGATCCGATCCGAGATCTGATCCGTTAAGTCTGGATATCGTTTTAGAAATAGTGATCCGTGACCCGATTCGATCCGAATCCGATTATCCCAAATATAAACGGACCGGAGATGATATAGGCTGATCCGATCCATTTACAATCCGATCCGATCCGATCCGATCCGTTTTATATATATATATATATATTATAATTTTAAACGGATCGGACTGGATTAACGGATCGGATATCCGGTTATTAACGGATTCAGATACGGATTAACATTTACTTGATCCATCATATTAACGGATCGGATTCGGATCAGCTCTGATCCGGTCTGAATCCAATCCGTTTACCGCCCTAATATATATGTGTGTGTGTGTGTGTGCGGGTGCGTGTGCGCATTACATGATTATATAATAAAGACCTAATATTATTTTAATAAAAATTGGTATAAAACACACAAATCACAACAATTAAAATATCAAAATAACAAAGCTATTAAATAAAAATTCAAGAACTTTCTTCGTTTAATCATCAATATCCATGGTCCAAGTTTCAAAACACATTTATTAACAATTACATAGAATTTATATATGTGTGTGTGTGTGTGTGTGTGTATAAAGCAGAGGAGAAGAGGATGAAAAGAAGCGAAAATTTCAAAAACAGAAAAGAAAAAAAAAACAGAGAACATATCCAAAATGTGTCCCAACGTGTTAGCATTATTTGGGACGTGTTTGAAATTTGGAAAGAAAAAAAATTGGATACTTTATTCGCGCGTCTGACACTTATTTGAACATATCTGTGTCCAACACATGTCCATCGTGGATATATGAGTCAAAATAGAATGTCCGAGTTTCATAGCATACATAGCCTTATCCCAGCAAGCGGAGAGACTTTTTCTGCAATTCAAAGTTGTAACTTCCATGTTACAATGAAGTAACCTTACCATTGCACTAAGTCCCGCTCTCAATAATAAATAGTAGTTATTTTTCTGTAAAAACCACTTAGTCATGGAAAGTATCGGCTTTCGCAACTAAAAAATATTCCCAATTATATCTTTGACTAAAGCTCTGTATTTCTCTTCACGTTCTAATCCACTCATATTTGAATGATTTAATTCACAGTGTATTGTTTCTACACAAGTACCAAAAAAATTCAGCATACACCATTAACTTTCTTAATCTTTTCTGGGTTCTAGTTCTGTTTTTTTTTATTTATTGGGTTCTACATTCTCACTTCTATTGCGGCCATCACTTAACATTTCTTCTCAGCATCAGAATGCATACGTGATTATCTGCTTTCTTATAACTGAACGGAAGCTGAAATTAAATGTCTGTTTGAGGTCAATGTCAAAGAAATAATATATTATAATACCTTCTTACCGTTCGAGAAGGGGCATACCTTCTTATATTGAAGTTTTAGAGCCAATGCAAGGTTTCACATTCCATAAGCACCTTAAATGGACACATGAAATTTGCTTAGCAGTGCATGTCCTACCACAAGTTGGCTTCAGTTAGGAGATTGTAGATGATAAAAGTCATCTTGATGGTATATTTGGATGTTTAAATGTTGAACTTGCACTGTTTCCATAAACAAATTATCATCTAAATTAACTTACCAAAAAAATTATCATCTAAAATAATATTGAAATTAGATGATCCAAGATTATTTGATCTACTTTGTCAAGTTCTAGCTTTCAAAATATTCCCTTCAAGATGGGTTGTAATCTGCCTTGAGATTGGGCATCGACCCTGACAACCCTTCCAACAACAGATGGCCACAATCCTTGTTAAAACCCTGCAAATGGCCAACAACTTGACTGCTTATGTTGTCACTTACTGGTCTTCCCGTCTTCAGTGCCAAGTCTTGTTAGGAATGAAAAATAGAAATTAGGAAGTGTTAACGTAATAAAAAAAAAAAAGACTTCCAAAGTGTTTCAATGTAGGGATCTCAGTTTCTTAGAATTCTCAGAGCTACTAGGCGAGCCATACTACACTGTTTTAAGAAACTAGATTCATTCCTGTTCAACATTTTCAATTATTCATTATGTTCTTATTTAGCACAGTTCACTTTCCTCAACATTTTCCTGTGCTCTACCTGTGCACTGGTATTTTCAATCTCTCTTGCTTTCTTCATCCTCATCCTTTTTAATTTTTGGAACTTGACTCCCTATTAATACGCACCATCATATCAATGGGTTTAAAGTTTCTTATTTTTAAATAACAAGTCATGTCGAAAATTTATGATCCTCTCAAAATCTTAGTTTGATCTGATGTCCTAGTTAAAAAATGGTCCTTTTCAATCCCTCTGAACTGTCTCACCAGAAGTCTCTAGGGACCTTCTCAAGCATCGTGGCTACGTTGACTGGATCTCTGAAAATGGAAGGGTGTGGATGGAGAAAAGTAATTTTATCTTGTGGGGGAAAGTATCTCTCTCTCTCCAGATGGCCTAAAGCTCGTTGAATTTCTCCACCATTTGATTCAAGAGCATACCAAATTGAGTTTCCATAAAGGAAGATCTAGGTACTCTTAAGGACACTAAAAGATACACAAAATTGTTCTTTTAACTGACTTTAGTTTAAATTGATACTTTAGGTGATGTCATCAAACTAACTTTTAAGGCTTTAAGTTTTCCTAATTTTTTATTTTATTTTTTCTTGCAGGTTATCAATGGGAGAGAGCGTGGATGGTGTTAAAGGTTCATTTGATTATTAGATTATATATATAAAATAAGGTGAGAGCATTGTTGTGTGGTGGTGTTGGGCGTGTTTTTGTTCTGGAGATCTGCTGTAATCACCCCCTTTTCCCTTCCCAAATGCACATGAACAAAATAGATTTTGAATGTTTTGTGTAAATTGACACTTGAAAGACTCCTTTGATTGGAAATTTGTGAATTTTTGGAGCGATTTTTTGTGATGTTTATAGCTAGTGGAACCGGGGGCAAAAGTTTGATAACTTTTGATCTAACCAGTTCGGATGAATTGAATGGTTGATCCACAAAAGTGATTGAATGGTTGATTAAACCAACAATTTTTGTGCACAAGCCTACCATTTTTAACCCTTGGACTGGGAATTCCACCAAGACGAGGTACAAGCTGCGGGCAACACCTTTGAAGGTGACATTATCACCGCTCTATGGGCAATCCTACGGGCCTAAGAATTTGAAATTAAGTAGCTAGGATATATAAAATTTCAATTCCTAGGACATTTAATGATTAAAACACTCTTTATATCGTATGAACTTAGAGCTTACCACTAATCACAAACTTTTCTACAAGGCCCTCTGCTTCCTGGTGTACTTACTGTCCTGTGAAGACGGTGTCTTCAGAACAAAATGCGAGATTCTACCCTCGCAATCTCAACTGCCTATATTATTTTGTTTATACGATTACTATCTTATGTATAAATTGCTGTAATGGACTGAGATATAACATTTATACCCGTATCCTTCATTTTTCTTCTTCAAGAAAAAAAACATGTCCATCAAAGCTGAAAGGTGGCACTCAATTAGCCCTGTTGTCATATATATATATATATATATATATCGATGCAGATGGTCCAATTCCAAATGAAAACGAACTACTAAATAAGCCTTCAGTATCTTTCTGTAACCAAAACCACCCAATTCCAACTAGAATCAAGGTGTTTCCTCAAAGAAAATGTCAGCAAAACACAAACAAGCAACAAGAATGAAGTCTACTGAAAGACCATGTAAAAGTTTTTATCTCCTCAAAAAACATATTCAACCTTTTTACAAAGTTTATAGCATATAATCAGTCCACTTATTCAATTCTACCAGCATGAAAATAATCACCAATCATCTTAGATACAATGTGGAGATGTCCAAGGGGAAGGAAACGAAGGGTTTATTCGATTGACTGGCCTGAATTTTGGAACAACACAATTGCAAGGGTCACAAGGGAAGCATAAACTGAATTGGGTAACCTCTGCACCACCTTCCCAACACCTGGGACGCCCTCCGTTGCCCTCTTTGTCAGTATTGCAACAGTTGGTGCCACAGCCAAGGTAATAATTAATCCCTGACTAACAGTGGTGAATGTATCTGCCGTTAACTGTAGCATAAACCTCACGAATTCTTCACGATCAAGTTCTCCATCAAGGTTCATATCACAATCCTGCACCAAAAGAAAAGGAGGGGAAAAAAAACCCCATCATATTCATTATTTGTTTGTGTGAACTACAAAAATCATGAGGGCAAGGATAGTAATGACAGCCTGCTGCAATGATATGATCATGAATTTTGTACACTACTTTTATCACATTTGTAAGGCTTTACATTTCAAAGCTCAAAAGAAAAAAGTTATTTGAAACTATTAAAGGAAGTGGCTACTTCCCAAAGTCATGAAGAAGTTGGCAGCCCCAATTTACCATCAGAATATACCTCACAGAACAAGGCCAGAAGACCTGAGATGGATACTTCATCCAGAAAGGGAAATTATGGCTCGAGTGTTTCTTCAGTATAAACAGTCAAGGAAACCATAAGAATCCTTTTCTTTTAATTAATAATTTATATTATGCAATGAAAACTAGTATCTGCACAATGTGCCATGAAAGCATGGGTATGTGCACAAAGACACACGTGAACTCAATTTCAACATGGTGATGTGGCTGCCAATGGGACATGTCATGGAATTAGAGTCAATTCATTGTATTAAGAATCCAATTTGAATTGAATCCATTGTGTTTCCAATGGCATATTTGGCACTATTTGCCATACTTAATAAAAAGAATGGCATTTTCAAACTTCCCTGGATGAATCTAAACATTGAAAATAATGGTGTTTCAAACTTCTGCTGTATCAAACTTTGTCACTTTTTAAACAATAAGTGAGTTTTGGAAGTATTTTTTTACCACTCTTTATATACATACATACATGTATATCCTTGATACATTCCTACTCTTTATAATTTTTTCCTGGAGAAACAAAATCTATCAAATGCAGCAAAGAACATACAAGAAAAAGGAAATAAAATTTATTGTAAAAGAAAGAACAAAAAAAAAATATAAAATATAAAATATAAAATATAAAAAAAGAAAGCCATCCAAAACAAATAAAAAAGTAAATATTCTTTAAAAAAAAAAAATTCAAGCCTCTTAACTAATAAAACCAATTACAGGTAGAAGGCTTCTGAATTCACTGATTTAGGACCCACTCGGCAATAAAAGTTAGAGAA
Source organism: Nyssa sinensis (assembly GCA_008638375.1). NCBI lineage: Eukaryota > Viridiplantae > Streptophyta > Magnoliopsida > Cornales > Nyssaceae > Nyssa > Nyssa sinensis. The sequence continues at coordinate 37,840,787 of CM018052.1, forward strand.
GATGTCAAATGCATTTTAATAGGTTGCAGAATTTCCAAGGACCTACTTTTTCATCAACCTGTTGAATAACACTAGAACAATCTCCTTCCACCTTCATAATATCAAACCCTTATTTCCTCTCTTAAATCGCCAAGGGCTGCAGCAATTCACTGTATGATGTATGAATTCCATGAAGGGTCCTTCCATTGTGACCTCTAAATAAACCCCATCTTTCAGATCAGTCACCAAATCTAAGCTTTTAAAACTACTCTGAAGAGAGAATCAAGGATGAAAATAAGAAACGCTCCAACAACTGTCTGCCCAAGTTTTGATGATAAGAGACATAGGAATTCCTACAAAACACTAGACACATAAAATACCTCTCTTAAATCGTTAAGGGTTGCAGCAACTCACTGTATGGTGTATGAATTCCATGAGATTGGTTTTAAAACTAGGGGAAAGGGTCCCTTCCACTGTGACCTCTAAATAAAACAATCTTTCAGAACACTCACCAAATCTAAGCTTTTAAAAAAACAATCTTTCAGAGCACTCACCAAATCTAAGCTTTTAAAACTTCGATTCTATGGATAAAAATAAGAAAGGCTCCAACAAATTGTCTTTCTGAGTGTTGATGATAAAAGACATAGGAACTCCTACGAAACACTTGACACATAAAATAGAAAAGATATCTTGCAGTCAACTTTATCCATAGTAGTGGCTGCATGGCCAAAAGCACCTTCAGAAGCTCTTAAAATCTTTCCTCTATAAAACCAAAAAGAAGAAACAATGGGGCTTTTTACAATCATTCATCTCATAGCCCCCCATGGAATTGGAGAAAGAGGAATCTTTGAAAGATGTTGCATCCTCTGGTGGGCCTTACTGATGCTTGTGGCTGAAATTGAAAAGGCAGGAAGTAAGGAAGAATCCAGCTCATACACATAGTCAACAAATTCTCCAGCTTTTCTGTGCTCATGTTATGTTGATACTTGATAGGAATAGAGAGCCATAAGCCTCCCGTGGAGCAAATTGCCCACACTACTAACTTTTTTGCCCCATTTTTCCTTGGGTCATTAAATTCTCGCCAAGATGTGTACAGAGGCCATTATTAGATCAATCTATTTATTCCTTTTTTAGGTCTAGTCATGTTGGAACAGCAGGGAGATCAAGAAGGCATTCAAGTTGAAGCTTTGGAGGCTTGAACGTAGGTTAATAGTACAATCTCCAAAAAACTTTAATAAGCTAGCTTGATCTAGTAACTACTAATCTCTTGCAACCAATGATCTTAAATTAAACATTAGTACTAAGGAGACCTTGTGAGGGTTCACTTTCCAAGTGCCTCAATATATTACACTTCTCTTAGTGAATGCTGAAGATAAAACAGCTTATGCTAGTTAATATAGAAACTGCATACATAATGGGGCAGCCACAAGATAATTACAATCATATTATTTCATAATGGTGAATTACATTGTAATACTATTTTCAAGTAGTCACCAATCACCACAGGTGACTCTAAAAGTCACTAGAGCTTGCCATACCAACAGCTTATGAATGAAAACTTGATATGAAGTTAACAAAGAAAACCAATTAACTGCACTGACTCTACAACCATAATATATCAACAAAATCATATTAAAATATTAAACAAAGATTTGCAGCACCAAAACTATAGGTCTCAAGCATCTACAGAGAGATTGACAGAAGTACAGCATAAAAAGGAGCACTTTGTAGGTCTCAACAATGACCAAGTTGATTGCAACTACAAACACCCCACCCCAGGATCTCTTTCCCCCAAAACCAAAAAAGTCATTACCCCATGTTGGGGGTGCAGAGAGGGATAAATTAGGTACAATCTTAGCCTTTGGCATTATCAACATGAAGAAGCTGCCCTCAAACTTGAACCTACATCTCACGTTTCACAATCTGAGCTTTCACCATTGTACCAAGTAATGGCCAATAACCAGCACTGCATTAACAACTTTTTCTATTATTATTATAGATACCTGTGCCGCTTCAAAAATTTTCCCATTTTATTTTTAATAGATACTAACATTGCTTTAACAATACTGGTAAAAACAATAGACCTATTCCAATGGTGACTTCTATATTAACTAGTGCCCATCACAACAAAAATTACTCTAGTTCATTGGACTTCATCATTATATTAGACAATCAGAACATACCAGCATCATGCTTTTGACTTGCTCTTTTGAGGGAGGGTCAAAATGGGGCCCAGGCAAATGCTTGTTAATATCACTACAACAAGAAAGAGAGAATCATCCTCGGTAAGACTTTCACTAAGCGATAAACAATAAAGTCAATTTTTTTTTCTAGAATTTAAACAAAGTGCATAAATAGATTAAACATCTTACTTGAACACAAGTAGCACAGCAATGTATAGATCTTCAAATCTCAAATTAGCTCTTCCTGTTTCATTTTTGAAAACGTCAAAAACCTTGTCTGTTATCTTTCGTATTTGTCGTTGCCTCCACCCCTTACCTGCGCAATGTGTTAGAACCTATCAAATATGAACTAAGACGTCTCATAAAATTGACGAGCCAGGCCCCCCCCCCCCCCCCCCCCCCCCATATATAAGGAGTACGCAAAAGTTTTAACTTCAAGATCCATCAAAGCCAACTAAGAAGCACCAATATGGACATGAGATTCAAATACAACATGATACAAACATACACGACAAATCCCAAAAAAAAAAGGTAGGATACAAATATAGTTAGTACATGACTAACAATATATATATATAGGTAAGTGGCCGTTGGGCTGGAAGTTGAACTTGAGACCTTGGGGAATATATTGATAGGAAAGTGGCCCTTGGGTTGGGAGTTAAACATGAGACCTCATATATATATATATATATATGTATGTATATATATATATATATGTATGTATGTATGTATATGATTGTATAGTGTAAAAATGACTTAATTTTTAGTCAACTAAGAAACTAGAAAACCATAAATCATAATATGTAACCATCATTCAACAAAAACAATTCCCAAAGAAGAACAAATAACATCACAAAGCAATATAAACTTGTAAATTCAAGAACAAAACATAAAATTAACACTTAAACTAGTGTATAACAAAACATAAGATTTAACACTTAAATTAGTCTATAACATTAACATTCTTCTTCTCTTGTTTTCTGATGGGTATTTATGGATGAAAAAATGTCATTAAGAATACGGCCATAACTCTTCTTTTTACCCCATAAATCCAATACTTTTAGGTTATTACAAGTTTATCCCATATTTATAAAATTTCAAAAAAGAACCTTTCATTATAATTTTACCCCAATATTTTTTAAAAATTCTAAAAGTAACACATGCCAAGGCATGTCCAATGCATGTATTTGTTCAAAACCATTACGAATACCATTTTGGCATCTCTATGCTTCCTAGCCAAACAAGAGAAAAATGATTTCCTCCACATTATCTTCTCTTTTCCCTCACTAAATTTGCAAACCAAACAAAACCTATATAATGAAGAACTGAGAATTATATTTTTTCAACCTTAGGAGTAAGTTACCCACGATTTGGATATTTGAATCAATGAGAGAATGTTTTTCGTTTGTAGGGCATTACACTATTTCTATGGATACTTTAGTGGAGTTTATGAGTGATACGAGGTTTATGTAATAAGTTGAGTGTTAGGTATTGGTTTTTTATTTTCTTCCTTGTACTTTTTGTACGTTCGTCATGTACATGGGAATGTTCCCCTTTGTGGGTGTCTTTTGAATAAATTACTTTACTTATCAAAAAAGAATTAGCGGGGGACTAAAAAGGAAATTTGTAAGCATAAAGGAAGCTATTATTGAACATTTTCCTCTCCTCTCCCAAAAAAAAAAAATCCTAGATTCAAACAAATCCTGAATTTGTGAAGCCCTTCAATTTATTGTCATTGTTATGGAAAAGAAAAGTAAATACAACTTTAAATCTTCCTATTTATGTCAATTTGATTTCCAAAAAAGTGAAGAAGTCTCCACAACTATGCCAATTAGCTATATTACAACTAAACTGGGGTGTAGATGGATCCTCATTTTGAAATTAGCCAAGTATACATGTACTATTCACATTAGGGATCAAAATTTTGTTTCAAATTGTTGTTTTAGTCGGCTAGGAAATAAAAATGTTTAATAAATGCAGTGAGAACGATGAAGAAAACTGAAAATACGTGGAAGCGCATGGAGACATAAAGTAAATTATATGAATGTGTGAGTACATATATTAAAATTAACTATTCAGAAATATTTTAGGCCTACACATCCATCCCAAGTTCCAAACAAAAGGATACTAGAATGTAATTAAGAAGTAAACAAAAATGCGAATAAGTCATTAATATCAAACAACTATTCACTAGTTGAGAAGTATAAGAGATTTTAAAACGAATTTTTTCATTTAATATGGTGTTATTATTTTATTAAATTTATTTATGGAATTATTATAATTACTTACAACACTATAACATAATAATCATATACTATATAATATATCTGAAGTAAACAATTTGATACAAGTCACACGTAAAATAACGTAAGAAAAAAAAAAGAAACAAATTGGGCTATTATAATTAGAAACTAATTATGCTATTATAATTAGAAACTAAGTATTACAATAAACTGTTCACTTATCCACTCATTTCCACTACTTCTTGTCTTATTTTTCTGAAGCATAAAATTAAAGATCTTTTATTATATTTTTTGGGTTTCCATCCTTAATTTGAGAGAAATAAAAAAGTGGATACTGCCTTTCATCAGTTTTTAGAATTATTGACGCCATAAAGGAAAGTTTTCGATCATTTTTTTTTGTATGTTTCCATGGAAACTACATCGTTATCATGGCAACATGTGTTTCACCTGTGTTTCGTATAAATTTACTATGAAAAAGACATGGTCATTTCAATGAAAACAAAAGATAATTTTGATGCTTGATTCAGATAGGTTATACAAATTCGAATAGGAAAAACTTTGGCCATGAAAGTTAAGCTGAAAAGTCAGGATTTTCGGCAAATTCAAGAAAAATCAGATTCAAAATTCTATAAAAAAAAAATGGTTCTTTACATTTTTTATTAATTTAGATAAAAACTCAATCAAATATTCTATAAATTCAGGAAAATTCATAAAAATTTGGGGAAATTTGAAAATTTCAAATTAGGTGAAAAGTTGAAATTTGGATGCGGATAGAAATTTTGAATTAGCCGGCAAAAAGAATAAAATAAAAGCAATGAAATTGATAAATTTTTGGTTCACTCACCTATTCTTGCCCTTTTTGTTGATAAAAGTTATCTACAAGCTCAACTTAGTAACCAAATAGTTGATTAATCTACCTATAATTGGTGAAATAATTGTTAATTTCATATTACTAATATTGTGATTGCATATTTCAAAATATATTGCATTAAAAAAAAATCTGTCATCAGAAATCATGTAGAAGACTAACATTAATTGCCATCATACATAGATTACATGATCTTTTTAAAAATTCAAATTTTATTGTCTGTATTAGGTCAGCAATTATATAGTTTGAAGGAGAAAAAAAAAGAGAGAGCAAAGAAGCCATGTAAATTATGAAAACTTAAAATCAAAACAATATAAAGTTTTGTTGATTCATCAATGAAGTGAAATATACTGTATAACTAAAAAAAAAAATACGAATAAAAGCCTTAATAATTTGTACTTCTATGGTTGATATATAATATATTTAAAAAGATATGCAGTTTTGCTTCTTTAATTCGAAATGATAAATGATTTTTTCTTGTTGAAAAGAATGATAAATGATACGTCTGGCTTGTGTGAAACGAATGGTTAGATCACCAATAAATTCTTAAATTAATCATAAAAAAGATACATAGAACAGACATCGACATTTAAACAAAACCCTAATGACAGTAACTTGAAATCAGTATAAGTGGATGCCCAGAGTCAGACACGTTTATATATATAGATATATCAGTATGTATAGATTCAGAGAAACAAAAACAAAATTGAGTTTGAGGGAGATAAAAGATTGAATCGAATCGTATGTACCTTGCAATTTGTCTAGAATTTGTCCCATGGCTTTGAACTGCTGATTATACAACCGTCGGGTGGCTGGTTTAGAGATAACTGATAAGAAAGGGGATTATAGAGAGATCGGACCAATGGAAGCTTGATTTGACTAATGAAGCGTGTGCTTAGGATCTATTGCACGTGATTCGTAGATTACAAGTTTGCTTGTCAGTTATCTCTTGGGGAATAAAGGATTCTCTGCGGCCGCACAGTCGTAGTTCGTTTGCGACCGTAGGTAAGAATCGCAATGGGCCGGGGACGGGTCTTCTCCGTCTCCGCCCCGTCCCACAAACGTTTGATTCGGTTACTTTGTCTGTTGAATTAGTGATCTGTAATTCAATTCTGTTTTGTTTTTTCTTTTCAATTGGCATAACGGTCCGGATATCAAACCTTATGCCTATCATGTTCTTGTTTAAAAAATATTTTTTAAAAAATATAATTAATTAACTAATATATATATATAAATAATATATACGAATCAATTATTTAAATACATATTATTTATTATATGATAATATTTAATTGTGTGTATATATATTATATATATAAGTATATGAATATAATTTACAAAATGTACATGCTAAACATATTAAACCATAATCATAAACTACTACAAGTCATAAAAATACAAATCATAATAAAGTCTTAATTTTAAGAGATAATTACATTTACCTCCCTTGAGATTTCTGACAATTACAGAAACCTCCCTTATACTTTTTAAAATAACATTGTCCCCCTTGTCAGACAAATCTCCAAAATGCCGTTAACAGAACGAAATCATTTACTACTTTACCCCTTATATTTTAATAATTATTTTAAAGTCAAAAATTCTCTTCCCCTCCCTCTTCTCTCTCTCAATTTCTCCCTCTGAGGAGGGTTTGGCCCTTTTTTCACAAATGCATTAGTTAGGGCATGGAAAGCGATGGAAGCACTCAATGATTCTGGTAAGGCTCGAGAAGGAGGAGGTGGTGCTGTATAGAGCTGAGCACTTTGCGGCCGCAGGGAAAGCCAAGCTCCCGGTAGAGCTTGTCGGCGTCGTCGAGGCGGAGGACGTGTTCGGGCTGCTTAGAGAGGAAATCTTTGGATTTGGTGAGGAATTTGAAGGCGTCGCGCTCGACAATATGTTCGAAGTAGGGGAGGCGGCTGGATTCGTGCTGGACGAGTTTGGTTCTGGGGCTTGAAATTGAGGTTTCCAATTGGCTATGGAACAAATTGAGATGGAAGAGAGAGCAGAGACGGAGCTAATTTGGCACCAGATATCCGGAGTTGTGGAAAGAGCAGCTATGAGAAGCGGAAAAACCATCAAAAAACCATGAACCCCTCTGATCACTTGGTCAGTACCAATCTTAAGACCAAATGCTATCAATCTCAAAAAAGTACATGCTGCTGCTCTAACCTCTAAAACCTGAAGAAGATTCCAGCCCTCCACAGCGTGTATGATGCCCTGATGATGAACAGTTGGGGTTTCTAAATTTTCTTCTCTGTTTTCATAAAAAGTCCAAATTTTCTCTATATCTGAATAGGTTTTCTTTTTTCTTTTTGGACAATTTTCGGGGATTTCGGGGCTTCAGTTACCGATTTTCAGAAGTGGATTTCGGTCTGGTGCGGAAGAAAGAAGGATTTGAATCGGCTTGGGTTTGTAAATTGGTGTTATTTTTGGATTGAACCACAGACATGCCGGAAGATCGGGCCTGTTTGATTTCGAGGGGTTATCCAAGGCTTCTTTAATGGCAAGAGAGAGAGATGATTTGTGGGGTTCATGGTTTTGGCTTTGTTGTTGATGATGTTGGGCTTTTTTGGATCATAGGGGTGAATATGTCAGGTTCTGGGTTTTCGATTAAGAGAAGGTAAGGAATGTTGGAATTGCATTTGCAAGGGAGAAGATTAGAGGAAGCTAGTTGGCACATTGTTCTGTGCTTAGGTATCGGTAGAGAGAGATCCACCACTATTGATAGAGAGAAGAGAGGAATTTGGGTTGGTGAGAGAGGAAGGAAAGTTTTGCCTTTTTTTAATTAAAAAAATTATTATTAAACTGAGGGTAATTTTGTCATTTAATCATAATTTGTAAGGGGTAAAATTGGTATTTTGACAAAAAAAATTGCTGACATCATCTAATTCCGTTAAGTCAACTAATGACTGTTATTGGGAGGGGGAATCTGTTATAGATCAGTAAATCAGAAGGAGGACAGTGTTATTTCAGAAACTATAGGGGAGGTTTCTGTAATTGTCAGATACCTCAAGGGAGGTAAGTGTAATTTACCCTAATTTTAACATCTTTCTTTCTTTTGTCTTAGTGGTTGTGTGAATTATTTTTTCAAAAGTACAATTAAGTGCGTTTTAAGCTACTACAAGTCATAAAAATACAAATCGTTCGTTTTAAGCTCGCTGTTCAATTAAGTGCGGCCCAACCAGCGATCCAAAGAGGCCAATTTTGGGTTAAGCGTGGCTTGCCACTTGCGCTTGAAAAGGCCTAAACCCGTGGCCAAACAGCTATCCAAACAGGCCTATAAGTTGGTCTTTAGACTGAACACACACAATGCGTTGGTAAAACCCTCCTCCAAGATACTAGCCTAGGATTTTGCGGAGGATCGATTATCCACAACAGAGAGATAAAAGCCCTAATCGCAGTCTTTGGTTCGTATGTTTCTATCCAAAACTAACATTATTCTCTCTTTATTACAACATGTTTCACTTATTTGATACACACTCAGCTCTGTATAATTGGCCTGTTAAATTATTCTCTTTGATTTTCGTTGCAATTTTTTTTAAAAACCCGAATAATCATTTTAGGAGTTCTAGTATATTATTATATATTGGAGACCGAAAGAAGCATACATATAACCGATACACAGCGTTTATGAAAACCACCTAATTTGAGTATGGTTTATCTTTGCCTGTGCTGTAACATCTAATTATTGGCTATTTTAATTAATTAAGAATGTTTGCATATATCAGTGCATCAACTTATATTTTTTTCTTATTAGTATAGGTTTCTTTTTTTTGCTTCATTGTATTCATTAACCCGTAAATTTATCAAGGACTTCTCCACCCCACGTAACATTATAACAGGTTTTACTTGGGTCGTTGGCATATATATATATATATATATATATATATATAATATAATAGTGCCAACAAGCTATTATATATATTATTTTATGTGATGGTATGACCGTAACAACTTAAAAAACCTAGGTTCATCACATAATTAAAGGTATGAAATGGGTTGGGCGCGTTTTCGGTTAAGCGTTGATCTGCGGCTTATACAAACCGTCTGTTTTAAGCTCGCTGTTCAATTAAGTACGGCCGAACCAGCGATCCAAATAGGCCAATTTTGGGTTAAGCGCGGCTAGCCGCTTGCGCTTGAAAAGGCGCATACCCGTGGCCAAACGGCTATCCAAATAGGCCTATAAGTTGGTCTTTAGACTGAACACACACAATGCGCTGGTAAAACCCTCCTCCAAGATACTAGCTTAGGTTTTGCGGAGATTGATTATCCACAATAGAGAGATAAAAGCCCTAATCGCGGTCTTTGGTTCGTATGTTTCTATCCAAAACTAACATTATTCTCTCTTTATTACAACATGTTTCACTTATTTGATACACACTCAGCTCTGTATAATTGGCCTGTAAAATTATACTCTTTGATTTTCGTTGCAAATTTTTTTAAAAACCCGAATAATCATTTTAGGAGTTCTAGTATATTATTATATATTGGAGACCGAAAGAAGCATACATATAGCTGATACACAGCGTTTATGAAAACCACCTAATTTGAGTATGGTTTATCTTTGCCCGTACTGTAACATCTAATTATTGGCTATTTAATTAATTAAGAATGTTTGCATATATTAGTGCACCAGCCTATATTTTTTTCTTATTGTTATAGGTTTCTTTTTTTGCTTCATTGTATTCATTAACCCGTAAATTTATCAAGGAATTCTCCACCCCACGTAACATTATAATAGGTTTCACTTAGGTCATTGGCATTTATATATATATATATATATATAATATAATATAATAGTGCCAACAAGCTATTATATATATTATTTTATGTGATGGTATGACCGTAATAACTTAAAAAACCTAGGTTCATCACATAATTAAAGGTATGAAATGGGTTGGGCGTGTTTTCGGTTAAGCGTCGATTTGCGGCTTATACAAACCGTTCGTTTTAAGCTCGCTGTTCAATTAAGTGCGGCCCAACCAAAGATCCAAATAGGCCAATTTTGGGTTAAGCGTGGCTTGCGGCTTGTGCTTGAAAAGGCCCAAACCCGTGGCCAAACGGCTATCCAAACAGGCCTATAAGTTGCTCTTTAGACTGAACACACACAATGCGCTGGTAAAACCCTCCTCCAAGATACTAGCCTAGGGTTTTGTGGAGGATCGATTATCCACAACAGAGAGATAAAAGCCCTAATCGCGATCTTTGGTTCATATGTTTCTATCCAAAACTAACATTATTCTCTCTTTATTACAACATGTTTCACTTTTTTGATACATACTCTGTATAATTGGCCTGTTAAATTATTCTTTTTGATTTTTGTTGCAATTTTTTTTAAAAACTCGAATAATCATTTTAGGAGTTCCAGTATATTATTATATATTGGAGACCAAAAGAAGCATACATATAGCCGATACACAGTGTTTATGAAAACACCTAATTTGAGTATGGTTTATCTTTGCCTGTACTGTAACATCTAATTATTGGCTATTTTAATTAATTAAGAATGTTTGCATATATTAGTGCATCAAGCTATATTTTTTTCTTATTGGTATAGGTTTCTTTTTTTGCTTAATTGTATTCATTAACCCGTAAATTTATCAAGGACTTCTCCACCCCACGCAATATTATAACATGTTTCACTTGGGTCGTTGGCATTTATATATATATATATATATATGTATTTATTTTCAACATGGTTTCCTTTCATATTACAAAAATTTTTCAAGTTTTGTTTATAGTACAAAAGTTGGGTTCTTTTTTTCATTTAAAAAAATTTAATGAGTTTATTGGCCATAAGATTTTATAAAATATGCTTAATTATTGGGATAATTACACTTACCTCCCCTGAGGTTTCTGACAATTGTAGAAACCTCTTCTATAGTTTCTAAAATAACACGGTCTCCCTTCTGGTTCATGTGTCAGTAACATTTTACCCCCTACCGTCAACTACCGTCAATCACAGTGACGGAAATTGATGACATAAGCATAATTTTTTTTTTTAAAATACCAATTTTATCCTTACAAAATCTCTCTCTCTCTAAAAAAGTTATTTCTCTCTCTAAAAAATCCCAAATTCTTCTCTCACTATCAATCTTTGTCTTCTCTCTCTATCCAACCAAACTGTCCTTTTAAAAAGCTGTGTGTTGGTATACAGAAGAGATATATAATCAATGGCCTGATCTAACAGGCGATGGCCCTCCTACATGATCTTCACCACCCATTCTGTTCTTCGGTATTAGCACTAAAAGTATGCAGGCAAAGCTTCATCGGTTGATCAAGATCAAAGAAATGCAAATGCAAGGGTTGACGAGAGATTCAGATTTGGGTTCTTCACTTCAGATCTATCTTCATTTCTTTTACTCAATTTTTTTACCCAAATTTGAGTAACCATGGGAGATGCTCTTATGTTACAAATTCTCTTCTTTTCTTTTCATCTTCTGTTGTTTCCTCTTTTACTTTCTTTGACACTTTCTAATGTTAAATGTTAGAGGCCTTTTGGGATTCTTCCATACCTATATTGTTTTTTGAGACTTTTTTTGTTTGTTTGGTTTTTTCCAATATGAAGTTCTGAACAAACTAATAAATCTTTAGTTTTAGTTTTCAATTTTCGAGTCTATTCATTGCTTTATGATCTATCACCAATTTTCTTTCTTTTTTATTGTTAAATTATATTGTTAAATATGTATAGTTGCTGATTGGATTGGAGTGCAGGATAGTTATGAGTTACTGAACAGAAGATGGCTAATGAAGAAGGCAAAATTAGTCAGCTCATGCCCACCTATAACACCTGCTTGTAAGCATTGGAAGCCACCGACGGCGTCTTAGAGAGCTTTTGATTTCAAAAAATTCATCACCAGTTACCCATCAGAACATAAATATAATACCTGGGCAGTAGGGGCCAATTGCTGTCAGCCGCAAGGCTGCACTTTAGTAATCCTAACTTAACAAGATACACAATTGAACTACAATCAACATCTAAAAAGGCCCTTCTTAGTATCTTCCAACAAAAAAGCATTGCCTGCTCTTTTAGGAATCAGTTAGAAAGGAGACTTCTTGAAATTATTAAACTGAAACAGGATTTAAAAAATCACATAATAAGCCTGTTGCAAATTTTTCTATAGGAATCATTCTTCATTTAAGTTTCTACCAAACTTCTCTTCTGATTTGGCGACATGGGTTAAGGCAGAGAAATTTTGAGAGAGAGAAGATTTGGATATTGAGAGGATGGAGGAGGAGGAGAGAGAGAAATGAATTTTTTGATAAAAGTATAATATTAAAATAGAAAGATAAATTAATAATTTTATTAATTTTGTTAACAGTGTTAAGGAAATAAGACTGACAGGAAGACAGTGTTATTTCAGACACTATAAGGGAGGTTTTTATAATTGTCAAAAATTTCAGACACTATAAGAGAGGTTTTTATAATTATCAGAAATCTCACGAGAAGTAAGTGTAATTATTCCTTAATTATTTTAGAACTTAGTCACTTTTATTATTGAAGTGAAGGACAATTTATTAATATTTTTTTTTAAAGGTTTTATTAGTTAACATTTTAAATTTTTATTTTAAAATGATAACAATATCCGTTATTTATCATAACGCACCAACCCTAACCTCACCATATCTATCTTCTCCGAGCGCCTCTCTCTCCCTCATCAAAACTCGACCGGCGGCTATGGTGCACAATGAAGGATGAACAACGGATAGGAAGGAAATTTCTCTAACTTGATTTGTTCATTTTTCCTTTACCCTGGCTCCTTCTCTCTCTCTCTCTCTCTCTCTCTCTCTCTCTATTAGCATCACCCCCGACCACTATACTCTCTCTCCATTCCATTCTCTCTCTCCCAACACACCATTCGAACCCCTAAATTAAATATAAATCTCAAATTCCAAATCAAAATATTGAATGGAATCATGCACCGAACAATAACAGTGGATTGAACTCTGGAATGGATCTCCAATCCTTCTTCTAAAATCATTCCTTTTATTTCTCCAATTATTCATCCTTTCTTTTGTGTCAACAAATTGCCTGTTGCCTCCAAGATACTAGCCTAGGGTTTTGCGGAGGATCGATTAGCCACAACAGATAGATAAAAGCCCTAATCGCGGTCTTTGGTTCGTATGTTTCTATCCAAAACTAACATTATTCTCTCTTTATTACAACATGTTTCACTTATTTGATACACACTCAGCTCTGTATAATTGGCCTGTAAAATTATTCTCTTTGATTTTCGTTGCAATTTTTTTTTTAAAACCCGAATAATCATTTTAGGAGTTCTAGTATATAATTATATATTGGAGACCGAAAGAAGCATACATATAGCCGATACACAGCGTTTATGAAAACCACCTAATTTGAGTATGGTTTAACTTTGCCCGTACTGTAACATCTAATTATTTGCTATTTTAATTAATTAAGAATGTTTGCATATATTAGTGCATCAGGCTATATTTTTTTCTTATTGTTATAGGTTTCTATTTTCGCTTCATTGTATTCATTAACCCGTAAATTTATCAAGGACTTCTCCACCCCACGTAACATTATAACAGGTTTCACTTGGGTCGTTGGCATTTTTATATATATATATATATATATATATATATCATTAGCAGTCTTTCTCAAACTCTGCACGGTTATTTTAATGCCATCACAGATTACTGGCATATTTTTTTTTTTTTTGGATTTCATAACTTCATATATGTGTATATATGTATATGTATATGTCCAATTAGCTTGCCATGCTTACATTCCTATTTTTGTTTTCATGGACTGATTTTCCCAGTGTTCAAAATATAATAAAGGTTGAATGTGGCAATTGCGGACTAGTTATGTCTGTGCTAATGATGTTTTCATGCTCCGGCCTTGCATTCCTCATTTGAACAATGATGTACATCTGCTGTCCCACCTTTTTCGATAACCTGCTGTCCCTGTTTAGTTGCATGTTTACTTGTTTGCCATATTTCTTTAAGCAATGAAATAGGTTGTCACATGCTTCTGGTCAGATGGTACAACTATGGGCAGAAGGAACTTGAATGCGGACTTGTTTGCTAAAATTTGTTGGTTTTGGACTTCTCCCATGTTCTTTTTTCTGCATAATTCATTTAGGCATATCATTGGACAAATTAGTCAGTGCTATGTTTTGGTCTTTGCCTATAAATGCATCTTAAAAGCTTGATTGAGATGTTTGCCTCTCTCTCTCTCTATCTTAGACCTTATCTCTAATCCCTCAGCACCTTGTTTATGTTTCTATTGTTTCTTGTAGCATATTAGATCATGATTTTCAAATTGGTTGTTTTCATTGGTTCACATGATTCAAATTCATGAGTTTGGTCGTTAGTGTAATTAGCTTGTATTTACGTGCTAAGTGTATATCAGTGGCCATAACAATTAGTTCAACACAACCCCGCCCCGGGCCAAAAAAAAAACTGGTGTTTCATGTAGACTGTCGTTAGTACATTGCCATTCGCTTTACTTGTTTGAGTTCCCATAGAGTAATTCTAGATTTACAGATGCATGTTAGGAGCTGTCTTTGAGTTAAATAAGCTGATAGTTCATTTTTATTAAGTTTTAAGAGTTAAGGGTATTATGATAATTTCTAGATTTTTTGGGCATTGGCTATGTTAAGGTCCATGGGTCATATTTTTGGGTAAATTATGGTATTGGTTCTTTTTGTATGATTTTAGTTGATTTATACAGGTCTCAATAGTCAAAGTATTAAGTTTTGATTCTTTTGGGAGAGTTGGGTTGTATACTTGTATAGATGGGGCCTAGTTTTTAGAGGTTGTATTTCTCGCATGTACAAGGGTTGTGCCCTTTTTGTTGCTTTCAGTTGATATATTGAATGTAGTAAAAAAAAATTAGTAATTTTTTTTATTATAAAAAAAACCCAATACTGTAAGAGCTAAGATTACCTAAAAACTTTTATATAGTCATGTAATGCTTTTGATTCAATGGAGAGGACAATTTTAGAGATCTTTTTTGGAGATTTTGAAGCATATTTTGGGATCGTGTGATGCAATTTTAGTCCTAGATGTGATGTGATCCTTAGGGGTTATGCTTAGAATCTTATTCTTCTATTCTTTTATTATCTACAATTACTATATTTTCAACCAGGTCTTATTAACCACTCTTTTCAATTATAAATCATGTCTTAATCAATGTTTTGAAATCTGGTCTTTTCACTGAACCAGTTAACTTGATTGATTGGTTCATATTGGTTCAACTAGTTGGGTGGATTGGGTGCACCAAACATATACGATTACTTTCATGCATTATTTTACATTAAAAAATAAAATTATTACAAAAACTGTAGGGGAAAAAAATTAAAACTTAATTTTACGTGAAGTTTATATTCCAAAGATTCTTGAAAAATAAAAACTAAACAAAACAAAGCCCAATTTCAAACTATTAGATTATTTTTCTTTTAATATCTTTCCTATAAGAGGTTGTTACCTGGCGTCATCTGTCCAAGTGCAGTGGTGGGGTTTGAGCTATGGAATCAACCTCTGCAAAATGTGGGTAAGGTTGCCTACCTTCCACCTCTCCCATACCTAACGAGTGCAAAAACTTTGTTCACTTGGTAGTGGGTATGGCCTTTAAAATCTTTCCTACTGGATGAATTTGTTCAATTGGGTTAGCGGTTGAACCAATTGGCCCACAGAATTTTTGATTGCTCAACTTTTAGGTGAATCAGTCAATGCAATCTGATAATAATAGATAATCAATTTTTTTTAAAATAGTTTTCTTATAAAAAAAAAATAGATGCTTTTATCCAACTAAGTTCAACCTGGGTTGGACCGGATTTCAAAACACTGATCGCCCAGTTGTTCTTTCCATTGTGATTCAAACCTACTAGCCGAAAGAAATCTCAAAATCCCAGGTCAATGGTCAAGGGCTACTTTTCACAGCTTAATGTTCAAGGATTACTGGTCAGCATCTGAAACAGCCCGTGGACATCTCATTTTCTTGCTTCAATATAATTCCAACTCCTCTTTTTTTTTTATCTTACACCTTATGCAAACCCTTAAATTTCATTATCTTCACAAAAAATTTCAGCCACAAAATCCTACAATAATCAGCTCGGGTGACCCGTCTTATCGCTGCCTTGTATCAACTTGACTAATAAAGATTGTAGGTGAGTGTTCCTCACACACATTCTACTTCAGTTGGGTCAATTTGTAGCATATTATGGAGGACTTGGTATCAGATCATTTTTGTTTATGAACTAAGCAATATTGGCTTATGCTACATAATGGGGAATTTTGGGAAAGAAAATGGGGATTGGTGATCCATACTAATGAGGGATAGTATGATGTTTTACTTGTCAAAAAAAAAAAAAATTTCATTAGTAGAGGGTTTTGAACTTCGAAAAGCCATTTCAAAATTTTAGAGGTGTTTGAGAGGGTTTTGAGATGGGGGATAAAGATTTAAAACTTTGGAAGAAAATTTGGAACAGGAGTCCTCCCTCAAGGCGGCTCAAATCTTTTCTCTATATTGGTGTGGTTTGATGATTGAACCCATTTTCATGAGCAGCTTTTGTGAATGCAAGTGAGAGGGGGACATGACATTCTTTAAGAAACTCTTTGCCATTATACATTATCTGGGAAGGTGTTAAGTATGGTTGGAGAAAAGAGTTTTAATGGTCTTTTTTTCTTTGATGTTGGTTACTTTCTGGCCAGTAGAGTTCAGGAGTCCTGTTCTCTTTTTGAATTGCTTTTCTTTGTTTGGATGACAACACAAGTAGAGACAAATGATGGTGGGTCATTGGATTAGTAGGAGTTGGGCTATTCCTGATGGATTTTGCATGTGCAAATGCGTTGAAGAACCAGTGGAGCACTTCCTACTTCATTTTGTCATTGCTTGGGAACTGTAAAGTTTCCTTTTTCCTTTGATTAGTGTTTCTTGGGTAAAGTACAGATCAGTGGTGGATGCTTAGTGAGTGGTGGTTCGAGGCAAAAGTCTGAAATAATAATATTATCTGGAAAGTGGCCCAATTATGTCTTCTTTGGTGTGTTTGGATGGAGTGGAATGAAAGGATCTCTGAGGATACAACTTCGTATCCTTCCAAAGCTAAAGGATATATGTTAGGTCATTAACTATTAATAAGAAGAAAGACGTGCTAGGTCATTGTTCTTTATAGTTCCCCATCTATGCTTGCTTTTCTGTAGTTTATAGATACTTGTTAGTTGTTGCTTATTGTAAGCTTCTCTTTCTCCTGTTACATTATTGTATTGGGCTCGGCCATATTTTTCATTAGTTATACTGTTTATTACTTTTAGAAAAGAATAATAATAATAAATATAGTTAGTTTTATGATATTTTGTGTTGTTTGGAAACTCATTTATGTCATTGATAATTATGATTGCACCACCATCCAACTACTTGTCAAAAAAAGAAAAAAGGAAAAAGAGATGCATCGCGATCTAACTTCTCCTCTGTCATATTTTTTTTTCTCTGTTCTTTTACATCCTTTTAGGTGCATATAACTTTTGAGAGATAAAATTGCAGTCAAGATGGTTGAGCTTTATTTTGACGATGTTATTAAAGTTGATCAAGTGGATGCAGATGGTAAAAAATTTGATAAAGGTACATTTATGGACATTCATTTCTCATTTCTCATTTCTCATTTCTCATTTCTCATTTTGATCTTGATTCTTGTTTTTAATTGTTGATTGAAAAATATTCTTGCAATCTAGAAACAAGGAAAAGAATTTGCTTTGTTATTCAAATGCTGCCTGTCCTTTTCCCACTCACACTCTCTCCCCATCTTTGGCCCTTCTGTCAAATGTCTATGCAATCTTTTTATTGCAAAATGCTTTGAGTGAAACTGTACTGGTTACAAATTATATATTCTGTCCATTAGAAAGGATTTAATTTTAAATATGCAATCTGTCCGGTTTAGAAGCTCTTGACCTGAAAAGAAAACTGAACATTGATTAAAGGAGAGGAATAAACCATATGATAGAGGGTTACCATCATTATTTAAAGGGGGTATCCTTTACTTTGATGCTAGGGCGTGCTTGTATGTGTGTTCATCCAATGATAAAAGGATGATCCGCCATTCTTTTTGTCTTCATAATGGTAAGTAAGATTAAAATAAAAATAAAAGAAATTGAAAGCAGCTACTCCAATGGGGACTTTCCCTGCCATGCCCAACATAAGATATATGTTCTTGTATGTGTATTCATTCATATGATAAAGGATGACCCGTCATTATTTCAGTGTTCATAACGTTTAGTAATAAGATCTCATCTATAGTCATTGATGATCAGAGGCTGACAGAGGAGGAGGCAACTAAAGATGGGATTGCTGGTTTTTATCAGAGGTTGTATTCGGAGACTTGTCAGTGGAGGCCAGAGTTGGATGACTTAGTGATGAGTAGTCTGAATGGGACTGAGGCTGCTTGTTTGGAAATTCCCTTTGGCCATGTTAGGATGACGGGATAAGGTTGGATAGGATAAATGTTATCCTATCCCATGTTTGATATTTTCAATTGGATTGGATATTTAAATTTCATGAACCATTTATATCCTAATCAGGTGAGATATAACTTATACCAAGGGAGTGGTGGTATTTGGCGACGGGATAAGGTTGGATAGGATAAATGTTATTCTATCCCATGTTTGGTATCTTCAATCGGATTGGATATTTAAATTTCATGAACCATTTATATCCTATATTCGGGTGGGATATAACTTATACCAAGGGAGTGGCGGTATTTGAGTTATCTCATCCCATTGAGATAAAAATACGTCACATCATAAAAAAAAAAAATTACAACACCGCAGTATAAAAAGACGAAGACGTTGACGAGTCGAGTTAAAAAAAACAATTTTTTTTTTTCATTGTTTAAAATTATTATTTTTATATGTTTCAGATTTTTTAATATATATATTTATATTTATATTAATAAATGGATTGTTATATACAATATATATATATATATATATATTCAAACACCACTAATATGCATATATATAATCATTGATTTGGATGATTCTTTTTAATAAGGATTATGATTTTTTTTTTAGTTACGCAAAAAGTGAGAGACTGTTATATTGTGAAAGATATTTGCACAATCACATTTTAAAATATTGTGATTATGGTTATTAGATTTTGCAATTGATTTGTGAATAAAATTTAAATTTTAGATACATCGTATGTATATATTTGAAAAAAAAATTTAAATGACTTTAAGAAAAATAATTTTTGAAGACCTTGAGAAAAATAGTACATAAGAAAACAAAAAATAAAAAATAGTTATATTCGAACCTTATATCCGGTAGGCATCCAAACATAGGATTGGAATATAACAACATATCTAGCCTTTTATCCGAGTCAGTTCTAAACACTAGATTGGAATATTCAATATCTCATAGGATTTTATATCCTATCCGATCCAATTATATCATATCCAATCCAATCCTGCCCTCTTATCCGGTCGTCCAAACAAGGCTTTTGTGGAAGAGGAGGTAGTGAGAGCTTTATGGAGTTGTGATGGTGATAAAGTCTCGGAGCCATATGAGTTTACTATGACTTTCTTCAAAAAGTTCTGGAGAGTGGTGAAGGATGATGTAATGGAGGTGTTTGAGAGCTTTCATAGGAATGGGAGCTTCGAGCGTAGCTTAAATGCTTCTTTTATTGCTCTTATTCCTAAGAAAGGGGGGTGGAAAGCATAAGGGATTCCAGTGGCAGTGATGGCTCCTCTAGTTCGGGTTCTAGAAAACTATTAGCCATGCCTTGGAATGTTCTACTTGTTGAAAAAGTATCAAAATAAGGCCTTAGCTGCGGTTGCATTCACCTGGTAATTTTAGCTAATATTTGTCTCTTGTGTAAACCTATTGATATCAATGGCGAGTTGGATATGATTATGGCTGATGCTTGAGATAGGAAGCCTGCTCAAATTGATTTGTTACTTCCTATTCTCATGGATAGTTATCTCCAAAGAAAACAAAAAAGGTTGGCCCTCTTTGCAAGTAAATGCTGAATTCTCGATTCTGTGGAGCGGCTTTCATGGTGGAAGATAGATAACTTGGTGGTGGGTTTGCGGCTAGGTTTTAAGATTCGATATGGTTTACATGGTCTTGGCAATGGTATGGGCACTTCAGGAGGACTCTCTAGTTCATTGCTTGGTGCATGTGTTCTTGTTAGTTGGTATCTGTGTTGTTTTTTAAGTCGTTTTGTTGTTTGTTTTATTATTCTCTGTCTTGTTGTTCATTTGAATGCGATGAAGTTCTTTTTTGATAAGTAAATTCATTAAATCTCTAAAAGGGGCATGACTCATGTATACAAGGTACACATCTATACAACATTTGGCCCCCTATTTACATATCCCCAAAAAAATCTACAAAAGAGTCCAACTCAATCTTAAAAGACCCTTCTGTCCAAAAAGTAAAATTTGAAGTAGACTTTCAAAAAGTAACAGGAAGCTCCATTCCTTCAATGATTCTTCCTTTCTTTCCAAACGCACCACATAAGGCATAATGGGGCCATATGCCTCACCTGCCTAACTCCCATGCCTACAAGACTACAAGTACAACCCCCTTTCCAACTGGAAGCAAATCCAAGATGGATCCCAATATAATCCACTGAACTCCAAAGACATCAAACATACTTGTCAGAAAAAAAAGGCATCGAACATGGAAGTCCATGACTCCTTAACCACCAAACAAAACAAAAGAAGGTGGCTTGCAGTTTCCCTGTATACCTCACAAATTACAATACAACACCTGTTGGCCAACCTATAGTCCCTATTCTTTAGGTTATCAGCAGTTAGAATAACCTCTGTGCAGCTGATCATCCAAAAAATGCAACCTCAAGTAGTGCCTTTGTTCGCCAAATTACTCAGCCAAGGAAGACAATCCCTTAGGCCGTGGTCCAAGCCTCGCAGAAGGATCAATGCTGAGGACCCATCTTTAGAAACCCTCCATCTGATTGCATCTTCTCACCCCCCGCGCCCAACACCCCAACACACACACATCAAAAAAAAGGATAAAGCTTCAGTGGTCATTGGCAGAGTGAAAGGAGAGAAATTATAAGAAATCCACACAGTTGTTTGTAGTGTGAATGTGGAACCATTAGAATTCATGTTTAGTAGATGGTTTTAGCGTATTATTAAATGGATTCTTTATTTATTTTTTGATTGGTAAAAGGTATATATAGGGCGAACCCATAATTACAAAAAAGGGAAGAGGCTACAAAAATTAAACCCTAAGTTCCCCCAAAAATCTATTAATGTATCTGAATACAAGGGATTAGCTTCCCTAACCCAAAAGTAAAGCAAGCGCAAAAGATAGTGAGGAGTTACTGGGTTTATATACTGAGGTGTTTCATATGGTTTATTTCCAGGGGATTATCTGCCTGTCTATATATATATGAATTCATAAGTTTTTCCTGACAGTTTATACTTCTAAGTGGCTGCAAAAGGTAAATGATTTCTCTTTGTAAAGCTTGGTTAAATTTCAACATCATAGATGGTCCTTTGTTATTCTCGGTTTATTCTAGAAGTGTCTTATTGGCATCTTAAAATAACAATTGCACAAATGTCTCGCCAGTTTCTCGCATTGAAGCAAAAAGTGAGGAGGATGAGATGCAGATACAACTAGATGTGAACACAGAAATATATCCTATTCAGGTTGGGCAGAAGTTTAGGATGGCTTTGGCTCCAACTCTAAATTTGGATGGATCAACTGTTACTAGCCATTTTCCTGAGGTAATTCAATTCTTGTTGCAGTCTATATTCATCTTTTTTCTTCTGTAGAAGATGTATAAAATTTGGGCCCAATTTTTTCTAGTCAAATTATATTTGTTTGATTCTGTTTTCAGATTTGAGCATTGGATTTTTCTGTGTGATGATAGTTTTCTTTTAGAAGGTTGAGTTACCAACTGTTGGTAGTAGAATGACCAAGCGAATGTTAGCGGTAACACGGATCTTTATGATACACAGAATGAGATTCTTTAAATTTGGTAGGATAAGGGATAGGCTTATGTAGATGATAAAGATGAAATACAATGGGGTAGGTTTAGAGATGAGAGTTTCTTCTTTTCACTCAAAGATAAATACTGACAATTAATATGACCGAAATGAATAAGTTGTCCATATAAGTATGAAAATTTATTATAATGGAATGAACATGTAAAAGCATTGAATTAAGCATACCTATTTATGTCAAATGTCAATCTCTTGATTTGGGTTGGTTCTTTTCTACTATTATTTTTCATTTGAAAGAAAAATTTAGGAAAGTACTAAGAAGAAATTTGTGGAATAGCTAAATTTAATATTGTGGAACGCAAGTGTTCTCTGTCCTGGTACATGTGTACCGAAACGGGGGTCGCTAAAGTATTAGCATTTTCTAATTTCTGATCACTAAGCCATTCAATTCTGATTCTTTTATGATGTCTGATGCTTCATTCATTGGGATTGTTGATGCTTGTCACCATGCTAAACAACAACAGTTATCTTTTTGACCTTTCTGGCACATTTGTTGGCAAGAATTGAGGGTGGCAATGGGCTTCTTAGTCCTATTTTTGCTTATTTCCGTATTTGGAACTGATAATAAAGTCAAGTCATTCCATTCATTTTGGATTGAGGTATTTCGTCAAACGGTGGGTATCTCATCCAAGGGCTGGGATTCTTATTCCCATTTCCATGGGAACCAAGTTTTAAGCATGGAAGGAGGTCGGATGCTTTTCTTGAGCCAATAGTTCAAGTTATGTATTATTTTGTTAAAATAGTAAAATGATGTATTAAGTTTAAATTAAAGTTGTATATTTATTGACTAGTTAATAGTAAGACTATGATACCATTTAGAAACATTAGAATTTCTTAAAAATGATAAAAAAAAACCCAAAAGCTTTTATAGCTGTTAAAAAGTTAAGAATTAAATGTTATTCAGGATCAAGTGCCTATCCAAAAAATGAATATATAAATAAATAAGTTGATGGGCCCTGATTAAACTGGACCCTGATTAAACTGGGCTTGGTTTCAAATATATTTTCCTTTTGTTTATTTCAAATTAAACATTTCAGTTGATACACCAAAGACAATCAAGGGGATAATGTACCTAAGTACCATCTTTGGAGAAAGAAGAGAGGTTAATGCTTCCTTTTTCAAATGCTTTCCTTCTTATCTTCTTTTTTTTTTTTTTAAATAGATATTATTCAAATTATTGAAGGCCTAAGAGAACCTCTATACTGAATTCTACTCTGATTTCAGGGTGGACAGAAATCACTTGCAGACAAATTTGAGTATGTAATGCATGGGCTGTTATATAAGATCGCAGAGGACACATCAGGAACTAAAGCTCAAGTGTATGTATTGTGTGCATAGCTCTTAAAGAATTTATTTGTTTTATTTTTGTATAGCATGGAGTACAAAGTATATCTTGTGTGTTTAGCTCGAAGAAATAGGTCCTGGAACGTTTTCAGTGGGACAGTTGTGATGGCCATCTGCCTTATTTTTTGGCATCGAAAATATTTTTAGATCATCTTATAGTTGATCATGTATCATGATAGATGGTGCCGTAGGAAAATTATTATAGTTCATTTTAGATACAAGGTAATCTTGTAGAACTATGTTTTGTGTGAAAAAAAAATGATATCTCAGAGCCTGAATGGCTTTGTAGATTTTGCTCTACTAATCCATTTTACTTGGGTCATTTTTTTTTTCTGGCTTCAGGATGGTATATATTTCTTTTGGTGGACTTCAGATGATGCTGAAGGGGGATCCCTCCAAGATGGGTAAATTTAAGGTTGATCAGAGGTTGTTTCTCCTTCTGAGAAAGGTGTGACTGCAATGAATCTCAGATTCCCATGCCCGCACTTGTGTGCAGTTGTGTTGGAAAGCACTGTTAAGAACTAAGAACTTGGTTTTCACCCCATATTTCTACTTGGATATGTCAGTACATTGAAGCTATGACTGTGACAGATCATTATCACTTTGTTGTTGTGTTTGCGCCAGTGTTTCGTTTTGTTTCATTTATGTGAAATAATTTTTTTGAAAGTTTAGAGCAGGGTAAAATTGTTCATGCCTGAATTATTGTTTTTTTCCCTTGTTTGATGGAGCGATTGGAGTGGCTTAAAAATTTCTCATATTGGAGGGACTTGTTCTGTTTATTTATTTTTTCAACTGGTGATTCTGAATCTTTTGTCCCAAGTTGGGAGCTTTTGGACTGTCAAAGTCAGCTCTGGTTTTGCTTCAATTCACACGGTTGAGTCATTTTTATTGATTTTGTTTTTGGTTTCTATTACTCTTTAAAGAATGATCTGAGTGTGATCAAGGCATGTGTGGAATATTGGTTCTGTAATGGGCTCGAGGAGGTTCCCATTTATCACTACCGGAAAACAAACCATACTATTGGAGTTCAGTTGAGTTAAAGGCTTATGTTTGAGATGGACTCATGTATATTTTTTTTGAGTTTCGTTAATTTATTGAGTTTGTTTGTGATCTAATATTATATAAAAAGTAAGTTATTTGTTTTTTATTCACAATTAGTTTAATTAGAGATTTATTTCAGTTTTAGCAAACCAGAACTTGAATAATTGATTACTCGGTTCGTCTTGACTTGATTCATTTACATGCACTACAGGAATCTAGAAATATAAACTCTCAGGGGCTTGGCCGAAGTGCTAAGAAGCTCTCATCATTCCATGGATCTGTCTACATTTTCACTGTCTTTCCATCCCCATTGCCATTCTCCAGACATCTTTAAAAACAAGTTAAATCTCTTCGCTCATTCAAAAAAAAAACAACAGAAGTATATATTTGCAATAAATTGGAAACAGTAGTCGAAAGTTGCAACAAATGCAAATGAACTAGTTCTGATAGCGAATGGTTCGAGTTTCTGTTTGTTTGCCACTCAGGGATAATGGTGGATTGGATTGACCTCCACTATTAGTGAAGGACTATCAATCCCGACTCCTTGTTCCCACTAATTAATCCCTTATAAAGTTCATAATTTAATCCATGGGACTATCAGTGTACAACCTGAATAATAACATCGGATTGTAAGGGTCCTTAGGATTAAATAATCTAATCCCGCTCTTAAACCGGCAAACTAACAGGGCCAAAAAGAAGTACTAGCTAAAGCTTATCTTGGATGCACTTTCTTCTTCTTCTTCACATGACAGTTACAATCATGCATGCTGCTTATGCACCCAATCTTCCTCTTCATTTCTTTCCACATGCTTACTTTCTCCTTTTTCACTCTACTGCAACACCCACTCTGAATTTCCTTCCTCATTTCATAGCATTCTCTCTCTAACTCCATCACCTGGTTCCCCATTTTCTCTATCTCTGTCCTCACTTCTTCCTCACCACACCCTGCTTCTTCTTCCTTCTCCTCCTCCTCCTCCTCCTTTCTTAACCTGTCATCAGAACTCTGCACCTCCTTTGAGATAGTGTCCTGCAACTGCAACTGCCCCACAAACAAGACCTGCACCACCACTCGCAGTGGCAACCGTTCATTTTGTGCAGCGTGTTCACGAGCTTCTTGGGACATCTTGTGGCAATCCAACACCCGACAAACCTCATCTCTTTCAGACTCCGTCAGATATTTATGCTTGTCCAGGTATATATGGATAGCCCTGTATATTCCATCAGAGCTTCGTTGAGTTCCCACTGATGCTGAAACTGACATCTCTGCAAGGGATATAAATGTGCTTGTCTTCAAATCTATGTCAGCAGCAACCTCTGCCAAAAAATCTTCAACAAGTTCTGCCACCTTGACTAGTCCAGAAATGTCTCTGCGGGTGTAATTGCAGTAGAAATTCTTCAAAAGCCTCCTCACACACTCCATGTCGTATTGCACTTCCTTGGCATATCCTTGAGAAGGTATTAAGAGGTCTCTGACTGTGGCCTGATCTAGTTGCTTTCCAATCCTCATCTCAAATCCATTTCTACAGTCAGAGCTAACTTCCGACGATATTGCAAACTTCAGCATTTCAAACAACAATGTGCATGGAACGATTTCTCTGTCACAGGGCAAAAGCCTCTCCACTGCTTCAATGACTTCTCTTTGAGAGTTCCTCTTGTATATTGACAGATTCTCCTCTCCTGTGGTGCCGGAAAACACCCACTTCTTCGCATATTGACAAAGAGATGCTACCACATATTCTAGTGGGACTTGGCGCTGAATCATTGCACAAATGATGGGCTCATACAGCCTGAGAGACAATGTTGTCAAATCTTCTGATTTCCAATCAAGAACAAAGAGCTGCCTCCTCGTGTTTGGCCCATTATACCTATTTTCATTCTCCT
Source organism: Nyssa sinensis (assembly GCA_008638375.1). Lineage (NCBI taxonomy): Eukaryota > Viridiplantae > Streptophyta > Magnoliopsida > Cornales > Nyssaceae > Nyssa > Nyssa sinensis. Next base: position 37,867,317 of record CM018052.1, read on the forward strand.
CGCTATCATCTTCAGATGTCAAATTCTTGATTGGTTCTCCAAGAAGACGGGGATTAGCCAGCGCCTTAGTGATGATGGACTCCACACAGGCATCAACTAAGCCTAGATGCACCGCTTGTTGAAGAATATTTTCTGTGGTCCTGAGAGCCTTTACTGATTCATTCCAGCTAGGGATGATTCTGTGTTCAAAGAAGGCAATAGCCTTCTCTAGGAGATTATTGTTGCTGTGATTTTCGTTCATTCCAAGGTAGTAAGCAACACAAGAAAGAGGAACAACATTCTCGGTGGACATGTCTAGTTCAAAACCATGGCAGAATCTTGCTATGAGCTCAAAAGTTTCAGTGTCAGCAGGGATGTCTCTGAGTATATAAGAGAGATCTTCATGAGGATTCTCTTTCAGTAATGCAGCTACTTTGGCTGATTTTGAAGCCAGAAGATCCTATAATACCAATTAATATGCGGTGAACAAGTAGAAGAGAAGGAAACAAAGAAATATAGTGGGTATAAGAAATTAAGCATTCTTCAGAAGTCTTGAAAAAGAAAGATGGTCTTACCCTGTCCAAGGTGAAGGGTACCCCGTGTACTGGGACTTGCAGATCTGATGAAGATGTAGACTTTGACAACCTGAAACATGGCAAAATTAAGGCCGGAGTTCCAATGCGACGAAGGATAAGTAAAAGAGAGACTCGAGGAAGAAAAGGAGGGGTGAATACATTTACCAGGATGAAGATTCTATGCATTGTCTACTGGCCATCTTATACTATATCTCTTTCTATGGCCACCTTTTGTTCTCAGGAAAATGGGAGAAACTTGGCGAGGTTCTTGGGCTCACTATGTAACTATTAGGATGTTGCTAAACAAAGAGAGGTACTTTCTAATCAATTTGAACCTGCAAAATAGCACCACAATTGATATAGTTAGGTCTCTTTCACTGCTTTTCTATGGTTTAACTTCATTGCTTATCCTCATTGTAGCTATCAGATTCAGAGACTGATATCTCCTATATATTTGAAAGGGAGGAGGATTTATGATTTGGTTCCTCTGTTTTTGGTGTCTCTCCACATTGCGCTACAAAAGTTTGAGATTAACAGCTCCATTTGTAATTATACGTTTGACAGTTTTCAGGGTTATCTGGTTGGTACATATAGCAATACTGGTAAGAGAAGCTATGCTGTAATATTTGACAATTTAGCATTTAGGGCTAAGCAATGTTATGTAAATACAAACTTCTTACAAAATGTAAACAAAGACTGATGTGCTTTGTTGTGAATTAATCATCCATGCAACAAGAGTTAGAGAGAGAAAAAAAAAAGACACAGATAAGTTATATGGTTTGACAATGTGCATACGTCCACGAGAGCGGCTGTACTCTTAGCCAATGTGATGCCAAGCAAACCAAGTGCTGATTCAACACAATGCCGGTAGTAAAAATGGCCACTGGTTGCAGAAACACAGTGAAAGACCTGATAATCATTTGGGAATCAGAAGTTTTAAGCAATGCACATCTAATTACTAAAAAAAAAAAACAGCAAGAAACGCAATTCATAGGAATATGAGGAGACTTGACATTGAAAGGCTTATGATTAACCTCACTTATGACAAATGTCACAAATCCCTAACAGAAATCAAGGGTTATGACTATTGTAATCAATTGTTATGACATTATATCCATGCATATATGTTCATACCTATCAAAGGTTTTGATAACCATTTGGATAATATGCTCATAAGAGGAACGACAAGAGCTTGTAAAGGACAGCAGAAGACTTACTGGTACATCAATGGAGAAGCATAAAGGGCAGAAGCACCATGAGACCGGTGAGAGAGCAGTCACTGACGTTGGATATACTGGGTGTGTGTGTTTATTTATTCGGGTTTATGCATACACATATATATATATATATATATGTATCTCTCTGTCTCTGTGTGTGTGTGGGGGTCTAAGGTGGGTTTTGAAATTTCAAACGTTCACCCGGAAGATTTGGGGTTCTGTTATTTTGAAAGTAGAGGGGAATCAGATAGCTTCAAACGGTGGGACCCTTCACCGTTCAGCTGTGCTCTCCAACAGGACTAATGACCAACCTGATCTTGCCACATCGTCGGCTGCTCACCAGATATGCTGACATGGCTACCGTTTGCCCCATGCGTTTTGCTGCATGCGTGAAACTAGTTTATGAAGGTGTTTTGTCTAATTACGGTTTCAATCAAATTAATGTGCATCTCAAAATAAATTTCGCTTTTTACCATTTTTATTTACAGTCCACCGCTTACATATTACAAAATTAATAGCACTTTTATATTTTTTTTACTACATTTTTCAAATAAAAATAATTAATTATTTTCTTTAAAATTTATTGACATGAAACTTTTTCCACGGATGAGTTTATAAATATTTAATAATCTGAACAAGATATTTCATTTTTTAAAAATAAAAAGTAATATCTTATCACATGACATAATTTACCGGGTCTAGGAACCGAGTAAAGTGTTGGTTATGTCAAAATTTATCATCAAGACAACGAGTAATGCTTGGATGGATCGGATTCATGAATTATATAAATTGTAATAAGAGTAATGATATACTATAAATGTATGAAATAAAATATTTTAATTATTAAATAATTTTAAAAATTAAATTTTTATTTATCTTAATTATATCTCTAGTTTTTAAGTTCATTTCATCTCGTATACACTTAAACTTGGACTTGACATTACTTTCAGTAAAGCTGTGAACAATGATGGGGAAAGAGAACAATAGGGTCAGTGAATATCACGCGGCAGCGGGAGCAGAATAGGGAGATTATGAGTGGGGTCCAGTGATGGGAATCTCAGTTACAAACTTCCCCTGTGTGGCAAAAAAACATGGAATTCAGATAGCAATATCTTCAGTTTCAGTCCCCTCCCAAGCTACTCTTTATATGCAAATCCCAATCTCCCAGCACTATCAAATCGCCCTTCTCTCTTTCAATATTTCCCTTATCTTTGAAGTTCTTGGTGGCTTTTTAGTTGTCTCTTTTTGGTTCCCTCTGTATGCACAAAAATTCTATTGATCTGACTGTTCTCTTTGGTCTGTGCTTGAACAGGTTCAGTCTGTAAACCAAGGCCAGCTGCTGGTACTTCCCATCCAAAGGTTAGAATTTTTGATCCGACTCGGGTACTTTTAAAAATTATTTACCCGACCCAAGTCCTTTTTAACTTAATTCCTGAACTCAGGTGATTTTTAAAAGTGTATAAATATATGCTTTTGGTATCAATTCATGTCCTTTTGTTTTCCCTACTTTTTGTTTCTCTTTTTACTGGCACTGCTCATAAAGACCCACAAATATAGGAGACAAAAGCAACAAACCAATCTCTGTGATCCCAAAAATGTATGTAGAGGCTCCTTTGCTTTGATCCCAATTCTATGCATAATGGGGTAGCTGAGAATGGTTTTTCTCAAATTACTGTTTCATATTCCACTCCAAACTTCTCCATGGAAGAGCTCTCTTTCCACCAAAATCCTTGTCAAGAAGATGACTCTAACCAATTAGTTTTATCATATGATCATCAGTCCAACTGGGACACCAGTGTCCAAGAAATGCAAGACGAGTTTCAGTCATAACTATAGCATCAGGAGCAGCATTTGCAGCATATAGAAATACAAAATGGCCATAACCAAATCTTCAATTCTTCTTCAATGCCGGACACTCCATACCCTCCAACACCAGACATTCTCAATCTCTTTCACGTATCCAGATGCTCATCCTCTTCTTTCCTACCCAATTCATCATTTTCCATCCCTAACCAAACCCAAAAGTCTGCGAATCTTGCCGCCTCATTAGGCTTTCTTGGCTCTCTGTCAAATGTTTTCTATGACCCACTGTTGCATTTGAATCTTCCACCACAGCCTACTTTGTTTAGAGAATTGCACGATCCTTTACCACATGGCTTCAACTTGCCAGGCACAAGGGCTGGTAATTTGTTTGCTGGGGTGGATGAGAGAGAAGCAAGTGGAGTCTACCAGGATGGAGATGGCAGTCATTTTGCTAATGGAGTTTTGGAGATCTCCAGGGACATAAAATTGGCTCAAAAGAGGGATGGCAAGAAAACCAAAAGCTTTACCACTGAGAGGCACAGGAGAGAGCATTTTAATGAAAAATTCAAGGTTTTGAGGAGTTTAGTTCCCAACCCCACCAAGGTATTCACACCCATCTCTCTGTGTATCAAGATTTGTCCTTCACATCATCTTTAATGGTTACTCAAATTTGAGTAAAATTTATTTGATTTTGATACTCTGTCGTTATAGATTTTACACGAAATTTTCAAAAAAAAATTTCTCTATCTTATACCAAAAGTTGTTTGATTAAAAATAGATTTAATATATATTTGAGTCGAAAAATTTTAAGATTTTGATTTAAATTTAAGTTTGGGTCAATATTTGAGTTAGGATTCCAGATTGATTTCAAGATGAACATATTTTTGTAAGTTGGTTTTCCATGTTTGACATTTGCAACATTTATTTTTGTGTTTGTGTGATTACAAATAAGAATAATAGAGCATCAATAGTGGGAGATGCTATTGCATACATCAAAGGGCTTCTGAGAACTGTAGATGAGGCCGAAATTCTGGTGGAGAAGACAAGAAGTAGTAGAGATCAGAGGAACAAGAGGCACAAAACAGAAGATGATGCCGCAGGAGATCAGATAAAGAACTCTAAAATGATGCAGCCTCTTGGTGATCCAAACGAGTTAACGAGGTCATGGCTTCAGAGGAAGTGCAAAGACACCGAGGTTGATGTTCGTATTGTCGACAATGAAACGACCGTTAAGCTTGTTCAGAGGAAGAAAATCAATTGCCTGGTGTTTGTAATTTCAAAGGCCCTCGACGAGCTTCAGCTGGATCTCCACCACGTTGCGGCCATATTGGCGATTACAACAGTTTTTTGTTCAACTCCAAGGTGGGTAATCTTTTGCCATTTTATCACTCACATTCAGGCAGTCCTTTTCAATTTGTTTAACACTATGTTCATCATATATATGTGCTAGGTTTTGACAGTATATATATATATATATATATATATATATATATATATGTACTGCAGATATGTGAAGGTTCTTGTTTGTATGCAAGTGCAATAGCCAACAAACTCGTTGAGGTTGTTGACAGAGCATTCAGCTTTCCCACCAACCAATGGCTATTGAGAAATTTTTGTGTCAATTGAACTTCGGAGAACAAGTTCCAATGCATTGTACTATACAATGAAGTTGGTGTAAGGACAAGCATGGATTGTATAGCAAGTATATATCTATCCTTGTTTCCAAGTAAGTTTTGGAGTTCTAATTCTTGTAGTGCCTGGTGAATCATTTCATATATATATTAAAGACAATATCAGAGGTTAATATATGAGAATTACTATTACACAATTACATTTGTGGATAGGTTTCAGAAGACAAGTTACTAAATCAAAATTTCAATATATTCTCTTTATAAGCATGAATGGATATATATGTGTTTATTTCTATAGTGAATTGTGCCTTACTTTGAAGGCATCTCTATGGGTCATTTACCCATAGAAATACTTATGGATATGTTTATTCTGTTGATACACAAGTTATGAGCACATATACCATAATCTGGCATTTTCTGTATTAAGTTATATTAGATACCATAATCTGGCATTTTTTGTGTTCAGTTATATTAGATACCAGAATTCTTAAAGAAAGTAAGTTGGAGCCTTGTTTTTTTCTTAAATTGTCTACAATTGAGCTGCAGCAAAATTTTCCAATTCTTTGCTAATTCTTTCCCAACCCTTACCTAAATTGGAAAACCATTGCAAATATCCTTTAGCTGATTTTACTTTCTATGGGAAGGTTTTATTGTTGTAGAAATCATGTTTTGGATTTCTTCTTTTTTTTTTTCTTTTTCCTTTTTGAAAGTCTTGCTGAAGTTCACAGATTATGTTTTTACCATCTACATTTTTTTCCTTGGGTTCAGCTTTTAAGTTATCTTTACAAGCATTTGATATATGTTGCTTTTTTTTTTTGGGTAACGAGGACAAATCTCTTAGTCTGTTTTCATAACTTCGAGATCGATACTTATTGTCGTTTTATCAGAGTAGGACTAAGGGGCAAACCCCGGTACCATTTAAATACGAAAGACACATCAACGGAGATTCGAACTCACACTAAATACTTGAATTCAATACGTCAAACACTTAAGACTCGTCCTTTCAACCACTGCGCCACTACCTGTGAGGTTTTTGATATATATATATATATATATATATATATATTGTTGAGTTATTCTTACTCGCAATTTAAGGTTTCAAAAAATAAAGTAAAATTGAGGGTTAACGTCGCATTAAAGTAGACACATAATCAAAGTTAGAATCTCACCACCACTTCGATAATTATAACTATTGCATGTATTCCTTTTCAAGAGAATACTTCATATTTCGATGATAACCCCTTCAAATTTATGTTAAAGTTTGAAGTTGATTGTCAATTGATCTAGCATATTACGTTCGTGAGTAAATTTTTTTAATAATGTTTTAATATTCACGTCTATATACTCATTTGATAGTCATTCTCTTATGGAAAATGAGACTCGTTAGTGGACCGATGACGATGAATCCCGCCTCCTAAGAGGATAACATTGTTCAAATTTCCTTCGTATCATTCCTTTCTGATGTGCCAATTCTAACAAAAAGGAGAAAGGTCAAGTATTGTAAGGTCAACAATGGCTTTATGGACCAAAGTCTTGAAATTCATGAGCTAAAGTTAAGGTTAAGCCCCTTCGGGCTTAGCCTTGAACCTTGCAAAGTGATGGAAGGCATGACATGGTGTGATTGAGACATCTAATATTTTATTTATTTTGAGTATGTAACTAAAGGCAAATAATTGGGCCAACCAATGCTTTGGCCTTTTATGCACAAAGGTGCCAATAAGGGCATGAACACATTTTAGTCTTGGTCAGGAAAAAAATTCAGTACAAACAGTTAAATTTTGAGTATACATGTAACAATGCTCAAATTTGAGAAAGATGGATGAGACCTTTTCACTAAATTTTTATTTTTTATTTTTAAAAACTGCGACCCGTGGCCATGACCTCCATTCCATGAACAATGTATGCACTATGTTGGATTTTTTTTTTTTGGCCATTTCCGTGTTCTTTTTTATTTTTGTTTTAATTTTTTAATTATTTTTTAAATTCATGTTGTTCGTTAAATGTATCTCTTAAAGAGATATTTTTAAAAACGTTCCTTGAAGAAACAATTTTAAAAACATCTATTGAAGAGACACTTATAAGATAAATTTTATCTTTATTTATTTAGAAAAGTATGAAAAATTGTAAAGTCTTATTAACAAAAGCATCTTTTCAAAAACTATAACTTTTATTTTTTTCTAAAGAAAAATATTCTTTTGAAAAGTCAATTTTTTATGGTCATATAAGTTTGTGAAATAAGTAAAATAATATTATTGTAGATAATTTTGGTATAAATTGATCAACGATTGAGATTCACCAAAATAACTCTTTCAAACAATGGTTAAAAAATCACCGAAGACGTTCCGATAATGGCCGTTCCAACGATTAAGTCACGAAGTCTTCTCTTGAGAATTCAAAGGTTTAATTGAAGTGATTAGCTTAGGCTTAGAATGTATCTTAGTTTCCTTTTTAGGGTTAACACTCAGCCTTCTAAGTATGGTTGGAAAGAGAAACTCTTGGAATTATACTTATCTCATGACATAAATTTCCTTGTTAGAAGAAACTCTAGTTTATACATTTGAATTCTTCCATCTAGTACTAAGTTTGCCTATCTAGTACTAAGTTCTGAGATAGAGTTAAGGATTTATGAATTTATGGATTATTTTGTCAAAAGGTCTGAACCGTAATTCAGTCGAGCAATCGACGTAGCTTGGCAAGTTAAAGTCCCTCAATACACGTGTTCTCATCTTGAAACGAGGATTTATCTTAGGCATATCGAGTATAAAAATATTAAAAAAATTAATAATATTTTCTTATTCTCAACTTATTACATGACAAGCAGTGCTAAGTATCTTAATTTATATCTTTAATATAATACATCATGATCTAATAATTTTAAAAATTATATTATGAGAAAATATAAAACTATCTGACACATCATATTAAAGATACAGTATAAAACTATAGATATAAATCAGGAATACATCATACATGGAATTTTCCTCACATGAGAGATTGAACTTTGCCCGGTGTATGAACCAGGTTCATTACCATCCAACTTATAATGTTTGTATTGACCCTAAAAGTGTCAAAACCGTTGTTATTCACTACAAAACCCGTCTTCTTCCTTAGATTTTCCCGCCAAAGAAATTACTTATTCCGTTATTAACTCATCCTCTGCATCACGTTACCAAAGAAAAGATTGATTCTCAATCTCAGCTCTTCAATGCCGGGTCCTGCAGCAACCCCACGTTCCTCTTCCCATCCCAACTCTCAATCCTCCGTCCCTCCTCCAAACCGCTCTTCGCTTTCAGCAATTTCACCTAAAATCACTGCTAGGCCCGAGAAAGTTGGTGGGGAAGTAGCAAGAAACTCGTTGATGCACTCGGAAGAAGAGGGTCCAGAGGAATTGAACAGTAGAAATGGAATTCTACATGACAAGAGAGAGTGTTCTAGTCGATATTACAAGGGGCTCACGGACTCATCCCTTGCTATCCATCGACAAAAACTTTCGGATTCAAGTGCTGGAAGAGAGAGCCACGCAATCGCGATCGCTTCTAGATCTAAATCGAGTTTCATTGTTAAGATGCAAAAATGGAGTTCTCTTTTTAGTCTTTTAAGTAAGCAGAAGATCCACCTGGTTCGTGATTCTTTTTCATCATCCTCGCAATTGACAGAAGTGAAAACGACGACGATAGCAAAGGAGTTGGGTTTGGAGAGGAAAAATGCAAGCGATAGTTTCACGGGAACCAAGAGTGCTTTATTGGCCAAGAAGAAGCCGCTGAGGGAGAGAGTATCAGAACAACCACCATTGCTGCTGCCGCAGCCGCTATCACTACCACCTCTATCCCCACTGCCACTGCCTGCACAAACATCAAATGAGAAGGACACAAAAGAGATGGAGAACGAAAGAGTATTTGTTTGGGCAGACAAGTATCGGCCTGTGGCTTTAAAAGATTTCATCTGCAATCGAAACAAAGCAATTGAGCTGGAGGCTATGGTGACATATCGTCCCTTTCCTTTGCCTATTTTACTTGTAAATATAATTAGGATTGAGAATGTCAAATATTGAAAGAAGCTGGTTTGGTTAATGTTGCAGGCGAAAGCAGATCACAATTGTGGTCATTTTATATTTGAAGGACTTCCAGGAGTGGGAAAGAAAACCATGATTTGGGCATTTCTTCGGGAAGCTTTTGGACCGGACAGAATAAAGGTATAAACCATAAATATAAATCATTTACATATTCAAAAAAGGAATCAAGAATAATCTCTCAGAGGTGCTTTGATATATTTGTCTTCTGGACATTTTATTCATCCCATTAAGATTTATCAAATGAGTCAATTGGGTTTTTGCAGATAGCAAAAAAAGATCCTGATTGATTTCTTTGAAGTCAGGATAGGATCCCTAGAATAAATAACGTCATGTCTGCTTATCATGCCACCAAACCAATTTGCATGTTCAAATACTATAAAATTGAATGAAATGATAAATATTCTAAACTGATGTCTATGTAGTCCCCATCATTCATGACCATTTTAAGAGTAACTGATTTGTTGTGTTTGCTTTATGTTCCACAGGCAAGGGAAGAATTCAAGGAGTTTTATCTGAAGGTAAAACTCTCATTTCATTAAGTTGTTCATGTAACTGATTCAGTTTATTCGCAGAAAACTTCATTCACTCTGTCATCTGCTTCCAGTCCTAAAAAAATCTTTAACTATTGGGGAATGATTGGTGTGAGTGTTTTGCAGAGCTTAGCACTGATATGTTAGTGAGAAATAACAAAATTGAGGTTCTTTTTTGAAAAAAAAAAAAAACTATGATAACACAGAGGGTTGAGAGCTACTGGCACTACTTTAGGAAGATCGCCAAGGGTAGGAAACAAAATGACATTTCCTTTTCTTTGGCAGGGTAATAAAATCATAGAATGTGGGAAAATGTTGATCACTATAAAACCTTCTCTAATCGCTTAAAATACTCAACTCAACAAAGCCTTAAAATGTGTAACATATTTTGACCTTAAAATATATGTATCAGCATATGCAGTGGGAATGGGTAAGAATGTGGGTAGTAGTAGAGGGAACGTGAAACAAGAATATATTGAAAACGAAAGGAAGAGTTTGCAGAAGGGTATGTCCTAAAACTGTAAGTGTCCGGCTTATATGTTACAAAAACATTGGAAATCCTTCACAAACATTCTTCTCTTTATTTCAATAGAAGTAGTTTGCTTGCTAGCCGGAAAGTTATGTTTCAATCAGTAGCCTTTTTGAATGAGCTGATTTTAATTCTTTCTGGTTTTCTCCCTCTTATTATATATGTTTCGTGTTCTAGAGGAAGATTGTTCTTTGATAATTTGGTAGTTCTTATTTTCTCTTGCTTCTTAATTTCAATTCGTACAGCAATAACAGGATAAAGTTTATAACACTCTTTTGTCGAGTAAGTGAAGGCCAATGCTTGTAATGGTTGCTACTTGTCCAAAGCCATTGTTGATTCTGATTTTTTTGTCAACCTCTCAGGGTCTCGATTCCAATTCCTGAGTGTTTTTTTTTTTTGTTAGAAATAATGAGTTTTGAGAATAATTTTTGGGCTATCTTTGAGCTAAAATTATAGTGGGTCCGAACATTAATTTTGATGAATCTATATAAAAATGTGTTCTCTTTCATGAACAGATTAAGATCATGTATTGGGTTACTCAAAACCATTAAGGGGTGAATAAGAAATTACCTTCTAACATCATCACTTAAAAATAGTAATAAAAGTTTGAAGCTTGTGTAAAAACTTATGTCCCACATAGGATAGATACCAGGCTTTTAAAGAGTATATATACAATTACCTTGAAGGAAGGTTTGGGCCTTAAGGGGTACCCAAGTTTTGTGGAAAGGAAAGGACCTAGCAAATGCTTGGTTCACCACACACACACGCGATACTGCCGTCCCACATCAAACCGGGTTGGGTTTGGGTCACCCCACACACAACACACACACCGTTGCCTCCCACCAAACCGGGTTGATTTTGGGTTTGGGTTTGGGTTTGGGCCTTGTCCCGCAATGTATATATTTTTTTGAGAAAAAATTATTTAAATATTTTTCCTAAACACTGTCATTTTTGTCACTGTTAGGAACAATCCAAAATGTTGTTTCACCACAAATGCTTGGTTCACCACACACGTGCGCCGCCGCCCCTCACCAAACCGGGTTCACCACACACACACGCGATGCCGCCATCCCACATCAAACTGGGTTGGTTTTGGGTTTGGATTTGGGCCTTGGCCCGCAGTGTATATATTTTTTTGAGAAAAAATTATTTAAATATTTTTCATAAACGCTGTCATTTTGTCATGTTAGGAACAATTTAAAATGTTGGTTCACCACAAATGCTTGGTTTACCACACACGCGCGCCGCCGTCTCGCACCAAACCGGGTCGGGTTTGGGTCACCACACACACACGCCGTTGCCTCCCACACGCCGTTGCCTCCCACCAAACCGGGTCGGGTTTGGGTTTAGATTTGAGCTTTGGCGTGCTGTGTATATATTTTTTTTGAGAAAAAATTATTTAAATATTTTTCCTAAACGTTATCGTTTTTTTCACTGTTAGAAATAGTCCAAAATGTTGTTTCACCACAAATGCTTGGTTCACCACTCACGCGCACCGCTGCCTCGCACTAAACCAGGTCGGGTTTGGGTTTGGGCCTTGGCCCACTGTGTATATATTTTTTTGAGAAAAAATTATTTAAATATTTTTTCAAAATGCTGTCATTTTTGTCACTGTTAGAAACAGTCCAACATACTGTCATTTAGTTACCAGGATAATCAAATCCAATGCTGTCGTTTAGCGATTGCGTTTGACTTTAGTTTAAATCCAAAACGAAGTCATTTTGCGATTACCTTTAGTTTGAATTTTGACTGAATAGGCGTCTTCTTCAGTCTGTTCGCCATGAACAGACATAACCGAAGCTTCATACATGTACCAAACAGGCATGAAGGACTCTATATAAAAACTGAATAGGCGTTTTCTTCAGTCTGTTCGCCATGAACAGACATAACCGAAGCTTCATACATGTACCAAACAGGCATGAAGGACTCTATATAAAAACCACTACACTTACAATTCAATCATCAAATTTTTCTTAGATTCTGTGCGTCAATAATCATAAAGTTTGAGAGAGTTCAAGTCACTAGTTTGGTTCGCCAGACACGCAATTGCAGTGCTTAACATCTGCGTGTACTCGATCATTGTATCATGAGAGACATATGACCAAGAGCTGGTAAGCACCACTAAACGTTGTCGTTTTTGTCACTGTTAGAAACAATCCAAAATGCTTGATTCACCACAAATGCTTGATTCACCACACATGCGCGCCACTGCCTCGCACTAAACCGAGTCGGGTTTGGGTTTAGGCGTTGGCCTGCTGTGTATATATTTTTTTGAGAAAAAATTATTTAAATATTTTTTCAAAATGCTATCGTTTTTGTCACTGTTAGAAACAGTCCAAAATACTGTCGTTCAGTTACCAGGATAATCAAATCCAATGCTGTCATTTAGCGATTGCATTTGGCTTTACTTTAAATCCAAAACAACATCGTTTTGCGATTACCTTTGGTTTGAATTTTGATTGAATAGGCGTCTTCTTCAATCTGTTCGCCATGAACAGACATAACCGAAGCTTCATACCTGTACCAAACAGGCATGAAGGACTCTATATAAACACCACTGCACTTACCATTCAATCATCAAATTTTTCTTACATTCTGTGGGTCAGTAATCATAAAATTTGAAAGAGTTCAAGTCATTGGTTTGGTTCGCCAGACACGCAGTTGCAGTGCTTAGCATCTGCGTGAACTTGATCATTGTATCATGGGAGATGTACGACCAAGAACTCGTAAGCACCACTACGAGGGCCGTAATTCGTCTTAAGGACATTGTGTAAAATACAAGCCTTGATCACTGTTTCAGTTTCTGCAATTTTGTAAGTATTCTTGTTTAGTTTTCATTTCTATATCCTTCTACTGTAAAATAGTTTTCTATTTTGAGTTTTAGTTTTTCTTTAAAAAGTTTTTCTTATACTGTTGTCTTTTCGAAAAACAGTCTCTCTTTTTTTTTCCTTTCTTTTCTGGTTTTTCAAAAAATAGAATCTTATTTCATAAAATAGTTTTTGTTTTATTACAAAACTGATTTATATATATATATATATATGTACCTGATTAACATTTTTTTTATGATGGGAAACAATAATTGGAATTGTTTTCCCTATAATTTCAAATTTCCATGGAACAAAGTTTCCTGCAATATTCACTTTGTACAACATTATCTATATATATGTACCTGATTAACATTTTTTTATGATGGGAAACAATAATTGGAATTGTTTTCCCTATAATTTCAAATTTCCATGGAACAAAGTTTCCTGTAATATTCACTTTGTACAACATTATCTAGTACCTATGCTCTCAAACATGGATGTTTCAGAAAGGAAAATGATAGCGTAAATAAAATCACCAGAAAGCAAGAGCAGAATGCTTTGTCCCATATTTTAATCAACCAATCTTTTTACGTCCACGTTATATAAACTTGGGTTCTTTCATTTTCAATACTCAAATCAACATTTTTGGAAGTGATTTCCATTCTTCATTTTTTTTTTTTTTGGGTTTCAAAAAAGAATAGATGTACTTTCAAAGGGCTGTCAAGCTATGCCTGCATTTTAAGTAGTAATACCTCATGAATTGACCCCACAAACACTCATTGCAGGGGGAAGGTGTAGGCAGCATCCAAGTGCAGGTGAAGGAATCTCCACAACATGTAGAAGTCAATCTCACTGACGTAGAAGGGTATGAGAAGAATGTCATTGTTGAACTCATCAATGAAACAAATGCCAGGTTATCCAAAAAATCTTTGCAGTGCAACCATGAGAACTGTCGAGGTATCACTGATTTTTGGTCTCAAAAATGCAAAAATGCGCTCCCAATTTGCCGTCAACATGACCATGTCTTACTACATATAACTTTCGCAGCTATCATTCTATATGAAGCAGACAAGCTATCTGCAGACGCCCTACTACACATTCAGTGGCTACTAGAGCGGAATACAAAGTGCAATAAGATCTTCTTCTGCTGCAATGATAGCTCAGAACTTGAGCCAATTAAGTCAAAGTGCACTGTGATCAGACTCCTTCCACCTTCTACTGAAGAGGTAAGAACCTCATACTTTTCAACTCAGAAGAAAATTCACAGCACGATCTGTCTTCAAATTGTTTCAAAGTTTTCCTTATTGTTCAGATCGTTGAAGTTTTGGAATTCATAGCAAAACAAGAAGGTATAGAGTTGCCGCGGCCCTTGGCTGAAAAGTTTGCCAACAAGTCCATGAATAACCTTCGCCAAGCCATTCGTTCATTTGAGGCTACCTGGCACTCCAAGTAACAAAATCACAACCTTAACAGCAGTAGCCCATCTGTTGATACACATATATGCTTTAGAATCAATATTTTCTTATTTTTCCTTCCCCTTTCCTCTGATCAATGTATATCTACGTGTTGCACAATCATGCACATGCAGTTATCCCTTTACAGAAGATCAGGAAATCATGACTGGTTGGGAAGATGATATCATGATAATGGCCAAAAATATAGTAGAAGAGCAAAGCCCAAAACAGTAAGCTGTTCCTTTGCCAAGTCTTTGTTTTGGATGAACATCAATATCTTTTTTTGCTTTTTGACAATACTGCTGACCTCCTATTGCTTCCCCATTCAAACTTTATATATATATATATATATATCCTCGAATCTAATGATCTCTAACCACAGTAGATTTTATTTGTCTTAACAGGCTATATTTCATCCGCAGAAAGCTTCAAAATCTTATAGATCATAATGTTTCTCCCAAGTTCATTTTCAAAGTAATAGCTTCCTAGTCCTTATATCTAGCTCCAAGGTTTCAAGCTTTTACTAATTGGTTTTCTTTTATACACAGACCCTGGAGGGGGAACTGAAGAACCTTTTGAATGAGAAATTACGGGCACAAATTGATAAACTATGCGAGGATTATATTGTATGAACTATGAACCAGAGTCTATACCTATTCCAATGGCTTTGTTTTTTCAATTGGTTGCAGACTGGTAGAATATGATCTACATCTTTTTTTTTCTTGTACCTAGAGGGAGTATTACAGCGACAAGCCTTTTCCCTCTGCACGTAATCAAAACGAGGAAATGGACAAGGACGAAGGATATAAAGATCGAAAGAAAAAGAATGTCCTCCATTTCTTGAGGATTGAAGGTAACAAAATCATTCCTGGTGGTGTAGGAATTTTCTTTTTTAACCTCTTTTAGTCTAATGCAAGAGTAGATAATTGTAACATTCTCTCTAAATCATGACAAGAAAGAAAAGAAAAAAAACAAAAACAAAATGAACTTCAATTGTAGCCCCATGCACGAGACTCCCATTACTGCAGGCTCTGGATTTGGGAAGAGTTAGATGTGGGCAAAATATTTATAGACTGTTTGGTTGCAGGTTTATTTACTTCTTTTATGCTTATTTAAGAAATTGGTTAACAAATTTGATGTGGTCCTCAACTATATATGTGAACAATAAATGACTTTCCATTTTTCTTCCACAGAGTGTATAGCCAAGTGGATGAGCAGGTACAAGATTTCGGTCATGACAAACAGAGGCGCATAACTTCATTATGCTTTCTCAAAGGACTCCTTGCTTCATTATGCTCTCTCTTTGAAGCAATACAAATTAATGTTAGTATTGTTATTACAGACTATAGGGTTGTCTGGCAAGCTTGAAGTTGAGGATCACAGCTTCTTGAACAATTTACTCTCAAAATAATATGGCAAATCTTTATGTATAAGCATAAATTTATGTATACAAGCATAGCTATATTCAGTCTCTGTACAAGACTCGTTTCTTGTATTATTTTTGCCCCCCTGGTCAGCAAAAATCTTTGTTTTTTTTTTTTCTTTTTCTTCCTGTAATTGTAATTCACATTGATACAAATACACTTGGAATGCACCTGCGGTGAGTCTCACATGCATGTGAAGCACACTAATGGTTGAATGCACAATTTTTCATTCCTCCCTAGACATTCTCAATGGTTAAGACTGTTTGACTGGGCGCTGGGGGGTGGGAGATGCGATTTTGGGCGCCTACCCGCTCCCTCAAACATACCCTTAATACAAGTCAGTATAGTGTTTCCATTGTGTATGTTTTTCAACTACTGACTATTGACAAGACTAAAATCAAAGAGATATTATTATGAAATTCTAAAAGCAAAAGGTTTTAAGACATTGTACCAAATTAAATGAATAAAAAGATATTTCAAGACGTGTAGAGCTAAGGCAGAAGGAATCAATTAAAAAAAAAAAATCAAAGCAATCACATCTTGAAGACAATTGAAGCCCCTCACATGTAATAAAAAATATCATCGTTTACATTTAGATGTTCTTTGTGAAAAACTGGTAGAATTATACATCACTATCACTTACATTTAAAGCCACTCACTCTAGGTTTAACATCTATTTGCAGTTCAAAATCATCTAACCTCAAATCCTGATGGGATCCTTGGGACAAGAAAAATTATTCAATGGTCTACCGTTACCATGGTCTCAGCAAATAAATGAAGGTCATGTGTGCACAAAGGTATTCATTCATTATTACCATTAAATAATCGCTCGACTAGCCGCCAAAAGGTTTGAGGGGCAGAGCAAACGCAAAAAAGCTCGAGATCTTACTTTGGAGGGGAAAAAATAACTACTTCACATTAATGGAACTTAGGATTTATGCACCACTAATATTATTAAGAATCATAAAAAAAAAAAAAAAAATTGCATTACAAGCTTCTGCAAATAACTAAGCTCGTGCTGAAACAAAGCTCAAAACATTACTGTACAACCAATCCAATCTATCCCTCTGAAGTCCCCTCCTGCATAATTGAGACCAATTCTAGGTAATGGAAAGTAATAGTTTACAAAATTGGAGAAATTCAGGTTGTATTCTATTCAACTGCTAACCTCTGAAGATGATCTAAGAAGATTGAAGAATTCTATTGAACTGCTAACCGCTGAAGATGATCCAGGAAGACTTCAAAGCTGACATCGTCCGTAAAGAGGATATCCCCTCCAGGAACTGCATCAGAGTTGTAAGTAGCAGAAGGATTCAATTTTGCCAGAAGAAAACGGGCCTGCACAAATTCATCTCATTAAATTACTATTACTATTATCACAAACACTATTATTCAGATAAAAGTCCAATTCATGTAAACCTCAAGAATAAATAACTGCATTTCATAACTTAATTATTTTTTCTATTCTTCCCCCTGGTTGGAAGGAAAGGACTAATTGAAACATTGTACAACAAAATACAATTCAGGATCTATGGCATTTGAGAATGATACCAGATTATTTTGTTCATGGATAACCCCGTTGGAAATTCAGAAATAACTTCAAATGTCCGCTACTAGTGTTTTTAAAGTTGTGTTTGGAAGCATGAATTTAAAATTTAATTCAAAATTTGATTAATTTTTCCAATTCCTATTTGAAGGCACGGATTCCGTGTTGTCAATGCAGTGTAAAAAATTTCCAAATTCCAATACAAAGCAACACAAATGAAGTAGCGTATTCCTATAGCAGCAGTGAGTCTTTTGTGGTTAAGGGGCCACTTGGGATTAAACAAATTTGATTGAAACAGGACCATTTTCCTCCCCTTATCTATTATGCGAAATGGAACAATCCACTGGTTTGAAAATTGCAGCCTTTATGCCTTATTTTGAGAACACTGCTGAACCAAGTAAACCAAGAAAAGCTCATGTCAGCTTTAACCACAGCTGACCGGGCTACCGAGTTGCCAAACAGGCTGTAAAGGTGTAATTTAAAACTGACTTACATCTAATGATTAGGTTTATACCTAAAAGTTAGAGACAACCATAGATAAACAGATTCTTTAAAGGCGTGGAGGATTACCCAAAAAAAAAAAAAATGTCACCCATGATTGCAACTTAGTTTGTGGCTCAACACATCAATACGAAAGTATAGAGAAGTAATGACCTGGGAACCATGCTGATCACAAATGACTATACGAGGCACAGGAAATCTTTCTTTTATTATTGCATCTGCATCATCACGTGGTGCTTGCAGCAACTGTGCAAATACCTGCAAGAACAGTAGCGTCATTGCAAGTCCACAAAAGGAAAATTAAATATAAAAAAGAAAAGAAAAGAAAGGAACACAATTTAACAAAGGTAAGTCGAAGAATCTGAGATACTATAAGCTTTCTTTTACGAGCATTTCGAATTTGAATCCCCTCATGCAAATCTGACTGGGATGAGAACAAAGAAAAGTAGATTAACAAATGATATAGAAATGCTTAACTATAGAGCAGGATAATGACATGGATGCAGGTGACTCAAGATTGAAAGAAGGAGTGGAATGGATGAGTAAAGATATAAAGGGCTAGCCCAGTGCACGAGGCTCCTGCCAATGCAGGGTCTGGGAAGGGTTAGATGTACGCAGCCTTACCTCCCCCCCGCCCCGGCGGGGGGGCAGTAAACAGAGGCTATTTCTGCCGAGGAAAGATATCTAAGTTATTTTCAAAGTCACAAAGTCCACGTGTGAAGTGTTGCAATCACACCACCACACAGAATAGCTAGTCGTGTTATGCCACAACATCTGACAGCTTCTCCAGTGGCACACATTTTGGGTTATTCTCAAGGAATAGTGGTTATCTCTATAACCAACATAAATTTGCAGATAACAAATATTATGTTCATAGAAAGCAGCACTCCTGTGATACAGTACCATGCGACAATCAAGGCCAAGCAACCAAAAAAAGGGTAGACTATTGCCAAAGCTTATGTCGCTTCCACAGAAACTTAAAACAGACAGTTGGTGAACGCTACTGCATTTGTTTGGAAGCAATAGAATATGTTATCTGGCAATATCATTTCTCAATATGGCAGAGTCCAAGAGCAGTAGAAGAAATAGGTTATCGTGATCAAGATATTCGACTTCTGCTATGAAAGAACGAGTGGGATCAGATAGGCAGAAGTGCTATAACCTGAGAACAGGCTTTTCTCAAACCAAAGGGTAGTAATCCCAGTATATAGTGACAGAGATTTCTTCCATCCAAATAATTTATCACAATCTGAAAATTACGTATAAAATTTTTGACCCATAATAAGGAAAACTTCAAAGAATTTAAACAGGGAGAGAGCAAGGAAACACATCAATGTAACTTGGTAGCTGACAAAGTGTTATATACAATATAATAATGATCTAGTGAATTAAAGTCCCTATGCCGCTATCAACCTGGTACAGTTTTTTTTTTTAATATTAATCTGGTCAACTGTCAACATAATAAAGCTTCTTCGGATAAGTGTCAACAAATGAAGTCGATTCTGCAAATTTTGAGGCAAGTTCTTGAGTCAAGGTTTACCACAGAACATTAGCTCAAGTGGTATATCCTCCACCTCCCAAAAGGGTGGTTGAGGGTTCAAGTAACAATTGGGACAAAAATGTGTGTCCCTCATCTCATCTATCCCAAAATATTATAATAATAATAATATTTGAGTCAAGGTTTATGGATTTCTCTTCAATACAAACTATCATCTTCCCATCAAGTTGTGATGTGTCTTCAGTTTATCAGTTATAAATTAGAGCATTTTGCCTTTCACTATAAGTTATAAGATAAAATCTTCCAAACGAGATTACCCCATGTTCAGGCTGATTATGGTATCCAGCATTTCGCCACTGAGCAATAGTCGATCCATGAAATACAACAACAGCAAAATAAGAGTCCAAAAGTAGGATCCTGTCAGCAGCAATGGCAGCCACATCAAGGAGAGCTGGTTCTGGGGCAGAATGAAAAGAGTAAGAAATCAGTGAAGGCTGAATCATCACAACTGAATTAGCAACATTTT
Source organism: Nyssa sinensis (assembly GCA_008638375.1). NCBI lineage: Eukaryota > Viridiplantae > Streptophyta > Magnoliopsida > Cornales > Nyssaceae > Nyssa > Nyssa sinensis. Next base: position 37,887,409 of record CM018052.1, read on the forward strand.
CACGGTTCAGGATCATCCTAAAATATGCTGTCTCATCTGGGCTATTGTTAAAAACCTGAACCAAACAAAAAGAAAATATCAGAGTTGAAGCTCAGTAAGATGGAAGTTATGGCAAACTACTAATGATCAGACAAGTGAAAATATTTAAGTTTCCATAAAAAGCAAATTTAACTAATAAAAACTAATATATACCTGCACAAACTGAGAACGGCGTAAATGAAAAATAAACTGAGGAAATATTGAAAACCGTGGAGACAAGCTGAAAGAAGATGGGCTGTCCTTCTGGTAATCTCCAAACCGAGTACATAGATGAATTAATGATTTATCAAGCCATCTTATAGGGTCAAATTCAGCCTGCACATAATTGCATCATTTAGTTAAGAATAGACACAAGAATAAAGAAATAAACTCAACTCAACAAAACCTTAATCCCAACTATTTGGAGTTGGTTACATAAATCTTGTCTCACCATTCTACTCTATATAAGACTATCCCATCATTTAAACTACACATTATCATATCTTCTTACGTTAACAATATAATACTAGTCTTGTTCATATATTTTATCTACTAAAGGAATATATCATTAACCCTTTAACAATTAATAATCTTGGGAAAGTTAAAAAAATTTAACTAATAAAATTATTAAATATTAAGTTTTTCTGGGACTTGCTCACAAATCTATAATTTCTATAAATAAAAAAAAGGCTTGAATATATTATTTCTAAAGCGATGGACCTTTTACCAAAAGATTATACTATTAATATAGTCTAAATTAATAACAAAATTTGCAACTTTCTTCTATAATACATATAAATTAATATCATTAGACAAATTACTATGATAGATACCTATAAATATTTTTAATTTTAATGATTATAAAAATTTAAAAATAAATGATTGCTAAATAATAGAATTATTCATTTTCACTAACAAGATTTTAAAATTTAATGAAATTTAAAAAAAAAATCATTATGGTTGGTAATAATAAGATTTAATAAAATTTAGAATTAATAATCACTAACAAGTTATGGTTGTGGAATATTTCTGATATTTCATAGACATGTTGAGAATTGTATTTAAATAAATTGCGATATATTCTTTTGCAATATTATTGCGATATTTCAAGGATATTTTGTGATTTTTCATTCACATAAATATCGTATCACAATCAAAGAAAAATCGATATATCGCCATATTTTGCAATATTTTATTCCACGCTACAAACTAAAACTCTTGAGCCCCAAGGAAATCCCTCCAATTCTGATGTTTTATAGATAATCTAGAAGAATAGAGGAGGAGAACATTAGAAGATGTTTCCTCCAAGTTCCATTTTCCTCGCCACTGTGGAAGGTTGATGATTTTTCTTATCAAGTGCACAGTGCACCCGGAATTCTGAAAGGTCCAGTGCTGAACAAGTGTAAGTCCCAGGGGTTGGATCTTTGTTCTTTTTTGCCTTTGCAAGTAAGGTTGCTTTTCTCCTGGAGATTCTTACACCAGTCTTCTAATAATCCTTAGTTATCACAGAGAGAGGGAAAGGGAGAGAGAGTTTACACACCATTTATCATATGGAATTCAAGGCCATTACCTCACTTTCCATTTTGAAAGATACTAGGCGTGCCATGACAACAGCAGCTGCTTCTTGGTCAAATCCAGCAATTAAGTCCTAAGAGATATAAAAGAAAATTCATAACTTATTGGAAAAATTAAACAATAAGTAGTCCTTAGAAAAAATAAGGCAGCATAAAAATACTTCTAAGAAAATGAATTAGAAATTTAGAAACAATTAATTTAAAATAGTATTCAGTTGCACTAAAGATAATCAATAACATGAATCAAGGAAACCAAGGAATCGCAACAGCCAAAAAAGGTAAATATCTATTCACTATCAATGTCAAATTGCAGGAGTAACCAGCCTAGAATTTTGGAGACAATTGATATTACAAATTATAACAAGGAATGACAAGACCAAAGAAAATATACTATCATCAATTTTTTCCCCTGCAATAATCCATATTTCCACCTGAAAGAATTGAGAGTGCTAACACATGAAGTTTTCAACTTGAATTAGATAAATTCTAAATATTTCTACACAAATTATTACACTTCATATTCAGATGTGCAATTTTCAGATAAATGATAACAGAAAGAGCAATTCTGTATGCCCATCTTTTTCTACATCGTCTAGTCTCCTTTATAGACAAAGGTTATTTACAGAAGTGGATACAAGTTGGAAAGCACCACTTGCAAATTTCGAGGTCTTTCACCGGCCTTGTAGTAAAAGAGGCAAGTGGTTCAATAGGTTATTGTTAATGGCAACCCAGTAGGTTTCTTAGGGAGCTCAAGGAGTTTGAGACAGGTAGATCCCAATATCCCCATTTTTTTTCATCACAGTGATGGTGAGTCTATCTTTAGTACTTTACCATCCCTGTCTCAGTAACTAAGACCACTTACATGGAGTCATTTTAGTAAAACAACTTTTATTTAAAAAGGCACTAGCCTCAAAGCCTGCCACCTTCGCTGAGGTGCTCACCTAACAAGGTTGTTAAATCAGGATCCTATGTTGGATCATTTTGGGGGTTTATAGGATTGGATCGAGGGTCGTAAAATTCTACAAAATTCTTTAAAAAATTGTCAAGTATATATGAAAATGTAAAGAGCTGTTAAAAATGAATAGGAAATAAGTTTGAAATAAATAAATAATGGAAGTGTATGTATTTACAATTTTCTATTTGTATTTGCTTATAAAATGTAAGTTTCATAATTCTAAAATAACACATTAATATTTTAAAGAAATAAACTAAAAAAAATTTCTAAACAACTAGCTAAATGTAGCAATACTTGTCAAAATTTAGTGTTGAACCATTAAATAACCTGATAGTTTGGGTGATTTTTTGGTCCAACAAGTGAAATGATCCTACCACGATCCTGATCCGATCCTACTCTAATCCCGCTACCTGAAATCAATTTATCCATATTGGATCGTAAGATCGTGCGATCCTACGATCTGGATCGCGATTTTGATAACTATGTCGCCTAAGCTACACTTCAATGAACCCGCCTCGCCTAGGGTGTCGCAAGGTGTTATGCTCAATCCTTGAGTTGCCTTATCGCCTAGGGAGGGCTCAAACACTTTTGACTACACTGTGAAGAAAGGTAAGGAAGAGGAAATCTAGAGGTGACAATGGAGGATGGACCTCCAAGAAGATTATGAATTGAGATGGGATTGAGCTTTGGAACAATATAAAGAAGGGTTGTATGGAGTTCTTCAAATATATAGAGTTTCTTGTTGGCAATGAATGTAGACTGAAATTTTGTCATGGTGTTTAGGGCCACTACTTGGTGCAACAGTAAAATGTTTAGGCTATCAAGCATGAGAAAGCGGGTTTGAGTACGAGGGAAACCACTTTGTGTAAATAATGCCAAATGTTAGGTCTATCTTTAGTCTACCCTTCCTAGCACACCCCGCATTGGCAAGACCAACACTAGTTTTTTTTCCCCCTTATATAGCTCTTGGGTGTGTGGGGATAGGGCTAATGTTTTGTGTTAGAATCCTGCAAGAATGGAAAGTGAAATTGTAATATAGGGTTTTACATGGGGAAGATACATCTAGATTCCCTAGGAAAGGTTCCATCTTATTGATTTCTTAGCACACAACAAATAAATTTGATTCATGAACAGTGATCCAATAAATAAAGAAAGCAATTATCATATAAAAGAACACAACAACATAGCTTCCTGTGGATCCAACAAAAAATTGAAATGAAAAATAAATAAGAAACAACTGAGATTGCCTGTATGCTCCCTGCTCCAGCAACCCATCTTCTGGAAAGGGTAGTAGCACGAAGTCTCATTTGTCCACTAGTATGCTGATAACTGGGGTAAAATATCTGTAATAAGTCAGACTTCCACATTGCAAAACAAAAGAGGCTGATAACTAATTTCTCAAGAATGCTTATGCTCGAAGTTCATACTAAGTTAAAAATTGGAAATAAAATTGATTGTTTGCTGATTGACCAATAGCATCTGGACTGTCCTTTTTCACAATTTCAAATATCAAGCATAGCGATGTAGCTTTGTCAAGGCCACACATTTTCCAAGCAACAGTATTCCCCTGACCAACAACAGATTCAGAGCACAAAGGACCTTTCTGCACAAAGATACCAACTGGTAAGCATCTGAGATGAAACCAACAGAAAAGAGAAAAATTCAAAAGCTTTGGATTATACCTTTTCAAGAGATGCACAAGGACCAATTACGCCCTGAACTTTAATATCCTTTGAGCAGTTTACCTCAAATATACCACTGCAAAAAGTTTTAATAAGTAAAATGAAGTTAAATGGCTATCCAATTCAAACTATAATGATAAGGGTAGGGTTACAGAATATAACAACAATTCAACTCAGCTCAAACACATGCTGGAGGCTTTGCTAAACAAATCCAACTTAGATAAGTATAGCACACAATCAACAATATAGAAGCATTTTTAAGACTCCGGACAACAATTACTATGTCATACCAAGCTATAGTCAAAAGATAAACAAGAGTTTAACCAAACCTTACTTTGATGATAGACCAAGATCATAGTCACCCGATTGGAAAACGCGTTTAAGAGAATCCTTGAAAACTGAATGGCCAAAACTCTCTGCAAGTACAACAAGCCCTCCAGTTCTTTCAACTGCTACTTTAAGCTCAGCAACCCCTACCTAGCAAGTAACAGAATCACGGAAAAGAAATACTGGTTCATTCTTCAGTCACATAAGAGTAACACACAATGGTAAGAGCTAGCAAATGTAATGGTTAGTTGCATAAGGAGACAAGTAACAAAGATTGTCAGAACCAACCACCAGAAAACATATGCCAGCATAACCACAACTAAATTCAGTAGATCTACCTGAAAACTAAATCCAACCCAGTGCTATCAGTATTTAACAAAGATTAACTTGGGCAGAACATAAGTGGCATGGGTTTTTCCCCACTGCAAGTAAAATATACACTTGTGATGTGTCTCATTATTTCTCCTTTTGTTTCAAAACAGTATGGACACATTATTTTTCAAAGCACCCTTGCCATTGGCCAGCAAAGGCTTTTGGAAAAAATCAGTTGGTGAGAATCCCCTCACTCCCTCCCACCTCCACATGCACATATGAACAAACATATGGATATTGCTACAGATCATGCATCCAGAAGTTGAGGTTGATTACCCAAGCCCTCAAGAAACTCAATTTAACCTTGATCCAGGTTTTGTTTTTTAGTTCCATATGGAGCCCAACGGAACTTTTAAAGATAGGCCAAATTTAATCTGAAACAAGACCCATAGTTTAGCCTCGCTTAACTAATATTCCCTAACCGATTAGCAAATAGCAATAAGGTTTGAATAAGAAACAAGTATAATTCCACTTAAGCTATCTCTAAAATGAGATTTTGAAAATTTGAACACAATACTTAGGTGCATAAGGATGTTTGTTAAGGTGAGAGAGAAACATTTTTTTCCTATTTATGAACACAATACCTGCATGAATGTAAGGGCATAAGCCAATTTCTGATTGATATACCATTTACATATGGTAGTTCAAAATCATACTTCACAAGCTAGTGGTTGAGCTTTATAGTCATCAACCCAATTTGAGTGATGAAGTCAACAATAAAGGATAACCGGACTCTCTTTTTTCTTTGAATGTAATGTTTCCCAACCTTATTGGTATAGCCACTCACAAGGAAGCTTGGGTGGCAGATTGTGTCTCTTTGGTAGGAGGAAATAGGGTGAGGAGACCTTTCCGGCATTAAAGTAATATACACATTAGAGTTGGGTATGAACAAGTGTTTGAGAAGAAATTTTTTTGATTAGGAGGTGGGGGAAGTAGAAAAGCATATGACAAATGTTGAGTAGATTTGGGATGAATGGGGAGAGGGAATACAGGTTGTTTTGGAAAGTGAACAAAATAAGAAATTTACTGTCCAGACTTATTACAAGCATTTGTTGAGAAGGGGTGAGGAGGGTTTTCCATGGAAATTAACTCAGAAATCTAGAGTGCCTATTAAAGCTGAATTTCTTTGTTTGGAGTCTAGACGGCACCTTGGGGAGCAATTTTGGCAACGGATAACTTTCGTAAAAGAGGGTTTCATCTTTCGAGTCATTGTTGCAAGTGGAAGGAGGAGAAGGAGACGGTGGATACCTTCTTGTCCATTTTAAGATAGTAAGGGATGCATGGAATTTGATATTCTCATTATTTGGGTGTTACTAGCCTCGGTTAAGGAACTTTTTTAGGGTGGAAATGTAGCAGGATTGGGAAGAATTTGAGAATTATTTGGTGTATGAGCCCTTTGTCTTTTGTGGTGCCTTTAGAGGGAGAGGAATAGGAGGGTCTGAATTGTTGAGCTTCCTTCATGGTGCTTCAAGAATTATTTTTTGTGTTCTTTCCTTTTGGATCAAAGAAGAATTTCCAATGTATCTAGATATATATATATATATATATTTTTTGGGGGGATTTTAGGCATTATTTTTTTAGTAACCTTTTAAATATAGTTCTGATGGGTGCTGTTCAGAGTCTCGGCGACTTTGGGTTGGGGGCATTTTCGCATAATGAAGACATTATCTTTTAACTTTTCTCTGCGATTTTTGGGCAAAGTGATAAGGGCAGAGGTTTGTGCACTCATATATGGCCTCCACTGTGACAAAAGAATGATTTTTGAGATCTTTTAGTTGAAAGCAATTCCTCCACACTACCTAAGTGAAAAGTCAGGTGCGCATGGAAGTTGGAAGTATTGGTACTGCATGAAGGAGATCACCACATTTCCTCTGTGTTGTAGGTTAATTCCTCACGGGTGCATTGTTCTGCAAATAGCAAGGAAGAGTCTCTTGCCAAGCAAGGAACTTCTATGCCAGAGATCTTTAGGGTCATTTCTATCCTCCTTCCCATTGCTTCTGTCTATTTTGTTGCCTTTCCATTTTGTTCTTGAAGGAGAAGTTATCCTTCCTGTCATCCCGTGTACCACTTTCTCTTCTATTTAACATATCTTCGTTTCCTCTCAAAAATATAAAATAAAATGAAGGATGTTGTGTGTGTGTGTGTTGGGGGGAAGGGGAGAGGGGGGGGGGGGGGGGGGTGCAATAAAAAACCCAAAAACTAAAACTAAAATAAGGTTGGCCCAACAGTATGAAGAGTTAAACTAAGCATATTAGAAACATTAGAGATGATATTTATGATCTATTATCTGATTTGCATATTGATTTTGGATCATAGCCCATACATCTCAATCGTATGAGTTAAAAGCCTCGAACAATATTTACATGGAATATTTTATCCACTACTGAGAAATTTATAAGGAAATCCATGTTATTACACGTGCAGAATCCACGTCAAGGAGAAGTTCTATTTAACAATTTAACGGTCCACCTTTTGTTCCCTTCTTTGCTTTAAAATCTACCTATTATGTACACTACGTGTTTGTGTTGTGTGTTCTTGTGTGTGTAATAATTGTGCAGCATCATGTATAGTCACCATAATATTTACACTCTTACAAAAGGGGCCTTCGCATGAGATCATGAAAAAAAATAAATAAATAAATAAGAGCTTAGTTGGTCCAACTGTGAACATTCCGCACTTAGAAACAACAAACATGAAGTGGAGCAACAAAATCCCTATTGCAAGTAAACCAACACATTTAAGGATACTAACGGACCAATTACTTTATCAAATTATATATCTTTTTTTTTGATAATTCTTTATCAAATTATATATTAAAATTACCTGGTCAAGTGCACAAGCAAAAAGATCAAGTACATGTCCTTGATGTACAAGCTGCTTTGAGAGTTCTTCATAGAATTTCACAGCTTTATGATAATAAGGAGCAGAATCTTTATCCAGATCCTTGTGAGAACGTATAGGTTCAGACAAATTTTTTGTCACAATCTGCAGTTTAGAATAGAAAGAAAAACCAAGTCAGCAGAACAATGAATGTTGGAGGATAGAAAGTTTGTATTTCGATGACATTATGTAAATTCCAGAAAACTACTGTTAAACATTGTACTTGCCCAAATATATTATATATATATATATATATATGTATGTATTATATATTAGATATTATGTTAAACATGGTACTATGATCTACAACGGTCACCTTCAGAATTATATTTGCCAATAAAGCTGAGTAAATCCTTCCATTTGATGCTTATTTTTTTTTCAAATTCTTGCTTCGTTAGCATCAAAGAATGATGATAGTAGAGCAAATATCGAATAAGTAATTGACCGACTTCTCTAACTGAGAAGTGATTACAAGATTGGAGAAAGACTTACAGCACCAGGCCCTTCTATTGATGGCCCACCTACAAAGGCCATAATTCTAGCACCAGAACCTGGAACACATGCTCCCAACAAATGCGCAGCGACACTCAGTGCTGTACCCGTGCACCTCATTGCCCTTTGATCAGCTGGCACAGGCCAAGGATCCTTCTGAAGCTCCTCTAATACCTTATAAATTAAAAAATAAATAAACAGTATTAGAAAATACCAATTAAACACAGAAAATAAAAACATGAGAAAAGTCATGTATTGCAGTTTCTAATCCTTCAAATTTCAAATAACAATACAATGCAAATATTCTTCATTTCCAATATGGAGTGAATTCACTGCCAAAAGCATATTTCTTTCCAATTTAATTTAAGAAAAAAATGTGCAGTTGTCAATTCCTCACAATATATAAGATTCCATGTGTTTTTTGATCTACAAAAACACATATTTTGCTGCTAATAAGTACAACACGCTCCTATCCCAATTGGAATTTGAACCCTACACCCCCTCCCCCCCTCTTCCTTGGTATACACACATACATATATATATTGATAGCTAAATCACACACACACTTTGTCCCTCAAGGAGACTTAATCCCTCAACTTCCCATATGGAGAGATGGAGGAGGTACCAACCAAGTTAGAGGTTGTTGGTTATATTATAAGTAAATGTATATTAAAAGGAGGCCAAAGGAAGCGAAACATATGAACACACAATTTACACAAACAACAGCCTATACAAGCCTAAAAAGGAACAAAAGTGTCCATATACTCTAGAAAAAGACCACCACCTAGCATTGTCCCGCTTACGCAGGGTGCTAGGAGGAGTAAACTAAAGATGGACCTAACCTTTAGCATTATTTTTGCGTAAATCCAAAAGAATTACTTTCCCGACTTAAGAACAGGTTCCTCCACTCCGTTGAGCGACAGATGACTCCTCTCACTCTCTCCAAATATACCAAATTAAACACAACAATGCCAATTTCAAGCCTTTCTTTTTTAAGATAACTGTGGTTTGAGCCTTTCTCCCTCTCCTATTAGCCACCTTTTCAACTATTAAATATGAACAAGTTTGCTAGTGGTCTAGGGAACACTCAAGCCACCACAAAGAAAGAAAGAGAAGTCATCACATAAGGTGACTAAGGAGATTTTCAAGACTTTCTTTTTTAAGAAAACTGTGGTTTGAGCCTTTCTCCTTCTCCTGTTAGCCACCTTTTCAACTATTAAATATAAACAAGCTTGCTAGTGATCAAGGGAAACATTTAAGCCACCACAAAGAAAGCAAGAGAAGTTATCACATAAAGTGAATAAGGCAATGATTCACCCACTTCCCCCCACATAAGACACCAGTTAGGCAATATTCCTCCTCTCGTTCTTAATTAGGTTAATTAGGTTGCCAATTGTTAGAATCTTCCTATAAGCTGCCAACACCCCCAAATACCTTTCCAAGGAAGGAAGGAAGTACTTGGTAGTAATAGTACCTAATAAAGCCTTATAATATGAATTAACCCCAAACCTCCAATTCTTTGAAGCTCTCAACACATCTCATCCTCCCTGCCATCCACACTTTCAAAAATGTCCAGCAACTCCAAAACAGTCTCCACCACCCAATTCTGCACTGCCCTCCAAAATATACACCCCAAGTAACCCCATTTTGTTAAAGACTTAGGTAATCTGCCACTAGCACTCTTTATCCACTGCCAACCCATAAAGTTCTTCAAAATACTCTTTCAAATCAACCTCCCTACATTATCTAATATGCTAAAAGCTTAACCCCTTTCCACCCCTACTGAGAAATGAACATTTTTGAAGAATTTATCCCATCATTTGCGAATGCCTTTCCGCATATTAACCCATACAAACTGTCGCCACCCCCATAATCCAATCACCCCAACCATTTCCATATTTGATGGCCACCAATCTCCATTCTCCTCCATAAACTATGCCACTGCAAAGCATATCTAAAATAGTGTCTTATAGAACACTCCCAATCTTCATATTGCCAAAACCCCACTACAACTGAATAGACTATTTTCCAATCAACTAAGTGATATTTAAAATCCTCTCTCGTTCCTTCCAAAAAGGTCTCTTTGCAACTTCTTTGACTATTTCACCACGGAAGTCACAATTATATATTTGACATGAACCATGTCAGAAAACTAGACAATGTGCTTCCCATCAAAGTTAATATGCAATCCTTAGACAAATCTCGTCTTTTTTTCCCTGCCAACCTCTGCTCAAACCTCTCCACAACGGCACCCTAAAATTTTCCGGAAGATGGAAGCCAATGGCAATCTAATGGAAGGGACACCAATTAAGCGGCCTAGGAGTTGATGTCATACACCTCCCTCAGTGGAATCATCTCCAAATTCTCTATATTCACACTCAAACGTGAAAAGGCCTCAAGAAATAACTGCACAAGGCACCAGTATAACCCCCCCCCCCCCCCCCCCCCCCCAAAAAAAAAAAAGCTCCAGTCCTATCCAACTAAAACCATTCACAGACATTTTGCTTCAAACTCCAGTTCTAACAAGAGTTTCACCTCAAGAAGCATATCAAAGATAAATAAAGAAAAAGAACACCAAACCCACACGAATGTCGTGTAACAGAGTTGCCACTTCAAGACACCTATATATTAAGGTATACGTGCACACACACACACACACACACACACACACACACACACACACACACACACACACACACATATATATATATATATATATATATATATATTACAGAATGAATTTACAGTCGTTATACCGAATTGAGGGCGAACTCGCACTCGGACGCTGGCAACAAGAACCTTGCAATGCTCTCCTCGGAAAGCCCATCTCTCACTCCGGCAACAACGCCCGTACTCGGTTTTGGCTTCTTCAGGAAAAAATTCATCTGCTCCAACACCTGATCCTTGGTCACCTCCTTCGATCCCTTGAACACATAAACCTTTGGGATCTGGCCGAAGCCCAATTCATGAACATGCACATACGTCCCGAATGTAATCAGCCCAACTAGCGAATTCTCCGGCACCAAGCCCACAGCCTGCGACAACGCCGACTTAAGAAACCCAATTTCTTCCTCGATCATACACGTATCGACGACGAACATGAAAACAGGCGGAACAGTGGATTTCTCAGTGGGGGACTCGTACTCGATTGTGGTATATTGTGGGAAGAGCTCGGCGGGTAGGTTTTCGTCGGAGATGGAGTGATAGTGAGGTGGGAAGTGGTTGCGGTGACGACAAAAAGGACAGATCCAAATCTTGGAAATGAAGTCGACGATCGAGAAGGGGTTGAGAACTGATCGGCAGTTGCGGCAGCGTAAGGGAGAGTAGGGTAGCACTGGCATGTTGGGGAAGGGTTTGAGGGGAGTGTAGATTGAGGCTATCGGAACGACGCAGTTCGCCGCCTCTTGCTTCGTGCCAGGGAGGACATTCCATGGCATGCGGACGGCGTCCTGCGACTCCAGGTCCAGGAATTCCGCCATGAATGGTTGTAATTTTAGAGCGAGAGAGAGAGAGAGAAAGAGAGAGAGTGATGGTGGTGGTGGTGGTGACGGGGTACTGGCGCGCCCGTCGGCTCCGAAATATCTGAAGTGCGTCTGCGAGCAAGGTGCGCAGCGCAAGTGAAGTTTTTCAGCAATGGTAGGATTCTCAAAAAGGAAAAGAAATCCCAAAAATAACTTCCTACCAGTGTTTTACCCGTTTTTGGTAATATCATATTTTAAAAAAATAATTATTAGATAATATATTTTGAAAAATATAATAAATTTGTTGTTTTAAGTGTTCAATAAAAATTATATAATTATATCATTAATTTTTTAAATTAAAAAAATTATTTTAAATATTTTTACCTAAATTTAACTGTTAAATTTTGTTTTAAAAAATACAATACATATTTTTTTTTTTTATCGAAGACTAACTTTCATATTAATAAAATAATTTTTGCTTTGTAATTTAGCATACATATTTTTCTTTCCTTTCATATTTTCTGTTTGATAGTTAAATTTGAACAATATAGTTTGATTTTTCACAATTTTTTATTTTAAATTTTGTCTTACCTTTTTTTATGCCCAAATTTTAATTATTGTAAAAGTGGTAAAAAAGAAAATCACTAAATGTTATTTTATTTTTCATGGACAATAATTTTACAATCTTTTTTCTTATTATTGCTTGAAGTATCCTCAACAACTTGTATAAATTTTTTGTAACACATTTAATCCAAATGCAAATTAGTTTAACTTTATGGGTGAAAGATTAGTGTTGTTGCCATCATCATCATCTTCTTCTTCTTCTTCTTCTTCTTCTTATGAAGTTAAATGTTGATGCTTCATGGGTGAAAGATTATTGCTCAGGAGGTATTTTCTGTATCTTGTGAGGAGAGAGATGTGTTTGGCTTAAGGATCCTTCTGGTTGACTGAATCCTTTTTTATTTTGGTAAAGACAATTACTTTTCCTTGGAGAAAAAAAAAAAAGAATGTGTTTGAAAGAGCCACCTTATCAACTTGTAAAAGAGCTGGAAGATTCATAATATCCTCATGCAATATTACCAACCTCTTGACCAATTGTTCATATTTAGACCATTGTTATTTAATTGAAGAGATAATTCATGTTAATAACTAAAGTTTTTTTTTTTTTTTAATAATAAAGAGACCGGTCCTCCCAACTGAACCCTTCAAGGGTAAACTTGGGGGCAATGTGTTCCCTAAAACCTCCCATACACCGAGTAATGGAAGGGTGAGGCTTGAACTTGAAACTTAAGACTTATCTCTATTAAGTCCTGACCTCTCAGCCGTACTTTCGGATAGTTTTAAATTCTAATGTTATTCACACAAAATACATTTTTATAAAAATTCATAAACACAAGAAAAATATTGTTTACAATCCAATGCAAAAATCACTTCAACTATATATCGCAATAACGTATACATCTATTACACATCATCTTGGTTTCCATAGTTCTTGATTCTTGAAGCCTGACTTCTTTTTTTTGAATGGTGATGATGTCTTTCTTCAAACTTCAATTTCCCAGTATCTTTGAATCGTTGTTTTTCTAATGGATCAATCACGCATTCCGGTGGTGGTATAGGGTATCTTAACGAATCATAACAATATGAGTAGTACATGAACTTTTGCCGGAACTTGTTCATGGCCATCCGTCGCTTTGGCGTGACACCGGCATAGTCAAGACCTTCCAATTGATCATCCTTTTCGGTGCAGCTGGTGGTTGACACCTCTTGTATAGGATCCACAGCACAGCCATGGAGGACAAGGTTGGTGAACTCAGCTACAAAGGGAGCATACTTGTAGTTCACCTTGTATTTCCCACCAGAAGTAGCCCAATTTGAAGCATCCCATATGGTGGCATACAAAGACATTGGCTTTGAGGGGTAGTCTCCACCCATTGCATCATTTCGAATTATCTCCCTAATTGGAACCTCATCTATATAAAAGCTGCATATAGAAAAGGAATACAAATTAATTAAGCATGACATTTATAAATATCTAGATTAGGTTGTGTATCATTTATTCATAGCCATCCCTCTCAGTAATTGAAGTGAAACTAATACTAAAAGTGCCAGGTCGGTATATAAGACTCTCATTATTGTAAATTTGAGAAAAGTTAGATATATATAACCTTTTTTTGTAAATGTAGAAGATGTTTCCACTAAGAAATGATTTTTATCATTTGTTGATTTGTTTAATCACATGCGAATAAGTTTTGGTTCAGCAATTGGACCTAAGCCTCCGTTTGGCACCCGCATGTTCACGTGAAAATTGCAAGGCCAATCTATTTTTCTCTCACTTTACAAAGTAATTTTTGAAGAATCACAGGATCGGCCAAGGTTTTTAACCCTCAGGCCGCTTCACTTAACATGCTCTTACATAGTTACTAATTCAAGACTTTTCTTAAAGAGAGATTATGAGTTCTATCCTAATTGTTCCTATTAGGATGATTTGATTTATTTCTCATTCTTAATCATCAATTGAGTTGAATTTTATATCTAAAGTAAATACATATCTAGATACGTTTCAATTAGGCTATTTGAAAATTAAAATTTAAGTAATCAAAATTTAAATAGCGAATTAGTAACAATGAAAATAAATTTGTAAATTTTAATTTGATTTAGAAAATTGATTAGATCATAATTTAAAGCCCCTTTTTTGGACTTCTAGAAAAATAAATGTTAAGAATACTAGCCAATTTCTAGAATATTTTCCATGAAGTAGGTGGGATTAGACTTCAGAAACTCACATGATTTTGTTATTGGTCCACAGAATGCTATAACGATGGAACTCTCTGGAGGGGTCAAACCATAGATTGTATCTCTCTTCCCTTCCTCTGCTGGTACTTCCATTTCCATAAACGTTCGTCTGAAACCTCCATCTTTTACCTCGAACATTACCCAGAAACTCAAAGTCCAATTCATCGTGTGTCTTCCTGAATATTTCTCCGTTTGATGTCTGTCACAAAATTTGCATAATTCAAAAAATAAGCAACCCATGGTGAATAATTCTATCATGATCATGATTAAAATGAAGATGATCATATATATATATATATATAAAGTATAATCAATTGTGAAATGAAAAAGAAAGATGGAAAGAAAGGTACATAGAATGCGACAACCACGCCGGCAGTGTAATCGGATGGCAACTTTATTCTGGCACTGAATAAAGCATGGTTGTAGAGGTCGGCAGACTTAAACCCAGAACCTGTGTGAAAATCAAATGTGAAAATAAAGCAAGGAGATAAAAAAAGCATGTGTGTGTGTGTGTGTATATATATATATATATATGTATGCGTGTGTATGCATATGTAAAGGACATATGTGTGTGAGAGATGAGTATGAAGAACTGCATGCCTGTGTATTGATTGAGGAGAAGCCGGACGCTCCTGTCGTCCGATGAACGGATGAGGTTACTGTCACCGAAGAGAGGAGTAAATCCTTTGTTGAATGGAATCGTGGTTACGTTAAATGATGCATTTGCTGAACAGAAGAGATGAAGGAGGAGGAGGGAGAACCAGGCTATTCTTATAGAGAGAGAAGGAAAGCTATCCATTTTTATCATCTTTTTCAGCTCTCTTGGATTTTTCTTCCTTTTTGTTCCTTTGGAATCACGGTATATGCATATATATGTATGTATATATATATATATATGCAGAGAGTCAGAGAGAGAAAAAAAGAGAGATGAACTGGTTTGAATAGTTTTATTGGTGGCCGCAGACCGTTGTTGAATACTAGAGTTTTAGTTAAGGGCATTTGAGTAAATATAAAGATGAGCGACCAGATCAATAATTCATTATTTGCACATCACATTAAAATACATACATAAAATTTTCCTTAATAACAACCATCTTGATTGTTAATTATCTTAAAAATAAACTGTGCAAATTGTCCAAATAAAAATTGTCAACCCCTCAATAACTTCAACATGACAAATTAAATGACAAAACTTACAGTACATGGCTTGGGCCTCTGTCCCATTATTAATTTTACTTAAATTATGAAAAAATGGATGTGGAAGTTTTTTAAATTTGAAGGACCATATATATTGATATGCTCACTTTCTCCCACATTGATTAGGAGTCGAGAACTGATGTCGCTTATAAGTCCCGGACTGCTCTCTTCCTAGTACAAGGCATTTTCCCCCGCCCAGGAGAGGAACAAAGCCGTGCGGGCCGCCCAGGCTCAAAGTAGACAATATTATGCACGGGAGTCTACGGTGCGCGAAAAAGTGCAGCATCAATTTGGCACCGTCCGTGGGAATGAGGTTTGGTCTTCCCTTGCTCCACCAGTCCCAACTGGGGGAGCAGTTGATGTGTTCACTTTCTCTTACATCAGTTAGGAGTCGAGAATAACTATCACTTATAAGGAGTCGAGAACAGCAGTCGCTTTCTCTTTTTCTAGCACAAGACATTTTCCTCTCTAGAAGAACAAAGCATCATATATATATATATATATATATATATGTATACACACACACACACACACACAAACATGAAAATAGGTGACTTTGCATTAAACATGAGTGATGATTCGTTGAAGAGAACATGCATGTGACAACAAGCTATCCACATGTCCGAACAATCCCTTCAAACAACTTGGCATTAGATTGTATGGAAGGAAAATTCTTAGTGTTTTATTTGACCATAGCATGCTGCTGACAGCTGGTACTACTATTCTTTGCTTGTTTAAGTTTCTAACAAAGCCTACTGCTAATTAATAACATTGAGTTGTCATTTTAAGTGATATCTGTTTTCGCAAAATTTTATTATCTTCTCTTTAATTAATATATCTTTCATGTGATGTAACATTTGGAAATTATGAGATAAGTCATACCATTTAATTGATTTGGTTGGTTGGTTGGGTTGCTTGGGGGAAAGGGTTTTCTGTGGGTGAGAGGAATATAAAATAAAATAAGTGTAATTTACTTTTTTATTTTTTATTTTTTTTTTAAGAATTGAACATTTACTTTATATATGAAATTAACTGTTTTAATCATTAGATGTAATAAGAATTAAGTTTTTACTAATTCTAAGAACTTTATCTCTATTTTTTATACCATTTAATGATATATTTCTCAAATTTATATTACAAATAATGTGATAAAGACGTAATAATATATCATAGCATCATACTCATTACATAATTTATTGGATTGTCAATACAATAATATCACATAATTTCAGAGATAATATTATTGTAAAAATATTAAAACCCATCAAGAAATATTAGGTAATGAAGTGTTTGGTGACCAAAACCACCTTATCATAACAGAATAAATTGATTATCCTACTATCATAAGCATGCCAAAGGTTGCCATTTTATTTCTTGTTCTCACTCAATAAAATTGGGATGTTAAAAGTGGTTATACCAACAATGTTCAATCATTGCACTTATTTATATATATATATATATATATATATATATATATATTCTTTAAAAAAAAAACTGGTTTGATAAGAACTAAGTCTTTCTCTCTCATGTATGTTCGTGTTTTCTTTGGATTTGTTTGGGCCATGATGCCCCACTTGCCGAAGAATCTGTTGGTAGCGAGTTGCTTTCTCCGTCGTCTTTCAGCGATGTGGGCTTTTTCCATTGGATGTTTCCATGTTTGTGGGCTCTTTGTGAAGTAAGCCAGAAAAATATGTTGTGTCATTTTTTGACTAGGCTGGCAAATAATGAAGAAGCTTTCACATTATTAGGGTTTTAGCATCTCATTTTCTCTCTCTACAATTAAAACACAACATTTTTTTCTCTCTCTACACTATTTGGTTGTATGTAAAGGTTTAGGATGTTGTCCGAGAAGAACAGGTCAACAGTTTCCCCTACATCAAATAGGGCCCAGCTAACCTTCCATGACTTTATTCTATCTGAGATTGTTACATATACATGTACTGATATACGTACACACACATATGTATGTATGTATATATATATATGCATGAGGGTGGCACCAAAGTGGAGCATCAGAATCTGTGTTCACATGTGTTGTTGACATTGCAGCTACAATGGTGCGCTGGACTGAGGCCCAGTAAAACCTACTCTACACCCAACCGCACAAAATCTTCGAGAAAATATTATATTCCATTTGATCCTTGCTTTGAAAAAAAGAGAGAAAAAGAATCAACCTCAACCAACACAAAATTGTGTGGATCCATTGGGTTCAGCTCTAGTTTTATTTTTTTAGGAATCTTTCAAAGTCGGTTTGATTTTAAAGACTGAAGTCTTATCTGAGTGGTAATAGTACGTACCCACTCCACACATAGTTGCTATGAGTTTGAATCCCTTTCTCGGATCATTGTATTTAGAAAGAAAAAAAAGAGAGAGAGAAAAAGAATCGACCCCAACCAACACAAAATTGTGTGGATCGATTCATTCATTCATTGGGTTCAGCTCTAGTTCTATTTTTTTAGGAATCGTTCAAAGTCAGTTTGATTTTAAAAATTGAAGTTTTCTCTGAGTAGTGATAATACGTACCCACTCCACACGTAGTTGCTATGAGTTTTAATCCCTTTCTCCGATCATTGTATTTTTTAATTTTCTTACAACTCGACCACATGCACCTTTTGTAATTGGTACAATTATCCGCAATAGCGCTTATTTGGTGTTAGCTAGTTTTGCTTTGGCAAGAGTGGCAACCTAAATTAAACCCATTTATGACATTCTAGTGACCACAACACTGTTAGTTGTTGTAAACCTATGAACTCCAAAATAACTATCCCTCGTGTTCAAGTACCTGACAATGATTTTGTGTCAGATGAAGAAAGATCAAGCTTGACAACAACATCAGAAAATGATAGATAGATACATAGTTAAGGAAGATTTTGCAATTAAAAGAAAATCTTTGGCAAGTTCAAAATTTTCCAAAGATTCAAAGATCAAGGTGGAAACCAATTGAGTCTATGATTGATGGAAAAGATAAAGAACACTAACGCTTCATCAGATGTTTTTAGTTGGAGTACATAACTTGGGTTGAGATTTTGAAGGATCCAGCTCGATCTGGGCTAGTCCAACTCTCTAGATTGGGCTCAGGACATTTTGTAAGACTCCTTCGAACGGGCTTGGATGAAACCCGATCCAATTCAACAAAATAGTGTGAAATTTTTGATTTTTTTTTTTATATTTTAAAAATAATTGTGTTAGAATTCATTTTTTTAATAAGTATTAGAGCATCTCCAATGGGCTGTTAAAAAAACATTCACCAAACAGTGCCACAACTCAAATGATCCGTCATTAAAAGAATTCTTTCTCACCCAAAAAAAAATTGTGGTGCAAATCCACATAAATATTCTCATAGATAAAGTAATCAAGAAGTCTAAAGGTTTCCAATGGAAAATAATCCTGAGATGTTTCCAATGAAGTAGAAAATGATATTACAAGGAATTCATTTCATGCAAACTCACAAATGTATCACTGGTCACAGACCAAACAGGAAAATATCTTGTGAAGAAAGGATTTGGAAGCTGTCTGCAGAGGTGGGTTTTCTAGACAAACGATATAGGATTCATCTGCTCCACTTTTCTTAGCTTTATCACATTCATCTAAGAATGTCTTGAATGCACCTCCGACATAGCTAACTGCATCTAAAACAGTCATGTTTTCTACTAGTTTGAGCGGATAGATGTCCTTCCTGTGATCCCCATTCAATGCCGCAGCCATTTGAACCAGCTCTTCTTGAAACTCACTTAGCTTTGCATCTTCTTTTGCTTCTATCTCTCGCATTTTCACAGGGTCTGGCAATGTAACTGCCACATTCATCGTGCTATTAGTCACACATCTTCAATGTTTTATATATATATATATATATATATATATATATATATATATATATGACAATCTGCTCGAAACAAATTGAGGTTTAAGGACTTTTTATTATATACACATTATATATATACACGTATTTAAATTTATATATGTGAGAATATCTAAGGAAATATGAAAATAAAAAAAAATATTTATGTAATTTAAATATATAATTGGGGTGGGAATACTTTCTCCATCCCCATCCTAAACCCGTATCAAATTTTAGTATACTTCCCTATCTCTGTCCCTTTCAATTTATTTTTTTCCAAATTCATCCTTTTAGGGTTGGGGGGAGAAATTTTGCTATACATGATAGTAATAGCTGTTGAATAAAAGGTGGAAAAAGATTTCTATTGTTTGGTAGATGAAGTTTTTGCTCCGAGCTTAGAATTTTTCTTTCCTGAGCTTAGACTTTTAAAGGGTTTTCTTGTGATGCATAAATTTTTACAAGACTTCAACATTTTGAACTATAGAGATATATAAATTTTAAAATCTTCTAGAACTTAGATTTTTATGAGATCTTTTTTTTTGGGGGTCAGAGAATTTTATAGTCCTCAAACTTCTAATCCAAGCTTTATTATTGCATATAAAATATGGGACATTTTTCTATATATATATATATATATATATACATATATTTAGTATTATAGCTAGCTATGTTACATACCTGGACAGTCAGTTCTTGGACTGCTTCTATTGACAACACCTTCAAAAGTACCTGCCCACTCGTCCCTCTTTGTCAAAAATTCATTCAAATTGAAAATCTTCTTAACAGTTGCCGGAATTGAGGAATGCTCAAATTCTGATGTAGGATATGGCCCTGAAGGTCCATGCAACACTGCATATACATATATATATATATATAATCATTATGCATTAGTATAGTTGTTGTTTTAGCCACAGTAAATAACCAAACCAATCAAGTTGAAATTTTACTTACCAGTTCCGCGTTCAATCCACGGAGAAATCAAGATGGCCGGAACCCTAACACCGAGACGATCAAACTGAAAGTTATACGGCTCAGGACCCACGATGCCATCTGGACTGGGGACTCCAGTGACCGGCGTCGGCACATGATCGTAAAACCCACCATGCTCATCGTATATAATTATGAACAAGATTTCATTCCACTGGGGACTCGATCTCAATGCTTCGTAGACTTCCTTCACCAGTTTCTGGCCTTCGGAGACATCATGGGAGGGATGATCATCGTTTCCTGGCAACAGTTTGGTCTCAAAATATCTTTGTTCGATTACTACATAGTTTGGTAACTTCCCCTCCTTGCAATGTCGCTTGAAGTGTAGATCGAATTGATGGAAGTTGTCTAGGTATTTTAGTTTTCGAAGATTCCTAACAAAATGAACAATTCTGAGTTATGATTTTATTCAACTGCTCACATGAATTATTATAATTCTTTTCTAAATTTAGAAAAAAAAATTAATAATCAAAATTTTCCATTAATCAAAACAAAATGTTGAACATAAAATATTTTTAGTTAATTTTATTTTAATAATATTTTATTATATATACTATAATTTATTAAAAAATAAATTATATCACACATAATAAAATTTTATTAAAAATATATATTATCACATCACTATATCAATAGTCTCAATCTCATGCATTATCTTTGCTCCCATGTCTTTAGTTTTTGATTTTCAAGAGCCATTGTTATATTTGATTGGCTACTAGTTTGGCTCATACCTAAGAAGCACGAATACAGACACGAGACATTAATACGATACGATACGGACACGTAAACACGTTATTTTTATAAAAGTAAGATACAAACACGTTAGGCACACGTTGAATATATATAAATTTTTATATTTTTTATATAACCATATAATAAAAACCTAATATTATTTCAATTAAACTTGACATAAAAACACGTAAATTTAAAAAATATTATTAAAATAACAAAATTATTAAATAAAAATTAAAGAATTTTTTTATTTAATCATCAACATCTATAATTCAAGTGTCCGGATACGTCTCCGAAAAGTATCCGAGAGTGTCGGTGTCCTACATGTGTCCGACATAAATATGTGAGCCAAAATAAAGTGTCTGTGCTTCTTATGCTCATACCATTTGTCTGTAAACATTTTAGTTAAATTTCTAAAAACAATCATGGTGGCTGTGAGGATTAGGATCATCACCCACCCCATAAAGCCAAAAAAAAAAGGGTTAGAAGATTAACTAATAATTAACAAGTATCAACATGCTTATGATTAATTAATTAATAACAATGCGATACCCCATTAAAATGGATAAAAGCACATGGTCCGCGGTTGCCGGCTTGGACCGACACACCATGCACGTGCCTTTGCACATGGTCGGCTGTTGTCATGCATGACAACTTACAAGTTCTTTTGACTATTATAAAAAAGTAAAAATAAGCCCACGATTTCTCAATTAAAACTCAATCGCATTAACCAATGATGGGTCTATCCTATTACGATGAGATTGAAGAAATCGCCATATGTAATACCTGTGACCAAAAGCAGACCCCATTACATGTAGATCCCACATGTGATGTGATGGGTCCCTCTCCTTCTCATAAAACATAGTTTTTCCACCGCATTTAATACCAAGTTGACATATGATATATATTGACCGACTTCATTCGCAATGGCAGATAGAGGCAAACGGGAAAATATATATATATATATATATACACACACACATAATAAGGTTTTTGTAACCGAATATTTGAATGGTTTTATAATCGATCCAAACGAGTTTGAATATCTTCAATTTTATATATTATTAGATTTTTTATAAATTTATGAAATTAATTTTAACAAATTAATAAATTTTAAAATATTATTTATTTTAAACAAATTTATAATTGATCTGATCTCGACTTAATTCTTTTACGCTACTAGTTCATAGAGTATGCAAAAAAGAGATATATATATATATATATATATATAGATAATGAGACAGATCATTGGATGAGAAAGGAGCTGCAAACTACTAAAGAAATTAAAGGGGTTTGGTACCTGTAGAAAAGAGTGGATGGGGGGTAGGGATGGTAAATCCCAAAAGACAAACCAGCTTCATCTAATGAATCAAAAATGGTCTTCTGGGGATAACCCTGAATCAGCATTTTAGTATCGTTGCTAATGGCGCCATTAGAGGTTGCAGAGTGTATGAACAGCCGGTTGGGTTGCGTTAACGTCGGTAACGAAGCAAACCACCGATCACACACTGCAAACTCCGATACCAGCTCTTTGAAAACCGGAATCGCATCCGGTTTGAACCCATTCATCACAATCTCAGACAAACCTTTCTCTACGCTTTCGGCTTGCCGTGCAAACCCTTCCATTGCAGGAACAAGGTTTTTCGAAGACGATGACTCGCTCCATGGCTCGCCGAATACCTGCTCGTATATTGCTTCGAATGAGTGACCTGGGTCTGGCTCGACGTAGCCGGACTGGTCACCGTAGTGTATACGGGACAAGTTAGAATCGGAGGTGGAGATAGGGTTTGATTCACTTCCGGTGACGCCATCGATTTCGGGGTTGAGGGATTTCATCCATCCCAACATGTGATCGAAAGAACGATTTTCTTGGACTAAAACCACCACAGTTTTAATGGGGTATGGATTTGTAGCTTCGTATGCCATTGTTGCTGGTTTGCTGTGGTGGTTTGGGATATAGGTAAAGTGGTTTGTTTCAACTTAGGGAGAGAAGTATGGCTGGGGAAAAAAAAGGAAAGTTGGAAGAAGTAATTGAACATTTCCAGATGTATTCTCATTTTATATATTGGGGAACTCGTTTACAGATAATGACTCCCCTTCTAAAAAAAACCTATATATATACACAGACTCACACACATGGTGGAGTTGCATATTGCAACAGGTGACATAGCGCGTGTAAGTAAGGCAATTGTGGAAGAAGGGAGACCACAACCTCCATGATAAGGAAAGGGAGCATCTCCTCTCTCACCCGAGATGGGTACATAGTAATATTCGTGTATGTGGGGATGTGAATAAACAATGGCATTGGAGTAGGTTTGAAATGTAGTAGTCCTTTTGAACTCCTGATTTCAACTTCGTTTATATTTTTTATCTCTGATTTCATCTCGTCTTGGTTAGACATTTATTCCGACTTTGATCCCGACCCTTTTATATTTTTTGACTTTATCCCGTCCCATCCCGAAACTCAATATATATATATATATATATTTTAAGTAAGTTAAAATTTTTATTTTGATAAATAAATTAATTTTTTTTTTAAAATAACTAATACAAGAAAAAAAAAATATGAGTGTGATATAAAAAATTTTAAAACTAATTTTATATAGTGTTGTTTATTAATAAATATGGTGTTTATAAGAATAAATATAAAAACTTAATATATAAACAGGATGAGGTGACCATCTCTTGAATCCGACGGAGTTTTAAAAGTCACACTCGACTTCGCTCCAATCCTGTATATAGGCACCCCAACTCACCCTATTAGGAGCGAAATGGGGCAAGACAAATTATCATCCCTAAATATGAGATAGGTCTTACAGAAATAGAACTCGTCGTAGACCTCATGTAAGAGGAGATATCAATTGGACCTCTCTTAATTCCATTTTTTAAGTAGATAAGAGGAAAGAAAAATACTAATTTGAGGGTATTATATTCATTCATGTTTGGATAATTAATGAAAGAAGAAAAGAGAAAAAAATAGTATAATTCTCTCATTTTATTTGAAAAAGAAAGAATAGAGTGTTCTATTATGTGAGAAAAAAAGATAAAATTGGAATATTGAATTTATAAAAATAAAAACGAGTAATTATTAATTCTCTAACCCTTTTCCTCATTCTTTTCTCACTTTTAGATGAAGAACGAAATGACCTTTTAAGTCTCTCGTCTTCTTCTTATGTATTAATCAAATATAAAATAAGTTTATTTTCTTTCTCCTTTTCTTGCTTTTCTTTCCAACTCTTTCAATCCAAATACACAACGAGTCTTTTTTTTTAAACTGTTGACAAGGAAAAATAATTGATGAAAATAAAGAGCTAATGAAGATAATATTCGTGTTTGGTAAAAACATAGAAGATGATTATCAAATAAAAAAAAAAATAACAAAAAGACATGAAAAGAAGAAATAATAATATAGTTTTAGCCTATTACTTTTTACCATGTGAGTCAAATAAAAACTAAGGATTAATTTTAACTTAAAAATTATAGGCTCTGTTGTATAAATTGATTTCAACTTAATTATAACTAAACAATTCATTTTAAGTTTTTCTTTTTTTTTATTTGATGAATATTAAACCAAGTTCTCAAATGCCCTATCTCTAATATCATTAATTGCCACAACATTTAAAATTATTAATTTTAAAATGAGTTCTTAAAATATCCCTCAAATAGCATAATAAGTTAAACTTATTAAGTTAAAACAAACGGATCCTAATTATAAGGCCAATTTGATTTGGCGCTGGGGCTGCGCTGGCTGGTAGCGTGGAATACAACGCGCTATCGCTGCGACTCGGATCGGATGCTAGCTGTTCCTTCTGTCTAAGTTCTAAATGATCTTGACTAAGTTGTTCGATTCCTCTTTATCTATCAAACTAGACATGCTTTTGGAGGGCCCATCTTATCAATATTGAGATCCAAGAATAAGATAATGAGAATATTGTTATCGTGAATTGTGAAAGTTTGATTTTTGTAACGTGATTATGAATCATTGTGTGAAAGTTTAATCATCGTAACGTGATTGTTGTGTGTATGTCAAGTAAACATGTAATATGTTTGTGTATAATACATGAATCTATTATATTTCAGAATTTAATATTTACGATTAATTTTAATATTTCTCAAGATAATTGTATTATGCCCATCATTTTTAATAACGACAACATTAATTAGAAACAAATTTTTATCTGAATAGTGTAATTATACATTTATCACGCAGTTAATATGAGTTTAATTTTTTTTATATATAAAAATAAATATTAATTCAAGCTTATGAAATTTCTCTTTGGCACAATTAAAGACATGCGATATGGGTACAAGATCTTGTATAAGCATATCTAATTAGGTGTGAGGCAAAGATTGTTCACATGAAATCAATTAGTAAAAAAACTGTCCTATTCCTAACTAATCCAACATGTAGGATGAAAAATATATAGATATCGAAGGAAATTTTAGTTTAATTATCAATATTATGTCAGGTAGGCAACGTTGTCCATGGAGATTATGCAACATTATTAAGGACTATTTCAATATTATCAAGAAAAAATGTATTGAAGTTAGGTTCAAGCATGTATATCGAAAAGCTAATATGACAACTGATTGGTTAGTACGTAAAGTCTATGTCTAAAAAAATTACACGATATAGTTTAATAGATTTCCGAAAGAGTTATACTCAATAGCTAATAATGATATTAGAGGTCATACTTTATAGAGAATAATGTGACGCATTCACCAAAAAAAAAAACTAATCCTAGCTTGTTTAGTGAAGGAAAAAGAGTAAATGGATATCAACAAGAAATCCATAGCTACACTCACTAGAGTTCGTTTGGATGAAAAGGTTTCAGGAACTTCGCCTTGCCTGTTAGTATAAAAATAATTTTTAAAATTTTTACCCTTTTAGTTAATAGTATTGATAAAATGATGAAAAAGGTAAAATCAAATGAATATCAACTATATGAAAAATATGCACTTACATCACTTAGATAAAAGTTTGATCTTTTATGTGTGTGTGTGTATATATATATAACCATACATTTCATCTTGTAATAGTTCATTGCATTTGAACTATAAATGAAATTAGTCATTTTTAAGTTTAGTCAAAGAGACATTATGTCCTCTACAGAACTTACTTTGATAAATAACTTTAATTTCACAAAGAAACATCTTTCTTTGATTTGAGCGGGCCTTGACCCACAAACAGCTTAAGAGCAGTCTCTTGGTCAATTTCCAATCACACCATGTCCATATAAATGGAAAAGGATCATAGTCTACCAATTGATTGGTGCAAGGAAGCAAAAATCAAACAAATAATGGATGACAGTTCAGCATTAATTAATATAAATACAAATCTATTAAAAGTCAAAAAACTTAAAAGAAAAATGTTCAAATTGGAGTATAATTCATACCACTTGTTATAATATGATTTTTTAAATATATTTTATAAAAGAAAAAATCACATATTGAGTATTTTCTTTAAAATATAATTTCTGATGAATGGATAAGAACAAAAAAAGTTATATATTTAGCTTTGCAAGGCATATTAATTAAAGAATTCTAAATGGTGAAGTGACATATATTGTGTCACATCACCACCAAGAGTATAATTCAAGATATATTTAAAAATATATAACGTACTCATTAAAAAAATTTAATAAGGTTAAAGAACTTATTTTCTTACAATAATTACCCAAAAAAGGATGTAATCTATTCAAATCATCAGTATTTTTTTAAATTGTGATTTTCTATCACGTGGTTAAACAGTAATTCAAAATTCTCTTTTACAATTATTTTATAAAAAAATATTTTTAATAAAAACTCATAAAATATTAAAAAAAAGAGATATTTACACTTATTAAAAGAAAGAGATATTTACACTTATTTCTCATGAACTTATTTTAATTAAAGAATTCTAAATAGTGAAGTGACATATATTGTGTCACATCATCACCAAGAGTATAATTCAAGATATATTTAAAAATATATAACGTACTCATTAAAAAAATTTAATAAGGTTAAGGAACTTATTTTCTTACAATAATTACCCAAAAAAGGATGTAATCTATTCAAATCATCAGTATTTTTTTAAATTGTAATTTTCTATCACGTGGTTAAACAGTAATTCAAAATTCTCTTTTACAATTATTTTATAAAAAAATATTTTTAATAAAAACTCCTAAAATATTAAAAAAAAGAGATATTTATACTTATTTCTCAAAAATTTTTTGATAATTACAAAAATTTTTTTTATAATTTTTAATATAATACTGTCCCTTCTATCAATCTTGTCACGATCGTAATGAAAAATATAAAAATACAAAATTATCTTTATCATTAAATATTATATAATATTAAAAAGTCAACAATTTTTAACCTACAATCGAATCTGGTGTATCATAAGGATGTACTTTTTCTATTGATTCTTATAGATTGGATCAAAAACAATTCTTGAAAGAGGTATTCAACTCCAATGATGAATCGAAAAAGAAATCTTTATTCGTTTTACCACCTATTTTTTAGGAAGACAATGAATCTTTTTATCAAAGGATCAGAAAACAAAAAATTGTTTGTATTTATCTGTAACTTCTCTCTACAGTAATCTCTCCTCAGCCCCTTTTCCATCGCAGGACGTCCAGCCTCCACTGCCCTCTCTGTAACTCTATTTTTTAAATCTCTCTACACTTCTCCTTCTCTCTCAACTCTAACAAAATCAAGTAGGTCGAGAGAAATGGAAGACTGGATTGATAGGGATTGGGAGAGGCATGCTTCCCTTGAGCGACGGATGCAAGCCTGTAATCCACACAGAGACAAAACCCACCACCGGCAGTCCACCACGGGAAAATTCCTCTCCATCTTACTGTGGAATTCTTTGATTTCGGGGTTTCAAAACTAGGGGATGTGGGTAAGAGTCTGATCAAAATGGGTTTTCTGATGAAGCAATGGACCTTTGTAAGTCAATGAGGAGGGCCAGTGTAAAGCCTGATCAAGCCACTATGGTGACCTTGCTTCAGGGTTGTGCAGATTTAGGTGTGGGAAAACTAGCTGATGCTGTGGATTGTGATGGTGAGGGAATAGAACAAAATATGTAGATATATAGAACAAAATTAGAAACAATATACATATATATATAGAACAAAATATGTAGATATATAAATACATACAGGGACACATCTATCAATCGATATGTATTCGCTTAATATGTGTGTATATATAACCAAAAGGAAGAAAACTTCGAGAAAATCCATGAATCGGTAACAAAATCAGGATAATGTTCAAGATCCAAACAAGCAAAACTAATAAGAGAATGTATCTCCTATACTGAATAAATCACACAACCATTTCATTCCAAACTCCTCTGGACGCCTCCGTCTTCTCTCACTTCGCCGAACAACCAGCAGAGAAACGAAAAAAGCAAACCCTAGGCCACGATCTCAGCCATGAAGGATCAGAAACACGCTCTCAGGTTCGCCACATTCTCGCGAACCACCACGAGCCGTGTCAACTCCAAGATCGGCCGATCCAAATAACCGAGTCAAACTCCGCGTTTAAAAAACTAATAATAAAACAAATCAACAAGACAGAGAGAAGAAGAATTTTTCGGCGAGGCTTAGGAGGCAGTTCCCGGCGGAAAAGAAGTATTCCGACGAGAAACAGAGGTTTCCGGCAGAAGGAAGTGGAAAAGAGAGAGAAAGATAAAAAAGATGAGAGAGAGAGAGAGAGAGAGAGAGAGAGAGAGAGAGAGAGAAAAGAGGAACAATAGACGGAATTCACAAGTATGGCTTTAGAAACCCCAAAAAAAAAAAAAGAGGGTTTTTTTGGCTTGATCAGGCTTAACATTGAGCTTGTGATGGTGAGGGATTAGTTAAAGAGATAGGGTTTTTTTGACTTGTGAAAAAGAGAAGAGATGGAAGGAGGAAATTTCTCCTTTTTTTTATTTTTAAAGTGAGAATAATTTTGTCATTTAATCATGCTTTGGAAGAATAATTTTATTTGTAAAGACAAAGTTGGTATTTGAATAAAATTTGAAACTGATATTATCGAATTTTGTTAAGTTAATTAACGACTCTTGACAATAAAAAAAATCTGTTACAGATCAATAAATAAGAAGGAGGAAGAAATTATAAGAAATATTTCTGTAATTATCAAAAATCTAAAGGAAAATAAGTGTAATTTATCCTAAAAAAAAATAAAATTAGTACTTATTAAACACTTAATATCTTTTTCAACACTTCAATCGAACTACCCGGTTTCTTTTGATTGAATGTAAATCGGAATAGTTTAGTCCGGTTGAAATCAGTTCTCTACTAACCTAATTTACTGATTCTAGTGACTAAATTTCTTCTGATTCGACCTGAATTGGAATGATTCTAGTTGAAAAATAAAGTTATATTAGTGACTTTAAAGAACTTTAAGGAAAATGATATAGAGAGAGAGACAGAGACAGAGACAGAGACAGAGACGATACTAAAATAATTTCATGAAAAATAAAGCTACCTGTAGAAAAGAGTGGCGGGAGGGTACTGATAGTAGATCCCAAAAGAGAAACCGGCGTCATCCAATGATTCAAATATAGTCTTCTGAGGGTACCCTTCAATGAGCAATCTAGTATTATTGCTTGTTGCACCGTGAGATGTAGCTGAGTGGATGTATAGCCTGTTTGGCTGTGTTGATGTGGGTATTGATGCAAACCACCGATCGCAGACTGCAAACTCCGACACCAACTCTTTGTACACTGGCACGGCGTCTGGTTTGAACCCATTCATCACTATCTCAGACATTCCTTCCCCTACACTTTCAGCTTGCTGTGCAAAGCCTTCCATGGCGGGAGCTAAGTTGCTGGATGATGATGATTCACTCCATGGCACGCCAAATACTTGCTCGTAGATTGCCTGGAATGAGTGGCCCGGGTCAGGTTCTATATATGTGGCGTTGTCTCCATAGCTGACGCGATTCGAGTTAGAATTGGAAGTGGATAGAGGATTGGATTCGCGTCCGGTTACGCCATCGATTTCAGGGTTTAGAGACTTCATCCAACCCAAGATGTGATCAAATGAGCGGTTTTCTTGGACTAAAACCACCACTGTTTTGATGGGGGAAGGCTTTGTGGTCTCGGAAGCCATTTTTGGGGGGTCTTTTGGTGGTTTTGCAATATGGGTATGTTTTGTTGTGTGATATAGTTTGATGGGTTGGGATGAATTTTGTGTGTGTGAGAGAAAGTGTGTGAGAGAGAAAGGAAATTGAAAATATTGGTGAAAGTAGGAGAGTTGAACAAGGCACTGAATCTTTCAAAGCTTTCAAATAGTATTTTTGAAACTGGGTTATTCAAGCGATAAATATATATTTTCAAACTAAGTGGTATCTTACTTCTGGCAGATTAATTAATTTAGTATTTATTATTTAACTTAAAAGTTTTATGAGCAGTAAATATGATAAATTAAATTTAAAATTTTTAAATTTAAGACATTTTTTAATTTGTGTTTAGAAAATAATTCAAAAATCTTATAAATCATAAACATCGTATTCTAAACTCGGGATATTGATTCATGTGTATAAACGATCATGGAAAGGACTTTGAACTGAGATTTTAAAATCAATTGTTGGTTGTTGCGGCCCCTGTTTTTGGTTTGGCTTTTGGGTAACCTGCCGTTGGTTTCGATCATGAAAAGACACATTTAGAAATTGCATTGAAGGTGCACTATGGGAAAAAAAGAAAAAAAAACATTAGAGATGGCCAAGGTTAAAAAAACAGATCCCAAGTAATTGGGTTGTCTGAAATTCTCTAGGAAACTTCTGGGCCCAATGGCTTCGTTGTCTTTATGCTAAATTTGAACCCAGTAATTGAGTTGTCTGCAATTGTTTAGGACACTTCTGGGGGCCCAATGGGTCCATTGTCTTAATGCCACATTTGAAGGGTAAAGAAGCAAAATCAGTATAAACTAGGTGAAATGATGAGAATTGAACTATTAATATACATTTGAAGGTGACAAAAGTGAAATCATAATAACTTTTAATCCAATCATTCTTTCAGAGTTTTATTTATACAATGACGGAATAGATAATCTAATTATTATTAATATGTGTGTTGATGTAAAAAATTAAACAGGGGCAACTAGATAGAAAGTGGACACTCGGATAGGACATTGATTTTGATCATTTTTCTCTTACTAGCAATGGGAAAGAGAGAACGTAACTATTAGTAATGTGTGTGCGCTGATGTGAAAAATTGAACACATACCAACTGCGTGAAACATAGGTACTCAGATAAGACCTCGGTCTGATCTTTCTTTTCTTAGAGTTGTTGACTACAAATATAGTCGAAAAAAATTATTTAGTGAAATTATTTTTCTTAATAAAATTATTGAGTTAAACTATGAAACAATAAACTCAATAAAACCATATTCCAACATTCAAACTATAAAATATAAGTTTATTGAGAATCAACCCGAGCTTAACCTAATGTTAATGGTACTTATATGGGTCAAGTTACATATTATCAAGTATCAATCATATTTATGTGAGTCTTCGAATTCGAAACATTTAAATTTTATTTTTAACGTTTTTATCACTCAGTCACACTTTCAGATGATCTTTACTCCTAAATCTACTATTTATACATTACTCAATATATATAATACAAATAATAAAAAATATTAATAATTAAACATAATTTTTATCAAATACCCACCCAAAAAAAATAATATATTTTTTAAAATTCATTTTTCGATAATCAACTTTTTTAGAATATACTCTTCAAATTTTAAAAACTCTCCCAAATGTTCTCTTAATAACTTAATAGTACAAATTACAATATTTCTATACATTAAAAATAAAAAAAGATTGTAAAATCTATGGAGTACCAAATGACAAATGTCACATTATGATAAATTGTCACATTGTGACACGTGTGGTCCATATTTCATCAATTATACATTTGAAATCTCTGTGTCTTGGGGCCCTCCTCAAAGCAACTTCTGAATTAAGAATTGTATTGATGCTGAAAGGGCACCAAGAAATTAATAAATTTTATTTATTTATTGCAAATAATAGATTTCTTGTGTGGATTGTCAATGTTATATTACTCTACTGTTGTTATTGAGCGTGCCAATTGATTTCATTATTTTATCTCCATTTATTTTATCTATTTTTTTGATAAATTAAATAATTTAATTAATCAATTAAATATAATAGAAAAAGTTCACGAGTCACGACCATTAAAGACACACCAACAAGACAAAAAACAACATCAGTTGGTCCGGCGCTTAGACTCTTAACACGGATCCAATAAACAACCCAATGCAGAAGAAAGTGTGTGTGTGTGTATGTGTATATATATATACATATATATATATATGTATGTATGTATTTTATAGTGAAACTCATACATACACAAAAATCATAGTGAAAAGAGACTTGACACTATGCCAATTGAAATATGATGCTCCTCTCCTGTTATTAGTTATTGAGATATGAAACTCTCTTCACTCATTTTTTTTTACTCATAACTAATAATTTCTTCTCTTCTCCTCTCCTTCTGACTTATCGGAACGAAGGACCTTTTCTTTTAATTGCTGTATGAATCTTGCAAAAGAAATCCAAACTAATTATGAGCTGCCATTGGAAATGAAGGAAAAGTTTCAACTAGAAACTAAAATTCACTCAATCCAAAAGCAATTATATGCATAAAAGCATTCACCAAACCATATACAGTACTTCTCATTTGACATCCCACACGAAGAGATATTAAAATTAGATTAAGAGTCACTGTATATTCCACATGTCAGTTCACGGAAAAGAACTTGGGAGGGAATTCATTTCCTCTGTTTCAGTAAATCTTGTGAATCTAAAAAAGAAAGGAAAAGAAAAGAAATTGCTGCTCTATACACAAGAAGAATCAGAATATTCAAGTGGGATAATAGAATTCTTTCCTTTGTCATGCCTTGTGAATATGAATCTTCCAGTGGAATTCGATCTCTTCACTGCAAAAGGACTTCTTATTGAATCAAAGACCCCATTTCTTTCATCTCCCATGCTATTCTCTCCCTGAACTCCTTTCCATGATCCATTTTCCACCGGGAATTGGGTGATCTGTGAATCTTCATCATCCTCTTTCACGCTTAATATATCAGCAACCAAGAGATGACCTTGACTAGATAATGAATCCAAAGAAATGGATCTTCTAAATTGCTGAAAACCCACTGCTCCAATTTCATTGCTAGAAGCTTGACCGGCGTTTTTTGCAGTAACGTCATTAACAAGAGTAACAACCACCTCGTCTTGATGACCCATCTCTTCATCATCCACCACCATAATCAAATCTCCCTGATGCTGGACCACTACAGAATTTATGTTTAGGGTTGAAGAACTTTGTGAAATAGGAGCCGGTAATGGCAATGGATTAGCAGCTGCAAGATTTGAGCGGCAAAGAGGGCAATTTGAGTGAGATTTCAACCATGTATCAATGCAAGCAACATGAAAAGCGTGGTTGCACTTCGGCAACAGTCTGAGGCTCTCATCATCTCGAAACTCATTGAGACAAACCGCACACTCTGTACCTTCAACGACTCCATCTCCTTTCTTGTACTTGCAGACTGTGATGGATTTGATAAGCGCCTCATCCAAACCAGTTGAAGAAACTTGCCACGGGTCTTGATTCATTTGATCGCGATTTGATTCAAATTCGGGACTAGGGTTTTGATCTCCTCCTCTTCTTCTTCTTCTCCAACGTTTTGAGATGAGGTAGTAGCTTACCAGAAGGAAAGCGCTTACTAAGATGGTGATGACTGCTATGATGAGGGGAGAAATTGTGGTGCCGGAATCATCAAAAGGTGGGGGAGGAGGGAAGAAGTAGTAGCACCATTGTGGACAATATACGGTGCAAATTTCTTGTGAACAGTCCCTGAATCTATCATATGGTGCCCAAGCATTTGGGGCTCCTACAGAACCCATGCTCAAATCTGTATGACCAGTACTAAAACTGGCAATAGCCTATGTATGTGTGTGTGTGTGTGTGAGAGAGAGAGAGAGAGTGTGTGAAGTAGAATCAAAGGGGAGTTTAGATGGGATGGGAAGAAAAGTGTAGAAGAAGAAGAGGTGGAAGTTGATGCGTCTCCCCTCTCACTTCTTTTTATCGGTACTTTGTCTTTTCTCATCATCTTATTCTTTCTTTTTTTTGGGGGAGAAGTTATTGGGTGAGGTGGTCTAGAAAATATTCAATGTTCCATTTTATGTATTATTAGTTTTCAACATTTCAAATAAAAATCACGTAAATATATTAGTGAAATTTTTTTTAAATGTTTAGCATGACGAGGTGACAATGTATTCATTTACCAGTATTATATCATATGTAATATGATCCTATGTTTTTAATGCGACATTGTACATGTGACAGTGTGTTGTTAAAAAAACACGTTGTCATATAATGTATCAAACTGATCAAAAAAATATCTCATATCAACGTACTTTTGTCCTATGTGATCTTCATATGTCATTTTGGTACATTATTTAATGTGTTCCATAAATTTTATCACATTTTTGAATTTATAAAAGAATTATTTCTTACAAATTTTTGGAAAAGTGAGAAATATTGTAAGAGTTCGCGCATCACATCAAAAAATGATGGGGAGTGATAATTTTATAAAATAATTTTTCTTTTTTTGAGTTAGTTTTTAGGTAAACTTGACGGATTAAATTATGTTTTGTATATATTATCTAATTTAAAAAAATATATAAAAAAAAATACATGACATAAAATCCTAGTACATAAACCTGATTCACCTAAAAATCTGTCATTTTTTTTACTTCAGCATTTCTTCAATAGAGATGATGGTCTGTGGACCAATGACAAGAAGATGGTGCTGGTTGGGTTCTTATTGAAAGTGATCAATCAACCACCAAGCACCGTCCAAATTGGCAAACGTTGATGTGTTCGTCCACCACTCCTCCAAAGCAACTCAACCAATGGTGGCTTGCCACATCAACCAAAAAGTAAGTATGGTTCATGTGCAAGTCCACTTGGTTTTCTGAGGTGGCAAAAACTTATTGGTCTATTTTGTGTAGGACATGGACGTCTTCCACACATGAACAAACAATAGTAGTGAACATATAATAAGAGATTGACCATCTTTTAAAAGTAGTAGGTTAGCTTTAGAAGAGGAATACTATTATATTACTTTAAAAATAAAACAAGTTCCTTCGGTAAGAAGAAAAATAAAATTAATAAAACAAAGTTCCCAAATTATGCCTTTCCCCTCTTTGTTATACCTTCCAGGAGTTTATCAAAGCTGAAGCATTTTAATAATTCATCAATCTTATCCTTTACATAATGAGTGGTAATCTCAGCCAAATCTCACATGGGAGAAATGAAATTTTAAGAAACAAACTGATGCAATTGAATTAAGTGGGGGTGTCAATGTTTGGCATTACACGATAATACGATACAAAATTAACAGGTTTAGGTAGTGCATAAATGAGTTAGTGTCATAAACGGTAATACGTTTCTCGTCGAAAGTCTATCAAAATTTAGAAACTCGTTCACTTAATAGAAGATGTATTCACTTTATTTTATTCTACACCATAAGTCTATCAAACTTAGAGACCATTCTATACTTATAAAAAGATAAAATAATTCTTCACTTAAAGTTTAAAAATTAAAATAAAGAGTTAATCGTGTCAATACGTGTAACCCATTTAAAAAATGGGTCGTGTTCGAGTTTGAGAAGTTTGATACAATTAATTAATCATGTCGTATTCGAATCGATACATATTTTCAAATTTATGCATATGTATGTACATATCTTAACATGACACGTTAACACGAATTGACACCTCTAACATTAAGTAATTGTTTGGAGTTGCTAAACTTGATGTATAATTGATTAATGAAGAATCAATTTAATATTTAAATAAATATGTCAGAATTAATTATGACAATAAAAGTATTTGACCAAATTTATTGAAAAATAATTTTTAATTATGACATATTTTATTTGGCCTTTATTCTATTAAAGAGGATTCGGAAACAAACCTCCAAAATGGAGGCCAAACACTTTGAAAAGCAAAAGTTTTTTTTTACTCTCAAGTTGTGGGGCGGCAGAATCTGCTAAAACGGAGGGGGGGGGGGGGGGGGGGGGGGGGGGGGGGGGCACACTCACAATGTCTGTTTTGAGTTACTTCTGATTCTGTATAAGTAATTTTGTGAGAATCAGGTTTATAGGAAATAATTGTTTAAAAGAATTGATACCCTTCTGGCCAAACCTAATTGCTGGGGGCACCACCAGCCCATGAAGGAAAAGGGAGACCTTATCATGTACAATCTTTTTTGGTTTTATTATCTTTGATGTGTATAACAATATAAACAACGGCTAGAGTGAGTTGCGAAAGTCGAAAATTTATAATTTGATTGGTGCATATAATATGCACACAAATAGCACACGTATGCGTAAATTACGTGTCAATCAAATTGCAAGTTTTCAAACCTCACAACTGATGATAACATTCATTCAATAATATATTCAACTTTATTAGTGATTAAATGTCTGCAGTCTGCCACAGTTGTGTATACAACTTCAAAGTAGAATTTTCCATGGCCAGTGCAAATCATCTGCCATCTCTTCAAGAGTTGATGTTCTTATAATATAACAACTTCACAAAAATTCTTAAATAAAAAGTATAAAACTAACCTTCAGGCATCACTCTATTGCTAAGGGTAACATTCTAATCTTTTCTCAGTGTTAGTCATGAAGAGAGAGACAGAGAGGGGGAGGGAGGGGGGGGGGGGGAGACAATGTAAATCTCACTACAGTATAAAGGATATGTTTACTGGATTAAAGTCTAGCATTGCGATTCACAATTTTGGTTTTTGCACCCATTTAACTTCTGATAACTGAAGACAAATGATATGAAACATAATATCAAATTCTGATGAGACAACACAACAAACTACAGATATTTCAGATTAATCATCCATAAAGAAAATTTTACAGAGAGTCTACAGCTAATGCATGCTTTGTCATGCATGGTCTAGGGATGACTTCCTCTATAATAACAACATTACAGAGAGAGAAGAATATTAAGGTTTTTTTTAATTAAACAAAACTACTATATAAACCGTAATGTACATTATTAGTTCTCTTTTCTCATTTTCTACAAAGAATGAGTATCCTATAAACATTGTGCCTAAAGGAAGCCAAAG
This sequence comes from Nyssa sinensis, assembly GCA_008638375.1. Lineage (NCBI taxonomy): Eukaryota > Viridiplantae > Streptophyta > Magnoliopsida > Cornales > Nyssaceae > Nyssa > Nyssa sinensis. The sequence goes on from CM018052.1 coordinate 37,924,897, forward strand.
GTATATGCTTTTCCTTTCCTCTTGTAATCCAATGCCTGCTTACAGGAAAATAATATATATATATATATATATAAAGTTATCGACAAGGTCAGGATAAGGTATGCCATTATTAAAGAAAACTTAAAAATGGTACATAAAAGCACTTGAATGTCACTAATCATGATTATAGACACCAGCAAGGAAGGTAAAAAAAAATTGGTGTACTAAATACAACAATAAAAAAAAAAAAAAAAGGTTTAAAAGACTACAAGAACGAGACATAAAAGAAAGCTCAAAATTTGAATATATCTACCTAATATAATCAAATCTTGACTAGTAACAATCTCTACTGGATGACACAGGTTTTTTTTTAAGCAATATACTCTTTCTGTTCGTTATATCTGCAACCTATATCATTTGCTTGCAAGGTACTCTACTACAAGTACTACTAGCCCATTCCCTCTATAACTTCATATAAGTGTACTCTGCTATCTTAATATGTCATGTAATTTATTGCCTCATAACCCTACAATCACAATATAGCCCATTCCCTCGGTATATAATTTCATACAAGTGTACTCTACTTATAAGTCATGTCATCTATTGCCTCATAACCCTACAGCCACATTTTAGCTCATTCCCTCCATTTATAACTTCATATAAGGGTATTCAGGATCAGAATTGACAAGAAAATATGTTGATGATATCTTAAGAAATATTGATCTCCATGGGACCTTTTTTTTTTTTGGTAGGTAAACGTAACTGTATTGAAGTGCCCAAGGGAGGCAAACCCACATGTACAAAAATATCATATTTACATCCTCAAAGAACTTCTATTGCTTCACTGTGAGGTTGTGGGGAGTTGTGGTCTCTAATTCTTTCAATTTTTGGCATGCGCTGGGCTATGCTAGCCTCAATTCGTGAGTTATTGGCATGTTTGTGGTGGGGGGGGGGGGGGGGGGGGGCTCGTTCCAAGGAGAGTCCACGGGGTGTGGTCGGTGGTCCTGCATTGTTTAATGTGGAGTATTTGGAGAAAATGAAAAAAACGCACATTTGAGGTGGAGACCAATAGGCTTAAAAAGGCTTTTCTTGATACATTTCACTTTAGGATTTCGGGAAGTTATCCCATTTCTATATCCGTGTTGTATATTTTTCAAAGGACCCTACTTATATAAGAGCTAGTCTTTAGCTCCTATTCTTTTGTAAATGGGTTGAGGCCCCTTTGTACCCTTTATTTATATAGACTTACAATTTACCTACTAAAAAAAAAAAAAGAACGCCAATTCCCAAGTATATTAGGTTACAGCAGATTGTATTAATGTAGCTATAGTAAATAATTAATTTTGAATGATAAACCAAAACCAAGATGCACAGTTTGCAAAAATATAGCACATATCTCTATAGATTATGCAGGAATGAATACCTTGCTTTGGAACATTCTCATGGTCAACACGAGAGTGTCACACATTCTGCAAAACAAAAGGTATAGCATCACATCAGACATCATTCTTGCGCTTCCATTGATTTTGTTTACCATAAAACCCAATAAAACTGTTGGTTCAATAATGGGACAAACAAAAGTAACTGAGTATATTAGGCAACCAATGCTGCCAAGGTAGTCAAGCCCTACAGCAGAGGAAACAAAGGGCAGAAATTTAATGAGAGAATTTTGATGCCCATAACAAATATTTACCATGCGCAACAAGTGAAATGATGTATTTGTATTAATTTTTTACTATAAAGATTTTGATAATCACAAAGTTTCTCTAATATTAATTTTATTAGAAAATAATTCTAAGAAACTAGGATAAAAAAATTTTCCATTCAGAGGAAAAAATTCAAATATGGAATTAAAATTTGCAATGGCCAGAAAGAAACCTCTCACCAACAAATTCGCGGTTGATATAACTTGCAGTAAAAAAAATCAACTAAAAATAGTATTTCCATGCATATCCACAAATGACTGGTTGTGGAACATTGCTTTGTCACCTATCAACTTAAGAACCCAAAGAAGGGAATGCATTACCAAAAACAGGAAAAGATGCAAATTCTATGATATCATTGACTTTTCAAGATAATTCGTCTGCGAGAAAAAGAATTTTTTAGATATTGATTTTGCCAACAATTACCCATTGAAGGGTATAATTTAGTTAGATATAGACATTATTGTTGTGTACTCCAGATTCATTCAAGAAGATAATTAACAAAATGAACCAATCATTGGGGGAACAGCATTAAAAGGTCGGGAAGAATGCTTATCTCCCTCATTTGTTTCCATGAGCATTGACATTTGATGTGCTATGTTGTGCTAAATCAACTTGAAGCCTTTTAAAAGATATATTATGGCACACCCTTTAAGAGATACATCATTGAATATCCACCAGGATTTTGAATAGAAGTAGAAGCTATTTTATAATTAATGTCAAATATGTTAATGCCAATATCTACTTTGGACATTTTTATAACAGGTGGTATGTAATATTTAAGTTTTAAGAAGCCAAAGAAGAAGAAGAAGAAAAAGGCAAGAGGAGAAGATCTCTTTATCAAGTCACACGTTTTAACAATCTTCAGTCGGTATTAAATCCAGAATTCAAGTTTTCATTTTATAGTGATAAAGAGCATGCTAATAAGAAAACTAACAAATTACGAATTTCATAAAACTAACAAATTACGAATTTCATAAAACTAACAAATTACGAATTTCATAAAACTAACAAATTAAGAATTTCATAAAACTAACAAATTAAGAATTTCATATACAACGCACTAGTTCTAACAAGTTTTGGATTGAATCAAATCTAATTTAAAGTTGGCTAGTATATTGCTGGAATAGTTTCATTATATTTTATATGTTATAGAAATCAAGGGATTTTGATAATTTTTAGATCTACTAGACCTAGATGTATTCTTATTTTGGTCCTAAAATTTTTTTTTTTTTTTTTTTTAGGTAAGTGGCTCTTGGGGTGGGAGTTGAACTTGAGACCTTAAGGATATTATCCAAGCCTCTTCCCAACTCATCCAACCCCAAACCTATTTTGGCTCACATATGTTACTGGGTCATTATATGCAGCCTTTAATAATTTATTAGGTCTAAAATGTTCTTAAGAGTTTTTTTTAAGTTAATTATTATTAAGTCCATCAAAATAAGTGTCTACGAGCTAAAGTCCAAGGTAAAACATTGTAACCTCAAAAGTCTCTCACTTTTTAAATTGTCCGAGTCCAAATCCAATGTTACTAATGCGCGATGTTATATTTTTTAAATGACAAAACCGCCCCTCTTTTCTCCCGTTAGTGGGCGATCTACTCATCTCATCTCTCGATCTCTCTCATGCGATCAAATTTCATCTTCGAAGCTCTCAGTGACTCATCAAAATCTTCTCTTTCTTCTCTCCCTTTCCTCCTCAAGACCCACCGCCAATAAAACACCTTCTTTGACAGCTCCACCTTCGAGCTCTTCTCCAGTCACACCATCCTTTGCCTCCGCTTCTAAGATGATATAGCCAAATTCATAGTTTCTCTCAAAAGACAAAGTTGTAGTAGTCGAATTGAGGAAGACGAGGAGGAATTAGACCTTGCAATCGGCCACGAATGCGTAGCTGAGCCATCAAGGCTCAGATCAATCAATTCAAGGATGATCAGGGGGGTTGGTGATGGAGGTTTTGTGTTTGGATGGGGCTTTAGGAATGTGAGTGGAATGGTGCGAAGCTATGAACGAGAAAAGGTCAAGAAGAGTTGCTTGAGGAATACTTGAAGGAGAATCATACCAGGGGGCGGCAGAATTTGCAATTTTTTTATCTGAAAATTGCCATAGTAATTTATAATTAGCTTTATAATCTACATGTTCACTTCTTGTTTAAAGAATAATATGTTCAATGGAATTTGTGGGATTGTTTTTGTTGGTCGATTTGGTATGTTTCTCCTGAAGGGTAAATTTCACTATGTTCACTTATAAAAGAATGAAAAAAAAAAATGAACTGATTTCTCTATGCACTCAAGTCGCAACCTCTCAAAGGTTGCTATCTTTCCTCCTTTGCTTTGTAGATTGCTATTTTTTCCCCTTTGCTTGTTAATGAGTCAATGAGGGCCTCCACCTAATTTTAGTTCCTTTATTTTCTGGAATGATTTGCACCAAGTAAAGACACAAATTTTTTGTGTGTACTCAAGTCTCAACCTCTCAAAGCTGCTATCTCCCCCCCCCCCCCCTCCCCCCCTTGCTTTGTAGATTGCTATCTTTTCCCCTCTACTTGTTTGTGGGTCAATGAGGGCCTCCACCTAATTTCAGTTTCTCTATTTTCTAGAATGATTTGTACCCGCCTAACAAATCATTGTACAAGTTTGCCAACAACTAATTGAAACCATTAACTAAGTCACCAAGTTCATTGTCTTTAAACAACACAACAGCACATATAGATATTTCTCTATTCCATTGAACGTTCAACTATTGCTGCTCCAAATGTAATGGCTAAGCTAATCTAAACTTTGGCCAACAATCTTACAATAATAGAAGATAAAAAAGCGTGTTGTGGCTCCAGATTATATGGTTATGGCTTTTTCATGCATAACTTCTGAGTTGAGTTTGATAGGTGTACGCCTTCAAAAAGAGAAATTTACACTATGTGAATTCATTTCTTATTCTCCACCACTATTCTCTCTCCAAAACCTATCACTATTTTACATCTTCAATGGAATTAGATTGCTATTTACTTGTAGATAAAGATTGTTTTTTGACTATAATATTCTCCGAGTGTTGATAAGTATATAGAGATTATAATACACATATGACGGAAAAAATGGGTAAAGGACTCAATGTGCACAGAGAACAGAGAAATGTCTCTATTACTGAATAGAAAAACTTTTTGTTTTTATATTTCTCCCCTCAAATAGAAAAATTATTTTGCATCTAAAGAATTTGCATAGAGTGATTGGAGGAATTACGAAACAGAGAAATTGTCATGCACTATTAAATATGTGTAATGAAGTTTCTTTGTTTAAATTGGAGAGAGAAATTTCTCTATTCTATAAACTGATTACACTGTATAAATACTAACTTTTTTTCTTCAAAATTTCATATGCAATATGTATCTTGTTTAATAGATCTCAATTTTTAGAGTCCAAATATAAAATTTTTATGAATAAAAAAAAGCTTTATATATTGCATGTTATTTAATTTTGAAACTCTAATTGAAAAAAAGGATGACGTGGTAGGGGGAAGTAGCAGTTCATTGTCTTTTCATGACGTGATCAAGCTTTCATGAAACAACTCACTTGCATTTCCAATAACTAGTTAATAAAAATATCAACGAATATAAGGTAGTAAGAATTTTTTATTTTAATTTTTATTAATAAAAGTATTTGTATTGTAAACAAAGCGCCTGAGGAGGGCAAACTCGAAGAGTACAAAAGAAGGGGATTGGCTACAAAAATTAAAGCCTAAGATCTTCCAAGAATTTTATAAGTTTATTTAGATATATAGGAAATTCCTCTTTAATCCAAAAGAAAAAATGTCTTCAAATTTCCAAGGGAAAGACTCCATTCCTTCAAAAATTTTCCTATTTCTCTCCCGCCAAAACACCGAATAAGACAAATAGGAGCCATCCTCCAAGGTATACTCCTTCCTCAGCATTCACATCTCCACCCCCAAAACACCTCCTTCATAAAAGCTGACATCACCCACAAGCATCCAAAAAATGGAAAAGAACAAGTTCCAAGCATCCCTCACCATCTTATATTGCACTAGGAGATGAGACACCTTTTCTTCCTCCTCTTTGCACATAGGGCAATGACTTAAAAGATGGAATCGCTTTTTTCAAAGATTGTACACCTTAAGAATAGCCTTCCATTCTGCCAACCAAGAGAAAAAGCAGCCTTCGTAGGAGCTCTAGATTTACATATCAACCTCCAAGGAAAAACTTCTCTTTCCCATTCGCCAACTTCCTATAAAAGGAATGGACCGTGAACTTCATCTCTACTCACCTTCCAACACAACCCATCCTCCCTCCTACCATTTTAATCAATTCTACTCGACATTTCCATCAACTCCTCAATCTCCCTAAATTCACAATCATAAACATTTCTTTGAAAACATGGGCCCCAAATCCTTTTTCCTCCCACTGTTTCAATACAATCTGCAACCACAATCTTTTTATCAACGGCTATGTTAAAGAGGTTAGGAAATTTCTCCTTTCAAGTTCCAAGTACCATCCACAATCCAATGGTCCACCCAAAACTTCACCCACGCACCTACCTCAATCTCAAAACAAACACATCAGGTTCTAATAGCTTTCCATACCCCACATCCATACACCTCCAAGAACTCTTTTGAGAACCAACCTCCCTCCTGACACCCATACTTTTTAGAGATCATGTTCCTCCACAAAGCATTGTCCTCCACGGCAAACCGCCAAAGCTACTTCCCTAAAAGAGCCTTGTTGAAAAACTCAAAGTCTTTTAGCCCCAACCCCCTTTCAACCAAATATAATTGTACTTTTTTCCTATCTCACCAAACAAATCCTCATCTCCCCCTCTTTTCCACCCCATAAAAAAGTCCTATTGAATCTTCTTAAGTTTCTTCTTTACCGAAGCAAGCATCAGGAACAAAGACATGTAGTAAGTAGGGAGATTTGTCAAGGTGCTCTTAAAAAGAGTGACTCGCCCACCTTTCGAAAGGTCCATAGTTAGCTACCCTATGGAGATTTGTCACATTGATGTTGTTCTTCCCCTAATAATAATTAGCTACCCTATGGAAGAAATTAGTGTTCCTGTCTCCTTCAGCCAAAGGACTCTAAATTTCTGTCTCCACGGTATCTCCTCTATTTTCAAAATGCACCCTAATTCCCCCTTCAATCTTTCTCTAGTAACTTTCATATCCTCTGTCAGTGAGTCGCACAGCTCCTTGCTATCCCACTGCTGAATACTCATCAATAGACTCTTTTTCCTATTTTGCACGTTACCAAACTCGTCTTCATTCCATTTCTTCAAGTCACCCTTCAAGAGTTTTAACTTGCGGCCATCCCAAAGCTCGGGTCAGCCCTAACACTGTACCCCTGCGACCAATCTGCTACCTTATCCTTAAAACCATGTTCTCAAATCATAAAGGGGCCTTGCCCAACCTCATCCCTCCACTATCCAACAAAATAGGGTTGGAGATCGAAACAGATTTTGGAAAGCAAGTGTGAACAAAATTCAGAAATTTATTCTCTCGTGCACTGGAAATCAGGAAGAGGTCCAATCGAGACATAGTTGGGTCATCCCTGCCACTAGCCCACGTAAATCTTCTCGCTCCCCCCCCCCCCCCAAAAAAAAAAAAGAAAGGAAAATCTACTAACTGTCGTCCATCTATGAACTCTGAAAGCACTCCCATATTCTTGGTTAATCTGCCCCCTCCTTCTTTCAGAAGGATATTTGGTCACCTTATTGTCCCACAATCACCCACAAATTAGCTCCCCCGCTCACAATCATATGAATTTCCGCCCAAAACTAGTTTGGTTAAAGAAGGCAATAAACAGAAATTTCACCAAAATTCAGGTGGAAGGCAACAACCATATTGTGGTTGAATGGGTGAAGAATGACAATGGGGTACATGGAATTAAACTTCTTCAACAAAAAGATTGATTGTTTAATGATTTGGATAAGTCCTTTTTTCCTGGTAAGTAAAGTCCTTTTTAGATTCAAAGATTGGTCAACTAAAAGTCGCATTTCCAATCTTATACTTCAAAGACCTTTTGATATCTCATCCATCTTTATTTGACATTTGCCCTCGTGATCAGGTGGGTGCAATGGTTTTCCTCTCCTTAAAAAAATCTCTTCATCCTCGCATGTTTTTTCCCTTTTCATTAAAACCTTCTATTTCCTATAACAATATTTAATTAAAAAATAATATAAGCACTAATATTTTTGTTCTCGACCAAAGTCATGTCTGAATTACACCGCCAAAATATAATGAAGAAAAAAAACTAAAAAATTTCAAACTTTCAGTTTATGAAAAGAGTTTCAAATAAAAATATCAGCTTAATGATTGACACAAAATAGATATATATAATAATATATATTATATAAACAGGATGGATTTACTGAAAAGGAATATGATAGAACAGCAGAGAAATATCAAATACTGAAGCTTCAGGATTTGGATCATTAGATTTAACAATCATCAATTTAATCCAAATAGACTTACCACATTGTATTTTATTCTGATCACTGCAGTGACTAGTTCCCCCTGATATCAACAAATATATCAGCACAAAGATTCAGGAAGACAAAACTTTCATGCTCTGAATATAATGAATTGCTTGAGTGGAAAATATAAATTAAAAAACAAAACTTCACCTTCTGGAGGTAGTCAAACTGACAAAAATACTGTTACATAGCACTAGCAAGCTCATTGGTATGATCTAAGGAGTGGTTATTTGTAATAAGATAAAGCTACAACAGAGCCCAATTAAATTTAAGACATACTTTCTCCTCACTTCTCTCAATTCTCCAATCATCTCTCATTTCTTTCCCCTCCTCAGACTTTTACTTTGCCATAGACATTGCTTAATGGAAACATGATCATTTATGCTAAATTTCATTTTGAAAATACAAGTAGGACATGGAGAAAACTTTCTCTATTAAAATATATAGAAATAAAGTTAAAAGAAAACCTGACGGCCTTGGTTATCCATCGGTATGCACTCAACAGCAATAAGTTTATCAACATCATCAGCTGTGACTACATATTCTGGATTTGTTGCTCCTGAACCAAAAACCACAAACAGACTTGCTAAAATAAATTTATTTTAGGAAGGCACTACCCTAAGAAGACTACCACGCAATAGGTGAAAAAAGTCCCCTCAATACTCACCCTCAATGTACTGCTTAGTGCCATCCTGAAGATGACGAACCCACTAAAATGCAACCAAAATTTGTTGACAAAAGAAAAACTTAGTAGCTAATAAATTAGTAACTGCTTAGAAGATGTAATTTTCATATGGATGAGCCTGGGATAATTTTTTACCTGGAACATACAAAGAGAAGTTCCACGTACAGGATATCCACAGCCTAGAAGTCTTCCTCCAGGTTTAGCATCGCCACTAATTTGAAAATCTTCTATGCCAGGGCCCTCTTCTAATGGCAATAATTCTTGTTAGATTCTCCAGAAGTTCATGCACTTCTTTTTAAAATATTAAGATCCATTACCTTCTGAAACAAAGGAAGCGACCCTGTCATGCGTGGGAGGAGGATGAAACAAGGTGCCATTGGTTCTTTCTTCAGGTCTCATAATCACCCCACCTCTATCAGTCAAACTATCTCGAATAGGGCCTGAAATATCTCTAAAAAATATGATCTATAAGTTAGAAGAAGACATGCCATAAGAAAATAAATTTTGAAATAAGAATTGAACCAGAAAAAAAAAATTATATGAATATCAAATACTAGGTCGATAGGTGTTTCATTCCAGGCTGGCTGGCTAGTAGAAGAAAGAAATCAAAAAAATAGAGTTGCTACCAGTCATTGAAAAGGGAGGTTACCTTCACTAAGTCCCAGACATTAAAACCTTAGTTTAAATGATAAATAATGGACAAATCCAAGTCTTCAAATTCACATGGTTCTAGGTAAGGGGTTTAGTTGTGAGTTTTGACGGGATGGTGTCAGAGACCCCAGCTCACTTCAGCAATTGCCTTATCTATAATGGTCACGGGATAGTTTGATTTCCCAACTTAATTTACATATATTAGTGTATCAAAGTACAAACTTCCTAAGAATGAAAGAGAAAAGGATATGGTGCCATGCCACTTCGCCATGGCTCATGTAACCATGACTAAAGAAAACAAAATAATATCCTGAAACCAATAAAACTTTTAAGAAAACTTGGAAAATGCTAAGCTGTGAATAAAACACAATTTCGATGCTTTTCATATTTCTTGGGGGAAATAATTATAAACAAATCTTCATTGAGAAAAGAAAAGGAAAAAGAAAAAGAATAATATTTATGTAGTTTGCTTTGTTGGTGAGAACAGCCACTAGATTAGCTTGGACCTATGAAGCACGGACACTCTATTTTGCCTCATGTATCCGTGTTGGACACATCCTGGACATGTGTCAGACACGCTTGGACACGTAAAAAAAGAGTGTCCAATTTTTCTGAATTTCGGACACATCCCGGACACGTCCTAGACAAGCTGGGGACATGTTTTTGGATTTTTTTAAAAAATTAATTTCCCTCTATTTCTCCTCTTTTTCTCCACTTATAAATATATGTACATGTACATATATAGTAGTTAACAATTTTTCTTTTTGAAACTTTAATCATTAATCTTGATGATTAAATAAAGCTCTTAAATTTTTATTTAATGGCTTTGTTATTTTAATATATTAATAATATTTTCGTGATTTGTACATTTTTATGCCAATTTTGATTGAAATAATATTAAGTTTTTATTACATAATCATATAAAAATTATAAAGATATATATTCAACATGTCCCTGACGTATCTGTGTCTTGCATTTTTCAAAAAGGTTGTGTCCTGTGTCAATATCCATGCTTTTTAGGCTTAGACAAAGATAATATTCTAAAGTAGGACAAGATATTTGATTTGACCGGGAAAAAGAGAACTTTTCAAATACATTTTTTATTTAGATAATCACTTCTTGAACACATTCTTCAACAAAATATATGCATAATATTGTGTGTATGTGCGCCACACACGAACCCAAGAAGTGCAAGCACACACTAGTGTGTGCTTTACCTTACATTATCCTCTATCCCTTGAGGTATTTTCGATACCCATACCAACCATGAGAATTTGTAGCGGGAGTTTTGCAAAAGAGTGGTGAATGGCAGATTGGAATCATGTGAATTTATTGTTTAACCTTTTGTTTTTATTTCAACCAAGGGTCCAAGACTAAGTGGCATGAGTGTTTCAATTATTTATGTTGCACTTCCATAACGCAGGGCAGCTTAATATAATAGTATAGATAAAAGAAAAAATAAATAAATAATAAAAGAAAATGCCCTTTTGAAAACTCTTATTGAGTAAGCCTTTATATTTTTCATTTTTTCCTTTTTCCTTTTCTTCCTACCAATTTTTTTTTTTTTTTTTTGTTTAAGCAAGTCAGCTAATGGACTAACTATTGTGATTTGTGGATAATTTCATATGTAACATTGAAATTGAACATTTTTAAATCAAATTTGGATGTTCAAAGACATGCATGAATTGTATTATATCAATATATGTCCTTATTTAATTTGGTTTTGTTCTAACTTAGCATTAATATCTTTACCAGAACTTCCCAAAGTGTTTTTTTATAAATTCCTACATTTTGCTAATAGTCTTCGTCATTTTTTTATATCAGTGTTGATAACTTTGCTGATATTTCTTTCATTTCTAAGATATTGATATCTCCCATCAATATCACTATTTTAACCTTCATCTACAAGAAGTATACCCACCGACTTCCACTACTTGTGAGAATTTCATTATTTAGAATTAGTTGTCACCAAGAATAATTCAGAATATGAAAATAATACTCATATATCTTAAGGATAATTGAAGACGAATCAAAATTGAATCTTATGAAGAATATACAACTGATGTGGAAAAGGAAACCTATGTTGCAAGTTTTGCAACTCTTAAGTTTAGTAGACACATGGGAATTTCACAAATGATTTGGCTGTAGCAATTTTGTGGTGGTTCTTGAATGATTCACGAGATCTTGGATGGTACACAATCAAAATTTATTAAGGTGTCAAGACTAAAAAGCATTCTAAAATAGCTCCTTCTAGACAAAAACTATGGCGCACAAAATCATAAATGCATCAAAAGAATATATGAGAAAACAATAACACCAAACCATTATTCTACACAGAGAGTACATTAATATCGGCAAAAGATGACAACTTAAAATATAATATATAAAGCTCTAACAATTCACAGACCTTGTAACATAGGGCATATACAGTATAATGACGTCCCTATGAAGCTAGAAACATTTTTAGGCACGTTTCAAGAAGCAAACATGGGACATTGGGATGTGAAAAAGGGGAAAAAAAAGATCAAACATCAGAAGAAATTGTTAATGCCTACCTATCAGTATCAGAAGCAGGCTCCGGCAGATTTTCATTTACCATTAAGTTTTTTGTTTGCCTAATATCATTGTCGCGTGCATATATTGGGATTTTATCAATTGGTTCCAAATGCCGTTCATCTGTATAGTGACTATAGAGAGGCATGCCATGCGGACCCTGCATCACAAACAGTAAAAAAAATTAAAAAGGACGTAAAGAAAATACAAAATAACAAAAGAAATGATATAATAGCATGATAAAATCAAGTTAAACAAATGAGAAGCGACTAAAAAAATATCGAAGTGTACCACGGATATATTTAAACGATCTTTATCAAGGGATCCATCCCTAGCACGATTTGCAATCGTAGAATTCATCTCCCCAATTCTGGCCTGCAATAAAGTAATTCATTCTTAATAACTTGTTATCAACTATGAAAACCAATAACAAACTATATTAAATTCCTTACAAAAGACAAACTCAAAACTAGTAACAGAAAATAAGTATCTCCATGTTATATATATAAGCCACGATAACAAACTATATTAAATCCCTTGAAAGGGACAACTCGAACACACAAAAAGTATCTACAAATTAGTTGAGAAAACCAGGACGTCGCCTCAAAGAGGTTACATTAGTTTATAGGGATATTACTAGCCACAAAAAGAAGCAAAAAAAAGAAAAGAGAAAAGGGTTTTAAGTTTGTTGGGAACTATCTCATTAAGAAATTGATCACATCCCTCATCCATATAATAAGACTTTATTTATCTGCTTATTTATTTTGTGATACAAAACCACAGATTTTATTGAAAAAAACAAAGAAAATACACAAAAAAAGAAGGACGACGAATCCTTTACAAACAAGCAATTACACACAATAATAAGTTTAGAAATTTCAACTTTTAACCCTTAAAAATATACAACTTCTACATCAATGAGATGCTGCTGATTATAGTCAGTATCCCTTCATGTATTTACATTTTGAAATTGAAAAGAATAAAAAAAAACAAAACAAAACAAAGGAGGATAGAAAAATAAGAAAGAAGAAAGGGAAAATCTATTTGAGTTCCCAACCATACAATTGCACACAAAAAATATATATTATTTAATGTTAAAATAATGTACGTTTTGGAGTGCAATAGTATAGTGGGGGAGTGGGGATAAGCTCTCCCATAAGAAAAACATTAAGCTTAGAGGTTACCCAGATAGCCTCTCTTGCCCTGCTTAAAACACACATGAACTACCCCTGAACTGAAGTAAACATAAAACTAAGCCCATCCTCAAACAAGGACAGAAAGACAAACAAAGAAGGATTTAACCTCAGCTCTGCATGCTTAAAAGGGATTCTAAACAAATACAACCACAGACCCTCACTGAACACCTTGTAGTTGGCAGAATTGACTAATGATGAACCTGGCAGAATACAGGCAAGACTGACAAGATCTGATATGTAGAATGGCAAACAGAAAAATTTAAAAACATGGCTTCAGGAAGAAACAATTAAAAACGAATGCTAATAGACAATAGGATAAGCAGAAGAATGAATAAATCCACAGCAATCGCATGTTACATCTAGCTGATTGGGCAAATAGCATACCATGGTCATAATCATTCTCTAATTATGAATGTGATATTAGTCGATGGAATGTGGTTTCATGAAGCAATCAAATGAGTACAAGCACAAATCGTAGCATAGACAATGTAAACGAAAGAAATTTAACAATGTTTTGCAAACATGGTTTACTCTTGGACGTGGCAAGAATATCTGATCATCATTCAGGACAATTCTGCAGAAAATTAATTCAACCATGAAAGACACGATCTCTGATATATCAAACTATATTACCGAGAGGCTAGATATAGAAGAATGGAAAAAAGATTCACATGGTTGAGGTTTTGTTAAGTTGAATTAACTTCTTGATTCTATCTAAAGCAAACAAGCGTAATACGGATTAACTTCCAAATGTATCTAAAGCAAATGAGTTGAATTAACTTCTTGATTCCATCTAAAACAAATGAGTCTTTGTAAATTCTTGTTATGTTGAACTCCCACACTCCTCTCCAAGATCTCTATATAACTGGGAGTAACATAAACAAAACTACTATATATGTTTCGACAATTCGACAAGACAATAAAATTCATATTACAAATCAACAAACCATCAAACCATAAGTCCATAAGAAATCACCTTTAACATGAGTGAACAGTACAAATTGTTAATGTATCAAATATACTAGTATATGAAAGATTACTAGAAAGCAAATTTTCATTTTACAAAAGTAAAACTAGGCAATGTCAAAAGGGGAAATTTATCCACTCTTTGGAAACTACATTAACATTAATAATTATTAGGCAGCATGAAATTACAAGAAACAATCTTACATGTGAGGTTCTTATCTTCATCTGCAGTTCATCGTATAACTGCTGCAAAAAATCCAAGAAAAGAAAAGCGTAAGCCTAATTCAGACCTTCTACTTGACTAAAAAATGGGACACATGGTCAAGCAAAGTTCCTGGCTTCTAGCCAATCCTGTACGGCTAACAGAAAATATGAATGCAAAATATATGCACATATGTATGGTAACAAATAAGTTTGTATTTTCTCCTATTAGCTTAGTTCAAGGGTATTATTGTAAATTCAGGTGTTGAGTCCTATCTGAATCAATATTATGTATTTTGGGGTCTTTCAGTGTTTTTGTATAGAAAGTTATGTCCTTGGGGTATTAGAGTCACTACCTTGTCTTTGGGGGGTTTATTGCAAAATCTTGTATTGGCTTCTCTCAGAAGCCTTTGGTTAGTATAAATAGAAGGTGGTATGTGTTTTCAACAGTTTCTAAAGGAGAGGATTTCTAGATTTGAGCTGTTGGTTCACCCAACTACCATTTGAAGCATTAGAGGCTGGGCTTTTAAGGATTCGACCCCGCAGTCCCTTCCGATTCCTCTATCGCTACATAGCGAGCAAGAGGTCAAATCTTTGCTGCTAATATTCCCTACAGTCCAACTTTGAAAAGTTCTAGATTCAGATTGGTACCAGAGCAAGTTCATTCCTTAATCCTTATGGTAGTGTTTTTCTTTGTTGGGAGTGTTTGTGTTTGAGTTGTAAATATATATCATATATGTGCGTGTGGTGTTGTGTTGTGTTGTGTGTGCGCGCGTTGTTACTGGTTGCAAGAGGTGGAAGAGAAAATAATGGTCATGAGGCTAGAAACTATTGGACCTGATCTCCTAATTAATAATTTCCTAAAATCTTTCCTTGGATTCATGTGATATACATATATTTCAATCATACCTTTACATTGTTGGAAAGAGCAGAGGCATTAATAACATGAGGCCAAATGCCATATTCAGCCAATAATCCTACCATGGATGCCATAAATATGTATCTCTCATCTTCCGTTACCTGAATCACAAATAGATGCAAAGATTCATAAGAACGTATAGAAGATATCATTCATTAAAGCAGTTCAAGATGTTCCACGCATGATATACGACAGAGATAATCTGTTGATACATGTGATCTGGAAAGAAAATATTCTCAAATTTAAACCAAACCCCACTTTTCTGTCAGATTATTTCCAGAGCTTCTGAGACTAACATGTATCTCTAAACTTCGTATTCAAATGCATAAACCGTTCCCCCATATATTGGTAATCATAAGTAGGAGTTTTTTTTTTTTCCTTTTTGCGGGGCAGTAAGAAACCATAAGTAAGAGATAAAAATTATGCAATACGGAATTCCAAAAATGAAAAAAGCACAGCAACCATGAAAAGGAGTGAAAGCCTAACAATGACAGGAAAGGGCATTGATTAAATCAAACAGGATAGAGAAGACCAACAGTTGAAATTACACGAACGGTTGAAAGGTTTGGGTTATTTTCCATAATTCTGAGTAAAAGAATTCGTTTTATATGCAACATTAAGTGTGAGACACTCTCACAATTCCATCTACAATCCATATTTCTCCTGCTATATTTCTCTTCAAAAAATCAAAAACTTTTTATCTTTCAATCTTAAGACCAGAAAGGAAGTGATAAAATGAGTTAATAAATTATATATATATATATATAGAGAGAGAGAGAGAGAGAGAAAACCAGAAGACCTGAAGAGATGGGATAAAGAAGTTTTTGGTAATATGCAGACCGGGAAAGAAGGGATTCTTCAGCAGATACAAGCTCTGGATAGTAAGGAGCAGTTGGGTACTGTAGAGAGGGGCTGAAACGGGAACTTGGCTTCCTGCACAAAGCAGAAAAGACATCCTGGAGATAGAAATCGCAGGTTTCGTGGTTGAAAGAGGACTTAAATACCTGAGTTTTTCATTGGGTAGCAAACACTCGTAGGAGAAGAAATAACATTAGTTCTATGAGAATTGGTAATCAGGTGTTCTACGATAATCTAATCTAGGCTCACACGACTAAGAGAAATCAAAATTTCAAGTGAAGATGTCGGTTAACGATTGTTCTATTACTGGCCAATATAGATGATCCAAATATTTTTGCAATGTACAGTAGTAACTTTGTAACACTTGAATTTTTTAAGACAAGTACATCTCTTTTGACAAAGTTTGGTACAAAGTTCACTTTACGGTTTCTCTTTAGGCTTCCACCACTAGAGAGTTTGAAGGTATCTCTTTCGTGATACTCCTCGGGAATTGGAATTCAAGTGCCTCTCACAACACCTTCGTATGCTACTTCCTTAGCTCTGGCACCCATGTCCAATAGACACACCCAAATTCAATGTCGACAATTGTTTTGTCAATAATCAAGGCCAAGTTAATAATGAAGCATCTTTAGAGATCACGAAGACAATGTTATTTGGGGATTTTTCAAGCCTGTTGGTGAGGACTTAGCTATAGAGGCCGAGATTTTAGCTTTGTTGGAGGGCCTTCGGGATGCCACTGCTTTGGTGTTCCAGCACCATATGGTGGAAATGATTCCTATATTCATTCAGCTCGAGTGTGAAAAATCAGTAGAGTAATGAAAGAAGTACTAGATTTGGCCACCTCTTAGCATCTAAATTTCCAACCTAAAACATGCAGTGAGGAGGAGAATTTTTTGGCCCCGGGGATTTGCTTCTACTGTGGAATCTTTTGAAGCTAATTATTATCTTCTTTCATTGTATGGATATAATGTTTCGTTTCTTCACGCTTTTTCCATTTTTGTATTTTTTACTTGCTCAGTAAAGTTTGTCCCTGTTTCTCTTTGTACATGGGACTCCCAGTCCTCCCTTTGTATATTCCTCTAATAATCTTATCACTAATTTAAAATAAGAAGTAATGTTGCACATAGAAGCTTAAAAAATATAATATGTTGCATTGTAGTGCACTTAAAAACACAGATCTAGAATATCCCTAGCAACTTTTATTTATTTATTATTTATTTTTTGGAATTAGATTGTTCAATCCATTATCCATTACAACAAGAGTCCATAAAAGGGTAACATAATTAGGGAGAAAAAAAGGAAAAGAAAATTATAATTGTGGTTCCTACATATGCATACATCAAAAGATGCAATAATAGAAGAGCATAGCTTGTTCTGAACCCAAAAAATTTAGTCCACATACATTTTACTATATTAATTTGCGCATGTAGTTCAATATTTAACTATAATAACGAACAAGAGACAATTATCACAAGGGTGCCAAAAAATAGGGAATGGAAATTATTTACCTGCAAATCATGAACCAATTTTAGATTTTCTTCAAGATTGCCTTTTCTGCAAGCAAAATTGCTTATGGCAGAAGTTACTGTTTCATTTTGCCTCTCATCTATAGCCTATCAGTCAAGAAAATGTTGATTAAAATTCCATACCATGCAAAGAAATATGATATTAATCAATGGAGGATCATGAATACAATGAACAGCAGCAACAGAAAAGATAATGATCTCCAAAAATAGACAAACCATCCGTAATTCAGCAAATTCCCTCTCCAGTGTGTATTTCTCATTCAGCAGCTGCAGTTCCTGATACCATAGAGACCAATGCATTGTCTTGCAAGTGAGAGATGTTGAAGCAAATGGGCTACAATGGCATTAACCACAGGCATGTGAGCAAAGGCCACTAGGGAAATGACATACCTTAACATAGGCAACAGAAATTTGTTCACGAAGAAACAGGATTTCCTCTCTCTGTGCCCTGGCTCGTGAATAAAGTTCCTACTCATGGATTTAATTGGTTAAAAGAAATTATACCAGCTCCCATTTAAGTTTAGAATTAAATACTTTTTCAGAAATGCAAACTACCAGTACCATAGCCTCTCGGTCTTGAAGATAGTTGACGATATCATCTCCTTTCAGATTCCTTGAAAAGCATTTTTTTTCACAGCTATGCCTGCCAAACAAACAGATGTTGGCTTTAAATCAGTAATGCCCCAATAAAATCAAACCCTCAGGTAAATGCAATACAATTCTTTGCCTGAGTTGAGCAATAAGTCTTTCTGAAAGGTATAAATTTGCACAAACACTTTTTTTTGGTTACTCAGGCTCAGGGATTACCTGCTTGAAAATTCATCGGTTTGGGCCTGAACCCCATCGGTGTTGTGCCCATTCATATAACTTCTACTGGAAGACATCACATCGGCAGTTCCAAGTCCACTTGAAGGAAACATTTCATTGTATGACATTTAATTAGTTCCACCATCACCAACTGAATCTCGCATTTAACCTCTTATTATTCTCATAATCCATATATAATTGTGCAGAAAATATGATAGTTCCACATTATCTGACCCCTACTCCCAAGGGTTGCAAGGACCTACAACAACCAACTAGGAAGAAAGTCACCACAGTGTAAGTGAAAACAGAAATAGCTGCAACTGTATTCTCAAATAAGGAAATCAAAACCACAAAAAGGTGCACCAAAGCAATTGACTAGTGCTTGAACAGAAAAAAATTAAATAATAGAGGATATAAAATTTCTACTACCATTCATTTCAATAGCGAAGGCATACCCAATCTATTTATGTTCTTTTTTACCTCTTTAAAAATAGTCATATTTCAAAATGGGTAAATTACACTTTTCGCCCTTGAAGTTTTACCCAAATCTCACTCAATGTCATAACTTGTCCAGAGGAAAAGGAGCGCACTTTATATGAATATCAAGAGGAAACATTCCTAAACAAACAATAGTTTCACATGTACCAATAAGCTCTAGCTTAGTTGGTGTCACCTCCCCAATGTGGATGTCATGGTTCAAACCCCAGGAGGAGCAGGGAGGAGGTGTTGGTTAGTTCCCAACCTTGGGCTAGGTCTCGGAATGGGCTTAGGATTCCCGAGGGCCTCCCCTTAACCTGGACAATAATAATAATAAGGTTCACATGTAAGTTAAGTGGTGAATAATTTGAGAGATCATATAAGATCATTGTTGGCATGAGTATCAATTCGTTTAACAAGAGCACTCTATTTTAGCAGTTCTTTTTTGGTAAGTTTAGTCGAGATTTTTTTTTATTTGAAACACAGTTTGGCCGCTAAACCTCTACTGTACTTCATTTTATTTGGAGATCGCTGTCTCAACCACCTCTTGTCCATGTCACAAACTCAAACCCATTAGTTTCCTTATACATTGGTGTATAATAATTTTCCTGAAATCACAGATGGGACAAAGCACCAAAGCAAAACTTAAAAAATAAAAATAAAAGAAGATGGTAAGATGAAATGGTTATAGAAATTTTAATCCCAAAAATAAATAAAAATATCCCCAAAGTTGCGCCAATCTTATCTCTTAAATCAATGCTTACAAGACAAAATTGTGATCTTAAATGCATTTTCAACATTCTTTAGTAACACATTTATTTGCATCTGCATACATGAATGCCCAATTTAAATTTTGGTATAATTTTACTAATTGAAAAAATGGTATAAATTACTATCAGGGAGTCGAAAAGGGGAAAACAAAATAGTAAAAGATAAAAAAACAAATGAACAAAATTTCAGAAAAAATGATGTTATATGGAATAGAGAGTCAATAGAAAGATGGTGATATATTGTAATTGGAACCCTACAATTTAGCAAGAGAGTAACCAGATCATAAGCCAATTGATGCAACCCAAGACCCCAAAAAAAAAAAAAAAAAAACATTGGACCATGTGGTCATCATGGTGCTGCAGTATCACATAGTATGAAAGAATAAAAATATCCTAGTCCAAGAAATAGCAACTAACCAACTTGTGTTAGAGATCAGGTTGGGCTGGACCTCAGACGCAGCTTATTAAACTTAGAAGAGTGACCTTAAGTTGACATCCAATCTGTCCCCAACCCAACTGGGCTTTGCTTGATCTTTTTCAATAAATTAATAACCTAAATGATACGCTGGCTATGGACTAACCAGTTCATATTGACCTCATGCAAAAGATGAGCTCAGCATCATCTAACTAAATATGAAAAATAATTCTTTTTCTTTTTTTCTTTTTATAAGTGAAAGTAAAATCATGTGAAAGGTGCTATTAAAATAATATGGGTTTTTTTTATCCTTGAAAGAATTGGGAGGACATGCTGCAGTAACATAACCATAATCAACACTAAAACATATACTAACGAAGCAAAAGAGTCTCAAGATCATTAAAGCTGTATAACAAGTGTCCCAATATTGCAAAATAAACAAACCTCAGCTTTTCAGAAAACAAAATTATTTCCTTTGCATCACAGAATTATCACAATAAGTTTGATTATGAACAAATATACATGCAAGTGGTGCATTTTAATATTGAAAGAAAGTTCAAGAATCAGTAAAAGACAGTGACTAAATCAAAAAAAAATTTACAAGAATACAAGGATATTCCGAATTCAACAATTAAAAAGATAAACAAAATTCAAGAAGTAACAACCACATGAGTAAACAAATCAAATAAGGCAGAGAAAAAATTCAGTTCAACGAGAATTAAAATTAAAGATTGAACCTTTGTTATACCTAGTACAGAAGTTGATTATAAATAAGCCATACAATCAAAAGATTATTGAACGGACATGTAATTCATAAATCCAACAAATTCAAAGGACAATGAAAAGAACATTGGAATTCGGTTACACACACATATGTATGTATGCGTGTATGAGAATTTAGAATGGTTTGGAGCCGCTTGGGAATATTCACCTTTGAGTTTTTGCAGAACTCCGAATGCAAAGCTTAGAATGCCAAATCCATCAATTCAAAAGAAAAGAAAACAAGAGAAGAGGGTAGAGAGAGAGAGGAGAGTGGGTTTATTTACAATATATATACATACATACATACATATATACATATATATACATATACAAGTCAAATGTGGGTCGCTTGAGTTTTCCACTAGCACATATAAGAGTCAGAGCGTTGGTGTGAAAGCGAGACGTGAGAGTTGGAAATTAGAAATAAGTGGGAAAGCAGAGATTTATTATAAATTTTAATTAATTTTATGGCGCAGAGGACGCGCTCGGAAGTTTGGATTTCGTTTTTGGCCCAAAAGAGAAGTTCAAGTATTCCGTTGTAGTCGCTCGGATGCTGTGGTCAAGGGAAAAATGTTAATGTCACTTGTGGGTGAACAGGGGGAAATGTTGTTCTTGCCTTCTGTGTGCCAGCAAGATAGCGGGTTGGGAGCCGGTCAACGTCATGTTTGCATACGTCCTCTAAGATTCGGATCAGCTAAGACATATCTTAATTAGACTAGAATTCGGATCCCTCGAATTTAGATCTCCAACTTTAAATCCCGACCGATTTATAAAAAAAAATTAAAGCAAAATTTTTTTATTTTAAGTAGTCTAACTTAACTCTACAAATAAAATATTTTATTGACCCTAATTATATCATTATTAATTGAAACTGTTTCATGTAATGACTACTATTATTTGTATATTTCGTTCTTACGATCAGACACATAATAAATGATAAAATGACAATAATTTTCATCTAAATTTTTTTTTAATTTTTATCAATAATTTAAGCCTACAAAATGTTTCTTTACTCTAAATATAATAAAAAATGGAATAAAAATGACATAAAATAAAAATGTCATAAAATGAAATAAAGATTACTCAACCAAGACAAAATAATGCTTATGATTATTTTTAATTAAATATTCATTTAATAAAATCGGATATTGATAATTGTATTCATAAAACAATTCTATAAAGTAATTTTTAAAACATTTTCATACCATAAGACGATGTTAGAAGGTTAAAGACGACAACTTCACTGAAATTCTCTCTCTCTAACTTTTATGTATGTATGTATGTATAGTAACTTTGTTAGGAGGTTAAATACTTTAACTTCAATATTGTATTAGAGAAAGAGAAAGAATATGTGTGTGTGCTTGTTAATGATTTAGCAAGTCAGGTCTTTAACGGATCTATACCCAGCCCATTTAATAAGTTTTTAACGGGTTCGGATCAGGTCTTGTTAATGGGTACGAATCTTATGTAAATAGGTCCGGGTCGAGCCGGATAAGACCCCACTCGTTTACAAGCCTAGTTGGGATAATTTATTGTAATCCGGACAATTGGTCTTGGCCAATCACAAATTGTCATGTGTTCAATATGTTGGATTTGTAGGAGACAATAAAATAACTTTTATTGACATGTCAGGTTATGATTAGTTATCTTGGACCATCTAATAAGTTCTTGTGGGTTGAATCCAAAATTGCAAAGACAAGTTGTAGTGTATACAATGTAATTTCTAGACCGTCCGTAGACAACAGCTCATGGCCATCTCGCTGAGTCAGACCGAGTCAAATCGAACACGTGTTGAGATTTGACGAATTGACTCACTAACTCTGACAACATTATTTAAAGTACTTAATGTCTTAAAGCTGCATTATTTTTACCTAATTTTTAAGTTTTTGTTTGGAGGACTAGATAGAAAAAATTAAAATTTTATAAGATAATCGCATATTACCGCCTTTTTTCAGTGTAAATTATACCCTATATGGGTAGAACATGATTCTTAAGAGAGAGAGTTATCTAAATAAATTAATGATACCAAACAAATTATAGTATAAAAATTATCTATCAAATTTTTTTATTTCACCGTTCAAACAATACTATTTTTTTAATACCATCTTTATAGGAATTTAAGGAACTGAGTGACAATAATTTCTTGAATTTGATGTAAATTTTATTCTATTTTTTAAATTCGCGTTATATAGACATACGAGACACTTCTTTCTTGATAAATTCATAAGTTTATATATATATATATATAAATATATATATAAAATCAGACAAAGGTCTAAATTTAATATAAAAAATGTAAAAAAAGAAAATCAACAGTCGTCTTTTACTTTTAAAGTTCTAATGATTATTGATATACCACAAAGTGACAGACCAATCATCACTTAACACGTATGCTTACAGATCAACCGTGTTCGGCCATTCCGAACACACTTACATAACTTAAAGGGCCGAGCACATACCTCCAGAGCATATCTACATCCTTACAGAACTTACAGGTCTGAGCACAGACCTTCAGAGTACTCTCCATGATTCAGAGCTCATCGCCACCTTAAGATCTGCCGAACAGAGAATAAGGAAACAGTCTTGTACAAGAAAACTGCCACACATGGTTATCTCTATTGATACAATATCCAATAAGGTAACTGCCTTACTCTGGTGATCAAATCCCTACTTTCTTGGCTCCAAATCCTAATCAACTTAGGAAAGCCACCACCTATAAATTAAATCCTAAAGGTACGGTTTATTTTCTATACTCATTATTTAGCTTACATTACAGTCTTTTCAATTCAGTTTATTAACTTAAGCATCGGAGCGACTATCGCCGGAGCCAATTCGATGGTCCTCTAATCTTCTTATTTGAGTGTTTTTCATGGAGCCAAGCTCGGAATCTATTTCAGCAAAAAAGTGCAGCATCAATTATTATGTATTTGAGAAATAATTATAAAAGTATGTAAAATTTAAAAATTTGTAAAAGAATCAAGTGAATATAATCTAAAACTCAATTTGCACAAGTATTACCTTGTATCATCTTTATGTCCTTGCATATTAAAGGTTATATTTGATTTAAATTATTTTAATAGATTTAATCACTAAAAATGCTAAACTGGTAATTTGGTCGGAAAAATCTAATTTAATTAACCAAACAAAAACATTTATTTTATAATTGAATAAATAATATAAATTAATTTAATCATAATTTGTTTAAACATATATATACACTTAGAGAGAGAAATTTTTTTATTTATCAAATTGTTTAATTATTACTCAAATATATAATAATCACTTATGTGTTAGTCAAAATCAACTTGAATAATCCCAAACAAACATAACATAAACGAATTAAAAATTGATCTAGAACAATTATTTAATTCAACTAATTAGAGTCTAATCTAATGACATGACTCATATCACAGCAGAGCAGAGTCTTAATGCACTTCGCATCTCTTTTACAGTTTTATTTTAATTTTTTTTCTCAACGACTAATCTAGAAACGTTGAGGCGGTGAAGTGTTGCACTATTTAAGGGACTAAGCCCGCCGACGACTCGTCTAGAAACCTTGAGACGGTGACAATGACGGTTCCAACCGTCTTTCAAACAGTGTTGGAGCATTTGAGGGCCCAAGCCCGACTAACAGAACACAGAGGTGCCCCGAAAAAACGTAAGTGAATAAATAAAGGCCCAATGGACCCAATAGGAAAGATTTAATTTAATTTTAAGTAAATTACACTTATCTCTTCTGAGTTATCTAACAATTATAGAAACTTTTCTTATAATTTATGAAAAAACACTGTCTTTTTTCTAATTTACTGATCTGTAACAGATTCTCCCCTCCCATTAACAGTCGTTAGTTGACTTAACGAAATTAGATAATGTCAGCTTCAAATTTTATTCAAATACTAATTTTGTCTTTACAAATAATGTAAGGACAAAACTAACCTTACAAGTCATGATTAAATGATCAAACTACCCTCACTTTAAAAGTAACTTTTTAATAAAAAGAAGGACAAATTTTATCCCTCTCCATCGCAGAAACACTGTAACCCTAACCCTATCTCTGTAACTATATCCCTGCCATTCATAACTCATCATGTCCAAACACTCAATAATAAATACATATTATTTATCAATTTGCACTGATTTTGACATTAGATTGCCACCATTAAAAATGAAAATTTGAACAGATTTGATACTAATGAAAAAAAATTACACTGTTCTCTTTCAACTTCTTCACTACAAAAAACCTAAGAAAAGTAGCTAATAACATTGAAAAACATTAAAGAAGAGAAAATTAAAGTCAAACAACTTCAGAAATTTTCATAGAAAAAAACCCCTCCTTCGGAATCAGAACCTCCCATAATTCGATTCTCGTCCGTATCTACCCATGTTTTAAATTCCATTGCTGAATCAGCCAATTCACCCACAGTTACTTCTCCAGAACCATAAGCCATATTACCATTTCTTTCTAACAAAGAATCATCAGTATTAGCTACTTTTGCTTCCTCATCTTTTATGGTCTCTCTGTACTTCTTTATAACCCGATCCACATAAAATGTGCTAAAATTCTCACTCCCACCTTCATTTTTCTGAGAACACGATGAATCCCCACAATAAACATCACAACTTCTACCATCATCCCTCAAATCCAGAACAAGCCCATCATTTTTAGCAATTTCACCTCCAACAATAACTTTTTTGCACTTGGAAACATTAATAATTGGCATTGTCGACACATTAGCCGCTCCAGTATCATTCCCTCTATCATAAGATTGCATTTCTGATTCCATCTGGTTCTCCTCATCTACAGGTACCCTTCTTCCCTCCAAACCCTCGCCGACCATCCCACCAACCACTTCTTCTAGTTTTAAATTATCATTAGCACCATGAATTGCATCCACCGAGTCTCTGAAAACCCCAATGTCACCACTCACTCCTTCGACTGAACACCTATCGACCTGTCCCAAACCCAAGGGACACTCCGTTAGGGTTTCAATTGCAGAAACGCTGGTTCTAACTATTGATTCCGAGACGCTGACCCCATATATCTCGTTGCCCCCTTCAATGGAAACGATGTCAGGGTTCAAGCGATTTCCGATACGCTTCGCCGGCGGCGGCCGAGTCACACAGCGAGGAGGGCCAGATCTGGTCACAGATCAAGATGGAGGCTCGCCGAGACGCCGAGTCTAAACCAGCGCTATTATCTGTCAGAAAACCCAGGTGAAGCTTACAAGGACTCAATCTTCGCTTCTCCGGTCGTCTCCGACCATCCGATCCTCAATCCACAGCCTATCTTTTGTGAACGATATCACACCGAAACAAGAAGACATAGAAGAACAAAAACCCCACAAGCCCGGTTTAGAGAGAGAGTAGTTTTTGCTGTTGCATCGGATCCCATGGACTGGAAGTTTGAGAGAGATGCGTATGAAACAGAGACAATAGAAAGAGAGAAATGAGATGCAGGGTTAGAGAGAGATGCAGGTTAGAGGAAAAAAAAGAGGAGAGAGAGAATGGTTGATTTTTTATTAAAATATATTTATTTTATATAATGGGTAATTTTGTAATTTTAAGTTTGTCGTTAACGAAGTTAAGGAGACAAGACTGACAGGGGTATAGTGTTATTTTAAAAACTATAAGAAAGGTTTCTACAATTGTCAGAAACCTAAGGGAGGTAAGTGTAATTATCTCGTTAATTTTTTGTAAATTATATTAATATTTTCTAAGATTTCTAAAAACTACACTTATATTTTTTGAGAGTTTTAAAATTATATTGATATTTTTTATTTTACCTAACAATATATAAATATCAATCTCTAGCCATTTTTTTTTTATTCAAAATGATAAAATTGTCATTTTCGTATTTTTTATTTATTTTGACCAATTTTTTTTTCATATAAATATTGATTAAAACCTTAAATTTATTTTTATATAAAATAAAATAAAGTTATTTACCTTTAATTTATTTTGTATATAAAAAAAAAACTTAAAAAATTGATCAAAATTGAAAAAATTCAAAAATAAAATAAGGGAAAATTTTGTTATTTTAATTTAAAAAATTAACTAGACGAAATATTTGTATATTATCAGATAAAATATAAAAAATCAGTGTAATTTCAAAAACTTCCTAGGAGGTTAATGGAATTTATCTCTTGTTTTTTTTTTATATATAATGAGAAGAGTAATTGAGCTCGCATCTATTATATGAAGAATTGACATTTGCATTATATAAGATATTATACTTTGAAAAAATAGCCAAAATTGTAAAATAATAAACAAATAAAATGAACATTTTTTTGTGAAAGTACATTTAGTTCATCGGTAAAAATATGAGAAAATAGTTTAATTTTATAAATTTCATGAAATTTTTTTGTAATTGTCAAAAACCTTAAAAGAAGTAAGTATAATTTATCCAATTTATTTTTATATGTCAATTTTACCTTTAATTTTGAGATAAAAAATTCCTTCAAAAATTTACCAAAAAAAAAAAAAAAATTACATGTAAATCTAGGCCCTTTCAAAAAGTTTTACATGAAAAAAAAATTCCATGGTAAAATTTTTCCAAAAAAATTCAAACTACTTGGAAAGAAGTTTTGGCTTCCCTTTGCATCCAACACTCCAAGAGTTATTATTTTTTTTATAATAATAGCAATTATTTATGCATATGCTTTACACAAAACATAATATTATGTATATGTGTGTGTATATATATATATATATATATATATGTATTTTATTAACTCAAAATTCAATGTGGCACTCTAAAATTACTTAATTCCTCTTATAAACTTTTTTTATTTGTTCAAAATATTTTTTAACTCAAATGTGCATTATTCTTGTACTTACATCTATATTTTATTAAAAAAAATTCAACCTACTAATTTTTACAAATTACTATTTTATAAAAAGACTTTTGTAATTAATCCCTCTCAAATTTATACCATAACTTATTAGATTAAAAGTATTCTATGATTGTAATTAATCCCTCTGTCTCGCCGATCATCAAAGATATAGCAATGCGACGAGTTTTCGCACAGCTTACTTTGATTCGCAGCCAAATGATCGTATTGTAATCGGTGAAATATGAAGAATTAAATGTCGCAGAACAACATTCCGGTGAGTGAAGTCTACTGGTCTCTGGTCGATAAGGCGGACAAGAAGTTCTCCAAAATCAGGGATTTGCCCTATTACGAACGCAACAGGTCACCTTCTGTTCTTCTATATACTTATAGCGTTGTTTCGATTGAAAATTCAGTCAGGAAAAAGAAAACACATTTTAATTTATATCGTGATTGTAACATTGACGGTGTATTAGTATGCAAGAATTTGCATAAACTGGTTCAGTGATGGTCGTAGTTTGCTTGGGTCTTTGAATAAAGGATAGAAAACTGATCATAAAAATTCTCTATGTTTTATTACTTCTGTATTGTCTTGACAACCAAACAAGTATAACACTTATCAGTGAAGTACCTTAATTATTGTGCTCTAGGCACAACAGAAATGAGGATTTTACAAAGTTGTCTCAGTAATTTGTGGTTGGTCTAGGTATAATGGCGCTGCATTATGTGTGTTTGTGGTTTTGTACTAGGTATGACACGTACTTTTACAAGGTTTTTAAGGTCTACACGCAATTGTGGAAGTTTCAACAAGAGAACCGGCAGAAGCTGGTGGAAGCTGGGCTCAAGAGATGGGAGATTGGAGATATTGCTTCTCGAATTGGCCAGCTTTATTTTGGACAGTATATACGGACAAGCGAGGCCAGTTATTTGTCAGAGTCGTATATATTCTATGAAGCGGTGTTGTCCAGGGAATATTTTAAGGAAGGAGTGTTTCAGGATCTCAATCTTGCTAACAAACAACTGAGGTTTCTTGCTAGGTTTCTGATGGTGTGTTTGGTGTTGAACCGGCGAGAAATGGTGTATCAATTAGTAAATCAGCTTAAAATGTTGGTAGACGAGTGCAAGAGGACTTTCCAGGTCATTTCCTTTATTCTTTTTCCTGATGTATATATTGCATTGATACGTTTTCTTACTTTCCATTTAGGTAACTACATCACTACATTATCTTTTGCACATAATCTTTTGTACAAATCCATCATTTGGAATGGAGCCACTGCAGAAATAGGAGCCATCATCACGAAACAGATGCAAAATATGGAAAAAAGAATCATTTATGGCGTATTTGGACATCTTATGAAAATTGAATTGCTGCATCGTATTTGACTTAGTATTCGAATCAGTATTTGAAGGCATAAATCCATCACTCAATCCAGAAACATTACCTTAAATGGAGCCATTTTCACAACTGTGGTTTAATCCCAGTTTACGATTTCATGAAATGGCATTTTTGATTTCTGCCAAGCTTGCATGATTCTGCTTCTTACTTTTGGCAATGCCCTCATTCCTCAGTACAAACTTTTTAACAAATAATGATATGTAGAGCACAATTGAGAAATTGATTTATTTGGCAGGTTGAACTTATCAAGAAAGGAAAAAAAATACTTGGGATGTTCAA
Organism: Nyssa sinensis; assembly: GCA_008638375.1. Lineage (NCBI taxonomy): Eukaryota > Viridiplantae > Streptophyta > Magnoliopsida > Cornales > Nyssaceae > Nyssa > Nyssa sinensis. The sequence continues at coordinate 37,954,342 of CM018052.1, forward strand.
AACTATCCCCTCTCTCTCTATAACAGTGCATTTGGATATCTCATAAAATTGAATTGCTCTGTTTTAGGTATCATAGTGTGTACAAATCCATTGTGCAGAATGAGTCATACTAATATATAAAACCCATCAAGCATTGAAAAAGTTCCATTGCATGAAATCCTGAAATTGAATATGTAGTTGTGGTGAATGACGATAAACCATTTCATATGATGGGTCCATTCTGAATGATGTATTACTGCGTCGATGAGTCTGTAATGGTCCCATTTCCTTGGGATTTCAAATGCACCTTCTTCATCTACTGATTATCATGGTTGGAAAAATAAATTATTTGACATTTCTTTTGATTGTTGATAGATTGAATGACCTTCAAATGATCTTGTTTCCAGGAAACTGATTTTAAAGAATGGAAGCTGGTGATTCAGGAAATAGTTAAATTTCTGAAAGCTGACTCAGCTTTTATGAATATCAGGCCTTTGAGATATAATTTTGTGTTGGACCTTCATCCTGATTTTATTCCACATGTTGCCAATCCAAAGAGAGAGCTGAGATTAAGAGCTGCAATATTGAGCAGCTACTATCCTAATGAGGTTAATGTACCATACCTTTCTATTATTATTTACCCGAATGAATGATTTTTAACTGCAATGTTTTGATTTGTTGATTTCTGATATACTTTTACTGAATGCACTAAATTGTGATCGTTCCATCTCTTTTGTTAATTTTCTTGATTAGGTCAAGTTTTCGGAGCTCACTCTTGACACTTTCAGAATGCTTCAATGTCTGGAGTGGGAACCAACTGGCTCATTTTACCAGTCAAGCGGAGCTCCTTCAAGTGGAATGGGTACTAACACTGGTCAGAATGGGGCACCAGGGCCCAATCGCATTAATTACTCTCAGGATATTACTGATCCTACTTTGCCCCCTAACCCACGCAAAGCCGTCTTATATCGTCCATCTATTACAAGTTTTATAGCAGTAAGTATCGATTTAATCTGATTTTTTGTACAATTATACACTTTTCTATGCCAAAAGAAGACCGGATTCCAACATCCTAGGTGTGATGATCATGTGCAAGGGAGCAGTAGTCTGTATTGGAAATTATGAAATTTATTATTAAATTATGGATGTGTCCAAAATGTATTGGAAATGTGCCCAGCAATTTTGACTCCTCTATAGAATTGTCTGTGTTCCTTAGGAAAGTACCTATCAAAAAAATATTTACAAATGATTACGTGCTCTCTTTCTCTCTCTCTCTCTTTCTTTTTTATTTTATTTTTAAATACAGAGATATGTGGTTGCTGCTTTACCCATCTTTTTTGGAACTGTTTCACCAGGTTGTAGATTATTGACCTATGGAACTAAAGAGTTATTCTTCTTATGCATGTATCAATTAAATAAAAATGTGGAAAGAATTGGTCAAAAGATTCTGTTTTGAATACTAGTCCTGGTCAGATCACTATAAGGCAGACTGTATCTAATAGTGATGCTCCATTAATTAAATTAAACATGTGATATGCTAAAGGGAGTTCAGAGAAAAGTATAAATTTGATCATGATTAAATTTACAGTATGAGGTCATGATGTGGAGAAATATTTTTTTCCATGTTTGGTTGTATTGAGTGCCAAACAAACTAGTTGACAATACATGATCTTAAACCATTTTAATCAGTTTAAGGTGGTAAAACAATATGAAACAGCCTGTTATATTCAGTTCCTACACATAGTAAACGGACTGTTGCCTGAAATCTGTGCCCTTGCTAGGATAAGTTTCTTCCAAAAATTTTCTCTTTTTAACACTTTCGAAATTACACACGAATGTGCTTTCTACTGCAGGTTCTGGCCACAATTTGTGAGGAGCTCCCTCCTGATGGAGTTCTCTTTATATATCTGTCAGCTTCAGGTAACGCAAATTCTGTCTCTCTGCCCATGGTTTCTACTTTTCTTTTCATTAAATCTGAAGCCATTCAAATTGCTCCTGTTTGCATAATTCAAATTGCTTCAGGAACTATGTCATCTCCATCCCGTGCTGGAACTTGTCTTGGCAATCCTGAAAACATTATCACGAGTTTTCAATCTCATACCATCTACTCTGATGAAGCCTCTACTTCTCCATTTAGCTCCCCATGCGATAGCCCAAACCCTTCTGCGCAAAGTAAATGGAATTGTTCAAGGTACCATACTGGTTGCTTACATATTGGTGCTCGTGGAAGTGGAGGTACTCTACGACTCATACACAAATCTAATGTATATAAACTAAAAGTGACTAGGTTAAATTTAGTATTTTTTCCATCATCCTTACATGCATCTCTTATTGTAATTATTGTCATCATTAATTTTAGATTTCTAGGCATGCTCCCAGCGACTGAAATATCTCGTCTTTTAGTAAATATCAGATCAAAGGGAGCCTTTTTGGCAATTGATGGCATTCTGCAACTCGTTATGATTAGGCCTCAGAGACACGGATGACTTTTGATTTGGTTATTCGCTAAGAGCTTTGTTGACAGTACTAAGGATTCTTGTGCTTCCAAGCCCTTACACTATGCTTGGATAAATAGGAGGGGAAGGAGAGGCGATGATAACATTAGTTACAAGGGAGAGGAGAGGGGAGGAGAATAAAGTGTAATACCTCCTTCATGCTTGGATAACAAATGAGGGAAATGAGAGTGTAATCCTCTTATCTTGCTTAGGAACAACAGAAGAAAGAAAAAGATTATATGCTTTTTTACTATTATGCCCTTGGATAGATGTGTTTTTTTTCCTTTATTATAATTTTAAGGTTAGAATTGGTAATATAAAAAAATTCATTAAAGACTCTTTCTTTTCCTTCTGTCTTCGTCTACTTTTGAGAAGAGAGCAAATTAAATAAAATAAGGATTAAAAGACCCCTCCCTCTCCCTCCATCCCCCTTCCTTTCCTTCCCTAATTTTAAACCAAGCACAAAATAACCTCTCCCCCCTTCCCCTTTCCTCTCCTTTCTTTCCGAATCCCTCAATCCAAGCAAAGTGTTATGCTTGTTCAACTCCTTAAGTCACTCGGCTAGGCAAGTTGAGAAAGTTTTATCTTAAAAGATAAGTTCTTGAAATTGCAAATGGTCACTCAACAACAAAAGGATCTATTTAATCTGCTCTCTTCAAAAAATAGAGAATAAAATAAAAAAAATTGATAAGATGGTCATAAACTGTAGCAAAATACGTGGGTGTGGATCCATTTCTTCAGTTAATAAATTCTGAAGATTTTTCCTCCTATGGAAACACTAATAGCTCATCTAATTCCTTCCACCCAAGAACTTTTATTTGGAACAATAAGGCCTTGGCTTGCTTAGCTTCCACCAAGATGGTTAATGGTAAGGTATGCTTTAGTGAATAATATCCTTTAAAGCCCTTTGCCCATGTGTGTACTTTGCGAATCTAATTGTAAAGCAATAGATCACTTGTTTCAATATTCTCTAGACATTTCAAATAGATCACAAAGTTGTTACTCTCTGTAAGTTTATGATGGGGTCTTGATGGGACCTTCCTCCCAGAATGACGAGCCTTTATGATGGGACAGGGTTAGGCAGAAAGGAAATTGAGCAACAAGGCAGAATAATGGGAGTGGGTTAGGCGGAATTACTTCCCAAGCAGCAGATCCTAGGAATCCGCCCCTGTCAAAATCTTCCATCTCTTTAGGCAAGGGCATGTATTTATAGATCTTGGCATGCGTACTTTTTTTGGTATACTGAACTCACTAAACCAATATTTGAAGATGGGAGAGCATCATTCTGAAAGTGATCTAGTCTATTGCTCCATGCTTTGTTGTGCTAAACATTATTCAAGTATTGGCTGTTACTTGGATATTGATGCTACAAACTCCAAATTTTCTGGCATTGTCAAACTACTTTAGTGTACTTGTCTAGGTTCATGTTTTTATAATTGTCAAAAATTTATTCCGACATGCTTCTGTGCTAGACGTAGAAATTTTGGATTTTGACCTGCTAGAATGTCTATAAACGGTTGATGGAGTATTAGACTTTCTGAAGTAAAACTGTAAAAGGCTCAATCCCTACTTCTTATAAGAAAAGACTTGGGCATTCTGGGAGTTGGAGCTGTCATCTGTGATACCCTAGCCTTTGACTGGGAGCTGGAGAAGATTAAGAAGAATTTGATTTGTGACTGAAGAGCCCTGTTATACTTCATCCTTTGAAGACCGGCATGCATATCATGAGCCTGATGATTATGCTGATCATTGGAGCTTGATGGATGAATTGAGGAAGATTTTTTGAATCTTATTTATTTTCCTTTTTTCTTCATTTATGAAAGGGAAGTCATGGTGTGATGAGGTTTGATGCTTGAAGTATGAATAAGAGAGTTACCATTCTTTGTGTGTGTGTGTGTGTGTATATATTTTATGGATAGGTAAGTGGCCCTTGGGGGGTGGTAGTTGAACCTAGGACCTTGGGGATATTACCCAAGTCCCTTCCCAACTCATCTAACCCCAAGGGTTCTTCCCTTGTAATTTTCTGAAATTTCTCTTTTACAAGATCATTGAGTTGATCCTGTAACTCCTGTTTACTTACAAATCCACCTCCATGGCCATGAAACTCATTTATTTGGAATAGTATTTGGTTAGAGGTATCCTTCACTGCTGTCAACCTTTGGTCAATTCATTTACTTCTTCCAGTGGAGTTGGACTTTAGGGCTTCGCTTCCACTATTGAACCCATTCCTTGTTTAGGAACATGAACATTTTTATGGGAAGAAGTTAGAAGTCCACAGCAAAACAACTTTGATTACAGATTTTACTGGAGTCACACTGCTAATGAAAGTAGACAGAGAAATCTGTTCCATCACTGTAAGAGCTGGTTGATGGAAAATCCATAAACATTCAAGCTGCTCTGGTTTTCAAAGTTCAGATTGTGCAAGTTTCTGGTCGTTACTCCTTTTGACAATAATGCCTATCAGCTGGAAGCCTTGTGCTGTTTCTATCAACGTCCAATGCTGATCACTTGTGTCTTTAGATTGATTTAACCCAATGAAGTTTGGGTAGTTCACAACGGACTGCTAGTTTATGTATGCGAGTGATAGGTAAGGCACACACCAACTTTGTCCTAGTTGGGACTTGAACCCTCAACCTCCTCTTTGGGAAGTGAAGGAGATACAACTCAAGCTAATGGTTGGTGATGTTTCAAGTCTGTTATTGTGCAAGCATCTTCTCATTTTCGCAAATTAACTTCTCGTGTATAGATCCACAACTCCCATCCCTCTCTGTGCTTGAATCATTTTGATGCCTCAAAACTCCTTAATATGGACTATATGGTATTTTCTTATTACAGCTTCTGGGTTAGCCATTTAGCCTTCATCTCCTTTGTCTTTTATAGATCCATCCATGGAAACCTTTTCTTTTGGGAAATAAAGAAGACTAGCTTGTAGAAAATCTGATGTAGGACAAGTGTGGGGGACACTCTTCTATAAGCTTTATTATGAAAGTTTTTCTCCCCCTTTGATAAGCAAATAGAATTATAAACGACATGCTGGGACGGGCGAAACCCATATACATGCGAGGTACAAAAGGGGCAACAAAAACAATGTTCCTACAAACGACTCGAATTGCCTATACTTCTAAAAAAGAGTATATAGATTCCAACATATGATCACGAAGTCAAACGAAAAGTATGTAATATGAGATCCTTAGGCCTATTTACTACCAAAGTTAATATAGGGTAGTGGTAAAGAGTGTATTTTGGGGGTCTGTTTGTTATTAATTTTTGTGGCAAAATATTGATTAGAATATTGGCTTTAAGTTTTGTAAAGTATTTGAAAAAAGAGAAACGATTTGGGGATTAAAAGTAAGCAAGGGAAAGTTTTGGATTGTTTCTGGTGCAGTGAATAGTAACTATGCTGTTTCTGCGGTTGTTTTCCCTGGGATCTTGTATTTTGTGCCTAATAAAAAGTGATACAATCTTGTGCTTTGAATGCATACTTTTGGACATGCTGAAATGTTGGAGTTGGATTCTTGTTTCACACTCCTACCATTGTAAATAATGTACTGTTGACTGATTGATCGACTGTTATCATCTGTACTGATTCTTGTTAATCGTATTCATTATTTGTTAAAGAATAAAATATTTATTTATGAAAACTGGGATTGAAATGGTTCTCCCTTCATCAATTTCTTAGATTCCCTTTAGTTGTCGTTTTGTTTTGTATTTTGCATTGTATACTTCAAGTTTACTGGTTATTCTTTTTCTTTCCAGTTTATAAGTTTGAGACTTCACTAAAGCAAGAGTTTTTATTCGTTAAAACCGTAATCTTTTCAATTATATTCTGCACTTGATTTTGCCAGAACTGAAGGATTTCTTCCTAAAATAAAATAATCCTTTTTTCAGGTGTAAATTGCGTTTATCCTTGTGACTTAATTCCATTTACAAGAAGACCACTTTTTTTAGTAATCGACAGTGACAGCAGTAAAGCATTCAAGGCAAGTACACTAACTCTTTGTTCAGGAACTCATGAACTTTACAAGTGGTAGTTTCAAACATGACTGATAATCTCAATGGTAGGTTCATACTTAGTTAATGTCTGGGTTTTATGTTCCATATGAAGGAATTTTCTTTCTTTTATTTTTATTTTTAAAAAAGACAAGATAAGTTGTTGAGATGTCTAGCTGAAGATGAGAGATAGAGAAAGCTAAAGAAGTTGTATATTTTGGTAATTTATGGTGGTAGAGTTGGTATAGGGTAGAATAGGAGCAGTTTTGTTGCTGAGGAGGTAGTGCTTTTTATGAGGTCAGGGAGGTTTTAGGTCTTTTATTTAGGTTTTCAGATTTTCTAATTTTTTCTGTTTTTGTTCTTTTTTGCAGCTTTTTGTATGGGTCATGCCTACATGATTGTGTCCCCTTGGTGCCTTAGTGGTTCGCTTTTACTTATCAAACAAAATGTAAATATTGGGTATGAAATGTTGAAATTATCTGGAAATTAGGGAGTTTTTTTTATGGGGCATTTTCCCCTAATAAGTCTAATTATTACCCGAAACCAACTGTTAAAAGACCAGTTTGTAGAGTGAAACTGTCCTACTGAGTTGCAGGATATTACCTATCAAAAAAAAAGAAAAGAAGAGTTGCAGGATATTTTGGAATTATAGGAATAGCAAAATAATCAAGTGGAATTGGAAACTTCGTGAAATATAGCAATAATATCACAACACTAAAAAAATATTAGATCACGTCATATGGAGCAAGCTGCAAGATAAAGTAGCAAGGTCATTTGTGTGAAATAGCATCTATATGTTGCTTTTAATTTCATTCCAATAAAATATATAACATAAAATATGCGACAACAAACTCCTAACATAACTCTAACCACATGGAAATTTTGGCCTATTGTTCTTTTCTAGATGAGTTGGGGTTATATATTCATTCCACTATGCCATTGTGGTGTGGCAAGTTCACCATACAAACTAATTGACTCGCATCCGTACAAGTTAAAATCGATATTTTTTAGTCATCCATACGCAACTTAGTTTTATGCTGATTATACAGAAATTGTTTTTAAACCACATACTACAAGTTCGCCTTGGTGGTTACCTTGCTAAAGATGGAAAAATAGCCTGGCTGATCTAGTGATGAGGCCATAGGTGATAACCAAAATTGGCCGGGGAGTTCTTGCCTTTATTGCCATTGGATTTTATGGTTCTTTATATATTTATTAGACTTTATTTAAGGAGGGGGATGTTATATTTTTTTTATAGTTTTTGATTGGTTGCACATTTAATATACTAGCCACATTAATGCTTTCTTAGAGTTTTTAATGGTGATTTGTGTCATCATCAACATTTAGCCATTTCCAGGGTTCATTTCCAATTAGGTTGTTATCTTAATCCTTGCTTTCTGTTGTTCTTATTGGTTGTTATTGTTAACATTAAAGTTTGGTATAAGACGGGCTCTTCTATCCTCTGCAAATATGAAACTGCGTGGCCGACACCTCAACCTGCAATAAAAGATGTTTTTTTATTTATTTCCTTTTTCTTTTTTGGTTTTTTGTTTGGGGTTAAATTTGACCAAACAAATGGTTGATGTAATCTCATAAATAACATTTGGTTGCCCTGATGCAGAATCTCATGTTCTTGTGTATGGAGATACCCATGATAGTCCTGCCACACTTTGGCTCTATTTGGTTTGCAGATTTAGTGAAGGAAATGGAAATTATTATTTTTTATATTCTTTTTCTTACTTAAAATAAAATTAGAAATAAAGGCTCAGTCTTGTTTGTGAGTTTAGTGACAAAAAGGAAAAGATAACGGGAAAATAAGTTTTAATTTTCTAAATTTATTTGAGTAAGAGAGAAAATATGTGGAAAAATCATTATACTTTTCCTTTTCTTTTTCTCTCACCAAATCTGTGAATGAATTGGAGCCTTAGAGGAAAAAGGACAATTGTGCCAAGTGACATTCAGTGTTAATGAACAGCCAAAATTGTCTAAGGCATAAAATGACATTATGGATGTGTTATGCAGGTGATGTTAAAAGAAAATCCCACCATGAAAGGACGTGATTTGGCATGTTGAGGTTATGAGGAGAGGGTGCTGGATTGTGATACAACTGATGAGAAGATTAATAGAAATGATGAGTTGCTTTTGATTTGGGTTGTGATTGTGTCGTGAATATCTGATGACTGTTGTTTTAGAGAAGTATATTCTGTACATGGATCCTTGTAACAGGATGGTATGCACATGGTTCTGGATAGTGGTTGCACAAATAATGCAATTTGAATGGGGAGTCATGAAGCTCAAGTTGCTGACTGAGAAACACCAGGGTCCATTAAAGTAGGAGCTAATTTAGGTAGTATGTGATGCAGTGTGGGAAGGCCATCGTTGTGGTGGCAAGAATGGCATCCATAATCTTGAAGTTGACCAGATACATATATGTACTGCATGTCTGAGAAATTTCATTTAGTCCTTTCTATGAAATTATGATTCATCGGGAGTGCCAATAATCTCTATTCTGTGTATTTGTAAGGAGAGAAAAAGGAACTTTTTTTTTTTTACCACAGTTACAGTTCTGAAGTTGAAATAACTTCTGTTGAGGAGGCTATTCTTTGCAAGATTTCTAATGGGAGAAGGGTTGGAACTTCTTTGGTTAAGTTCCCTAATAGTTCTGTGAGGTGTTACTTTGGTTTTAGAGCTGGAGTTTACAAGGGTTATTATAAGTCTTTCTAATAAATTTTATCGTTTCTTCTCAAAAAGAGAATTATATCACGGATAAGGTGAAGGCCATAATTGATGGGCTACTTCCAATTTTCACCGGTGATGTTTGGAGTTCTCAAAGACGAGCAAACTTATATGATACTTCAGCAGTATTATATTACTGCTGAACCAATGTATAAAAGTGGGTCTTTTGAATAAACCATGGCTGCTACTAAGAGCTTTCTATTAATCTGGAAGCTTTTGGATGAATCAAGGAATCTTTGGCAAACAAAAGGAGCATAATGATATAAAGAAACACAAACAATAACCACCAAGCAGCATTCCCCACTCATCTTCCTTGACGAGGATTGAAGTGTCCTCTAAAGATAATATGTGGAAGCTCCTCTCTTGGCCAAAAGTCTCCTCCTTATTGGCTGACCTAGACTGCCTTGTAATCTGTGTCCCTAGAGAAGCAATGAGATCTGAGATTTCCACCTATTAGGGGAGTTGGTGTGTTCAGAAGGCCCCTGAATCGTTACCAAGCTTGTCCCAAACAGAAATGTCTTTAGTGTCAAAGGATTCAATGAGTTGGTTCAAGATTATATATCTCAGTATGGCAGCAAGAAATTTGGATATTTACAAATATTTTGAAGATTAGTTTTGTTGTTTTGCATGTAAATTAGTCTATTAACTGTTTCAATGGTGATTAGGGTGTTTTTATTTATTTAATTATCTTTAAATGTTTGAGCAATCTAAGACTTCTAGAGTTTGCTTATATATAGTCATATATTACCCTGAACCATCTTGTAAGTTTCGGAATTTTTATTTTTTTGGGTGGGGGGGTGTTAAAAAGAAATACCTGTTAAGTCGCCAAAAATTGCTTGCAGCTTTTGTCTTCTTCGTGTGCACGGTGATGTAGAAACTTCTAGGTCTAAAATTGGTTGAGAAAACATGCAAATTGGTGTGATCTGTAAATCCTGTTTGTATTTAAACTAAGAGGTGGCTATATCGATTCACATTCCATTTATCTTCCTCAAGCACTAGCATAAAGACCGATCTTTTTGTAGTTATGCATCATATTTTATGCTTTGTGAGTGTTACACTTGGCCCTATTGTGATAAGAGCCCATCTTGCTGCAAATAAAAATTCTCTCTTCCCCCCCCCCCCCCAACCCACACACACCCCCCTTTTCCATCCAGTATTCTCATGTGATTAAAACCATTTAAAAGAAATGACTTAAATCCTCCATAAAAATTTTCTGTTCTGGCATTTTGTTATTTATCAGCAAGAATTATCTCAAATAAGTAACACATTCATTTATTTGCAAAAACCATAACAAAGGTAACCATGGTTTTATCTATATCTGCAGGCTATAAGCGGAGCAGAAAAGGGAGAGCCAGCTGCGATGCTTCTTTCTCCAAGCTCTTCGTCTCTTATCCCTGCTGCTGTAGATTCTTCTCGTCACCCAAGTGGAAGCCTATTCACCATTTTTCTTACAGCTCCTTTGCAGGCTTTCTGTCTCTTGCTTGGTTTTTCCGGCTCTGATATTGAAATGGTGTGTTAAGTCAACACTACTGCTGTTCTTATTTGATAGTTGCCTTAATTAATTTGCTAGACTTCACTAGAATCTATGCTTCAGGATATCTATAACAAGGCTGAGAAGCTGCTTTCTTCATCATTTAATGACTGGGGATCAACGTTGGCAACATCAGCCACCCTTGATCCTGCTTGGGCCCAAGTTCTTAGTGATCCATTTTTAAGGCGACTTCTTTTAAGGTACCTTACAAATATTTATTTATTTTTCTTTTTGGATAAGTAGAGTACATTATTCATTAAAAGGCACCAAAGGGGGCACAACCCATGAACATGAGAATTTACCTTCGAAATCTTATTACATGTGAAGAATATATTCAACCCCACCCAGAAATTAAAATAAAAATTTATCAAACCCAAAATATTGACAATAAATATTGTTTTGCTTAAAAATATTAAAAATTATGCAAAAGTATTGCATCAATTGGTATGTGATGAACAAGTACGACAGCATTGTAAAATAAAAATAGGTACTTTTGAGCCTGAAATGTTGAGAAAAAGCTCATTTTTGTCTGAAAAATATTAAAAATAGGAAAAATAACACATCAGCCGAAATGTGGATAATATATTTAACACCACTCGGAAATTGAAAGTAGAATTTTATCGAGCCCAGAATGTTGAGGGTAAATATTATTTTGCTTAAAACATTAAAATTAGGAAAAAGTATTGCATCAACCAATATGTGAAGAACATGTACAACACCACTGTAAAATAAAACTTGGGTACTTTCAAGCCTGAAACATTGAGAAAAAATTATTTTTTGTCAGAAAAATCTTTAAAATAGGACAAAAAAACACATCAACTGGTACGTGAAAAATATGTTCAACCCCACGTGGAAATTAAAAGTAGAAATTTATTGAGCTCAAAATGTTAAAATAAGTATTATTTTCCTTAAAAATATTAAAAATTAAGGAAAAGTATTGCATGAAATGGTATGTAAAGAAAATAAAATACAGAAATTTATCGAGTCCGGAATGTTGAGAATAAATACTTTTTTGTTGAAGAAATATTAAAAAGGGTCAAAAAAATAACACATCAACTGGAATGTGAGGAATATATACACCACCACTCAGAAACTGAAGTAGAGATCTATCGAGCTCAAAATGTTGAGATTGTAAAAGTAACTTTCACATGCTATCAAACATATTGTGTCCATGTGCTGATGTAATGATCTTCTCGAGTTGTCACATTTCATGTAAAGAGAACCCATAGTTTTCCTGAATTTGGTCTCTACGTTGAGATGTTTAGCTCTTCCCTATGTTACCTATTTCTGTAAGTTTCTGTTTTTTATTTTAACAGTTGCTTTCTTCTCATTGACCAAAAATGTATTATAAATTCACCAGAAGCTGCATGTCATTGAGAAAATCTGGAAAGTTATATTGATAATACCTGTTGCCACTTGGCAATATTGTTTTCATCTCTAGGCATTAAATTATGTTTAAGCCTCCTTGTTATGTGTTTCTTAAAGAAAACAGCTCCAAATTCATAATTTATTGGGGGGTGAAAGTTTCTCTCAATCGCGCAGATTCCTGTTTTGTCGGGCAGTGCTAACGCTATATGCTCCAACTTTCAACAAGACAGAATTTCTTCCTGAATGCGTGCCTTGCCTGCCGGAGGCTGTCCTACCAATGACTGCGTCTTCTCAAACGGCAATTCTGCAAATAGCTAGTGTATTTGGTGCAACCAACAGCTTCATCTTCTCAGAAAGAATAATGCTTCCTGAAACTAGAAATGCTGATGTGGAATCAATTTCATCTTCATGAAGCCACCTTGGTTCTGGAAATGGCTTTAAAATGTAAATTTGTGTGAGTAAAGGGCTGCTCCTTTTTTCCCCCTATTCAATTCTCCTCTCCTCTTCCCGTTGATATTCTGGTAGTGTTTGAACTATTTCATAGCTAGGATCCCTGCAAGTGGGGGTGGGTGGGTCCCCATGAAAAAGAAACTCATGGCAATATATATATATATATATATATATATATATATATATATTGGTTTGTAGTTTGCTGTAGAACAACATTTTGTTAAATTCTTGAGTGTGTGAACTTTACTTCTTCAAAGTCTTTCCGAGCTTACATCCAAGAAAACACATCATAGCCCATTCAACTGTAGCATTATCTTGCTGTCAAATCATCGACGAAGAAAAAAACTTGTTTGACCAACTTATTCATAGCGTGGAATCATTTGCAAGAAATAGCACCAGTGGTTGACGAGTTGTGTCCTTGGAAGTCAGCAATTCCAAGAGGGGGATCTGTTTTTGGATCCATAAAACTCATTTGGATGCTGCTATAATATCTATGGATACACCAATAGTTTCCTGCAATGGACCTTCTCCCTTTTTTTTCTCTTCGGTCTGCCAATTTTTATAGGGCAAGAAAATAAAAATTTAACTTACAAAATTAAAAATGTGACAATGTGCACAATTCTATATGCTTTTTTCCTTCCAAGTCAATGGAGGTTTGAGCATGTGACACAAGTTTCCTTCCAAGTCAATGCTTTTTTCCTTGTTAATGAACGACTTAGAAAATGTATAATAGTAACACAAGTTTATTAGCAATAAAGAGAGGATATTATGCAATAAAATTTGAGGGAAAAGTATGATTATGATTATGCTCACATAAATTATCAAAATTCTTACCAAAGATTTATTGATCAAATGTTTAGTCCAGAAAATAATCAATTAGTTCAATGACATGAGACGAGTCCTCAAAAACATAAGTTCATGAAATTAGAGAAGTTTGAGATATGGACAAGAAAAAAGACTTTGAGAGTTCTGTTAAAATTCAGATTTTCATATTCAAGACCATTAATTTTGGGATTTGGTTGTTGTGACTAACGTAAATTAAGAGCATAATATGTAGATTTAACTTAGAAATTTCCTTGTATGTATTTCCTTTAGTTATAAATGTATGTATAGATGTAGACAAGGATATAGAAAAATATAGAGATTTTTTCTACTAGTCTTCCTTTTCTTCATTTGTTTTCATGGTATCAAAGTGTTGTTCTTGGGCATCTCTTTCTTCTTCTAAATTCTAGATCAAAATGACAAATGAATCACCGACAAAAGGAGCCGAAAGCATTAATATTTTGGAACCTTATCATCTATGTCACTCGGATCATACGGGAATTATATTAGTTACAAAAACATTGAATGGGAATAATTATAGCACGTGGAATCGTTCCATGGGAATAGCTCTTAATGCCAAGAACAAGTCTGGATTTGTTGATGGCTCGATCAAAAGGCCATTAGAATCCGACGCAAAATTTCCCATCTGGAAAATGTGCAATGATATGGTCCTATCATGGATTTTGAACTCCATTGATTCAGAAATTGCCAACAACATTATATATGTTGATTCTGCATCTGAAGTTTGGTCCGATCTTGAGGAACAATTCTCTCAAAGCAATGCTTTAAGAATATTCCAAATACAGAGGGACATTACATCTCATCTTCAAGGTATAATGTCTGTTGGAGTCTACTTCACCAAAGTTAAAGGCCCTTTGGGATGAATTAACATCCTACACTGATCTGACTCTGTGTTTTGCGGTGCCATGAAGAAGCTTGTTAAGCGTGAGCAAAGGGAAAATGTAATCCAAATTCTCATGGGACTAAATGATTCTTATTCTATTATTCGTGGCCAGATTCTTCTTATGCAACCTCTTCCCACTATTGGGACAACATATTCCCTTATCTTTCAAGAAGAAAAACAAAGGGAATTGGTCGTTTCTCGTGAAGTAATGGTAGCTGAAGGTAATAATAGTCGTCCAAATGGGTCCTCCTTTTATGAGAATGGATCTTTAAACAAATACCGAGGAAAGCTTCATTGCACCCATTGCAATGGAAATAATCATACCATTGACAGATGCTATCATTTGCATGGATTCCCATCTGGCCATAAATTTCAAAAAAAGGGTGAAAAGTCAAGTAACAAAATGTAGTCCTTTAGTGGAAACACTAGAGTCGAGGCTTCAAGTTTCACACCTGAGCAGTATCAACAACTTCTAGCTTTCCTACATGATGGTAAATCACAGCCAAAAGCAAATGTTGTAGGTCTGTCAACACCCACTTGTTATTCTACGCATCTTACTTTATATGATTCTATTGAATGGGTCATTGATAGTGGTGCAACCGATCACATTGTCTCATCTCCTAATCTCCTGAAAAAAACTTCTCATTCTCCACCTTCCTTCAATCAAATTACCAAATGGTGGAAGATCGGATATAGCTTCCATTGGATCAACCAATATTTGTTTTGATTTATCTCTTAAGGATGTTCTTTATGTGCCTTCATTCCATGTTAACTTGTTGTCAGTCGGTAAAATTACTCGATCTCTGAATTGTTCAGTCACATTCTTTCCTGAATTTTATCTTTTGTAGGATTTAGCAACGAAGAAGACAATGTCTCCTGTTAGCCTAATCTTTGGCACCAACGTCTTGGTCACCCATCAATAGCACTTTTGCAAAAGTTGGCTGATTCAGTTTTTGAGATTTCTCTTTGTCTCAATACACATTGTGATGTATGTCCTTTGGCTAAATAGACTAGACTTCCTTATAGTCTGAGTTGTATCTCCATTCAAAGACCTTTTGAATTAATTCATTGTGGCATTTAGGGACCACATAAAGTTCCTTCTCATTCTGGTGCACATTATTTTCTAACCATTGTTGATGATTTCACACGGAGCACATGGGTGTATTTGATGTGTTTTAAATTTGAATCACAAAGTCTATTAAAATCATTCTTTGCCCTTGCTGAAACCAAATTTGATCAAAAGGTTAAACAAGTTCGTGTGGATAATGGGAGTGAGGTTTATTCCATGCGTGATTTTTTCAGTGCACATGGCATCATTTATCAACATTCTTGCATCTCAACACCGTAACAAAATAGGGTGGCTGAAAGCAAACACATGCATCTCTTAACTGCGGCACGAGCATTAAGGTTCCAATCTCATCTCCCCCTCAATTTTTGGGGAGAAAGTATTCTCACTGCAACTTACCTTATTAATCGTTTTCCCACACCACTTCTTACTAAAAAAACACCATATGAAGTACTTTACCGCCATCTCCCCACATATAGTCATTTATATGTTTTTGGATGCTTATGTTATGCAACTAATGTCAATCCTACCCATGATTCCACGATGGTCCGAACGATCAAGACAACCATCTTATTGGCTCCATGATTATCATTGCTCACAGGCAACACTATTTACATCAAATCCATCATCTAATTCGCTTCAATTTTTTGTTAAAGGTACTCGTTACGCCTCATCAAATTTTCTTTCCTATACTGAATTTTCCTCATTTTTTCGTTCTTTTATTGCTAGTATTTCTCGTTTTGTTGAACCTCACACATCTTCTCAGGCTGAGAAAAACCCTCAATGGCAGGAAGCTATGCGTTTGAGATTCAAGCATTACAACAAAATCACACTTGGACATTCACTACCTTACTTGCTACGAAGAAGCCTATTAGTTGCAAATGGGTGTACAAAATCAAGTACAGGTCTGACGGTTCTATAGAACGCTATAAAGCATGTTTGGTAGCCAAAGGTTACATACAGGTTGAAAGGATGGACTATAATGAGACATTTGCACCAGTTGCCAAACTTGTCATAGTTTGGAGTTTGCTCGCTATTGCTACAACCTGAGATTGGTCTCTCAATTAGCTAGATGTCCAAAATGCATTTCTTCATGGTGATCTTGATGAAGAAGTTTACATGCTCCCGCCTCCTGGGCTCCGTCAACAGGGGGAAAACTTAGTGTGTCGACTGAATAAATCATTATATGGGCTGAAACAAGCATCTCACAACTGGTTCTCCAAGTTCTTTACAACCATTCAAAATGCAAGATTTCAACAATCCAAGGCAGATTATTTTTTATTTACACGGGTTTGTGGAGATTCATTCACTGCAGTACTAATTTATGTAGATGATATGGTAATCACAGGACATGATCCGCCTGCCATAGATAAGCTCAATAATTTTCTTCATGAACAGTTTCAAATTAAAGATCTTAGAAAGTTGAAATATTTATTGGGTATTGAAGTTGCATGTTCAAAACAAGGAATCTCCATCTCACAACGTAAGTACACCTTGGATATACTAGATGACATGGGCCTGCTTGGAGTTGCCCCTAAAACTTTTCCCATGGAGCAAAATCTAAAGCTTACACCATCAAAAGGTGACCTCTTTAGTGATCTGTCTCGTTATAGATGACTTGTTAGATGACTCATCTATCCCACCATCACAAGACCGGACATATGTTATTTAGTGCATCTTCTTAGTCAATTCATGCATCAACCATGTAAGCCACACCTTGGTGCAGCTCTTCGCATTCTAAGATATTTGAAAGGAACGCCGGGTCAAGAGTTGCTATTTCCAGCACAAATACCTTGAACTTAAGAGGGTTTTGTGATGCGGATTGGGTCGATTGTCCAACCACGAGGAGATTTGTTACAGGATATTGTGTTTTTCTTGGCGATTCTCTCATCTCTTGGAGAACCAAGAAGCAAACTACTATCTCTCACTTATCTGCAGAAGCGGAATATAGAGTTATGGCATCCATCACTAGTGAGTTTACTTGGTTAAGATATATTCTACAAGACTTACAAGTTACACATTTAGGCCCAACAAAGTTGCATTGTGATAACCAAGCTTCTTTTCACATAGCAGTTAATCTAGTTTTCCATGAGCGGACTAAACACATCGAGTTGGATTGTCATCTAATCAGAGAAAAAATTCAATCTGGGCAGATTTTGACTTCCTTCACACCTTCTCCTATTTAAGTTGCGGACATTTTTACCAAATCTTTGGGTAAGGCAGTTTTTCTTTCACATTTATGTAAGTTGGGCATTTTGGACATCCATGCTCCAACTTGAGAGGGAATGTTAAAATTCAGATTTTCATATTCAGAATCATTAATCTTGGGATTTGGTCGTGTGACTAACGTAAACTAGGAGCATAATATGTGGATTTGACGTAGAAATTTTTTTTATGTATTTCCTTTAGCTATAAATGTATATATAAATGTAAACAAGGATATAGAAAAATAAAAAAAAATTTCTCTACCAAGTCTTCCTCTTCTTCATTTGTTTTAAGTTCAAATCAAAAGAGGATGTGTACCTAGACTGAGGTGGACTTTAGCCCCCAAGCTTTGAAAAACAAAATTATATGTAAACATTTGGTCCATTTTAGTATATATATATATACACACACACACACACACACACATATATACATGTAAAATATTTGACTTATTTGAGCCTTACCCGTCTTAATTTTAGCCCAATCTAATTATAATATCATAAAACCCTCTTCAAAATTTTTCCTCCCTCCCTCCAATTTTGAGAATAAAACATTTTCTTTATGAAAGATCCCACCCAATTTGAAATATATATATATATATATATATGTTATTTTTTCTCAAAAAAAAGTATAGTCCCACTCTCCCACCCAATTTTTTTTTTTCTGGGTCTGTCCTTGAATCAAGTGGAAACAAAATGGGTGTGTTTTCTATTATAAATATATATATATATATATATACACGTGTGTGTGTGTGTGTGTGGATACCAAATATATATTTTTGAATTCCTATCTAAATCTGTCAATTATTATATATTTGATCTAATAAATGTTAGGATAAATTACATGAATTTCTCTTAAGATTTTTGATAATTACAAATACCACATTTCTTGTTTCTGAAATTAAACTGCACCTTTAATCAAACTAATGAGATTGACCGAATTAACAGAATGTATAAATTAACCAAATTACTCGTTAATTAAATATTATTATTTGACTAAAAAGTCAACTTTTTAAGGAGGATTTTATGTGTGTGTGTAATGCATAATCACATCAAGTGGTTTTTAAATTTTGATATATATCAAATATATAAATCAAGTTTAAATATCTAAAAACTCAATGTGTAAATCTCTCAAATGAATAGAATAAAGTTAATAAAGAAAAATAGATGGAAAAGAAAGATTGAAAATAAAAAATGAGAAATTAAATTAAAATAAAATAAGATAAAATTTTGGTAATTTAATTAAATGGAGTAATGTGCAACCAGTTCATAGACAGGGAGTATTGGTGTAATAAGGATAGTTTTGTCTATAAAAATAGCACATGATATTCACGTGCGTCATTTTCGTCAATTTTATAAATGGTAAATTAACGGAGAGATGTTAGGCTCCGTTTGTTTTTGGTTTCAAAAACAGTTTTCTAATTTTAAAACGTAAAATTCACATTTCAAAATATATATTTTTTTAATTTTTTAAAATTTATATTATCATATCCAAATATATTTTCACAATTTTTAAAAAATTAATTACAAGATTTTGAATATATTTTAAAAAAAATTTTTAAAAATTGTTTCTGAATCACAATCCAAACGGAGCCTAAGTATTCCGGGTCACCCGTTGAAGGACTGTGCCCATTGAGTAAAATAGTTTTAGGGGATGAGTTAAAATTGAGTCATATTTGACGAGTGTTGGTGTAATTTTCTTATATAAATATAATATGTAAAATTTAAAAATATATAATTTAAATATAATATATATGGTAAAATATACTGATGTTTTTAAAAATTTTTAATAATTATATTAATTTTTTTATATTTTTAAAATTATATTAATATTTCATATTTTATCTAATAAATTATAAATATTACCTTCACTCAATTTTTTTTTTCAAACAAACAAAACTGTTCATTTTATATAAATATTTTTAATTTTGATCAATTTATTTTATTTTATTTTTAAAATTTTTAATTTAAAATAAATAACTATTTTCATTTTATATAAAGATAAATTTAAGGGTTTAATCCATATTTATTTGAAAATGAAAAAAATTGAAAAAAAAATAAAAATAAAAGATAGTTTTATTATTTAAAAAAATAATTAAAAGAGGTATTTATAATTTATCTAAATAAAATAAAAGAGGTTAATTTAATTTAAAAAATTTTAAAAAAATTGTATAATTTTAAAAAATTTGAAGATGTTAATATAATTTAACCACGGATATAAGATCCCATTTGCAGGTTCTAACCAACAACAAATCATCACCACTGCTTGTCTCCCCCATCTTCCTTCACTCACGACACACCGAGAGACTTGCAGCCACGTGCAACTACACCTACCGCCTTTCCCATCAGATAACGTGAATGACCGACCACCGCACTAAAAATGAGTTCGTCCTCCCCTGAAGCCAATGGTCTCGCTGCTGAAACTCTGGTATTTGGCTTTGAATTGCCTCTGTATTTTCGTCAATTACGGGCTTTTTTTCCCAACGATTTTAATATTAATACAACACACACACATATATTTGTATAAAACTAGTAATACAAACCTAGAGTGAAAATTGAAAATTAAGAGTTAATAAGAAAGTGAAAAATTTCATTATCTAAGCTCACTTATTCATAATGAGCGAGAAATTGGAGATGATTTTACTCATAGAATTAAAAACATGGGTTAAATAGAGGAGTGTTTCTGGCGTCTTGTGTGATTGCTGTATGCCTTTAACATTAGTAGATAAATTTTATAAAACAACTATTAGACCAACTATGTTGTATGTAACATAATATTGGGTAGTTAAGAAAAAATATATTAATAAGATTAGTGTAGTCAAAAATGAGGATGTTAATATTGATGTGCGGTAAGATAAGAAAAGATAGAATTGAGAATAAACATATTCGCGAGATGGTAGGAGTAGCACTCTAGGAGTTAAAATGAGAGAATATCAGTTAAGGTGGTATGATCATGTAAAAGGAAGACCAATAAATGCATTAATAAGAAAGAGTGACATGGTTAATATTGAGGGCTATGTTAAGGAATGAGGGCAACCAAAAATAACTCTGGTAGAGGTACTTAAAAAAGATATGATAATGTGTGGTCTAATGGAAATAATGAACTTAAATAGAGAAGAATGACGAGATAAGATTTATGTAGCCGATCCCAAATAATTGGGATAAGGCTTTGTTGAGTTGAGTATACGTACATTATGTATACATATACATGCATGTATTTATATGGGTCTCCTCGTTTTAGATTAGCATGGTTGGCCTAAACTTACGGGCACAAATTGTATGTTAAAATTTGCAGGCGAACTATTACTTTTTGGAATGGATATGTGCATTTCTTCCTCTATTGAATGCTATTGTAATTATGTTACCATTACCCACATGGTCTCTAGTTTGTAGATTTCTTAAGATTCATGCTTGGGTCCGTGCCTGCGTTATGGAATCGACTCCAGGTGTGATAGTTGTTGAGTCTTTTAGTGTTAGGATTCATTGACACCACTAAATTGTTGGCTTCCAAGTTATTACTATTAATCTTTACTATAGGTATAGGAGAAATGTGCAAAATAATGTCTAACAAGTGTATTTTAGTCAGTTGGAGTTACCTTCTGCTAAGATCAATAAGACTCTTCTCATGGAGTATCCTGGAACATGAGGTGAAGTAGGAATCTCTCTCTTTTCACTGTGGGACACACTCATAGCAGATGGTGTCAGATGCACCAGGATATATACTATTCTACGTCCTGTATTCACAGATAGTTCACATTTTAAAGTTTTTGATTTATTTGAATCATTTCACTTAGTGTAATATGTATTTCGAGATAGAATGAGATAAAATTTGTAACGCCCCAAGCTGACTATCCCAACAGCTTGAAGGGGCGCACAATATTATGACTCAAAAACTTAAGCCCAACTTATTATTAGCAAGACTTTGTGAGCCACACTTAGGAGAGATAGAATGAGATAAAATTTGTAATGCCCCCAAGCTAGCTGTCCCAACAGTTTGAAGGGGTCCACAATATTATGACTCAAAAGTTTAAGCCCAACTTATTAGTAGTAAGACTTTGTAAGCCACACTTAGTACCACATGTCCTTGTGGCGTAGTTCCAAATTTCTCTCAGCTGCCCATTAAGTGAACACTCTAGGGGCCTTTATCATTTGGAAACGTGCTTTGATATCACTTGTAACGCCGCAAGCCTGCTATTAGATGGTTTGGCCATATATTATGGCGACCTATAATGCTATGGTGAGAAAGAGTGACATGATACATATTCAGGGTAATGTTAGGTGAGGGGGAGGACTAAAATAAACATTGGGTGAAGTAATAAGGAAAGATGTGATAACTTGTGGTGTTATTGAATTTATGCCCTAATAAGTGCAGAATGATGAAACATGATTTATATAGCTGACCCTAAATAGTTGGGATCAAATGCTTAGTTGAGTTGAGTTTTATATGTATTTATGGGCATCTTACTTTATCTCATTGCTGACAACCGAAAATATCAATGCTTATTTGTACATAATCATTAATCTCCATTTGTTTCCTTCATTTTCTTAACGTACTCTCTCTCTCTCTCACATGCTTCTTTTCTCTCTCTTATATTTGCTGATGGATAATATTAAGCATGTAGCTAGTTGGTCCTCTAAAAGGGAAAGAAGTTTAAATGGAGCCATATTGTTCTTGCATGCTACAGTTTTGGACTTTATATGCAATGCAAATTGTTTGCCTCATTGCTGCACTGGTTTGTCTTGTTTTCTATTGGACATCCATGTTCGGTGTGTGGTACCTAGCATCCTTGACACATATAATATATTCCATACTCATACCAATGATGATCCTGTCCCACAAGAACACTTCACACAATTTGAAGTGTATGTTTAAGATAGCAAATGCCAAAGTGAATATTTTATTTGGATGGAATCTTTACTTTGTGGGAATTGCCAATTTTAAATTATGCATTGTTTGGATGGAGAAATGGTAAATTGAAAGGAAGGAAAGGTAGGAGGGATGGAAGAGGTATCTCTAGGGAGGAGGAGGGGTCTTTCCCTTTTTTATTTGTTTGGTTGAGTAGGAAGGAAAGGTGTACCTTTCTCTCCTACAAAACCATGGAAAACTTTTCTATCCCCCCCTCCCCCTCCCCCCCCTTCCTTTTCCTTCTCCTCTTACCTTCCTCCTATACTGCACTACTATCAAATGGACATTAAACTTTTTGACTTGACTTCAGTGATCTTTAAACTTCTCTGTTTCCCCCATTGTTTTATCCCAATTTCAGTTACTGAATATATAAGACTAAAGCTGTAAGAATTCTCTGAATTTCCTCTCAGAAAATTTCCATTTTTTGTACAACATTCCTATGAAATATTCCATTTCTTTTCTGACTAAATGTTAATTTCAAATCATTCAAGTTCCTTGTAAGGTGTAATTTTTTCCTAGTTAAAGGCACTACAAGAACAAGTGGAAGGGAAAAAAGAATATTAATTGAGGCTGTGAGAAGAGGAGACTGATGTCTTATTAAATAACAACACCCTTACTATAGTTTGGTGGTGGAAAAGGAACAGTTTAGTTGAAGGACAAAAATGAAATTATAGACATATTTCTTAGATTACTGGTTCTCAGTAGTTTGTGAAATGTGTGTCCAGTGTGCAAGTCTGCCTTTTGCATCGTATTGGAAACATTGAATGCTATCCTTCTTTTTTCATTTAATTTGAATAACATTTATCAGGGATCTACTGTGAAAGTTGAATTCGGTGAGGCCACAGCTGTTCCACATATGTCAAATGCCCAATCAGTTTGTCAATTGATTCCTCTCACATATGGGCAATCTCTGGTTCATGTCTCAACAACATTAAGTGAGGTTTCCAATGCTCGTGTGACTAATGAACATTCAACAATCAGGTAAAAATGACCTTGCTGGCACTGTTGCTATATTAGTGTACTTTTTTTATATAGTAAAGACAGCAGTATGATTGAATCTTCTTTCTTTTTCGGTTATTGATATCTAGTTATTAACTAGTTCTTTTCGAAAATACAGCTGCATCTGCATTTGTTCATTTGGACCATTTCATTTCTATGATATCTTAAAGTATGCAAAAATTCTCAATTGTGAAATATGATGTTTAAGAGATGCAAATTTAGAGAATTCTTGTGTGTAAAAGTCTTATATTCGTACACATTTATATCCAGAGTTTCCTTCTTATGAATGTTGCAGTTGTGCTACTTTGTAACTGATGTTATTTTGATCTATAATTCACTTTTAGTACTTTATTGGAAAATATACATTCTTGATAAACTTTAAAATTGCCACTTTAAGTTCCTCCACTAACAGATTATAAAAACTACATAGATGTGTGTATCAATTGGCATCCTGTAATATGGGGTATAAAATTTCAGTTCTTTAAGAGGCCCCTTTTTCCAAAAATTAATTCTGTCAATGTGATAGAGACTATTAATAACTTAATAGTGATACCTGGTTTCTTAAAATTTTACTGTTTGATATCATACGGGCGATATTCATCATTTTGTGGAGGTCATTCCAACTCATATGCCCATTTTTCTATAGTTATGCAATGGAATGATTATCACATTCAATATATCTGTAAATGTAATTTTCCTGTAATTATCAGTGTGCTTGCCTTTTTTTTTTTTAATAAGCTGCTGCCACAGATAAAAGGATGTGTTCAAGTTGTTCATCGAAATGAATTTATCCGTGTGACTTATTTTCTTTTGTGAATTTAAACTCTTAGCTACATATAAAATTTCCAGATTACTGTCCACATGTCAATTTTACCCTGATCAAAACTGAAATGAGTGTCCAAATTTCATGATTTCTGTTAGAGTAATTACCTTAAACATATTTATTAGATGTCATCCCTTGATCGATTCCTATAATAGAGAGGGAAATGAAAACTCAACCTCATAATTAGTTATGTTGGAATGGGGAAAAAAACCCTTAACCTCATAACTGGTTGTGTTGGAACCTAAGAAGCACGGATACGGATACGGACACGGGACACAGATACGACACGACACGGACATACAGACATGTTATTTCTCAAAAAAGTAAGACACGGACACGTTAGAGATACGTTGAATATATATAAATTTTTTATATTTTTTATATGACCATATAATAAAAACCTAATGTTTTTTCAATTAAACTTAGTATAGAACACACAAATTTAAAAAATATTATTAAGATATTAAAATAACAAAGCCATTAAATAAAAATGAAAGAACTTCTTCATTTAATTATCAATATCTATGATTCAAGTGTCCGGACATGTGTCTGAGAGTGTCGGTGTCCTATATGTGTTCGACACGGACACGTGAGCCAAAATAGAGTGTCCGTGTTTCTTAGGTTGGAACCTATCCCCAAAAGAAAAAAACTGCTTGTGTTGGATAGGGTTTGGAAATGTGTAAGAGTCAAAAAATAGAATGGTAAGTATCGCCTGAGGAATCTCTAACACAGAGGGATTTGTTGACTCCATGTCGAGGAACGTAATAAAGTAATCTGCTTTCCGAATAAGTTATCCCATTGAGGTAGTCCTTTCTCTGAAGTGGTACTCTCAATGAGAAAGTTGAAATAAAAATTTCTCTACTGGTGTTGGACCAAGGCGGTGCCTAGATGGTGGTCGCGGTATACTGTATACCCCATAATGCCATAAACCTGTGAATGAGATGTACCTTCCCTGTGGTCTTGGTTCAGTACGCGAGATAGGGTCATGGCTCCACATATATGGTTTGGAGCAAACTGTGATACATCGAGTCATGTTTTTCTCGGGGAACAAGGGATTGTGTAGATTGAAGGATTACATTAGAAGCTTAGTACAAGATAAAATAATCTCTTTTTTTTTTTTTTTGGTATCCCAACCAATGGGATAGTGACACGTCACATCAAGCACAATACTAGGAAACCCTAACGATCTATACGTGCCAAGAGATCTATAAATAGCCACCCCTGCCCAAAGGGAAAAGGTATCATCACCACTCGGAGGGGAGGCCTAGTATTCTTGCCTTGTTGGTAGACAACCGCCTACTTGAATCCTAGTCTCCCGTTTTTTTTGCTCTGTTGTTCTCCCTCTTCTCCAACGGTATCCTTCCCTTCACATACTATTGCCATTTTGGGAGGAAGGTTCAAGTTGAACTCCAACTATACACACACTTCTTCTATTTTTATTCACCCATCTAGTTGTGAACCCTTACATTGCACAGGCGAACCGTGAACAGTCTAAAATCATATATATTAAAAAAATTATTTAAACTACACGGGAAATCTATATGTAGAATGCAAGGAGCTCATAACCAATATAAATTGCGTCATATTTAAAGGTTGCAAATTCATAAGATAACTATGAGGTAAAATTATCTAATCCAACCGTATGATTAGAATTTAAAAGAGTATATAAATTCATTATTATATTAGAGTACTAATCTTAGAGAATAAAAATGAAAACAAAAGGTTTAAATTGCCTTATCCAACTCTATTAATTAAGTACATGAAAATTAAAATACAAAGTATTCTGGTGAAAATGTGAAAAATTGGGCAGAAACTACATTGATATGGATTGTCACACATAGTAACAATGTGCAGTCCACAGGCACATGCGTGTGCACACAGAAGAGGAAGGAGAAAGGGAGGGAAGAATCAAAATGCGTCGTAACGATTAATAATCATAAGCAGTGTGTTTAGGGAATTACCATTAGTATAGGTTGTTGTGCTGTGCAGCCATGGGTGCACACGTACAGGGAGGGAGCAGTCTTCCTGTTTCGGTCATGCTTTCAAAAAGGTTTTGGGACTGCTTAGGGATGAAGTCATATGAAATACAGTTTCTTTAAGAGGAAGCATGTAAACTTCCTTTTTTGTAAAACTTGACACTTGTCAACATCTGGGTCTAGGCCTCCGTCGTACTATCTCAATTGAATTATAGATGACTTTTCAGTAACCAACAGAAGCTTATTACATGTAGCATAGACTTGTGAAACAAACTTATAAAACCTAAAGCAACTTTTCAGTAACAACTGGATAAATATACGAGAAACTCCCTAACCTTATTTATTTCAACTGATTTATTAGATTAATGACACATTCTAATCATGGGGGAAAGTTAATTTATTAGATATTATTATCTTACCCTCAGCAAGACTGCTTATATTTATTTGCTCATTATTTGATGACAGTATGCTGAACCCAGATGACGAGAAGTTTATGATGGATAATCTGTACCAGATTTCAGGCCCCCCCAAGTTTAAGAAACCAGGTTTGTGTTTGCAAGACCATGACTACATTGGGAAGATAAAGGAGTTGCAGGTCTATGTTGACAAGGTGGAGCTTTAACGACCAGCTTCTCCCTTCTTTACCTGTTGTAGATTTAAAGACAGAATTTGAAAATGGTTTTCTTTTGGATTCAAGAAGTTCACCTCATGTATGTAGATTCGTTGTCAATTTTTTGGGGGACTTGAGGCTTTAATTTTGTCTCTCCCCTTTGAATACAGGTTCACCCTCCTCAGTTTTAATACAATGCATTTACTTATCGAAAAAAGGTACCTTGTATATTTGACATCTAGAATTTAGTTCTTTTGGGATTGATATGATGCCTAGTGGCCAGCTGGCACCCTTAATCTGCTTGTAGACATCTCCCGTTATAATGGTTCTCATCATATAGCTTGTTTTCCAATTCCAAGTTTAGGTAACCATTCTATGTATTTGTTTCTTAAATAAATTAGAAGAATTGATTGTAATTGCAAAGGTACAATAGAATAATCTGAAACGCTATTATAAATGTAGGAGTGTATCAGGGTTCTGGAAATGGAGGTATTACACATAGGATAGTATTGGTCCAAGGAGATGGGGTTATGATGAAAATTGAGACAGCTTTCAGATGGAGACAGAAATCAAGGAGGAAATCCCTAGCTTACTGTTGCCTTCCCGTCTTCTTAGAAATGAGATAGGAGGGGTCATCCCTCTCTATTGGAGTCTAGAAGTACAGAAGACAGCTGTGATAATTGAAGTGTGTGCCAGAGAAACTTTGCCAATTGGAGAAATAGCCAGGTAGAGGTGTCATCAAGGTGAAAAGGAGTAAATGTAATGTAGGTGAGGTATAGAACAAATCGAGTGCAACATGTTGCAAAACACACATCCTGGAAGATGTGGTACCGTTCCCTCTAAGATCGGCCAAGATGTAGACGCTGGGAAAACACATTGGCAGGCCCTCAGTTTCAGCCCCCAATTCACAAATTCCCTAGGATCCTAGTATGGACCATGATGCAACCCGAAGGTCATCCTGGTAGTTGCACACCCAGTTTGAGGAGTGCCTTGGGCTGTGATCTTGCTTTAGGTAACTATAAGATGTGTCAGGGTGCATGTGCCTGGAGGCAGCTTTGTTGGTTTTCAATTGTCGAATACCCATTCCAGCAATTAATATTCTTGTCATGAAAAACTTTATAGGCAATTTATTGGTGTAGGGCAAGTTGATACTGTGTACTCTAGTAAATTTTTTTTTTTTTTGGGTTTAATATAGAAGGCTTAAAACAAAAACCACTAGATCTGATATATTTAGCATTTTGATCCTTCTGTAACGTGACCCTCGGCATTGCATGTTCTTTTACAGGTGAAGAAGATTGTGAAACCAGGTTGTTCACAAGAAGTACTGGAGGTGGCCTTGAGTTCCATGTCCTCTCTTGTTGAAACTCTCTCTGTCTTGTCCTCCAGACAAAAACCCCAGTCCTCACTTTGAATAGATTTGTCATTTGATGGTTGTGCTATTACGACGAATCTGCCTGTGATGCTGGATTTGACTATGAAGCTCAACTCTTTTACCTTTTTACTTTTTTCTTTTTCTTCCCTAAAAAGGGAAAAAGGGTCGTGTTGATGTATCTGACCACCCATCTTTAATGTAAAGTCATCTAGAAATACCTTAAACATATTTATTAGATGCCACCCGATGATTGATTCCTACTTGTTTCTGTCAGATTAATAACACATTCTAATGCAGGTGGGTCTTACCCCAATTATGGTTGGATTTTGTTTGTTTGGTGCTTGACAGCAGTCTGCTGAATTAAGATAATATGGAACTTTTGATGGATGTTTTAAACCAGAGTGCAGAACTCTCCAGTTTGGAGAACAAGGTTCATACAAGAGGGCCATTAGTTTTTGTTTACAGTGGCAGGGCAATGAAAGATGGAGTTACAGGTTTGTCATACAAGTGAAACTGCCAAGTTCTTATTTCTTTGCCTCTTTTTCTTCCATTGCTGCTTTAATTTATGTGAAGTTGGTCATATTGCACATCTATGCCTCATCGTGAATGGTTGACTACTTGTTAGTTCTTATTTGTGGTTGATACGAGGCATAGTGGCCTACATGCTCTGTAACCATAGATGTCACATTTAGAAAGCGTAAAATAGCTACCACTTCTGAGGTCCAACTAAGAGAACTATGAAGTTGACAACTGGACTGTAACCATAAATGTCGCGTACAGAATTAGCAAGGAACCAAGCTTCCATTGTATGGGTCCATCTGGGGAAGAATTAGCTGATCTCAAAATCAAACCATATTCTGTACCAATCTGATAGTAGAACATTGATATTTCAAATATGATTTGGATTATTAGGAAAGACACTAATGTTCCATTAGTTGGAGGATTTCATACTTGAAACTCAGATTTCTCTTTACTGCAACTAGCTATCTTCTTTTAGTCTTCCAGAGTTAGAAAGAGAGAGAAGCCAATTGCAGGTCATTTTTTTTTTCCTACTGAATTAGTTTGACTTGCTTAAAGTGGAAGCTAAGCTTCTTTTTTGAATCTGTAGGTCACACAGCTTGCTCCACATGAAGATCCTTGAAATAATGAAATTTTCCTCCTATCAGGACTGAAGCTACCATGAAAGCAGTCAGTTTTGGGCTCATAATTGATTTTCAGATAGACTCTCTCTTTCCCTGCTCATATTTGAGAGGACTTTAGGTGCTTTTTCAACCCTTTTCCCCCCTTCTTTAGTTGTGGGCTCATAATTGATTTTCAAATAGACTCTCTCTTCCCCCTGCTTACATTTGAGAGGACTTTAGGTGCTTTTTCAACCCTTTTCCCCCCTTTAGTTATGGGCTCATAATTGATTTTCAAATAGGCTCTCTCTTTTCCCTGATCACATTTGAGAGGAGTTTAGGTACTTTTTCAACCCTTTCCCCCCCTTCTCACGCCATCTAGAATCACGCCCACCAATTCAAAACCTCCTTTCACCCCCTTGGTTTTAATTCTGCTGAGAGCTTATGGGATTATACCTACCCATCTCTTTTTAGCACCTTTCCCAATACTCTGGGGCTTGACAAGTTTACTCTTCCCCTTTCTTAAATGCGCCTTTCATGGTATTCCAGCTCCGTGGTCTTTCTAAATAAGGAAAATGTAAGATATGTAAAGAGTAATGTTTATCACCTATTATGGGAGAACAATATTTAGAGATTGTTCTTGGGAGACTCTCTCTCTCTCTCTCTCTCTCTCTCTCTATATATATATATATATATATATATATATATCTTGCACTGCCTTCCGGCGTTCTTCCTCGGTTCTCCTCATGCTATTTTGCTCTTCATTTTTCAATGTGATTGGCATGGGTCTGTTTACTATTTGTTTTGTCTACAGGTAGACAGGTTACAAGTTTTACTCTCTAAATTGAACAGATGATAAACATGAAAGGCTTCTTGGTCTCTGAAAATTAGTTATTGAGCTCTTGGGGAATGGCATGAAAGTGTAAGGATTTGATTAGGCTTTCCATATTTGTGAAATGGTGTCCTCACAATATTATAAAGCTGTCTGTTATGTTGTATTGAATTTGAGGCGTTTTGTTTTGATTGAAACCTCCATGGTGTTTGTGGTCCAAATGCTGGCCACAATATATATATATATATATATATATATATATATTTCTGGGTAAGTAACCACATAAAATTTACCTAGCTAGTTGGTTGCTTTAATCCAAAATGATGCTTTCCAATATCATTTATCAAATTCATGGCGTTGAAATCAGGAATGAAGAACTGATTACTCTGAAAAAATGGGGCTTCCTCAGGTGCGGAAGTGATGTAGGTTTATGTTTGGGAGGAAAATTATTGCATTTTTCTTGGAAATTCAACGGAAACGGGGGGGATAAGATTTCTTCAGAAAGGGTGGCCATTCTTTAACATCTCTATGAATGATTATTCTATAATCTCTCTTTAAATCTTTCTAAGACTTTAGGTGAATAATTTTGGAACTGTAGATGGTATTATTAAAGATTTTGATCAACTTGGGTTTGTGATTGTAATTTTAATATTTGGTAACCCTTAATATTTAGGATTTAAAGCCGAAGTGAAAAAAAAAAACCCATCCAGTGGAAATCAAAAGCCATGCTCAATACCTGAAAATAAATGACAAAGGCCAACATAAAGTGCACACAACAATTCCACCATAATTTCTTGGAGTTCTTCATTTCTGTGGCCCATGAGCTCTAAATAGGTTTGTAAACCGAACTAAAATTATTCAAGTTCGGGTTGCGATCGGTTTGGTTCAAAGCTTTTTTGAGATTATTTCATGCAATAAATAAATTAAATTTGAACATATTTTGAAACTTGTTAATCTATTGAGTTTAGTTTAAGCTCAGTTCGATTAGAAGCTTGTTCAAGATCAACTCGAGAAATAAAAAACCCGTGCTTAAACACAATTTAAAAATCAATTATTTTAGTAAGTTAACCTTAAACAAGTTCTAAATAAGGCTGAAAAATGGGTTGGGGCCAGCCCGAATCCAACCTGCCCATACTGATCTATGGCCTGCCTAGCCCACAACTATGATTTCAAAATTGTCCAAAATGGATTCAAAGTTTGAGCTTGAAATTGGGTTTTCGTTGATGTGAGAGGACTCTAAAATCTTCAACAACATGGTTTTTAATTACAAAGGGTTGGGAACCTTTTAATGACGGTGTGTTTAACTTAAATAATGATCCTTTAGGTTTCTAATCACGCAGTCATTAATATAATTGAAAGCTGGAATTAGAAGAATGATTTCATGTGCGTGGCACAAAACTTGTACTCATCATTCGGACTGAATTGACTTTAGAATTTGGGCTTTAGATTGGGTTTGGGCCCAATCACTCAAAATTTATTATCTAAGCCCAACAAAGCCCTCCTTCAAAGTCCTTACTGATTGATTGATTTATTTATTTGGGTTTTTTTTTTATTGGTCATTTTTTTCTTTTGAAAGCCCAACCAATTGCTATAAATCCCTGCTTTTTAATGGTCAAAACATTAGATAAAAGAATGCTAAAAAGTCACCAAATTTATTTTAAAACTTAAAATAAAAGAAGCAAGCTTCATTATTAATTTCAGATCTAAGTTGATCTTCTGTGTCAATCGACTATGTGGCAAGATGTGATTGATAATTAGGTTAATTGGCTGGGTATTTAGAGGAGAGAAGCCAAACCCCATGGAAGAAACATGAAATTTTTTTCTTTAACCTCAAGTAATAAGTTTCCAGGAGTTAGTGAACCACCCTCAGCAAATCCCACCAACCAGTTGCCTTGAAATATACAAAAACAAAACTTTCAACATTCTTTCTTGTGGATTTGTGATTCTCTAGTGATCTCTCCATTTGGTCATATCTCATGACTAATTGTTCTTGAGATCTAGTCCCCCATTTCTTGCTGTTTTGCTGCTCATCTCCAATGGCAAAAGAAGATAAGAAAGAAGAGAAGAAAGAGGAAAAGAAAGAAGAGAAGAAAGAGGAAAAGAAAGAAGAAAAGAAAGAAGAGAAGAAAGAGGAAAAGAAAGAAGAAAAGAAAGAAGAGAAGAAAGAAGAAAAGAAAGAAGAAGTTGATACAGTGATTACTGCCATTTACAAAGCTCACCTACATTGCCCTAAATGTGCACATGATATCAGAAAGCCTCTCATGAGGACCCCTGGTATGTAGCTTTCTTCTGTCCATTCTTAATTTTATGATTATGTTCCTTCTTTTCTTTTCTATTTTTTTTTTTATGATAGCATAAAGATAGTGTTGGGTGAAATCATCTGAATTTTTGATGGCTTAATGCAATCCAGTAGGGGGCAATTTTTTTTGACTGATTCGTCTCTTATTTTGTAACTTGTATATGTAAAGGTATTATTTTTAGGGCTCTTTTCATGAGAAGAAAATTGACTTTGTGTGAGTTATTATTGAGTGTAAATTTTTTTTGGATTTGTGAGTATTTTGCTCTTGAAAACTTTTCAATACATAATGAATTAATCATTATTACTCGTGAACGTAGACATCTTGCTGAACTGCGTATGTCCTGTGTCTTCCTTGTATTTTTTTTGTTTGAGATTAATTTATTATTTGTTTTTATCATCTCTGCACAACAGTTTTACTCAGAAAGATTGAAAGGAAAAAAATTAAAAAGAAGAAATGAATTCTTTGGTTTTCATTTGGTTGCCTTTATATGGAGGGAAAAGAAATTAAGATTTGAATCCTTACAATTAATTGGAATAGGAATATCTGTTCTAAGGTTGCAAAGTTTACTTTAACTTTCTCCATTTTTCTTCAGCAATTAACCATTTAAACTTTGAAGCAGTGATTTAACATCATTACCACATTGTCATGCTAACCAGGGGTTCACAGCGTGGACACCAAATTTGAGAGTGGTGAAATCACAGTGAAAGGCACATTTGATGCTAAGAAAATGCATGAAAGAATTGAGAAATTGATTAAGCAAAAGGTTGAGATGTTGCCGATAGTGGACACCAAAAAAGTAAGTGTTGCTCAAACTCATGTTTTTGTGAACAAAAAACCCCTTAACTTGTATGCTTCAATTCTATATCCCTGGATAAAAGAGATAAAAATTAGATGCACGAGTTTTGAAAATCAAGTATAGTAATGATTAATAAAGAAGAGTAACCACCCAGGTGATCCAGTGGTGAGGAGGACTTTGAAATGAGCCGTAAACTCAGACGTATGAGGTTTGAATTCCCACGGGAGCTTACCTCCTGGGGTGACCACCTTTGCTTCTTGTTAGTTTGTCTGAAATTGCTATTATAGGGAATTGATGAGGTTTATCTGTTTCAAGTAAAAGATACCCACAGGTTCATTATCATTGACATGTTTCTCTCTTCTTCTTCTTTTACTTGTTATTAAGTACTCAATATATATCTCTCAATATAATTAATAGAGTCCTGGAATAGAAATCTTTTACACCTTCAAATATATATATGGAGCCACCTGTCAATTATCATAGAAATTGAAATGTCACTGGAATTTCATCATTTCATGAAATTCTAGGACCCATAATATTCATAAAAAGAGATAGAATTGTTTGCTCATAACACATAACCAATTTTTTTTTTTTTTTTTTAACAAATGAAATGGTCAACATAGCTCACATATTTTTTCCTAAGATAAATGCAAAAAACTACAAGATTGAAAAAATTGGTAGTTCAATTTACTCAAAATTCTAAGCTGAATTCATATGTAATTTGTCACAAGTATAGAGATAGTCTTAAATAGAGTAGATAGGAGATACGGAATTCATGTAACCGATCTCAAATAATTGATATAAAGTTTTGTTGAGTTGAATTAAAAATAGAGATAGTTTTCTCATTTGTTTAATCACTCGGCTTGCCATTTTGATTTCTTGTCTCGGAGTAAAAATCATTTTTCAAAAAAAATTTATTGGATGAAACAAATATTTCGATTATGAAACCTAATCCCCCATGGGAAGAAAGAATACTACGACGTTTCTGTCATTTATTGTTCCATATTTATTTTTATTAGAGAGATTTATATTCTGTTCGGTTATTTGCTAAAATATTTTCTCAGTAGAATTTTTTCTGCACCTTTGAACAGTAATAGCTATGAGAAGTAGTTTAGAGTTTTGTTTGGTGGTTGTGAAAAATGAATGTCCATTTTGTTTCCCATGGTGTTTGAACCCAAATATCTATGCTTGAGACTGCATCGATTCAAGGATATATATATATATATATATATATATATATATATATATATGGAGCCAACAAAACATATTACAATATGCAATTAAAGAAAAACATAATCATGCACGCATATAGCAACTAGATACTCATTTAAAAACAGACAATTTGCACCTAACACAAGTTGTGTCTTTTTTAAAACAAACAATTTGTAAGATAATCTTATTATAACCTTGAGTTTATATAAAATAAGTTTTTTTATAACTATTCGATAGTTTAAGAATTGAGTTTACATTTATTATAATTATTTTATTTCTAATTTCTAAATCATTCCATAGTTAAAAAAATTATGTCTCGATATTAACTTAATTTGAATATACTTATGCAAAACAACTGATTATATATATATATATATATACTTTTTGGATTGAATTAAGGAAACTGCACGGACAACAACAATGAAGGTGTATCTGCATTGCGACCAATGTGCGCATGACCTGCGCAAGAAGTTACTGAAGCACAAAGGTAATGGAAGAATCGAGCCAAAATTAATTCTCAGTTCAGGTCAGAGAGACAGTTTATAATTAATTAAAGTTGCCATTGACAAATGCAGGTATTCACAATGTCAAAACTGATATGAAAGCTCAGACCTTAACAGTAGAAGGAATCATCGAGGCTGAAAAACTCTTGGCATTCATGCAAAAGAGGGTGCACAAACATGCAGAGATTATACCTCCCAAACAGCAAGAGAAAAAGAAAGAGGAAAAGAAAGAAGAAAAGAAAGAAGAAAAGAAAGAGGAAAAGAAGGAGGAAAAGAAAGAAGAAAAGAAAGAGGAAAAGAAGGAGGAAAAGAAGGAGGAGAAGAAGGAAGAAAAGAAAGAAGAAAAGAAAGAGGAAAAGAAAGAGAAGGCTACAGTGGAAGGGAAATCCACAGAAACTGCCAAAATTGTAGAATTCATGGAAGAGAAGAAAGTAGAGGCAAAAACTAGTGATGGCAAGGTTCCATATTTTGTTCACTATGTCTATGCTCCTCAGTTGTTTAGCGATGAAAATCCAAATGCCTGTTCAATAATGTAGATATATAGGTAAGACATTAAAGAGTATACGTTGTGAACTCAGTTTGGATTTACCTATACCTCTAATGTGGCCTTATATATAATGTGGCCTTATATATGTATATTAACGAAGAACCGATCCATGAACCGGGCCCTTTGGGCGTGTGGCAGATCATACGTAAACCTAGAGCCCCTCCAATTGTTTTCAAACAGCCTTCGGCTATGCGGGAGGATATCAATCAGAATTGAATTGGTACAACATAGATATATGATATATCAGATCAATACATTTTTGCTTGTTTGGAGTTTTATTCTTTGTTGGTTTCTTAATTTCTTCTATTGTTGAATACATGTCAGATTTTGAGCACTAATGGAAAAGGGATGCAACCCTATATAATATTATTTGGTTAGACCTTATTTAGCATACATACTAAGGTAACCTAGAATTTACACATAACCCCAATGGATAACTCGATCGGGTGAAGATCTTTAGCAAGATCTTTCATTCAATACTCCATGAGTGCTCTTGGGGTCACCCTCCCCCCAAGAACTGCAAATTTTGTGCAAAATGACTGACTGGTGAAGTTTAAACGTTTAAAATGTAAGCCACCTGGAGGGCTCCTCTTCATTACTAAAAAAGACCCTAAGATTTACCCTTTCCTGTATATTTCATGACTTGATGATCACAGAAGGAAAATTGACCAAAAAATGAAGATGGTAAATAATCTCAAAGCCATAATCTAAGGGCAGCAGTTAGCTAGGTAGGGATCATACAGTTCCCATTCATTCAAAGCTGTCCTATATATATGTGAAGTGAAATCAATTTAGTCGTGGTAAAAAATTTAGGGAGTTATCCGAAGTTCACAACACATGAGATTGTAGATTGTTCAATCAGACTGAAGCAAACTGTGGGTTTTCACATGATTTAAAGCTTCTTTTGAAGACTATCACATGTATGAATTTGAAATCAAATTTCTCATCTTGGTAATTTGCTAAGCATTCGAATGCACTAGTTCTGATCGATCACTCAGAACACTTTCTTTACAACCCAGAATTGGGATGAGAAAAATTAGTAAAATCGATTCCAAGAGCCCTGAATGTATATTATTTTAAAAGGAAAGAAGGGGCCAATTTCTCCTACTTGTTCAGTGTGCCCTCTTTCGTCGAGTTCCCCATCCGGTTTACTAGGTTGTTGGCAAACCAAGCTCCTGCCTGCTGCTCCTGCCTCCAGCAAGCGGGTGGAGCGCTCGTTATCCCTACTTTTCTCTCCACTGAGACCCCCTCCCATTACTGTGGCCGTACTTTTGTTTCAAATGCTCAAATATGAAGACAAGTATATTCAAGTCTTTTAAATGCATGGGAGGTGCTATTTATACTTACATGATGCACGTTACATCACCAATTGTTTTAAAGTTTAAGCTGTAACACTACTCTCACATTTTGAACTCACACGCGAAAAGATAAAGAAATTATATGAACAAATACAAAATAGAAGAGTACAAATGTGAACGACGAATAAATGCAAATAGAGAAACTTGAATCTATGACCTTTCATAATCACAACACTGAAATCATAATAGATCACTAATTGCTCCAAAGCTTAAGTTTTTACCTAATAGACTAAGAATGTATATCAAGTTTTCAACACATGAAATATAAGATCAAAGAAATTTTCAAAACATATTGCTTCTATCCCAGTTCTACATGATTGTTAGTTCCAGTATTGCATTGCAAACAGAATTGCTATTATTCAAGCCACATAAGTTAACAAGAATTACCCCCATCCAATGCTAATTCAGAATTGTTATTTGTCAACAAGCAATATTAGTTTTGGTATACCAAACCTCAAACTCAAAACTAATGGAACCAAGCGATCAATGCATGAAGATATACCCTTGGAACCCACGGAGAGGACCAAGAATGAAAGAAAAAGTGTAAGTTCTAACCAACTTTAGTGATCAGAAAAGACTTAATTTCATACCATGCATGAGCAACAATTGGATCGATGTTGAGTAATTTTTTTTTGAAAGAGCACAATATATATATATATATATATGTGTGTGTGTGTGTGTGTGTCTTAATCTTCGTCACTTGGCGTAGAATACACACACACATATATAAAAATATCAGAGATATTAGATTCCTAACAAGCGTGAAGACACACAATATTATTTAAAACTTATAAATGTGAACATAAAGTTTGGTAGAAATTAGGAGTGTGGATCATATATATGCTAAAGAAGGGTAAGAAGAAGATATCCAACTAGAGAATGTAAACATTGATTGATTATATATGTGTTATGTGACTAATTATCCACTTATATATTGCTTTCCACATTTAATTTGGTAGGTAACCTAAGTTTAAGTACACTCTAAGCTTTGATATCCTTTCTCTTTTTTTCTTCCTTTAATCCAAAAGGAAAGAAAGAAAAACCTAAAAAAAAAGGTTGCCTTTAAGATTTCATCAATGAATGAAGTTTAGTTGATCCTACACTCAATTGAGTTAACAAAGTTGGCCAATCCACTCTAGCCAGGACATATATATTTGAGTGTTAGCAAAACATTTCTTTTCTTACTTCTCACATCATTTATATGCACAATTTGTTGTTGAAAATTCTCATAACCCAGGATGATCAAGTCATTACAAATGGAAATTAAGACCCATCTTGAAAGTGATAATAGAATGACTCCTGAATTATCAAAAACCTAATGAAATCACACTGTTCTGCATTGCCCGTGGATATGAGTTTCTCTTCAATGAAGAAGCCTGAGAGTACAAGGCCCATGACATATATATATATATATATATATATATATTTTAAGTTTATGACAAACACTCTTAGATAATCTATAACAATAAAGCTAGACAATTAACTACTGGAGTTAATGATTTTGAATTAAATATAAGAGTTATTTCTAAAACATAAGCTTAAGTTTATAGTTGATATGCTTTTTTTTTTTTTGGGTATTTTTTTGGTTACTCTAATATGATATCCCTTTTTGCTAGAGTACTACTAGATTACACAAGATTTGTCTTTGGGGAAAGAAATCTTAAAATATGTATCTTTTTCCCTTACTACATCGTCACTTAATCCTCTAAGATCTAGAGAAAGAATAATTTTTTTAAAGAGGAAAACCCTAAAGTAACTATATATAATAAAGAAAACATAAACCATTTGTTTTAGCCTCTTCTTCACAGAGATGGAACTTTAGCTTATAGAAATTGTGAATATGTTATATCTCATATGATTATAGATTTGTTCTCAAAGTTAAACCTCAAACCATTGAAATCTAAAGGAAAAAGAAATTAGTTCCACAAAAAGCAACAACAATCTTCACAAAATTCAAAAAGAAAAAGCCAAATCAAGATAACAAATAAGTGATTGTACAAGATGGAGATCATGTGATGATCTATGGATTGTCTGACCTTTTGCAACCTAGCTGGAGATCAATATGGAGGCCGGCCGCCTGAGTTCCCCGGCCACCCTTCCCCCGGTAACGGCATGTTTAGCGGCAGATTGAAAAAGGGAAGACCTGAAGATGGGTCGGGAAATGAGTTGCTAACTCCACTGCCGCCGCCGCCGTTGGAAGCTTGTGAAAGTGGCTGCTGCATCTGAAGTGGTTCATCTTCATCATCCAAAGGCAACCTTTCATATGCTACGTTAGTGAACGAAGCCGCGATAACAATAACCGGCCCGGACGCAATCAAAGCACCCACAACATTCCCTCCGACAACCTGACCTTGTCCACCGGCCAAATATATCGTTAAACTCGTTGCACCGGGCGGCGCCGGTGGTGGCAAGAACGAGCCCGATAGTGAAAGTATCTCGAACCGCCCTTGCAGCGTGACGATAGCACCGGCAGCTGCCGGCTGCCGCAAGGTCACGTTGGTCACCGTGCCGCTTCCGCTCAGTACACAAATTCCTCTCTGCCGCTTCCTCGCATACGTCGCCACCGATTCGAACACATCACAGCCACTACTCACCTCCAAAATATGAGCTCGAAGCGTGTTTGCGCTCTCCCGGCTTATGATAACCGGAGGTTTAGGCTTGTTCTTCGAACCGGACGGCCGACCTCTTGGCCGACGACCGGCGAGATCGCCCGAACCGGTGTTGGGTGTGACGAGCTCGAGTCCTTGATGAGGGCTATCGTCGTTGTCTCCGGAAAACTGGTTTGGGTTGCTGTCATCTTCGGAGTCCGGCGGCCGTTGGAGGTGAAGATCAGGCCTTTGGAGATGATGAAGAAAGCTAGAAGCTGAGCCCAAGTCTAAACCAGCCATACACAAGAACAAAAGAGAACACAAAACAAAGAAAAATAAAGTATGATAATTAATAAGGATATTAAAAAAAAAAAAAACTGAATATTTTATGATGATTAAAGAAGGGGAGTGCACAAGAATTCAAACCCTAGAACGAATAGAAAACAAAGGGAATCAAGTGCAGAGAAAGAGAAGGGGTGAGGATGGAGGAGAGAGATAAAGTGGCACACGCAGCCATTTTCACAACCATTAGTAAATATATATGAAAACATTAAAAGAAAGGTATATTATAATGTTCCATTTCTAATGAAACAATAGAATATAGAGGAAAGAGAGGACAACACGAGGACAAGGCAATAATAAATTTTCGTAGGAACCTGCTCTGTCTGTGAGTAATTATTGAATGAGACGATGGCACGTCTAGTTTGATGTAATTTCTTTAATTGTCTTAAATTTGTGTGAAAGTTAATTTTATAAATTATTGGTAATATTTTAAAATTTTTATGAGATATTGTCACGATGATATTTTGTTAAGGGTCTTGTTAAATAATTTCTTCAAGGGAGGGGTTGGATCAGTTATATGTGAGATTTATTCTTGTAAAGTGTTTATTTAGTAAGTATCGATCACTTTAGTGAGATTATTTATGTTGGTAGAAGAGTAACTTTTACTTAATTGAAGAAGAGTTGTCACTCAAAAAACTGAATATCTCCATAAAAAAAAACTAAATTTGTGTGTCTTTATATATACATATCGCAGACCCCTCCTTATATACCACTAGTTTTTTAGTCTGTTTATAAATTGAGATCTCTCATTGCAGTCATTTCGTATAAACATTTGTTTGCGCAGAAGCAGAGTGATTTCAAGAACAGTTGTATTTTATAGAGTTTGCAGTAAGAATTTAGTACTTTTAAGATACTTTTTTTTTTTTTATAATTTGGTATCTGATTTTTTGAGTTGACTAATTTAGAAAATCAATTTTATCGTTCATTAATAAAAAAAAAGTCTGATTAAAACTGGAACAATATACTGTATAGACTTTCATCAGAGTTTATCACTACTTAAATGTTGCTCCAAACGACAATTGTAATTCAAGAATGCATATAATATTTCAAAAAGTAACTAAAATTAAAATAGGTCAATCTCTCTCTCTCTCTGTGCCCCTCTCTCTCTTCTTACTGTTTTTTTTTTTGTTATTTGAGAACGTCAAACTTCTAATTGTATTGCTGTCTAATAAATTTGGAATAAATGTAACATCTTAATTAAAGTGTGTAGGATGTCACACTCTTCAAAATTCAAATAAAGTTGGACAAATGTAACATCTTAAGACAATTTTGTATTTGTGTTGAAGTCGCTAGCCCCCTCTTTTTTTTTTTAATTATTGTTGGAGTCAATTGATGTTGATGTTGATGTTGTTATATATTTTTATTTTATAAATAATTGAAAATAATATTTTAAAAAGACTATTGACTGTTATTTCATATTAATGACTAAATAGTATTAAATATTTTTGATTAAGCAGAAGGTAAAGAAGTTAAACACACGAAATCAAGAGTAGCATTATTATCACGCTATTTAGAGCACTTGATTGGTTAATACCATCTAAATTTCTCTACTAATAGCAAAATAAATTTAACATTTTTTTTTTATCAAATATAGATGAAAAGTGAAAAATTATATCAAAGTATGTAGTTCAAATGGTAAGATTATATAAATATAAATAAATTACACTGATTTTCTCTAAAGTTTTTGACAATTATACTAATCTTTTTTGAAATTTTTGAAATTACATTGATCTCTTTTATTTTACTTAATAATATATAGATACTTCGTTCAGTCAATTTTTTTTTTCAAAATGACAAAATTACTTCTTTTATTTATCTTTTACCTTTTTCCAATTTTGACCAATTTTTTTTTCTAACCTTTTTTTTTATTTTATTTACAAATAACTTATTTTTATTTTATATAAAAATAAATTTAAGGTTTTATCAAGATTTTTTTGGAAAATGAAAAAAAAAGGTCAAAATTTTAAAAAATTGAAAAAAAAAACATGAATGAAGTATTTTTGTCATTTTGAAGAAAAAAAAATGGTTGGATAGAATATGTGTATATTATCAAGTAAAGCAAAAGAAATCAATATAATTTTAAAAATCTCAGAAGAAGTCAATAGAATTATAAAAATTCTCAAAGAAATGTGAGTAGAATTTCTTCTATAAATATCTATTAACAGAAGAAACTGTAAAAGAAAAGAAAATGAACTAAACATACATATATACATAACTAATTAATGGTTTGCGCTTTTGTACGATCAGTCTCGCATAATTCGATGCAAGAAAAAAATGACATAACATAGATAGTACATGTTATTTTTAATGTCATATATAACATTGAATATGACATTTTCATAATCGGAGAAGTAGCATAACAATCTATTAAAAAATCAATTTTGTTACCTAATTAAAATTTAAAATTAACCAACTCATTTGACATATGGATCCAAAAAGAAGCTTTAGGGGGGCTCCTTGCTTTTATTCCAAAATCCTTATCCGAGGAAAACCTACAAGAAACATAGCTAACTTTGACAAGAAATAGCAAAGGATAGAACTAGGGCATTGCCAATCGTCCTTATAATATCAAATCGTAAACAAGAAGAGCCATGTTCTTTCTCATCTGATGCCCATCTACGTGTGTGTGTATATATATATATATATATATATATATATATATATATATATAAAAGTAATGTTTTACGCCACATAATATTGACGTACATCTATTTATATAAGTGTGAGACTCCTATAAATATAATGTTGATCTATGAATAACTAATAACTAACCTATATAAGTATATGTTTAATGTATGTATATAAATACATGTGTTACAAAAAATTATTATATATACATATATATAATTTTATATATTGAAGAATGTTAATATCAGTATTTACATTTACGATTTAATTGATATGTAGATTACATATTTTCATTTCTTATGTAATTAAACATTCACATAAATTATATATGTCAATTAAATCGTGATTATCCAATACTCACAATTAACATTAACATTCATACTCTGATTAACATGTACGTTATATATATATATTTTATATATAATTATATATTTATATAAATTATATGCAAGTATCCGATACTCCTAATCAACAATGACATTTTTCTTTGCATGTTACCTTGGGGAGGGAAGAGAGATGTCACGTGCGATGACCAAGCAACAGACAGGCAGGCAGCCACGAGGCAGGTAGTCACTTTCACTGGGAAAGTGGGAACCGGTCGAATCCTTAATTGGCCTCTAAAACGGGGTTTTTGGGTCGGTCCACGTGCCCCATGCTTACCGTCCAGAATTTAGATTACTTCTGATATGTGACATGACAAAATATTCTTTTAATAATATTTTATTATATATATATATTATATAATATTAAAAAAAATGAATCATATTATATATAATAAAATATTATTAAATAAATATATTATTATTTTACTATATAGAATTATTCAATTGTTTTTTTCCTTTTTCACGTTCCTTTAGGTTGGATTTTTCTTTTTCTTTTTTGAAATTTCATTTGCATTCTATATTAAAAGTGTATTTGATTATCT
This sequence comes from Nyssa sinensis, assembly GCA_008638375.1. Taxonomy (NCBI): domain Eukaryota; kingdom Viridiplantae; phylum Streptophyta; class Magnoliopsida; order Cornales; family Nyssaceae; genus Nyssa; species Nyssa sinensis. Next base: position 37,997,722 of record CM018052.1, read on the forward strand.
TTATAAGTAAAAAAGTCTAGTGTATTTGTTTTAAATTAAAATAATTTATTTTCTTTTTTGAAAAAAATTAAAATCAAACTAAGGGGTTAGTTCAGTTGACGTGGTCAAATTGAACATTAAAAAAAATTAAATATATATAATTTTATTTTATAATAGAACAATGTTTTCATTGATTAAATAATTTAGGATAAAATTAAAATCAAGCTCTTAATAAAAAAAAAAGTGTGAATAATATTAAAAAGAAGGCAAATGATTAGTAACAGTTTGTTCGATGAGTTTCAAATTTTAGAGAGTTGACTTAAAAAAATATGATTATTTAGAAATAAATTTTGAAGAATTGATTATCGGGTATTTAGTAAAAAATATGTAAAAGTGCTTACAATTGTAAATTTTTTTATCATTTATATTGTATATATATATATATATTAAATAATGTAAATATATAATTTAGATTTTCTTTATTTCAAAATGAAATAGAGCAGTATATTTATCTCACACGGTAAAACCTATCTCAAGTGGATTATACATGTTGTGGATCCTACTATGTGAGACAAATAGACCTTTCAATTTCATTTTAAAATAGAGAGACATCGAATCCGAGCCGCACTCTCTAAATAGCCTTTAGTGATGCGCGTGCGAATTGTTATGCTTTGTTTAGATGTAGTTAAATTTCGCGGTAGTTTGAAGATAAGGATAATGTTTTATTGCCAAAATGTTTATATTTAAATTCGTGTCCAAATGATAAAAATAGTCATTAAAAAATAGATAATGTGATAATAATTAATGAGTCTCCCTCTTGTTTAAATACAGATTTATACATAAAAATTAAGGTCATAAAACATTATGCCGGAGATAAAGCTGTGGTCCCGTGGACTGTCTCAAGTCTGAACTTTGAAAATCTTCAAGGAAGACTCTCCCACGAATTTAGAGGGCAGCAGACCCTATGTATACAACCCCATTGCCATTGGTGACAGCACTGTAAGACAACAATGTCATAAAAAGTCTTACCAGATCTTGCAGGGGTGACGGACAAAGCCCAAGCTGCCCCAACATTGACCTGGTTTCATGAATGGTCGATTCACCTAGTTTTATGAATTTTATTAATTCTATTTTGATGTGTAAATATAGTGTTATTTTTATATCTTTTAAAAGTTAAACAATCTTTATAATGTATAGACTAATCAAGATACGAGACCAATTTTAAAGAATTTTTTGTTTAATGAATCAATTACGTTAATATGATTTTATGAACCCCACTAATCATATTTTAATATATAAATAAAGTATTACTTTTATGTCTCTTAAAAGTCAAACAATTTATATAATACTATTTATACGTAAACAGTTTTAAAAAAAAAAGAGTGACAAAAAAGACAATAGTGAAATTCTCAAGTGGATCAGGTCTATCATGAAGCTATGGACTCGACCGATCATAGCATTATATTTGCATAATAAAATTATAAAATTCATATCTGATATGAAATAAAAGTAATATTTATATATTTTATTGTACAAATATCATGTTATAATTGGTTAGACCAAAACTAAAACTACATGGTAAACTTCGCCCACTCAAAAATTTCTCGATTTAATCCCATCCCAGCCAATCCCTCCTTTGGTTGATCAATCCCTTTCCCATGTTATCCTTGTCTAAATCATATCTCACCATCACAATCTCTCTCCCCCCACATCAAAATGAGTTATGGGAGTTCTTTTTCTCTCTCAAAATCCTACTCTTAGAGGTTTTTTTTTTTGGTGGGTAAATAAGTTAAATAGAAGAAGAAAGAATATACAAAATCAAGATGGCATACCTTCGGACAAGCTAGAGGGAAGGAAAGGGCTTCTACAGAAAGAAGAGTTCCCGTCCCAAAGCTGCAAAAAATATTACACTTTAAAGATGCTACTAGGTAAAGACCAAAAACATTGAATGTGTCTATTGGAATTAGTATCTGTAATCCCTTTAGAAGGAGTTAACTTGCCACATATCATGTCCTGAGTTAATATGGTAGCCATAAAAATTAAGGTAAACAGATTAGATGTAATCTAAATATTTATACTATCATATTAACAATTGAAATTTAGATTATTAAAAAATATAATCCAAATATTATATCACCGATGCCACTCTCTATAGAAAATACATGTAATTATGTAAAATTTAATAACCAAGTCTGCAAAGATGCAACCAAGTAGATGTGAGATTAATTTTGGGATTAAGCCAAAGTCCATAGCTCCAATCTCTATTTTGAACTAGCCAAATACAAACACCACTAGATAGATAAGTTATTTTTTGTCATAAAGACTCGTTCTTTACTAGCTCTCCTGTAGAATTTTTTTTTTTTTTGGTAATAGTATGCTTAAAAAGTATTATACATAAGAATTGATGGGTTATTTTTTATTTAATAAAAATAACAATAATTATAAGAAAACTACTGTAAAAGATATAAACTCTTATTTGATCATAAACCTTTTTTCACAAAATTGTGAAAGGGTATTTTATTATTATTATATGACTTGTTGACTAATGAAAAGATTAGCATGCTCTAATCCAAATAAAATAAAATAAGAATGTTTTATCCAATTTAGGGTCAAACATGGTTAATCAACACTTTAAACAACAAAGAAAAGAAAAGAAGGACTCATACTATTCTTCCTAGCATTTTCCTTTGGTGGGTTAGACAATGGACATCAACGACTAGAAGAGAAGTAACACAATTTTTTATTTTTTTTTTAAATTTTTGGGTAAAAGTCTTTGCATTAAGCCAAAGAAAACAAAACCCAGAGAGGCCAACAAGAAAACAGGCAATTCAAGGTTGAAAACCCAACCAAAAAGAGCAAAGAACAAAAGAAAATGTTGGGGAAGGGTTGTGTCATTATTGGAAATGTCATTGGAGGGAGACCCCAAGTCCCAACAGGAAAATGAAGGAGAATAAAATAAGGGAAAAAGAGCAAGGATACAAATAGAGAAACCCCACCGATCAATGTGTAAACCATAAGCTCTCCATGTGCTCCATGCGCACTATCATGTCCCCATGTGCTAAATTGACCTCTCTTTAATATTTTTTTTAGTACATTTTACAACATATTTTTCAAGATATAAAAAGGGCAAAACTTCAAGACTCTATCAAAGGCTTTGACCCTCAAGGAAGTATTTTTTGGTGATATCTGCACACATTGACTCTTCAATATATGCAAGATTAAAACGTAAATTTGCACTTTAAATTTTGAGTATGATTCATCTAATCACTTCAAAAAAAAATTGACTGGAAAAAGAGTATTTTTAGTTTGTCAATAAAAATAGAGAAAGTCAGTACAATTTTAAAAATTTTAGGTAAGGTCAATATAATTGTCAGAAACTATTGAGAGATGTTAGTGTAATTTATCATTTTTTATTATTATATGACTTGTTAACTAATGAAAGATTAGCATGCTCTCATTTTACCTTCTCTTGCATAAATAAAATAAAATAAAATACGAGTGTTTTATAAAAGTTAGGGTCGAACATGCTTAATCAACACTTTAGGACTCGTACTATTATTCCTCGAATTTTCCTTTGGTGGGTTTGACAATGGACATCAACGACCAGAAGAGAAGTGACACAAATTTTGTTTTCGGGTAAAAGTAATGTTATTAAACCAAAGAAAACAAAACCCAGAGAGGTCAAGAAGAAAACAGGCAATCCAAGCTTACAAACCCAAGCAAAAAAGAACAAAAAACAAAAAAAAATGTTCGGAAAAAGGTTGAGCAAATATTTGGTGGTTCGAAGACTAGATGAGTAGTCACATTAGTTACACATGACGTGACCTATGTATCTAATCATTGAGATTAATGGAACGGGATCAATAAAAATGTTTTCCAAAGGGGTTATGTCATTATTGGACATGACCTCAAGTCTCAACAAGAAAATGAATAAGGAAAAAAACAGAGGAAAAAGAGTAAGAATACAAATGGAGAACCCCCCCACCCCATGTATAAACAATAGGCTTGCCGCGTGCTCCTTGCGCACTGTCATATCCCCATGTGACCTCTCTTTAATATTTTTTTAGTACATTTTACAATATGATTTTTCAAAATATAAAAATGGGGCAAAACGATCTATCGAAGGCTTGACCTTGCAATACATGCTGGATCAAATTACGGATTTGTACAACGGTGAAAATTTGAGTTCACACTAAATTTTGAGTACGGTTCATCTAATTATTTGAGATTCGTAATACCAACACACTGTACTAACATCCGAAAAATTGATCCCAAGATTCGAACTAAAAACCTAAAAATAACTCTATAAGAACCCTTTCCAACTCAACTACACCTATAGACAGCCATCAAAGCTTCAATCAAAGTGAAAGTGAGAAAACTAAATTTTGACCTATATATGCATGTACTGAAATCACAAGGAATTTAGAGTTATCAAATTAATTATATGACCAATGACCCAATCAATTTTTTTTTTCCTTTCAAATCCCAGCCCATTTCTCATTCTATGCATATGCATGTTACCTAATAAAGGTTTACTTAAGAAAATCACTGTGATTTTTCTTCTCCTTTAACTCAAAGAAAGAAACAAAAAGACAAAAAACCATGCGATCGATTTGAAGATGCGTTATGTTTTTGTTATGTACATTGACTTGTTAGATTATATAATTTTGATAGCAACTTTTTATTTTTTATTTTTTGAGTAACACTATCATGTTTGAATATTAACCTAAAATGATAGAGCCATCGTTCATGGTTGATCCTCTTCACAACTTTTTTTAATTTTTATAAATTAGAACCGAGTCTATCAATGGTTGCGTGACTGGATTGATTGTAAATAGAGTTCTCCTTCGACTATGATTTCGTACAAGTTTTGCTAGCAGGGAGGGTTACCTCGAGAGTACTCGTAGAGTATTGAAATAAATACCTTATACTCTTAAATGCTTTTTTTTTTTGTCTCTAACCGAACTATCTTTTAGTTTGATTCTCTTCAAAACTTTTTTCTCTTTTATATAACTTGGAACCGAGTCTACTAACTGCAATTTTCGGTAGCATGATCAGATCGTAAACTGATATCTTTTTCTATAACTATTACGTATAAATTTCACTTGCAGGGGAAGGTGACTGAAAGCTACCTGTGAAGCATTAAAATAAACATCTTACACTTTTGAATGTTTCTGACTGAACTACCCCTTGGGGTTGATCCACCTCACAACTTGACTAATCAGAACTATTCAAAGCACTTGGGCATCTTTTTCATTCTCCCAAGTAAGTGCTCGAATGGAGCCTAATTAATGACCTTTGCAAATCTGTTGCCTTTCGGCTTTAAAAAATTAAGCCAACCTTTTTCTTGGTTATCTCGACAACAGCGTCACCATCAACCAATCAAATTGCGTCTATGGACACAAGATAAGTAATTAACTTCCCTTAATCCATGCTCAAATCCGAGGTCCCCACCATGCTTGTCAGATAAACATATATTTTATACATAATTTTCAATGTTTGTAAGAGTAGACATTAGATATTGGTTCCACCAAAACTTTTGTTTTTGGATTTCATGTCCGTCCAAGGTTTTCTGAATATGACAGCAATAATACTCAACTTGCTGGCAATGGGACCTCCAGTTTCACATTAATTATAAAATAAAACGTGTGTGTGTGTGTGTGTGTTTGGTTAACAAACCTGCTGCAGATATAACTTGATCTGATAGAAATGAATGGGTTTTCAAGTTTTATAATGAAATGAGAGGTAGAAAATGCATGTGTTATCATAAATTTTTGGCCTGTATTGGCCTGTATTGGCGCATTAGGAAGTTAAAGAACAACATAAAAAACAATGGATGCTTGGTGCTAAGAATGACAACTTTCATATATATATATATATATATATATATTTTATGATGAATTGATTAAGAGGGATTGACATGATAGCAATATGCCTAAGAGCTGGAGAAGAGAATCTTCCAACTTCCAAGCAATCATTTATTGATGAAACACTTTCCCAAAGTCTTCAGTTTTAAAAATGCTTTCCACTATTATTATTTGAAAATTGTAAACTTAGATACAACTATGAAGTAACATTTGTTATCGTAGTTACCCATTAATTAGTGCTATTAAAAATGGTAAAAACAGTTACTAGAGCCAAATAATTAAAGTTAAAATATAATAATCAAAATAATCTCTCTCTTTCATGCTTAATTCTAATAGAATATTAACATTTAAAACACGATCCCTTTTTAAACTTAAATTTTTAAGGTCAAATGTTAAACATAAGATGGTTTCTCTGTTTACAGAAAATAAAAGTAGTTTGAAAATGAAGGTTAGGATACTATTAATTATCATCAATCATATCAAACATGATGATGATCACCTTTTCTTAATTTTTTATTATCATAACACGTTCAATTAACTGAGGTGAACGAGCAAATCAATTGAAAGTAAACGTTCATAATATTGTAATTCATGATCGAGTTATTAAGAGTAAAATAATAAATTTATACTTTTTGTTTAAGTTTTTTTTCAGACCATTTTGACTGAAAAAGTCAGTTTAATATCAGAAATCACAAAAAAAAATAAAAAATCTTTATAATTATTCTTAAAATATATTTAAAATTCTGATTGCACAAGAATTGGATTTGGGTTACAATCTGTGCTTGCCACTTTGGGTGGTTAAAATTTGGCCAAGGCGCAGCTGGGCTTAATATATATTGAACAGGCCCGTGCCTATGCCTAGCCATGTTACAAAACCCATTGGGTTAGGGGCCCATAATTTGGATTGGGCAGGCTGGGTCAGCCCATTATACAGCCTTTAGAATTCATTCCATACAATGAAGGGTGACACCTAAGATTTCTTTTAGAGAAAAGTGCAAATAGAATTCGTGACCTTCCAAGAGGTGTCAAAAGTGCTTTGTCAATTGTCATCTGGCATAAGGGCTTGGAATTTCCCCTGATAGTTTAAAGGGAAAATTACATATAAATTTCCGTGGTTAGGCTCTTGTGCACATAAAATTTCATGTGATGTAAAAATAGAAATTTACACATTTTGTTATCAAAATTAAAATAAAATACAAGACGCCATCAACATAAAATATCAAAAAATTAAAATAGTCCCATTTTCTTCCCAAATTTTAGGATTATGAAAGTGTGAATAATGGCTCTGCCAGAGTTAAAAACTTGAATTACGGCCGATATGACTGGTGTAATGTTTGAGCAAGATGAGTATTGCTCTCGAACTCATCGTTTATTTTCTTTGCTTCTTTTTTAGTTTACACCAGAGAAAAGAAAGTGCGAATAATGTTTTATGTCTCATAACTATCATTTCACTTTTCTTACAAGGAATGAGATCCACTATCATGAGACCCACCTGTGGGTATATTTTGGTATCTTTCAAGTGAATATCTCTGCATTCCTCCTCCTCTTCTTCTTCTTTACTTTTAAAATTTAATCAACTATTTTTTTGCCATTAAGAAAGATAGAAGCATGCATGAGATAACTTTCTATACAGAGTATAAAAAAAAATTAATCAAGAGCCAAATTTCCATCTATCTCATTTACAAATCCATGCATATTAAATCCAAGGAAAAAAATGACCTAATTCTTTAGAGAGGGAAAGTGAAGGGTGTGCTGCTCTTACAACAGCTTCAACTGGAAAACTAATAGTGATTTTTTTTTTTAAATACAGCAATGGAGGAGGATGATTCGAACCCACTAATTATCAAGTGATAAACTTACATATAATTATTGATTTTTTTTTCTCTCTATTTTTAATAATTTTTATTTCAAAATTAAGAGTTGCTTCTCCCAAAAATTTTTAATTTTTTTTTTAAAAGAGAAATGCCCTTCAATTTTACTTTAATTTTATATTGTTGTTCCTACTAACTTCTTGATATGGGTCCCCTCTACCAACTAAGTAGGAATGGCGACTTGCACACCTCTCATCCTAAAACTAGTAATGATTTCTAAATGTCTTTCTTTATTAATTTGGATAACATTGCCATGGCCCATGACAGAAGTAGAATCAAAGTTATTTAATACATGTTGGACTTGCTCAATATTTGTGTGCGGGTGAATGTAATAAATATAAATATAAGGATCAATAATAACAACCGTACCCGTGGCCTAATGGATAAGGCGTCTGACTTCTAATCAGGCGATTGTGGGTTCGATCCCCACCGGGTATGTTTATTTTACTATTTTAAAATTCCTTGTTTGTTTGGATTTACTTTTTTAAAAATTTTTGTGCAGCCATATCTCGACTGGATATATTTGGTTTCTACTTTCACTCTCTACTCATTTTTTATTTATTTTTTAATAAAAATGTCTTTAAAAAAAGTCGAGTATTGATATAAAATTCATATGAATTACATCAACACTATATCACAGCGACCATTTCCTCTCTCTTTTTTTATTTTTTTATGAAATTGTTATTAATATTGTCATAAATTAATATTTATTTATATTAATATATAATAAAATCCTGTTATAAATGTGAGACCTCAAAAAAAAAAAAAAAATTGCTAGAAAGAAATTAGTTTGGAATAAAAAAAACTTAATGACAAAATTAAAGAAAATGCCTAGCCGGGCGTAGCGCAAGTGCAAAGAGGTGAGAGTCTCCAAGGCAATCGTCTTGCTGGCCAGGGTTCGACTCCTCTCTCTTGCGCGAGTTCGCGATTTACCCGATGCACCCGGTTACTGGGCGATTTGGTGCATCCAGGGTTTTACCCTCTAGGGGTAGCACGGAAAGCCAAACGCCAAAGCTGTTATTAGGCTAACGTGTTCTTAAGAGAGTTCCCTCGTTATAATATAATAATAATAATAAATAAAAAATAAAAGAAAATGTCACAAAATAAAGAATTAATTACATTTTAATATCTTATATTTTGTCCTAATTTCCAACTCTTTATTATTAATTGAAACAATTTAGTTCTCTAATTAACTAATTATAAATGATTATCTCAATTTTTAATGACAATCGTTAACAAGTATGATCACAAAATATAATTTTAAAACTTGTATAAAATTATATAATCTCATTTGACACCAGTATAAATTACATGATATTATTTTAAAATTTATATAAAATTATAAGATATTAAAATGTAATCACGTGTACGATGATTGTTGTTAATAATTTAAAACAACTATTTGTAATCTATCTTAATTATAATAAAATAATAAATTACAAGATTAAATTATTTTAATTGATAATTCAAGACTTTATTTGAAAATAGATTAAATTGAAGAGTATTAAAGTATAATGATCTCAAAATATAATATAATTGTTATCAAAACCGACCCAAGTCATTGGCTGTTTAAACGGGTTGAGATTTGGAAGATATGCCCATAATTATCGAGTCATCCAATTTAGTCGGGCCGTCTCTCTTTTTTTTCTCAGTCGATAGCGTCTTCTACTTCTCCATATCGACCGGAGCTCCAGACTCATCACATCAAAGGACCATGGCGCCAACCAATTCTCCCAACGGAGACGAAGATCAGGTTTATTTCTCTTCAAAACAACTTTGTCTATCCCTACGTGGATATATATATTAAGTGTGTGAGTTTATATGTTTTTGTACACCGCCGATTGTTGGCATGTTTATTCCCAAATTACTATTCTACTTAAAGGAATGAAAGTTGTTAAATTGAATGTTTTCAAGCCCTTTGCCACCTGGGTTTGCTCGTACTCCGTTTGGCAGTGGGGAAAACTTAATATGAGAAAGAAATGAAAAGAAAATTGGAGTTTAAAGACTGGTTGTGGGCTTGTACTTGCAGTTGCCAACTTCCAATTTGTATTTATTTCAGTGAACAATTATGTACAAAAACGCAAATAGCATATTTTATTTTCCCATTTTTTCTTGGGAACAGGCGGAATGCTATGTGTTATTTGAGTTGTGGACCATTTCGTCGAGTGGAAAAATGAATAAAAGAATTGAAATCTTTATAATTAGACATCAAATTTTCACTAGTTTGACCCCTATAAGTTAAATGCCACCGGTTGATTGCGAATCATCTTAGCCCCATGTCAAACTTACTAGCTGGCTTTAATCAGATATTGACACACATACTACTTGTATGGTGACACTTGTGCTAGTATTGAGGTGATCATGTTGGTCCTTTATGCAAGTAGATTATGCAGTGCCTCAGTCCCAAACCTTGATAGAAAATACTTGTGAGGTCATCTTGAGATTAACTCCTCTTAGTGAGTCAAGGTGATCTCCCTTCAAACTATACCTCATTGGGTCGAGTCAATCTTAGGTTTCTCAGTCTAGTTCACATCCCCACAGTCCATTATTTTAATCAATGTAAGTTGTGCCTTGATCTTCAGCTTGGGCATCTAGGCGAGTTAACCCTAAGAATAACTCTTCTAATTGAGTCAAACTAATCTCCCTACAAACTAAACACTCTTGGGTTGAGCCAATGTTGGTTCCTCAATCTAGCTGATGTTTGCCTTGACTTCTATGATTCTATCTAATACTTATCACATGCTTCTCACCCTCTCACTTGGTAATTTCATAAGGTTGGGGGCAAATCTTAGGGATCTCTTTGATCTCTTTGCGGGACTATGGTGTGGCTCTTATGTTGTGTCATAATCCCTCAATGAGATTATTAGTGTTATATGGCTTGGTGACTAAAGTTGTAGGTTACCAAGATTTGGCTTGTGCTAGTCTTGTGGTGCAGCTTGGTCTTTTTAGAGAAAAAGATATCATTCTAGTGCCTTTTTAATACATGGAGTCACTGTCGTGATTGTCGCTCCATCCATATGCACTTATCACATGCCCTTCGAGTTAATCATATGCACCAACTATTATGAATAAGGCGACTTTCTCCTTTGATATCAGATATTCTATTTTCAGTACTATTCACAGAAGGTACACTTGTAAATTTTTCTCCTTACTTCCCGACTAGACTAGTACCTTTGCATACTGTCTCTCATTCTCCAGATCGCCTCAACTCTCACTCTCTACATCACTCTAGGAATCCTAGCTGTCTTACACATAATAAATCACTCTGTCACTAACCACTCCTTTAACTCATCTCTAACTCACATATGCCTTGACTCAACCAATCTAAATATTTCTTTGTGCAGTATTGATTTGTGTTTTCTGGAAACCTAACAACATGTAACATGTGAGTTAGAATTCTCCTTTTCTTCACATATTCTCAGTTTTCTTTGAGAGGGTAAGTGTTTGATGCAATTTTCTTAATAATTTGCTCTTGTTAATATATTTACTCTTTACCTATCCAAAAAAAAAAGGAAAAAAAAAATTCCTTGAAGAATGAAGAATTTTAATCTCATAATTCATAATTTTTCTTTTTTCAATTCCATTTCATTTTTATGCATGTCAGTTCAATTTTGAGTTATTCCTTTTCTTATGTAAATCCCCAACTTAGGTTTCCTCTAAGAAATGTCTTGAATTTGTACTGATAAGCCTGATATTAGTAGGTTCCTTTTATTTTGGTGTGAGATCGCAAGGTAGTCCTCTCGAAGCTTTCACATTCTCATATCTGTTTTGGTTTTTGTCATTGAGTAACTTGAACTGGCCATATTTGCATTAATAGTCAAAATAAAATGTAGTTGGCCAAATAGATGGAGTTTTGAGTCTTTTGACATTGTCACATGTCACTCGCACGAGATCAGTATTAATACTCTTATGCAAATACCGAGAAAAATCATGAAGTTTCCCTTTCAAGGATGTAAATAACTTTGTTGTTTCTTTTCTTAGTCATAATTCTTCCTTGCAATTTGTGTTATTTCTCTATCATGCTTCCCTTACTAAATCTTGTCCGTTTCACTTTTTTTCTTTCTTGGTGGACAGGTTCTGGTAGAACATAACTTGTTTGTGAGAACATTTATATTAAACAGGCCTAAGCAATTGAATGCCCTTTCTTTTCAAATGGTATGTTGAATGATTAGTGGATATAGTACCTTGTATGTAAGTCTTTTTCATTCCATGATGCATTGCTACATGGTTCAGCTATCTGATGCATTTGAATTTGGAACTAATGGCAACTATTTCAGAGCTCTGTAGATACTGCTTAATTCTAAGCATCATCAGTCGACTTGCTTGCTTTCTTTTCTTTTTCTTCTTTTTGGTATTTGGACTTAATTTTCTACGGTGCTATCCTTTATAGACTTGCTTCTCTGATTTGGAGGACAAGAGCAAGTGACTGCTGCGTTTTTCACTTGGTGGATAGCATGGGGTGCGGCTCTCACTATGTAATCTACAAAAGCGAGGATTTCACCTTGCAGGGAGATGTTGTATGTGCTTGAAGGAGTTGGAAATCATTGACCATCTTTTTCTTCATTGCTCTTTGGCGAGGGGAGATTTTGTGTTGTCTTTGTTTGGATGTAGTTGGGTTATGAACTTGTCAATTGTGGATTTTTTGTGAGGGTGGATGGGGGGTGGAGGGAGGCTTCAAGGAAAGAAGATTTGGAGGATTACTCTCATTCGTTTGTTTTGGTGTATATGGAGAGAAAGAAATCAGCGCTTTTTTAAAGGAAGGGACATGGATATTTGTAGATTCAAGGGTAGATTTTTTGAAAATTTTGTATTTTTGGAACATAGAAGCATTCCCCTTGTATGTATATAGTTTTATAGACTTTTTGGATCTATGAGACTCTAGTTTTGTGAATCCTTTTTTATAAACTGGGTTCGCCCCCTTGGGGTGCTTTTTATGAATACATTTACTTATTGAAAAAAAGGGTATGTCTACTAGTTGTTAAAATACAAAATTGGATTATGCTTGAGTGTATCAATAGGAGAATACAGAATCTTAGTGAGATAGGATGACCTAAAAAGAGGTTAAATTTTTGAAGGACTCGCTAATCCTTAGGGGGAATTTAAAGTGAATGAGAAGAGGTAAAGATGAGGATGTTTTTGGACTTGATGGCACCTTTCTGCAAGTGTATGGTTGAGATGGACTTATTCCCCCACCCCAACAGGACGTGTGAGACGGTGTCGACTACATTGTTCAATACGATTAAGCAACTATTAAAATACTAGATATATGGAGTAAAATCATTTGATTCTGATAAATGATATTAATGTAGATAATAAGCATTGATAATTGCATCAATAATCATAATATGAAGCTTTTGAATCCATATTACTAATTTGGGGAGGAGTGATTCTGTAGAGACGTGAAACATGTTTCATGAGCGAGGTTAATTGTGGGAACTTCTTTGTTGTGTAAGTAATTGATGAAAAGTTCTAGGGAGGATTTGAAAAGCCTTCATATGATTGAGATACGTATTACATACGTTGAGATAGTGTGTATTGTAAAATGTACATGTGAAACATAATATATGTCATCGTGTTTAGTATTTGGTTGGTTTATCACATGCCTCAACGCAATGCAACACAAAATCAAAGTTTTAGAAAAGTAAGTAAACCTGTCTCACATTCAGCTGCTGTTTTTCACTGAAGTTGGTAAGTCATATCCTTAGCTTAAGTCCTCAGGTACATTTTTTGGTATTTCTAGGAGATGACAAACTTTTTTTGGAGGACATATATGCAAAACCTGGTTTGGATCCTCTCGGTTATTCTCATCCAACAATAATGGGTGATTATGGAATTGGGAGGCATATCTTAATATCCTATTTGCGGCACTGTTGTTTCTAAGATAATCAAGGATCAAAATTTTGTTCATTTTCTATCAAAACAGCCGAAAAGTTTCCGTTTCTTAGTGAATCGAAACGAAACACTAGTACAATTCCGAAATTCACATGTTTCCACGAAAACAACTTTGTTTCTGTGGAAACATATCGAAACTAGTGGAAGCGTTTCTTTTGTATTAATAATAATTCTAGAAATTGGTAAAATCAAGGATCAAAATATCGTTTCGATATATAGTTTCAGCCAATCCGGAAACGGAAACGTTTCGGAAACATAATGGAAATGGACAAAAAATTGGAAACATGTGGAAACATAACTTAAAATTTATTTATTTATACAAATAAGTTTATTTATTGAATATTTGTGCATTTTTAAGGCATATACATCATATTCATGATAAGTGACACTAATTCATGATAAATGACATAATAGATATATACTATGTAATATCCACAAATTAGATAATTTGACACAAGTTACATATAAAATAAAAAGTAAAACAAATAGCGATTTAAACCTATTATAATTAGTAACTTAGTATTAAAATAGTTATTTCTCTATAATTTATTTCTCCTATTACTTTTCTATTATTTTAGGAAAAATAATAGAAATATATTCTTGTAATTTTGAGTCTTAATCCTTGAAAAACACATGGATATTATTTTTTACTAACTTCTAGAATTATTGTTGATACAAAAGAAATATTTCCTCTGATTCGATATGTTTCCACTAGTTTTGGTATGTTTCTACGGAAACAATTTTGTTTTTATGGAAACATGTAAATTTTGATATTCCACTATCGTTTCGTTTCGGTTCCCTGAGAAACGGAAATGTTTCGGCTGTTTCGATAGAAAAGAAACGAAATTTTGATCCTTGAGTAAAATATTATATCCATTTGTTTTTTAAATGAAGGAAGAGATTGAAGGATTAAGACCCAAAATTACAAGAAGATATTTCTATACTTTGTTTTCAAAAACAGTAGACAAGGAAAAGTAGAAGTAGTGAAAATAAAATGTAGATAAACAAATTATTTTAATACTTAGTTACTTATTAAAATAGGTTTAAATTTTTATTTGTTTTATTTATTATTTTATATGTAACTTGTGTTAAATTGTCTAATTCGTAGATATTAGACAACATATCTATTATGTTATGCTATTGCATTTAATTATAATAATTTATTTTATAACAAATATAATAATTTCATATTACATAAAAATTGGTTATAAATCTTTTATACTAGTTTTTAATTAGTAAAAAGATATTTGGTATTAATGACTAATTTATATTTACATTATTTTTTTCTTTCAATTTCACCCTAATATCTTCTTGTGTGGATGGACAAGTACCTTAAACCATATACAATTAATTAATTATAATATTTATCTTCAAGCATACATATATTTTACTTTATGTTTCTAAGTGTTTTTACACATTTTAATTTTTTTCATCGTTTCCACTAAGTTTCCAAAATGTTTCTGTTTTTTGTGTGAAAAACGTTACGAAAAGAAATTTTAATCCTTAAACATAATTTACGTTTTCTATATTAGTTAAATTTTTTAAGGTCGCTAATCCTAGGGGGGAATTTAAAGTTAATGAGAAGAGGTAAAGATGAGGATGCTTGTGGACTTTGATGGCACCTTTTCTGCAAGTGTATGGGTGAGATAGACTTATCACCCCCAGCCCCCCCCCCCCCCCCAACAAGAAAAGGATGTGTGAGACGGTAAATCTGGGTCGACTAAATTGTTCAATTCAATTAAGCAACTATTAAAATAATAGAGATATGGAGAAAAATCATTTGATTCTGATAAATGAGAGTAATGTAGATATCAAGCATTGAGAACTGCATCAATAATCATAATATGAAGCTTTTGAATCATATTACTAATTTGGGGAGGAGTGATTCTGTAAAGACATCAAGCATGTTTCATAACTGGGAGGTTAATTGAGGGAACTTCTTTCTTGTGCAAGTAATTGAAGAAAAGTTCTAGGGAGGATATGAAAAGATTTTATATGGTTGAAATATGTATTATATACATTGAGATAGTGTGTATTGTAAAATGTACATGTGAAACATAATATATGTCATCATGTTTGGTATTTGGTAGGTTTGTCACATGCCTCAACGCAATGCAACACAAAATCAAAGTTTTAGAAAAATAAGTAAACCTGTCTCACATTCAGCTGCTGTTTTTCACTGAAGCTGGTAAGTCATATCCTTAGCTTAAGTCCTCAGGTACATTTTTTGGTATTTATAGGACACTACAAACTTTGTTTGGAGGACATATATGCAAAAC
The DNA here is from genome assembly GCA_008638375.1 of Nyssa sinensis. Lineage (NCBI taxonomy): Eukaryota > Viridiplantae > Streptophyta > Magnoliopsida > Cornales > Nyssaceae > Nyssa > Nyssa sinensis. The sequence goes on from CM018052.1 coordinate 38,013,610, forward strand.
CTGGTTTGGATCCTCTTTGTTATTCTTGTCCAACAATAATGGGTGATTATAAAATTGGGAGGCAAATCTTAATATCCTATCTTTGGCGGTGTTGTTTCTAACATAATTTACTTTTTCTATATTAGTTAAACTCATCTCCTGTCCATATAATTTCTAGTAAACAAATGGCTTAATATTGTATTATATTCGTTTACCTTTTTTGATATAATGGTTCTTTGTAAACATATTTATCATCTACGTGCATGCCTTCTCTTGTGAACTACCTAGTGTAGCCTGATAGTTCTTTTGGTCCTTTTACACTATCATGCTGTCGCAATTATATATTTAATGATGTCATATTCAGCACATTTTTTTTTCCACGTCTGGGGAATATATTCTGAAGAAATTGACCTTCTTGCCTAGAACATGAGTTCAGTGGAACAAGTGTTTGATAGTGCTCTTTCTGTTTTTTCCCTAGATATCCCAGGCTATTTGAGCTCTTTCTTGCCTGCGAGGAGGATTGTAATGTCAAGTTAATAATTTTGAAGGTGATCTCCTATCAAAACTGAACGTTCAGGTTTTATATTCAGATTGCATGAGTAGAACTGGGCAAAAAAAATCAGATTGCACGAGTCTATGAAGAGATCAAGTAATCATCCTTGATGTTCAAAGATATGACATTTTGGTAACATTTTATAGCAGTAATTCATATGCATTTAAGTGCGACCATCTAATAATTTATTTTAATGGATTTACCCATGTTTGCAATTGTTATTATTATTTTCTCTTTTTTTTTTTGAAGGAGGGGGGGGGGGGGGGGGGTTAGCTTGTGCATAAATGTCAGTTTGTCTGGTTCTATTCAATATACCTGCAGTTTTACTTTCCTCATTTTTGTTTCGGTTATTTTGATGAGCCTGGCCACCTTGCATTCAGAATTTTGGCAATATCTCATGGGCTACTATTTACAATAGCATTTATGGAAATTGTATGTGAAGAAGAAAATCAGATTTATATTTGGCTTGGAAAGACAGTACTTTTGGATATTTTGCTGCCATTTTATCCTTAAGCTTATGATTGAATTAAGTTTCAAGGGAGAAGGAAATACAAAAAAGGTAATTTTGCTTTCTAGATCTTAGCTAAAGCATGAGATCTTGGCAAGAGTCACTTGGTGGTTTCTGTGCACTGGTAAACTAGATAAAAACTTAGGGCTCATGCACTCTCCTGTTAATAGGTTTCAGAGGGACTATGTGCCTGGTGATCTGTGTTTTTGCTTCCTCAGATAAGAAAGACATATCTTTACCTTGGTCTGCCTTGATTTGGTTCACTGCATTTCGACCACCTCAACCTCTAAGTTTGAGAACAATTAAAACTAATCTAATTAGAAGTCCTTTCTAGCTACTCACTTTTCCTGATCTGAACTTGTTCACCCAAGATAATGCTTCAACTCTCTAGGTTGTTTTTCATATTATCACTAAGAGAGACAATTGCCCTTAAAGATTTATAAATTTGTCATTCATGTCCTTCTTGAGATATCTTGTTATTATGATAGGATGAGGACAATATGGCTCATCCCATATGAATTTTGAAGCCTTCAAACTTGATGATAAAACTATAAAAATGCTAAGGGCCAGTACTTATTGCATTACTTCTATTACTTTGAGCCACCCATTTGACACATTCTCATGCTCACATGCCTTAATGGTTGAAAATATTAACGTATACCTTGTGTACTTTGCCATTTGACCCATTCTTTAAATTTTTGCCTTTACCTCAGATGATTTGAATTCTACAATATATCCATGAGCTTATCCCACAGGATTTCTTTTGCCATATCATTTAATATTATAACATAAAAAGCATTTCGTCCTTCTCATGTCACTTTATTGTCTTATCTCATTATTATTATTATTATTATTATTATTATTATGTATCCATGGTCATATGTTAATTTAGTTTAGTATCATGGGCTTCGGTTTTGAAGTGCAAGATTATGAGATCAGTTCTCTAGTTTACCATGCACTGTTTAATAATGAAAAAAGAACCTTTTTCTTTTTCTTGGACAATTTGACATAGGCTTTCCTGAAAGCATCCAGTTGCTAGATTCTATATTAGATGGATTGCACTTGGGGTAAGAGGTTCTGCTTGATGTTGGCCCAACTCGCACCCTTGATTTATTTCTAAATTATCCTGTCCAAAATGCATTGAGTGGTTCCAAATTACATTTGTCACTGTAATTTCTTACCAAGTAGGTTTTTTTTTTTTTTTTTTAATTATGTTTCTCGTTTTGTCATTTGGTATTTATCTTACTGTTTGCAAGCTTGATAAGGGGATGACCAAAGTCATGGGGGTCGATGCATGCACCTATAAAATTTCAATCTAAGGTTCCTGACCCTACACCAATTATGGCATCCAATATTTTTGTTAGATCACCGGTTGCTCCAAAAGCTTAAGTTGTTAGAGAGTGGGCCAACAATGTATATCAAGCTCTCAACACTCCGCCTCACATGTGACCCCAAACTTACACATGGAGAGACACAAACATGAACAGAACAAAGTGTAATTTTGCACAAACAAAGTAAATGGGGAATAAATGCAAATGGAGAGACTTGAATCCAAGATCTCTCATAACCAAGACTCTGATACCATGTCAGATCACTAGTTGCTCCAAAAGCTTAAGCTTTTAGAGAGTGGGCTAACAATGTATATCAAGCTCAACAATTTTATTGATGCTTCATTCATTATGAGGTGCTTATGTTAATCTAAGCTGGTAAAGAGTCATATTCTATAATTTTATGTGTTGAAAACATCAGGTTGGATTACTCAGCAATATGAGATAATTTTGCCAGTGTAATGAGTGTTTATAAGAATATGAGAGATGGGACACTTGGTCCAGTGTTTGTGTTATGTTATTGTTTTCAGCTACAATTGTTGACATTGTAATTCAAAGTCACTAGATGTTAGTAAAGGTCTTAGGGATTGGGTGTGTCTCATATTGGGATCTTTTTAGCTTCACACGGAATGCCACCTTTATGACTTGGATGTTATTTTTACCTATATTGTTGTAGGGAAAAGAAAGAGCATTTTGTGCTGGTGGTGATGTTGCTGCTGTGGTTCGTGATATCAATGAAGGTAGATGTTTCAATTTGTTACATATTTTTTTCCTGTTCAATGGATTAACATTATGCACAGGATTTAAAGGACATCATAGTCTAGTTGATAGTAGCTTATAGCTCGTATGTTTGCATCAGGCAATTGGACGTTTGGTGCGGATTTTTTCCGGAAAGAATTTATGTTGAATTATCTGATGGCAACATACAGTAAACCCCAGGTGTTTCAATTTGGACATTGAGTATATTTTTGCTTTTATGACCTTTTGCATTAAAAACATTATTGGTCAAGTTATTTTCAGTAATCTTCATGTGGAAGTCTTCATGCAGTCTTATTAGCTTGCAAACATAATTGAAGGTTTCAATTCTTAATGGGATTGTCATGGGAGGCGGGGCAGGCGCTTCAATACATGGTAGATTCCGAGTTGCAACAGAGAATTCGGTATTGTCTCTTTCGTTTTATCAGCTGGCTCTGAAGCATTATAGGATTTCACTTGCAACACTTTATAGTTCAAATTGCATCTTCCCCACCCACCGGTGATCACTATAGTTCATTTAGTTTGTGAGCATTATATTACTCCTTTTACTTCAAAACACCAACCAAGGTGTGGCTGGCGGGTGGGGAGGGAGGGCGTTGATGACAAAAAAGTGGTCTGAGAATTATATCTGATTGTCCTACCTTTTAGCTTTCTAAAATGTAAGGTTATGTTTTTACATGATTTATCAATTTTTTTTCTATATCTTTTCCTCTTTTAGTGTTGAGGCCTTGAAGGTCTGTCAATTCATCGTGCTTTTCTTTCTTCTCTTCTTTTTTTTTTCTCCCTAGAATTATTTGCACAAAAATAGGGACCATTGCTTAGTGCAATGTTAAAGCTCCTGGCTGCAAAGTGTGTGAGCACAGTATTGAGTCTAAGAGCAGTCAGTAGCACCCTGCATAAGTTAGACTTAACTCTGGGTAACTGGCCCTTTTACCCTATTCATTTTTAGTTATTTGCACGAGTATCATTTATATGTAAATTTGAGTATTATTAAAGCAGTATATAGCCTTTTCTGTCATCTTTTGGGGTCCCACTGCGTAGTTATTAAAGTTGCTTCTTTAAGACTCGATACTGTTTGGAATTTCTTCCTATCTACTCTCACTTTGGTTCTCCGGGCATTTGAAATGTCATGGACCTTAGCATACGAAAACAAAAAGTATTCCCAAACACAAGAAGCACAAAGTAATGCCAAAATAACTGAAGCTCAAGAACTTAATTGAGTGCAATAAAGCAATGATTTATGAAGTTTTTTTTACCTGCATGAAGATTTTTTTTTGTTTTTACCTTATTCCTCTCGTAGATTGAAGAACTGCCAGCTTCCATGTGATAAGAACAGTCAGTTTTGAGGATCTTAGTTAATGCCTGGGTGATTGTCAAGGGATCTGGTGACCTGGATATCATCTAATGTAGAATGAATGCTCTCCTATAGAGAAAGTTCTTGACGGTTGTTAGTTGGGGGGGATTAGATGACTTGGTTTGTTGATGTGACTGTGCCTATTGATTTTCAAATGCAAGATCCATAGAGGAACTAAGATTTTCTCATTTCCGACTAAAAGTTGGTAAGACTATACCACTTGCAGTAATAGGTGTCCATAAAACTCTCGATATGTTCGACTACCATAATAATATTTATAGTAAAAACAACAACAACCACCACCTAAGAAACACGGACATGGGCACGCGAACACATAAATACGACATTTTTTAAAAATGTAGGACACGGATACACTACGGATGCGTTGAATATATATTTATATATATATTATTTTTTATATAACCATATAATAAAAATATAACATTATTTCAATCAAAAGTTGTTATAAAAACACACAAATCACAACAATATTGTTAAGATATCAAAATAATAAAGCTATTAAATAAAAATTCAAGAAACTTCTTCATTTAACCATTAACATTCATGATCCAATTCAAAAAAAAACATGCCAATTGCTTCCTAGAACATATAGATATTTGTGTGTATAAAACCCAAATGAAAAAGAGGAGAAAAAGCTGGGAAAAAGAAACAAATCCAAAAAACGTCTCCAAAACTAAAAATAAAATAAAAATATTGGATATTCTTTTTTCATATGTTTGACACGTGTCCAGGATGTGTTCGTGCCCTAGATGTGTACGACACTGATATGTGAGTCAAAATAGAGTGTCTATGCTTTATAGACGACGACAACAAGAGTAATAATAACAATAAATAAAGAATAAATTGGAAGTCTCTTTGCTTTCTAAGTTTCGAATGGCATTTACACTAAATCCTTGTTCATGAGAGTAGTTGCCCTGTACACCTTGTTAGCGTGTTATTTTTTTTTCTGAATTGTAACCTAATGTGTGATGAAAAGAAATTCTCTTTTCAGAGAAGCTTGCTCTGATACCAAGTTAAAGTTTATGATATGGAAATTAGGTTTGGGAAAAGAAGAGAAGAGAAGAGGAGAGCCAGAGATTAGAAGAAAGGTGCTCAATATTATTTCACTCACACAACCATCCTTAACCCTTACACCTTGTATATATATCAATACGAGAGATAAAAGAGAGAAAATACAAGAATACTCTCAAGGACAAAAATAACACACTAACACACCTAAAGCCCCACTGACCTTGTGCAGATGGGGATTAAACTAAATACAAATGGGGCATCTAGAGGAAATCCGGGAATGGCCAGCTTTGACAGGGTTGTTCCGGGATGACTCTGGCAGATGGCTCAAGGGATATTGCGGATATATTGGGCGTGCTTCTTCTCTTCTAGCAGAACTATGGAGCTTGAGAGAAGGATTTGAAGATGGCTGTGGACTCAAACCATAGAAACCCCGACTGTGGAATCTGATAGTTCAATTGGTATCAACCTGCTCACCAAAGAGGATACTCAAGATCATATCTATGAGGCTCTAATTGAGGATTGCAGACACTACTCTAATCAATTGGACAATTGTTCCTTTGTTCACACCCTCAGAAAATGGAACCTTTGTGCAGATTTTTTGGCAAACTTGGGAGCCGACCGACGTGATCACTTGGTGGTTTGGATGATCCTCCTCAGGACTTACATCAGTGGCTGTTTGCGGACATCGCCGCAGTGTCTTTTGAAAGAGTATCTCATTAAGAGCTCTCTTTGAGGCTCCTGCCTCGTCTCTTTTCTTTGTTTGTTTTGTTTCAAGTTCCTATCCACCAAAAAAAAAAAAAAAAGCCCCACTGACCTTGTACCCTCACCACATGTTCGTAAGCCACAAAATGGTATTCAAAATCTCCAATGGGCTTGGACAACAATAAATGATGTTGAATTTGTCAAGTACTATGTGCCATAGGTGTCAGTAATCAGTGTGTGAAAAAAAAAAGATAGCAAAATATGTGGGGAGCCAATGTGTATAGCAGGCTCTTTCTGACTTCTAAGAAAGGGACTTCTTAATAGTGATGAGTTATGGTATTGTCAATATTGCGATCTTTGTTCTTATTTGTTATTCAGTCTTTTAATGGGATCAAATGCAGGCCTTGGATTGATCCTTTTTGACAATGTTGTTGAAGTTATCTGGCTGATTGTGTTGTGAGGTTTTATGCAACTGTTCTCTGCTATTTATTTATTTTTAGTGCAACTCCTCTTCTATTATAATGTGTTCTATATTTGGGAAAATTCTATTTCTGTTTAGGCATTCTAGAGTACTAGCTTGTAGGAATTAGATCTATGACAATTTTGAAGGATGATACCTGGTATACTGTGCTTGTTTCTCAGTGCTTTTTCATGCTATTCATCTTTTCTTTCTAATTCTTTATTTCAATACTCTTATTTTATAATTTAGTCACTTCTTTTTCTGGTTCAGATATTCTTACATTTGAGTTTTTGCAGGTATTTGCAATGCCAGAAACAGCTTTGGGCCTCTTCCCAGATGTAGGTGCCTCTTATTTTTTATCAAGACTCCCTGGATTCTTTGGTAATTCCAGTTACTTCTTTGTTTTATCGGCATATGTTCTCGTTTAATATCGTAAAAGAATTCTCCAAATGCAATTCTTTCCTGAAGTAGAGATGGACTGCTTCAGTTGTGTGTTTGATATTGGTTAGTACCAGTGTTTTGAAAAGCATTTTGATGGCACAGGGAAAAAGATTTGAGGCGCAAAAAAAAGAAAGCATACCTCTTGGGAAATGTACGCTTTAGTAGCTGGAGGGTAGGCTAACCTGAGGCGCAAAAGGCGCGTTTTTTCTTGCTTAAGTGAATGAGGCACACATCTTGCTGGGGGAGAAAACATGGCCCTTTTTATTTCATTTTTTGCTGATTACTGTAGTTGAAAGAAGTATTTTTTATTATAAATTTATAAGGATGTTTATAATGATTTAAGAAGTCAACCACAGTTTAAGACTTCTATAACACTGGATATGACTCCTTTTAAAACTCATAGACTCATTCTAACTGGAAATCGACCGACACAAGAGAAGGGGCTGGATGCTAGGGTTTTTTTTTTCTTCCGACTTGGGCTAAGACTTCTTTTGTGTTTTCAAGCCCATTTTATGTGAGATTTGGAGTCACACAGTTTAGAAGAAGTTTTTTTGATTGGGAACTTACACTCTGCTTGGATTGAGGGATTTGGAAAGAAAAGAGAGGAAAGGGAAAGGAAGGAGATGTTATTTTGTGCTTGGTTTAAAATTAGAGAAAGAAAGGAAAGGGGATGGAGGGGTTTCTTAACCTTATTTTATCCAATTTGCTCTCCTTCCAAAAGTAGCCGGAGACGAAGGAAAGAAGAGAGCCTTTTAATGATTTTTTAATAATACAGATTCTATCCTTAAAATTATAAAAGAAAAAATAAAAAGAAGACACCTCTATCTTAGGCCATAATAGTAAAAAAAATATATAATCGCTTCTTTTCCTTTATTTTTTCTGTTGTTACTAGTAAGATGAGAGGATACGCTCGCCTTTTCCTCATTTGTTATTCAAGCATGAAGGAGGGATTACAATGTCCTCGCTTCCCCTCCCCACTCCCTTATAAATAATATTATTCTCTATTCTCCTTCTCCTCCCACTTATCCAAGCATAGTATTAGGGAGGTTGAGGCTCTATTGGAGGTGTTGGATAGGGTGAGGTAACGGCCCCCGGGGGGGGCGGGCAAGTTGAGATGGAATTTAGATAGGGATGGTAGATTTACAGTCCGTTTTGATGAATGTGGAGGAGAGTTCTTTTCGCTGCTGGTTGATATGGAGATCTAGAGTGCCATTGAAAGCAACTTTTTTTTGCATAGATCGCTTCGTGAGGTGCAATTCTTACAATGGACAACTTAAGGTAGAGGGGATTCCAAATGCTGAGCCAATGCCTAATGTGCAAGGAGGAGGAAGAGACAATCTTCTTATCCATTACAAGGTGGCTAGAGATGTTTGGAGTTTACTTTTATCATTTTTTGGTTGCTTGTGGGTGTTGCTGGAATCCTTCAAGGAGATGCTTTTATCTTGGAGATGTGAGAGGATGAGAAAGGAGTTAAGAATTTAGAATTGCATGGCGAATGGCTTCAATTTGTCTTGTTTGGTGCTTATGGCGGGAGAGAAATCATAGAGTTTTTGAAGGGATTGAATTTCCTCCATGGAAGTTTAAAGACATTTTTTTTTGAGAACGCTCTTTTTTGGGATAAAAGGAGAATTCCCGATACATTTATATAGTTTATTAGATTTTTGAGGGACCTTCGGTTGTGATTTTTTGTAAGGCCGGTTCCTTGTTTTGTAATCTTTGGGTTTGCCCTTTTCGGGCGCCTTGTTTATAATAGAAGTATTTTTACTGATTAAAAAAAATACTCTTTTTTTCCTCCTTTGTTCGGCATTTTCTTCTCCCCTTCATCTATTTTGATCATTTTGTTAAACTTTCTTTTTTCTTATTTCTACTTCTCCTCCGTTTCTAACATACTCTCCCCTCTCTCTCTCTCTCTCTCTCTCTCTCTTTCTCGCTTCATTCTTTACAACTCACGATTTCAGTTGTAGTGGCCTGCCTTTGCTTCATTGCTCATGTAGTAAAATAAAATATTGTTTTCTATTTTCTTAAATTTCTTTGTTATTTGTTATTTTTTCTTGTGTTAAATGTTTTTAGATATATTATATATTAAATATAAAATTCAAAACTCAAAAGGCGTATGCCTAATGACTCAAGCATATCAGGTAGAATACCTCGCCTCATGCTTTCTCTCTTTAAAACACTTATTAGAACCAAGCACACTCTCCCATTCTCACCGTTGTGACAAAATGGAGGACATATAAATATGACACTTAGAACATTAAATTTAGTACTGTATACAATTGAATATGAGTTTATTATTGCTGGAACTAAGTAGTAAGAGTTTGAAGTTTAGGTCATATTATCTCATGTTTCTTATTTTGAAGAATATTAGGTCTCTTCATTTACATTTTTTTTTGTATTTTTACATTTAAGTCTCCTTGTAACTTAAAATGTCGCGGTCAAGTGAAAAGGGTATATTTTCTAATCAACTATCCTAGCTTAGTTTTGTTTGAGTGATGTGAGTGTAGGAGAGGTCTTAGGTCGAATATTTTGTCAGTGGGATTCTTGCACACAATTTAGGGACAAGAATATTCCTAATTTTGGCTGATGAGAACTTACTTCTTTGTGTTGTAGCTGGAGACCAGTAGTAAACTGTGTTTGACTGTCATAAGAAACATATAGAATTGTTGAATAATATATTCATCATCTTTTGGTACTTTATTTTATCTTTGGCTATTAATTCTATTCTTTTTCTTCAAACTGTATGATCAACCTGCACACATACTTTAAATTCACTAATCAAACCATTTTTTTCTCCCCCATCTGATAATTAACCACACAGTATTGTTCTTGAAGTACAATTTGAGAACTTAAGGTCTTTTTAGACTCATGTAAATCACTTCTTGATTTGGGAATATTTGGCCCTTGTGGTGATATCTGATTCTTTGGCACAATGGATTCTTGGGACTATCTGTCCAAACTGTTCCAAGGTTTTAGAATTTTCATCAAGATATCCAACTTATAATCAAAATATTTGAGATTTTGATTAGTTTATTTTTTTCTAAAAAAAAAATTGATAGAGGTCAAAAGGATAAATTCAATATTCTTTCTTTTGAAAAATTTGAAACCTTTGTAGCAAAGTGTTAAGGCTGGCATGGCTTCTTAAAGGGAGGGAATGTGGTTAGGGTTCAAATCTTATTGCTTTCAATAAAAAAATATTCTTTCTTTTGGCAAATTTTACTTTTAATCATTAATGTATAAAAAGTTTTACTTGTCTGGAAAGGCTCTAGTGAGGTGGATTAGATGGCGTTACCTTGAGGGAATCTTTTGGAGGTTTCTCTAATACGAGACATCAAAATGTTTGAGAAGTTTGGTGTAAATTTTTGGTATTAGACTATCAGTGAAGTCCAATAATGTTCTTTTTTTTTTTTGGGTAATTGAAGTCCAATAATGTTATGGATATCTATTGTGGACTGGGGCCAGTGTTTATAAGTGCCTACTGAGTACTGAAACAGGTTTGCCCTCATATCTGCAGAGGCTGTTGTGGGAAGTGAGGGAATCTTGGCTAGATATGAGATCCTTAGGATATGACTGGTGTTTTCTGTGTTTGTGGGTGTGAACCTGGGTGAGGTGGTGCCCCGAGGGGGAGAGGGTAGGACTTGCATCACTTATTTGATACTTGTTGATTGTTTTGTGTGTTCTAACAATCAAGAGCTTCCTTGATCCAGATTGGACGATGCTTTCTTCCTTTTTTCTTTGTTTGTTTTTATTTTTTATTTTTGGTTTGTCAGGGTTTTGGAGGGGAGGATTTTTTTGCCACATGGAAAACTTTTGGTTATTACTAGAAACTGTTTCATGACGGTGATGGCTGAATCTTTTAGCAATGAAAAAAATGTTGGTCTAGCTAAGAAGCACGGATACGGATACGACACGACACGGACACGTAGACATGTTATTTCTCAAAAAAGTAGGATACGGACATATCAGGAACACGTTGAATATATATATATATATATATATATATATTATATGACCATATAATAAAAGCCTAACATTGTTTCAATTTAAATTGGTATAAAAACACATAAATCACAAAAAATATTATTAAGATATTAAAATAACAAAACTATTAAATAAAAATTAAAAAATTTCTTCATTTAATCATCAATATTCATGATTTAAGTTTCAAAATAAATTTACTAACTATTACATAAAACATATATATGTATGTGTGTGTGTGTATAAATATATAACCAAAAAAAAAAAAAGAGAACTAAGGAAAAAAAAAAACAGAGAGAGATAAAAAAATCCAAAAAAAAGGAAGCAAAAAAAAAAGTGTCCATAATGTGTCCAAAATTCTGGAAAAAAAAATATGGAGATTTTTTCCACATGTTTGACACGTGACCGGGAAGTATCCTAGAGTGTTGGTATCTAGCTAAAAGATAATTGTTTATTTTCATTCTTCTTTACTATTATCTCTCATTGTTTTTTTCCCTCCTAATTGGACGGCAGTTACTAAACAAAAAAAGGTTGCAAATGAAATTTTTAGGGGGTTAATAAGGGTAAGTTCAAGTGTCAATGTGGATTGGAGCAACATGTGTTAGCCCATAAAAGGAGGTTTGGGAGTTTGATCTCTTGTTGCTATACAAAAACCTTCTTCATGGTGACATACTGGAGAGACTATGCACAGGTGATAAGAATTTGTCTTGAATTTTCGTGTGGGGAGACAATTTAACATTTTTTCTCCCTATCCCTTTTTGGGTTGGTGGGTGATTGTTTTGCTTCGTTGTTGGAGTATGAGGTTGAACTTGCAAACATCATCTCTATGATCAAATAAAAAAAGTGTTGAACTTGCACTGCTGGTTGGGTCAATTTAGGGCTCTCTTGATTGTTGATGGTTGTAACCCATGTAGCAGTTGAGTAATCAGGTCGAAAGCCGACTTTATTGGCTGGTTGTTTTATATGATCTAAATCACTGTTCCTACATCACTGTGAAGTAATTATAATCGCTATTCCTACCTTCTCTGAGTTTCCATTTCAGTTGTTAGCATGAAATAAAGAAACACATATGGTCAACTCAAAAAATTTATCGTATGAAAGAATGTGTTAAAATTTGTAAGCATATCAAGCATTAGGAATTAAGCAAAGACCACAAGTGGCTAACATGTGTGTTAATTTGGAGGGACTCTATAATAGAAATCTTCCTCCAGATTTATCTTATTAAGTTTCAAAAGAAAAAAGTATTATTTTAGATATCTTGTCATTTCTTTCCATTCATCTTGGTGCTAGTTTTCTATTTCTTTTATCTTGTTTATTTTGCTCTGATAAGTTTATTGCTCTCTTATTGTTGTTCTTGTGGTAGAGTGGTGATCAATAGGCACAAATTTATTAGATTTGGTTATTTTTATTTTGGTGATAATTATTCTGCCTCGGATCCGTGGGTTGTTTTGGTGTTTGGGTGATGAGTTGGTTCCTTGCCAATTCTTCTCTTTTTTGTTGTGTTCTCTCCTTTTTGGCTTTTTGTGCTTGCATATGATTGGCTTCTAGCTTGGTGCCAACCTAGTTGGGATGAGGCTTGTAAGCATTGATGCTGTTAGCACTTAGCCTTTATTGATGTAATCTAGTTGTATTTCCTTTACTATCTTTTTTACATCAATAATACTTCTTTGTTTGCTGATAAAAAAAAAGGCACTAATTTATTCATTCAGTGTTGATTATTGTTTCTAAGTTTTAGTGCCTGTAAATTTTAAATCTAATTTATGCTTGCGCCTTGATCATTCACTTTTTTACACCTGTGGCAGGAGAATATGTTGGTCTTACTGGTGCTAGGTTGGATGGTGCTGAAATGCTTGCATGCGGCCTTGCAACTCACTTTGTTCCCTCAGGGGTATGTTGAATTGTTCAAGTAATGAAGAAATACAATTTGCTTGGCAAGGATCAAAATATCGTTTCGATGTATAGTTTCGGTATGTCCGGAAATGGAAACATTTCGGAAACGTTTCGGAAACATAATGGAAACGGGAAAAAAATTAGAAACATGTGAAAACATAACTTAAAATTTATTTATTTATATAAATAAGCCTATTTATTGAATATTTGTGCACGTTTAAGGCATATACATCATATTCATGATAAATGACACTAATTCATGATAAATGACATAATAGATATATACTATGTAATATCCACGAATTAAATAATTTGACACAAGTTACATATAAAATAAAAAGTAAAACAAATAGCGATTTAAACCTATTATAATTAGTAACTTAGTATTAAAATAGTTATTTCTCTACACTTTATTTTTCTTACTACTTTTCTATTATTTTAGGAAAAATAATGAAAGTATCTTCTTGTAATTTTGAGTCTTAATCCTTGAAAAATAAATGGATATTATTTTTTACTAACTTCTAGAATTATTGTTGATACAAAAGAAATGTTTCTTTTGATTCGATATGTTTTCACTAATTTCAGTATATTTTCACGGAAACATGTGAATTTCGATATTCTACTAGTTTTTCGTTTCGGTTCCCTAAGAAACGGAAACGTTTCGGTCGTTTCAATGGAAAAGAAACGAAATTTTGATCCTTGTTGCTTGGTTAAGGAATTAAAGTAGTTGTAAGTTGAAACATGCATCTGCATGGCCTTATGGGCACTAAGAGACTTGAGATGCCTATTAAATTGTTTCAAGTTGCTCCTAGGACTATTTAAATGGTGCAGCATTACAATGCAGCAAGTCAGTTGGGCCTTTTTTGTTTCTGCTTTGCTGAGTTAGTTGAGTTACTTAGAATGGCTTTTCATGACATTCTGACACTTTTCAAAGGCTATTTGAATCATAAATAGTAATCTTCATGGTCAATTTATTACATATGGTTGGCAACATATATGTTCGGTCTAAATGTAAGTTCCTACTAACAATGATCAAGTTTTAGTCAAGGTCATCTGCCAATCTGATTGATGAATGATGTTTATAAAGAAAACAAGTGTCCAAGGTTCCAACTTCCAAGTGCAGCTATGAGTGGATTTAGTTTGTGAAATTTATATAAGTTTAAACCCTGCTTATACTGATTCAAGTGTGCTGAAAATTAGAGATTTGATTTTGCTTCAGCTCTAAAATTATATTTCTTGATTGTATTCAACTTATGTAATTATTATCTCTAGTTTTATTACCACCAGGCTTGTCAACAAGCCAAGGGATTCTTTTCGTTGATCTTACATACAAATCTGGCAAAACCTCTCTGCCATAAAGGCAGAAAATCCTCTCTATTATGTATCCCAGAGTTACTAATTTTATTTGCTTGCTTCTCTTATTATCTCTTCTATCAATTAACAGAGATTGTCCTTGTTGGAAGAGGCCTTAAACAAGATAGATTCAAGTGATCCAGCTGTTATTTCTGCAATTATCAATGAATTCTCTCTGCAACCAAATTTGAAAGAGAAGAGTGCCTATTACCAGTAAGTTTTTTGTATATGTCTTTTTGTTTTTATTTTCTTTTAGGATTGGGTGGGTTCCAAATTCTAATTGAACTTTTAGCATGGATTGTTTTGAGTCATTACCTTTGATGTTTCATCTATCCTGTAAAAAACTTGTTGGTCAACTATATTTCACGCACAGCAATGTTTTTAGAAATTGTTTTTGGAATTAAAAAATTGGTTTCATGGTAAAGCAGTATGTAGTTTGCAAATTTTTTTTTTTTTGATCGGTGTAGTTTGCAATTTAATTAAAAAGTCTTCTTGATTGTTGTGGGGTGCATAGCGTTTGTTTTAGACTTCCAAGGCTTATCATATATATTCAAACATCTAATAGATTTGACATTAGCTAAAGTTCTAATTGGGTGCATCTTTAATTTTATGGAACTTGTGTTATTATTCTTTGGGTTGCCAATTTCTTATATCTGGCCCTGTACTACTTGTTCCATATCCTAATTTTCAGTAGTTACATGGCTACAGGTTGAATATCATTGACAAGTGTTTCTCTCGAAGAACAATTGAAGAGATTTATATCTACCCTTGTAAGTTGATGAGAGGGATAAGTTCCATACTGAAAAAATTAATTCTATTTAAAATGATTCGATTGATGCTTTAACTTTCTACTGTTTCCGTTTTTCATTTAGTGCAATCTTACCTGGATACAAACAAAGTGTTACCATTTACTTGACAACTATCTTGTGTTTGCTATTGTAGGAGGGAGAGGCTGTGAACAACGAGGATGATTGGATCTCTTCAACAATTCAGTCACTGAAGAAAGCATCCCCTACAAGTCTTAAAATTTCTCTTAGATCGGTGTGGACCCATTATACCTTGTTGACACCATTTCATTAGTGTTTTTGAAGTTAATCATGTAACCTTTTTGACACCATTTCATTAGTGTTTTTGAAGTTAATCATGTTACCAGCATCACTATAGGTTTCAACTTCTTAGGAAAGTTTTAAGATAATTTCCAACACAGCAGCAAATCCTGATTGTTAACAACCAACTACTCTAAAAGCTTAAATTGATTGAGAGGATGTAATTCAAGTATTTTATCATCTAACACACCTCTTCACATGTGGCCAAACTCGTCACCATGAGTGGGCCCTACAGTGCAACCTTAACTACAACATCATTACACAAGCTCCACGTGCATTAATTATAATTATTAGGATGATAGTAAGGTCTGTTTCCACTTTAGCCCTCCTCACCCCTGCGTAAGCAGATCAACACTGGATAATAGCCTTTAAGCTGGTGATGAGGTTTGAAACCAACTATTCTAAAAGCTTAAGCTTAAGCTATTAGAGAATGACTCAACAATGTATATCAAGTTCTAACACCATTCCTCTTGTGCAACACTGTCTTGCACGTGGAGAAGCAAACATACAATAAACAGCTGACAAATGGAACAAAACAGAGTGCAACTTTATATAAGACATCGAAACAAGGAACAAATGTAAATAGAGAAACTTAAACTCAATACCTTCTAGAACCAAGTCTCTGATATCATGTTAGAACACCAACTTCTCCAAAAGTAGCTGTTAGAGAATGAGCCTAACAATGCATATCAAGTTCTAACAGTTGCCTCAGTTTCCATCCTAATCAGTCTCCTCACATCTTCATCATCCTATGTGTAACACCTCTACTTCCATGACTACCCCCGCAAACCCGTGTAGATTTTATACCTACAATATTCCAATCCTAAAGCTGGTGCAGTAAAACATTCACAAGTCTGACTGAGCAATTATGTCTAGTCTTGGAAGAAATTAGGAGTGGGCACTGGAAGTGAGGTTTAAGTAAGAAAAGGTATTATGTTCAGTCCATTTTCCAACCACAATAAACACAGACCTGAGTTTTTGCTGCTACTTAGATTTGTCATGCTTGTATTGCATAATTGCGTAGAAGCAAAAACAAATTCTCGGAGTTTCTTTTATATTGAATCCTTTTTAGTATAATAAGTGGCATTTGGAAAGAGAAAGGAGAAAAGAAAAAACAATGGAAAAAGATTAATTCTATTGCATGTGGAGTCCAGAAGCTGAAACTAGAATTTGAGTTCCCTCTTTGAATAAGGACAAAATTTAGAAATTTAAATGATAAACAAACTTGTTTAAAGTTTTTGAAACGTTAAATTGGTTTTGCTTTTTTAATCCAGATCAGAGAAGGGAGGCTCCAGGGTGTTGGTCAATGCCTTGTCCGAGAGTACAGAATGGTTTGCACTGTCATGCGGGGAGAAGTCAGCAAGGATTTCCTTGAGGTGTCAGCTGACTTAGTTAATTGCTTTCATGCTTTCTCTGCATCTCTTTCTTGTAAATGACTGTAATTACCACCTTCAAATGCAGGGCTGCAGGGCTATATTAGTGGACAAGGATAAAAATCCAAAGGTTGAATGGACTCTGTATCTTTATGCCCACATCTTAGATGATTCTATCATGGTGAAATCCTTGTTTATGTTTCTATAATACTGTGGTTCCCTTTTTCTCTTTTCAGTGGGAACCTTCTAAACTAGAGTTAATCAGCGACGGTATGGTTGACCGCTACTTCTCCAAGGAGGATGATGAAGATTGGGAAGATTTAAAACTCCCTGCCAGATCAAACGTGCCCGTGCATGCCATTTCAAAACTCTAAGCATCATTTTCAACGGCATTGCAATATACAGCACGGTTCTTACAAAACTGTAGCAGGCAATATAGGTTTTGATGCTCCTTGTATTACTAGGCATGGCGAACCGGTTAGATGACCACATTCTTATATTTCTGGAACAAGTTTTAAGCTGAATAAACATTTTATAGAATAAACTGAAATCAAAATGGAAATGCATGTAAACTTATTATATTACAGGAGGGCACTTCTATTCAATCACTTGATCTGATTATCATCTCTATTTATTTTTTATTTGCATTTACTATAAGACTACCAGAATCTATAGGTGATGTTATTGTGGAATCAGATTGCATTTCATAATGTGTTTGATGATAGAATGTCCATCTGAGCAAATTCTTGGATTCAGGACATTAATCCTTGTACCCTGCCCTTCGTGATCCATAGCCCAAAGCAGACCTCTAGTTTTCGTTGTGCTGGGAAAGGTCTTTGGCCTATGGATAGAAAAAAGACCTTTCGCTGCACAATGAAAGGTCTTTGGGTTACCCTAAAAGGACAGGACATTAATAATTCTTTCACTCTTCTTGCCTCTTCCCATTTTTGGCGCTGTCAGCATAACAGGATCTCACTTTTGGTTTGAATTTTGGCAACTCAATTAGCTGCTTAAAAAATAACATTACTCTCTTATATTGATAGAAACAGAGTAGGGTTTCCCTATTTTGTTCAGTGCTCAAGTGGGTAGGTGAAGAACATTGCAAAAGTGGTATTAATAACCCTAACTGGTCACTGCTGCAATAATTAATTAAACGAAAAATTTTAGTATCAACCATTTTCATTGACTTGGTTTATAGATTCAACAAATGATATCTTGTCACGTAAGGTTGTTAATGGATCAGATCTATGAGAAATTTTGGTATGAATAATATTTTTAATTAAAAAATCTGTTAATGATCTGATATGATTAAATATAACATATATATTAAATTTTATATATTATAAATTTAAAAATATATATTATAAGTTTTTTAATATGATAAATATTAAATTATATAATAATTTTTTAAGTTGAATTGAGTTAAATTTATATGTTTTTTATTTTACATATTATAATATTATATTATATATATATATATATTAGTGTTATTATAGGATCAAATCAAATCAGATGTGATTGACATATTTGAATTAATAATTTATAGATTCATCAAAAAATTTGATTCAATTTATGATTATGTGATAAGATGTTATTCTTTGTTTCCTAAAATGAAAAAACAATTATTCCACTCAAATGATAGGATATTAATGACCAGATTTGACTAAAAATTTTAGAAAACAAGTGGGAGTTTAGAGAAATTAAAAAAATATCAAATACAAAAGCAATAAACAACCGGTATGGTTTTGAGTGCTTGACTTGCCAGAGTCCCCATCACAATAGGTGTTGACTGTTGACCCACTTAACTTTTCAGCACTATCAAAATCATTAGTTTGTTGATCACTACTTATCCACAAAACATCTATTACTACACCTCATTTCTCCCATTAGAAGGAAAAAAATCCTTTTTTTAGTGGACTTAAAAAAAATAAATTACCCTCACTAAAATTATTTATGAAAAGTAATTTTTATTCAGTTGATTATATTATATTGAAAATATAGATGACAAGACTTCTTGTCTCATCTCTAACGTAACTCATAATAAATTTATGTATTATTAAGGTGAATTTAAGATAATTTGAGATTTAAAGTGATAATTTTAAATAATTTTTTTTTATTTTTTAATATTAATATAAAAATTTTATTTAAAATTTATTCTTTTACTTTTTGAGATGTAAAATTTTAATTACGAGTTATAATCAATAAAATTATTTAAAATAAATAAACTCATAAATTAAGTCTTTTATAATTCCTTTTTTTTTTCATTAAGCAAATTAAGTACAAATCCTTTGTGACTAAAACTATATTTTTATTTTTTTTAAATTATAAAAGTCCACTTGTATATTTTCTTAGACTTCACGTGCCTATCTTTCTTTTTTATATTCATGTTTTTTTGTAATATATATTTTGTAATTGTATTGTAATTGCAATATGTTTTCTTAGATATTTAATTTTTTAGTGTATGACTTTGTTTTGTTAATCATTATTTTTTATAAATATATATATATATATATATATATATTTATAATTGAATTCTAATCACAGTAAAGTATTGTGCATTTTCATTTTTTTAGAGGTGTTTGGTAGTGTTTCTTAGTTTTGATTTTAATTTTTTGAAAATGAAAATTAAATTTTGTTTACTTTTTATATAAAAATGAAAACATAAAATACGTTTGATACCACAACACTGTTTTAAGAAAAAAAAATAAAATAAAAATAAAACAGAAAACTTGTTTGAAGGTAGAGTTTGTGATACTCTAGTCATTAACAACTTGGATTTAAGCTTTTAAACTATATCGCCATGAGTTCTTCAAGTTGTTGGAATAATCGGTTTGGAGCATTACAAGTGATATTAGAGTTGATTCTCAAATGATAGAGACCCTTGAATTGTTCGTTTAATGGGCACCTTGAAGAGATCTAGATTGACCTCACGAGTATGTGTGGTCCCGGGGGGAGGGGGGGGGAGGGGAGCATGTCCTATGCCGGCTAAGTGCGAGTAATTCGATTGATATATAAGACACCAAAAATCTTACTACTAATAACTTAAGTTCAAGTTTTTGAGATATAATGTTGTGAGTTATTTTGAATTGTTGGGATAGTGTGTTTGGGACGTTACAAGTGATATCAAAGTCGACTCCTAGAGAATAGAGACCACTAGAATGTATGCTTAATAAGCAATTGCGCTTAAGGCGTTACAAGTAGTATCAAAGCTGGCTCCCCCACAAGAATGTGTGATCCTAAGGAGGGAAAGAATGTAATACTTACATCCCATATCAATTATATGATAATAATTTGATTAATATATAAAACATATTACCAATATTATTATTAATAATTTAGACTTAAATTTTTGAACATACTATTATAAACTCTTCAATTTTTTAGGTTAGTGGACTTTGACGAAACACTTATTTGGTTAGGTTTTTAAACGTAGATTTTGAATTTCAAAACTTAAGATACGCATTTGAGAAGTTATTAATTTTAATTTTTTAATTATTTATAATTTAGATTATCATATTCAAATGTAATTTTTATAATTTTTAAAAAACTAATTACAAAATCTTTAAAAAAAATTCAAAAAATTATATTTGAATCAGAATACAAGCGCAGCTACTTAGTAGTTTCCGAGAAATTAAGGAGGAAATGAAAAGGATTTCTTTTCCACCCCTAGTTGCCAACTACCAACTTCTTTTGTACAATAAATTTTTCAATATGCATTTATGAGCAAATGCACTTTTTGTCTTCAATCACCTGATTAGAATTGGTAAATGTTAGGAAAATAATTGGAAATTTTAATTTTTCAAATTTTTTATTTTTTTCTATCTGAAATAATATATAGAAGGAACAAAAAGTTTAGAATTTTTCTTTCGATAAGTACAAAAAAAAGTTAAGAATTTTGATTAAATTCCAACATTTGTATGAAATTTTTTCAAATATTCAAGTGTTGGTCCCTTCAAATTTCTTTTTAGTTTCATCCAAATACTCTTTCAATTTTGTTTATGCTCTTTAGTCATAGAATAAAAATGATCAGTTATATATATATATATATATATATATATACTGACAGATTCTGAGAGGGGCTAAAGAGTTAAAGGGGCCATGACCTCTAAAATTTTCAAAATTTAATATTTTTTTACCCATATTTGCAGAAATTTTTTTCCAAATATTAACAGTTGGTCTCTCTAAAATTTTTGTAATATTATTGGAATCCTCTTTAAATTTTGTTTTCGTCTCTCTTAAGTGATATATATATATATATATATATATATATATCATCAATGCTGTGGTTGAGATTGGTGAAGAAGGCAGATCGCCTCACATGAAATGAGTTATCAACATATTTAAGGTGGCCATAATTGACTGCAGTTTCTTAAAAATGCATTTGATAATTATATCCTAACCACCTTCAAATAATAACTTCAAACATGCATATCACGACGAAATAAATTCAGATTAATATTGATGTACTTACCCACCACAATATTAATTTCTTATGGTTGGTTTGAAAATTTCGGAGAGAAAAGGAAAAAAGAAAATTTTAAAATAAAAGAAAAAATAATATATATATATATATATTCATTTTTATCTTGTTAGATAATTCATGAGAGAAAAAAAATGTAATTATTTCTTATTTGAATGATCAATGATAAAGAAAAGAAAAGAAAATATAAAAATCATTTGGCAATTATATCATTTTCTTCTAGATTAGAATTTTTAATTCTTTCATTTACAAGTATTTTTGGTATTTTAAAAAAATTCATTAAAATACTTTTTTTTCTCTCCACATTTCTTAGACTTCATTTGAATTGAGAAATTTAGAAAGAGAGGAGAAGAAAAGGAAAGGAGGAGAAATTATTTTGTATTTGGTTTAAAATTAAGGAAAGAAAAAGAGATGAAGGAAAAATGAAGGGTCTCTTAACTCTTATTTTATTCAATTTGTTCTCCTTCCAAAGGTGAATAGAGACAAAAGAAAAACAGAGTGTCTTTAATGAATTTTTTATAATATCAATTCTAACCTTAAAATTATAAAATAAAAAAAATATCTATTCAAACCTTAAAATTATAAAGGAAAAAAATAAAAATAAAAAAGACACATCTAGACCAGGTTATAATAGTAAAAATGTGTATAATCATTTCATTTCATTTCATTTCATTTCTTTCTTATGTTATTTTTAAAGTAAGATGAGAAGATTGCATTCTCATTTATCTCATTTGTTATCTAAGTATGAATGAGGAATTACAATCTTTTCTCATCTCTTTTATAACTAATGTTATTTTTTTTTCATCCTATTTATCAAACTATAGTGTTAATTTTTGTACCTTAATCTTTTTTTTTCTTTTCAATTCTTTTAATCCAAACGAGCCGTTAGAAAAAAAAAAAAAAAAACCCCTCTCGCATGTGATTTAATTGCTACAAAATACTTTATAAATCAAACCCCAAATAAACATTAGAGAAAAGGAAAAAAAAAAAGTAAATAACAAATTTTCTCGAGAAACTTGTATTATATAGCATTCTATCTTACACAACTTTTTTTTTTTTTTACTTTTCTTTTCCTTCAGCAAGAATCATTCAATAAACCCAAGTAATCCTTCAACTCAGAAGGGAAACAAGGATACCCCCTCCATGATTTTCCATGCAATTTGAAGATCTTCACAACCTTCTCCTTCGTCGCTGACCTCCCATGGATATGCAGCACTGCAACAAGCTTCTTCACTGATCCGAAAATCAGCATTTCCTCTAAAACCCTTTCAGTGGGGTGAAAACTACAAATCAACCAGAAAATCTTCACCACAATCTTCGTTGCAACTTCTGAAACATGCAACATTTTCTTCGATACAGCAGCAATCCCTAGCCCATGCTCTATAAATGGCAATCTTCCATCAGCACATTCACATAATAATTTGAGAAGCAGCAATATCTTCTCGCATTTAGATCTGTCTGAGTCCGGAAGTAGCTCGATGAGGACACAGATTGCACCGGCTTCAATGGCTTTTACTCGGCGCTTCTTTGATGAACTTAATAACTCAATCAAAACTTTCAAGGCACATGAACTTGATTTTCTACATATCTCATCAGAAACAAGCTCTAATAAGGATTTAAAGAAATCAATACCTTTATCTTGAATGATAAAGTCCCAATTATAATCAGATTTGGCCATCTTTTCGAATATTGAAATGGTGTAAAACCTAGCCTCAGCGCTTCCTCTTTGAAGCATGATTATCATGGACTTTACTGACTCCATTTTTGATAACTTCTTTATTGTCTCATTTTCTTGAGATAATGAGAGCTGGTGCAGAACACCCAGAGCCTCTTCACAGGCTCTGAAAGTATTGAAATCTGAACTTTCTGCTAAAATCTGGACAACTATTTGAACAAGGACTTCAACTCCTCCAGATCGTTTGAAATCAATTTTTATCTCATCGCCCATTTCGATAACGGATCGAAGTTTTTTCAGGGAACTTACCTTGAATGGTGTGGATAGAATGGTGTTGAGCAGCGCAACCAGTTCGTCGTGGTTGATCGGCGACGGCGGCGGCGATGAAGAAGAAGATTGGGACTGTAGGCCATTTTCCCATGCGAGGATGAGTCGTTTGAGGGTGTGGTTTGGAGTGATATCGGAAGAAGCGATGGTTTGCATTGTTGCGGGACATGTTTTCTTGTTGTAGGAGAAGAACCACGTTTCGATGTTTTCACGTTCGTAGGTAACGCCTGTGGATATGGTAACAGGGTCTTTCATGAGCTCCATGGAAATGGGACATCGGAAATCTGGAGGAGAATCCATGGTTGGATCTGGTTTGTTCTCCATTTTTTTTGTTGTAGATTGTAGATGAACAGAGCGGATACTTATATTTATATATATATATATATATAAGTATATGCGTGTATAAATGTATAAATATATATAAGTATATGCGTGTATAAATGTATAAAGAAGGGTGGAATCGTCTAATTCACGAAAAAATCAAAGTCAAAACTCTATAGCTGCCTTTGCAAGATGGGTAAACTGGGAAGCAAAAAGGCATTGGAAAATTTAATTGCTTTGACTTTTATATATATATATATATATATATATTTTGAATACTGTCTCTTTCCAAATTAAGGGATGCTTTTTGAAATTTTAATTTTTTTAAGAGAGATTATTTTGTTATTTTAAAATTGTTTAAATTTATAATAACACCTTTACTAATATTCATAAGTTATTTTATATATTATTATAAAGAATCGTTTTAAAAATTTTTAATTTAAAATACATTAACTTTTTAAATGAAACTCTTAAATTAAAATATTTCAAAATAAAATAAATAACTTTCAAAATAGGACGGTAAAAGTAATACTTAGTTCCAAAGTAAATATCATAAACTTTCTCCTTTTCATGTAATTATCTTAACCAAAAGTCATATATGCAAAGCATAGATGTTTTTATTTTATTTTATTTTTATTTTTTAATTAAATTAAATAATAACATTATATTATGTGATTGCATTATATTCATGAAAATTTAAAGTTAATGCACATACCTGAATATGCGGATCTTCACTCTACTTAATTTGAAGTTAAGTATTATCTTGTATATTGATTATTTCGGAATAAAAATGTCATATCTCTCATAATCCACCTGTATTCCAGCTCTCAACAAGGTGGAGCTATGAGAGATGGGACATACTTCATATGTCCAATAAAAATAGTCTCTTCTGAGAAAGATTAACTTTTCAAGGATGACAAATATTTAATGTTTTCATACTTGAATAAGAGTATAAATTTACAAAACTAACTTCTTTTCAAAATGAGTAATAAATTCACATTAAATTAATGAAAAAAATAATTTAAAAATTTTACAATAATTTATACGTTGACTTTTCAAATAAGACTCTTATTATGAAATATTTCAAAATAAAATAATAGATTCTTAAATAGGGACGGAGGGGGTATATTTTTATATGGAGATTTGTTCCATCTCTCTCGCAAATATGGAGTTATTAGTGGGCTCACGAGTGGTGATTCATACAAGTATGAGAGATGTGGGATAAAAGTGAATTGTGAGAGAATGATTTTTCATTTATACCACAAAAAATATAGTTAAAAAGGTAAACATTTGAATAAAGAAAAAATGTTTGATATTTGTTACATATTTTTGTTCATATACTGATTTGTTCATGGTATTTTTGAAATTAATGTTTTTTTTATTATATATTTGGATTTAAAGCAAAATTATAACTTTTTTATGTTTAAATTGGTAACTTTTTTAAGTAGATGTAGCATTACTCTTGAATAAGATACCTTAATACCTATGTTAGAGTGATAGGTTTTGAAATATTAATTTTCCCTTCTTAGTTTACTCAATTTACATCACTAACAAGCAAGCTATAGTGAACTAAACTTTGTGGATTGAATTTAGATAGTCTAGAATTGCCAACAGAAATTCAACCATATATTTGATTGGCAACCAAAAGATGACATGAAGCTCACATATTATTAGAATTTTATTTTTAATTAAAATAACACAAATAATATATGATAAAAATAATTAAAAAAATGGTGAAGGTTTAAAAAAACATTAGTATAGATAGAAGTTTGATTCTCCCTTTTTCTGATATTCCAGAGCTGAGAGAATATTATATAATGCTTAAATTGATTAGAAAAAATTGAAAGAGATTAGAGAAACATAAGAAAGAGAAAAACGAAGAGACAACGAATTGGTGTAAAAGAGATAGTGAATTATGAGTAGGTGTAAAAGAGATAGGTGAATTATGAGTAGGTTGTATTATTATCGCGTGATGGTTGAGCTTCAAGTTGACTGTTCAACTTTTTATTTTTATTTTATCTTCTTTTTATTTTGGTACAAGATATTATTTGTAAAACAAATTTCGTTGACTTTGATATTTATGAAATACATTGTGTTTTCTCTTTTATAAAGTTTAGAGTTTTATGTACTTTATATTTCTACTTTTAATAAAATTGTACTATAAATATATATAAATTTTGGAGCATTCATTATAAGTGGGACTTAAAATAATTGCTTTACCCACCTTATGCTAGAGTCGGCATTGGCCCCAGGTTTGACTCTCACCGCTTACATCTCTGAGACTAGCTAGTAACTCGGGTGTTTAACGATTTTACGAGACAGTAGCCTTACATGAAAAAAATAGGATTAGTCAAGCTTTGACAGCTTAGCATGGAAAAAAAGAGATTAGTCAAGCTCTTATTACTTAAATACCTCATTTGCTTGACAAAAAAATAAAAAATAAGACCACAATCTTAAAAATAAGTAAGCTTTTACCGAGCATATATCAAAAGTAAAACTCTTTTGATATACATACATACATATATATATATATATACAAGTTATATAGCCAAGAAAATTTATCATTCATGATGAGTCTCGATAAAATTTATAAATACTTATATGATGTCCCATGTAATAATTTTTCAAAATTGTAACGGTAAAATTTCTGAAACATTCAAATTTTGCGGTTTGGGGGTTGACTTTAAAGAGTAGAGCACCAAAAATTAGATCTAAAGCTGCGCATGACGTGCATGGATTTATCTATACGTGCTTCGATTTTTTCAACTGTTTCTGATGTCGATATATGTGTGTGTGTGTGTATATATATATATATATATATTCAAACCTAACTTACAAAACACGGCGGGGACTGTGAGGATTTGCGTGTTCTAGTTCTTATATTAAAGCTTTGTAGGCAGTTGAGCGGCCTAACAATAACAATATACACAGTGATCAAACAATGTTTATTCCTTTTTATTTACAAACAAAACAATAAAGAATTATATGGCAGAAAAGAGTTGACAAAACTACTGTTAATATGTAAAACCCAGAAAAAAAAAAATGTACCCTAAAATTTTATCATTTTTAGGTCATACTGACACACAGAATATTATTATTAATGAGACAGATACACGAAATAACTTCTTGCATTGACATTTATTATTAATCACACATTATCGTTGAAAATAATCCTAAATTTTGTATCCCAAAATGATTAAGAAGGCGGTAAATGATCATTTATAGAGAATTAAACAATAGAGAAAAATATTAAAAAATCTGTGAAATAAATTTTCAATTCAAAAAAGTCATGATAAATTTTTCTATCTAAAATATCTAAAAAATAAACTTTTACTATACAAGAGTCTGATTGTTAACTTTCATCTCAACACCATTAAAAAATATTACTGATAAGATTAAAATAACTTTCAAAATACATATTAGAAAACAAAATACTAAAAGGTATATAAAATAAAGTCTTCAATCTAAAAAATTTATGTTTTAGGCCTTCTAGACTGAAAAATTTATTTTATGAATTATTTAGTATTTTTTTAAAAAATATATCTTGAAGGATATTTTAACCTAATCATTAGTATTTTTTAACAATGTTAAGATTGAAGTTTATAGTTAGATTTTTTTGTAATTAAAGTTTCTTTTTGGATTTTTTAAATAGGAAAAAATTATCATAAGTTTTTAAATTGAACATTTTATTTTAGAAACCTTTTAGCATTTATATCTCTAATACACCACAAATGATCTCACTCTTTTGTGTGATACAAAATTTAGAACATATAATATTATTGATTGAATATTAAATAGCTCTTAATATCTAAATGATATTATTTAACTTTAATGCGTTAATGGACAACCTAAATCACAATTTTACCACAAACTAATTAATAATATAAAAAATTAATATATATATTCAATCTTCGTATCCCTTTCAAACTCGACCACGATAGGATTAACACACAGTACCAAGACTAACCTCACAATTGTATTTTTGTAATTTTAATCCTAGGTGATGAACGTATTACTTAACTAATATTTTAATTAATCCATTATTATATAAACAATGAAAGTGACAAATGAAATAGATAGAGCAAAATGTCTTTCGGAGGTATGATTGAGCGGTAAAAACGTTGAGGATAAAATTCAAGCGGCACGAATTCAAGTCTTCGCTTCGCCGATCATTGGCAGCTAGAAATTAAAGAGTAGATTTGACTGTTATGGGAAAATAAATTTACTCTGATACGTGTAAGTTGGTCCAGAATAACTCTTAACCGATCTACCAGAAAAAAAAAAAAAAAAAAAACACAGAAATAGATAGAGCAAATGATTGGGCTAAGTAGTGAGGTCAATGAGATCACGTGGCTATGTTTATAAGTAATTGTTTATTAACCATATGGTTTAGTCAAAACTAGTATTAATCCAACTGACATTGAGAGATGTGATTAG
Organism: Nyssa sinensis; assembly: GCA_008638375.1. Classification (NCBI taxonomy): domain Eukaryota; kingdom Viridiplantae; phylum Streptophyta; class Magnoliopsida; order Cornales; family Nyssaceae; genus Nyssa; species Nyssa sinensis. The sequence goes on from CM018052.1 coordinate 38,041,660, forward strand.
CATGCATCATGTTAATCTCTGGTCAAACTTTATCTGTATCTAATTTGTTTTTTTTTTTAATAATACAATCAGTGTAAGGAATATGTCATCCATGTGGAAATAAATTAAGGTCAGAATTAAGATAATAGAAAATTAAGTGACGAATTAGGCCAAAGAAGAAGATATCTTCATAGAAATATTCATAAGAAGATTTTCACAACCTTTGCTGGCTCTCTTATCAACAACCCTTGAATCTGTCCATGTGTATTAACAGAACAGAAATGTTTAACATAATACTGTTTTTCTCAAAATGCTAAAAAGAAAAAACCACACATATGGCAACACGTGTCTAAAACATTGATTAAAGCTCATATGATCCTAATTAAAACTACACAAGATAGGTTATCTTGTCTTTTAACTAGGTTTAACTAACCTTCAGGGGTGGATCATTTCTTCCTAGACCTCTTGTAAAAATACTTGTTTAATGAGAAGTTTAGGATTTGACGGTTTATTCTTCTTAGGGGCCAGCTATAATTTATTTCGGTGTGGTTACATACCTATGCTAAGAGAGCAGTGGTCTCTCTACCTGGCCAAGAAAGGGTAGTTGCCTGTAGGGCCGGATACCCCGCGGAAAAAAAAAAAGAAAAAAGAAAAATTAGGTTTAACCATTTGATTTAAAAGTTTTCAAGTGCCATATATTAGTTGCTGGCTCAAATTATTATTAATAAGTTATACACTTGACCTAATTTGTTGTTGTTAGAGAAATTCAATATCCCACAGCTTTGATTTAATTACTTAAAAAGTGGTTTTTTCTCACAAAGTTGGATTACTGCAAGGGAGAGAGAGAGAGGTTGCTTCTATATGTGTTTATAAATTAGTTTCTAGGTAAGACCAAATTGAAGTAGTGGCATGAAGATGGGCAGGTGGATTTTGCCCTTGGTTTTCTGAAGTAGATTGTTGCATTCATATTTACCAAAATAAAGTCAGTTATTAGCATAATGATCCCTTCTAAATTAGAAAGGTGATAGGACCAAATTGTCCCAATTGTTTTTCTAAGTACAGCGATGAGGGAGGGAGGAGGGGAGAAACTATTATAGGTGTATGTACACGACATGAGGACTCGAACTCAAACTTACCATGTGAAGAGAGAAACTTTAACTATCTCATTTCGATATATTTTCACAAATTATCCCAATTTTTAGCACCGTTATGATGTAACAATTATTTAAGTGGTCAAGAAAAAGGATGGCCCATAACCAAATAATTCATGTCTTTTTTATAATACCAATGTATTACTAAGATAATGAAAGGAATGGGAGGATAATATCAATAAATGTGATAAACTCAACTCAATAAAATCTCAAGCTCAATTACTTGAAATCAGTTATATGAATAATGTTTATTTTCTATTAGAATTATAATTTCAATCTAATCACACACTACCATATAGAAATATTCTATTAGCAAGAAAATCTTTGGTTTGACTTGTTCCTCTTTTAACATTTGTTGCCATTTTAGAAGAAGAAAAAAAGGAGAGATTTTAGAAGATGCAATAGGAAGAAGAGAAATTTAAGGTACAAAATTTGTATATTGCAATTTGCAAGTGTTTACCTCTTTATATAATATATTTTTCCTTTTATTTTCTTACTCTAAGATACAATGCAATGAGGTCGATTATATAACGGATTAGGCTTACTTCTATTATATGATACTTACTTCTTGAACTCATGCACTATGAGAAAGAGATTTCTTTTGAAAAGACACATTTTTGTTGGATAAAATTTTAAGTTTTAAAGAATTCATTACTGATTGAGGTTGCACATTTTAAATAAAAATGCATTTATTAAAAAGACACTTATACAGTGCCTGGATCTAGAAATTTTAGTTAGGGAGGACCAAATTTAGGATATTAAAATTTAAGAGAATTCATATGAATATATCAAAAAATTTGGGAGCACTAAGGTCCTATTTTGTTTAAATATTCTAATAAAATTAGGGATAAAAAATAAAATATTAAAATTTTTGGAGGAGAATCCTATTTTGTTAAAATATTTTAATAAAAATATGGATAAAAAGTGCAATATCAAAATTCTTGGAAAGGTACGTGGCCCTTACTCGTCCCCCTTGCATCCGTCTCTGAACATGGCCCAAATTGCATTTTGCATTGAAGATACTCTAACAACGGTGTCGGGTGCCAATGCCATTAGGCCATCTATCCATCTAAAATTCTATACTCCTATTGGCCCAATTTTTTTGTAACCAAAACCTGCAAATCAAGATGGCAATTTTCTAATTAGGATAGTTATCTTAGTACTTGCCCCAATCTGGCCCAATTGGGTATCGTTCACCTGCCCAAAAATTTGGAAAAATAAATAATATATAAAGTATGCAAAAGCCCGAACCCAAATCTTTACCCGAAGCACCACAGTGTGACGATGAATGTGAAAGATTTCTACCTTTTCCTTTTTATGTGATTTGTTCTTGTATTTCTTCATGCTTTAGAAATTTTATGGCTCTAAATTAACTTTACTAGGTTGGATGTTAGAACTAAATTCATAGTAGATTGATTGTTGGCAAGGGGTCAGACAAGAGGAGGGCCACAAATGCTGTGAAATGAGTAGCAATTGCTGCGATGAATGACTGAAGAGATTGAAACAAAGAAAGATAAAAGTAGTATCGTCTCTTACTTCTATTGGTTTTTACAATTTGAGACTCACCCGAACTTATTCAAATTTCGCAATACTTTTTGAAGTAGTATTGTTTTGGTATTGCCCTATCTGGATTGACCTTACTAGTTTTGGGCTTTTATGTGTAAATTTTTTTTTTTGTCTTTCAATTGTTGGATTAGTCTTCGGACTTTCTTTATCTGTCTTTATTAAGAAATAAGTGATATAAAGATTAGACCTTCATTATTGTCGTGATGACGCGGTTGAGTGTTCATTCGATCCACCACCCGAGGCCAGGCCGATCAAACCTATCCTTGGGTTCGATCCAGCAAGTGATGAAAGCATGTATACTGTATAATAGTTGTCCATCTAAAATAAGTTTGAAATTTCAGGATTTTTTTAATTGCAAATCACTGGCATATGGTGTAATTAACAACTCTAATTGGTCAAAAAATGATTTAGATTTTCCAATTTTAAATCCCACAAAAAAATTCAGAATCAAACATTATGTAGAACTCTTAGTATAATGTTCACTAGAAAGGAGAGGTGGGCATATCTACTGACAGGGACGGAAATAGCCAGCGGGCTTACCTGTGACCACATATCCGGTTAAGGCTTCCCACCCGGTTCTTTTAACCCAATCTCATTTTTTTGGATTTATAATTTTTTTTTTGAAAAAAAGGAATGAGGAAATGCTCACAGCTCCCCAAAGTAGTATGAGATTTGAATTTATGACTTTTTTTCGGCATGGATGACCAACTAGATCAACCCTTAGTTGATTAGATATATAATTTTATATATATACACACACATACATATACCTACATTACTATCCTTTTAGCTTGAGACTATGGTTCTAAGGATTAAATAGATAGTCACATTGTATTAGTGTATTATAAATATATACGTGACCTATCATCTAATCATTTAGATCATTGTGTTGAGATTATTAAATAATTTTTCATAAGTTTAGCACTGTATGGAGGTATGAAAATCATGGGCCAGCCTGCTATTTGAATGTTCCTTGTGACCATGGTTCTAAGGATCAAATGAATAGCCACATCAGCATCAGTATATTATTGATGCACATGTGCTTTATCATATAATTGATGAAATCATTATGCCGAGACTACTGAATAATTTTTTATATATTTACTGCCGGGTGAGGGTAAGAAAATCACGGGCCAACCTGCTACTCCATCATACTCTACTTTGAGAACCATTTGCATAATCGCAAGCAGGCCCGCGTTTTAAGCTTCGGCCATCCCACCAAACTACCCAATATATACATAGAGAGACACACACACACATAGAAGACAACTATATATTATACTTTTGGATATAACTTTATCATAACTTATGTGTACTGTATTTCAGTTTAAAACACAAAGATTTGCAGTCCAGTCCAGCAGCATAGACACTTATTTTTCAAAATAGAGCCTAAAACCATACAACAAATTTCTCCATGATCATCCTATTGGAAACTCCGACGATCACTTCATATTTATTGCTAGGCAAAACCATCAGCCGATTCTATTCTTTTCTTTTCTTTATTTGTTCTGTCTATGCATCCGACATTAGAGACTCTTCTTATTCTTCCCAAACAGTTGTCTTTAGGCCTACAATGAGGCAAGTACATTAATGGGCATCCCGGATTAAGGCGTTCGAGCCTGCAAAATGAGGAAAAAAATGCAGGGTAAATCCTTGATTAAGTTTCCAAATCATCGTTTCTTTTCTCATTTTCTCAAGAACCAAACATCGTTTCTTTTTGTGTAGTCAATTTTAGTGTTATTTCTGTGATATATTAAAGAGATAATGGAAATGCTAACAGTATAACTCACTCATAATTGAGGAGAAAATAGTGCAGAAAGATAGAAATTTCTAGCTTGGCAAGATCATTTCCGGGGCACGTCCTGCTTCCTGCTCCGAAAGGAAGAAAAGTTCCTGCTTTCGGTGTAAGACCCTATACACAATGTAGAGAAAATTAAACTTATATCATAAGACATAGGTTAAAATGAACAATAAAGTGACATTAACTATATTACACCTGCATATATGATATATATACATATGTATGTATGTATCGACTTTCATTGATAACAGTATTATGAAACTTACATCCCATCTTGAAGGATTAAACACCATGGGGTCAGGATAAGTTTCAGGATCCAAGTGAAGACTCCTAAACCAGACCAAAACTTTCCATCCCTTGGGAATTGTATAACCTGAAACAAAAAACCTCTAACATTTAGTTCATCATAAGCTGGTGTACTTGGATGCTGCATGTTAGCACATTAATTTTCATTATTTTTCCTTAACATATTGGTAATTTTTTAAAAAACTTTTCTTAAGATCTTCTCTCAAAATTGTAATATATTTAGTTTTGCGTTTCTAAACTAAATGCTTGATCTTGTTGGACATAACTGTAATTTACTTTTGCTAAGCTATTTCTAAAGATTAAAAAAACAAAAAAAAAAAAGAAGGTAAACTCATTAACTCATCATTAACTAGTGTGTAATTTGATGATTAGCATATGAGATGGCTTCAAAGGACATCACCAAGAATCGACCTATGAACCTGAAGTCTTGCAAGACTTAAGTATCTTTGTTTCGCCCTCTCAACTTGTCCTTCTTAATTCTGCGTGGAAATATTTCATATGGTGAGACAATCTAACTTGACAAAAGGTGAGTAATTTGAGACATGAGATGTCGTGGTCCTTTTCTTACTCCACCCACTCAAGAAGACCTTGACCTTGACCTTATAATATGACCATAAGAGATGGATTACAGATAATATGATCACACAAGTAATTTTTTTTCAATGAAGGACACAATGTGCCATAGTTTACACTTGACTCAAGTCTTTCTTCTCCAATATAAGATGTGAGATGCTCAAAACAGACACACACACACACACACATATATATACATCTACAAATGTGTTTTTCAAGGACAATGCTTCAAACAGGATAGAACATATAAATTAGAAAATAAAATTGAAAATCATAAACTGACCGCTTATCTGAACATCTTCTTTTGCTTCTCGGAAGACCACGAATGAGAATGTTACCAAGCGAAGCGATTCATCAATCACCTTCAAGATTTAATTAAAAAAAGGTTGCTTCAAATACATTTTAAATGCGATTAAATCAGAAAAACCCAAACAGCCGTAATTTCAGAAAGATCACATACCTTTGATAGATAATCCATTTGTCGAATTTCCTTGAGAGTCAACCCCTTCTGTGTAGCTGGTCTGTTCTTTACAATTGCCTCTTGCTCTGCCTAAAATGCATTCCACTATATTTAGGAAGCAGAGTCTGAAATTTAAAAAAAAAAATAAGGACTTAAAAGAGTGAGGTTGTTGAAATTACATTGATTTCTTCTATTTTTACTAGCAGACTATAGTTACCTTTCTTCCCATCCATTTTTTTTTAAATGACAAAAATGTATATTTTATTTTATTTTATTTGTAGTTTTTAATTTTTTAATTTTTAAATAAATATTGATTAAAATATTTTTAATCAAAAATAAAAATATAAGTTATTTATTTTAAATTTATTTTTATATAAAAGAAAAAAATCTTTAAAATAAGTTAGAAAGATTTAGTCAAAATTGAAAAAAATGTAAAAAAAAATAATATGAAATCAGTATTTTTATCATTTTGAAGAAAAATTGGACAAGAGGAGAAGTATATGTAGCTTGTCAGTAAAATTAAAAAATAATAGTGTAATTTTAGAAGTATTAGAAGAGATTTTTATAATTGTCAAAAAATTCAAGAAATGTCAATACAATTTTACCCTATTCTAAATATATGTGTGTGCGGCATGCGTGCACGAGTATATATATATATATATATATATATATATATATATATAAATGGATTTTGGGTACGATTTGGAACTCGTACCTTAGCTTTTTGGAAGAATTCAGGATGCTGTTGTAGAAAGAGGGTAGTCCACATTGTCATGTGGCCAGAAGATTCATGACCAGCATTTAGATACATTACTAGAATATCAATGATTTGCTCATCATTCAATTTTCCACCATGCTCATCTTCAACATCCAACAGAGCATCCATCATGTCTTGCTTCGATTTTGATGGTTGCTTCTTTCTCCTCTCCCTTCTCTTATCTACTATGGATTGAAAAATAGCCACCAGGCTTTTTCTTGCCTGAAAATTAGACAACTCATGTAAATTCAAATGCTAAAACAAATAATTTGATTGATCACAAACAAGATTAATACTCAAAAATAATAATAATTCAATTTGTGGTTTTTAAAATGTTTCAATCTTATCATAAGTGTTCAAGGAGACAAGGTTAAAAAAATTGTTCAAAAGAAATTTGTAAACTTGTTAAATGAAAGCATGTAATCACTAGCTCTACTATGCCGAGGGTGTTGTTCGAAAGAGATAGAAGTAAATAATAAATTGATCTCAAATAAGAAAAATAAACAAAAATAATACATAGAAGACATATAATATACGTGGTTCGAGAATCTATTATATGAGATTATAAGAGCAATATACTAATAAATCCAAAATTTCTTTTTCAACCAATGGTGACTTACACAAAATCGGTTCTCTTTTCATAAAAAAAGAACCTTAAAAACACCTTCGTTATATATGTAGGTTACAAAACAAAAGACAAACCGACCCAAACAAAACAAGTGAAAAAAATTCACACACTATCAATTTTTTGATTCACATCGAATCATCAATGAATTATCAAGAATTTAGATAAATTCGTGATAACCACAGAACAAACGAACACATGGTATAGGCAACAAAAACTGTTCTGTTTTATGGTTCTTCTGTTAGCTACTGTGTTCTAAATCATATTCTTTTGAAAACATTAAAGGATGCTTTATAAAACAAAGAAAAAATAATGTTTTTAGCATGAATTAAAGAAGTATAAAATTAAAAACAAAGAGAAATGAAAAAAAAAAAAGTAACCAAACTTCACCTTAAGTGCTTTATGGTAAGCAAATCCTGGGAGATTGACTGCCATGGCTCTAACTCCATAATTAAGTGTTGTATATTCTTTCTCCAAAGCTGCCATTACCTGCTCACTCTCCAAGCTCAGAAAAATATTCATAATAATCCTAAATGTAAGCCTTCGAAGTTCAGTTAAGAACTCTATCTCCCCGATGGCAGCCCATTTATTTAAGGCAGATATTACACTATCTTCAATATATGGTATATACATGGACAATGCCTCATGACCATTGACAGGTGCTGCAGTTAACCTCCTCAATCGCTTGTGTTCTTCATATGAAATGCAAACGAATGACTGTCTTCCAATGAGCTCCATTGTTGATTCTGGCCAACCAGGCTTGAAGCGTTCATCATCCGTCAAAACTCTCCTGGATGCTTCACTTACTGTGACGATGATACTTGGATTGCCAAACATGACGGTCTTGTAAATTCCAGTACGTCCAAATCTGCATTATTCATTTAGATCATATTGTAATATCATTTTCATAAGGTGGATTTTCAAATATAAAGAATATTTACCCGCTCCAAAACCAAAAAAAAAAACACAATATACTACCCAATTTTCTTTTCTTCTTTTCAAATTTTTAACAGAGAAATACAAAAAAGGCAATAGCCCAAATTTTTTGAAGGAAACTAAAGTTTACATCTGAATTTATTGTCAACTTGATATCTTAAAGGAAAATGTTAAATATATTGGATTTGCTCATTCCAATTTTGTTATTCGTAGACACAAGATTATGAGACTCACGATACTAAATGTATGTGATCTCATCACCTTATATCTAGGATTAAGAAAATTCATTATAGTTAACATTTGTTTATTTTAAAAAAAGTGATGCTACATAATGCATTGAAAAATACTAAATATAACTGATTTTCTCGTCTCATTTTCTCATTCCTAAAGACAAGGCGATGGGACCATATGCATTTATCATAGTTGGTCATGTTGTCTTATGTGAAAGTATAAAAAAATTTGTTATATATAACATTACTCTAATGTATTTTCCCACTTCATTGTATGTTGGAATGAGAAAATGCATTATCGATAGCATTTCCCATTTTAAAATGGACCCAACAAACTAGGATAACATCATATATTTGGGTTGGGGAATTTTTTTTTTTTTTCGTTTCCAAATAGGGGCTTAACCTAAGGGTCTATAATAAAGACGGCTAGGCCTGAATGCAGATTTCAGGTCTATAGTTAGACTTTTGTTAGGCTTTGAAAAATTATTTTATTAATTTGTCACATAATGTGACATTTTCTATAATTTTAATATTTTATAAAATTTATGAGTCACTATAATGTCAAAATCATAGAAGGATGGATGAATTTGAATTTTGAAGCCACCCTAGCTAAGTAGACTAATGCCCCTTCCATCACAGAAGGGAACATGATTTTTCTAAATCCCTGATAATGTTGCCAAAAAGTATAACACAACCAAAAATTTCAATCGCATCAATTGAAATGGTTGTATGATTATGACCACTTAATGTATGATTATGCAACTAACAACATAAATATATATATATATGTGTGTGTGTGTGTGTGTGTGGATTTGTATTTGCATGACACAAAATAAATATAACAAAAGAAATATCAGTCACAATAGATAAAACCCCTCAGAAGGTATATTCTCTATCATCCTACACATACCACAAGTTTTTCTCTTTTTTCCATTTTTTTCTTTTTTTCCATTGCATGGGTTAAATAGTTTTATTGAAATTAAAAAAACACATGAAAATATGAAAGATTTCGTATCACGGTAAGTAAAAAATGAATCATTCTATTGAGAATTCGTTTATATATACAAATGAGATTTTAATTTATCTATCAATTCATTTGAAAATAAATTAAATTAAAATTAACTTATTACAATTAATTTAATATCTAAATACACCTCAATTTTTAAATAATTTAATAGATTAAATCTTTTTGTTCTTAATAGCATTAACATGAAGAAAAAAAACTTAATAAATGATGTCTCTGTGTGACTATATATATATATATATATATATATATAAAAGTTGGGAAAAATGACAAAGACTCGTCTGCTCTTTTCTCCAATGAATCGGTGGTGACGTCTTGTGATTCAGTCGGAGTTAAGAGTACATTAAAAAAAAAACAGACAAACTATGTCTGTATTAGGGACTTTTTGGTAAATTAAGTCATGAGAGGCCACATAAGTCACTTTTTAATTTTTTGAATTACCCAAAACACACTTCTGCTGTCTTTTTCTTTTCTTTTCTTTTTCCACCTCTAGAAGAAACGCACAACCGTTTCAACGGTTGGATATTCCCCCCAACTCCTCCAACTTTTGCATATAGAATGGAGAGGTGCTGTCAATATTATTTGAACATCATTTTTTTTCTTTTCACTCCCATAATGTTAAGGTGGTATTTATTGATTCTGACTCTACCAATAAATAAATGATGGATATATCAGTAAAATGTGTGAAAATTTATTAACTGTTTTGTTACCATGTCAAGTATTTATTGACTGCACTAATTAATAAATAATTTTTTCATAATATGAAAACTTATTTTGAGTCAAGATTCATAAATAATTTGTACAAGTATGTATGATTTATATTGCCAGCATAAAAAAAAAGGTTTAAGTTAAAAACATAGTTGGTGTGTATCTCTCTCACTTTTGGGCAATTTAGTAATTCAATACTCCTAAGATATATATATATATATATATATATTCATGTATTTTTTAAGACCTAATTATCTGATAAGACTGTGATTGTATCTCACAAATTCTATAAAGTTTCTAAATTTATGAAAATGTTACTTTTTCATAATTCATGCAATATTTAAAAATTTGCAAAACAATATCGTCACATAATAAAATGGTGTGCTAAATTAACTAGGTAATTTTTCATTCTTAGGCTTAAAGAATAAAGAGGACTGAGATCGTATAAATTTAAATTGTGTAAGTGAGATCGTATATTTGTCTTATGTGTAAGTATGAAAAAAATTGTTATGTATATCATTACTCTAATGTATTTTCCCACTTCATTGTATGTTGGAATGAGAAAATGCATTATCGATAGCATTTCCCATTTTAAAAGGGGACCCAACAAACTAGGATAACATCATATATTTGGGTTGGGGCCTTTTTTTTGTTTTTCGTTTCCAAATAGGGGCTTAGCCCAAGGGCCTATAATAAAGACGGTCAGGCTTGAATGCAGATTTCGGGTTTATAGTTAAACTTTTGTTAGGTTTTGAAAAATTATTTTATAAATTCATCACATAATGTGGCATTTTCTATAATTTTCAATATTTTATAAAATTTATATGAGTACACTATAATGTCAAAATCATAGAAGGATGGATGAATTTGAATTTTGAAGCCACCCTAGCTAAGTAGACTAATGCCCCTTCCATCACAGAAGGGAACATGATATTTCTAAATCCCAGATAATGTTGCCAAAAGGTATAACACAACCAAAATTTTCAATAAATAATGGACACATCAGTAAAATATGTGAGAATTTATTAACAATTTTATTACCATGTCAAGCATTTATTGATTGCCCTTAATTAATAAATAATTTTTTCATAATGTGAAAACTTATTTTGAGTCAAGATTCATAAATAATTTGTATTAGTACGTATGACTTATATCTTCCTGCATGAAAAAAAAGTTTAAGTTAAAGACATAGTTGGTGTGTATTTCTCTCATTTTTGGGTAATTTAATAATTCAATACTTCTAGGATATATATACTCATGTATTTTTTAAGAGTTAATTATTTGATAAGACTGTCACACAACGTTATTGTGTATATCTCACAAATTCTATGAAGTTTCTAAATTTGTGAACAATTTACTTTTTCACAATTCATGAAATATTTAAAAATTTACAAAATAAAATCGTCACATAATAAAATAGTGTGCCAAATTAACTGGGTAATTTTTCATTCTTAGGCTTAAAACAATAAAGAAGACTGAGATGTATAAATTTAAATTGTGCAAGTGTCTATTTTTCATCCAGTGTATCTCCCTTGCACGTCATTGTATATATAAAAAAAAAAAGAGGATAGGTCACTAATGTGTGTGAGAGAGAGAGAGAGAGAGAGAGAGAGAGAGAGAGAGAGAGGTGACCTGGTGACAAAGCTGGAGATGAAAGAATCAGGGTTACTGGACTTGAAGGCTCTGAGGAAAGACCACATGTTGCCGATGAAAGGCCAACCCAAATCACCTGGAGGCAGAGAGAACCGCTTATCACCCAACTTGGTTTCATATAACCACGAATTCAGACTGCTGAGCAACCAGTTTAGAGCCACGGCGCCACCAAAAATGATCACAAACACCATCCAAATGAAGCCCAACTCCATTGGAACGTCCTGGGGGTTCTGTTATTGATGGTTTTGTGATGGTCCACCGAGCTGTTTAGGAAACCAAACTGAGTTTTTAGAGAGAGACTCACTCACAGACACATCCCTCTCAGTCTCTTTCTTAAAGTACTATGAATACCCAGACAAGTGTATATAGAGGGGAAGAAGGCAGGGACAAGTGGATGTAGAAAAGCAAAAGACAGGTAGTGGTGAAATGTATGGGTTCAGGTATACATAAACATACAGAGTATTGTTGCATTTTAAATTTGCATTTCAAAATAATATGTACTTTAAATTATTATGATTAATGTGATTGTACCACTTTAGCAAATATAAAATTAGAATAAATGATGTGACAATAATCATGTAAACTTTAAATTTATATATGGGTGATGAAAATTTATCATTCACGAGGATAAAATTTATAAATACTTATATGATGTCCCATGTAATAATTTTTCAAAATTGTAACGGTAAAATTTCTGAAACATTCAAATTTTGCGGACGGTTTGGGGGTTGACTTTAAAGAGAGTAGAGCACCAAAAATTAGATCTAAAGCTGCGCATGACGTGCATGGATTTATCTATACGTGCTTCGATTTTTTCAACTGTTTCTGCTGTCGATATATGTGTGTGTGTGTGTGTGTGTATATATATATATATATATATATATATTCAAACCTAACTTACAAAACACGGCGGGGACTGCGAGGATTTGCGTGTTCCAGTTCTTATATTAAAGCTTTGAAGGCAGTTGAGCGGCCTAACAATAACAATAAACACAGTGATCAAACAATGTTTATTCCTTTTTATTTACAAACAAAACAATAAAGAATTATATGGCAGAAAAGAGTTGACAAAACTACTGTTAATATGTAAAACCCAGAAAAAAAACAATGTACCCTAAAATTTTGTCATTTTTAGAGCATATAATATTATTGATTGAATATTAAATAGCTCTTAATATCTAAATGATATTATTTAACTTTAATGCGTTAATGGACAACCTAAATCGCAATTTTACCACAAACTAATTAATAATATAAAAAATTAATGTATATTCAATTTTCGTTCCCCTTTCAGACTCGACCACGATAGGATTAACACACAGTATCAAGACTAACCTCACAATTGTATTTTTGTAATTTTAATCCTAGGTGATGAACATATTACTTAACTAATATTTCAATTAATCCATGATTATATAAACAATGAAAGTGACAAATGAAATAGATAGAGGAAAATACCATCTGGGGGTGTGGCTAAACAGTAAAGACGTTAAGAATAAAATTCAAATGTTCGAATCTTTGCTTGGCCGATCGCTGGTAGCTAGAGATTAAAGAATGAGTCTGGTTGTTACAAGGAAGGGAACTTAGTCTAGTACCCGTAAGTTGATTTAGAATAATCCTCCACCGATCTACCAAAAAAGAAAACTGAAATAGATAGGTTAAAATGATTGGGCTAGGTAGTGAGGTCAATGAGATCATGTGGCTATGTTTATAAGTAATTGTTTATTAACCATATGGTTTAATCAAAATTAGTATTAATCCAACTGACATTGAGAGATGTGATCAGCATGCATCATGTTAATCTCTGGTCAAACTTTATCTGTACCCTAATTTGTTTTTTTTTAATAATATAATCAGTGTAAGGAATATGTCATCCATGTGGAAATAAATTAAGGTCAGAATTAAGATAAATAGAAAATTAAGTGACCAATTAGCCCAAGACTAACCTCACAATTGTATTTTCGTAATTTTGAATCCTAGGTGATGAACGTATTACTTAACTAATATTTTAATTAATCCATGATTATATAAACAATGAAAGTGACAAATGAAATAGATAGAGGAAAATACCATCTGGGGGTATGGCTGAACGGTAAAGACGTTAAGAATAAAATTCAAATGTTCGAATCTTCAGCTTGGCCGATCGCTAGTAGTTGGAGATTCAAGAATGAGTCTGGTTGTTACAAGGAAGGGAACTTAGTCTGGTACCCGTAAGTTGATTTAGAATAATCCTTCACCGATCTACCAAAAAACTTAAAAAAAACTGAAATAGATAGGTTAAAATGATTGGGCTAGGTAGTGAGGTCAATGAGATCATGTGGCTATGTTTATAAGTAATTAGTTTATTAACTATATAGTTTAGTCAAAATTAGTATTAATCCAACTGACAGTGAGAGATGTGATCAGCATGCATCATGTTAACCTCTGGTCAAACTTTATCTGTATCTAATTTGTTTTTTTTAAATAATATAATCAGTGTAAGGAATATGTCATCCATGTGGAAATAAATTAAGGTCAGAATTAAGACCTTCATTATTGCCGTGGTATAATCTGTAACTAATTTGTTTTTTTTTAAATAATATAATCAGTCTTGTTTTTTAAAATCTTTTTTTTCTTTCAGCTAGTAGTTGTTGGATTAGTCTTTAGACTTTTTTTATCTGTCTTTATTAAGAAATAAGTGATATAAAAATTAGACCTTCATTATTGCCGTGATGACACGGTTGAGTGTTCATTCAATCCACCACCTGAGTCGAGGCCGATCAAACCTCTCCTTGGGTTCGATCGAGCAAGTGATGAAGGCCTACATACTGTATAATAGTTGTTCATCTAAAATAAGTTTGAAATTTCAGTATTTTTTTAATTGCAAATCACTGGCATATGGTGTAATTAACAACTCTAATTGGTCAAAAAATGATTTAGATTTTCCAATTTTAAATCCCACAAAAAAATTCATGATCAAACATTATGTAGAACTCTTAGTATAATGTTCACATCTCCCCCCGAAATATATATGTGACCTATCATTTAATCAGTTTAGATCATTGTGTTGAGATTATTAAATAATTTTTCATAAGTTTAGCACTGCATGGAGGTATGAAAATCATGGGCCAGCGTGCTATTCGAATGTTTCTTGTGACCATGGTTCTAAGGATCAAATAAATTGTCACATCAGCATCCCGTATATTATTGATCCCGTATGTTATTGATGCACATGTGTTTTATCATATAATCGTTGAAACCATTATGCCGAGACTACTGAATAAATTTTTATATATTTACTTCCGCGTGAGGGTAAGAAAATCACGGGCCAACCTGCTACTCCATCAGACTCTACTTTGAGAACCATTTGCATAATCGCAAGCAGGCCCGCGTTTTAAGCTTCGGCCATCCCACCAAACTACCCAATATATACATAGAGAGACACACACAAATAGAAGACAACTATATATTATACTTTTGGATATAACTTTATCATAACTTATGTGTACTGCATTTCAGTTTAAAACACAAAGATTTGCAGTCCAGTCCAGCAGCATAGACACTTATTTTTCATAATAGAACCTAAAACCATACAACAAATTTCTCCATGATCATCCTATTGGAAACTCCGACGATCACTTCATATTTATTGCTAGGCAAAACCATCAGCCGATCTATTCTTTTCTTTTCTTTATTTGTTCTGTCAATGCACCGACATTAGAGACTCTTCTTATTCTTCCCAAACAGTTGTCTTTAGGCCTACAATGAGGCAAGTACATTAATGGGCATCCCGGATTAAGGCGTTCGAGCCTGCAAAATGAGGAAAAAAATGCAGGGTAAATCCTTGATTAGGTTTCCAAATCATCGTTTCTTTTCTCATTTTCTCAAGAACCAAACATCGTTTCTTTTTGTGTAGTCAATTTTAGTGTTATTTCTGTGATATATTAAAGAGATAATGGAAATGCTAACAGTATAACTCACTCATAATTTAGGAGAAAATAGTGCAGAAAGATAGAAATTTCTAGCTTGGCAAGATCATTTCCGGGGCACGTCCTGCTTCCAGCTCCGAAAGGAAGAAAAGTTCCTGCTTTCGGTGTAAGACCCTATACACAATGTAGAGAATATTAAACTTATATTATAAAACATAGGTTAAAATGAACAATAAGGGTAACATTAACTATATTACACCTGCATATATAATATATATATATATATATATATGTTTGTATCGACTTTCATTGATAACAGTATTATGAAACTTACATCCCATCTTGAAGGATTAAACACCATGGGGTCAGGATAAGTTTCAGGATCCAAGTGAAGACTCCTAAACCAGACCAAAACTTTCCATCCCTTGGGAATTGTATAACCTGAAACAAAAACCCTCTAACATTTAGTTCATCATAAGCTGGTGTACTTGGATGCTGCAAATTAGCACATTGTTTATGCTCAAAACGCGCGCACACACACACACACACACACACACACATATATATACATCTACAAATGTGTTTTTCAAGGACAATGCATCGAACAGGATAGAACATATATATTAGAAAATAAAATTGAAAATCATAAACTAACCGCTTATCTGAACATCTTCTTTTGCTTCTCGGAAGACCACGAATGAGAATGTTACCAAGCGAAGCGATTCATCAATCACCTTCAAGATTTAATTAAAAAAAGGTTGCTTAAATATGATTAAATCAGAAAAATCCAAACAGCCGTAATTTCAGAAAGATCACATACCTTTGATAGATAATCCATTTGTCGAATTTCCTTGAGTGTCAACCCCTTCTGTGTAGCTGGATCTGTTCTTTACAATTGCTTCTTGCTCTGCCTAAAATGCATTCCACTATATTTAGGAAGCAGATTTTGAAATTTAAAAAAAAAAACTTGGGACTTAAAAAGTGAGATTGGTGACATTGACTTCTTCTGTTTTTACTAAGAGACTACCCGTTACCGCTCCTCCCGTTCATTTTTTTTTTAAATAACAAAAATGTTTATTTTATTTTATTTTATTTACAGTTTTTAATTTTTTTTATTTTCAAATAAATATTGATTAAAATATTTTTAATCAAAAATAAATATATATAAGTTATTTATTTTAAATTTATTTTTATATAAAAGAAAAAAATCTTTAAAACAAGTTAGAAAAATTTAGTCAAAATTGAAAAAAAATGTAAAAAACAAAAATATGAAATTGTTATTTTTATCATTGTGAAGAAAAAATTGGACAAGAGGAAGAGATATGTATAGTTTGTTAATAAAAATAAAAAATAATAATATAATTTTAAAAATATCAAAAGAAATTTTTGTTATTATCAAAAAAATTTAGAAATGTCAATGTAATTTACCCAATTCTAAATATATGTGTGCGGCATGCGTGCACGAGTATATATATATATATATATATATATATATATATATCTCAAATAGTAAATGGATTTTGGGTATGATTTGGATCTGGTACCTTAGCTTTTTGGAAGAATTCAGGATGCTGTTGTAGAAAGTGGGTAGTCCACATTGTGATGTGGCCAGAAGATTCATGACCAGCATTTAGATACATTACTAGAATATCAATGATTTGCTCGTCATTCAATTTTCCACCATGCTCATCTTCAACATCCAACAGAGCATCCATCATGTCTTGCTTCGATTTTGATGGTTGCTTCTTTCTCCTCTCCCTTCTCTTATCTACTATGGATTGAAAAATAGCCACCAGGTTTTTTCTTGCCTGAAAATTAGACAACTCATGTAAATTCAAATGCTAAAACAAATAATTTGATTGATCACAAACAAGATTAATACTCAAAAATAATAATAATTCAATTTGTGGTTTTTAAAATGTTTCAATCTTATTGTAAGTGTTCAAAGAGACAAGGTTAAAAAAATTGTTCAAAAGAAATTACTAAATTTGTTAAATGAAAGCAAGTAATCACTAGCTCTACTATGCCGAGGGTGTTGTTCAAAAGAGATAAAAGTAAATAATAAATCGATCTCAAATAAAAAAAAATAAACAAAAATAATACGTAGAAGACATGATATACGTGGTTCGACAATCTATTATGTGAGATTATCAGAGCAATATACTAATAAATCTGAAATTTTTTTTTTAACTAATGATGACTCACACAAAGTCGACTCTCTTTTCATAAGAAGGAACATTAAAAACACTCAATTTATATATGTAGGTTACAGAATAAAAGACAAACCAACCCAAACAAAACAGGTGAAAAAATTTCACACTATCAATTTTTCGAATCGTATCGAATCATCAATGGATTATCAAGAACATCAGTGAATTCATGATAACCATGAACACATGGTATAGGCAACAAAAACTCTTATGTTTCATGGTTCTTCTGTTAGCTACTGTGTTCTAAACCATATTCTTTTGAAAACATTAAAGGATGCTTTATAAAACAAAGAAAAAATAATGTTTTTAGCATGAATTAAAGAAGTATAAAATTAAAAACAAAGATAAATGAAAAAAAAAAGTAACCAAACTTCACCTTAAGTGCTTTATGGTAAGCAAATCCTGGGAGATTGACTGCCATGGCTCTAACTCCATAAT
Source organism: Nyssa sinensis (assembly GCA_008638375.1). Classification (NCBI taxonomy): domain Eukaryota; kingdom Viridiplantae; phylum Streptophyta; class Magnoliopsida; order Cornales; family Nyssaceae; genus Nyssa; species Nyssa sinensis. The sequence continues at coordinate 38,059,985 of CM018052.1, forward strand.
TAAGTGTTGTATATTCTTTCTCCAAAGCTGCCATTACCTGCTCACTCTCCGAGCTCAGAAAAATATTCATAATAATCCTAAATGTAAGCCTTCGAAGTTCAGTTAAGAACTCTATCTCCCCCATGGCAGCCCATTTATTTAAGGCAGCTATTACACTATCTTCAATATATGGTATATACATGGACAATGCCTCATGACCATTGACAGGTGCTGCAGTTAACCTCCTCAATCGCTTGTGTTCTTCATATGAAATGCCAATGAATGACTGTCTTCCAATGAGCTCCATTGTTGATTCTGGCCAACCAGGCTTGAAGCGTTCATCATCTGTCAAAACTTTCCTGGATGCTTCACTTACTGTGACGATGATACTTGGATTGCCAAACATGACGGTCTTGTAAATTCCAGTACGTCCAAATCTGCATTATTCATTTAGATCATATTGTAATATCATTTTAATAAGGTGGATTTTCAAATATAAAGAATATTTACTCCTGGATAAAACCTTGTGTGTAAGCCTAGAGCTCCCACATTCGAGTCGCCGGGGTCACCCAATAACAGTACGAAGTGTCATGTGTAAAGGCCGTAACTCCTATGAGTAGTCCCGCTCCGATAACCAAAAAAAAATACAATATACTACCCAATTTTCTTTTCTTCTTTTCAAATTTTTAACAGAGAAATACAAACAAGACAATAGCCCAAATTTTTTGAAGGAAACTAAAATTTACATCTGAATTTATTGTCAACTTGATATCTTAAAGGAAAATGTTAAATATAATGTATTTTCTCATTCCAATTTCTTACCCCTAAACACAAGATTCCGAGACTCACGATACTAAATGTATGTGATCTCATCACCTTATATTTAAGAATAAGAAAATTCGTTATATTTAACATTATTTTATTTTAAAAAAGTGATGCTACATAATGCATTGAAGAATATTAAATATAACCGATTTTCTCATCTCATTTTCTCATTCGTAAAGACAAGGCAATGGAAATGCATAGTTGGTCATGTTGTCTTATGTGAAAGTATGAAAAAAATTGTTATATATAACATTACTCTAATGTATTTTCCCACTTCATTGTATGTTGGAATGAGAAAATGCATTATCGATAGCATTTCCCATTTTAAAAGGGGACCCAACAAACTAGGATAACATCATATATTTGGGTTGGGGCCTTTTTCTTTTTTTTTCGTTTCCAAATAGGGGCTTAGCCCAAGGGTCTGTAATAAAGATGGGTAGGCCTGAATGCAGATTTCAGGTCCATAGTTAGACTTTTGTTAGGTTTTGAAAAATTATTTTATAAATTCGTCACATAATATGATATTTTTTATAATTTTAATGTTTTATAAAATATATATGAATCACTGTTAACGTCAAAATCATAAAAGGATGGATGAATTTGAATTTTGAAGCCACCCTAGCTAAGTAGACTAATGCCTCTTCCATCACAGAAGGGAACATGATTTTTCTAAATCCCAGATAATGTTGCCAAAAAGTATAACACAACCAAAATTTTCAATCGCATCAATTGAAATGGTTGTATGATTATGACCACTTAATGTATGATTATGCAACTAACAATAGAAATATATATATATATATATATATATTTATGTGTGTGTGTGTGTGGATTTGTATTTGCATGACACAAAATAAATATAACAAAAGAAATGTCAGTCACAATATATAAAACCCCTCAGAAGGTGTATTCTCTATCATCGTTTTTCTCCTTTTTCTCCGAATTCCGATCCGTTTAATAAGAAATCTGATCCGTTAATCCGATGGATCAAGCGAATGTTAATCCGTATCCAAACCCGTTAATAACTGGATATCCAATTCGCTAATTCGGTCTGATCCGTTTAAAATTAATATATATATAATATATATATATAAACGGATCGGATAGGATTGTAAACGGATCGGATCAGCCTATATTATATCTGGTCCGTTTATATTTGGGATAATCGGATTCGGATCAGATCGGGTCACGGATCACTATTTCTAAAATCATATCCGGACTTAACGGATCGGGTCTCAGATCGGATCGGATCTTGATCCGATCCATTGACAGCTCTAGTGGTGACGTCTTGTGATTCAGTCGGAGTTAAGAGTACAATAAAATAAAATAAAAAAACAGACGAACTATGTCTATGTTAGGGACTTTTTGGTAAATTAAGTCATGAGAGGCCACATAAGTTACTTTTTAATTTTTTGAATTACCCAAAACACCCTTCTGCTGTCTTTTTCTTTTCTTTGCTTTTCTTTTTCCACCTCTAGAAGAAACGCACAACCGCTTCAACAGTTGGATATTCCCCCCAAGGAATTAAATTCACCTCGAAAAGACTATGAAGAGAGAATGTGAGACTCAAAACACCTTGGTGCTGTCAATATTACTTGAACACTGAAATGACTCAACTTTTGCATATAGAATGGAGACGTGTGCTGTCAATATTATTTCAACATCATTTTTTTTCTTTTTACTCCCATAATGTTAAGGTATTATTTATTAATTCCGACTCTACCAATAAATAAATGATGGACACATCAATAAAATGTGTGAAAATTTATTAACAATTTTGTTAACATGTCAAGTATTTATTGACTGCACTAATTAATAAATAATTTTTTCATAATATGAAAACTTATTTTGAGTCAAGATTCATAAATAATTTGTACAAGTAGGTATGATTTATATTGCCTGCATAAAAAAAAGGTTTAAGTTAAAAACATAGTTGGTGTGTGTCTCTCTCATTTTTGGGCAATTTAGTAATTCAATACTTCTAAGATATATATATATATATATATGTATATACATATATTCATGTATTTTTTAAGACTTAATTATCTGATAAGACTGTGTGACGATATCTCACAAATTTTATAAAGTTTTTAAATTTGTAAAAAATTTATTTTTTTATAATTTATAAAATATTTAAAAATTTTCAAAACAATATGGTCACATAATAAAATGGTGTGCCGAATTAACTGCGTAATTTTTCATTCTTAGGCTTAAACAATAAAGGGGACTGAGATTGTATAAATTTAAATTGTGTAAGTATCTATTTTTCATCCGGTGTCTCTCCCTCCCACGTCACTGTATCCAAAAAAAAAACAGAGGAACGGTCACTAATGTGTGTGTGTGTGTGAGTGAGAGAGAGAGAGGTGACCTGGTGACAAAGCTGGAGATGAAAGAATCAGGGTTACTGGACTTGAAGGCTCTGAGGAAAGACCACATGTTGCCGATGAAAGGCCAACCCAAATCACCTGGAGGCAGAGAGAACCGCTTATCACCCAACTTGGTTTCATATAACCACGAATTCAGACTGCTGAGCAACCAGTTTAGAGCCACGGCGCCACCAAAAATGACCACAAACACCATCCCAAATGAAGCCCAACTCCATTGGAACGTCCTGGGGGTTCTGTTATTGATGGTTTTGTGATGGTCCACCGAGCTGTTTAGGAAACCAAACTGAGTTTTTAGAGAGAGACTCACTCACAGACACATCCCTCTCAGTCTCTTTCTTAAAGTACTATCTATACCCACACAAGTGTATATAGAGGGGAAGAAGGCAGGGACAAGTGGATGTAGAAAAGCAAAAGAGAGGTGGTGGTGAAATGTATGGGTTCAGGTATACATATACATACAGAGTATTGTTACATCTTAAATTTGCATTCCAAAATAATATGTAATTAATGTGATTGAATATAAAATTAGAATAAATGATGTGACAATAATCATGTAAACTTCAAATTAGGTAATTATCTCATGTCAATTTTAGTTTTTTTCTTTTTGAAAGATTCAGATTCTCTCCTATTCTTGTTTTTCTCGGTTTTCTTTATATATATTTTTTTATTTCACATGAGATGTGTCTTATTTATAAAATTTAATATTTTAATAACTATTTAATGAAGATAGGTCTCATTTTATGTGAGAGAGCAAAAGAATATTCCCAAATAATGTGGAATTGATGTGGACTTTAAATTATATAATTAATGTGATTGTGTCACATTAGTAGAGATAGAAAGTTAAGATAAATGATATGGCATTGATGATGTGGACTTTAAATTATGTAATTAATATAATTATGTCACATCAATATTAGGATAATTTTTTAAAAGAGTATGTAGATTCATTCCAAAAAATGTAATATTGACGTGAATATTAAATTATGTAATAAATGTGATTGTACCACATTAATGGAGGATAAAAAGTTAGGATAAATGATGGGATTTTTTCGCGTGAGATAGGGCTCACTTCTGTAGGACCTACTCTCAGATGAGAGAGGAATGGACTCGACCTCTCCATTGCACTAGAGATGATTCAAATTCTCAATGATATGGCCCTAGCGTGAGTTTTAAATTATGTAATTAATATGATTGTACCATATTAATGCGGATAGAAAGTTATGATAAATGATGCGGCCCTGGTGTGGACTTTAAATTATGTAATTAATGTGAGTATGTCACATCAATTAGAGAAATGTTATATTTCTTAAATTTGTATCCCAAATAATGTGACATTGATATAATAGAATTACATTAATTACAAGATTTCAAGTATTGTCAATTATTCAGTGGCATGTCAATGTCACATTATTTGAGATATAATTTTGAAAAGTATAACATTGCTCTATCAATGAGATTACATAATTTTTTCAAAAGACTTATTTTTTAAGGAATCGAATCGATGAGTCTATCACAAATGACGTGGCATTGATAATGTAGATTTTTAAATTATAAAATTAATGTGGCATATTAATGTGATTATGCCACATTAATTTTAGGATAATTTTTTAGAAAATTAATGTGATTATGCCACATTAATTTTATTTTTTGAAGGAAGTGAAGAGTCTATACCAAATGATGTGCTTTTGATTTGGACTTTAAATTTTGTAATTAATATTATTGTGCCACGAACTGAAAATTGAGATAAATAACATGGCATTGATGTGAATTTTAAATTATGTAATTAATGTGATTATACCACATCAATTTTAAAATAATTTTTTGGAAAGACTTTGTTTATTTATTTTTTATTTTTTTTAAGGAAGTTCTGGATCTATCTCAAATAATGTGGTATTGATGTAGACTTTAAATTAATTTTTTGGAAATACTATTTTTCTTTGGAAAAAAACAAAATTAAAAAGTGTCATTTATTTCAAATAGAAATTTAAGATAATTTTTTAGAAAATGTAGTATTATATATATAGTGGCCGACTTCATTGCACTAGAGATGATTCAAATTCTCAATGATGTGGCCCTAGTGTGAATTTTAAATTATGTAATTAATATGATTGTACCTATATTAATGCGGATAAAAAGTTATGATAAATGATGCGGCCCTGGTGTGGACTTTTAAATTATGTAATTAATGTGAGAATGTCACATCAATTAAAAAATGTTATATTTCTTAAATTTGTATCCCAAATAATGTGACATTGATATGATAAAATTATATTAATTACAAGATTTCAAGTATTGCCAATTATTCCGTGACATGTTAATGTCACATTATTTGGGATAAATTTTTGGGATATAATTTTGAAAAGTGTAGCATTGCTCTATCAATGAGATTAGGATAATTTTTTCAAAAGACTTATTTTTTAAAGAATCGAATTAATGAGTCTATCTCAAATAATGTGGCATCGATAATGTGGATTTTTAAATTATAAAATTAATGTGGCATATTAATGTGATTATGACATATTAATTTTAGGATAATTTTTTAGAAAGACTAATTTTTATTTTTTTGAAGGAATTTTGTAATTAATATTATTGTGCCACATCAGTTTGACCTGAAAATTGAGATAAATAAAATGGCATTGATGTTAACTTTAAATTATGTAATTGATGTGATTATGCTACATCAATTTTAAAATAATTTTTTTGGAAAGGCTTTGTTTATTTATCTATTTATTTATTTAAAGGAAGTTTTGGGCCTATCTCAAATAATATGATATTGATGTAGACTTTAAATTAATTTTTTGGAAATACTATTTTTCTTTGGAGAAAAACAAAATTAAATTATATAATTAATTATACTATATAAGTGCCATTTATTTCAAATAGAAATTTAAGATATATTTTTAGAAAATGTAGTATTATATATATATATATATATATAGTGGCCGACTTATATATATTTGTTTTGTCGTGTTGTCTATTATGCTGGATTCTCTCGAAGATGAAAATAGTCAGTGTTTATAAATTGAATGCCTTGGCTACTTGTTCTCCTTTGGACCTCTGCAGTTTTCACCCTTTCAAATTCCCAAACATTCTCTCTTTCCCTCTCTTTTCTTTACTATTCAGATAAAAGTTCAGTGATAAACGAATATTGAACAAATTTTATGATCATAAATATTAAAATTTAATATTTAACATATATTTATATTATCATAATTAAATGATATCACTTATTTTATATATTTTATATTTCAACTTTTGATACGAATGACCATAATAATTTTTGATACTACTTATCATTAGACTTTATTTACCATTAGACTTTATTTCAACTTTTACGTCGTGTTTGGTATGATAAAATAGACATTTTGAAAATATCTCTTCTAACTTTTTCATTTTTATTCTTGTTTGGTCATTAAAAATCTAAGCATTCTTTTGACATATATGAGTAATCCTTATTTCATGTCATTTTTATTTTATTTCTTATGTCATTCCATGGAGTAACTATTCCATTTCTACGTACCAAACATGGAATAAGTGTTTTGTTCTGCGAATTCTTGCTAACTTTAATTACACACAAATCTACTATTATCTAATTTTTCAATTAACAAAAACAATAAATAAAGTGTAAACAAAAAGGCTACTATTAATTACACACAAATAAAAGTTACAGAAAGCTTAATTTTTCATTAATTTTCACTTCTTCAATTAGTTTTTATAGAATATTGGTTGAAAGTCATTTGATTTCACATTTCGATTTGGACATGTCGATTTGATTTGCAGGGTTTTGGAAAGGAAAAGAGGAAAATGAATGAAATTTTCATCATATGAGAAGAAATCAAGGAAAGAAAGAGGAGGGAAGAATGAATCAAATTTTCATCATTTGGAAGGAAATTATCATTTGCAAAGAAAAAGGAGAAGGGACACTTCCTCCACCCCACCCAATTTCTTCATTGCAAAGTGAATATAAATGAGGTGAAAAGTAATAGTCTTTTTATTTCCTTCCTACGCTTGCATAATTTCTTTTAAGGATAAATTACATTGACCTTTTTAAAAATTTTAAAGATTATAGTGACTTTTTCTAAAATTTCTGTAATTATAGTTACCTCTTCTATTTTACACGATAAATTATAAATACCTCCTCTCGTTAATTTTTTTTTCAAAATGACAAAATTTTTCCTTTGTGTTTTTTTTAGTTACATTTTTTTGATTTTTTTTTTGTTTTCAAATAAATATTGATTAAACCTTAAATTTGTTTTTATATAAAAAATTGAATTTATAACTTAAATCTATTTTTATGTAAAAAAAAAAATTAGAAAAAATTGGTCATAATTGAAATATATATATATATATATATATATGAAAGGAACGGTTTTGTCATTTTGAAAGAAAAAAAATGACTGAATGAAAGTATGTGTAAGTTATTAGGTAAAAATAGGAATGTAATTTTAAAAATCTTAAAAAAATAAGTATAATTATCAAAAATTTCGCAAGAGGTCAATCTAATTTACCTTTTTTCTTTACACTTTCTTTTTTTATTTATTGTTTTTTTTTTAATTGACAAGTTAGTTAATAGTAGATTTTATATATTGTTTTTGTTAATTGACAACTTTACCCTTATATTACCAAAAATATTTACATAAATGAGTTGACAGTATTGTATTAATTACATATCCCATTATGATGTAATATAATGTAATAGGAAGTTAATACAACACTATTAACTTATGTATAAAATCTTTCAGTAAAATTTTTTAGTCAGCATAGCAGTACTCATATTTATATTATATATTTTAGCAGTATAGTCCGTATGTTGTACTGTTTCTATTTTTATCAATTCAAAATTCAACACAACAATTTATTAAAGGAAAGCATGAATTTTATTTTTATTTTTAGGAATAATTACATTGACTTTTTTGTTGATATATGATAATTACATACACTTTTTCTGTAATTTTTGAAAAAAAAAAATCAATGTAATATATAAAGGCATTTTAGTAATATAAAAAGATTTAGTTAAAATCCTAATACCGTGAATTACAGATTTTATATAGAAGGAGAATCTGTATATTATTAGTATAACAAATGAAGAATAGTGTAATTTTAGAAAACTCATTAAAAGATCCTGTAATTATCATATAATTCGAGAGAGGTCAATATAATTATTCGTATAAATTTTTTTATTTTAAATACAAATATAAAATGAATGATCTATTAATTAGGAGTCCCTAGCAATTAGAAAAGTTTTTAATTAATTACTAAATTCTTTCTATAAAAATAATCATTCCTAGAAAATAGTAGATTTGATTTTTTATTTTTTATAAAATAGAGATGCAAGGGTTGTTCGAAGATGTATTTTATTGTGAAAACATATCAATATGAGGTAGTTAAAATCCCTCTTTTCATATGGCTGGCCAGAGTTCGAGCCTCATATCGCACACAACACACTTAAAATAGTTTCCTCCTCCCCATTGATGTACTCAAAAAAAAAAAAAAGTTGTGTTTTATTGTATATAATAGGATAGTTAAAAATGAAATTATTTTTATGTAATTACTAAAGTCTTTCTATAAAAAATAATCATTCATAAAAAATAGTCGGTTTGAATTTTTATTTTTCAAAAGATAGAGATGTAGGAGTAGTTAGAAGATGTGTCTTATTGTGTATTATAGGGTAGTTAAAATGCGATTAGCATTTTATATACATCATTTTTTTTTTTGGACTATGGGTTTTTTTTTTTGATAGAAGCGATGATGATACATTATAAATGCTCACATCCCTCTAACGAAGAGAGTGAAACTTTAACCCATGATTTTTCTCTAATGATGACGATATGGAGACCAACTGAGTTAACCCTAATTAATTAAGAGATGAAGTTATTTTAATCTTTTAGTATTTTCTGTTAATAGTATCAAGGATTTAAATTTTGTTTTATTAAAAAAATGGAGTAAATGTCCACTTTTATACCATATGTATTACGTAGACACAAGCCTAATCATGAGATTGTTATGAATATTTTTCCTTTTTTTAATTAGAAGTCATCTTTCAAAAAAATTCATATTTTTGTAAATGCACGTATTAGATATAAAATGAATTCAACAATTAACGTCAAACTGACATTTAAGCAAGACATTCAAACACCATAAGTCAATTGCTTTGCTCTTTGAGTCTCTAAAACACTAATTAACTACACCATTGAAGTGTGATTTGAGCTTCACAATGAGTTTGATTAAGTGTGACATTCTAATCCCTCTCCAACACTTAATTGCAATTAAATGATAGAAATTGCTTGTGGCACACTATTAAAACAAAATATCTTGGCTAACAAGTAGTTTTGTGAGTCTTAAACCACTAATTAGGATGCAATTAATAGGTTCATTATATTTAGTAATGAGAGAGAGTGGAACTCCAATTGATGAACGGCCATAGGGAATCCACATTGAGGTTCCACAAGTTCCAAGTCCCACCTCACAAAACACTGATTTAAGAGTTCAATCGATGATTAGATTTGTGAGAATCACACTCCAATAATTTTGTAGCAAACTTTAGTTAATATGCACCAATCAAAGTTTATCTTCCATGATTAGTTATGCTTGCTTAACAAATTTCCACAAATCTATTCTTTCAACAATAGTATTCAATTGTCAAATGGGAATACAATTAATCATACACTTAAAAATTATAAACTCTTAGAAACTCTTGGACGATAAAAGTAATAAGCCCTAAGTAGTGAGATAAGGAAATAAAGGTTCGTTTGGATTAGCGGTAGAAAAGTGCGGTTTGATAAAGTCTCTCCCAACAACTTAATCAAAACGTTCATTTTGAGCTTATTATAGTCTTGAAAAAGGTGATTCATAAGCTAAATCAAACACTTATTAATTGATCAAAAAAAGCATGTTTTGAGTTTGAAAATGCCCGTTTTAAAATTCATCAAGTTGTACCAAATACTTACTAAGTATCCTAAAAAGCACAAAGTTCCTGATTCGAATCAAGGTCAACTCTACCATTAAGCAAAAAAAAAAAAAAAAACAATAACTTTAAACCCCACCTACAAAAAAGACTCCAAGTTTTAAGTATATATAGTATAATTTAAATAAAAATTTAAAACCAATAAAAATCGAATCCTACAAAGAAAGTCTTAAATTTTAGCTATCTGTTAAATAATCTAAACAGAAGTTTAAAACCAGTAAAAGTGTAATCCTATAAAGAATGTCTCACAAACTCTTCAATAAAAGGGTCCAAGTACATTAATATAGTACTAATTCAAATTATTCTCATTTTCTACTTCTATACTTACATAAAAAAGGTAATTCTGCACTTATTATCTAGTTTATAATTTTGTAAATTCTTCTATTTGAGTTTTATTTCATATTTTTTTAAACCTCTGATTTTTTATTTGAGTTTTATAAATTATTTAAAATTGTTTTAAATCAATATAAAATTTATTCTTCTTGTATCTCAAAAAAGAAAAGTTTTTGTTTTAAAAAAAAAATCTCATTTAATTTTTTTTTCAAGTCTCAAATTGTTTTGAGCTAGCCCTATTTAAATCTCACGGAATGTAATTTCCATTGGGCTCACCCTTCTACAAATAAAACTTGTATAAAATAATCATAAAATGAGGCCTTAATTTACGATATGTCCACGCGATTCAAAATTGCGATTAACAGTCTTGTTTTTAAAATTACCTTAATTTACGATAAGTCCAGTGAGTGTGTGTGTGTGTGTGTGTGTGTGAGAGAGAGAGAGAGAGAGAGAGAGAGAGAGAGAGGATCAAATAAGAAAAAAAAAAGTACTATATCATTGTGTTCCAACGGCTTTGACATCTTGGAGTTACTTTCACCTACAAATTTTTGTAATTATTTTCAAATTATTGCTGGTAACAGCATATAAAGGTAAGTCCCCAGTGTTTTGTCAAAGTCCCAAATAAGAAGGATCGTATATTCTTTAGAGAAAAATACTAAAATGTCTCTAAAATTAATTATGTCAGTTCAAAAAATTTATGATATATTTCTTCTATCTTAAAAGTTTAAGAAAGAAATTTTTAATACAAATAGTCCAATTATTAACTTCTATTTTAACACCATTAAAATATATTATTGATTATACTAAAATAGCTTTTAATATACATTTTAAAAAAATACTAAAAAATATATAAAATAAATTTTTCAATCCCAAAAAATCATAATATTTTATAAAGTAAAAAATTATTTTCTAGGCATTCTAGATAAATAATAATGTTATGTTCTTTTTTATTAAAGAATTTGTTGTACCTATTATTTAATATTTTTTAAAATTTATTCTGAAAGTTATTTTGGTCTAATCAATAATATTTTCTACGGTGTTAAGATAAAAATTAACAACTGGACCTTTTTTGTATTAAAAGTTTCTTTTTTGGATATTTTGGATATAAAAAATTTATCATTAACTTTTTGGATTGAAAAAATTATTTTAAAAACTTTTTAGTATTTTTTCCTATTCTTTAAGCTCAATTAACTAAAACAAGGATTTATTGTAACCAAGAAAACTATAATATATAGACTAATATGTAATCTAACCAATCAAGAAATAAATCGATCAAACTACCAAATAGTGCAAGTATTTACCCTTGCATAAAATGGTGTTCAGTTCGATTCCTTTTTCTCACATTATTGTATCAAAAAAATCAATCAAGAAATCGTCAAAAAAAAATCAACCAAGGGACAAGAGTATCATATTCGCCCCTTATGACCACATGTCTTCGTGGGGGTGAATATCGATTTCCCGACTGTTCATTAAACGGATACTTTAGAGGCCCCTACTCTCTGAAAATTGGCTCTGATACCAAAAATGCAATGCCCCCACACGTTCTCATGGGATGAACCTCAATCTTCCAACTGCCTATTAAACGGACACTTTAGGGGCTTCTATTATTTGAAAAACGACTCTAATATCAGAAATGTAACACCTCAAATCCGTTGTTTTAGCAACCTGAAAGAGCCCACAACATTATGGCTCAAAAACTTAAACTCAAGTTATTAGTATTAAAACTTGTGATATCTTATATACTAATCATACGACTCTCATCCAACCGATATCGGATTGCAGGATTACACCTAACAACCTAAGATCAATGGCCCTTCTGGCATATAATCAAAACTAAAATACAAAGTTAATGATTTTAAAATTAAATGCAACACTTTAGCACCTAATAATAAAATGTTAAATGCATATACATCTATATAAATCCAATGCATGAGTGTCATAGTATTATACATTTTCTCTGCACAAATAATTTTGAAGTAATGAATATACGTTTCAAACTCCATCTTTAAAATTACCAATATAATTCAATTATGCCAATATGAAGTCTTCATAAACATGTCAACGACTACTTATAAAAGTCAACTAACCTAACAATTATAAAAAATAAATTTAGTATATTTTAATGTAGTCAAATTTTATTATATTTAAATTTTCTATATATAATATTTAAGAGCAATAACGCATCATGAAAACGTGAAAGAAATTGAATATCTTTGAAAGCTAAGTAATACAACATTATTCACCCAACAAGAGAAAATTCTCTAAACTCAAAACTGTTTTTGATTGATGATAATTTAAATAATAAAAGTCTAATACATCATATTTATAAGACTAAAGAGTACTAATCTGATTAAAAAACTACTAATTCTATGTTCTTGTAAAATAAGAAACTACTAATGTTAGTCTAAACAAAATTAAGAAACTGAAATAATCCAAAAACGGGTCAAAAAATCGAGTCAAATTTTTTTCCTAGAGACACAGTCTCGAGTAATATCAGATCATCATGAATCCGTCACATGTTATACATCAAGCAATATTCATCAGCTTTGGGTCAAATAAAAGGGCAGCCATATTGCCACATGTAATCTGGCATGCCTAGCAGCAATTACTCAAACAAAAACTTATTGTTGGTAATAGAGTCAATTTTAACAAAAAGTAAGGTGTTCATTATACATCTTGCCAAAAGAAAATTTGGTATAAATCTTCTTACCAAAAATTAAAAAAGGTGTTCAAACTAGCAATTTTGTATAAAAACTTGGTATACTTCATTATGCAATGTCAACTTTTTGGTCTCAAGAAAGCATGGTGTCAGGATGGGTAGATTCAATATAAATAATTCTGATATTATTTTTTTGAGCTGCAAATTAGGTCGAGTTTGAGGCCTATGTAGGCTTAGTACGGATTTTGAGATAGTTTGCTCGAAGCCGATTTAAAACTCAATCCAAACTCAATTCCGGTTTAAATTTATTTGTATTGGGTTCAGTTCAAGTGATCCAAAAAAAAAAAAGTTGGGCTTTGTCAGATTACGTAGGGTTGGATTCGAGTTTGTGTAATATATAATATGGGTAAATTTTATTTTTCACCTTTCAAGTTTACACAAAATTTTACTTTAGTCTGTAATCTTTCATTTGCAGCAATGTCAATCTCTGATTTTTAGCACCTTTCAATCAAGTCCTTACGTCACTTTTGATTGTCTAATGTGGACGGAAAGTAGACATGTGCACGTCACATGCCAAAATAATGGACAAAATAGAAATTTCATTGAATTCCCGCTAGGGACATACATAAGTTGCATTGCATTGCATTGCCCGAAAAATAATCTCAATCCATCAAAGTGTTTTCCAAAGCCATCGAAAACCCTAGTTCAATCTTGAAAATGATTACTTACATCAGTTTGCAATAAGCAATCATCCTTCGAAACAAAAGCTTAAGGCTACTATTTTGAAGGAAAAATGAGTTGTTCAAGGCCATATTATGGTATGTCGATTTGGGATTTTTCTGAACTGAAATAAATTCGATTTGAGACTTTTTTTTTTTTTTTGGGTTTTGTTTAGCATGAATGTGATTAGTTATACGTGTTTCTTTTGTTTAAATATGTAGCTAAATCCATTAAACAATTGTAGTAGTATTTGTTTAATCTGCTTCGAAGTCCCATTGCAAGGACCCACAGATGCATTATTAAAGCAAACAACGTCAATGGCTCCTTGAAATGTCATGAATTTTTTAATAGACATTTTATGTCTCATAGAAAGAGATTCTGGGGACACTGCTTTGCCATTTGGATGTTTTACTTGTTCAATGTAGCAGTGTCTCCTTCTGGTTATGGTTCCATGGAGGCATTTGTTGTGTTTTGAACATTGCATGGATAGTGTGTGTAGTTTACTATATGGTAGATGTGATTTATTGATATTGCATCCATGTGTTGTAATTACTTGATTGTTGTAGGTGATGATGATTTATTTAGTATTGAAATCCATAATAGTGGGTAATTTTGTTACGCACTGCATAAAGTGTCTTTAGGTAGTAAAATGAACTACTTTGACAATTCTAATGTCGACAAAATGTCGATGTTAGAGATAGATAAAATGGTGGAATAATTTGGGCACCAAGGGTTTATTATATTATAGAGTAGCAGTGAGTGACTTAGATAATGGTCTCAAAAAATTGCAGTGTGATAGTGATGTAGTGGAAATGGTGGCTTCCATTCCACCAAGTAGCGTGATTGAACTTATTTGGAACATGTTAGTGCAATAGACTTTCTTCACAGCCAAATAGGATCAAGTGATGTAGGATTTGACTTGGGAAATAATCATTAAGTAATTATTGAGGAATTAAGGGTTGAAGAGGAAGATTACAATACAAATTCATATGAAATTGGTACAGCAATAGAGGATGCTATTTTTTAGGATAATGATGCAGATACTGAGGACTCTGACTTTGTTGATAGTGAGTATAGTAAAAGTGATTATGATGAGTTATTAGAGAAAAATGTAGATAAAGGCATTGAGTGGGGTGATGTAGTGCGGAGGGTATTAATGATGTTGTTAGAGATGCAGGCAGGGGGTGGGACTAGATGTTGAGTCAGATTGTTTGTTATCGGATGTCCCAAATAACATTGATGGCTCATTTGATAAAGAGAGAAAAATGCCTAAGTACCCTGAGTTTAGGGCAGAAACTGACATGGGTAATGTTGAATTTAAATTGGGCATGCTCTTTAAGTCGGCAAAAGAATTGAAAGAAATAGTGATGGAGTATGCAATCAAGAAGAGAAAAGATACAAGGTTTCTTGAGAATGAGACAACAATAGTGACGGTTGTATGTAAGAAAATGTGCAATTGTGTGGTGTTTCCTTCCAAAATACAAGAAGAAAACACTTCACAAATCAAAACTTTTAACCTTGAACACACGTGGCAGAATATGTCATAATAGGAACGAATCTATCATGACTGGCCCTTAAGAGTCCTTTGGGGATACAGTGAAAGATGACTTTGTGGCTTAGAATTACTAGAAATCAAGCCTATAGAGAAAAGAAAAAGGCTTTTCATATCATTTAAGACACTTGTACCGAGTAATATGCAAAGTTATGGTATTATTGTGAGGAAATTTAAAGGACTAATCCTGACACTATTATCAATTTGAAATTAGTTGATGACATGCAACCAATGTTTGAGACAACCTATATCTGCCTTGGCGCATGCAAGAAGGATTTCTGGGCAGGGTGTAGGCTAGTCATTGGGGTGGATGGGTGTCACTTAAAAGTGTCCTTGTGGAGGACAATTGTTGTCTATTATGGGTATTGATGGAAATATTGCAATGTTTCCTCTAGCATATGCTATTGTTGAAAGGGAAACCAAGAGTTCATGATTTTGATTTCTTGAATTACTGCAAGATGATATTGGAATTGTCAACCAAAGTGCACGAACTTTCATTTTAGACAACCATAAGGTATTTTTTTCCATCAATCTTTACGTCAGTCATTTATGTTCTCATTTAGTGTTAGGGATATAATCACCTAACCAGGATCGGTGAGACACGAAAACAAATAAGAAAACGAATATAAAATCACATGCACATACAAGAACACAAAGATTTACGTGGTTCATCCCAAAATAAAGATACGTCTACTGGTTGATGCGGTTTCACTATAATCTAAAAGAGTTACAAATTTCAATACAAAGAGACGTGGCTACGCAACTATAAATACATAGTATTAGGGTAACAGAAAAATCATGTGAAATACCAAAAATACCTTCGAAAAAATTTTCCTTGGGGCACTCCCTCGAATCCCCTCCTTCGAGCAAGGAGGCTCTTGCCCCCCTGCAACCCCCCCACCAATTTACCACAAAGTTGGATCTGCGATGAGAAACTAGTGTCCAGTACTTGTCAAGATCCACACTATCCAACATTTATGTGTATGTGTGTGTGTATAGTTGGGCTCAAGCTCATGGTGTATCAAAATGCTCAAAGCCTTAGCCTAAATTGAAGAATTTGAATTTTCCCTATCTAGCCTTGTCACGAATTGTAAAATATGTAGTCCAAACCTGCCTAAATTTGGGCTAAGATCGAGTTAGTCCAACCTACTTGTAGCCTAGTTATTTTGCATAAATTTATTACCCTCAAACCTCTCTTTTCATAATTGATAGCCCAACTTGACTATTTTTGCTTCTTTTTTTTTTATAATCTTAGTCCTTCCTTTTTAAATTTCCAAGTCTTCAAGGGGAGAGATATGAACCCTCTTCTTAATTAAAAATTATTGGGTACTCCTGGAGTTATACTTCCAATAGTAAGATAATAAGCCATATATGCATCTACAATATAATTCTACTTATGTGGCATTAAATCCAACCGTTGGGACTACGATACTTTTAAAGTACTGAAAAAATACTCCTTAGTTTCCTTTATAAGGGACAAGATTTGAACAAAAGGGATGTGAGAGTACAAAATAAGGAGTGCAATTTATTCCAAACAATACTTTTCAGCCAAAGTTATACTTTTTCACTATTATCAATCACATATGCAGAATTCACACAAAGCTGATTTGGACACTAGCAACTATTTAGGCCCGTCTATTCATGCCTTTTACATTCGAGAATCACATGCATACATAAAATATATGTATATTAAAAAATTGAACAATAGCACCAATCAAGAACAGTCCTTGGCATTCCACAGTTTAGATTACTAGGGAAGAATGCTTTTGTTTTTTGCGTATTAGCAATGCTTCCATAAAAATGTGGTTGATGATATATAGATATTACCCACAAAAACGAGAGAAAAGAAGAGAATGCTTTTGTTATTTTGTGTTTTTTTGCAATGCTTTCGTAAAAATGTGCTTGATGATAGATATTCATATTCACCCACAAAAAACACCATGCATTATCATGTCCCCTAAAGTGAAAACACAAAATGGGAGTTCATGTTATTTCATATCCTTATTTGGATCATGTTTGTCTCATCCTTGGAAGTTGTGATTGAAATGTAATCTATTATCTTAGCCCACAATTGTATTAACTTTTTCCAAGCATATTTGACAGCCTTCCAAGTTCGTAATATCTTTGTGTCGTTGTCATGTGGCCATTCATGGTCATGGACTATGCCTGCCTGTCTTCCAATTTTTATTGGTTTGTCTTCAACTCAAAATTTGATTAAGCTCCTAATCATATTTAAATGCCTAATCAAATAGGTCACACCAACCAATGAATCAAAAGTGAGTAATGTTTTGTAATATTAACTAAAATTCAACACCAGTAAGGGCGTGGAGTCTATATGAGTGTGATGGGTGTGGGGTCCACACCCATAGCCCTACACCCATGTGAGTAGTTTTTTTTTTTTATAACCAAAAACCAAAAGAACAAGAAAAGTCACCAAAGACAAGCAGAAACTCACAGTAGCCCTGCTGAAAAGAGTTGAAAAGAGAACCTGAAGTTCTTTTAGCCAAAACTCATCTGACAGTAACGAACGGGCTTAGATCGCAGTAGCAACCTATGTGAGTAGTTGTGCTAGTTGCCCTGTTGAAAAGAGAACCTGAAGTTCTTTTAGCCAAAACTCATCTGACAGTAACGAACGGGCTTAGACCGCAATAGCAACCTATGTGAGTAGTTGTGTTAGTTGTGTTGGATTTTAACTGTACCATAAAACATTACTCATCAAAAGCACATCCATAAGTTTGGTTTTAAAAAATTCTAAGAAGCTAACATACAAAATTCATTATTTTGGTCATTAGTAATATTAGAGCATCTCCTGCACTGTTAACCATTTTGACTAGTTATTTAAGGCTTGAAAAAAAATTCATTTTTATTTTAACTCGTCACTTCTTGAAGGTCAATTTTAACACTACTATCTATTTTAGCTAGATAAAATTTTTAATTCAAAATATTCTAAAAATCAAATTCTAATAATCATGTTTTAACAACCATATTCTAATAATCAAATTCTATTTATTAACAGTATTCTACACCATTAACATATATACATTCTGTTAACTATTAATTATAATAAGAAATAGCCAGATATTTTGACTAGCCTTTTTTTAGTTAGCAAGAAAGCTTAAAACTACTTTAACTAACTTGATGTTGGAGGAATTATTTGAAGGAAGACTGGCTATTTTGGCTAATTAGGACATATATTCAGTCTACTGGAGATGCTGTTAGTGGTTGTTTGGAAAAGCTCTCTAACATAAAAGTTGTTTTAAAAATTTAACTAAATAGTCAAATATGTTTTTTCGACCACTTATGTAAAATGCGAACATAAAAGCAGGATGCAAAATTTATTCCAAACGAATCCTACATGAGGTGCTACTAAGGTTAGAAGTGATATAACCTAATACACAATCTTATTCAAGAATTAAAAAAAAAGAATTGACAAAATTTAATATTAAAATAATTCCAAGTACATAAAAATTCCAAACAAATATGGAAAATCAAAATCAAAATATAAAAATATGAATTAGTGTTGTCTTTAACGTTTTGTCTGTTGGAGTAGAAAGCATTTCAATTTTTAGCCTATAAGTATAATCATAGATTATATATATATATATATATATATATATATATATATATCCTAACCACCAAACAACCCCCACCCCCCAAAGCAAAATCTTGACTCCACCATTGTCAAGTAGTACCATTTTATAATCCTCAAAAGATCAGAAATTCCAACTATTTTGCTTAGTTACGAAGTAAGGACTAATACAGTAAAAAAAAAATTTGATATTGTTTTTTTTTTTTTTTGATTAATTACACTTTAATACCCTATAGTTTAATTTTGGTTTCAAATTAGACTTTTTATTATTAATTATAACAATTCAGTTTCTCAATTTATAGTTTCATTTTAATTGAAACCAATTACAAACGGCCGTCTCGAATTCTTAACGGCAACCATTCATGCATGACACGTGTAATAGTTTAAATTGGAAGTATAGAGTTTCATTTGAAACCCGTATAAAATTATAGAACCTCATTTGAAACTTGTATAAAATTATACAATACACTATTTTAAAAGCCAATTAAAATTATAGGATACTAAAATGTAACTACATGTGATCACGTGAACGCCTTTAACAATTTGGAACGGCTGATTGCAGTTGGCCTCAATTGAAATGAAATTATAAATTAGGTGCCTTACTTGTTTGCAATTAATAATCGAGGGTCCTTATTTGAAATTGAGACCAAACGTTCAAGGTATCAAAGTGTAATTAACCTAATTTTTAATAAAATAGGACTCCCCCCACCCCACCACTCAAAAAATGGATATTGTATATTTTATCACTAATTTTGTTAGAAATTTTTAACAAAATATGACTTGGCCCTTTCAAAAATTTAGATATTGTATTTTTACCACAAATTTTGTTAAGACTTCTTAACAAAATAAGACCTAACCCCCTCTAAACTTGTTATATATTCATATGAACCTCTCAACTGTGGCCAGTGGCAAACCCATCAAGGGAGGCCCTAGCCCCTAAAGTTTTGAAAATTATATTTACCACTATTTTCTATACAAATTTTTTTAAAAAAATAGTAGATGACCCCACAAGTTTTTTCATATTTCTACATAAAACCTCTTTAAATTCTAACTACTATGTCCCCCCCCCCCTCCCAAAAAAAAAATCTAGGGCTAGGTCCGCCACCGATTACGGGATACACCTTATCCAGCAAACGGAGAGGTTGTTGATGGATGTTCTCCTATTTGATTATTCCTTCTAGATCTATAACTCAAATAATGAAAGGTTTCATACATCATCCTCTGTTCTACATATTTGTGCCTTCAGTGACTAGTATACAAAGGGAACTGCACAACTTTGCATGGAAAAACAAAATAGATAGATTAATCAAATTCAATAGATTGGTACCCAATCTAAGCTCCAAAAATAAAAAATAGCCATCTGAGAATGACAAAGTAAATAACTATCCAAAGATCTAACTAAATATTAACCATAACCAATTGCAAAGTTCACCAAAATCATTAAAATAGATGTGTCAATTACCCAATAAAATAGAGCAAAAGACTGACATGTTAATTGTCAATTCCAAGATCAACAATCTAATTAGAAGAAGAAGAAAAAAAGGTCAATTATCAAATAAGAAATATATGTGATAGTTTGTATAGTTGTGTTCTTTGTCCCAAAGCTACAAGTGCTACGGTGAAAATCTGCAAGGTATGCTTCTTTTCTCTCATAACTCTTCTGCAATAAGAGAGGCATGCGAAAAATGTCAAGAAAAAAGTGCTTCTATCACACACACACACAGAGATAGATAGGTAGATATATTGCCCTCTAACAATATTGTTAAGGTAAAATATTGCCATCCATGCATAGATTTGCCCATGGGTATGCAATGATTCCAATTAACAGAGAAAACTACCTTTCTAGGACAATCCCTCTAATACTTTAGACCTAAAGCTCACTGGTTAATGGATGGATGTCAAGATTTTCCAATGGCTTTCCCTAACTTTGTAGATGCTATGCATGCCCATAAATTAACTGCAGAAACTCTTCTACATTGACTCGAATGAAAAACTCTAATCAATTCCTTTTGCTGTTGGGGAAGCCTAGAAAGCCAGCTAGGGAATTGAACTTCATCAAAACTCCAGCATAAACAATGGGACCTGCAGTTCATCAAAATGACTTTTGAATTCTCAAGCTTCGCTTAACCTACTCAAAGTAACTAATTTCAACAATAAGCAGTTATCCAGGAATCAATATTTAATAAGTTTATATTAATGTAATCTTTTTATGAATTCATAATTCATGACCTAATATCTTCTTCTTCTTTTTTTGTAGAAAAGCATCTTATCATCCACACACACACACACATCATGCGTATATGCCAGATTTTGACTGATTACATCAAAAAAGAGTATATTATTGACCATTGAACCAATGAGAAAAAAAAAAATGTTTCAAGGCTTTGAGTTGAGAATGACATGAAGCTGACATTGAATAAGGAGATGAGAATGCTAGAATGATAGTGTTCGCCAATGAGAGTGACGACAAAAATTATTGTCAATATGCATAGTATGATTTGTAAGTTGTAGGGAGATGCTACTACTAAGCTAGAACCTTTTTTACGGAAAAATTATATGGAAAAGAAGGTATGAACAAATGCAACAAGCTCAATTTTCTTTTGCTTCACAAGGATTGAAAAGAATAGAAGTGTACTTGGAAACATGCATGTAAATTTTTCTTTTTGCAGAGGAAGTTCTATATATGTTAGAATAAATGTTTTCAATAGAAGAGAAAATTATTTACTTAATATTTTTCCCCCAATCATTAACTATTAAAAGGCAGACTGTAAGTTGAGCACAAAAACCCAATGCCAGGCACGCTCAACTCTTTTGCACCTCCTGCCAGTTAATAATACCAACCCCACAACACCGCTCATATCTATGATGATCAGATACAATCTTGCAGGCATTATGACTTTCCTAAAAGAGTGTACTGTATATGCCTTCCAGCTCAACCCATGAAAAAACAAAAAATTCAATAGTTAAAGAGGAAATGCACTAGGAATCTCAAAAAGTTTTCAGATTTTGTTGATTTCTCAACAATCAGCAGAGTCCAGTTCAATTATTCCTAGACTAAAACAAATTTCACAAATAGAAGCAATACAAATTTCTCATAGTCTGTTGAAAGCCAAGGTATTGGAATTTTTTTTTTAAAAAAAAAGAGCCTCCTCCAACTGAAAGTGATAAAATGGCATTTTCATAACTTCATTAGTAGGTGACCTGAGATACGACTTGTAATAACACATTGCATAAAACACTGCCGAATAATAAATTATCATAAAAATATAAACAGGTAGTGGAGATCCAACTGAAACAAGATAAAAGCCAAGCAGACTAAGTTCTACACTATCACTTCCTATCCAAAAGTTCCGAGGTAAATGACAAAGGTAGTGGAGATCCACCTCAAAGCATGAGAAGATCATATATTGGAGTGCTAGTTTGGTGTTTTGCCATCACTCTCCAAGAAGGATATACCTGCCAAGGAAATATTTTGTTGTCTAACATGGTAACTAATATGCAGCATAGCTTCTGCAGCCTATGGAATTAGAGGGATCAAATTTAATGCTAAAACACTCGATCAGAAGTTCACAATTAAACTCTTAACATTTACAGATCAAATTAAGTTGCAATCGAGAACCATATCAAACTTCTGAAGTATAACACCAAGAGTTTCTACTTAAATCTGCAAGGGAGGCCGATATAATGATAAAGTATAACAATAAAGAGGGAAAAAAAGCATCAACTAATAGGTGCTGAAAGATTTAACATGGCACCTGTGGTATCTTTGTCAGCATGGGGATAAAATCAAAGATCAACTTATCTTATTATGATTTGCATAACATCTGCAATGAGAATCTATTTGCTTTTAACAGATGTCTTTTACATTTACCCCCCCCCCCCCCCCTTCCCCCTTTTGAACCACCCTTCTGGATGCCTTTACCACGATGCTAGGATATATTTATTGACTTGCCACCATCTTTACTACTGGGACCATCTTCCTTAAAGGCTCCGTTGCAGAAGATAGATTAACGTGTTGAAATGCCATAGAAATGGAAGGATTCCATTCGAGTGATGCATCAAATGCTGCTATGCACCCTTGATTCACTAAAATATTAGTAAATGTACAGTCATTGAGAGCATCTCATATGCCTCATGTTGGTACATGGTTTACCGTGGGACTGGATTGCCATGTGTCAGCTTCTTGTTGGTGCTTGACATAGACAAGGATGTCATCAGGGGACACAAGGATTGATACGTCATTTTTTAAAAACAGAAGGACAACAATTTTCACATGGTACAATGATTTAAAGCTAACTGTAGAGAAACTATTGTAGAGGATACGAACCCATCACTGGGTCTCTCAATTATCCATTCACCTATTGATACTCGGTCCAATAGAATGGTGACATGTGTCTTATTCCGAGGTGATCATGTCAGTTCCTTGTGTGAATTAAGGCACATGGTGCCTCAACCCCCAGACCCAAGCAGAGGGCAGTTCAGAGGCCATCTGAGTGTAGCTCCTCTAAACAAGACAAATCACTCTCCCTTTGAGTCACACTTCCCCGGTCAAGCTCATCTTGAGTTCCCACCTTGACTCATATTTTACTTTGTCCCCTGCAGTATACTATCTAATGTTACCCTATCACTCCGTAATTATTTAAGACTAGGACAGACCTTAGGGAACCCATCGCGTTCAATGCACAATCATTGTGTGGCTCTCACGCTAAATCTTGGTCCTTTTAACAGGAATCTGGGTTATATAACTTAGTGGTTAAAGTTGTAGTAGGTTCACCAAGGTTCGCCTAACACTGATTATGTGGTAGACTTCGGCCCTTTTAAAAGAAAGAGAAATGTCTTTTTAGACACATGAAGTGACCGCCATAATTGGCGGTCCCCACATATGAGTTCTCACGAGCAAATCACGTGTACTGACTATTATAAATAATAACACCTTCTACTCTCTTAATATCATACTACTATACTGGATGTTGTGCATGAGGGGTACACTTGAACTTTTGTACTGCCTACTGTATATTACTCGAGTCAAACTTGACTCCTAACATATTCTTTCTCTTACTTTAAATTGTGTCAACTTTCACCCTCCGCATCATCCCATAAATCATAGTCATCTTCTGTACAACTGCCAGTCTGAACATAACCCACTCCCAACTCTTATCTCACATCAACACCTCTCAATTTGCCATAATGGACCTGTTAATTGAAGATAAATAGTCTAACCAAGTGTTTGTACAATTCCATAATTCTATTGGCAAAAAAGGGAGATCAACCACTTTCCAATTGAGCCCACCAACCATTTTCTTATTAATGGATTTATGCTGACCATGTTTGTGTGTGTGTAAAACATACATAAGAATTACTGTCTTTTCCCCAAATAAAACCCATTTCAATCACCAACCATAATGTACCCAGGACCACCAACAATTGCCACCATATATCTCTCTTGCATCAAATCACTTCAAAATGTTCATCCTAACCCAAAGCCATAATCATTGTGTTAATACAACAAAGAACCAAAAAAATTTATAAGTAACAAAGGGACTGTAAATTTAAACTTAGATATCTTGAATGTTTCTTTGTTTTTTGTTGAATCCATTTATATGGTATATCCAAATTAAAACAAATCACAAAAAGGGCAATGGAATACAATCCTAGTGGCCAACCAACGGTGAAACAGATGAAGAATACAAAAGAGATGCAAGATTATATGATCACATCTTTCATTATTCCAATTAACAGGCCATTTGATTACATTTTTTATTTTTTAAAAAAATGGCAAAGGAAAATATGTGATCATATCTAACCGTTTTGAAGGGAAACTAGTGAAGCATTAAGAATAAATAGGAAGATAGAAACCAAGTTCCTTTTAGCTAAAAACTTTAAAGAGTAATAAATGAAGACATCTGAACATGTGCTCTTGATTGTTGTAATCTTGTATTCAAGAAAAACATATAATGTTACCCACACATACAAAGGCCAAGCAATCAGTATTACCGTAGTTCTAAATCACAACAGACCACAAGAAAGCTTTTATGTAAAATAGCCACAACACAAAACCTATTGTCTAGCACCTCCAGGCTAACCCTTGAGTTCTTCCTGTGCAACTGGTAGGACTTTGATGTCTCGTGTTTGTGGATAGGATATTGAGATCAGTTTAGACCTACACTTTTCTGCTCCATCACCATTTATACCTTCAACCAGATCCTCACTGGTCAACTTTTCTGATGAGAATTCCAGGGCAAGATCCTTCTCTGGTACACGGTTAGAGATAGCAATTAGAGACTCCCGAGTCACAGTCCTCGGAAGCCTCCTTTCCAGGTTCTTTCTTATCCATAAAATGACAACCGTCGTCCTGCAAACATCATAACATGTGATTTCGTTTGAGGACTGGTTAGGTTGAAGAGGATAACAATATAAAAAATACAAACAAAGAACCTCAGATTTCCATCCAGGTACCATAAAACTACAATCATCCATTTGAACATCACTTGAACTTAACCTCAATTCATTTACCATTTTAGGATTGCTCTGTTGTTTATTTAATACCTGCAAGGCTCAAGAAAGAATTCAATTTGCATGAGGGCCGCAAGCCAGGAATTATGTTGAGTACTTAACTTTTTCTTGTGTTTCTTTCTAAGTTCATGAATTAACAAATCCAAGCTCAAATTTCTGGGTTGACTCAATCTTTTAAAGTGAATGACAAAGAAAAAGATTTTTTTTATTTGTTCTTAGAGTATATAATGTCACAATAGATCTGACATATAGTCATTTAGGAATTGCATACCAAATGAGATAAAATTTATATCACTTTTGGACTGCAGTACGCCATAAGGATTGGGGCTGATTTTCACATTGTTATCAACAATGACGACGCCCACAGCAATACCTAAGGACCAATACATAGTGTGATATTGGAACATGTTTAAGATTTGAATAAGCTAGGAACATGATAGGAATTGGTTGGTGCAATGGTAAAAGCTTGGGCTGCCAAGTGTGAGAACAAATATTTTTGAGTTTGAAAGCAGCCACTTGCACATAATAATTCCAAAGGTTAGACCTGCATCCAGTCCACCTCTCCCAACACCTTGCTAAGCAAGATAAATACACAGGGTAATGGCGTACAAATACAATATATTTTTCGCAGCATCATAACAAGTTTTAAATCTAATTTACCTTTCTACAATTTTATTCGTAAACCATCTTTTATAAGAGTTTCTGTGACAATCAAACCTGTTCTATTAAATTATAGTTTTGAGTCATGAAAGGACCAATAAGTTAGAATTTGGAAAACTAAGTTAAACAGAACATTCTAGCACACCCAATGTCCTATGCTCCTCTCCACGGGGATAATACAAATTTGCATCACCAAAATTCACTCAACCAACCTCTTTATTCCATTCCCCCTCTTTCAATTTTATCATGATTAGAAGCAAAAAAAAAGACGAGAAAACAGGATACTCAGCAGCCAATGAGAAGAAAAGATAATTTATTCTACTCTATCATTTCATGATCACAGTAAGATTTTTCTCTTTTTCTGATTAGTAATCTAATGAGAGAGAGATCATAATAAGAAATTTATTGGGAAACTTAATTATATTTTCAATATAAAAATTGGAAAACTTTATTAATAAACAAATGCAGTTGTGCACGAACACCACAACTTTGCCAGTAGAGAAGAAGAGTCCAATCATCAGCCAAACCAAAGAACACCCTGCAAGTCCTTTCAATAGAAGGCAAGAAGCAGAAGTAATGAAAACCCTTGTAAACAAAACCTACACCAATGACTCATAATAATCCAACATGGCAACATCATAAGACCTTACTTTCTTCCCATTTTCACCAAGAGACACTACCATTCCTTTCTTTGACCGCATTCTAAAAAACCAAGAAAAAAATAATCTCCTTTACAGAAAAATCAATAAACTATGTTATACCTAACCAAGGGAAAGAAGCCAACAAAAACCACACAACAAAGCAGTCACAAATTAGGAGAAGGCTATTGATTATGGATATGAAAAGGCACAATATGCACTGGGTAGCAATGCTCAAATTCTTAGCAATCAAATACTATGTTCAATCTTGTCCAGAGCTGCCAACAAAACAAGGAAAAAATCCTTTAAAGGTCATCAGAATTACATAGCATCTCCATTGAAAAGAGACTGCACACAACATGAAATAAGTAATTTCACATAAAACGTGCTTAAATAAAAGGGAGTCTGTGAAAACTCATTCTTCTCCTTTAGGTTCACTGAAAAAGATAAAAAACTACTATAATGCATTCAATTTCCAGTCTTGGAAATCTCACCAAAAGATTGAAAACATAATATCAATGAGAACCAACATGCAATTGAAGAAGTTACAGAACAATCAACTGCCATTGCATATCCACAAATAAAGTCAACTCAAGGGCTGGTCTCTACACCAAAATTCAACCAAAGCCTAGCCATCATCACACAGTAAACCACAAAACCTGACGTAACTACAGAAGATTGTTAAATGTTAACTTTACATTTTTTTTATAAATGAAGTGTCATTCTATACATAAATAAATACATAAAATGTGCCCATGGGGGATGCCACCCATTTACAAGAAAAGAGGGAACAAAACATAAGCCTACACTACACAATTCTAATCGTCTATAAAATATAAGTACCTACATGAGTCCAAGGTACTCCCAGACCCAAAAATGAAAACAGTGTAACAACATATTCTTAATTCTATGTAGTGGAGGTTCGGCATCTTCAAAACAGCTCCTACTCCAATCCCTCCATATGGCACCAGATGAGATTAAAGGGGGGCTGCCCTCCAAGCTTGCCAATGTCACCAACCCACCTTTACCCCATTCCAACACCCAAAAAGATCCCTCACTGAACAAGGCATAACCCACTCAATGCCAAAAAGAGAGAAAATCATGGACCATATGTCCCTAGCAGTCTCACAATGGAGCAAGAGATGATTAACGGATTGCGCATATTACGTCTAGTAACTGTGTGATCCCTCTTCTTTTCAAGTTATCCTGATTTAGGATTGCATTATAGCTGCCATCCAAGAATAACATGAGACCTTTGTGCTAGGCAATCAATTGCTCCAAAAGCTTAAGCCGTTAGAGAATGGACTAACAATGTATATCAAGCTCTCAACACTCCCCTCATGTGCGACTCCAGACCCGCGCATGTGGGCAGGTAAAGAAGTCAGAGAAAAATGTGAAGTAGAATAGAATGCAAATGCAAATGGGGAATAAATGCAAATAGAGCGCCCAAGACCTCTCACAACTATGACTTTGATATCATGTTAGGCAACCAATTGCTCAAAAATATTAAGTTGTCAGAGAATGGGCCAACAATGTATATCAAGCTCTCAACACTTTGATGGTACCTCTCCACAAGCCCTAGCCATAAGGATTGCTCACCAGCCTAGTCAACCTGCCTACACTAACCCCTATGGGCGTCCCAAAAAATTTCCTAACTTATTCTTAATCTCCACAAGCACTAGCCTAGCTAGGTTTATCCATTAAAAAGAAATATGAAATAAGGGAAGAAAGAAACATAACATGCTACTATAAAAGGTAGGATTTGAAACCCCCGCCCCGCAAAACAAACACAAAAACAAAAAATAAACTAAAATTGCATGTTTCTTAAGTCTATTAGCAACCTTTTAGAAGAAGTGAAAAAAAGATCCTAATCAAATAGAACATTATAATTAGGACAATGTTCATTCTTGTCAAAAGGTTCAATGTTCACCAAAAGAAAAATGGTTTTAGCAAGGCCCAATAAATGAATCCAAACCAAATGAATTTAATAGAAGGTTCAAAAGAAAGACCATTAGTCGTAAGACATCAAATTTTCATCTTAAAATAAAAAACAACTACCAAGGACTGACTTATCTCAAACAAAAAGACAACTAAAAGCAATAAAAACATATCTAATCCAATCTCAACTGACCATGGAAATGCCGCGAACAACAAAACATCCCTTGTGAGACAGAGATGGTGATCTGAGGGACCTTCACCTGCCATTTAGAAAACTCTGTCAAACCGGCCTCCACCACCTCCATGAAACAACTACCAAGGACTCGCCAACAATGGAAGAGATAAGATACAAGCGGGCAGGTAGGGAAGAAAATCAACTAGTGAGCCCATATATAAAGGAGATGCCTCTTTAACCCAAAAGTATAATAAATGCAAAAAATGATCTTTAAGAACAAAAGAGGGTTGCTCCCTAAAAAATATGTCTATTTCTTTCTCTCCACATACTCCAAATCAAGCAAATCGGTGCCAATCTCCAAACCAAACGAGCATTCTTCCTAACCTGACCTCCCCTCCAACTAAGAACAAGCTCTCTTAAAGATGCAGGCAGCGTCGTAACACAACCAAAAATAGAGAAAACAAGGCTCCCACCATCCCTTTCCATTCGACAATGAACTAGGAGATGGTCAACCGTTTCCACATCCCCCTTGCACATGCTACACCAACTATCCATCTGGAATCCCCTCCATTGAAGATAATGCGTTACCAAAATAACTTCCCAAGCCGCCTCCCAAGCAAAGAAAGCCACCTTGGTCATGGTTTTGGAATACTAAATCAATCTCCAAGGAAAATCTACCTTGTAACTCCCAATCAGCTCCCTGTAATACATGAATGCTACACAAACTATCCATCGGGATACTTGAGATATGCGTACAAAATCACTTCCCACCGCCTCCCAACCGTCATGGTTTTGGAATAACACTCCAGGACATTGTAACCCAATCATCCCTGGAAAACTGGACAGTGATATCCCTTGGACTTCAAACGTCCAAACCAAGAAATGCCTCATTCTACATACATGAGCCTTAATGACTGGCATAGTTATCCACGAGACTCAACACCTCCTCAATATCCCAGTTCAAAAAAAATTCTCCCTCCACACCACCTCCCCCCACCCGAAAGCAACAATCTACTAACCAATGCTCCCTTATCAAGAGCCAAACTAAACAAGTGAGGATACGTAACTTTCAAAGCCTCATCCCCACACTAAGGATCCATCCAAAACTTCAACTTCCCCCCCCCCCCCCCCACCCCCCACCTCAAACCGAACACAATTCTTGAAATCAACAACCTCCTTTGGGTCATTTTCCATAAGCTATAACCTAATAGTTCCCCCACTTCCTTGGAGAACCAACCCCTTTCCTCACTCCCATATTTGGTAGACACCACCTCCTTCCAAAGAGAATACCCCTCCAACCCAAATCTCCACAACCATTTACCCAAGAGGGCTTTATTGAACACCCTCAAATTCTTGATACTCGAGCCCCCCATCAATAGAGGATGTCTTCACCAGAGACTCAACACCTCCTCAATCTCCCAATCAAAAAAATTCCTCCCGAAACTCGGGCTCCTCACCACCTCCTCCCCCCCCCCCCGCCCCCACCCCCCAACCCAAAAACAACAATCTACTACCAATGCTCCCATATCAAGAGCCAAATTAAACAAGTGAGGATATGTAACTTTCAAAGCCTCGTCCTCACACCAAGGATCCATCCAAAACTTCACCCTTGCCCCCTCCCCCCTCAAACCGAACACACTTCTTGAAATCAACAACCCCCTTGGATCATTTTCCATGAAGCTATAACCCAACAACTCCCCCACTTCCTTGGAGAACCAACCCCTTTCCTCACTCCCATATTTGGTAGACACCACCTCCTTCCAAAGAGAATACCCCTTGAACCCAAATCTCCACAACCACTTACCCAAGAGTGCTTTATTGAACACCCTCAAATTCTTGATACTCAAGCCCCCTATCAATAGAGGGGTCTTCATCTTCTCCCACCTCAGCAAATGCATCTTCCTTTCCTCCTTTCCCCCACCCCAAAGAAAATCGCTTTGAAGCTTCTCTAGTCTTCCCTCCATCAAGGCCGATATAGGGAATAAAAACATGTAATAGGTAGAGAGGTTGTCTAATGTCTCTTGATGAGTGTAATCCTACTCTCTTCAAGAGATATTTCCCTTTTCACTATGTCAAACGCCTCTGAAACCTTTCCACCATCGGATTTCCAAACTCCACTCGATTTAATCATGGCCCTTAATGGCAGGCCTAGGTAAATGGAGGGAAGGGAACCCACTTTGCACCCTAAAGTAGTACCAGCCAACTCCTTAATCTCCCTCACCAGCCCTACTAAAAGAATCTCTCTCTTACCAAGGTTAACATAAAGCAAAGACAGCTTCAAAACAAAGAAGGATACATCATAAAAACCTCAGTTTTCTTTCTCGAGACTCACAAAAGATTATAGTGTCATCCGCAAAAAAGATGTGGGACACCTCTGCTCTATTACCATTACTACCCTCCACACTAAAACCTTTCAAAAATGAAAAAACCCCAACTTAAACTCTAGCCATCAAGTGACTGAAAGCTTTTATGACAATCACAAACAAAATGGGGATAAAGGAACCTTGTCTCAATCCCCGCGATGTCTAGAAAAAAACCAGTTGGGGGATCCATTGACCAAGACCGAAAGTGTCACAGTAGAAATGCAAGTCCACATCCAACTCCACCACCTCTCCCCAAAGAAATGCAAGTCCACATCAAAATGGCAAACTAAATATAAGAATTAGCCAATATAGGATATCAAAATTGACCTTGTAAATGTTTTGATTAATCTCCCGAAAGATACAGGTGAAAGAGGGTGATTGATAATTCAAATGTGCCAAAATTAACATGCAGGTGTAAAGGAAAACCAAACCAAGTGTTTCAACACCAACTAAAGAGTTCAGGCGTCGTAAATAAATAAATAAATAAGAACCCACAAAAAGAAGTTATAGGAAATCATCCAGTTCACATGAAAAAGTACATAATTTGTATAATACAATGGATTCAAAAACCAACACAGAGACTGTAGATAATGTATTAAGGTTTAAATGACACTATTTGCTCTTCCTACATAAGACAATTGCAGTTCTGGGTAGTTTAAAATAAAATAGAAATGAGAGAGAGAGAGAGAGAGAGAGAGAGAGAGAGAGAGAGAGAGAGAGAGATGAAAATAAAATAGCAAAGGGTTGATTAAGAGAATTTCCACGCGATATTTGTGGATAACCCAACTAAGAGATGGGCAATTTATATGACATGAAACGCTTAGAAAGACACAAATGCCACGCAGTTGCCTCGATTCAACAAGAAATGGATAAGAATTAAAAACTAAACAATATTTTGGTACGACAGAGCAAGAATTGCAAATAACATAGAAATTGTTACATAAAAAGCGTAAGTAATAAAGAACACAACATTAATACAATCAATAAGGATACAACAACAAAATCAATAAGTATTTTTTAAAACCCTACTTTGAATTTCAAAGATCAAACTCTGTGTTTCTCTTTTAATGGAGAATCTTTAAAAGCGTAGGACCCTTCAAAAGAACTAATCTGCATTGCAAATATAAAGAGATTCCAATTTTTATTTTATTATTTGTGTTAGCAAATCAAGTTTATACAATCCAAATAATCTTTTAAATTCTTCAACTTACAAGAAGCAAGTCAAAAACAGTCAAATCACAAAAATCGGATCATCAACCAGACAAAAGTAAACTAAAATTCACCTCCTAGTCCTCGATCGATGAGAAATAAATTAGAGAGAGAAAAAAAAGAGTGTTCGTTCTAGGGAGAGAAATTACGGCACCTTATCAATTATCAGCTTGGAGGTTCTCTGCTTTCGTAGGCTTCAACGTTCCAATTTGTTCGTTTATAAGATATTGTTTGCTGATTGGTTGGTCGATCAAACTCTGAAAATTTTAAAAATGTATGGGAAGCGACGGTTAGTCACTTGCGGTGCGCATGCAGTATGGGTCGATGGGCAATGAGCGATGAAGCGCAAGGAGTGGCCTATGCACCAGTTTGGGTGTGCGGAGAGGGACGATGGTCAAAGGACGCACAACATGAGGTTCCATTTGAAATTCAGATTATTAATGGATGAATTTGAAATGTACATTTCACTGGTATTCAGTTTTATGTATAAAATGTAGGATAAATTATATTGATTTTTATTTATATTTTTAATAATTATATTAATTTTTTTCAAATTTTTAAAATTATATTAATCTTTTTATTTTTATTGATAAATTACAAATATCTTAGTCTAATTAATTTTAAAAAAATAATAAAATCTTGTCTTTAATTTAATTTTATTTTTTAATTATTTTTTTTAATTTTTTACCAATTTTTTCAAAATTTGTTTAAAGAATTTTTTGTTTTATTTAGAAATAAATTTAAGGTAAATATTTTATTTTCATTTTATATAAAAGTAAATTTAAGGTTTTAATCAATATTTATTTAAAATTTAAAAAAATAAAAACAAAATGGTCAAGATAGAAAAAATGTTTTAAAAATATATATGATAGGGGTAGTTTTGATATTTTGAAAAAAAAAATTAATTGTAGATGATATTTGTAATTTATCAAATAAAGTATAAAAAGTCAGTATAATTTTATAAATTTAAAATGTTATCAGAATAATTGTTAAAAATCTCATAAAAAATTATTATAATTTATCTTAAAATGTATCGTAACATTTTACACTCACTGACTATTGTAATCGTCGAAAGAGCATTACCAAATATATATAACAATACTTAACTCTAAATATATACATGAAGCCAATCAATTTGTGCTCAAGATGACAACAGTGCTTTGTTAAGCTCTTAAGGTACTTGTTATCTGGTATTCTTCTCTAGTCATTTACTTATAAGAGAAATGCTAGAATTAGTTGTGGTTATAACATTCGTCGCATGATTGGTGAGTTCAAATCACATGTTTGAATTAATTACATGCACTAATTACAGAACGAGTTTTAATCATTCACAATCAGCGCTATACTTTCATTTTCTCACTATCGTTTGTAGTAATTGTATCTAGTGATCATTATATGTCTTTTTTCTGCACCAAAACAAAATTGTACATATATATAATAAATTTTTAACTTTTTTTATGTTTTACAAAATCCATCATATCTTTTTCATCCATCACATTTAATCAATACTATTCGATTTGCATATATATATATATATATATATATATATATATATATATCAAAGGCATTTCAAAAAAAAAAAAACTTCAAAACATTCCACACTTGGTACCATTCAGCGAATAGGGATCCTATATTCCTCCATGTGACTTGTGAGGTAGAAGTTAGTACACTAAGAGTCCTTTTGGAATAGCTAATGTTGTTGGAGAATTAATTCTGATAGAAATTGATTGTATAATGGATTCTAGCTGTTTGAAGATTCGAGCTGTTTGAATATATATATATATATATATATATATATTATTGAATTAATTATGATGACATAATTGTTTATTAAGTTTTCGGTAACTTAAAATTCTATTTTTTTCTATATTGTTAAAATAAACAATTAATATTTTTATTATGTTCTATATATAATAGAATTAAAATATAAAATAAAAATTAATCATTAATTAGTTAATATTTACTAACTTTTATATATTATATTATTAAATATTTATATA
Source organism: Nyssa sinensis (assembly GCA_008638375.1). Taxonomy (NCBI): domain Eukaryota; kingdom Viridiplantae; phylum Streptophyta; class Magnoliopsida; order Cornales; family Nyssaceae; genus Nyssa; species Nyssa sinensis. The sequence goes on from CM018052.1 coordinate 38,094,489, forward strand.
AAATAAATATAAAAATTTATGAGAAACTCGAGTCATTGATTTTCTCATTTGACAAGTCTTTTGTAACGAACAAACACCGGTTTCTAATCCAATACGAGAATATGGAATACTTGAGTGTAAAATATTATTTTGCATTTTCTTACGGGTTCGCCATTCTTATGGGACTATAAAATAATTTTTTTGTAATAATAACAAATTTCTCTACACACAAGATTTATATATTTAATTCTACTTGTTATTAGAATATGAGCCATCTCTAATAAATTGTACATTTGATTTAAATGTTATCAAGTTCTTCAATTATCATACAAAAATTTAAAAAAAAATGAGTAAATAATTATATTTTTCTATTGCTTGGATAATAATTAATCTTAATATTTATATATAGTAAAAAGGTGAAGAAGAGCTACCTCTAAAGTGAATAACTATCACTTATAAATATTCTTTAAATAAATGAAATAAAAATTAAGGATATAAAAATTAAAAATTAAATAATTTATTAAAAACGAACAAACATGACAGATTTTGAAGAATTTTTAAATAAGTAAGACTTAACACCTCAAAACTTTAGGGTTGCATTTCATGGAGTTTTTTCAACCAACAAATGTACTTTTGAATCATATTTCATGAATTTATGAAATTCAGAACTTATTTTATTTTTTAAATATTTTTTTTTTATTTTGACCAATTTTTTCAAAATTTGTTTAAAGAACTTTTTATTTTATTTAAAAATAAATTTAAGGTAAATATCTTATTTTCATTTTATATAAAAGTAAATTTAAGGTTTTAATCAATATTTATTTAAAAATTAAAAAAATAAAAACAAAATGGTCAAGATAGAAAAAAATGTTTTAAAAATTATATATGATAGGGGCAGTTTTGATATTTTGAAGAAAAAATTTAACTGTAAATGATATTTGTAATTTATCAAGTAAAGTATAAAAAGTCAGTATAATTTTATAAATTTAAAAGGTTATCAGAATAATTGTTAAAATTCTCATAAAAAATTATTATAATTTATCTTAAAATGTATCGTAACATTTTACAATCACTGACTATTGTAATTGTCGAACTAGCATTACCAAATATATATATATATATATATAACAATACTTAACTCTAAATATATACATGAAACCAATCAATTTGTGCTTAAGATGACATCAGTGCTTTGTTAAGCTCTTAAGGTACTTGTTATCCCGTATTCTTCTCAAGTCATTTGCTTGTAAGAGAAATGTTAGAATTAGTTGTCGCTATAACATTCGTCGCGTGATTGGTGTGTTTAAATCACGTGTTTGAATTAACTACACACACTAATTATAGAACGAGTTTTAATTATTCACAATCGGTGCTATACTTTCTTTTTTTCACTATCGTTTGTAGTATTTTGTATCTAGTGATCATTATATGTCTTTTTTCTGCACTAAAACAAAATTGTACATATATATAATAAATTTTCAACTTTTTTATGTTTTACAAAACCCATCATATCTTTTTCATCCATCACATTTAATCAATACTATTCGATTTGCATATATATATATATATATATATATATCAAAGCCATTTAAAAAAAAAGAAAACTTTAAAACCTTCCACACTGGTTCCATTCAGCGAATAGGGATCCTATATTCCTCCATGTGACTTGTGAGGTAGGAATACTTAGCACACTAAAGAGTCCTTTTGGAATAGCTAATGTTGTGGGAGAATTAATTCTGACAGAAATTGATTTTGTATAATTGATTCTAGCTGTTTGAATATATATATATATATATATATATTATTGAATTAATTATGATGACATAATTGTTTATTAAGTTTTCGGTGACTTAAAATTCTATTTTTTTCTATATTGTTAAAATAAATAATTAATATTAGAAATAATTACACTTATTTTTTCTGAGATTTTTGGCAATTATAAAAACTTTTCTTATAGTTTTAAAATAACACTGTCTCTCCTGTTTGAACTTGTCTCCAAACAATATTAACAGAGTTAAGTTCATTTACCAAATTACTCTTATATTTTAATAAATTTTTTTCTTTATTTTTCCTCTCTCAATTGCAAAACTCTCTCTCCGCACTTCCCCTCCCACTCCATCTCACTTCCCTCTCTCTCTCTCTCTTATTTTCTCTACCCACAATAACACCAGCCAAAATTGCCGCTGTCACCACCACCCATGGCCGCTCCACCACCACCACCACCGCATGTCACCGCTCCACCACCAAAGAGCACCAACAGAGGCATTTCAGATTGAGAAGAGAAAGAAGAAAAAGAAGAGAGAGAGAGAGAGAGAGAGAGAGAGAAACAGAAATCAGTGTCCATTGGCAAAGCTTCGTTGAAGCAGTACGGAAGGGGAAGAGTTGGGTCCATTGGCAAAGCTTCGTTGAGGGTCGTAGGAACTGTTTCAATGATCTTTTCATGGTTGAATCTTGGCAGCTTGCTCCTAACCCTAAGATATCTTTCTCTTCTCAGCTCTGCGACTAGCAACAACAACAGCAAGAATCAACTTCTCGTCAAAAACCCATCATTTTCCTCAAACCCAATTACCCAAAGCCTCTAATATTTTCTGGGAAAAAAATCAGCAAAAATAAAAAAAAAAAAGCAACTCAGAACCCAGAATTTTTTTTTTAAAAAAATTTTGAATTTAAAATCTCGAGAAGCTTATCAAGTCTTGAAATAACCAAAACCAAAGTAAAATTCAAACTAAAACAAAACTGAAACTGTTCATTTTAAATTTGCAGCTAAAAACAAAGACGGAGCTTTATGTTGATGATCTATTTTTTTTTTCAGAAAAAAAAATTGAAATAATAAAGAGTGATATTGAGAAGACAAAGACAGATTTTTGTCGCTCTGTTATCACATAATGGGAAAAATTGGGTTTTGGTGTTAAGCTAATTTGGGTTCCCAACTCTCCCCAAGACTGTCCGAATTGTTATTAAAAAATTGTAACCCAGATCAAAAAAAGTGGTTTTGTCATAAAAAGGATGTAGGCTATCTATATGTATAGAGAAGTAAGGACGAAAACTTACAAGACCATACTGCATGGCCTTTACAGTTAGCATCTAAAATAGAAAAAGAAGATTTTAGAAGCTATAGAAGCAGAGGCGTAGCTGTACCAGTCATTTGAAAAGGGGGAAATAAAAGTGAAGAGGGAAAATGGCAGGTATACGAAGAGATATTAGCAGAAGTAGAAGAAATAGCTAAGCAAGGAACATTCGTTTTTGTATGGATTTTAAAAGCTCTAACCTTGTGGATCTCAAAAATTAAATATGGTGGATGAATTTGAGAATAAATTTACTAGGGTTAGAGAGAGAGGAGATGCAGGAAGAAATTGTTTTTTTTTTTAATTAAAAAAAATATTATTAAAGTGAGGGTAATTTTGATATTTAACTATGACTTGTAAAGGATAAAATTGGCATTTAGACAAAAAAAATTGCTTACATCATCAAACTCTGTTATGTCAACTAACGGTAGGGGAGAATCTGTTACAGATTAGTAAACCAGAAGGAGGACAGTGTTATTTTAGAAACTATAAGGGAGGTTTCTGCAATTGTCAGAAACCTCAGAGGAGGTAGATATAATTTACTCTTAATATTTTTATTATGTTCTATATATAATAGAATTAAAATATAAAATAAAAATTTATACATTAATTAGTTAATATTTACTAACTTTTATATATTATATTATTAAATATTTATATAAAATAAATATAAAAATTTATGAGAAACTCGAGTCATTGATTTTCTCATTTGACAAGTCATTTGTAACGAGCAAACACCGGTTTCTGATTCAATACGAGAATATAGAATACTTGAATGTAAAATATTATTTTGCGTTTTCTTACGGGTTCACCATTCTTATGCGACTATAAAATGATTTTTTTGTAATAATAACAAATTTCTCTGCACACAAGATTTATATATTTAATTTTACTTGTTATTAGAATATGAGCCATCTCTAATATAGATTGTACATTTGATTTAAATGTTATCAAGTTCTTCAATTATCATACAAAATTTTTAAAAAAATGAGTAAATAATTATATTTTTCTATTGCTTGGATAATAATTAATCTTAATATTTATATATAGTAAAAAGGTCAAGAAGAGCTACCTCTAAAGTGAATAACTATCACTTATAAATATTCTTTAAATAAATGAAATAAAAATTAAGGATATAAAAATTAAAAATTAAATAATTTATTAAAAATTAACAAACATGACAGATTTTGAAGAATTTTTAAATAAGTAAGACTTAATAGAGTTTCATGGAGTTTTTTCAACCAACAAATGTACTTTTGAATCATATTTCATGAATTTATGAAATTCAGAACTTATTTTAACAAATCATTGTCCCAAACAATAGAAAGAAACATTCCTCCAGGAAGAGACATGAACAAACAATTTGTGAAAGAAAAATGCTAGATATTCTTAAATTATTATTATATATATATATATATTTAATATGATATGACATCAAGTAATATTTATGATCTAAGTTGATATAATTTTCTAAGATATTACATGATAGCACATTTAAATTGAAAAGACATATTAGAATGAAAATTGAAAATATGTAACATTTTTCGATTTTAGTTTTGAGTAATACTTAGTAATTCTTATTTATATTTTAATTAATATAATGCGACATTACATACTATACTTTTTTAAAAGTCTAAGTCCGTGTTGAAGTCAATAGTTAAATTTTTATTAAATCCTATTTATTTATCAGTACAAAGACTCGAATCTTATTTTTTCCTCTAAAATTTATTAAAGGACAGAATAATAACATTATATCATGTTTAACAATTTAAGTTTTTAGATGAGTTATTGATTTAACATAATATAAGAATAAGCAAAAAAATTTGTGTTCAAATTTTACCATAACCATCATACTATGAATTGTGCACGTGTTAAATCAGTCTGACTACATGCGAATAAACGTATTAGAAAGAGGTGTCACAGGATATAAAAATTAATGTAAAAATCTATCTCTATTATACATACGACTATAGTTTAAGTCGTTATCAAGATTGCAAGGTAAACTGAACTATTTGAACTTGACTCGATTAGATGATTGTTCAAAATTGGCTCACAAAATTAATAAGTTAAATTTAAACATATTTTAGGACTCGTAAATTTATTAAATTCGATTCGTTAAGTTACAAGTAATTTAATATAAATATTATATAAAAAATTAAGTTACTTAAATTCAATTCGATTAAAAATTTATTTAAAATTAATTTAAATTTTTAATAAAATAAATTTAAATATAATTTAAAATTTATTTATTTTAACAAATCCAACTATCACACCCCCACTGTCGTAAGCAGTTACACAGATAGGTTTTCTCAATTATTACATCTTGTATAAATAAAAATAAAGAAAAAGAAAATACGGACAGCAGTTCTAGCTCATCACGTGCCCATCAGCAACCCATCACGTGATCCGTTCTACTCTGATTGCTCTAATCATCACCGCAGTACGGTCCACTCTCTTTCTTTCTCTCTCTACAATTATCTCTCTCTTCAGTCGCGTTGCTCCTCAGTCAGCTCACCAGTCACCACACAGAACCGAAACCCTTTCAGTGACCCTTGAAATCGCCCAGTTAGGGTTGTAGAGTGACTTTGGTTGTGTATCTTTGTATATGTAGCATTCAAGCATGGGCTGTTTACAGTCCAAAACGGCTAACGTTCAGTCTCCGGACCAAGAACCACCTCAACCTGATTCCAACCCAGATCTAGGTTCTGTTTCTTCCTTTATCCACTTAAATATACACACACAAATAAATATTGCATATATTTGCATGTATTGATAGATCGTTTTTAGTTTGTTTATTCATTGAATGTTGGATGTGATGAAGCTAATGGAGATCAGTTGGATCAAGATCAAGTACCTGCATTTAAAGAGTTTGGTCTTGCCGAGCTTAGAGCTGCGACGAATGGGTTCAGTAGTGAATTGATAGTTTCAGAGAGTGGAGAGAAAGCACCCAATGTTGTTTACAGAGGGAAGCTTCGGAATAATGGGTTGGTTGCCATTAAGCGCTTCTCGAAACTTTCGTGGCCCGACCCGCAACAGTTTGTGGTAACGTTTTTGTTGTTGGCTCCGATTCTGTCTAGTTAATTTATTGTTTGATTATGTTTTTATTTTATTTTTATTTTTATTTTTTTGTTATTAATTAATTTATATTAATGCATTTTAAATTATCATTTTGCGTTACATTTCTGCATTTTTTCTGGCTTGTAGGTGATGATGCTTTTTAGTATGCTATAAAAATTTTTTGGCCTCTTTTAATGGTATATTTTTAATTATTCCGATTAATGACATTGCTCATCACTTTTTGGATTGTTGGATTACATTCCAGTCATTAGATGTTGGATTCCAATTTATTATCTTTTTTTTCAATTCACATGTTGTTAATTGACATATGTTAATGGCATTGTGAATGACCATTTCAGGTTGTTTCTTGGTAATATTTTAATAGTATTAATACTTTTTTGTCTCGCGTTGTTGGTGTTATGATATTCTTGTTCGATTTGAATATATGTATAATGAATTGATTTTTGATCAATGAAATAGTCCAACTCTCTTTTGGGTTCTTGGGTTTGTTTCCTTTTAGTGATATATTTTTTGCATTTCAATTTTTTCATGTTATGAAATTCAAATCTTATGTGCTGCTTAGCTCGGCTCATGGCCTGCAACTTATGCATTTGGGCTGCCAGAAGCGCAGTCCTGCGATGCAATCGGTTGTTTGGTGGAGCTGAGCGGTTGGACCAACAAGCCATTTGGCCATGTTGTGCATAAGCAGGCTTGGCTTGCTTTTCGTGTGACGCAGGCCAGAGTGGTTTGTGTTCCAAATTTTCCCTTCACCCTTTGCAATAATGACAGTCGTACCATGGCATATATTGTCCGTGATATCGCCCAACAATCACTGTTATTTCTGTTGTCTTTTTATGATTCGGTCCTTAACATTTCCCCAAATCCCTACATAGTCCTACAGAGACACACAAAACAATCATTGTTACCCTCTATATACTTTGTTAAATAAAAATTAATTATTTAAATTATATAATATAAAGTATGGTTTTATTGTTTTATAGTAATATATTTATTTTATTGTTATGTTCTTATTATGTACATAATATAGTTTTATCTATATAACACATAGCCAAACACATTCAAAACCATTTAATATCTTCTAAAGGGCAAAAGGACATTTCATTCTCTATATATAATCACTTGCACCGATAAAAAATTCTCTATAATCACTTATGAATAATGTTTATCAAACACCCAAAAATCACTTCTAAAATATATCTATTCAAACAATTTTTACCAAATATTCAAAAATCACTTTTGACATATAATCACTTCTGAAATATATTCATTGAAATAGCCAATAGCTTCTCATATCAACACTTCTACCCAACTACTTCTCCCCACCAGCACTTCTTTAGAATCTGAAACCCCCCAAATGGGCACTTAATTTTTTTGTAAGTGTTGAAGAGTTAGATTGTGGTTTGAAATTAGGTGGAAATTCAAAGTTTCTCTGATGATAGATGGGATTAGAATTGGAATTTTGAAATTTAGGGCACAAATATACAAGGGGATAGTGGAAGTTGGAAAGTTGCCAGGACACAATTAAGAATATTCACTAATATGTATTCACATGTTTGGATTAGTGAGGGGGACCATGACAGGTTTTTTGGGGCCAATCGATTAATTTGAGTTCAAGGGAATCATTTTTCATCATTATAGTCTCACAGTGGTTTCTTATGAATTGTGCAGCTAGCAATTATGTTTTGTGTAATGACATTATTTTGTAGGCAGAAGCTGATGGAGTTGGCAAGGTTCGGCATAAGAGATTGGTGAATCTAATTGGGTGTTGTGCCTGAGGGAGATGAGCGTTTATTGGTGGCGGAGTACATGCCTAATGACACACTCTCAAAGCATCTCTTTCATTGTATGAATTCTCCTTCTTGTACTTTTCTTTTTATTTGATCTCTACATTGACTTAAAAAAAAGTGTCTAGTTACAGTTGAGGTTTTTTTAGATGACATTTTGATGATATAAAAGGCATGTTAAGACAATATCTGGCGTCATATTGCCACTTGTATATTGCTATGCAGAACTCAGTTTATTTTGATTAAAACTTCTACAGTTTTTCATCAACTATCTTTCTTATTATAGTAGGAATTCAAATGGTTAAAAGGAAAAACTTGCTTAAATGTTACATACACATTCTGTAAATTGCACAGATGACTCTTTTCTGTGTGAATATTCTTGTATCCCTAGGTGATAAAAGTAAGTTTATGTGATTAGTTTACTTCAATTGTACATTGTAATAGGAAACCTGATGATTTTAAGGCCAGGCTCAGATTCTCTTTTCTTAATGGATATGGATTTGGAATTTCAGATTGTTATAGTGTTGTTGCGTGATGTATTTTTTGCTGTCTGTTCTGTCATGTTTGCATAAAATTTGATTGTTTACTGTAGGGGATAAACAGCCACTGCCATGGGAAATGCGTGTCAGAGTTGCATTCTATATTGCACAAGCACTTGATCATTGCAATACTGAAAACCGGAAAATCTATCATGATTTAAATGCGTACAGAGTTCTTTTTGACGAGGTACCCATTTAAAAGCGATTACTATTGCTGAAAGAAGTTGTCTTACAATTCTTATCTTGAAAACAGTAGCAATTTTTATCTTCATACCTTTGAATTTGAATGTATGAGCATGCAAAATTGGTGAGTACTCAATGTTCCAGTATGCTGAGAAAAGATTAGTGAGATGGAAGAGGAAATATCTATGTAGAAAGAAGGGGGGGGGGGGGACTTCCTCTTATATAGAGTACATTTTCTATTCTGCCAACTTATTTCATATCTATCTTCACCATTCTTGTGTTAATTGCAAGGTGATTAGAGGAAATTTAGAGGGACTTCTCAAAGGGGTGGTTTGGGGGATGAGTTTAGATGCCATCGAGTGAATTGGCATTTGATCTGCTTACCTATAAAAGAAGGGGGCTTGGGGATTAGGAAGTTTTGGCAATTTAATCAAGCTCTTCTGGGCAAATGGTTATGTTGCTATGCTTGTGAATCTGATGGTCTATGGAAGAAAATGATGGAAGAGAAAATATGGGGAATGGGTCGGAGAATTGGTGCTAAAATCCCATTTGCCCTTTTGGCATGGTATTTTGTTGTTGGTGTGGGTAGGAGGGTGCATTTCTGGTAGGATGTTTGGTGTGGAGAGGCCTTGTTTGGGACCAGTTCCTGGATCTTTATGACATTGATATGCACAAGCGGGCCATGGTGGTAGATTATCTATATATCTTTGATGAGTTGTGCGGGATTCTCATTTTATCTGGTATTTTTAGGATTGAGCGCTAGAGTGATAGGGAACGGAAAATATCATCACTCAGAAGATATATCTTTGATCCTGGAGGATAGGATAGGATAGGATAGGATATATCATTATATTTAGGATTTATCATCATAGAGCATATGGGAGTTTTTACGGAGCGCCTCTATGATGCATTAGTAGGTGGTGGTCGGGAGGATACTTGTGTTGGAGGAAGAATAGGAGTGGAAAATTTTCAGTGAAGCGTCTATTTGGTCCAACAGCCCTGATGTGAAAAATTGTGTCTGGGGCTAAAGTTGCTGAGAGGAGCTCTTGCCTCAGATGCGTTTTTTCCCGTCCCAGCCGTTCCGCCAAACGAGGCTGTAGCCCTACTTTGAGGTGTTGATTAGGCTGGGTAGATGGGACTTCCCTTGGAAAGGAATTTGGCATGCCAAAGTTCCATCCAAGTTTTCATTTTTTGTGTGGGCTGTAACTTTGAATGCCATATTAACTATTGATAATTTGAGTGATAGAGGGAAGATATTTCTTAATTGGTGTTGCATGTCCGACATGATGGTGGAGAGAATAGATCATTTGCTTCTCCATTATGAAGTGGTTAGAGACCTTTGGAGTATCGTTATTAGGTTATATCATATTTTGGTGTGATGTTGGTTATGCGCACTTCCATGGTGGGGCTTATTAGGTGTTGGCATGGGGTTGCTCTAATAGGTGGGCTCTTCAGGTTTGGGAGGCAGTTCCCTTGTGTTTGATGTGGAATATTTGGAGGGAAAGAAACTGTAGGGACTTTTAAAAATGTACATAGTATGACTACAGAATTGAAGAGAGTGATGCTCCACTTTAAATTTTTGAATGACAGAAAAATTCCGAGATACATTATATGCTTTTGTAGAATTTTTTAGAAGGTTTACTTATAAAAAAAGATGATTTGTGATTTTGAGAATCTCTTTTTGTTTCTTGTATATACATTCTGGGTACATTGGTGGTGCCCCATTGGTGCCTCTTTTAATGATACTTTTGCTTAAATTATCTAGTTTTGTTAGAACTTGATTTGGTTTTTTTTCCAGGACGGCGACCCTCGATTATCTAGTTTCGGTCTTATGAAAAACAGCCGAGATGGGAAAAGTTATAGCACCAATTTGGCTTATACCCCACCGGAGTTTTTGCGTACAGGTACATACATATGTTTTCACTTAATATTATTGGTGCTTTTTAATGAAACTTTTACTTATAAAGAAGAAGTTTGCTTATTTGTTGTTCATTATGTTTTGGGAATTATAATTTATATGGATATTTACTTTTTATTACTAGTTCTATGTAATTCGAGTCTGCAGTTTCTTTATGTTTTCCATAGGAAAAGATTTGTAAGTTTGATGGGCTAAAGGTAGGTTTAAGAACACGGTATCAACTTGACTTGAGGTCATAGTTGTCACTATTCTGTATCTTCTGATTCACAATACAATAAATTTCTTTCAGTTCATGATCCTTTGATGTGTTTCAAATTGAATGTCACACGGTACACTTAATATGTGAATATATCTTAAATAATGCCTTATTTTCAATTTGCCATGTAAAAGGAAGATTACATCTTTTAAATTAAATTTCCCGTTTATCATATACTCTTGCTTATAATTATCTATTTTCTTAATGTTATTTGTATCTTACAATGCAATACAATAAACACACGCACACACACATATTGATAAGTAAATGATAGTTGTATTCATAAAACACCATAGGGGATGCTCTCATTTACACCAAAAGTATACAAAAGCTATATAGTGCTATAAATGCATACCATTTAGGAAATCTATGAAGGCAATCTAAAGTAAAGGAGCATGTCCCCGAAACCTAGAAAAAGAGGGATATACGGAAGTTGTTCTTAGTTACAAGTAATGGAGACTCAACTCTTTCAAAAGACCTTCTATTTCTCTCTCTTTCCATATACGCCACCATAAACATAATGGGGCAGCCCTCCACAACTCATGAGCTCCCCTATATTCTGATTTTGATATTGAAGCAAGAACAATACGGTATACGATATGGGAAATATAAGATCCAAAACACTTCGGAATACATGACAGCTGTGCTTGAGATGATAATTTTAAAGCGTACTTAAGCTATTCTTTTCATGTTGAGCAAGTGGAATCTGTGGCCAAAGTTGGCATGTGTATTTAGGGTTCAGAAACTCTGGGATTTTGAATAATAGTGACAACTTGAAACATGTTAGGAGTATTGGATGCTGATTTCTCTCATGATTCTTGCATGCCAATGTCTTAATATTTGAAAAATGAGAACAATTATTTCATTTTTTCAATTTATTCAATGTAGTTATTGCAGAATACTAATATATAGAAGAAACTTAAATTGTTTAAAATATTAACCAATGGAGCAGAATTATATGATGAAATCTAATCACATACAAATTTTCTTCCCTGAAAGGCTTCAAGGTGTTGAGCCGTTATAACCATGACATCAGTGTTTAGAACCTTCTGGTTTTATGCAGTGAACCTTCCTTTCAAGGTCCAATACCATGAATTTTGTTGAATAACAAAAGAACTTTCATCTATGATACTAGTTCATGAGTTCATTTTGATATCTATAACTAGGATATAGACTAGGATACTAGGGTCTGGTGTAAATATGAATTGGCTGAAATGATGATCTCTAAGTTGTTGAAATGCAATATATCTATGGAAAAAGACATTGTCTTGTTGCCCAATGCAATCACTGTTTTCTAGCAGGAGGAAATGATGTCTTCATCATATTGATTTTATTTTTTGATAAGTAAGAGATATTTCATTAAGGCAAGGGCCGTGCACCCACGTACAAAAAAGAGAGTAAAAACTATACGCAAAGCATACACAAAATGACCCAAATTCTACAAATCTATCCCTCAGATTGTCCAAAAATTCGACAAAAGAATCTGTAAACAGTGATGAACTCCCTGAAATCCAAAAAAAGAGGGAGCTCAACATTGTGTGCTTAACTACCCTAATAGGAGATTCCACTCCTTAAAAGACCTCTTGATCCTCTTCTTCCAAATGCTCCACCGAAGGTACATGGGAGCCACTTCCAAACATTTCTCACCCTGTTTCCATCTCTACAGCTGCTCATAATAGAAAGTCGATCTACTGTTGATCTAGGCATTACCCAGCGCACTTCAAAAGGCTTAGCAAGAGAGCCCAAATATCGCTGGCTACCCAGTAATGGAACAATAGATGGTTGACTAACTTTGACTCACTTTTTCCTGAAAAACAATTGAATATAATCTTCTTTCGTTTTTTTTATAAAATTATCAATAGTTAGAATCTTTTTAAGTACAGCTGTCCACCCCAGAAAGGCTACTTTGAAACCAGAACTCAATTTTCTGGATGAGGAGGTGGCACTGCTATACTAGGAGACAATTTTGGAGGAATCTATGATATTGGGCAGGATAAATGATTTTTCATTCTGAAAGATTAATAAATGAGAATCATGAATATCATCCAGAATCGAGGAACTTTACCTGGATGGAATCAATTTCATTTAACAAGTATCTATCTTGAAAAATATTTAAACCTGTCAACTTAAGATATGAGGCATATTCAAATTAACAAAGTAACTCCCTAAGGGAGGAACTTAGATCATTACATCCTAAAGCCAGGAAGAGTGCACTTGGGGAGCTCATATTCATTTTGGAAAGGATGGAGCTTGGACCAGTCCTGTCTTCAATGGAGGGAAGGGGAAGCAGCCTACCTTATCGAGCTAACAGTGGACTTAAGGGATCACCCTTGTTTGTTAACCAAAAACAAAGAAAGTAGCTCCAGCCCTTAACCACACTTGCGGTAGGAGAGCCCTGGAAAGGCTACTTTGAAACCAGAACTCAATTTTCTGGATGAGGAGGTGGCACTGCTGTACTAGGAGACAATTTTGGATGAGTCTATGATCTTGGGCAGGATAAATAAATTTTCATTCTGAAAGACTAATATATGAGAATCATGAATGTAACTTTACCTCGATGGAATCAATTTTATTTATCAAGTATAAAATATTTAAACCTATGGAAATAACTACAAATTTGAGATCCACCAATCTGGGGGTTATATGATGTGTGGCAAGCTGAAGATTACATTTCAAGCTCAGATTCTGGCAATTGCTTCTAAAGCCAAGCTTGAACAGCACTCCTCATGGATAGATTATGGTTCTGAATTGTTGATGTATTGTCACGGAGTAAGCCTTGTGAAACTTACAATAAGAAAATCAGTATTGAAACTACTTAATAGCGTTACTTTAAGTTAGGACTACTGGGTTCTGACCTATAAATGAGTCTTATATTGGCCATTTAACAAAAACAGGTCCGATTTAGGCAAAGTATGAACAAATCAAGGTTTAGCATTTTAGTTAAGCTTGAGTCGTTGCTTGAGTTTGGCTTTTGCTCAACCCAAATTCCCACCAACCGAGCTTGAATATATTAATACCTGGGCTTTGCTTTTGCTTAATTTTTTATCTAGTAATTGTTTGCTACATCTGTAATTAAGTTGAAAATGGTTTTTGATATATGCACTAAAATCGTGTGGCTTTTAGAAGAAATATTCTGTTACTCATGATTGAGTACTGAAACAACTTAGGAATATCACATCATCTTTGGTTCATGTATCATCAATTCCTTGCTTGCAGGCCATGAAATCAGGCCGTAGTTTCTCTTTAGAATACAGTTCCATTCCATTCCATTCTTATTTAGTTAATTGAAGTCAAGCTTACTCTGGTCTAATACAGTTTCTGAAATGTTAAAAGTGGTGATTGGAAGTTAAGATCTTGATTTGGATGTTCAATTTTTGCAGGTAGGGTCATTCCGGAGAGTGTGATCTACAGTTATGGAACTGTGCTGCTGGACCTTTTGAGTGGAAAGCATATCCCTCCAAGCCATGTATGATATCGTCAACATATACCCTCTCAATCATTGTCTTAGTTTTTTAGAACTCACTGGTTCTACATATGAGAGTTGGTAAACTATCCTGGCCTCTTTTATAATGATGTCATCAGTTTACAAGGATCAACAGGCTTCACATATAATCCAAATGCAATATACCTTTTAATAGTCAGTTTCATTCATCTATAATCTGAATCGACGGTAGTTAGAATTACAATAATTTCATGGCAGCTAATACATCTATTCTTGATTGAGTTTATTCCTGTATAATCAATTCCAACTTTTTGATTAGAAACTTTTATTGATTGAACGAACAAATGATGAAGCATTCGTCAAAGGGCATGCCAATTGATAGACAACCAACAAAATGCCACCTATATGCAAGGCCTCCCTCAAAAACCCTACCTCATCCACACATCAAAAAACCTAGGTCAGCTTCAAGGGGGAACTTTTTGGGGGGGTGGGCGGGCCCGGGGAGGGGGGGTGGGTGGTTTCAAAAATACCCTTTGAACTATTGCATCATCATAGCCCCTTCTTTGCTAGATCATCAGCCTTTTCACTTGAAGCATGTAAAATCTAATCGAATTGTTGTGGAAAGATCCAAGATTTCATGCATAAGATGCTCGTAATGCCAAATCTTGGTGAGGTTTGCTTAGCCCACCCTGTAACAACAACCAAATCTACTTCTAGAATGTTATTGAACCTCATAGGGCGCATTACAGGTGTAATGGTAAAATGCTCGGGCTGGTTAAGTGTAAGAACTTGAGTTTGAGTTTGAGAGTAACTATTTTGTGCACAACTAATACAATGGCTAGGTTCGTCTCCGGTCTACTCCTAGCACTTTGCATAAGTTGACTAACACTAACTAATGTCATTTTTTTGGGTTGGGGGCGCCAGGGGGGGGGGGGGGGTGCATTGCTCGGTGCAATGGTAAAATGTTTTGGTTGTCAAGTGTGAAAGCGCAGATTCGGGTACGAGAGTAGTCATTTTGTGCAAAAATAATGTCCAATGTTAGTTTTGTTTCCGGTTTTCTTTTCCCCTCCTAGTACCTTGCTTAAATGGGACCAACATTGGACAAAAGGCCTTTTTTTTAAGAGATGCTTCTCTATAGCTTCACAAAAGAGTAATGTTTTATGGCACAACATTTTTGCAACACAACTAGCACAACTGCTCACATGGATGTGGGTCCATGTGAGTGTGATAGATGCGGACCCCACACCTATGTGAGGAGTTGTGCTGTAAAAATGTTGAGCCATAAAACATTACTCCTTTACGAAAAGCCAGAATTTCCACTTCAATGGAATTTTTCAATTGTTCCATCTAGAGTAAATCTATGAAATGTTTTCACCGTAGTCTTTCAAAATGTCTCCAATACCGCTTTGGCCTTAATTACTAAGGAAGCAACCATTGACGTTCAGACTTGATTCTACCATAAGGGGAGGCTTCTGATACCATGAATGGATCTTTATGACCACTGGATGAAACAAAATGAGGACCAATCTGCTAGAATTACCTTTAATCTCCTATAAATATGTATACAAATATTTACTGATAAAAAAAAATTGTAATAAAGGAATTCCTTCAAATTCTTTAGATGTTGAGTCCAGAAGAAGAGCTAAAAAGTAAATCCAATCCCATAAAAATCCCTCGAAGCATATTTTTGAAATATTTTAGGTTCTCCACCAACCCCAACTAGAACCATATCACTCGTTTTAAGTGCACTCCTAGCATTTGTTGCTCATGGTCAAGCCATTTCAACATTTTTTCACTCATTTTTGTCCTATAATTAGTCCCACATTTTACTTCTTATGAATGCATTTATTACTACTTTGAGAGATTTATAAATTTTGACGAGGAAGCAGAATGATGATACATGCTTGCTTTCATTTTATCTATGGATGATATGTGAAACTCAGATGGATGGAGAAGATCTCTCATTGTGGTCCCTAGAATGTTTTTCTAATTTTTAGCAGCTTGTCCAAACCTTTTGGGCAATGTAACACAACCTCTTGCACTGATTGAATGTATAAAAAATTAGGCGATGCTGATATTGCGATTTCAATTACCAACCTAACATTGATTCTTTAGGCATGATCAATTGTGGATTCTTGATGTATGTATGAGTTCTTTCATGGGATTCAAACTCATTTTCCTTAGCCTTGTCTAATAGAATAGCAGATTGTGCTCCACTTTGTGTGTGCCTTTAAAAGCCTACCCGCCGACATCGGTGGGTTGAGAAAAGTTTGATTAGCTTATATGAGACCATTAGTTTACTAACTTAATAACTTGAAGAAAGGGTCTAACCACATGACCCAAAATGTTGAAGCGAAGTTAGTAGTAGCAAGGCTTGTGGTGTCTTGTAAGCCAATCAAACTTTTCTCAACCCACAGATGTGAGACAGGGGCATCACAATCTTCCCCCTTAATTATATGACGGACTCGTCGTATGGTCCACAAGGCCCAGTAACTTTCCTTTGCTTATAGTCTCCCTATAAGATTCATTAGGCTGTTGTGCTGCATGTCTCTTCATGGAACTGGGATCTGCTCTGATACCATTTGTAACGCTTGAGGAAAGGAGCCAACCACATAACTAAAAATGCTTAACACAAGTTATTAGTAACAAGGCTTGTGCTATCTTATAAGCCAATCAAACTTTTCTCAATCCACTGATGCGGGAGAGGGGTATCACAAAAAATCTTTCCACTTGCTAAAGAAAGGGCAGTGCCTGAATAAATTAGATCTGATTCAGAACGATTGTAGTAGCCTTGTTAGCCCATAGTTAAGTTCAGGCTAGTGATTTTTTTTTTTAAAGTATGTTCAAGCTAATGAATCCCAATCGGAATGTCATTGTACAGTTGAACTGTGGAACTGTAAATGGTCCTCGTTAAGTGGACTCTGTATATGAACTCAATAAAACATGGATTGGGCTTTGGTCATGTTATTCTTGGGAGAATTAGGTTATGTTTGTTTAGATTTTTAAAAACAAATTTTTAATTTTAAATTGTGGGATACGCGTTTGGCAAGTTATTAATTTTAATTTTTTATAATTTAAATTATCATATTCAAATGTATTTTTACAGTTTTTAAAAAATTAATTATAAAATTTTTAGAAATATTTTTAAAAAAATTATATCTGAATCACTATCCAAACGTAACCTTAAGCTCTTTGGGTTTGCCTTTATCAAGCTTGCTTCGAAGTATTGGGATGTCATTGATAGTCACACACACACACACACATACACACACATATATATATTGAAAAAATACGAAGGCTAATCAAAAGAAATTGAAGTAGGGCTCTCAGCTTGTTGGAAACCTTACCCTTCTTTCAAGGTTCTTGATTTCTAAGCGTCAATTTACTATTTTTATCACTTATAAATAAAAGATTATTTTTATAATTCCCATTAGAAGAGGAGAGAATGATTTTTTAAGTATTGCTAATTCTAAATTTTTTTTAATGAATTTTTAAGTTAAATGGAAGCATATAGTTTGGATTGCTGTTTTCTCGGGTACTATGTTTTGGTTACATTTATGGGCTTTCTACATTTTAATCAGCTTGATAAAATTGTTAGTCCATTCTCTAACAACTTAAGTTTTGGAGAAACTAGTGATGTGACATGGCATCAGAGGTCTAGTTTTGAGGGGTTTTGGGTTCAATCTCTCCCCCATTCATTTGGTACAAGGTTTTCACTTTCTCATCCTGTTCTATCAGGGTTCATACTTTGTTCTGCTAGTATGCCCGTATATCTCAATCTCTTCGTATGCTCTCTACTCTTTATGTGCAAGATGAGGTGAGGGAAGGGTGTTAAACAACTTGATATAAATTGTTGGTCCATTCTCTAAATCGTGGAAACCTTCATTAGTTCTTTTTTTTTTTTTTTTTTCTCTGTTGTCTTTGAAAAAAAGCAGTCCTATGATGTGCCTCTGTATTTGTCATATCTTCTTGGGTACACATTATCAAATTTTTTTTTTTTATTTAGTCCATAATCTAGTGAATCTATGATTCACGTCGCTTATATTGGTTTGATTGAAACTTTTCATTCTTTTGTTGCTTCTCCAGGCATTGGATTTGATTAGGGGAAAGAATGCATTGGTGCTGATGGATTCATCTTTGGAAGGGCAATATGCCGATGAAGATGCCACAGTATTAGGTTGAACTTGCTTCAAAATGTCTCCAGTATGAGGCTAGAGATCGACCTGGTATCAAGTTTCTTCTTACAGCAGTAGCGCCCCTTCAAAGGCAGAAAGAGGTGAAACTTTTAATTATCTTTGAATTTGAGGGAGAACTTTATTAGTGACTTGCTTCATGTGTTGGATGGCTTGATTGGTACATGCACATAAACTTGAATGTTCCCATTCTCATCATTTTTTGTAGAATGCATCGCTTGTTCTGATGGGCCTGACAAAAGCTCCAGCAGTGCTGCCAACCATGCTTTCTCCACTTGGAAAGGCTTGTGCAAGAATGGATCTTACTGCAGTGCATGATATATTGCTTAAAACAGGTTATAAGGATGAAGAGGGTGCAGAAAATGAGGTGAGTCAGTTCATTACTATAGCTCATGTGGTACTCAACATTTCAATATCTGATGATGAACGGCAGTGGAAAAAGAGTTACTCGTTATTGGCCTGATCCACCGAGGAACTTGAAAAAGGAAGTGTTATAGTAAATAACGGCATTCCTATACTTGATTTAGACCTTAACTGTTGATGTTCTACATTTTCCAATACAGTTTCATCTAGGGGGAGCGGCTGGGACGTGGAAACTGGCTTCCACCATCCCTACCGCTCCACCAAACACATGTTACATATATGAAAGATGCATTCTCTTTTACATGACTACTAACGTTTATTTTATTTTTAATTTAGGCCATGTTTTATTTATTAATTATTCATCGTTTGTTCTTTATGTGCTTTGGGCATTAACAATCTTACACAAATGGTGTATTTTTGTGGTAATTTGATCACAATAAAGTTATCATTCCAAGAATGGACACAACAAGTGCAAGATATGTTAAATACAAAGAAATTTGGAGATATCGCGTTTAGGGACAAGGATTTCAAGAGTGCTATTGAATATTATTCCAAGGTATGCACTTCATTTTCTAATCATGGATTCATTTACTTCTTGACAGTTGTAAATTTCTGTCGGTTATTACTTTAGTCTTTTTGAAAGTATCTACAGATTCAATTGTAATTTGTACCTATCAATTTTATGATTTGCTAGCCACTAACATCAAATTTCAGTGGACTCAAAAAATTGAATAATTGGAAGAAAATATTCAAGTTGATTGTTCTTACGGTCTCATGTCAGTTGAAACAGAAGAACTCACACAATTTTTAAATCTGTGTAGTAAGGGATGCATTAGTACCCCAATGGAACGTCTATGTTACATGGTTTGAGGTGCACTTATTTTATTTTTTGTTAAGTTTGAGGTGCATGTATTCTTCCATGAATAATATCTGTTCAACCAGAACCATTGAGTGTCTTCATACCAGGTATAGGGAACCTGGACACGTCATTCACTAGTGGATAAAAGTGCGGTATCCTATAAAAGTGCCATTTACTGATGTAGGATAGATTTGGTACTTGCTTATTTGTTTCAAAATTGTTATAAGACTAGTTTCCGAATTTAAGCCCAACTCAAATTTGTTATTTTTGATAAAATTTTTATTTTCTTTATTTTTTTCGTGTTATATTGGGATTAGGATTTTTTTATATATAGTGCTGTAGAGAGACTAATTAATTTAATTTGTTATTATCATTAATAAACTTTTATTTCATTTTTAGAGACTTGCTTGTCTTGTTATGTTTTGTGGTGGATTCCATTACTAGGATAGCAACATGCTTACATCCTATTATCACATTTCATTATGTCTCAATCGGTATTAGAGTAGGATTCGTCTAACTCGATGGCAAATGACGGAGACAAAATTAGAATTTCTAACAATGACACTCGTGTGATTGAGTTACCACAGGACTTGTGGTTGAAGAACAAGGACGACGGATTGTGGAGATCCATGAATTGCTCTTGGGGCTCGGTCTTAATGCCAACATTGACCCTACAATTGACAAGAATTGCGCTAGAGGATTTTCTCAAGGCTAGCCTGTTGTTAGAACTTTACCAAAAGATGTCCTTAACGATGACCAACCCTGTAGATGATTTGAGTGATGAAGAATTTGAAAATTTGGCTGTAGGATTTTGACGATACATGCATCATAGGAGTTGTGACATATATTACAGAAGTCAAACTTCTTAGGGTTATCTTACGAAGATTCATATACCATCTTTTAACAATCATCTTCATATTAAAAACAAAAGACCTTTAGTTTGTAATAACAACTCTTCTCATCAAAAAAGAAAGAGATAATAGTTTTAATTCTACAAGCTCTTTTGTGGGGGAAAAATTGTAATTTAATCACTTACGTAGAGAAGCAAGAAATTCTCATGGATGTAGTAAATGCTAATATGAGAATGAAATTGAAGTATCACAGGATGATTATGAGAGGGCAAAGGGTTGAAATTATAGTATTGAATCACAGAGATCATTTTTCTTCTTTAATTAAAATATTATTACGGACTCCAAAACAAGAGCTAAAATTACAAACTTCATAAAATATGTAAAAGGAGAAACTGATGTCTTCGATTGCTCCTAAAAAGATTCAACCACTATTGTCGTGTTATGAACGAGTTCGAGGTTGGGCATATTCAATTAACTCGAGGACGAGTTCTTTTCAAATGGGGGAGTATGATGTAGGACCAATTTGGTATCCACTTATTTGTTCCAGGATTATTATAGAACGCTCTAGTTTCTAAATTTGAGCTTAACTCAAATTTGTTATTTTTGATAAATTTTCTATTTTCTTTATTATTTTCATATTATATTAGGATTATGATTATTTTTTTTAATATATGGGGCAGTAAAGAGACCTTCTCTGCATTTAATTTATCCCTATTTCTTTTTTATCCCATATAAAGGAAGAAGAAAAAAATATGCAAATGATTCATTTTGCAAACAAAATAACAAGAAGAAACTTGCTTATAGTAGTAGTAGTAATAATAATAATAATAAAAAATAGATAAATTGATAAAAAAAAAAGATTAATCTAAAAAAATTCTGCAAAAACAAAAATAAGAAATTATGTTCCAATGTGCAAAGAGCTGGTCTTTTTCGAAATTGCATTGCCTTGAATTTCATAGTCATTAAACCCGGCCCGGATGTCGACTCGGTAAACAGACCTGGTCAATGGGTCATTGCTTCAACCAGTGGGTCAACTGGTTCGACCGGTCATATTATTAAAATATTAAAAAAAATATTTTAAAATATTAAACATATATTCTAAAGTAAATCCTAAAATAAATCAAAATAGATAAATAATAAAATATGAATGTAACATGTTAAATAACATATTATTGTATTATTATACCTTATAAATTAATATTGAACAAAAAATTCTAATATTATATGATTATTCTTTATTTTAATTACTAAAATATAGTTAAAGTATAAAATTTATTGTTCAAATTCAAGTTAAATATTATATAAGTATGATAATAAAAAGTAAAAAAGCTAATAAATATATTAAATATATTTTAAAGGTATCTTAATATCATTCATGAGGATAAAACTACTTAAAATTTGGTTATTAAGCCATTTATTTGTAATTATTTACAACCCAATCGGTTCTCACAAACCCATCCGGTTCACCAAGTTAACCATAAAACTGGCTGGGTTAACCGGTTTTTGCCCGGTTCACGTCCTTAAATGGTTCAATAACAAAACCGAACTAGTCGACCTCTGGTTCGCCTGGGTTGACCCATCGGGCCGGGCTGGGTTTAATAACTATGTTGAATTTTAAAAATTTTTTTAAATTAGCCCAATTGGAAAAGAAATAAAATCTAAATTCACAGTGAGGTTTTTGATTGTCAGATGCTTGGACTAAATGTAAAATGAGTTTATTTTTTGAAATCCTGTTCCCATTGGAGAGTGCACAATCCCCCTGGACATCATATTAGAAGTATAGTTCCATGTTAGAGAATAATCTAAAAATATATATTGAAACATAAGACTCTTTATTCCAATTACCGCACTCTCCAGGTCACTGCTGATATTTTGTTATTCTCATAGTTGGGGTTTGTGTCTTGTCTCTGTCTATATCCAATTAAAAGGACATGGTCCTGTGCAAACGTCTTTCAATAGGAAGTCTTTGATAGTCTTTCCCCATACTTAGCTTTGGTCTTAGCCAAGTTCCAATAACTTCTGTACCCGGTTTTGCTGGTCACAGCCAATTTATTTTGCAACCTGCCTTGCCGCTATGTTCTGCTTATTTTTTAAGTTTGCTTTCTTTCTTTGAGCCATGAATTTCTGCTACTTGTGATCTGTACCGAGATATGATTAATTATTTTTCAATATGCAGTTGGTATCGATGATGTCTGTCCCTTCTGGTACTGTCTTTGTGAGGCGAGCCCTCTCCTACTTGATGATTGGCCAAGCAGAACTTGCCTTGAGGGATGCTATGCAGGCTCAAGTGTGCTTGCCTGAGTGGCCCACTGCCTTCTACATGCAGGCTCTTGCCCTCTCCGAAGCTTGAAATGGAAACTGATGCTCAGGACATGCTTAACGATGGAGCCTCATTTGAAGCAAAGAAGCAGAATAGCTGGCGCAACTAAATCATGAATCCCCGAGTATCCGGTTTTTTTCTGCACATCACTGCTAAGAGCTGAATGAGGAGATTCCAATGGGGACAAATATCATGCAAATTATGATTATAATCAGTCCAAATCCCCATTCTGTTTGTTGTAGACAAGATAGTTTCTCACACAGAAAAATGTATAAAGCACTCTTCCGAGCTAAAAATAAAATTAATAAGTAGATTAGTTATTGATCAATGTCATTTGCTTTATCTATGCCTCTTCAGTTGTTCTTTTTGTGGTGGAGTTATTTTGCAAGGAGATTGGCTATGAAATTATCAGTTAGGGCTTTTGGGATATTGATGAAAGCCAACATGAACTGCAGTTATCAAATTGCATCTTTGGTTCACAGTCGATATTTGGCATTACATTTAGTTTAGAGTATTCTCAAACTGTGGTTGTCCTTCCCCCTCCCCTTTCCCCTCTGGGATTAGACTTGCTTTGGTGCCCTGAGCTAATGTCTTTATGATTTCGGCAATGTTACGGTAAGTTTGAATTTATAGAAGACAGTTTTTTTTACCCATTGGATGGTTTCGGGATTGAGTTTTTAGTTCTTAGGTCATTTAATTATTAAAAGACTCTCTTATGAGCTCGAGTAGCATTACTCTAATGATTTTGTTGTTTTTGGGTTTAATTATGGAGCAGGTGTTAAGATTCAAATTCTCATCTATTAGTAAAAAAGCATAGAAAATGAAGATATAACCTTCTCAATTTTTTTTAAATGCTTTTTTTTTTTGTGGGTGTCATTTTATTGTCACCTTTTAATATTTTAATTGTTAAAGAAGAAAAAGTAAAGAAAAAATGGATCAAAGTAGGTTATATATATATATATATATGTAGAGAGAGAGAGAATATCTCCCATAAATGAAGTTTCACTTGTGTTGGACTTCACTTGAAACGTTTTTATTTTAATTGAAATGAAAAAGACAGCAAAAGAGAGGACAGACACGGTTGAAAAATAATGCAAGTTGCAGATTTGGGGGGTGGCTTCCAGATATGATAAGCACTCTCTCTGACATACCAAACTAAGAAATTTACTTGTGCTTATTTTTAAATAATTCATGTACACGCAATGTTGTTTGTCTTTGTGTCTATGTACAGATCAGTGATAAGCAATTGTTGAAAAGCCGTGTATGAATTGAATACGACCCATTGCTTTTCACTCACTTGGAAGTGAAGATGGACTCAAAAAGTCTAACCTACCAATTTGGCTTTTTTAAACCTTCTAAAATGACAGCTGAGGTGAACACATCAACTTATATATAACATGTCTATTTTATATTAATATTTCTTTTTATGCTTCTGTGCTAATTTTAACTTTCAAGCTCTCATTGCTTGTGTCTATATATATATATATATATACATATACACACATATTCATACTTAAATGCTAAGCATACGTTTGGTTCAATTTAATGAATCTCAAAACAGACTTTTTCAAATTTATAAGTATTTAATTCAGTTTATGAATTATATTTTCAATACTGTTATAAATCTAATACCAATGTTTTGGTTAAATTGTTAAGAAAGACCAAATCGTACTTTTTTTTCACCCATTTAACTTATTGAGCCTGTAATGAATGTTCTTTTCTCATAGAGTCACATATATTTATTATAATAGATCCTATTACCTTGTATCTAAGAGTAAAAAAATCTGTTATATATAATATTTCTCTCTTTCTCTCTCTCTTTATATATATATATATATATATATATGTATATCATGCATGAACTCTTTTGCCACCTCAATTTTGAAAGGGATGTTAAAAATTTTCCATGTTATCTCACAAGGTTACTGTGCCATTGGTTGATGTGACTCAAAATTATCTTCTTTTTGTTTTTGGACTCGTCTGATTTCATTAAAAGTCAGCATGGTGGTTGTACTTAGCCAAAATAGTACTTCAAGATCCATTACGTGTCCAAAATTACATGTGCATTTTTCATGATTATCATGCATATATATATATATATATATATGATGTTATAGTTGAGAACTCATGTAATAGTTTTTAATAGGTAAATTATATTAATTTTTCTTAAAATTTTTAACAATTATATTAACATTTTTTATGTTTTTGAAATGACAAACTTATTTTATTTTATCTAATAAATTACAAATATTCTCCTTCAATCAAGCTCTCTTTTCAATTTTGTGTCTTCTGTTATATATATAATTACTCTCTCTCTCTCTCTCTCTCTCTCTCTCTCTCTATATATATATATATATATATCATGCAAGAACTTTTTTGCCACCTCAATTATGAAGGTGATATTAAATTTTTTTTTTTAGAGTAATGCTTTACTAACTCTTTTTTTTTTTGTTTTGTGTGTGGCAATTATTATTGATGTTTTTTTCCTCATTTTTTGTTTTGTTTTTTTTGGGGATGAATGAGGCCGACGCCAGTAATCACAGAATCGGTTTTTGAAATGATATATAATGACTAACTTGATGGAACCAAATCATAACAGACTTAGGTTTGTATAAAAAAGAAAAGGAGAAGGGCATGTTTGGTTGGCTTAGTGCAAACAATTGGAGCCAATGTTGCTTATGTTGCAGAAAGACTTCACATTCACCACACAAATTTACTTGACGTATAAGCTTTACTGTACACCACATTTTAGAAGTTTTGTTTATGTCAAATTCTCTTTTTCTATACTGTGTTTCATGCATTACGGATTCCAAACAATCAATCCAACACACACACACACACATATAAACACATGCATTAAATATACGACAAATTGTAATGTGATAGTACCCGAATAAGATGACATTCCTTCTAATTAATTTGAAACTAGATTATATTCTATATACAAAAATATGAGTAATATTATTCCTTATCTTAATATTTTATCAAAAAAAATTTATCTGATTGACTACTAACACTAAAGGCTTAATTAATTAATACCAAGATACTTAATTCACTAGTATAGCCACAATAAATAAAAAAATTTGATAAAATTTTATGATAAAAATAACATATATATATATATATATATAGACACACACACACACACACACATACTAACAGGTAACCCCATGGATATACCAAAGAAAAAATCTAAAAATTCATTTGACAAAAATTTACAATTTGTGGAGCCCACCCAAATTCTTAAAATCCCATTTTAGTTCAAATTTGTATTCTTCATCGCCTTATCTCGTTTGGCAAGAGACTTTGAAAAATAAAAATACAAAATAAATACAAATTTCTTGAGACAAATCAAGAAAAATAGGCCGACAAAAGTCTCATTTTTATATTAAGTATAATACATACTATCTATCAATCTATCTATCTATCTATCTATATCTATATATATATATATATATATATATATATGACTTTATAAGCTGGCATGAAATGAACTGAAAGTTACACATGTACAAGTAACTAAAATTGTCAAAGCCTATC
The DNA here is from genome assembly GCA_008638375.1 of Nyssa sinensis. Taxonomy (NCBI): domain Eukaryota; kingdom Viridiplantae; phylum Streptophyta; class Magnoliopsida; order Cornales; family Nyssaceae; genus Nyssa; species Nyssa sinensis. The sequence goes on from CM018052.1 coordinate 38,120,859, forward strand.
TATCAACTGATTTCTACTAGTATCTAAAAATGTCAAAGCCTAGCCATAAGCAGATTTCTTGATCTAGATATCACCTCATATATAGTTTGAAACGTTATCTGAGGCGTGGCAATTTATCTCTTTTCAATAATAATACAATGTGTTATTCATGTTTTATGCTGACAAAGCACCATCATTAACTATATTAACTGTATCATCAAATTAAGGAAAATTTATTTATCTACTTCTTTTTTATTTTGGAAGGAAATTTGATTTTCATAGAACTATATATAGAAGGTGTTCAATCTCTTAAACAAAACTAGTCTAGCTGGATTGTCTGTTCTATTTTGTTCATATGATATACTTTCTATTCAATTCAAACTAGCATATGAGCAAAATGAAAAATGAACTCATATATATGCTATAAGTAATTTATTCTAATGTTATGTGCTTTCTCTCTCTACAAATTTTTTTTTTTTGAACAAGTAAAGGTATATATATATTAAAAAAACATTTAGGGGGCGAACCCTACTACAAATTAATGCTGAAAACCCCAAAAAATCAACAAATTAAGGACCATATATACAAAGGAAAAGCCAATTTGCCCCCCCCCCCCCCCCCAAAAAAAAAAATAACAATCTAAAAAAATTGTCTTTGAAAACAAAAACGGGCTGTTTAAGCCCGTAAAAAAAATGGTTATTTCTTTCTCTAAATTGTCTATTATCGATGAGTAATGCTATATTTCTCAAGAGAGGTTTTTTTGGTGTACGTTTTGATGTTTTCTTTCCTCTGTTTGGCGTTATGTGTTGACAGAAGATTAATTATTTGCTTGGTACCAATTTAATTAAAATGAAGCTTGTTAGTAATGGAGGCTCTTGCACCTTTCTTTTATTAATATATCTCTTATATAATTGTTTTACTTCAATATATTTTTTCCTTTTTGCTGATAAAAAAATACTATATTTTGTAAATTTGTATTCCAAATAATATAACAGTGACGCGATTATATATCGCTATTTAATTAAAACACAAAATTTGCAAGCATGTCATTTTTCATTATTGATTCATAAATCACATGTTTGAGTTAACTCCACCAGTTATGCCCACCCCAAGTAACATATAGTTGAGCTACAAACAAAAGTAAAGAAACAGAAAATCTCTCTACTGGTTATATTGTCATATATATATATATATATATATTACTTTTTCTTCCCCACTTTATAATGATGTTTCCAACATGTTTAGCTAACGGATGGCTCTTGATTGAAACCTTTATTAACCTCCTTTTTAATTAGCAGCTTCAACATCAAAGGAATTACTTTTCAATTTTTTTTCAGCTAAAAGGACTAATTTCATTGACTCTTTTGTCATTGTTGCTTTCCATCAGTCCCAACTTCATAGGCTTACAAAAGTTTAGGTTAGGTTAAAAAAAAAAAGGTTGTTGGGAACAGCTGGTTCATAATCTATAGTTTGTTTCTGATTCCATAAACTAATAATAGCCCCTCAACATCCTTTAAAAAGAAACTGCATTGCTAATATATATTTAACTACTTTATACGTATACATCTATATATATAGCCATGAAATGCTCCTTTCCAGTTCTTGCTTTATCGGTTGTCTTAGGTGAGCATGCACTAATTGTTTGTCATGTCAAGCATGCCAAAAAGCTGAAAAAAATAATAATAATTAATCATTTGATGAGTTCCATTTAATTTGTAGATTGCGTTGAGGTGACAATAGATTGTGCATAATCAATGACATTACTGATTTAAATTGTTAAAGAATAACTTAATAATATATATTAAATTGTTTAAACATATAGAACAGAGAATATATAGAGATGCATATATATATATATATATATAAATACACTGATAAACTATATTACAAATTCTGACATAATAAGATTAGAAAGTGAACCTTAATATAATAGTACGAGTGCAGTAGAAATCTTACCAATGAATTGAATGAAAGACTTGAATTCAATATTTTTCAAAATCGTTGTTTTGATGTAAATCAATTTTGATATTATATTTGAATTATCAGTTGATCCAAAATTTTAAATTATTATAAATGAACCGACAATATATTTCAATTTATTTACCAGTCGAGTTATCAAATGTGTATTAAATGCAATTATGAGGTAGCTAGAATGGAACATCATGAGTCTGGTTCTTGTAGAGGTGGACCATCATGTACAACCTTGTGAGATGGCAGGTCTGCTGGTTGATATTGGTAAGAAGCCAGCTGTGGAGAAGAGAGCCAAAACCTAACAAAGGTGCTAGTAATTAACAACTCCACAGGTTAATAATGGTAGAATCATAACTTAATTATATCTATAATTGTGATCTCTTCTTAATTTGCTATCTGAATTTCTTTAGCAGCCTTGAAAATCAGCATATATATATATATATACACACACACACACACACACACACATATATACATATACAAATATTTAGGAGAGAGAAGAAGTTGGAGGCAGCTTCAGGTCCATGACTAGTAATATATTAATTCATGTTCTTAGTGAATCAATAGCTAGACTAAAACAAAAATGTCCATATTCAATTAATAAGAACAAATTTTGCTTTACGACTACTCCATTAACCTGCATTTAGCCCACAAAAGGTGTGGTATGCAAGATATTATGGAATCCACAACCCCCAAAAAGTTGCTTAAAAGAAGAGAAGAAACATCATACATTGCATGCTTAATCAAAAATGGCAACGCGCTGTTAACAAGTAATTACCATCGTTCTCATCTTAACCTATTTATTATGTTTCTTATTTCGATCTTTATCCGATTTTGTTCTTACTTAAAAATTAAAATTAATTAACTAATATTATTAAAAATATAAATATAAATTTATTTCTATATATAAATAATATATATATTTAGATTTAAATTTATATATATAAGTATAAAAATATTAAAAAGTATTTATATAATTTAAATATATTATCGGTCGGGATGAGAGTAACCCGTATTAAATTTTAGTTTAATCTTTCATTCTAATTTCAATCAAATGAGACGTAATGAGACAATTTGTCATGCTTAATTATCTCTGTCTATATGTATGTATATATACACATAATATCTGTGTAAGTGTGTGTGTATATATATATATATATATATAAAATAAAATAAAAACGTGAAGTAGCATATTCAATTAGAGTGCCGGTTTCAATATGTCTGTATCAAGACAGCCTAGTCACAACCATCCACATTCGTACTGTGTAAACGAGACATAAAAGAGACATCATTTAGTCATTAATATCTGTATCCAACCACGTCACGTTTCCTCCAAACATGTTGATTCCAACACATTAATTTCTCTCTCATCTTCAATTTCTGTTTTTCTTTAAGATCATGAATTTGGGAATCTTTATCATCATCATTTTCCCTATGTAAATGTAATCTCAACCGTCCACTTCACCCTACTAACACTATATATATACATCATCACATCGTTCCCCTCCCCATCTCTTCCCCCATCTACCTCCAAAATCTCTCTCTCTCTCTGTCTCTGTCTCTCGCTCTCTCTCTCTCTCTCTCATGGCTTGCTTAAATATTGCCAGAATGGTTAGTAGTTTTCTTCTTGTCATAAGCTAACATGGTCTAATGGTCACCTTCTTCTTGATCTAGTTCTATCTTCTAACTATGAGCTCATGTTTTGGGTCACTTTAGTTTAGTTTTGATGAGATTGTTTTTATGATCACTTATTAATTTGTTTTTTACATTAATTTTATGAAAATCTTGAGTCAATTTTGCTTGCAGCCAATCTAATGGCTGCTTGTTATCTCAAAACTACGTACAATATTGCATGTGTATAATTATGCAGGAAATACCTCTAATTGTACATCCCAATAAGAAGATTTTGCATGGGTTGATCATCATCATCAATGAGTATGTCTAACCGATGACTATCCTTTTTTAACCCACTTTCAACCCGTTAATTATTGAGTTCATTTAATCTGTATTTTTAATTGGGTTATCAGAACCCACTTAATTGTGGGCGGATTGGGTTTGGCTTTGTCACCCCTAAATTCATCATCAATCATGATTTCAAACCCATTCCACCCATCAACATGCATGATCAGAATATTTCCTTATACAAAATTCACATCTTTATGGTATGGCAAAGGATTTCATTTTGCCAATTCAGGTTCAGATCATATTGAAGCCTTACAATCACAAGTCTATAGTTCGACTTCTATTAAGAGAAAGAATCGCTTTTGAGCCAGCCCACCGCAAGACGTAAGTCTTGTTTGAGTTGTTTCGGAAGTTTGTGGTGGCTGGAAAATGAAACTGGAATAATATTTGGCAAATGGAGTTCTCTTAGTAAAATAAAAATAAAAATAAGAGGCATGTTGGTGATAATACCACATGCTTGATTTCAAAGTCTTTTAAGAGCTTGAACACTGAATTTAGCCATATTCCAGCTTGCATGCCCATCCTGGAAAAAGAAAACCTGTTAAACTTACTACAGTTTTGGGTCACAAAATGAAATTACAGCCAAATTGAATTGATCTGTTTTTCTACAGGTTCTAGATTTTCCTACATTTTAAGAAAGTTAAACTTTAATAGGGGCGTGATTTTATTTTATCTAAGTGCATGGGCTGGATTGCAAGGGTAGTCTCTTTAAGTTATTTTCTTGGAAAATTAATTTGTTTGGCTGTAATATTCTCTAACACGCTCTCCACGTGTGGTCAGTTTAAGTCTACACGTGTTAATTCATATTTTTTAAGGGTGACGGTAAAATTTGAACTTAGGACTTAGAACCTTTGGCCTGCTCTAATACCACGTTAAATCACCAACTCATCTAAAAGCTTAAACTGTTAGAGAATGTATAACTTTATTACTATATTATCTAACAATTCAGATATATATTTTTAAAAATAATTAAACCTGAATAAATTAATGCAAAAAGGGTTGGTTTTTCTCAAAAATCAAATAACTTAAATGTTTAAAAAAATTCCAAACAACCTCTTAAGTCTTGGTTTGTCTCAGAATGGCTTTTTAAAATTTGATGGCCGAATGTGATTTAAACTTTGGTTGATAAAGAGGAGAAGTCTAACTCTTAATGGTCTACCCAAGTTAGAAAATATGAACCCGTATGGAAGGTGTCTAACTCTATCTTTCTTAATTATGGCATATGGCAGTTTTTTTCTTTGGTATAAATTTTCAAGGTTTGAAAAACCTCCTTTTTTTGTGCCAATTTTCACACACTCACACACTATATGAGATATATATGAATTATACTTATACATCTTGACACCAAATTCTCAGGATAACAAAAAGAAAGAGATAGTAAAGGAACAAGAGGGTTTCACCCTTGATGGAACTGTTGATCAACATGGTCGTCCTGCACTCCGAGGAAGAACTGGAAGATGGGTTGCTGGAATTCTAATACTTGGTAAGTCTAATGTATGCCCCAATAGGTAGTTTTATTATTTACTTTAATAATAGTTTTATTTAGTAATTTTAGTTGATCTTGATAGTACTATTTTAAATATGTAGTAAAATCAATCCTCTTATAATCAATAGATATGAAAAATTAAAAGTTTATTAATTATTAAAATTATTAAATATTAAATTTTCTCATACTTTTATTAACCAAAAAGTCTTTATTTCATGTTAATGATTTTTTATATAAAAATAAGACATTATATGAAACATTTCAACAATATTTTTTATTTTTCATAGAAAAAAATACATATAATACTCAACTTCAAGCATAGAAATTCTTAATGTCTTTTTTCGAGTAACGAAGTGTTTTATGATACCATAATTTTTTTCACAATATATAAATACATATATAATTATTTTATTTCTCTAATAATTAAATTATAAATAATTTTTAAATTTTTTTATGAAATATTATGTAATTGAATTATTAATTATCTACCATAAAATTAAGTTAATTTTTTAAAATTAATTAATTAATTTAGATTCTTAACTTATTAAATCATAATTATAAGAAAGACTGATTGTATACATCCTTTATCTATTTTATGGTCTATGCTATTGATCTCACTAATGTCATCAAAAAAAAATACTAATACGATTTTTGAAAAAAATTAAAACCGGTTAAGTAGAGTACAAATCAACAGGTTTTAAATTTTTTTTTAATGTTTGGAATTTTTTACTAGTATCAAACTTTTCATTTATTCTTACAAAATACTCTTACATTTTCAAGATTTGGACCAGAAAGTATTGTCCAAATGATATAACCCCTCATTTGCCCATCACTCGTCAGATGTGATAAAAAAATCACAACCATTGAATATTATTTAAACAGTACCCGAGTCTAGAACAATATAACATTATTCTTACTTAAAACTTGAACAAAATAAAACCATATGAAAGTTATTTTAATTTTCTCATAATCGAGTCCAACACATTTTGAAGAATTATCAAACAACCTTTAAGATTGCTTAAAATGAGTAATGTTGAAGATAATCGATTTTTTCATTCTATTTTTTCATTATTAGACACAAGGTGATAGATCTATTATAATAAATGCAAGTAGACTCCATCACCTTGTATTCAAGAGTCAGAAAATTAGTTTCGAAATTTTTTACTAATAATATATGTTTATTATTTGAGTAATGTTATACATAACAAATTTTCTCACTCCTAAACGTAAAGTGATGTAATCTATTAGTATAATAAATACATGTGAGTCTCGTTACTGTATTTTCAGAAATGAGAAAATTTATCATTTTTCTTATAATTTCTTTACAACTTTGTAGGTCTCCCACATCTCTTGCACCAAACTAAAAAGTACATATGATTGCTCGTTAAAATGTTTCCTAAGATGCCTTAATTATTTCATTAATCATTGCAAATATGTCCTAACTACCAAATCAAAAAATTTAAAGGCACTTTGTCATTTTATAATGTTTTGTTGGATTGTTTGATTGAAACAGTGAATCAAGGGCTTGCTACACTGGCTTTTTTTGGGGTAGGGGTCAACTTGGTGTTGTTTCTGACTAGAGTGATGGGCCAAGACAATGCTGATGCAGCCAACAGTGTTAGCAAATGGACTGGCACTGTCTACATCTTCTCCCTCCTTGGTGCCTTTCTCAGTGACTCCTACTGGGGTCGCTACAAGACTTGTGCCATCTTTCAAGCCATCTTTGTCATTGTAAGTCATCACCATAATGTCATTTTTCACTTAGTTGTGTGTATATTTTAGATTAATAATTGTATCCTCCGGATCAATGATCCTCCTATAAGTAATTTTATGAGCTCATCATACGCGTGTCACGACTGATATAATTTTGATATTATAGTAAATCTCACATAAACTTTACAAAATATTAAAATTATAAAAATCAGTTACATTACATGACGAGCTCGTAAATAATTTTTCTGATCGAGGTCAATCATAAGTTGCCATATGTATAAAGTGACTGTAAAATCATAGAAGCCATCAAATCATGTGACAAGCTAATGGAATAATTTTTTCCAGTCACCTGAAATAATTTTTATGATCCAGATCAATCATAAGTTGTTATATGTACAAAATGATTTTGACATGTTCCACGTGGACTCACAAAATACTGAAATCATAGATATCATCAAATCATGTGACAAATTCATGAAATAATTTTTTTATCAAGGCCAATCATAAGTACAAAATTTTGAACTTTAGTAAATAAAAAAGTAAATTTTGTACACATGGGATCCATTGGTGGATTGGAGGGGGGCCTTCGCCACCCAAAATTTTAGAAATTTGAATTTTTATTTTTTTATATAAAAAGTTTAAAATTTAAGAATTGCTTCCCAAATTTTTTTGTAATAGATTTATTTAAATTTTATTTTTATTCTTTTCATCTACATTAATGGCTAAATTTGTCACCGATGAAAGTTCTTGATTTGTCGGTACCATTAATATATATTTTTTTAATAGTTCAATGTTTTTTGTATTTACATGAATGTGTACGTTTGATGACAGGGTTTGGTGTCACTATCACTATCATCATACATTTTCTTAGTCAAGCCTAGTGACTGTGGAGATGAAGAAAATCCATGTGGGTCTCACTCAACCATCCATATTGTGTTGTTCTACTTGTCCATTTACCTGATTGCCCTTGGAAATGGAGGGTACCAACCAAACATTGCTACATTTGGGGCAGATCAATTTGATGAAGAGGACCCTAAGGAAGGGCACTCAAAGATGGCCTTCTTTAGCTACTTCTACTTAGCCTTGAACCTTGGTTCCCTCTTTTCAAACACCATACTGGGCTATTTTGAGGATAAGGGCATGTGGGCATTAGGTTTTTGGGCATCAGCTGGCTCTGCCACCATTGCACTGGTCTTGTTTCTTGTAGGGACCCCTAGGTACAGGCACTTCACACCCAAAGGCAACCCTCTCTCTAGATTTTGTCAAGTGGTGGTTGCTGCAACAAGAAAATGGAAGGTTGAGATCCCCCCAAGTGGAGAGGAGCTATATGAAGTGGATGGAAAGGAGTTTCCAAACACTGGGGGAAGAAAAATGCTCCATACCCAAGGCTTCAAGTAAGTTCAATACTTAACCTATAATATAGATTCATCAATAGTTTTTTTGGGTAAATATAGATTCATCAATATTAATTCTAGGGGAAATTATACTAATCTCTCTTAAAATTTTTGACAATTAAAAAAATCATATATGAAATTTCTAAAATTACACTAACCTCTCATATTTTTACTAACAAATTACAAATACCTCCTTTCCAATCCATTTTTTTTTTCAAAATGAAAAAGTTCCCATTTCATTTTTATTTTTACTTTTATTTTTTGCATTTTTTTTTTAAATTTTCAAATAAATATTAATGAAAACCTTCTATGGCTTAAAAAAATATAAGTTATTATCTTAAATTTTTTTATATAAAATAAAAATAATCTTTAGAAAAAGTTAGTAAAATGAAAAAATGATAATAAAAAAATGAAATGGGCACTTTTGTCATTTTGAAAAAAATTGGAGGGGAGAGGAGATATTTTTAGTTCGTTAGTAAAAATAAGGAGGTCAATGTAATTTTAAAAATGTCAAGAAATATTTTTATAATTGTCAGAAAAGATCAGTGTAATTTACTGTACATGTATGGTTGCCAAGACATTGTCAATATTTTCTGAACCCAGAGAAAAAATTTGGTAATTTTGGCATGCACATTGGTCCAATTTTCTGTTTGGTGCAATAGAAGGATGCAACCTTTTCTATTACAATCAACACATGAAAAGGAAACTCTAAAGCTCAGTGGCGGAAAGGTCAAACATGAGCTAAGTGTGGTACAATCACTAGTCTTTCATTGCTAAGTGCCAAAATTCCCTTTGGAGCCACCCACCAGAAGAGATAAGTCATGTTTCTGAAGACTTGTACCCACCGACTGAATTAGAATCATGTTTGGCACATAGAGTTCTCTTTTATATATATATATATATAGTAAATGATATTCAATTAAGAAAATACTAATTGGAATTTAAAGAAACATGTAAATGATATTCAATTAAGAAAATACTAATTGGAATTTATATTTTTCACACCAGGTTTTTGGATAGAGCATCTGTTATCACATCAAAGGAGTACACCTCAAAGGATGATGATCAAAACCTTCACAATCCATGGCACCTCTGCCCTGTGACACAAGTTGAAGAAGTGAAATGCATACTTAGACTTCTCCCAATTTGGTTATGCACAATACTCTACTCTGTAGTCTTCACTCAAATGGCCTCTCTCTTTGTAGAGCAAGGTGCTGCCATGAAGACCACCATTTCAAGCTTCCACATTCCTCCAGCCAGCATGTCTAGTTTTGACATCCTCAGTGTTGCAGCATTCATATTCATCTACCGGCGACTCCTTGACCCCTTCGTCGCCAGGCTAAAAAAGAACAGCCCCAGAGGGCTCAGTGAGCTTCAAAGAATGGGAATTGGCCTTATCATAGCTATAATGGCAATGTTTGCTGCTGGTACAGTAGAGCATTTCAGGTTAAAGCATGCAAGAAAAGATTGCTCCAACTGCGAAAGCTCTTTAAGCATTTTTTGGCAAATCCCTCAATATGTACTCATTGGAGCATCAGAGGTTTTCATGTATGTTGGTCAGTTGGAGTTCTTTAACGCACAAACCCCAGATGGATTGAAGAGCTTTGGGAGTGCACTTTGCATGACATCCATATCATTAGGAAACTATGTGAGCAGTTTGCTAGTTACCATTGTCATGAAGATCTCTGCAACAGATAAAATGCCCGGATGGATCCCCGGAAACCTTAACAAGGGTCATCTGGACAACTTCTATTTCCTCTTAGCAGCATTGACAATGGCTGATTTCATGGTCTACATTGTATGTGCTAAGTGGTATAAGTATGTCAAATTTGAAGGAAACAATGGACACAGTGACTGCAACAATTGCTGCAACTCAAAAGTCTAGATTATATGGTTGCAGTTGGGCTATATATGATCAGGAAAATGGTGTGGAAAGAATAAAATGGATTGAAGGAGATCTGGGAAGTTTTTGCAGAATTAATAGTTGCAATGATACTAGAGAAATGAAAATTTCTCTAAGTTGAGCACAAGTTATTCTGAGAAAAGTGCCCTTTGGAAAGAGGGGGAGGGGGGGATGATGGCATAGCTTTGAGTGTAATATTTGTATTCGAAGACTTTCTAGTGTCATTTATAAAGATTTTATGTACTTCATCAATTGCAATGTGCAGTTTAGAAAAAGATTGAGCTATGAAGGATGGTAGTGTCGTGCATGTGTAATGCACGTGTTCGATCTGATTCACAATACTCATTTCTTAACTGTATATTATAACTGTACATTATAATTATAAATGAGCAAATATCATAAGTGTATTACAATAAAAACGATATAATCATCGATACCCGAACAAAATAATAACTGATTTTATAATTAAGGGCGAATATCATAAATAATTCATAAATAAAAATGATAAATTACAAGAAATTAATAAATGAAAGGCAAAAGAGTAAATTAATGACAATGGAATAAAATAGCAAATTAGGCATGACAGGAGATAAAGGGGTCAAATAACACGATATTAATGATGGAAGGGCAAAAGTTTCATTTTTAATAACAACCAACCCTCCTATTTATATAATATATATATATATATATATATATATATATATATATATATATAGCTTTTAGTTAGCATCAAAGCATAAAATCCACATTCAAACTTTTTCTATGGAGCTGACTCTTAGACTAGCTACCTGCAACCTTTTCCATAGCTTTGTCACCATGTCCCTTCTCTTTTTCTCACATGTAAAATCAGATTATACACATGCGATGAGTGAATTTGAAATCATCCAGTGAAATTTATCCAAAAATATTGTTCATCAAGACAAATCATTTCCATAAGGACTACAGAAGATAGAAATATGCCAAAATTTTAAAGAATGATAACACACGTACAAATTCAAATCAAATTTATAACAAATTATATATCCTAAACACTCTTCATCTAGCTTATAAATAAACATATTACGTGGAACTCTCTTTCGGGTTGGCCACTCTTCTCGTAAGTAAAATTTGTGTAAAGTAATCATAAAAGAAATCTTGATTTACAATTCGGTCATATGACCGAAGATTGAAATGGTAAACTTGTTTCTAAGTTATCAAAAAAAGAAAAGATAAGCTCGGTTCGATTTTGAGGATGAGTGTTTTTTTTTGGAATGAGTAGATATAATTGAAAGGTTGTATTGATGACAAATTTGAATAGCCAAACCATTATTTGAAAATATTATTATATATTTTTTTGGTTATAAATGTCACCTGAATCAACAAAAAGAGTACATATATATATATATATATATATATTCAAAAGTCAATATAAAAACTTTTGCCACCTTTTTTTTGGGGTTATTCATCGAGATTTTTGAAAAAATAAAGCCAAGTTTGTTTTTCAACTGAGTTTAATCTTTATTTCATTTAAGCACTCAGTCTCATTTTGAATTTTACCAAATGTTTGTAATAATTATGCATGTATATATTTACTATTATGTACACATTTGCCAACTGTACATAAATTACACACATGCACATATTTTTACCTTAAGATGGTACTTACCAAAGAATAATAAAAAAAATTGAATTACATCATTTTTCAGAAAAAATATTAATTATTAATTATAAAACTTAGTTTTTTTTTTTAAGAGTAAATTACACTGACATTTCATACTTTACAAAATAATATACAAATATCTCTTTCTAGTCAATTATTTTTTTCATAATAACAAAATTACCCTTTCATATTTTTTTTTAATTTTTTAAATCTTGATGAGTTTTTTATTCTTCAAATAAATATTGATAAAACCTTAAATTTATTTTTATATAAAATAAAAATAAGTTATTTACCTTAAGTTTGTTTTTAAATAAAAAAATTAAAAACTTTTAAAAAAAAGTTAGAATAAATTGATAAAAATTAAAAAATATATAAAAATAAATAAATAAAATGGATAGTTTCGTTATTTAAAAAAAAAAAAATTACAAGAAAGAGATATATATATATATATATATATATATGTTATTTTAGTAAAATATGAGAATTATCATGAACTGATTGTCCAGCAGGCAACAGTATTAGAAGTGTAATATTTGTGTGCAAGGTGACTCGTCTATTCCCATTGAAAAATTTAAAATTCATCCCAATACCAAACTTTTCTGCAGGGGTTATAACTTCTGGCTGGTTTTGTCTTGAATCAACACTCCTCGCTCTTGCAATTACTGCAACGGCACTGTCATTCTACCTAGATCGTACAACAAAGAATGCCAGGAGAATGTTCCATGCGAGCCTTCTGTATCTTCCTGTATTTATGTCAGGGTTTCTGTTTCACCGCGTCTCTGATAACCAGCAGTGCCTAGCAGAGGAAAATTCAGAGAGGAAAATTGAGCTCTGATCTTCTGTGAAAACTCATGAACAGGAGACGGAAAACATCAAAGCGAAGTGCAGTGCTGTCGGCGCTGAAGCACGCCCACCTGTTGCATATGCCTCTGTTGCACCATTTCCTTTCTTGCCAGCTCCTTGCTACGTGACACAATGATTTATGAGTCTTTATATTTATGTAACTCTTTAATAAATGTAACAACAAAAAGGCTACCTGTAAGTTTTCTGCAAGGTTTTCAAGTATTATTTGGAAGATTACCTTTTGCTTCTTTTTTTTCCTTCCAAAGGTTCAATCTTGTTTTTCTCTTTGATGGGATGAAATAAGTGTTGTTTGGTTTTTTGATTGTCATATTCTTTTCACTTGTACCAGCTGTATGACACCAGTTGAATTGATTACACCATCTGAGAAGAAACTGCTCTCTTTTCATTTCCCCTGTTTTTATAGTTTTAAACTGATTTGGGTGAATAGTTGGCCATAACAATAATTCATTGACCCGAGGTAATGAGTTGAGACGAGCTAAGTTGAGAAGTGAGTTGTTCAAGTTTTACGTATTAAAATAAATAAGTTTTAAATTATGTTTAATTTCAATTTATTAATTTTAATAAGAAACTACTTGTTTATTTTGTCTATTGATTATATAAAATTTGGAGACACATTATTTAATTGATCTTGAACTGATTTCATGAGATAAAAGTTCAAGTATTAAAATAAAAAATTAATTTTTCTTTCCATATTAAGTTTTGTCAAAATACAATTGCAAAACCTTTAAAAATTACTTAGTTTTTTATTTAATTTGTTTGCGACTATATATGTATTGATAAAGTATAAAAAAAAATAGATAAAAGTTTTTATATTATAACATACATAATCTGAAAAATAACATATAAATGCTCTCATATTTTTTTATCATAAATTCTTAATCAATATTGGTATTATGATTGGAGGTGTGTGTCCGGGGGGAAAGTAAAAGTTATGAATTTTATTTTTACACTATTCAAAAAAAAATTAAAAAACACTTTTTTAATTTAACATTTTGTCCCTCCTGAATTTAAAATTTTTCGCATTTATCCTTATTTTGATTTCACTTTAAATACTGATTATAACTTTTATCATTTTTTTTAATTATTTTTCTTTGGTTGACTTCTTATTTAATTTGAAAGTTTTTTGTGCCAATAAAATTTATTTATTTTAAAAAAACTTATTAATAAATATTGATTTTAATTTTTAAATTTATGATTAAATATTAAGTGAAAATTTTGTCCCTCTTGTATTTAACAGAACTCATATTTTTGTGTGTGTGTTTTTTTAATTAATTGGTGTATGGTTGCTTGTTTTAAGACTTATTTGGACTTTAGTATATAATAATTCTTTTTTTTTTTGTATGAATGACAACTAGTCAAATACTTATTTTATAAGAATAACTATTTTGATGAGTTGGTACCAACTATTTTTATTATATGACAAAATTATTCTCCCTATCCTATTCAAGCTTCTTCCATAATTTTTTATCAAACCAATTTTTTTTCCAACTCTTCACTTCATTTCCCGAGCTCCCTTTTTCACTGTACAACTCTCTTGTCTCTCTTTACTGTCACCACCATTGACCGTAACAGCAGCCACCAATGTCGCCCATCATTACCAACATAGATCTTGATCTTATCCATGGTCGATAAATCCTTCTCTTCACAACTACACACCCCACCTTCATCTAATTTTTTTTTTTCAAGTGTTGTTGCTGTGCTTTCAGGCCAAGTTTTGTGGCTTCATGTCAATCGTGAGGTGAAGGCAGTGGCCCATGCCATTGTTGTTGATGAGAAGTTTTAGATTGAGGAGCTCCCCAACTTCTTTTTTGGTTTTGGATTGCTGCCTATCTTGTGATGTTCATAAGGTTGCCTTTACTTTTTTTTGTCTTTGTATTGTTTCACCTTAGCCATTAATATACACATACATAAATTTTCACGGTGTAAATTTTCATAAGTAAAAATGGAGAGAAATTTCTTTGCAGTGTAAATCTTTACAGTATAATTGGAAGAAAGCTTTTTGTAGTGTCAATTTTCATAGTAGAACTGGGAAAGAATTTTTGCAATGTAAAATTTCATAGTGTGTTTTTTTTTTTCAAATTTCATATTAAATATAGATCTTGTTTGATAAATCTCAATGTTTAGAATCTAAATATATAAATTTTATTAAAAAATAATTTATAGATTACAAATTTTTACAGTAGAACTGGAAGGAAACTTTTTGCAGTGTAAATTTTTATAGTAAAACTATGAAGAGAATCTTGTAGTGTAAAATTTTACAATGTATTTTATTCTTCAAATTTTCATATTAAATATAGATATTGTTTGATAAATTTCAATGTTTAGAATCTAAATATATAAATTTTATTAAAAAAGATTTATAGATAAGAAGTTATAAAATTTTAAAGTTTGAAAAAAAGTTCTGAAAGTTACTATCAAATTTCATGCATAGAATATAGTTAGAGGTATTTTTGTTCGTAAAAAAGTCATGAATTTAAAACTTTTAAATATTTATGCATGAATCTTAGAATGAAAAAGTTTAAATCGTAAATTTGAGGTCAAAACACAAATTTTTTTTTTCATATTGTTTATTATTATTATTATTTTTTAATTTATTTTCAGTGTATATATATATATATATATATTTTTTTTTTTTCATATGGCATATTACTAACTATCACAAAATATAATTTTCAACAATTTAAAAAATGTGAAGTACTTTTTTTTGAAAAATACCAAGAAGAAAGGGGATTAGGGACTAATTGCAAATACCACCCGTTCATCTTCCTCGGGCCTCAGCTAGGAGCGACGGAGACGGATGGCGGCGAGACAGAGGGCAGTGGCAACACTGCCAACGCTCATGCGAGCTCTCCGAAAGGAATCCCCAAAACCAAACCAACCGTTGCCGTCACTGAGACGCGCTTTCTCTCTCTACGATCAGATTAATCTCATCGACAATGTCGCCGACGACCAATTACGCTTCCAAGGGTAACAATCTCGACTGAAGTTGATTTTCAATTTTAACAAAAATTCTTATATTCTTGCTTAATCAGATAATCTTTAACTTAAAATTGATCTCTCATTGCCTATTTTAGATCATTCACAACCGATTGGGTAGCAAATTTAGGGGAATGCCAGCGACAACCCTTTGTAATTCTTGATCAACCTCTTTTAGGGATGTCTACCCTTTTGGCAATTGACTTGTTTGAATTTCCTAGCTACTTTTCAAATCTTGACTCCCCGAATTTATATGTTTATACACAGACACACACATATATATTAGTTGAATTTGAAAAATTATGTTCAAAAAATTTTACTAGTTGTTTAAAATTCTTGTATTAGCTGAAATTTAAAAAAGAATTAAATCATCAAACCCCTTTGAATATCTTTCACAAGTTAGGCCCTTTTGGAGAATGAGTGTGGGTGGACTTCTGAGACCACGTGTATGTTAATTTCACATCTCCTAAAGAGTATCTTTCACTAATTTAAGAAAAAATGTCAGCAAATTTTTTTTTTTTTTAAAATTAAGCTCAATCTGTTTTGTGTTATTTTATGGCCACATAACTATATGTGAACTGTGGTAAATGTATTATATGATTGGCATTTGGCAGTGGTTATTCTTTTGGATGCTAATAGTCCTGACTATTGCCACTGTTTTGGTTGCATTTGTTTTATAGGTATACTGAGACAGGGTTCACTGTCAATGGAACTAAGTATGAAGGTAGTGTGCTTTGTGTTGGAAACTTGTTAATGTCTTGGAGTCCCAAAATTTTTTCAGAGGTCACTCCTGAGAGGTACATATAGACATATCTATTCATCTTTTTCTATTACTTTTTAAAATTTTTTTTTTTGGTGAGCTCAATTAGTTCAAAGTGTGCACTGGTCAGAATGGGGGCAATTATAATATTAGGATTGAAGGCGTGCATCCACTTGATCTTCTTTTTGATTTCTCAAACTTAGCACATTGTTACCAATTACTTAGCAGTTCGGAAAATTTTCATAATTTATATGGTTAGAATTGTGAATGCATTTTCTCATGGTTAGTTTATCTCATGGGACATAAAATTTGAATGGACTTGGTGTATTTGTAGCTTTGTATTGTACTATGCACTACCACAATAATATAACATTTATGTTGAGGATACTAGTAATATAACAGAAGATATATGAAGATGTTGATGAACAAACTTTTTGTTTTTGATCGGTGATGTTGATGAACAATTTTGACACTTAAAAAATTAGATGATATATCTTTCAATATTCCCTAGACATTGGGCTTATTGATGGATACCTTAAACATGCTGATGCACCTTAAAACTATTCTATGAGAAGTTCATTGATGATGTATAAGTCAGCAACAACTATCTTTTCCTATCATTATGTGCCACACGGACATATCAATTTCAATAATTCCACGAGTCGTATTTTGGCTTACTATTACTGATGCCATAACCCTTATGTGATATGTAAAATGGTTTGCTTTCAATTGAAAATGGTAAATGTAGGAATGGCTATACTTACACAAAGGAATGAAACTCCCCAAGCAAACATCCAGTTTGACCCAACATTGTCACCAACATCAATATAAAGGTTTAAAGACAAGTTTTTAGTAATAAATAAATCAGTAAATAAATAAAATTTATCAAGGCATAGCTAAAGAAAAATATTTTAGATACTTTTTGTTTTTGGGTTAAGGGGAAATATCCTACTTCACTGTATTCTTTTTTAGATTTTTTGGGCAAGCTTAATAGTATTGAGGAGTATGGATAGCTCTCTTTCTTTTGTACATGGGTTATGCCCCCTTGGTGTGCATGTTTATTTTATTTCTTTACAGTTACTTATTGATAAAAAAAAGAAAAGAAAAGAAAGAGAAAGAGAAGATAGCTCTCTTAATAGTATTTAGCAAGTATAAGGCTTTACATAGAGCTGACTAGAGAAGATGGATCCACATTACCAAGACATGTTGTGTTGAGTTGTATCAAGATTTTTCTGGTAACTAATCGATGTACATGAATATAGTTACAACACTTCTGGATTGAGTTTTCTAGTTTCCAAATTCAATTAAAGATCTATTGATTTTTAATTAAATTGTTCAAAGTAATAACCTGAAGAAGGGTGTTTTTTTTTTTTTTGGGGGGGGGGGGGGTAGGCAGATCTGAAGCAAATAGAAGGTCAACTTTGCTGTTTGTCGTGTTTTCTTTAACACCAAATCATAGTTTTATTCAAATTGTAGTCCAATTAGAAATTTGTTATTCATTTTGTATAGCATTCTCAGTGTGTCTTGTGTCAAGAGCACACACTCTAATTTATGGAATGCCTAATGTACAAAACTTAATGTTGTGTATAAAGAGTCCGTCGCATCCATTGTGTTGTTAGCACTTAAGAATTTCCCTGTTCAAATTCTCTATTAGCCGGAACAAGACAATATTCTCTTTCATGGTGTTGATTTATATGTATATCTGACCTATCATCATTTATATGATATGATGCAGCTTATCTATCTTCAAAACAGTGCAGCCTATACCAGGTTAGAATCCAAATAACACTTACTTGCTGAAGATGTGATACTTAATTGGGGCATCATAACATATAATACCCATATCCCATACAATACATTTTATTCAGCTGCTCAAAGTTGTGGCCTTTCCATACATTTTACTCAGCTGCTCAAGATTGCTGGCATCCCATCAGGGTTTTTTATTAGAACTTTTACAAATTCATGTACAGCACAACTTGATGCATTGAACCACTCATGTGGTTTTTGAAATGATTTTCTCCCTCATTTCATTCTAGTTACGCAATTTTACGTCTGTGTTAAAGGTTTTACATCTTTGGGGTCTTGAGTTTACCATGCTGCATGATTATCAAAGTGGTGGCCTGGCACATCAGACCAGCAACAAGTAGGTTGGTCTCATTTCTTTAATTAAAAGAACATCATCTATGATTTTTCCCCTAGAAAGGGGATATTTTTGGTTCATTGATTCTTTGAGGGCCACACAACTTATGTTGATCTTCTGTGTGTGCCATTAAGTTGGATCTCAATTGCATTTTTTGACGATTGAAATGCATTATTGAGAAAATAATTATTTTTTTCCAACAAATCTCCCTTTGTCCTAATTAATCAAGTATGATGGCAGCTGTAGTCATAGAAGTTGAGTTTATGAAAAGTGATGACCATAAAGGGGTAAGTGTGGCATGGTTTTACCACAGAACATTTCTTTTCATGTTTACATGCAAACTCTTGCTTGGATTTTGTTACAGGCATGGTGTGTGTGTGCTGTTGACAGGCCCTTATTGCCACCTATCTCGCCATTCTTAGTGTTTACGCGATTATTCCTAGGATTCATGTTCATGTGGATTCTGACAAAGTTTTATGCTGGCTGTCAACTACCTAACGCAATCCTCCCCTTTTATCCGGGCTTGGGATTGGCTGTGTAATGATATGGCATGAAGCTCAACACAGGAGATAGATATCTTCAAAGAGTATGAAAATGGAGCAATTGTAGACTGCAAACAATACGTACCAGACCAAGAAAATTAGTTTGGCATACAGGACAAACTAAAATTTCCCCACTACTGTTCCCCTTTTAGTGAGAAAGGCCTCTGATTTAATCGAATTTTGCATCCAAGGGACATGAATCCTCTGAGTGTGGAGCATACCTTGGGTCTCTAAACATTGAAAAATTTCCTGGGTACCTTAATGATTGACCCAGTAAATCATGTTTGAAAGAAAAAACTTTTTAAAGGAATTGGCTATTAGTTCTATCAATAACTTCTAAAACTGATTAATGGTTAAAATCTTCACAAGGCATTATGTCCCTACTCCAATTGAAACTTAGAATGCGGATTCTTTGCTGTCCTAATCTTTCTGGATTTACTAAGAACGAGTCATTGACATCACACATGCATCGGTATATTGTAAGTTGTAGCTTGATGTCTATCAAGGATGTGATTCTATGTTCTGTCATGAGTATTAGAATTGTTTCCTCTCATTTATGTTTCTGTTGCTTGTTGATTTTTTTTTTTTTTTCCATATTTAGTGAACCTCAAATTTTATTTTTGTAATGATATTAATTTTTTTTATTTGCATATCTGTATCCATTATTTGGCCATTCACTGTCGATTCATTTCAGAAATTCTGATTCTTGGCTGTGGGAGGCATGTCAAACAAGTTGATCCTGAACTCCAGCGTTTCATTCGGTCTACTGGCATGAAATTAGAAACAATTGATTCGGTATTTATCAAGAAATGATTTCTTCTGTGGACTGTACTTAGTACTTGTTGGAATTTTGTTTCACGTCGTAATATAATAATGTAATCTTGGAAAAAAAAATTGGTATAGGTATCGTAAGCAATACTGTTGATAGGTGAAAAGACAACTAATTTCATATAGCTGGGACAAAGGGTTGTCTAAATATGTTTGGAAATATTACCCAAAATTTCTGAAGTTCCACAAGTACAATCCATTTCAAAGGTCTTATATACTAGTCATGGTATCAATTCATTTCTAGTCTGATTCAGATTAACCGTAAAAATGCTCTTAATTTTCAGGCAAACCACCCCAACTCCCCCCTGAAAAAAATAAAATAAAAAGGGTTTAAGAACCATTTAAGGTGTCAAGAGTCAAAATGTTCACATTCGATTGAAATTGAACAAATATTTAGAATTTTATGATGCGGTTAAAATTTTAAGAACCATCCTTCTCCTTGTCTTTTAAGATGACTTTAATGTACAGGACTAGATTTGCACATCAAGTTGTCAAACTTAAGAGAGTTTTCATTCTAAACTCTATGTAAAATAATCTTGGTTCCAAATAGAAGTGCAAAATTGTACTATAACAGTGATAGATATGGAGCTATTTTAGTTGTTTATTCTAAACTCTATTATAATCTTCTTCTTTTTCTGTTGATTAGTAATGACGGGGAAGAACATGTTTATAAATTATTACAAATGAAATGATGACATAGCTCTTTTCTAAGATCATAATTTAGGTAAACTTTTTTTCTAATGCTGTTTTGAATTAGGAAGAACAGGGTTGGTTTAATTTCAGTTCCAAGCCGTATGAAATTGTCTTCAGATTGGCTGCAATGTCAAATACTTGGATTGCATTTGAAATTTAGGACTTTAATTGGACTTGTGACAAATGAGCGCTTAGGTGAGTGATAACAAAGGAATTGTTATGAAAACCAATCTGGAGACAGTTTGTGCATTTGTAGAAATAATTTGTTACCAATTTTGAAGCAGGCAATAATACAAATTGTTATACACATAAAGTCCTATCTTCAAGTGCACACCTAATTTAATTTTTAATAAAAATTCCCTGTACGTGTTTCATTCCAGCAATAGACCATCTATTGTTAGCAACTTAGCATAAAATTATGGCATAGAAAACATGTATCAGTGAGGTCTTCACCCTGTAAAAGGTATCTATGAAATGAGCTAATGTACAAAAAACTGCTGCAATTTTCATAATTTTCATTTTTTTTAATTGTTGCAGAGAAATGCTGCATCAACCTACAACATACTCAATGAGGAAGGCAGGATTGTAGCTGCTGCGCTTCTTCCATATGGAGTTACTTCATGAAACCTTGACCCTACATGTAAATCCTTTTTTTGGTTTCTGCCTTTTTCTGAGATCAGATCTACTCAATTATTACTTGCAATCCACCTCTCCTTAACAGGAATGGTTATTGTTCTTTTAGTTCCCTGTTTAGGGATGGTAATTTAACCTGCCCCGTTAGGAACCCGACATACCGTCTCCCATTAGGGACGGGTTTGGGGGAAGCTATGTGAACTCCGTTAGGGTTTGGGGAGCATGCATCATACCCCGCTCTGATCCGCCCCGATTTTGTAAAATAACATAATAAATGAGTTTTTATTCTACATAGTCAATGTTTATAATGATATATTTTAGTCTCACTTTGAAAGATTAGGTAAACTTGATAGATTTATACATTTGTAAAAAGGAATAATATTATTCTAATTCTCTAATGACGAGCATATTTCTTATTTTAACGCATGTAATGTCATATTTGAATGTGTTAATTACAATTAATTTAATAAAATAAATAAATAAAATTTTATAATTGAATGGGTACCTTGACGGGGACCCGCCCCATTTCATCATGGGGTTTAAACGGGTTTGGGGGGACAATTCTTTTGCGGGGCGGGGTTGGGGAAGGCCTTTCCCGCCCCGTTGCTATCCCTATCCCTGTTAATGTGAAGTGACTGATTTATATTCCGTGGTAGTCAAGGTTATGATATGTTTAATTATGGTTTGCGGATGGCATAAACATAGTCATGTTCTGAAGTCTGAACATTTGTTTTAGACACTTCTGAAAGCATGTTGAACAAGACCTAGGCAAGTTTTTTTAGTTTGTCATAAAATTGGGGGCAACAAGTTTTTCTTTCCTATGAAGCCCGAGGGATGGTTAAATTGCATCCAAATGGTTGTCTTCTAGGGACAGTGTCTCCCTGCAATAATACTTCAAGAATATAAAATGCATCATGAAAATCCCGATTGTAATTGTGAGTTTCGGATTAACCCAGATTTGTTCCCTTATTTTGGTTTCCTTTTTTTGCAGGTCAGTTATTGGGAATTTGAGACTCTGGCATCAATATTGTACTTGATATATACTGAATCCTGCACTCAAAA
This sequence comes from Nyssa sinensis, assembly GCA_008638375.1. Lineage (NCBI taxonomy): Eukaryota > Viridiplantae > Streptophyta > Magnoliopsida > Cornales > Nyssaceae > Nyssa > Nyssa sinensis. Next base: position 38,143,404 of record CM018052.1, read on the forward strand.
CACATGGCGGTAATAAGACAACTTGATTTTGGAGGCAATGTGACTTTCTTCTTGAAATTTTGTCAATAAATGTGATGTTTGCATTTGAAAATCATGAGTATAATTGCTTGCTTGATATTGGACCTCTGAATTTATATTTGATAACTAGAGAGATTGAAAATTCTCTTTTATGCACTATTTGTTTTGGCGAATACAATTTCAAAAATTATTGTTCAATATTAAAGCCTCTGTCCTCAGTTACTCACTTCAAGTTTGTTACAAGTCTCTTTTAATGTATGTTTGCACGGATTCTTATCTCCATGTCATATCTTATTGTTACTATTTTTTAGTCACCCATTGTGGAAAGTCTTCACTACTCTTAAGGCAATTGAACCTCAAACGGGGAGAAATAATTTCATGAGGTTAACGTGAGACTTATTGTATTGTTAAAATTATATAAGCTTTTACGTGCATGTGACGGACGGGTTCCTAACAATCACCTGCAGCACCAAATTGCGTAGAGATAAGTTTGATGGAACAATATGCTACCACTAAAATATGGAAAAATTGAAATTTTAGATGAAAACACTATGTATGAATGATATAAACCACCCGCAATACATACGTGAGCTCACCCAGGTAGCCAATTTTGGAATTCCTTTTTCACTGTTAATTCATTCTTGGGAATTGGATTACAGAGATAATAATAAAACTGATATACCAACTTGATTTAGATTCCACTGCCCCTGTGCTCACAAGCCAATCCTTTCTAAATCTAATTGCTAACTCTCCAATGTTACTTGAGGGAGAGGATCTCAATTGGATTCAAAGTCTATTTCAATTTAGGAAAATAAAATTGTTAAATGAATTCCAGTAGCTTAAGTAGAAATGACTGACTCACCAACTTTGTCTCTAGTGGGACAGGTTTAGAAGAAGTTATTTTGGTTTCATTAGGGTTTGGAGAAAAGATATTCCGTCTTGTCTTATTTCGATTATATTAAATAAATTAATAAAAATATTTTGTGTTACATAATCAATGTTTTATAATGATATTTGTTAGTCACTCATTAAAAATTGATATAAATTTAATAGAGTTATTTGTTTGAAAAAGAAGTTAATGTTATTTTAATTTTTTATTAACATGTATATTTTTATTTTAACACATGTATCGCTTTATTTGAAATTTGTTTATTATAATTAATTTAATAAATAAATTATTAAATAAAAGTTTTAAAATAAGTGGGGACTCCCCGATGGAGACCCAACCATATCTATTACGGGATTTAAACGGGTTTGGAGAGAGATTTTTTTTTTCAAGGTTGGGAAAGGGGTCCCATAACAAACTTGTTTCATCATCATTCCTAAAAACGAATAAATACGTTCTTGGTTCAAACTTCACCAAGTGTATCTTCTCTTAGAGACTATCTCTCTTACAAGTAAAATTTATGCAAAATAAGTATAAAAGGAATCCCAATTTACAATCCATCCAAACCATTGAATGTCACCGTTAGTGGGTTTGTTCCATTTATTGAAAAAAAACTGTGAAATAAATTATATGTTAAGACAAATATCTTTGTTAATTGGGCCATGGGCGTGTATGAAAAGAAGAACAAAAGGCGACAAAGCCATTTGGATTTGAAAAGTTGAAGGTGGAACCACCTTTAATCGGGTTGGGTTCTATATATGTCAGGCCATTTAGCCTCTTAGGCTCATTTCTAAGAACAAAGCGACGCAGCCCAAAAGGACCCAACGGCCTATGCAATGGGCCTCAACCAGACGTAATGTCGCTCGAAAACCCTAAACCGCTCACGCACTGTCTCTCTACGTTCTTGAAGATTTAGGCCGACGAATGCGATAACAGTCTCTCTTTCAAGAATCGAAATCTTGTCCTCGGGGCTTCTGTCTTTCGGCTCTCTCGTTCGCGCAACCATGGCGGACGTCATGTCAATGGAGGAAATCAGGGAAACAGCCTCGCGCCTCGGAATCGATATCTCTCAAGTTGATTTGGATTCCATACGTCTCCCTCCCGGTGAAGACTTCGGCATCAGAAGGTCAAAACCAAAAACACCAAGACTCTAGTCATATATATGTATTTTTGTCTATGTTTGTGTTGTATTTATATAATAGTAAAAAGCTTGATTCTTGTGTACTTTGATGTGGCAGTGATGATGAAGATCTTAATGAGGAAGATAATTTGGAATTTGATGCTGGTTTCGCCAACATAATTGTGGTGGATAACCTACCTGTTGTCCCGAAAGAGAAATTTGATAAGCTCGAAGGTGTTGTTCGCAAGATTTACAGTCAGATAGGTGGGATCAAAGAGGATGGCCTTTCGATGCCTGTTGATCCTGCAACCCAGAAAACCCTAGGTTACTGCTTTATTGAGTATAACACTCCTCAGGCATCATTTTCGTCCCGCTCTCTAACTGCATGCCTGTATGACCTTCTGTATTAACAAATGTATACAGATACCTACACAAACAGACTCAAAGGTATATGTACGAGGCTGTGAATTATATAATAAAACCCCTTAACAGTACTTCGTAGTTTTTTTCATGACTTATATTGTATATTGTGTATACATATGTGTGTGTTATCTTTAGACTTAAAATTACCTAGTCTGTAGGGGCATTTTTTTCCCTTGGAAATGAATAGTTCTTATGGTCTATAGATACGGAGGACCTCCTATTTTTCTGAGAAAGATTGTTTAATTTATTTGTGAACTCTAGTTCGGTTAGTCTTAGACTTATGTAAGGTTGTGTGAAGACTGAAGAGTTACATATGATCAAAATTTTGCATTGAAATTCTATATGTTTGTCCCCACACCCACACCCACACCCACACCCACACCCACACACAAATTCTATGCTTGTAACCCAAATGAATTTGTTTATTTAACAGAGAATATGGTGCAATCTGTGGAGTTTGGCCATGTAATCACCTGTAAGGATAAACTGCCTTCTGGATTTAATAATTTTAGGGCATGGTTGAGAATACATTCTTAAAGTTGAATGTTTTGCACCCAATAAACATATTTCACTATAGTTGTGAAATTAAATTTTGTAGAAAGGTATCTTGGGGTATATATATAGGGCTATATTAAGCAATACATCCATGCATGGCATCTTATTATCTTGTAGAATGTTGTTTGCCGAGGCAATTTTTATTTTTTAAGTAATGTTGCAATAATAAATCCTTTTTTTCTGATACATATTAGCAGTGCTATAATAGATAAGGAATTCTTTGATTCCTACTAATTATTAGTTGTTACTGTCTTAATTTGTATAGAAGTTTTAGACTTTTTCTATCCTTACACTGATCAAATTTTTTTTGTCCATCTGTTCTTTGCTGCTGGGATAAGTGAAGGGATTATGAATTATATTTTGATATTATAACTTTTGAGGGTAATTGAATATTTGGTTCATGAAGAGTACTTTTATTCCACCTGTCTTCTGTTGGGCTTTGCCATTGAAAGCTAAACTCCCTCCAAAAAAGCTCAGATCACCTATGGAATCCATTAAAAAGTGTAAAGGATCAGAAAACTTTGTTGAGTTCAAAATTGAAAATAGTTAATCAGATGGTTCTTCGGTTTGTGTACATACAAAACATTCTCCTTGAAAATGTCTCTATTCCTTTCTCTCCGAATGCACATGAGACACAAAGAACCAAGCAGCTCAGCCACTAATGGGGCATGATATAAAGAATTCTCATAGACAAACAGCATGCTTCTTATGCTCACCAGAATTAGGGTTGTAATGTAGTTGCAAGGTTTGATGATCAGAAAGCTATGATAAATGTGGCCATTGGATATTGTTCTACTATTCATATTGTTATGCCAGTTGCTATCTGTAATTTTATAATTTTTATTGTTTCTGTTAATATTTGAGAATATTCCACCTTTTGATTTTGAAGAAAGATCTTTAGTGGTGTAATGCTTGCTTAATGCATTTGTCTAGGATTTAATTTGGGTTCGTGTTGTAGGAAGCTGAAATTGCTAGGGAGAAGACCAATCTGTACAAGTTGGACAGAGCACATATATTTGCTGTGAACGTGTTTGATGACATTGATAAGTTCATGAAAGTTCCAGATGAGTGGGCCCCTTCTGAAACAAAGCCATACAATCCAGGAGTAGGCACTTCAATTGGTTGTCTTTTTGTTTTTTGTTTTTTGTTTTCTTTCCAATGTTCTATCTTCTTTGTTATTGACCTACTGTCTAGAATGTTATATCCACTAGAATGGTTAGATGAATTGCACACCAGAATTTGAACAATTTAGTAAGCCTGAAAAGTGTTATCTGTGAGAGAAGTTATAGAGTATGAATATAGATAACATTGCATCAAATCTTTAGTTATGGATTATGTTCCCGGTGCGTCCTGTGATTTCCTTTTGTTGAATATTATGATTATGATTTGCTGGATTTCCACAATCATTATCAGTATGGGACCATTGGCAAGGAAAAGGATGGAATTGGTCTTGTAAAAAGGAATGGAATGGTAACACGGGGATTACTTGAAAAAGGAATTCGTTGAAAATCAAATAACACGAGGATTACTTACCCAACAAGAAATTTTTTTATAAATTTGAAATTATATATATTATTGAAAAAATGAATATTAAAGACTTATTACACCATATTTATAGAGTTAAAAGACTATTAATTCGAATAAGAAACTACTAATTCATTCTACTAATACTAATTTGAAAAAAATTAGAAAATCAAAATACCCAAAATAAGGTAGAAAATTGGGTAAAAAATAAGGTGAAGCTCTTTTTTGCCTCTTCACCCCAATTAAATTTTCCTTTCTTCAAGCATTCTGTGATTGGAGTTGTAATTGCACTGAAATTGCTAATGAATCTCTGATAGAATGTTGCTAGACGTGAAAGGAATTGAACTCGTCATATTTCTTGAAAACCAAGTGGGGATTACTTATTTACTAAGAAGCACGGATACGGACACGGGACACGGATATGACATGACATGAACACGCAGACATGTTATTTCTCAAAAAAGTAGAGCACAGACACGTTAGAGACACATTGAATATATATAAATTTTTTATATGACCATATAATAAAAACCTAATGTTATTTCAATTAAACTTGGCATAAAACACATAAATTTAAAAAATATTATTAAGATATTATAATAACAAAGCCATTAAATAAAAATTAAAAAACTTTTTCATTTAATCATCAATATCAATGATTCAAGTATCCGAGAGTGCCAGTGTCCGACACGGACACGTGAGCCAAAATAGAATGTTCGTGCTTCTTAGCTTATCTAACAAGAGAGAACTCTTTAAATTTGAAACTGTATATATTATTGAAAAGTTGAATATTAAAAACCCATTACACCATATTTATAAAGTTAAAAGACTACTAATCAAAATAGGAAATTACTAATTTCTTCTATTAGTCCGATTAAGGGACTATTAATGTTAATCAGAATAAAATTAGGAAACCAAAATACCCAAAAAAAGGGGTCAAAAAACCAAGTGAAGCTCTTTTCTACCTCTTCACTCCAATTAAACTTTCCTTTTTGCAAGCATTCTGTGATTGGAGCTATAATTATACTAAAATTGCGTGTGAATCTATGATAGAATGTTGCTAGATGTGAAAGGAATCAAACATGTCTGCATTGATTTAGGCACATAAAATGAATACTTATTAGGATCCTTCTCATACTTCTGTGTGTTTATTATTGAATCGAACATATTTGGTACTTGGCTTACTATTGATTTAGGCGCATGTCTGCATGCTTATTAGGATCCTTCTCATACTTCAGTGTGTTTATTATGCCTCGGACTATAAGATCATTTTCAAGCTTTGAGCAAGCCAGTTTACAGTATTTACCAACCCCCCCACCCCCCACCAAAAAAAAAACTCCACCCCCAAAAAAAGTCACTTTATAGTAATGAAGTTTGAAAATTTACTATTAGAGAGAACTTATTGGATAAAGTTAGTTAAAATTTCCCTCAAACTTGTTCATTATATTTTTACCAAGCAACATGATGTATAGGTGCATCCTTGCACCACAACAATATATATGGATTACATTTTGCATATTGCACTTGGGAATGCCGGTGTATACCCGTCCAGTGGGCAAGTTTTTCTTCTCCCTTTTTTTTTTCATGTACAATTTTTATGGTCTCTTCTTTTATTTATATGCTTGTATTTTCTTGTTGATATTTGTTGTAAAAAAATTGGGGGAAATTGTAAGAATTTTGTTGGGAACATGGTATGATGAATAAGCATGGAGAAGATACTAACACATGGTTTTGAAATGTTTGTTATTTTGAGTATGTTTAGCAAGCATGGAGAAAATACAAACACAGTTTTGAAATGTTTGGTATTTTGAGGGTATGAACAAGTTAATAAGACTGAAGATATTTGAGATTGGCGCAGCTTTTACCATACTGTACTCTGTTGACCAGCTTCTCTTTATAGTATGTTACATAATTGGTTGATGCTACATAACTGGTCGAATTAAGAGAATAAGTTAGCTAACCTGTTCAGAGCAGTTGGTTGTTTAACTATAACGCTGTAGATTCTGATCTCTCTCTATCTTTCATATGATTGTGTGTGTGTATGTGTATATATATATATATTAAATGCTTGATATGTTTACTTGTAAATCTTTATAGGAAAATCTACAACACTGGCTTACTGATGAGAAAGCTAGAGATCAGTTTGTTATTCGTGCTGGCTCAGACACACAGGTTTTCTGGAATGATGCGAGACACCTGAAGCCTGATCCTGTTTACAAACATTCTGTGAGTGGACTTTGTTTTGTTGTTCTCTCATTATTACAGAAACTATATTAAATGTTTGTGATTTGTTCTCCCTCTGGGCATTCACCCCTTTGTCTACATAGTTTGGCATAATCAACGATTCATTTTTTACTTGCTGTAATTTGGTTAACTACAATGAATGTTGATATGGCAATATTTTTTCCTTTTTCTTCTTCTTTTCTTGTAATCATTTTGTTAAGTTATAATGAAGATGTGTCTTTTGCAGTTTTGGACTGAAAGTTTTGTGCAGTGGTCCCCACTAGGGACCTACCTGGCCACGGTTCATAGGCAAGGTGCTGCTGTCTGGGGTGGTGCCACTTCCTTTAACCGCCTTATGCGTTATGCTCATCCCCAGGTTACTTTTTTGCTTTGTTTTTACTATTCTGTCTAGATTTACATTATTTATTTTTTGACATTATTTTGTTGATCTCTAGGTCTAATGGCATTAACTGCAGGTAAAACTGATTGATTTCTCCCCTGGTGAGAGATTTTTGGTGACGTACAGCAGCCATTAACCAAGCAATCCTTGTGATACTCATGTGAGTTTTTCTGCTCTGCCACTACTCTATTTTTATACATTGTTACCTTGGAAACATTTCTAATGTGAGTTCATAATCCAGAGGGTTGTACTAAATATTTTTGATGTGAGAACTGGAAAAGTGATGAGAGATTTCAAAGGAAGTGCTGATGAGTTTGCGGTTGGAGGGACTGGAGGTGTTACGGGGGTGTCTTGGCCTGTTTTCAGGTGATTTTTTAACACTATATGAACTCTTGAAGACTCTTATAGTTGTCTCATGGATTTGTATTATTGATTTTCCAGATGAGGCGGTGGAAAAGATGACAAGTATTTTGTGAGAATAGGGAAAAATATTATCTCCGTCTATGAAACGGAGACCTTTACTCTTATTGACAAGAAATCCATTAACGGTTGAAAATGTGATGGATTTCAATTGGTCACCTACTGACCCCATTCTTGCACTTTTTGTTCCTGAACTTGGTGGTCGGAACCAACCTGCTAGGGTGAGTCCAAATGTTTCATAAGGAGAGGCTTTTCAAATTTCCTTTTGGCCAGAAAAATTTAGCTTAACATTATACATACTTTTTGTAGGTGTCTCTAGTTCAAATTCCAAGCAAAGAGGAGTTGAGGCAGAAGAATCTCTTCAGTGTTAGTGATTGCAAAATGTATTGGCAGAGCAATGGTGACTACCTTGCTGTTAAGGTTGACCGTCACATGAAAACTAAGAAGAGCACCTACACTGGTTTTGAGCTGTTCCAAATCAAAGAACGGGACATACCCATTGAAGTTTTGGAGCTTGAGAATAAGAATGACAAGATTATTGCCTTTGCTTGGGAACCAAAGGGCCACAGATTTGCAGTTATCCACGGTGATAGCCCAAGGCCTGACATAAGTTTCTACTCTATGCGGAGCACTCATAACACAGGGAGGGTTTCGAAGCTCACAGCTCTCAAAGGCAAGCAGGCAAATGCTCTTTACTGGTCACCAGCTGGCCGCTTCATCATACTGGCAGGGTTGAAGAGTTTCAATGGACAGGTGGAGTTCTATAATGTTGATGAGCTTGAAACCATGGTAGCCACTGAGCATTTCATGACAACTGATATTGAATGGGATCCTACTGGAAGGCATTTTAATGAAACATTAAATAGCATTAATACGGAGTTGATAAATTCCTATTATATTACTTTTAATTTGAAATTAACTGAAAGTCTTTCCTCCTGAAGTCCTATATATATATATATATATATAATTCTGGTTGTGGCACCCATTTGCCTCTCCAGGTATGTTGCAACTTCAGTAACTTCAGTTCAAGAGATGGAGAATGGTTTCAACATATGGTCCTTCGATGGCAAACTACTGTATTGGATACTAAAGGATCATTTCTTTCAGGTAAGATGAGTGCTATAATATTTTTTCCACTGTTGGCAAATGAATTAGTTATTTTCTATTATTACTTTTATTCACTGCAAACATCGACAACTATTACATCATACAAGATTAAAATGGTTGGAGTAACAACCATTCCTAACTGTATTTAGAACTAAGAGTGTTCAAGATAAGTAGGATGAAAACTGAATATATTGTGTGTGACTTGAGTAAAACTAGGAGCGTAAACAGAGATGTAGTGAAAATTGAAAATAAAGAGATAATAAAAAGTGAAAAGGTTCACTTATTTATTAGAAAGGATAAATTGGAGATTGTGTTACTAATAGAATTAAAGCAGATGGGTTAAGTGGAGAAGTGATTGTGTGATCAACATATACTTATAAAATTGGTAAATTTATAGAATAATTATCAGACTAGCGATGCTGTGTGAAATAAAATGTTAGGCTTTTAATACTGATAAAATGAAATGATTGTGTTGAAATAAGGCTATTGAGATGCATACGTGATAAGATAAGAAAAAATAAAATTAAAAAGGAACACATTCATGAGATAGTAGGACTGGCACTTATAGAGATTAAATGAGAGATATTGATTAAGGTTATATGACCATGTATAAAGAAGACTAGTAACTACATCAGGAAAGAAGAGCGATATGATTTACATTGAGGGTGGTGTTAGGGTGCGGAGGAGAACAAAATTAACTTTAGTAGAAATAGTAAAAATAGGTAAATTACATTGGCCTCTCTTGAAGTAAGGCATAAATACATATGGTTTCCTGCTTTTTCAAAATTACACTGTCCTCCCCTTGACTCGTTGATTGATTGACAAGAGTTAACAGAAGGTATAATTTTTCTATTATACCCCGTTTTAAATATCATTATTTCATCTCTCATCTTTCTTACCATATTTTCACATTTTATCGGCAACCAAACAAGCATAGGCCCATAAAAAAACTTAAGAACTATTAGCATCAAACCCAAGAAAATTCACAAAATCTCTCCTTTGAACAACAAGATAACTATCCTTCTCTCTCATCGTCAATCTTAGAAAACTAGGAGAAAGATATATAAATATATATATATATATATATATATATATATGTATGTAGAAACATCCCCAAACAATAAATTTTCTCACTGCCATGCCCAACTGCAACTCCGCAATAATGTCCATCATCAAACAATTGGGCATCTAGGCACTATTATAATCAAAACCTAATCCTAATATGTGTCCCAAATCAAAATTCAACACACCCATATACATTCATGCATGCATGCATACATCTAATCCTAATATGTATATGGGTGTGTTGAATTTTGATTTGGGACACAAATTAGGATTAGGTTCTAATTATAATAGTGCCTTTATATATATATATATATATAGATAGAGAGAGAGAGACGACATTTTCTGTGTTGTCTTCCATTGCCGAAATTAAGCCACAGCCACTACCACAGCCAACTACTGCAACTCGACGTTAATGGCGGATGAGGTTAAGATTGCATGAGATCAAAGGATCTCTCTCTCTGTTTTTAGGTTTAGATTACCTGTTTTGATGTTTTGGTTTAGTGATAATAATAAGGGTATTACTAGATTTGATCAAAAAGATTAAATTTGATCGTTCTTCGCCTATTTTAGCTCAAATTTGGAGACCCATTTCATCTAAAGATTGAGAATGCCTGGGAATTGAAGGTTTTGGTTTGTAAGAAATTGAAGAGGCTTATGAATTGAAGTTTTTTCAAATTAATGTGTCATTTGATTTCCTTCACCCCAAGGAAGGCATGGGTCTCCCCTTGCTATCTATCTATCTATATATATGTATATGTGCTAACTTAAATAAATTTTGATCTTTGTCTTCATTCTTCGAAGTTCAAAAACTTATTTCTTAGAAACTAATATAGAGCTTTAGAAGTCATACAATTATCCTGTGATTTCTACATATAGGTGTATATAAGTATGAAATCTCAGGTCGAAGGTTATAATTTGCCTTCGGTGAAATGGATTTTATAGTAATCTGTTGGATGCATAGTTATTAAAACCGGGCCGGTTTTTGTAATTTGACCAGTTAAAGAAGCAACCCAGTTTGGACTAGGTGACCCGGCCGATCGGACCGGCGAGTTGGTGACCAGTGCAGGTTTAGAAGAAACCGACATCACCATTTATCATGTATAAAATGTAACTTTGTGGTTGTCAAGAGTCGAACCCAATGTAATGAATTAATAGGTAAGCACTCCAAACCACTAAATCACATGTTCCCTTGTTAAATAATTTACATATTTAATATGTAAAATATACTTGCCTCAATAAGTAATTCATTTGTAATATTTTTTTCTACTTTGAATCAAAATACTTTGAATATTGGAGACAAGAATAAAAAATAAATAAATTTCAATATCATAAATTTTCAAAGCATAAAACATAATAAAGTATGTAAATATGCATGATGTAAATAATAAAAAGGGGGTATTAAATGTGCATATATTGATATAAATAAAATAAAATATTCTTGTACATGCCTAATATTTTTATTATTATAAAAAAATTCATGCAATAACTAAATTATATTTCTTTTCATATCAATAATAATGACATTAATGTAAGAACATCAAAATTTCTTTTTTAAATCTTAACATGTTTTATAAAGTTATATAATTATTTAATTTTAAAATAATATTTTTATGTTATTCCGGTTCAACTAATTAACGCAATGGTTGAACCAATGGCTCATCCACACCTCGTTGGGTTTATGCTTGGGCTGGTTCTAATAACTATGGCTGGATGTTCTTTTTCTTTCTTTTAACAATGGCTACTTCAAATGAATCAATGAGTTGGGAAAGGAAGAGAGTTTACAGAACAATAATTTAAAGTAATTTCTCAATTAGGGTCGTTGGAGATGTCAAGAAATAAATTGAATGTATTTTTATTTGGGTTAATTACACTTACCTCTCTTATGATTTCTGACAATTGTAGATACCTCTCTTATAGTTTCTAAAATAACACTGCCCTCTCTGTCAGTCCTGTTGGATAAATGCCGTTAACGGACTTTGTGAATTGTCCAAATTGCTCATGTATTTAATATATAACTTTCTTATTCTATTTTACAAAACAAACAACTGCAAATCTCTTCATCTCTTCACAGAACCTAATTTGGTGAAGAACAAGTTTTACAAAACCTCCTCTCTTCACATCTCCCTTGCCTCTTCACATCTCCCTTGCCGATTTGATAGCTAGCGTTGGTCGCGATCAAAGCAAATGACTGGAAACTTTTCATCCTCCGGTCGCAATTGTACCAAGCTAGCATATTTATCGTCTCTTGTTTCCAGTCGTGGAGGCTCAGAAAATCTCTCATCTATGGTCTCCGGTCGTTAAAGCTCACAAAACCTCTCATCTTTGTCATCAATTGAAGGTCACAAGCAGTCACTATTGTTGAATCTCTCATCTCCGGTCTCTTTTTCATCTTGGTTTTTTGGGAACTCTCTAAACATAATCGAAAAGCAAATCTGCTGAAGAATCAATTTTTTGTGTAGTGGTCATTTTCTTTACTTCATTACCTAGTCTTTTGTTTTAGAAATGGCTTTTGATTTTGTAAACAGTTCTGTGTTGTTTTGGTGGGTATTTGAATTCTTCAGTGAAGATTTGAGCATGTCCTTTTAATATATTTTTTTTGGTTAAGTGGGTTTTTTGTGATCTCCTCTGATTATCACTTGTATGAATTGGATTTTCAGAATTTTCTATAACATTTTTTACAAAGAGAATCAAATTTTTAGAGAGCGGAAGAGATGAAAGAGAGACTGATAATGATGATGATTGAAAAAATGGTTTAATGGGTTAGATGGATGGATACAAATTGCATGAAGAGAGTGATTTAAGTTGCAGAAAGTATAAAAATTTTCAATGGGTTTAAGTTGTAGGTTGGATTTTATGGGTTTCTCTCTTTACTATTTCTTTTGAATCTTCTCATTTTACTCGGCTGTTGGCGAGTCTTTGTTGGTAGCTTTCTACAAATTCTTTGGGTTAAAAAACACTCATTTTGTTTGTGATTTGCGACTCTGTGTTATATATTAGATTTGGATTGTAGATTTGTAATTGTGTGTATATAATACATATTAGATTTGTAATTATATATATATATATATATATATATTAGATTTTTATATATAGGTTTAAATTGTTAGAAGGTTAGTTTTGTCATTTAACATTATCATGTGGGGTTAAAATAGTCTTTTTATTACTTCTTCTGAGGGTAAATTGGGCATTTAAGAAATTGTTTTGCCTTGCATCATTAATTTCCGTACATGTTAGTTACAATAACTAACGGAAGGGAAAATCTGTAACTAAAACTCAAAGCAGAAGGGGGACACAGTAGGTTTAGAAACCACAGGGGAGGTATTTGCAACTGTTAGCAACCACAGGAGAGGTAAGTGTAATTAATTATTTTTATTTTTATTTTTAATTTTTATCGAGGGCAATTTTTTTTTTCCTTTGAAATGTCTTTGAGATGATGTCAGTCACTTTTGTTAAGTGACTAATGGAAGGGGGAAATTATTACTGAAATACTAGTCAATGTAATTTGAATTTATGCCTTATCTTAGGCAGTTTAATTTAATTTTCTCCAAAAAAATATGATAATGTATGGTATAATTGAGGGGATGGTTTTAAATAGAGTTGAATGGCAAGAAATGATTAATATAACCGATCTCAAATAGTTGGGATAAAACTTTGTTGAGTATTGGTGGGAGATATCTACCATTAGAATGGCCCTTAATCTGTTATGTCAATTTTAGTAATGGTTCTATATTCTTCTAATGGTATTAGATAATATTTTAATTGATTTGTGTTGTCGTTGATAATTACTTTGTACCATGTGAAAGCAGCGGTGGAGCTTAACTTATTTTTTTTAAAAAGATAATAATAATAACAAAGTGGCACTCCTAAATGGAAACTATTGTTGCAGCAAGTTGAGCATTTGCTTGGTTCTTATGAATTCCCCTGCCTCCATTTGTATATGATCTAATAACTTCATAGAAGGATGTTTAATTTTCATGTTGATTATTACAGTTTTTGTGACACCCAAGGCCGCCATCCTTCGAGTCCTGAGAAAGAGGAAGAGATTGCAAAGAACCTGAAGAAATATAGTAAGAAGTATGAGGCAGAGGACCAGGATGTATCATTGTTATTGAGTGCGCAAGATCGTGAGAAGCGGAAGATGTTGAAGGATGAATGGGACAGGTGGGTCAATGAGTGGAAAAAATTACACGAAGCAGAAAAATTGGACAGGCAGAGGCTGAGGGATGGGGGAAGCCAGTGATGAAGAAAAAGAGTACGAGGCCAAAGAAGTCAAAGTTGAGGAATTGTTGGACGTTTCAGAGGAGGTTCTTTCCTTTGACTTTGGGCAGGAGTGAGTGTTATTTTTTAACCCAAGAACGGTGTTGGAGCAGTCTATTTAATCTGTTTTATGAAAGAAAAAAAGGAGGGGGGGGGGGGGGGGGGAGTGGGGCTTAAATGTCTCTTGCTTCTTCATGATGCTTTTTTTTTTTAATTTTAAATATCTCACCTAAGGAATTTTGTTTCTCCTAATTTATAATGTTTGTGGGTGGTGGTAGTAATTAGGCGAGCCTCAATTTATTTATGCATAATGACTAGTGAGTTTTTGTTCACAACTCTCTATAATGTTGTCTAATTCATTTGATGTGACTCTAGATAGGAACTGCTGCTCTCTATTCTTTGAATATAGAATAGATACATAACATGATAAAAAAGAAACCTGGAGATTTCATGCTTGGATCTCAGCGCATTTTGCAGGACCTACGTTGGTTGGTTTCACATGAATGCGGAAATTTGGACGGCAGAATCAACCGTAATACCAAACTGGTGTATTATATGTTTGTAAACCTGTCCCCTAGCAATTTTTAATTTTATTGTTTCATCTTATGCAAAGGTTGATATTTCTTGTGAGTTCTTGTTACTTCTCGTTAATGATTGATAGTAAGAGAGATTCACTTCATGAATCCTATAAGCTTGAATACATCACCAAAATATGTGAGAATTATTTAGTAGCTGTGGTGCTTAACACCCGGACCTATTAATGTTATTAATGTGGTTAACACTCGTTGCTTGGACGTAATGCATCCACGACCGTCTCTTTTGCCCTTGTCTATGTGTGTGTGTGTGTGTGGACTTTTATATTATCAAAATTAAGTTTGGGTAGTTAGAGAGATGGGAAAAAGGGTGTTTAATGTGGCACTTTATTGCATGTATCTATCTTTCCAACACATTGCTTCAAGTTTTGGGCCTACAATGGCAGACTAGAAACAATAACGGCATGTCATTAAGTAAAAACAGGTGTTTGCCACCACTTAAAGATTTTCTATTAAATATGCTACCAACCCAATCGGTGCCCAAGGTAAAGTGTCGGTGGATGAATGGTGACAATTATTGGAGACTACCAGTGTAAAGATAAACAGAAACTTACGGGAAGAAACCTAAGCCATATTAATATATGAAGGGTATTTAAAGAATTTGAAGAAAAAAATTAGTACAGACATTTTTGTAATTTTAAAGTATAAAAAGGTAAGGTGGTCAGTGCAAATTTTTTTTTTTGAATAAATTTTGGTTGTCTGGAGTATCGTGCTTTCAATAGTGACATAGCTAGTTTTATATATATATATATATATATATATATATATATATATATATTTGTAGGAGTATGCATAGTCACTATAGACTTAAAGCATAGTTGCATTGCAGTGTAACGATATTAAGACGATTGGTCCATCTGTAACAGAAATAAAAAATGGTGATCGTGTTTTTCTTTTTTTCAAATAGTAGTAAACTTCTTAAAAGTTACCGATACATATATTTTGACAATAATTTATCACATTTTAATTTTTTATTATTAATTTTCAAATTTCAAATATCTAAAATGAATAACTCTCAAGTTATTTTACTATTTTTATATGATTTTTTTTTTTAAAATATTAAACTCATGAAAAAGTATCACTAGATTTAAATAACACGGCAATCTAACACGAGGACCACTTCATGGATCTTGATAGTAATTGAAAATAGGGTTTATATCTATCTACAAAATTGACAACATAAAAGATATAAATTTATCAAAATATTTAATAGAAAATTTTCTAAAAAAATAAATATGATTAGAAATAAAAATAAAATAAAACGTAAAGAGCATAATAAATTTGATATATGGTTTAATTTTTATTAACCTTAAACTTCTAATTTAATTATATTATAAATACATAAAATTTAAAAATTTCTTTCTAAGTGGGGTATAAAGCGATTACTTTGTTGGCTTTATGCAACAACTGACCTTAGACTTATGACTTGTTTCATTTTGAGAAATTATTGCATGAGCTTATCACATTATGTGACGACTTCTATGATTTTAATATTTTGTGAGATTTACTATAATACTCATATGATAGACTCATAAAATAACTTTTCATTTTCAAAGTGATATGCTCCTCTTATTATTGTATATTTCTTCTTCTTCTATAAATACATAAATATGTGCATATAATTTATACATACTTGTATCTATCGAATTAACATATTCTATCTTTGAAAAAACGATTTTAACCTATAAAATCACTATTAAGAGTTGGATGCTGAATGCATTTTTATTTTAAATCCAACAAAAATTCAAAATTACAAAAATTAGTTTCTTACATTTTAAATAATACTTTAAAAAGTTTTATGAAATGGTTGATCTTGTTAAAACTGTTGCCAACACCATTTTGAATGAATACATATGAATCAACCGACAACTTCAGCCCAACAAACCTAGAAAACATTAAACCCAAAAGATGAGAGTGCACGATGTTGTTGCAACTGTATCTCAAATTTTTATTTTAAATAATGTGATATTGACATAGTATTGGATTACTGGTAATACTTGAAATCATGTAATTAATGTAATTTTTTTACATCAGTATCACATCATTTTCTAGAATAGACGGGGTACCGATTTGCTCATTACAAATCTCATGGTAAGGAAAATAAAATATTTGCAAGGAAGGGTTCCGAATTGGTCATCGCCTTCCATATCCTACAGACCTCAGAATAAGGAAATAAAGTTTAATATGACAACTGCTATCTTCGGATATCTTTGAATATCTACTTTTATGATTCCTAATCTTACTCAACTTAGGAGATCTACACCATATAAATAAGACCCTAAGGTATGCTTTCAATTTATGTTCAATTATTCTCTTCAATTACAGTCTTTTTAATTTACTGACTTTAGTAGCTACCACTGGAGTCTACCTGGTGACCCTCTGATTTTGAGTTCTTGACAAGTAGCGAAGGACGGGAAGCCCCTTTGATAAAAAAGAGCAACATCAGTTTGGTGCCTTCTATAGGAATGACAATCAGTTCTTGCCATCTTTTCTTCAAAACAAAAAATCCTTTGTTTTGTTCTTTCCAAAAGGCAATAGCTCTCAGCCTTCGTCCTAGAAAGAATTCCCAAAACCTTCAAAATCAGCCTCCTTACTGGTAGAAGAAGGGAACAAACACCCAATCAATTACAACAACAGCTCGATCGGATTCAACAACAATATGATCAGATGCAGGAACAACTCACTGCCATGTCACAAGCTTTGTCTTCATTGGCCAAGAGCCAGCAGAGCAATCTTCATCCTTCTCATCTTCCTCCTACTAACACTGTTCACAAAAGAACTCAGCCTCTCGCTTACAGCGAGAGGTAGAGGATCCCCCAATAAGGAGTTGCCTAATGCACAACCGGTACACCTCTATGGTACCACTCACATAAGGGCTGATCCCCAGACGTCAACAACTATAGGGAGAGGGATGCCCATGCTTCACCCAGCGGTCTATTATCAAAGCAGAACGAAGCCTCTGGAGCGGATCCAGCGCCGTAGGAATTCCAGCCCCCTAAGGCACCAACCCCCCTCAGTCTTAGGAGGGTAACATCTTCCTACTAATATTGGGAAAATTCCTTCCCCGAATCGAGGATCTGGAGGTGCAGGACAAGGTCAACAACAGATTCCGATCTTACAACAAGTTTTTCCTCGAGCCCTTAGAAGGAAAGAGGAGATAACACATTTTCAGGAGCAGACCATCTTAACCAGAGGGTTCCATACCCCTCTAGAGCAAAACGAACAAGATAAATTGCTCGAGAGGTTCTCCATGCCACTCTTTTCTGCTATAATGACAGAGGAGCGACCAAAAAAGTTCGTTGTCCTAAAATTCACCCTGTATGACAGGTCTGAGGACCCTGGGGACCACCTATCTCACTATCAGCATACCCCATGGCTCTCAATGGGGTTACCGATGCCTTCATGTGCCTGAACTTTTGTGACAAGCCTCAAGGGTACCACCCTGAAGTTGTTCCACAACCTCTCCCAAGAATCGATCAATAATTTCTATGAGCTTAGTCGGCTGTTTCTTGATCGATTCCTAACTAGCAGGAAGTTAAGAAAATGGCTAGAATTCTTGCTAACTGTGAAGCAAGCAAAGGGAAAATCACTTCGGGAGCACAATGCTCAGTTTTAATACGGAGCTCACGGAGATAACCGATTGCAGCCCAAGCTTCCTAATGGCCGCTCTTACCTCAGGCTTGGGGCTTGGACGCCTTCAAGATTCTTTGACCAAGAATCTTTCCATCGACATGACAACGCTCATGGATCGAGCACGAAAATACATTAATCTTGAAGATACAAAAGTGTCTTTCCGAAAAGCAAAGGAAGAGGCTTAGAAGGATGAACAAGTTTAGAAGAGGGATACCAACATTAATAGAAAGAGGATCAGGAGCCCTGACAAGAGAACGACACCCAGAGCCTAGAACAATCCTAACTCTGTAAGGTACGAAACCTTCACCCCTCTAAATGTTTCTCTCACTCACATACTCCAATAGATCTAGACCCGTGAAAACTTAAAGTGGACAAACCCATTAAAAAGTAACCCCGACACAAGAAATCAGAACAAATATTGTGATTTTTACAAAGAGCATGGGCACACAACCGACGAGTATAGAGCTCTCAAGCAAGAGATAGATCATCTCATCAGAAGAGGATGACTGAGAGAGTTTGTTAGCCAGGCTAGGAGGCAGAACCCCTTAACGAGAGACCGTTGCAAAGAAGGCAAGAACAGAGGCTTGAATAGAGAGAGATTTAAAGCGATCAACAGCAAGCAAAATAATTAAGTCATCTTTGTCTTTCACGCTGACAATGCAACAACGTGAATATTTAATTGAGTCAGGAAAAGATATACTTAGGAGGTAAGGGCAGCACCACATGTCTTCTAGATCTTGGCCATTGAGAAGAAGATAAAATTAGGACCTTCGATCTAGTTCTCTGAATTGGACCTTGCTAGGATACATTGTCCCCACAACGATGCTCTTGTCATCCCACTCAAAATCACTAACTTCGAGATCAGAAGGGTTCTCGTGGATACCGGAAGCTCCACCAATGTATTATTCTACGAACCCTTCAAACACATGAAGCTCAACCCTAATGACATTAGAGCTACCACCGCTGTCATGGCAGGAGTCAACGAAAATCTTAGCATCCCATTGGGCAAAATTGACCTACCGATCATAACGGGAGAAGGAGATGGACAGAAGACACTAATATCTAAATACATGGTCCTGGATTCTAAATCCCCTTATAACGTCATTATTGAGAGACCCTGGATCCATTAGATGGGAGCAATTACTTTAACCCTCTATCAATGCTTGAAGTATATCCTACAATGACAAAGTTTCTCTCCATCAAGGGCTGTCAGCCCACCGCCCGAGAATGTCATGTGCCTCGCATTAAAGGAAAAACCCCCAAAATAGCAATCGCAGTACCTTCGTGAAAGGGAAAGTTATCCACCTTCCAACCTTCATGAGGTAGAGGAGTGTCCCTTTGAAATTGACGAGCTATTAAGTCATAGAGGAAGGGACAACATAATCAAACTAATGGAGGAGCCCATTAGAGTACTTATCAACACTGAAGGGGATGGAAAGTATCTACAAATTGGCTCAACTTTGTCTCATTTCGAGCAACAAGAAATTGTTGAATTTTTAAAAAATAACATGCCGATATTTGCTTGGGAAACAATAGATATGGAGGGAATAGATCATAATCTCATTTCTCATAAGCTAATGACAGAGCCGGACCATCCTCCGGTGAGACAAAAAAGGAGAACATTTGCCCCTGAGTGCCACAAGATCATCAATGAAGAAGTCTATAGGTTGCTAAATGTTAGAATGATAAGGGAAGTGTTCTACCTAGAGTGGCTTGCCAATACAGTTCTCGCAAAAAAGAAGAACAACAAATAGAGGGTTTGCGTTGACTACATCGACTTAAATAAAGCTTGTCCCAAGGGAAACTTCCTCTTCCTAAGATTGATTAACTTATTGATGCCACGGCAGGTCACGAGCTTATGAGTTTCATGGATGCCTACTCTGGATACAATCAAATTAAAATGTATCCTCTAGACCAGGAAAAAACTATCTTTATATTAGAACGAGGTCTCTATTGTTATAGAGTGATGCCGTTCAGTTTAGAGAATGCTGGAGCCACGCACCAGCGGCTTGTAAACAAGATATTTGGCCCCCAAATTGGAACACAATAGAAGTCTACATCGACGATATGCTAGTCAACAGTGTTCGGAAGAATGACCATATCCAACACTTAAACCAGACATTTGACATCCTAAAGTAACATAGGATGAAGCTAAACCCTTTAAAATGTACCTTTGGGAACACAAAAGAGAAATTCTTGGGTTTTTTGGTCTCTTAAAGGGGAATTGAGGTAGATCCTTCGCAGATCAAAGCTCTGATTGAACTAGAGTCACCTAAAACTAAGAAAGACATCCTAAGGCTTGAATGGAAGGATAGTAGCTCTGAACAGGTTTATCTTTAAATCTATGGATTGGTGCCTCCCATTCTTTAGAGCCTTGAAGGGGGTAAGGCCCTAGAATAGACCTTTGAATGTAAAGAAACTTGCTAGGAACTCAATTAATACGTAGCTTCCTCTGAACTCCTTTTAAAGCCAGTACTAGGGGAGAAACTACTCTTGTACTTAGCTATATTAGAAAATGCCATCAGCTTCCGCTTTAGTCAAGGAGGACAAGGGAATTCAAAGGCCTATCTTTTACATTAGCAATACGCTTCTAGACACCGAGACAAGATACTCTGAAATTTAAAAATTAGTCTTAGCCTTGGTGATATCCGCTTGGAAGTTCAGACCATATTTTTAGGCCCATCCTATCATAATCCCTACGTCCTATTCTTTAAAATCAGTTTTACACAAACCTGAAGTTTCGGGACGACTGGTCAAATGGTCAATAGAATTAGGAGAATTTGATATATCCTATGTATCACAGACTGCTATCAAAGGTCAGGTACTAGCAGAACTCCAACTCTACATGCGAAAGCTCAAGCTAGTACTGACACTTGGTATGACTGCTTTACAGTGATGGTTTGTCTACCGACAAAAGCTCTGGAGTAAGCGTAATACTTCAATCCCTCGATGGGATTGTAACCGAAAAAGTTGTTACCTTGGGATTTAGAGCCCTTAACAATGAAGCTGAGTATGAGGCACTTATCCTTGGGATGAAACCGGCCTTAGAATGTGAAGCTCTGGATCTTGAAACATTCTCTGACTCTCAACTTGTAGTGAGTCAAGTCTTGGGAGAATTTTCCACCAAGGATAATAGGATGACCAGATATTCAGAGCTAGTGGAATCACTAAAGTTGTCTTTCTACAAATTCACCATTTAGAAGATCGGAAGAAACCAAAACTTCAGGTCTAATGCTTTAGTAAACATGGCTTCCCATCTCAAGCCAGAAAGGGATTCAACGGTGAAAATCTCCTACCAGTCAAAGTCAAGCATTGAGGAAATACAATCCCTTCAAATTTCAGAACAATCTCAAGATTG
Organism: Nyssa sinensis; assembly: GCA_008638375.1. NCBI lineage: Eukaryota > Viridiplantae > Streptophyta > Magnoliopsida > Cornales > Nyssaceae > Nyssa > Nyssa sinensis. The sequence continues at coordinate 38,164,986 of CM018052.1, forward strand.
GATGACTCCCATCATCCAGTATCTAAATGAAGGGCTACTTTCGGAGGATAAAAATCATGCCAGAAGAATTCTAATTAGGGCAGCTCGATATTTAATTCTTTAAAGAAAGCTTTACCAAAGGTCCTACACACAACCCCTCCTGCGGTGCTTAACTCCAAAAGAGGCTCATTACATCCTAACCGAGATACATGAAGGGATCTGTGATAACCACAATGGCAGAAAGACCATAGCCCACCGAGCACTAACTTAGGGCTACTACTAGTCTGGTATGTTAAAACATGCTAAAGAATATGTCTAGAGGTGTGACAAATGTCAACGATTTGCCTCATATTAATACCAACCTCATCATGAACTTACCCTTATTGTCAGTCTTTGGCCTTTTGCTCAACAGGGAATGGACATTGTAGGGCCATTGCCAAAGGCCCCCGAGAATAGGAGATTCCTGTTAGTCGCCATTGACTATTTCTCTAAATGGGTAGAGGTTGAACCACTAACCCATATAACAAAGGTGGAAGTAATGAATTTCACATGAAAAAATATAGTATGTAGGTTCAGTATACCTCGTGTCATCATTTTAAACAATAGGACGCAGTTTACCGAGAAGGTGTTCGAAAAGTCTTGTAAAGACTAGCACATCAGTCATCACTTCTCCTCTCCAGAGCATCCCCAATCTAATGGGCAAGCCGAGGTCACCAACCGCACTATTCTTGAGGCAATTAAGAGAAGGTTGGAGGAAGCCAAGGAAAGATGGGTCGAAGAACTCTCTAGAGTACTCTAGGCCTACTGAACTACCAGAAGGACTCCAACTATAGAAACACCATTCTCACTCGCCTATGGCACAGAGGTAGTCATTCTTGTCGAAATTGGCATGCCGACCCTTAAGACAGACTGCTTTGACCAAGGGACTAATAACCAACAGCTCGCGGAGAATCTGGGCCTACTTGAAGAAAAACCTGAGCAAACTCGAATTAGGACCGAAGCCTACCAGCAGAGAATGACTAAATGTTTCAACTAGAGGTTAAAAACTATCAACTTCCAGATCAGAGACCTCGTCCTAAGAAGGGTGTTTCCAAATACTAAAGATCCCACCATGGGAAAACTTTTTCCTAATTGGGAAGGACCTTACAAGATAACCAAGATTGTCAGACCTATGAATGATTGGTTAGAAGATTTAAATAGGAAGCATGTACTTAGACCCTGGAATATCTAACATTTACGCAAGTATTATCAATAAAAAGATATTTTTGATTTACTTTTGGGTATTTTTATCAATGTACAGACCCTTAAAAGCCTTGTATTCATTAGAAGTGCTATATGTTTGGTCCATTTTACTCAATGTACAGACCCCTAAAAGCCCTGTATTCATTACAAGTGCTATAGGAGGTTTGGTCCATTTTACTCAATGTATAGACCCTTAAAAGCCTTGTATTCATTACAAGTACTACAGGTCTGGTCAGACCCCTAAAGCGCTGTATTCATTACAAGTGCTACAAGTCTGAATCCATTTCACTTAATGTATAGACCCTTAAAAGCGGTGTATTCATTACAAGTGCTACAGGTATGATTCATTTCACTCAATATACCGACCCTTAAAAGCCTTGTATTCATTACAAGTGCTACAGGTCTGGTCCATTTCACTCAATGTACAGACCCCTAAAATCCTTGTATTCATTACAAGTGTTACCGGTCTGGTCCATTTCACTCAATGTATAGACCCCTGAAAACCTTATATTCATTACAAGTGTTATAAGTCTCGTCCATTTTACTTAATGCACAGATCCGTAAAAGCATTACAAGCTGCTAAGGTCTGGTTCATTTGATCAAATATATAGATCTCCCAAGCCCTTCCATTTATTATGAATGTCACGGGCCTGATCCTACAGATCTCATAATGAAGCTTGTTTTAATTTCGAGTATTAAAAATCTGTGAATGAAGCTTGTTTTAATTACAAGTATTGAAGATCTGTGAACTAAAGCTTGTTTTAATTACAAGTGTTGAAGATCTGTTGACAAAGCTTGTTTTAATTACAAGTATTAGTGATCTTTGGACAAAGTTTGTTTTAAGGCTTGTTTACAAGTATCAAAGGTCAGTACATTACGACTTGTCAATATACAGACGACTAAGAACCTTTTTTTTTTACAAGTATGGCTACTCTGAGTATCTTATTACTTCGACCTTTAAAATATCTTATTGGTGCTTTGGAATTTCTAATGACTTGGATATTGAAAAAATTATCAAACAAAACACGAGTTCTGAAAGAAGTCAAATTTTATATATATTGGCCCAAAATATGGGAAAGTTACAAGATAGAAACAAAAAAATATATACAAAGATATCCCTAGTTTACTGCTGGTTCGGCAGCCTCTGAAGCGTCAGCTTGAGGGAGTTTTGGATCCACCTCCACCTCCTCCTCTTCATATTCTTGCACTTCAATCTCAACTTGGGAGACTTCAATGTCATCTATCCTAGTCAGATCGAAGCCAGGATACTTCTTACGAAGCTTTGCCCTAAAGGTACGATATCCATGTTCGATTAGCTCACCATCTATATCCTAGACTTCAACCTTCAGATCCACTTTAGTTTAAGCTCTGACAGCTTCAGTAGTGTCCTGGATCTTTTGAAGGGAGGTAGCTTGGAAGTCTGCAAACCTCTTTTTGAGATCTTCTAATTCTAAAGCAAGGGCATCCCTCTCGGACTCCACGATCGAGTAGGAGTTGGCGGCTTCCTTTAGTTTTTCCTCGGCTATCGATGCCGAGGACTGAGTTGTTCCCTAGCTGAAGTCTGACTTTATCAAGCTCAGATTGGAGGGTGTCAATCTAGTTCAGAACCCTCATGAGAGTCTATGATGGCCACTAAGCCATGCATAACCTTAAAAAAAAAAAAAAAGCAACACAATCAGGTCAAAATATGTTATAGAACTAGGAAGGTAAAAAAAAAAAAAAGGAAAGAATTCTTCAGAACTTACCCTCATGTGAAAAGCCATCATATCTTTGGCAATCTTTTGCGCCTTCAGCCCCTTAAACTTGCTTGGGCCTGTTGCCCAAAAATCCTCATAAGCTTTTTTCACGGCCAACAGGTTGGAGACACTAGGGAAACAGCAACAGACTTGCCCTCCCCCCCCTTTTTTTTTTTTCTTCTAAGCTGCAGGCACATGGGAAAGTAGGGCCTCCTTAACTGGGGAAGCCCCTAGATCCTCTGACTCGGTCCTTTCAGGGGAGTTGGATAGTAGCCTCCTTCTCTTCACTTGGAAAAAAGGCACTACAACAAAAGACACTATTAGCGACGCACACGTGCGTCGCTAATAGTGGCCTTGAGCGTCGCTAAAGGTCTTTACAGAGTATTTATATAAGCAATCTTGAATAAAATATAAGCAATCTATCTCTCTCCAGTCAATAGAGTATTACACTTGCATTATCATAGGCTGATTAGGTATTTATTATATATATATATATATATATATGTAGTTGAGAAGGAGTGGTGCACTTCTACTTATTCTATTTTGTTTTTCAGTTTTCTTTTCCACAAACATCCTTTTCAAGATCTACATATGGGCCTAATAAGCATGCCCATGGATGCAAGATTATTTTAACTTGATTAAATATACTTGAGAGAATACATACATATAAAATGTGAGCTGGATTCAAAGACAAGTTTCAGGTTCTTCCTGACTTCCATGGGAATGGAATTATGGGATGGTACCTAATAAAAGAAACATTTTCATGGAATTTTTTTTATTACATCTGGATCACCATATCTTTCAATCGGACGATATGTCACATGTACAATTATAATAAACTTTTGCAAGTCTCTTAAAGATAGAAAAGGGATTTTAAATGAAATTTAATACCATCGATCCTAATGATTGGCTAACCTTTTTAAATTCATCCCAAGCAAATATACAAGAGGGTTTTTTTTTTTGTTGTGAAAATAAATGTACGAGAGTTATTAATAAAAAATACTTTAATTTATATTAAACTAACACTTTTTTAAGTTTTTATACCAGGAGTTAACATAAGTAACAAAACAAGCAAATTTCTGTCTTGTTGATGTTTATACAAGAATAATGATTTATACCATTTACCTTCACCTAATGTGATGTGTGCTTGGGTGAGGGGAGCTGCCGTTGTATTAGGTACCATTCCCCCATTGTATCAGCCAGCCACCAACTAATTTGCTTGATGTATTCAATTTCAAACCCAATCATTAAATTAAAGTAGATGAGACGGTAAAATTGACTCTTGAATTTAAGATGTGTTCATAGCCTTTCATTAATCGAAGGGAAGTGACAAATGACAAGAAGCATAACCACTAAGGTACATAACACTTTTTCCAATCTTAGTCACTAAAAAACTTCAATAATAAGAGGCAAACGTCCTTTGAAGTGCTAAAAGCAACACCATTACCCAAATCATGACCAAAATAAAATTCAGTAATAAATATAAATTTGATTACCTAAAATTTAAACAAATTAATTATTACTAAATGAATCTCTAATAATTAAATCGACAAGATTTTTAAAAATCTGATCATAATATTATAAAAACTATATATTTTAGATCTCACATATGTTGGACATGAAATTCAATCCCTTGGATGCTTTCAATTTATATTTTTTCTATTATTTATATATACAAAAATTTGCATATGTTTTTAATATTATTTTTTTTTAAAAAATATTAATTCATGTTTCTTAATACTTAATTTTTTTTAATTTTATTTTATAGATTAACAAAGGATTTTAAAGTTGAGAATTTCCAATTCCCTTTTTAGCATCAAATCTCTTCCCAGATTGTCCACCCGAACAGACAAACATAACGTAAAAATGATGATTTAACATCATAATGTTCAGTACAATCAAAATAAACAAACAGGAATTTAAGCAAATATTAGCCAACACATAATGTAAATGAAATGATGATAAATTCATAAAGATGATGTCAAATTAGTCGTTGCGGACTAGTTGACTATTTATTGGACACTTCAAATGAGCCCTTTTTATGCAGATTTTCTAAGAGCTCTACATATACATGTCAAGAGATGTTTTTTTTGAAGTTTTAAAAAATCATTGTAAAGCTCTCAGGAAATCAATTGATAGCATCACAAAACATTGAATTTGAGATGTGATGCTATCCAAAATTAGATCATCCATCTACCCAAAATTATTTTAATCTTATTAGGTTTGCATTTTTTTCTAATAGAAATGAAACATGTGATTCAAACAAAAGCATACTAGCTAGATTGGAGCAAAATCCAAGCACGCCAGAGCAATAATCGAAGCACAATGAAATAGATCTGAGTTTAAGAGAGAGAAAAGAAAAAGGACAGTGGCCTACCTAGGGTGTCGTATGCCTCCCCGATGTGCTCCCCCCTTCCCTTTTTAGTTTTTAACCCAACAAAGCGATGGAAATGGCGCCTGAGAGAGAGAGAGAAAGACCGTCTGAGAGAGAGACAGAGCGTGAAAAACGGAAGTAAATATAAGGAGTTATTAGCGTCGCACACTGTGTGTTGCTAATAACCCAAATGAGCGTCGCTAATTGTCGTACCCAACTATTTACGACGTTCAGGCGTGCGTCGCTAATACAACCAACTATTAGCGACGCACGTGTGCGTCGCTAATTCCCACGTGGGCGTCTCTAATAGTTTCACCCTTTTTTTTTTTTTTTCAGGCGGGAAGCTAATTTTTTTTTTATTTTTTTCCGTATTATTAGCGACGCCTGTTTGTGCGTCGCTAAAAGGCATTTGTGCGTCGCTAAAAGTAGATTTTTTTGTAGTGAGGCTCGACATGGGAAGAGCTCTCCCCAACCTCTTTTTCTTCTTCCCTGGAGCCCATCCAGACACCAAGGATTTCTTTAGACTCTCGGACCGATCCCGTACTAGGCCAACCTCTATTAGATTGCTAGAGCAGAAGATGGCATCGTGAGAACGGTTGCTGATCTGAAGGAGCCTCTTGTACTTTTACTGAAGATCGACTATGAAAATCGATTTCTTCCAAACTCTTTTATCTGCATAAAACATGTGATTAGAGCAGTAGTACACAATTAGAAAGTCCAAAAACAGAAATGCAAAATACAAAGGGGACCTCACCCTTAATCCCAGTCTTCTATAGAAAAGTTAAAACTCGGCTCTCGAAGTCCTCGAACTCCCATCCTCATTTTATAAAGAAGTCCCACTTCTTCCAAGTCTTATTGGAAGTGGGTACAGAGGAGAGAGGTCTGAACCTCTTGTTAAAAGACATGTAAAACATGCTCTCCGATTTTAAGTACTTCATATCTATGTTGCTCTTTATTAATGGGAGGTCCACCTCAACATTGTTTAAATGTCCTAAAACTATGAACCCTAGTAGGTGCCTTCAGCTGTTTATATTCAGATCGGCGGGGCATATATTGAACCAACTGAAAAATTTCCTAATTAAGGGGTGGAAGGAAAACCTAACCCCTATTTCAAACCATTCAAGGTAGACATATATTTCACCTTGCTCGGTGTTAGAAGGACGGTCCATGGGCCCTAGTACCCTACATGACACGTTGGCAGGGAAGGCAAAAGCAGCCTTCAGAACATCTATCATGCCCTGAGTCGTTTCACTTTCTCTTTCTTCCCCTTTGTAGGGTCTGCCTGAGGTTTCCCCCACAATGTTCCTAGGCTTGGCAAAAGCCTCTACTATCACAATTTCAGAACTAAGGTTTGGGTTGCTAACAATCCTAGATTCTAAATTCTTTGATAGGCTATTATCTACGAGGTTCATATCCTATTGGTCATACATTTCTAGGTATTCTTCTGCTTCATAACCAGTATTTGACTGAGCATCAGAAGTCGACATGGTAGAAAATGGGAAGGAGTAGAAGAAGATGTAAGGAAGTGAAAGAATATATGTGAACCAAACCTGACTGCAAATTTGATTGGAATTGATCTTCTTACGCCGAAAATCGTCCTACTTGACGAAAATCGTTTTACTTGAAGTTTTGCTTTAAAGAGGAACAATGAAGCTCTTAATTAGCAAGAAATGATGAAAGGAAGGGCATCAATGTACTCCCCCACCTTTTTATAGGGGATTAACAAGTGGCATAATGAAGGCCTTTGATTCCGAAACTGTCGCGGTGGTTAGGAAAATAATGGCCTCGTAATTCCAACCGACGGTTGATGCAATAAATATCGCATCAATGACTATCATGGAAAACGGAGCGGCGCGTTTATAACTACCACACGTGACTTTTCAGAAACCCTAACCTTAGTTCTGCATCCCGCAGAACTGAGGCTCGGTGATAACTGGTTAAAAAGTGTATATTTATTTTGTTAACCCTAGATATTCTTGCACTTTTATTATTTTAATTTCTCTAATCTGTATGTATTTGCTAGTTAATTCTTATTTTATCTTTTTGCAGAGAAAGCTTGACAAAGTTGATGATTTAGTGGTGGATTTGGAGCAAAAGAAAAATATTGGGCTTTGAAGTGCTAAAAGAAGTGGAAAACAAGTGATTTTGGGTTAGAAGAGAGGCTTGATCCATATGTAGATGGACCAGGACCCATTTTAGCACTACAGACTCTATTTTGGAACACTTTAGACTCCCTTTTTGGGCCCCTTAATGTCTAATGACGGGATTTTACTTTATTTTCCTGATTTTCTTATTTTGTAGGGGGTAATTTTGAAAAAAGGGGAATAAGATTGGGAGCTAGGGTTTTGGAAAAGAAGGAGGCCATTTTTGGGGATCTGAACGAAGAGAGGAAGGAAGGAGACGACTCTAAAGAAGAAGATGAAGAACTCCATGGCTATGGTGGTCTCCTCTTCCACTATCATGGGCTAAGTTCTCTCATTCCTAGGGTTTAGATGAAACCCTAGTCAAGTAATATTGCTTCTTTGTATTTTATTTTTGGGTTAATTAGTCTTGGATGTTGATTGTATTACGTTAGGATTTTATTAAAGCATTGATCGTATTATTCAGTTTCACATAATCAATTTCTGTGATTTTGTTTATGTGGTTATACAATAGTAATATGTGTACATACATCAAAACCGTAGGACGAGTCATAACTCAGGGAAAACAAATTGTGACTATGACCTTAGAATTAGCGTAGACAATTTGTGTTGACCAAAGATGATTCGTGCTTAGGGTTTTAATGCGTGGTTTTCTTGATGATTGTATTGAGACTTGTAGCCAAAATACATCTTTTACATCCAAATTTAATGGCCCAAGAATTAATACAATTGAAGCTAGTTACAAGATTAGTGGTGGATTCAACACCCTAGGAATCCTCTTTTAATTCGATTCATTATTAATTCAGTTCAATATTTGCTTTAATTATAATTCTCATTTAATTTTAGAAAAGAATCAACAAACAATCACCTTTTGTGAATTTGAATTAAAGTTAATCTCAACTTTGGTTTTTAAACAATTAACAGTCTCTGTGGGTTCGACCCTTACTTCTCTACTATACTAGTAGTTTAGTTTGGTAATTTGATTGATTTCCACGACAGATCACTCGGGGGGGAGTAACTGATATACCATAGAGTGACAAGTGTATTCAGGGCATGACACGTGTATATACATAGCTCTTTGGGATACAAATTAAGAAAGATTATTCTATCCAGATCAAACAGACACGGGAGGTTTAGAGATACATTGTTCAGAATGGTGCACCACCTTCAATCCTGCCTCCAGAACCGACGGAATACTAATCTGCTCATTACAAACCTCGTGGTACGAAAAATAAAATTTCTGTAGGAAGGGTTCCGTACTGGTCACCGCCTTCTATATCCTACCGACCGCAGAATAAGGAAACATAGTTCAATATGACAACTGCTATCTTAGGATATCTTCAAATCCTTACTTTTATGACTCCTAATCGTACTTAACTTAGGAGATCTACACCCTATAAATAAGACTCTAAGGTACGCTTTCAATTTATGTTCAATTATTCTCTTCAATTACAGTCTTTTTAATTTACTGACTTTATCATCGGAGCGGCTACCACTGGAGCCTACCCGACGACTTTCTGATTTTGAGTTCTTGAAAAGTAGTGAAGGATGGGAAGCCTCTCTGATCAAAAAGAGCAACATCACATAATATTTTCTTTTTTTTTTATTAGAGGAATTGTTTAGTAGAACAGTTACTCTACATCATTATTTAATGTGATGTAATTGTCTCTCACAAATTTTAATATTTTTTTAATATTATGAGAAGTTATTTATTAACAATTTCAAAAAGAAAAAAGATATAAAGGTTGGCACATTTTGATAAGTACGACACATTTTGATGTTATATAACTGGTAATCCTTCTGTTCCAAATTTAGAGACTTTTTTTTTTTTTTTTTGGGGGGGGAGGTTGGGAATTCAACTTTTCAAGGGACAAAAGCATTCGTTATTGTGGAATGTTAATGTAAGTTCAAGAGGTGGGGGGTTTTAATCATAGGAATAGGGAGTGAGTTTTCATTAATGCTAATTACTTTATTTTGAATTTCTAACCTATCTAATGATTAAAAACCGTAACTCATGTAAGCTTGAGGTCCAATAACGTTATTTTATATTATTTTTACCCTTAAATGGGAATATAAATTTACAAAACTACTTTTTTATTACATTAACTAGATTATTCAAAGTAAATTAACAAAAAAAAAATTAATTTTAAGATTTTATAATATAATAAATTATATTTTTAAACCGAACCCATATTTTGTAACATCCCCCCACCTAAAAAAAAAAGAATACTACGGTTAAGAGTCTCGTTTGGACGATGAGATAAAAGAGTTCAGATCATATTCTATGTTTGATGTTTGGATATTATATCTTGTATATCATTTATATCAATAAGGTATAATTTATATTTGAAATGGTGGCATATATTATCCTATCTTATCCAATTTAATCTTTTAACCCAGTCATCCAAACATGACATTATTGTAAATATTTTTTAGTGAGTTTCATACATCATGTCGTAATTTATTCTTTTAATAAAATTCTGTTGTATGTATTATATTTTACTTTAAAAAAAATATTATATTAAATATAATAGATTATTATTAAAAAAAAACAAATTATTATGTATTACTGTATCAATCTCATTAAAAAAATAAAATAAAATAAAAAATTCAGACTTTATTATCAATAAGTTGAGGGGAGCGGTCTGTCTAATAAACGGACCACAAATACTTACTCTTAAAGTGACCGTAACGAATGTGACGAGGACGTGTGTTTTTTTGGCCGTTGGAAAATATCTTCTTCCTTAAATTTCAACGTTTATCAGTCTCTCTCTCTCTCTCTATATATTGCTCTGCAGTATTGTTTTAAGAAACCAAACCGCTGGGCAGCTAGCAAACAAGTATGGCTTCTAAACCAGGAATCCTCACTGACTGGCCATGGACGTGCCTTGGGAGCTTCAAGGTATTCCTACTCTTTTTTTTTTTCTCTCTCTCTCCCCCTATATATACATATACACACACATACAATTAACGCTTTTATTATTAATAGACTTGATTGAAAGAAAATTTATTTATTATTAAAATGATTAATTATTATTTTTTATACTATTATTAATAAAGAATTGTTTTATACATGCATATAAATTTTGACACAAAAAGAGACATCATATTGAACTTTTTAAGACTATTTCAATATTTTAAAAAAAATAAGTACATATAATATTTAACTTAGTGCATACAAGAATTCATAATATCATTTTAAAATAAAGAAATTACGTTTCTATGCTGACTCATGTTATAGTTTTTCTTATTTACAATACATTTTTAATTCCAATTTAAGTAGAATTTACAAATACAATTATTAAGATATATCATAAATGAAATATTTATAAATACTGTATAATTATTTTATTTTTCTGATAATTAATATTATAAAAAAATTCTTTTATAAAAAATATTAATTATTAATTAATAAAATTATTAATTATTTATCATAAAAGCAAATTGATCCTTAAAACATTTATGAATTATTAAACACACATCCAAGTTTTAACTTAATTTGAAACTTGTCATATTCTTTATGCATGAGACCAATTACAATAGGCCACATCATGGAATGAGATGATGGGGACTTATTTTTTGTAAATGATTTTATGATTTAATGTATTAGAAATATATTGTCGTGTTATTTAAAATTTTGTTTATAAAAAAAAAATAGTATTGTTCTTAATCATTTTGCATGGCAAATGTCACTTCAACAATATGGTATTCAATAAAAAATCCAACAAAAAAGGTAAAAGGTTCAAGGTTTCTTCTCTCTATGTATACATTTTGAGGTGATATATGTTTATGTTGTTGCTAGCTGAGACAAGAATCAATTTCTCAGATTTCTAAGTCTATTATCATGCGTTACACGTAACTCAATAAACAGTTTCGGTATCATTATTTTTCAAACAAAGAAATATAGTTTGTATTAAACAAACAACTGTTATAATAAAAAAACTATATTAAGAATAATATAAACTAACAATAATAAAACTTGACACTCGTGAGACGAAAATATTTGAGACTGATTATAACATTTTCTTGTAAGTAAAAATAATATTATAGACTCGTGTTGGTGACTGTAGTCTTTGTAAATTTGTTTGGAAAATATATATATATATATATATATATATATCAGGATTTACTATTCTTTTTATTGTTTAGGTGTACTGTTCATTATCTTCTTCCTAAGTGAGGGTCTGACATATATGTTCCCAGCCGTTAAGACCTCTTAAGACTCTTTGCCCTATAATCTCTCCTAGCTAAACAGGACTTACGCAGTTTAGGTGGTCTGTGGACTTTCGGAGAGTTGCAGAGTCAACTAAGGAGGAGAGATAAAAAAATACAGATAAACAAAAATAAAAGAATAAATTGAACATAATTTAAAGAATTATGACTGATATATATATATATATATACATACATATATTCAAGGGGGGAAAATTAGAAGAAGGGAGAGAAGAAGAAAAGTTGTGTGAAAGAGTAGACAAATAATAAAAGAAAATGAAAGAAAAATGCTTAGGATTGGGTTTTATGCATGAATGTTGTTTAGTATTAAAAAAAAATCATTCTAATTTTTTTTAAAGTTTATATGCTATTTAATGAGTTAAACTCACAGTCAAGATAATGAACAATCACAATCTTACAAAAGTTTAAAATTAAAACTCCAAATTAACAAATTCTTGTGGGCTTTTTGGTCATTTATATGGGGTCTTAGGCAATCACATGAGAGGTCTAATGGTTGAGGTAGCATTGGAAAAAGGAATATATACAAATTACCAAGTTAAAAAAATTAGAGATTTTAATTATATTTAGTGTATAAATAATACTATGTTAATTTTAAAACAACAAGGTTTGATACTTTTTGAGTTAGTGAGAAAAGTATAAATATTTTACTGAACCACATTATGTTTAAGATGTTTCAAAGTCCATAATAAACGAGAAGTTCTTGTATGAAATTGATGCATGAATTAAACTAACTTCAAATGATTCAGCTTGTCCCATTATTTTCTCCATAATTACGAAAAAACTTACAAAGAATTTTTGTCTTTATAATTTTTTTATATACATAATATATATTGAATATAATATATTATATATAAATAATCTCTTATTAATATTGTAATATACTTAATAATATAATATATAATTAATTATCAGTTATAATAAATAATATATTTAATTTTATATATCTTCTTTAATTATATCATATATAAAATATAAGAAAAATTAATTATTATTTTATATAATAGAAAATAATATTTCATAATTATTTATTTATTAACTTAATTTTATAACATTTTACTAAACAACACCAATATTATCTAATAAGTTATAAAGGGCGAAAATGATATTTACAAACTAAAATCACTTTTAAATAACTTTAATCAAATATTCAATAAGTTATTTTGTTACCATAAGTTATTTTTATCCAAACACCTAGCTAGAATTCATCATGCATAAGTCATTCTACTGTAATAAATTCTCCATAAGATAAAACTCTCCCAAACTAACTCTTAGGCTATGTTTGGTATACTAAAATACAATGACAAAAGAATAAAATAAACAAAAGAATGACTTGAGCTGGAAATGAAATAAGTATAGTCATTTCTTATTCCATTCTGTTTTTTTGTTTGATATCAACTAACAATTTCACTTGATTAATAATATTAAATATATATATACGTATATATATACATATGCATATTTATTATAATTATATATGTATATATAAACTTAAATATCTTATTTATGTATTTATATACTTATATTGTTTTTATTTATTTAATTATATATATATATGTATATGTGTGTGTGTGTGTATTTAAGTATGTACTTGCATATTTATCATATTTATATGTATATATGGATTTAAATATATATACTTATGTATGTACACATTTATATATTTACATTATATTTTATTTTTATATACTTAATTACGAATATATATATATATAGATGTATTTATTTATATATATAATTATTTATGTATATCTTTATTTGTATATGTATATTTAAGTGTATATATATATATATGTGTGTGTGTGTGTGTGTGTGAATATGTACATAGGTTACTCCTACATATATTTATATATATTGTTTTTATTTGTATATAATTATTTATGTATATATTTGTATTTAAGTAGATATTTATTTATTTCTGTATATACATATATGTATATTAATGTGTGTGTATATATATATATATTCATATATTAATTTATTATTTGTGTATTTATTTACATATATATATATATTATATGTATGTTGGTATATACATACGTATATTTAAATAATTTATATTTATATATTAATTTATTTATATATATGTACATATACATGTATATCGTGTGTGTCTATATATATGGTTATATATATAATTATTTATGTATATTTTATATTTAAATAATAGATATTTGTTTTTATATATATATATATATTATACTACACTTATATATACGTATTAAATTATGTGTATATATTAATTTACTTATATATAAAATTATGTATTTATATTTTTATTTATGTATACGTATATGTATGTATATATATATATACAAATATTTATGATTGTTTATTTATATATATATGTATATATACATATATTTATTTTAATATATAAAAAATATATATTTATTTATATATTTTTTACATTTATATAATTGTTTGTATATATAACATATATTATATATGTGCTTTTTTTAGTTTCATTTTTATTGGAATGGATTTCATTCTTTAGGTTATAAAAATAAATGATATTCTTACTTATATGTTATAAAAATAATTGTTTGTAATCATTTCTGTTACCTTAATTGTACCAAACATAAAAATAAAATGAACTTGAGAATGATTAATTATTTCATTTTTAAGTACAATGCTAAGTCTATAGAACATGCTTTGACAATGTTTATTATTTGTACTGACCTATTTTTGTTTGTTTTGTTTGATGTGAATGAATGGAAGTATGTGATATTGGCTCCCTGGGCGATTCATTACACATATTCGTACATGGTGATGAAGGATGAAAAAGAGAGGGACTTTAGCACCTTTCTCATATTCCCCTTTCTTTTAACAAGAATGCTTCATAACCAAATTTGGATATCACTTTCTCGCTTTTTAACTGCCAAAGGAAACAAGAGGATTGTTGACAAGAGTATTGAATTCGACCAAGTTGACAGAGAGAGAAACTGGTCTGCATCAATCTCCATCTCTCTCTCTCTCTCTCTCTCTCTCTCTCTCTCTCTCTCTCTCTCTATATATATATATATATATATATATAGTTATACACACTCGCAAACATACACATATATAGAGACACATGCATGCATGCATGTGAAGTAAGGTGGCAAGTTTATTAATTTGTTGTCTGCGCAGGTGAGAACAATAAATTTTTTGAGTGAATTGAGTGTACGATGCATGAATTATTAAAATATATTATATGTAAATGTTGTTTAATTTTAAAGAGATAAAAACTCATATTTTTGTCTGCATGACATAAAATGATTCATTAATTAATTTAAAAAGTGTATCTATAAAAATAAAGCATTTTGTATATATAATATAATACAAACTAGAAGTTCAAAAATAATAAAAATTTAATTTTACAAAAAAAAAAGGTTATAAATGGTCTAGGAAAAAATCTCAAGTGTTGTATGTCTACAAAGATGGCCAATAATTGCTTTATATCTACATTAAAAAAACGTGTTTAGTACAATTTTATATTACTATATATATTTTGAAAACCTATATTTATTAGAGTTTAATTTGTATCTAAATTCCTGAAAACTCTTATACTATAAATGATATTATCATAGTTTTAAATTTTTTTTTTCATATAAAAAAAAAAAAAGAAATTATTCACCTCATATATATCTCAAGAAGTGAAAAAAAATATCATTTAAAATTGTGTTTTAAATCTCTCAAATCAAATAATGTTAAGCCACCCTACATTAGCACAGACATTAATGATTAATGATGTTTGGTCTAATGTGGGTACTAAATAATATGGGTGGTTGGGTGCAGGGATGATCAAATTTTGTTCAATGGAATATTATTCTATTTGGGTGCTAAGACGCTTCCGGGGGCTTCTCACCTGCCCAGTGTGGAGAACAGAAGGTGTCATTATCTCAATTTTACTTCATATTGGACCTGTGGAGTTCCTCTACTACTGGCTTCACAGAGCTTTGCACCACCATTTCCTCTACTCGCGCTACCATTCCCACCATCATTCCTCCATTGTCACTGAGCCCATCACATGTAAGATCAACCATTATATATATATATATATATATATATATTCTGTCTTATATATACATGTAACATTATCTTTTATATATATATATATATGTGCGTGTGTGTGTGTGTGTATTCTCCCTCTATTTCTAACACTTCTTTAGTTGTTTAGTGGTTCTGGAAAAATATGAATATTTTTTACTTCCACTTATGGTATTTAATGGTACACCTTACCCCCCAACTCCCACCGGCCACGTACCCCCATTGAATGCTATCCCGACATTGTTAAGCAGATAATTGTAGTCACAAACTATATCTACACACACATATATATAAATTGTATGTTATTAGAAAATTTGTTGTAAATAATTGTGTTGAGCCAAGTTCTTATCTTTAATAGCATAATAACTTTTAATTTTGTTTCACATTGATTTTTGTGCTATTTATTTTGTATGTTTATATATAAAAACTTATTCCTGATATTAAATTAAATTACATAAGATCTTTGTTGACCTATAGGTTGAACCAAGCATAAATGAGTTGGAACCTATAGAAACGTAATGCGCAACAATTTGCGCAAGCCTTTGATACAACGCAGATTCATCAAAGGCAAATTAATTTTTTTATTGATTTATTTTTGGATCGCTTGATTAATTGTCCATATTAAAGATGATTAGATGGGTGCATTAAACAAGTGTTTCATGAATAGGTGTGTTCAATGGGTATTTCAGAAATGTTATATCTTTTTCAAAAGACACATTGAATGGAATGGATTGTGATTCCTTTTTAAAGACATGTCTTTTGGAAATGTTATGTCTTTTCATGAATAGTTTTGTTTTTTCATGAAAAGACACCCTTGTATCTATAAGTACAGCAGTACGAATTGAAAAATATATAATCAAACTCTATATTTCAGAATATAAATTATAATCAAAGGATTTTACAGAAAATCCTTCAATTTTGCTAGTTGCAGTTTTTTAAACTGAAAACTTTGTTGTATCTTGAAAACGACTTTTTAAGTAACCCATTAGCAGACTCTACCGAGTGAGGGCAAATTACGTTATAAAAAAAATGTCTTTAGATACGCCTCAAAGTTTATAGATTTATTCATACTCTCTCAACAAATTGTAGTCACAAACTATATCTATATCTATATATATTGTACGTTATTAGAAAATTTGTTGTAAATTGTATTAGTTGTTCTATATAACTAATTACAATGAAAACAGGAATATTAGCAATGTATTAGTATTAGTAAATAATTTCTGATACAGTGTGAGTAAATGATATGATATATGTGGCAGCTGTTATACATCCGTTTGCTGAACACATGGCATATTTCGCTCTGTTTGCGATACCGATGGTTGCGACCACGTTGAGTGGGACGGCCTCTGTCATCTCCTTCGCTGGCTACGTCACTTATATTGATTTCATGAACAACTTGGGACACTGCAACTCCGAGCTCATTCCCAACTCCCTCTTCTCCATCTTCCCTCCTCTCAAGTACCTCATGTATACACCCTCGTAAGTTTCTCTGCCCGGCCATTATTCTTTCTTTATTTACTCTGATATATATATATATATATATATATGTGTGTATGCATGTGCTGTTAAAAGATAAAATGTTAAAGTTACGTGCCATCTTTAAATATTTAAGATTTTAAATAATTAGTGACTTAATATAGTATAAAAGTAAGTAAAGATTCTAAATTCAAACACATCTTGATTCATTTTGGTCACACATAAAAAGATATGTTAGATAATATAATATTAAAATTATACTAATTTTAACAACTTAAAATTTTAGATTAGTTGGTAGTTTAATATATATGTATATATATATATATATATATTTATGTATGTATGTTTGCTTAAAAAATTCTTAAATCTTTAATGATATTTTGATCTAACAAAGTTAAAATATGTCGCAAAATAATACTTTATTCGAGTAACTAGATATCAATCTTTCACACTGTTAAAAGAGTGGTGTAACTACCTAGCTACTCTCCACTCAAATAAGTTTATTCTTAATAACTCATGACGTATCTTTTATTTGTCATATATGCATATATATATATATATAGATTTGTGTATATATATATATATATTTGTATATAAATATGTGTATGTGTCATTAAAAAATAATATATTAAAGTTATATATTATTTTTAATAATTTAAGATTTTAAATGAGTTACTGACCTAAATATAATATCAAAGAAAGAAAATAATTATGAATTCAATATTAAATGATATACGTGTTGAATGAGTTTGATCATTGTTATAGATATATAATTTATAATAACTTAAGTTTTTAATTAAGTTAATAACTTAATATATATGTATATATGTATGTATGTTTTTATGTATATATTCACGTGAATATACATTAGTATTGATGGAATAACAAGTTTCTTCCCATTTTAATAGTTTTTCAAAGGAATTCAAATTAGGTAGATAACAAACTAATCCCCACACACATACATCAAGGACCAAACAATTAATTTAGTACGGGGTCGCTGTTTTGGATGGCATGGCCACCATGCAAGCCGCCGTGTACTACTGCAAGCATGGGAGGTGACACCCATGCATGATGTAGATATACACATTTATGTTTATTAGACCACCCAGATGGTGTGTGTGTGTGTGGTTATTTATATTCAAGCATTGGATGGACCATCTCATTGCAGCCAAATTTATTTATTGGCATTGGATGGACCATCTTATTGCAGCCAAATTTATTTATTGGACCTAAACTGGCACATTTATAGATCTGCCATGCGTCTATTAGGGTAGCTTCTTAACTGTATTTTTATTTTTATTTTTTTGTAGTCACACACTTATATGTCATCAATTGAATAGGTCACGTGATGGCTCATTTTTGTTCACGAGCTTTAATTGCATTTTGATATTCATTGATTTGCTTAAGTGCATGTTTACACAAAAGTCTTTCTAAGTGAAAGCAATTGACAACTGTTTTTTTTTTTTAATATTCAGAGAAATAAATTAATATAAAAATAATTTTAAAAAATTAACTAAATAATTTATTTTTAAAAAAATAATTTTTGTAAATATAAATAAAAAAATAAAAGTGAGATATGAAAATTGCCCCAAACACACTCTAACAAATTACAAAAAAGAAAAACAAAAAGTACAATAAAATGAAAAAAAGTGATCCAAGGAAATTTTTGTTTTTTGCTCTGCCTTCGTTAATATTAAGGTCTGATAGCTTTTCATTTCGACTAGAGGCGATAAATGCTTTCTAAATTAGTCAATTCGTCTTAATCTGTTCACTAATTAAAAGATATGGACAATTCATTTAGTTAGTGGATTATAAACGGGTTGAGTAATAAAGAACGTGTTAATTTAGTGAATCAATACATATTGAATATAAGTATTTGGCGGGTTAAGAATGAAAAAGAACAAAATAGTATAAGAATATATATATATATATATATATATATTTATTTGGAAAAGAACAAAATAGTAAAATCTGTACCATGGATTATAAAACAAAATTAATATTTAGAGAATATAATTGAGCATCACTGTATATATAAATAAAACATAAATCAGAATCTTGTGATCCAAAATAAGTTGAATTGGTCTTTGCTAGGAGCATTTGAATACCATTTTTTTCTCATAAATAATAGTTGACATCATGATCCACATTAGAAGATATTCAAGAAAGACTACTATTATTGATGTCATTATCCCAGTGCGGATAGCTTTGGTTCTTTCCATGTGAAGGAAGTTATCTCTTCACCACCATAGAATATTCTTCATTAATTTTCTAATTGTATTCTTAATATTCTTTTAGCTATGATGTTTTGTTGGGTTTTTAAGAGGTCCAAAGTAAAACAACTATTGTGATTATTTAAAAATAATGTTTTTACCACTAGAGTAAAAAAAATAACGGATTGGATTCGGATTGACTCGACCCATATTTGACCCGATCCATTTTCCACCTACCCGACCTGCCCTAATTTCAACCATTTGAGAGGGAGTGAGTTCCAATACATGTGAGAAAAAATTGGTAAAATTGAAAAAAATGTAAAAAGAAATACACATGAAATGAGCACTTTGTCATTTAAAAAAAAAAAAAAATTAATCGAAAAAATATTTGTAATTTATTAAATAAAAAAAATTAATATAATTTTAAAAACTTAAAGTGAGCTCAATCTAATTATCCGAAACTTGAAAAAAAAGACAGTCTAACTCACCCAATTTATGATGCGGATTTTTAGAACCATGCCTGGTCTGGCTACTCCTACCAATAGGACTGCCCTCCAATCACCGTATCGTATCCAAATGACCATGAAAGATCTTGGGGTCACTTTCAAAAAATTACGCACTAGTTTTCTTGATTCGTACTATTACATTGTCAAGTACTAATGCCATGGGCCAAATTGTCTGGGCCAAAATGTATTTGTTTCTTCCTCAAGGGACCATATGTAATAACTTGATTATTGACATAATGTATGCGCTTGTGTGTGTATCTATATATATATATATATATAATTCATGATAAATTTGAGATAATTTGAATCTTAAAGCGACAAGTTTAAATAATTTTTTTTTCTTCGTCAAGGGACCACATATAATAACTTGATTATTAACATAATGTGTGCGCTTGTGTATGTATCTATATATATATATATATATAATTCATGATATATAGATTTGAGATAATTTGAAGCTTAAAGTAACATGTTTAAATAATTTTTTTTTTTATAATAGCAGTGTAAAAATTTTAATTTCAAATTTATTTTCTCACTTTTGATATGAAAAATTATTAATTAACTTTAAATATTCAAGTCTTGCTAATATATCTTTTTCCATTGATAGTATGAATAATCCACTTAATCTTTCTAGTTACACAGTCAATCTTAGGTAGAATTTTAATTTTTAAAAACATCATTTTGTAGAAGCATAATTTTGATTTTAATTTTCCACATTTTTAAAATCACAAGAGTTCTTTTGTTTATAAAAGTGTAGGTTATCTTAGACCCAGAGTTTCATATTTTTTTAAATTTTTTATTGCAATTGTTTATATATATATATATATATATATATTATAATAGTGTTCTAGTATCAAAGATATAAATATTAAATAAAATTTTAATAATAAAGTTTTTACATAATTTAACAAGTTGACTTCTAGAAAATTTGAAATAAAACTCTAATAACGAAACTTACAAAATCCTAATACAAAAGAATCATCCACAGTCTTTTTAATGTAAACAAATAACAATAAAAAATAAGAATATTTCGGAATAGGATTTTACTAATAGAATTTTTTTTCAAAAATTATGAGGTTTTTTTCTTTTGTAGGACTTAAACTTTTACGAGTCTTAAATTCTTAGTTTAGATAATAGTTTAAAAACATATAAAATTTGGACCTTCATTTTAGATGGAGCTTAAAGGCATTAGTTCATTTGAATGGAAAGATTTTGAGAGAGAAAAAAATAAGATTTGAGGTAGAATGATACATAAAAACTCAAAAAAAGATTTGGAGAGAGAGATGTAACAATAAATAGGAAAAAATACTAAAAAATTCTTAAAATAGTTTTTTTCAATTCAACAAGTTCATGATATATTTTTTCTATCTAAATGATAAAAAAAAAAACTTTTAATACAAAAAAGTTCAATTGTTAACTTCCATCTTAACACTGTTAAAAAATATTATTAATTAGACCAAAATAACCTTCAAGATACATTTTAAAAAATACTAAATGATAGTTACACCAAATTCTTTAATCCAAAAAAAACATAACATTTTTTTATTTATCTAGAATGCCTAAAAAATAAATTTTTACTTTATAAAATGTTATACTTTCTTGGAACTGAAAATTTTATTTTATATAATATTTAGTATTTTTTTTCTAAAGTATATCTTGAATGTCATTTTAGTACAATTAGTAATATTTTTTAACGGTGTTAAGATGAAAGTTAACAATTGGACAATTTTGTATTAAAAATTTCTTTTTTGAACTTTTTAGATAGAAAAAATGTATCATGAATTTTTAGATTGAAAAAATATATTTTAGGCACTTTTTAGTATTTTGTTTTCTAAAAAATATTACTTTTCCAATCTCTCCAAAAATAAAGAGATTTAGAGAGAAAAGAAACTTTTTTAGTCAATTTTTTAAATGCCTAATTTACCCTTAAATGTTTGTCTTAAAAATTAGGATTCTTTAATAAAATAGATTTAATTGTTAAATAATATATACACTTTATTTTATTTTCTCTCCTATTGTCTATTCAAATAAGAAATAATTATTTTCTTCTCCTTTCTTTCTTAAATATTCAAATAAGGTAAAAATAATTACTTTCTTTTTTTCTATTTTAAATTATCATTCCTTTTTTTTTTTTTTTCCAGGACTTCCAAACAAGCTGTTGATATTACAGGTATCATTCGCTGCATCACACCCAATTTCGTACAAATTATTCGCTTTTCATGCCAATCTACGATTACATCTATGGCACTATGGACAAATCTTCAGACACATTATATGAAACATCACTCAACAGACAGGAGGATTCGCCGGAGGTGGTGCATTTGACACATCTAATCACGCCGGAATCCATCTTTCATCTCCGCCTCGGGTTCGCCTCTTTGGCCTCTAGACCCTTCACTTCCAAATGGTACATGTGCCTCATGTGGCCTGTGACATTTTGGTCCATGATGGTCACTTGGATTTATGGTCGAACATTTGTTGTTGAAAGAAATACATTCAAAAATCTCAAATTGCAAACTTGGGTTATACCAAAATATAGAGTACAAGTAAGAACCATGCAATTTGAAAGTGTTTTTTTATACTTTTGTACACACACACACATTTATATAACTTTCATATGTCTTATTTATTTGCTTACTGCAGTACTTCATGCAATGGCAAAGAGAATCTATCAATAGCTTGATTGAGGAAGCTATACTAGAAGCTGAAGTAAGAGGCATTAAGGTGTTGAGCTTAGGTCTTCTGAATCAGGTAAGTTGTTTCTCCTTTAGATATAGAGGTTGTGTATACATATATGTGCTTTTATATATATATATATATATATATATATATATATATATATATAAAAGAATCATTTACTTATATTTGTAAGGAAAATTCTTGAATAGGACTAGAGCACAAATGTGGTAGTGCTCCCATTCAATGATAAATGACATGCGTGATATTCTACGTCTTTTTTAGTAAGACATATTATCTATAATAGAGTGTGATTAAGAAAGCATATCGTGGTATTTCATACCCACCGAAGAATATCTCATACTTGTAATATCCTTAGAACGACGCGGGCCTTCAAAAATTGGTCCAGTTATTGTGGGTCTTCCAAAATTGTAGGAGTATCTGTTTTACTATTGAGCCTTCCAATCCAAATCAAAGTAGACCTAGTGATGCTATGCCCAATGCGGATGACAACGGAATGGGTTTGGGATGGAGGCTCCTTTTTCAATCTTACCTCACAGAATTTATTTTTCTCTCAAATCTATTTAAATCCCGTGATGAGCAGGGGTGGGTACCTGTTGGGTCTCTATTTATTTTTACACTATTATTTATTTATTTGATTAAATTAATTATAATTAATACATTTCAAACAAAATATTACATGTATTAAAATAAAAAATATGCATATCAATATAGAATTAGAATAATATTATATTTCTTTTTCAAATGTATAACTCTATTAAATTTGTCTAAGTTTTTGAATATGGGACTAAAAAATATTGTTGTACCTGTCCCATTAAAGATGGGGTATGATGAGTTTCAATGGATCGGGGGGTTAAATTACAAACCCTATGCCCAATGAAGGATCTTTACATTTTCCATCTTTTAATTTCTTACCTATAAGTACAAGAAATGCAATTCACATTCTTTTTACAGTTCTATTACTTGGAGGCAAGAAATATAGCACCTCATGAGACAAGAAATTAATTTGACTACTCTCTCTCTAAATTGTGTAGGGGGAGGAGCTTAATAGAAATGGTGAGCTCTATATCAGAAGGTACCCTCAGCTCAAAATCAAGCTGGTGGATGGGAGTAGCTTAGCAGTAGCTGTTGTGCTGAATAGCATTCCAAAAGGAACAACCCAAGTTCACCTTGGAGGCAATTTATCCAAAGTTGCTTATTCCATTGCCTCTGCTCTATGCCAAAGGGGCATCCAGGTTTGCTAGCTTTAACTGGAACAATTAATTTTAAGGCCCGGTAGTTCATACAATGTTGGCCAAGCCCAAGCCCAATATTATTCTACATTATTTTCCTGTAACACTAGTTGAATTTGTAACAGGTAGCCACAGCACAGAAGAATGAGCATGATAAGCTTAAAGTTAGGCTTGGCTCTGAGGCTGGAAATAATTTGGTCCTTTCAAAAAGTAGTGCTGTAAAGGTATATTATTATTAATATTTACATCAAGTCCATAATTTAGATTTCTACTTTTTTTTTTTGCTTTTGTTTTATAACATTTTATAGAGACATGCTAATCACGAATTATTTAAGTGCTTAATTGTTAGAACAAATTTCTAATATGCAATCCATTCCTGAGGAGAAAGATGAGTCATGCCTTTAACATTACTCAAATAGAGGACTTATTAGAAATGATCTTTTATTTTAAGGCCTTATTACTGGAACAAACTTAGGTTTATAACAGTTTGAGATGTCATGATCAAAACTTGCAGACATGGTTGGTGGGAGATGGATTGACTGAGGAAGAACAACAGAAGGCATCAAAAGGAACATTGTTCATTCCCTTCTCGCAATTTCCTCCTAAGAAATCCCGCAAAGACTGCTTCTACTTACAACACACCGGCAATGTTGACTCCCAAGTATCTCGAGAATGTAGACTCCTGCGAGGTTAGAGATCACTCATCTTTCTTACACTAATTGTCTGTTTTGTAACTTTTTTTAAAGTATTTTTAAGAAATAAAATAAATCAAACACTACTAATTTTTTTTACTTATTTAAACAAAAAAAAAAACTTTTTAAAATAAACAAAACCAAATGGCCAATAATATTATTATTTTTTTAAATATCATAGAAATGTTTTAGCTCACCTCATGATATTCAAATATTTCTCTTTTCACCTTGCTAGAATGGTGGAAATGACTGCTACCATTTTATTTTGTTGCCATAGCTAAGCTCAAAAGAACCAATTAACAACACATATATGCTTATATTTTGCACTATATATATATATATATATATCACAACTTTTTGATTAATTATATAACATTGATATTTAAATATGTTAACAGAATTGGCTGCCAAGAAGGGTGATGAGTACATGGCGCATAGCTGGGATAGTGCATGCTTTAGAAGAATGGAATGTACACGAGTGCGGTGACATGACGTTTAACA
Organism: Nyssa sinensis; assembly: GCA_008638375.1. Lineage (NCBI taxonomy): Eukaryota > Viridiplantae > Streptophyta > Magnoliopsida > Cornales > Nyssaceae > Nyssa > Nyssa sinensis. The sequence continues at coordinate 38,190,040 of CM018052.1, forward strand.
TTGAGAAAATTTGGCAAGCCAGTCTTAAACATGGGTTTCATCCTTTTATGATGGACACAGAGTCCAAGCCTTAAGACTGCATGTCTTCGTATTTCTATGCAAGCATTGCTACTACCTTCTCCAAATATTGGGCTATGTTTCTGAGAATATGCTCATCTATCTATATATATATATATATATATTATATTCTAATGTGTGATGCTATCTAAGACAGTCAAAATTATGCATATATATTTGTTTTTGAATTATTTTAGGAATCTCAACTTTTCAAATTTGAGCATATCTCAAATTTGTTATTTCAAATTAGGATTTTTAACTAAGACTTTCAATATTCATGTAAAAGACTGCAAGTCTCTATTAGAAACAGTTATGAATATTGATGTGCTTGTGTCGTTTGTTCAAGTTTTGTGTTGTGTGAATCTCTCTCTTCATATATATGTGTTTGTGTTGTGTATTATTTACCTATTGAATGAGAATTGAGTTAAGCATGAATACTATATAAACTGTGTTATGACTGTATATAATAATTTATTATGCATTTTAATATTAAAAAACATATATAATTATAACTAGGACTGTCATTAAAGGAGTAGCCTAAGATAGAAGGGGGGGTTAAGGATAAAATCAGTGGCTTGAAACAAAGAAAGCTTTAGTGATGAGGCATTTATGAGACCTGTTCTCTTTGAAAGACTCCCTATATATGGGTCCAAATTGGATGCAACTGAACACGGAAAAGCCACTGATTTTATTCGTCAAGGCGGAGATGCTTATAGACTTTAAAGAAACCTAGTCAATGCAACTGAACATGGAAAAGCCTTCTGAGACTGAGAGATTCATCTAAATAAATAATATATATATATATATATATATATATATCTTATGAGAAAGCAAATTGGTAATGGGAAAAAAACACTTTCTTATGGCAAAACCTGTGGCATCCAGCTGGAATTCTCAGTGATATATTTGGAAGAGTTCTGTAATTTCAAAATGTAACAGCACAGACAAGGCTAAAGTTGCTGATAGTATAAGAAAAAAAATCATGGAAATGGCCAAGAAGATGTTTTGTTCTACCTCAGAGCAGTGCAGCCATCAGTCCACAAAGTTGTATTCCTAATCAGGAAGCTTAAGATTCTCCTTTGTGGACCTTAACAAATGATGGAAAGTTGGAAACTTTTTCAGCAGTCCAACTGACAGATTAATCAGACAAGGGATGCAATTTAATGATGTTTGTGTACTCTGCCAAAGTAGGAAGGAAGGTATTGAACTTCTTTTTACTTTTTCGAATGCCAGTTTGCTGACGAGGTCTGCAAGGAAATTTACATGGTAGGAGAGAAACTATAGAATTTTCAATAGGAAATCCTTGGCAGTTCATCAAATAGGAAGGAAAATGATTGTTGCTTTATGCATCTTCATATTTAAATGGAGAAGAAATCCCAATACTACTCATAATTGGTACTTAAAAGGCAAAATGTTTTTGTAATTCTCTGTATCTGACGAGTCTCTTACACTATGTTTGCATTAAGTAGAAGGGGGAATGAGAGAATAACATTAGTTATGAGTGAGAGGAGATGAAAGTTTAATCTATTCTTCAAACTTGGATAATAAATGAGAGAATAGAGAGCGTAATATTTTCATCTTGTTTAGGAACTACAAAAGAAGAGGCTATGTTTGTTTTCTGGTTTGAGAAGGAGATTAGATAAATTAGTCCATCTTGGTGTGTATTCAGAGATTGAAGTGGTTGTAATAAAATAAAACTTCAATTCCTAAAAGATTTAAGGGATAAGAATCTCGTTCACATATTGCAAATGAATTCTTAATAGTATTAACCTATTGTAATATTTGATAATGTTAGAGAATATAATAATAAAATTACATCATCATAATTTAAAAGTTTATGCTTTTAGACGAGTTGGTGGTTTAATATGATAACAGAGCAAGTAAGAGGTCTTGAGTTTAAATCTTACCATCACCCTAAAAATATAAATTAACACGTGTAGACTCAAACGTGTAGACTTAAAACGACCACACTGTTACGTATATTTTAATATGTCAAAGTTTGCAATTGTTTTTAAGAAGGATATTTAAAATTTGAATAAAAGTTAATTTATTTTTTTGAAAATTTTGATAACTTACTTAGATTAAACCTAAACTATTCTTTTTTAAATAATTCAAAAGTAGAGATTTTGTATAGGATTGTATATTGTATTTAACATTTTTCTTCTGCTAAAGTTTTTGATGTTTCTTCTACATCCTTTGCATTCATTCCATTTCGTTGAAACTATGTGGAGGCAAATTAACAACAATAAATATAGTGAAGTAACATTTGGATGTCACTACTTCTCATTTGGGTTCACAGTTAAAAAATAAAGGTACCCTTTGTGATCACTCTCGAAAAGGACAACAAATCTACTTCAAAGTGATAATTATTATGTTAAAAATAATAAAATTAAATTGACATTTGTTGGATTATTTGACCCTTATAAGAACCTCTTTTTGTTTTGTTAAAATTATACTTAATCTTATTTTTATTATATTAATAATATACAAATTTTTTTATCCGTACAAAATTCATCATTGATGGCATTAAATTTTAGCACAAAAAATTTATGAGCAAAAATATTCTTATATATTATATTAACCTAGCTTCCAATATTTTCTAAGATCACAAGGAGAGTTCATTACAAAATGAAAACAAAAACATGTGTTTCAAAACATTTGATCGTTTTCATTTTCAAAAATGCAAAAAAAAAAAAAAAAAAGAAGAGCAAAACCCAAACCACGCAACTTGATTTTGACTTCAATTTATTCTATAATTGAGTTACATCACATATGTATTTGGTTGGGTCATAAATGAGTAGCCTAAAAGTTCAAGATCAGCAATTTTTATTGCCTTTTATTTCTTGTGTGTGCAAGGGAAAACTCATTAGGTAGGGAAATAAATATACATATCCTTCCGAATCTTCCTCTATATCCAAGTTTTTGTTAAGAAGTTAAGAGTAAATAGAACCATTTTGAAAGTAGTGGTCTTCATTACTATAATGTTATTGATGAGGGCAATATACTTCCCATCTGTATGATTGTGACATATAACTCTATAGATTTTGGAACGAGATCAGAAATTTATTCCATTTTTTTTTTTTGTTAATTGTATATTACAAGTATTATTTACAAATAATCATATGAATCTTGCAAATATAAACCCTAAAAAACACAAGTTCAACCCATGATTTGGAAATAACAAACCACCAAATATTTTATTTGGGAAATTTTGTTCTTAATATTCGATCATAAGTTTATACATTAAATTATAAAAAAAATTAAAAATGAATTAAATTCATTTATATATAAGAGCTTACAAACTTTAACAAAAACAAATGGGACTTTTAAAACAATTTGGACTATACAAAAAATCCTGAAAAAAATTGTCTATAAGACTTAAAAGTGTGAAGAGTACTTTTGAACTTAGTTGGGGCAAATGTATAAATTAAAGGGATATAACTAGAAAAAAAATTGTAAAAATATGAATAAAACTCTAAATAAAGAATTTGGGAGGGGGGGGGGGGGGGGGGGGTGTCTGGGAGAATTGACCCCTCAGCCTTAATTGGCCTTATCCTTTCTTAAATTTAGAAGTTAAAAGTTTCTCAAGATCAGAGCTACCTCCAAGTCAGAATATGAGTATAGGACAAAAGAAATTTCTATTTTATAGGAGATAGATCAAGAAATATTACTACAATACCATTGCTTGTCAATTAATGATAGAATTCCCAACAAAGTATTCCAATTTTGCTTGTTAACATTTACATCAGTGGGGTTCCCTTATCATGGGCTCCATTTAGTATATTCTACTTGTGTGAATGTTAAAAAAAAAAAAATTAGGAAATAAAGTTGAGATCTCGAACATTGTTAAATTATAAGTATGCTATTAGAGCATATTCAATGTAAAATATTATTTTTTTTTATGTCAAAATTATATTTTGACATTGTTATACTATCAAGAATCTATATATTTTGATAATTCTGCTCCAATGGTGTAATTTAAAAAATTACTATTTTTTTTCTGGAAAAATTACAACCATTTCTCATAATTTACTACCATTCTACAGTTTTCTTTCAAAAAGAAATCTCATGTATTATTCTAATAGGTTTTCACATGACATGTTAAAATTTAACATATGTTATATTTTATGTCAAATTGGCACAAGATATACATATTACTATTTCTTAGCATGTTATATAACATGTCCTTGGAATACCATCTTTTAATGACTTAAATTCGTTAGACTTTTATTTTGCATGAATATTATTATAAATATAATAAAAAAATATTTTACATTTTACAGAAACATATTTTGTTTTAATAAAATAATAAACATTTTATAACAAATAACAATTTTTATTTTTATTTTACGTATCATATATATCCACGTTTCGAGTCGCATTACCACGACCCAATATTCCTAACTAAAAGATTTGCCAAAAAAGGCCATGTTTGTAATGCTGATTGATACCTGCTGAACTTTGATGAGAATTGAAATTTCAATCTAAGCATGCAGGATCGATCAGACGAATATAAATGTGACACATAATGGGTTTTCTTTATCATTGCTCCCTCATGATGACTTGGTAAATAAACACTTTTGGCCTACACAATAGTGTATGGACCAACCTGTCAACCATTTAGCTTTCAAAGATTTGGCATTTCATTTATGAACCTCTTGAACTATTTAGGCCTAATCTATGATTAATTATGTGGTGAGACCCAAGACCTCTTTCCCTTTCTTCTAATTGATGTTAGTGTGTAATTAGTGTTGAGTAATATGCTTGGGGGTTGATAATGAAGAAGTTTGTAGGTCAATCGTGGCGTAAATTAGATCAATTAATTTGTTAGAAGTATAATAGTTTCACATATATATATATATTATTGTATAATACTAGTAGGATTAAGATTTCATAGTTTATTTCCTTTATTAACACTTTCCATGTATACCTCATGACCTTTGTTTCTTTTATTAATACTTTCTATGTACAACCTCATAACCCTCCTATATAAGGAGTTCTCTTGTTTAGTTTCAGAATAATTCAGTTTAATATAATATAATCCTTTGTGTTTTTTCCTTCTCTCTCTCTTTTTTTTTTTCCTATTTCTTGTCTCTTTTATGTTATTTCACCAAATCTAACATGATATCAGAGCCACTTCGATTTTTCCACCATCATCTTCCAATCTATCACTTCTATTTTTCCACCACCATCTTCCAATCCATTAGTTCATCACCATGGTCTCGTCAAGCACCACTAGTTACCCTTAAGCCCCGCCAATAGCCACAACAACCTATCCTAGCTGCTGCACTATTCTCCACTTCATTGTTCATCATTGATTAAAAAAAGAAAAAAAAAAGAAGAAGAAATCATAATTGTGACCCAGTTCTCTCACTGTTAGCAGTAGCACCATCACAATCACGATTGTTTTCATCAATCGTTGCAAAGCCATTAGCATCATCCATCTTTGTTCACTAGGCCAGCGATATCCTTCGAACATTACCACACTGTGACATCGCAAAGACAACCCTGTTTGGAAGCAGCCATCGTCACCACCCTCACCCTCCCTACCTACTGGATTCGAACTAGCGACCTAAGGATAATCTAATTGACTTAGCCAACTCTACCTGCCCAATTAGCTGCTCAATACTTGATAACTAGGTTAAAAAGTGCATATTTATTTTGTTAACCCTTGATATTTTTGCACTTTTATTATTTTAATTTCTCAAATCTATATGCATTTGCTAGTTAATTCTTATTTTATCTTTTTGCAGAGAAAGCTTGACAAAGTTGATGATTTAGTTGTGGATTTGGAGCAAAAGAAAAATATTGGGTTTTGAAGTGCTAAAAGAAGTGGAAAACAAGTGATTTTGGGTTAGAAGAGAGGCTTGGTCCATATGTAAGTGGACCAGGGCCTATTTTAGCATTATAGGTTCTATTTTGAAACACTTTAAACTCTTTTTTTGGGCCTCTAATGTCTAATGACGGGATTTTACTTTATTTTCCTGATTTTCTTATTTTGTGGGGGTAATTTTGGAAAAAGGGGGATAATATTGGGAGCTAGGGTTTTGGAAAAGAGGGAGGCCATTTTTGGGGATCTTGACGAAGGGAAGAAGGAAGGAGACGACTTAAAAGAAGAAAATGAAGAACTCCATGGCTATGGTGGTCTCCTCTTCCACTATTATGGGCTAAGTTTCTCTCATTCTTACGGTTTAGATGAAACCCTAGTCAAGTAATATTGCTTCTTTGTATTTTATTTTTGGGTTAGTTAGTTTTGGATGTTGATTGTATAACGTTGGGATTTTATTAAGGCATTGATCGTATTATTCAGTTTCACATAATCAATTTTTGTGATTTTGTTTATGTGGTTATACAATAGTAATATGTGTACATACATCAAAACCGTAGGACGAGTCATAACTCAGGGAAAACAAATTGTGACTATGAGCTTAGAATTAGCGTAGACAATTTGTGTTGACCAAAGATGAATTCGTGCTTAGGGTTTTGGTGCAGTGGTTTTTATGATGATTGTATTGAGGCTTGTAGCCAAAATACATCTTTTACATCCAAATTTAATAGCCCAAATTTTAATACAATTGAAGCTAGTTACAAGATTAGTGGTAGATTCAACACCTTAGGAATCCTCTTTTAATTTGATTCATTGTTAATTCAGTTCAATATTTGTTTTAATTATAATTCTCATTTAATTTTAGAAAGAAAATCAACAACAATCAATCTTTGTTAATTTGAGTTAAAATTAATCTCAACTTTGGTTTTTAAACAATTAACAGTCTCTGTGGGTTCGACCCTTACTTCTCTACTATACTAGTAGTTTAGCTTGGTAATTCGATTGATTTCCACGACAGATCAATACCAAACCATGACATCAGCCCCTGCAATGGTTTTACCCGAAGCTTCTGTCCAGCTCCCTACAGATAATGTCAAGCAGCAGATCAGGACTTCACAGCCGGGATAAGATTGCCTTTGGCAACATTATTGCGACATGCATTGCTTTGTCACCATGTTGGATGTCACATTAACTAGATGATCACGACTGATGGATGCAACACATTTATTTTTTGGACTAAGAAAAAAGAAGCAACAGTATAGTTCAATAATCAACTGCCAATAGGGGAGATCAGGTTGATGCTAAACATGTCCACCGCGAGCAAAAGCTGCCACTTCCGCTCCATGCCACCATGTAGCCCTATCTGGAGAGAGTAATTGCTGCTGACTCCACGCCACACCACCGCCAACACCGTCTCCCTTGTCTTAGGCACCATCTCCTTATCGCAAACATGCCGATCATAGCCAGAGTTTATCCTCAGATTCATCACCCTTGTAGATTCAACCATCGTCAAAAGACAATTCATTGTCCACAACATCTTCATCACCTCCATCAGCAATCCTTCATCTATTGTCATCCAACATCACTCACTCATTCACTCACTCACTCACTCACTGTTGTTCAGTCACAGACCGAAGGTCAATAGATTGCAACACACTCACTCATTGTTGCTCTACCAGAATCTTCTCATCGTCGTGCAAAATCCTCTAGTTATGTCGTCATCTTCTCCACTTTCACCCATTACAATAAGCCATTGTTCACCATAACCAGCCACTATTGTAACATTCACCCAACAAGTGAACTACCAAAGTCACAGAGAAGCTCTCATGTCTCTTCTTCGCTTCCGCATCTTTAACATTCGATCAATCATCCGGCTCAGTCGCAACCGTGTCACTACTCCTCACCATCCCTGTCAACATTTGATTAACCATCCGGCTCAGTCGTGACCATATCACTGCTCCTCACCATCACTCAACATCCGTCGCCTAGCCGTTCCTCACTTATGTCCAGCTCTGGAACGTGTTACGCCACATTTTCAACCCCACCAACTACGTGTTCCGTCACGTGGTCAACTCAATTAGAATGGGTACACATTTTCATGCATTGTCATTAACTATATTGAGATTCCACCTCTACAACCATGTCAACTTGGGGTAACATCTACATTTCAACCACAATGCCAACAAGTCAACTGTCCACTTTCTGAGATTTTTGCTTGCAAACTCAAGTTAGTCTACCTCCTACCATGAGTTTGAGTGGGGGTGTTAGAAGTATAATAGTTCTACATATATATTATTGTGTAATACTAGTAGGATTAGGATTTCATAATTTATTTTCTTTATTAATACTTTTCATGTACACCTCATGACCTTTGTTTCCTTTATTAATACTTTCCATGTAAAACCTCATAACCCTCCTATAAAAGGTAATAAAAATTCAAGGTTAGCAATTTTTATTGCCTTTTATTTCTTGTGTGTGCAAGGGAAAACTCATTAGGTAGGGAAATAAATATACATATCCTTCCGAATCTTCTTCTATATCCCAATTTTTGTTAAGAAGTTAAGAATAAACAGAACCATTTTGAAAGTAGTGGTTTTCATTACTATAATGTTATTGATGAGGGCGAAATACTTGCCACCGGTATGATTGTGACATATAACTTTATAGATTCTGGAACGATATCAGAAATTTATTCCATTTTTTTGTTATTAATTGTGTATTACAAGTATTATTTACAAATAATCATATGAAACTCGCAAATATAACCCGTAAAAAACACAAGTTCAACTCATGATTTGGAAATAACAAACCACCAAATATTCTATTTGGAAAATTGTGTTCTTAATATTCGATCATTAGTTTATAAATCAAATTATAAAAAATTTAACAATTAATTAAATTCATTTATATATAAGAGCCTACAAATTAGACAAGAACTTGGTTGGGGAAAATATATAAATTAAGGGATATAACTAGAAAAAAATTGTAAAAATATAAATAAAGCTTTAAATAAAGAATTTGGGAGGGGAGGGGAGTTGGTAGAATTGACCCTTCAGCCTTAATTCTCCTTATGCATTCTTAAATTTATAAGTTAAAGTTTCTCAAGATCAGATCTACCTCCAAGTCAAAATATGAGTATAGGATGACAGAAATTTCTATTTTATAGGAGACAGCTCAAGAAATATAACTACAATACCATTGCTTGTCAATTAATGATAGAATTCCCAACAAAGTATTCCAATTTTGTTTGTTAACATTTACATTGGTAGGGTTCACTCATCATGGCCTCCATTTGGTATACTCTATTTGTGTAAGTGTTGAAAAATAAAATTAGGAAATAAAGTTGAGATCTCGAACATTGTTGGATTATAAGTATGCTATTAGAGCATATCCAATGCAAAATATTATTTTTTTCATGTCAAGATTATAGAGTATACTAATTTTGATTTTTCCACCATCATCTTCCAATCCATCAGTTCATCACCATGGCCTTGTCAAGCACCACTGGTTACCCTTAAGCCCAGCCAATAGTTGCAACAACCTATCCTAGCCGCTGCACCAATCTCCACTTCACTGTTCATCATTGATTAAAAAAAAGGAAAAAAAGTAATCATAGTTATGACCCAGTTTTCTCACTGTTAGCAGTAGCACCATCACAATCGCGATCGTTTTCATCAGTCGTTGCAAAGCCTCCAACAACATCCATCTTTGTTCACCAAGCCAGCACATCCTTCGAACATCACCACCTTGTGACATTGCGAAGACAACCCTGTTTGGAAGTAGCCGTCGTCACCATTCTCACCCCTCCGACCTGTTGGATTCGAACCGAGGACCTAAGGATAATCTGATTGACTTAGCCAACTCTGCCTCCCCAATTGGCTGCTCAATACCAAACCATGACATTAGCCCCTGTAAGGTCTCACCCGAAGTTTTTGCCCAGCTCCCTATAGACAATGTCAAGTAGTAGATCATGACTTCATAGCCATGATAGGATCGCCTTTGGCAGCATTATTGCAACATCCATTGCTTTGTCACCATGTCGAATATCACATTGACCGGATGATCACGACCGATGGACGTAACACATTTACTATTTGGACCAAGAAAAAAGCAACAGCAGTATAGTTCAATAATCAATTGCCAATGGGGGAGATCAGGTTGATGCTAAACATGTCTATTGCGTGCAAAAGCTGCCACTTCCGTTCCACATCACCATGTTGCCCTATCTGGAGAGAATACTTATTGCTGACTCCGCGCGACGCCAACATGAACACCATCTTCCTTGTCTTAAGAACCGTTTCCATATCACAAACATCCCTATCATAGTCAGGGTTTATCCTCAAATTCATCACCCTTGCAGATCCAACCATCGTCAAAGAAAATTCACTGTCCATAACATCTTCATCACCTCCATCACTAATCCTTTATCTATTGTCATCCAACATCACTCACTCACTGTTGTTCAGTCACAGACCGAAGGTCATTAGATTGTAACACATTCACTTACTCATTCACTCACTATTGTTCAGTTGCAAACCGAAGGTCATCAGATTACAACACACTTACTCACTCACTCACTGTTGTTCCACCAGAATCTTCTCATCATCGTGCAAAATCCTCCAGTCATGCTGTCATCTTCTCCACTTTCACCTATCACAATAAGCCATTGTTCACCATAACCAACCATTGTTGTAACATTCACCCAACAAGTGAACTACCAAAGTCACAGAGAAGCTAGCTCTCATGTCTCTTCTTCAATTCCACATCTTCAACATTCGATCAACCATCTGGCTCAGTCGTGACCATGTCACTGCTCCTCACCATCCCTGTCAACATTTGATCAACCATCCGGCTCAGTCGTGACCATGTCACTGCTCCTCACCATCCCTGTCAACATTTGATCAACCATCTGGCTCAGTCGTGACCATGTCACTGCTCCTCACCATCACTCAACGTCCGTCGCCTAGCTGCTCCTCACTTGTGTCCAGCTTTGGAACGTGTTACGCCACGTTTTCAGCGTCACCAACTACATATTTTGTCACGTGGTTAGCTCAATTAGAATCGAGTACACACTTCCATGTGTCGTCATCAACTATAGTGAGATTCCACCTCTACAACCATGTCAACTTGGGTAACATCTACTTTTCAACCATAATGCCAACAAGTCAACTGTTCACTTTCCGAGATTTTTGTTTGCAAACTCAAGTTGGTCTACCTCCCACCATGAGTTTGAGGGAGGTGTTAGAAGTATAATAGTTCTACATATATATTATTGTGTAATGCTAGTAGGATTAGGATTTCATAATTTATTTTCTTTATTAACACTTTTCATGTACACCTCATGACCTTTGTTTTCTTTATTAATACTTTTCATGTAAAACATCATAACCCTCCTATATAAAAGCTCTCTTGTTTAGTTTTAGAATAATTCAGTCTAATACAATGCAGTTCTTTGATTTTTTTCCTTCTCTCTCTCTCTTTTTTTTTCTTCTGTTTTTTGTCTCTTTTAAGTTATTCCACCAAATCTAACATAAATTATGATGTGTAGACATTTTTTAGAAGATAAAAATTACTTTTGTCTGCATGGTATAAAATAATAGACAATGCTTGACTCCAAATTAGGTAGATTTTTAACTTAGATCCGTGTCGCAACTTTGATGTGCCACATATGTCATCAAATGAATATTATGTAACAATTTAGTTTTAACTAAAAAGTTAAAATTTTTAAAACATGTGCATTGTATACGTGTCGAATTGTAGTTACGACACGTATCTACATACAAGAAAGTTCTTCCTATTTAATTTGGAGCTAAATATTGTTCTAAAATACTTAGTCAGATTCATTAATTAACTTGATTAATGAATTTGGTTGAAGCAACCCCTCATTAAAATGCTAGCTAGTTACCTAATGTGACCCTCTTCCTTTTTAAACATTATCCTTTTCAAGTAATGCTACACCATCTTAAAAGAAATTGACCCAAGAAAATCTCCCAAATCATAATACATTCTCAAAAAAGAAAAAAATAATTGTCCATAATAAATTATAAATGTAAGATTGTTACATTATTTTTATGTTCATTTTCGAACCCAATATTTAGACACAGTAGCATTGAACTTTTATTACCTCTACTGGAAAAAGAAAAAAAAAAGTTGTACCAGGTTGAGAATTTAGTTAAAAGTCTTTATAGTAACTAATTTATTAGAAGCATAAATAGTAACACACGCAATGTACAATCATAAACAGAATTGAAGAGTTTTCAATTCATGCACACACACACGCATATATATATATATATATAGAGAGAGAGAGAGAGAGAGAGAGAGAGAGAGAGAGAGAGAGAAAGATTATTTGGACTAATGTATGCCTATAAAAATAAACTAAATTTAACATAAAATTTACATAAATAATGATTTAGAATAAGCTATATGATATACATAATCATTGCCGCAAAATTACTGTGTCTTTCCACGTGAAGATCGAATTAATCAATTATAATTTCAAGATTTAACTTGTATTTCTAAAAAATAAAATAAAATAAAATGTCGAAGGAAATTGAAAAAACTTGGAAAATAGAAGATAGAGGTAGTATAACTATAGAAGCAGGGCATGTGCTAAAAGTCAATGGAAATCTTTCAGCAGTTAGTTAATGAACAACAAATTTGCACAATATTTAAAAAAGTAAATCAGAAAATCTGGGACTAAAATGTTTCCACTAATTATTCCTAATATTTGATTTCATGAACAAATATATGCATCCTACAATAATGAACTATAAGTAGATCATAATAACAAATACATGTATTTTATGAGTTGAATATATGCGTGTGAAGATATTTATGATTTTAATATTTTATAAAATAATTTATATAGTTTATTATATTATTAAAATGATAAAAATTAGTCACACTCAGTGCGACAGGCTCATTAAAACCTCTCAGTGGATGAGCCTATACTTAGCATTTAACATAGAAGTAGTTGGCCTAGTCACAAATCACAATAACGAGGCTAGATGGACTAGCTTTCCAACCAATGCTCCTTCCTTTCACAAATTTAGCACTTCATTTATGAATCTCTTTACTATAAATGGAAAGAGATAGAAAGGACTTGAAAATCAAGTTTGCCATGCATCCGCCGTGTGTATATGTATGTATGTACATCAAAGTTGTGATAGGATTAAAGTTTGTCATAGCATCTCTAATCATTTTTTATATTTTCATATTTGAAGGTAGAATTAAAAAAAATTAAGATAAATTATACTGACTTCTTTTGAGTTTTTTTTTATAATTACACTGATATTTCTTAGAAGTTTCTAAAATTAAATTAATTTTTTCTTATTTTATCTGACAATATAAAGATATTTTTCTCTAGTCAATTTTTTTTTTTCTTTAAAATGACATAACTGTCATTTTATTTGTTTTAATTATTTATTTTTTAATTTTAACCAATTTTTTTTAACTCTTTTAAAGATTTTTTTTATTTTATTTAAAAATAAATTTAAGATAAATAACTTATTTTTTATTTTATATAAAAATAAATTTTTATCAATATTTATTTGTAAAATGAAAAAAAATTGATCAAAATTTAAAAAATTGAGAAAAAAATGAATTGAATAGTTTTGTTATTTTGAAAAAATTATTAAATAAAATAAGAAAGGTCAGTATAATTTCAAAACTTCAATAGAAGTCAGTATAATCGTTAGAAACCTCAAGATAGATCAGTATTACTTTACCCAAAAAAGTAACTCCAACCCATCTTCAAATATAAAGATTGGAAAAAAAAAAAGTGAAAATTGACTTGCGAAAAAAATATGTTGACTTCATTTCAGTGTTCATGCATTAGTAAGAGCATCTTCACCCCATAATCTTCAAACTCATTTTTATTTTGACATTTTTTTCAAATTTAAAGATGACTAGTCTTAAATTTTCATATTTTCACTTTAATCATACTAATTTTTAAATTACTATTCATTCTTCAAATCTTACTTTCAATAATATTATTTGTCAAAAATACAATTATTTAACATATATTTATCCAAATTTCAATTATTTAAATCTTTAATATTAGGGGTGATAAGTTGATAGTTTTTTTACCATATAAAAAATTCAATTCAATTCAAAATAAATAATAATTAAAGTATAAAAAATTATTGATAAATTAAATTTTAATTTTAAATATTTATTTAAATAATAGAAAAATGATTCATTATTAGTTTAGAATGTCAAACAAATAATTTGTAGATATATATTGCGTGAATAGTACATGAATAGTAATTTGACGAATGAATAGTTCATCTTCAAATTTAAAGATCAAAATTAAAAGAGTAATATTTCAACATCCATCAAAATTTGCCTATAGAATGCCTATATCACAAGGAGTGAGATTCACCATTGATGAGGTACACTAGTAGGTCCTACGTATATTAACACAATATGGACAAATTTTGATGAGTCATAAAACAGTACTCAAATTAAAAATATTATTCATATCTTCAAATCTTAAAACTATAAAAATGGGTTAGAGAGCTTTTTTTTTTTTGTTTCTCACATTCAAATTTAAAGATTTAAAAATGAATTAGAGATGCTCTAAACAATAAATCGTAATATAGTAAAAGGAAAATAGGATTGTGTTACACCATGACAAAATCTCTCAGTGGTTAGTGTGTTCTTCTGTTTCATCATAAGACTTCTTCCTCTCTTTCTTTGCATTTTAACATGATATATATATATATATATATATATATATATTAGCCAATAATGATTGTGACCACACAATGTTAAACATTGATAGTATTTGGGCAAGGAATGTAATTTCTAATCGTCAGTGAGGGCTTGCAATAAATCCACAGAAGGGTATGGTGCACTCTGAAAAAATGAGCATGGCCTTCTAAAGTTAAACATTGACAAGCTTTGGCAAAACTAGTTTTTCAAACAAAGTTGTTTATTTTCCTTTATTTCACTATTATTGCATGCCATATAGAGTAGTGAAAGTGTGGCCACGTGATATGAACATTGAAAAGTTTGGCAAGCTTGCCCAAAACATAGGTTTTTGTCTGTCAGTGTTGTATGTATATGTATGTATATGTGTGTCTATATATATATATATATTATGCACGCTTTTGGTTAAAGTTTCAATTAATAGAAACGTGTGCAAATGGGATATCTATGGATTTGTAATGAAACCTCCCAATGCATGCATATCTGTATTTCATTATGCATTACTATTAGGATTATGCGACTTAAGAAAGCTTGCTTAGCATAGTTTATCATTTTTTTTATAATTTTTTTTTGGTATGCTTGAATCCTGGACTTAAGAAAGCTTGCTTAGCATAGTTTATCATTTTTTTTTTGTTAATTTTTTTTTGGTAATGCTGGAATCCTGGACTTAAGAAAGCTTGCTTAGCATAGTTTATCATTTTTTTTTTGATAATTTTTTTTTGGTAATACAGAATTTCTTGGATCAGCTTACGCGCACCAAACTAAATCTCTACTGTTCTTCCCACAGCCGTGCACTAGACTAAATCCTTGCAGTCCTTCCCACAACTGTTTCATATGCTTGCGCATAGGGTGAGGTGACCCCAAGACCCTCACAAGTTGCTAGCGAAAGGAATCGAATCCGAGAGCTTGGAGTAGGTGAGACCTTAAACTAATAGTTCAATGCCATATCGACAAACCCCTTGGGGTTGATAATTTGAATTTTAATCTCCACGTTTTTACTGCTCGACTAATCCTTTGAGATTGCATAGTTCCTATAAATAAAAGATGGTAGGAACGATGAACTTAGCTCAATTTAATAAAGCCTTTATCCTAATTTCTTTTTTTGGTTTGGTTACAATATTATTTTTATGTCATCATTCTTCTTTATTTAACATCATTCTCAACTAATACATTATTATAATTTTTTTAGCTATATCAATTAATAAATCTAATTTTGTGTCTACATGTAAAAAGAAAAGAAAAGAAAAAATGGTAATTAAGTTCAATCTGAATAATGTACGTAGCATATAAGATGAAATCAATTTGAGCATTGACCAGTTTAACGTTTGTCTGGTCATGACTGACTTGCGTGCATGTGCTTTACCTTATTCGATTTGCACTAAATTTACACCTGGTCTTGGCAAGCCGATGGCAAATCAAATTAGACTTAACAATCCTTCGAGCAATGTAAAATGGCTTGTCGATATATATGTGTTTGTGTGTGTGTGAATATATAATTAGATATTACTCAATAGTATTTGAAAACAAAAATGATGATTAAATTCCAATCATGATCCAGCTTCTAGTAAATGGTAGGCATGGTACTATATAAATATACGTTACATACATTCATACATGCATATATGAATGTATATATTTGCATATATATATATATATATATATCAGACAATGAGACAAGATTATCTTAAATGAAGGGTGGTAAATATAAGGCAAGCAACCCATGTCTCAACAAATTTAGGATACATTTCAAATTCTAGATACAGACTACTCAATACTCTCGATCATATGAATCCAAAACAACCATTGAAAAGTTTCCAATCTCTATAATTAAGAAATGTAATAGGAAGTACATATTCCAACGTTTTCCTGACTAAATATTATATCATGCTGCTTAATTGCTTACACGAATCATTAGCCAAAGATTCTTTTCACCAACACAATCAAATTAGTCAATACGTGATTGGTTTATGATATCTAATGCAAGAATCCTTAATATATGTTTTGTTAATTTAAATCTTAATTAATCACCGACCTTACATTATTTCTTTTGTGTTGGAATCAAATCTTACAATATGGTGAGCATTTTTTCTATAAAGTTTCATTGTCTATGCGTGAGGATTGATTCATTTTCACAAGCTATTAAACAGTTTGACGTATGCCACGTTCATGTCAAAACATAAATTTCGTGACTGTTTAACTTTGCTCCATTTGATTCATTTTTACAAGCTAGCTGTTACACGGTTTGAGGTATGCCGCCTGAATGTCAGCCACAAAAGTCAAAACATAAATTTTGTGACATATTAATTTTTTGGGATAGCACCTATTTCGGGTATCTTTTCTTACTTAGATATGTGTTACAATTTTAATGTCTAGATCACGTATGTAATTTCATAAATTTCAAGTAATTATTCAGTTTTAAATATAAAAAAATAAAATAAAATTTAAAAATATGTGTCTTGGGTATGTGACAGATTGTGATTAAATAATTTTTTTTCAAGTAAATCATGTAAGAGATCTTTTTCTACTTAGATATGTGTCCCAATCTTAATGTGTGATCACGTATGCGATTACATAAATTTCAGATAATTAGTGAGTTCTAACTATAAATAAAATTTAAAAAATATGTATATTATATACGTGACAAATTGTGATTAAGACACATATTCAAATAAAAGAAAATTCTTCGTACCTAATTTAGAGTTAACTAGTTTTTTTTTCTTCAAGTAAATCATGTCGGAGATCTTTTCCCACTTACATATGTGTCCTAATCTTAATGTGTAATGACGTATGAAATTACATAAATTTCAGGTAATTATTCAGTTCTAACTATTAAAAAAACTAAATAAAATTTTAAAAAATATGTGCATTATATACGTGACACATTGTGATTAAGACGTATATTCATATAAGAGAAAATGCTTTGTAGCTAATTTAGAGTTAGTAGATTTTAATTTTAATTTTAATTTTTTCAAGTAATCTCAGGACCACTCACGGAGACAATCTCATGCATTGTCGTCAATTTTGAACAGACTCAGCTCCTCTCCAATAAAAATCATGCACATGGTTGGTGTGGAGCACATTCAATCGAATCGCCATTGATGTTGACATGCATGCAAACCCCATGTATTTTTTTTCTCCTAAAATTTATCCAAGAACACCATGCCTATATATAGATAGATAGATATACATACACACACACCAAAAGGCAACCCATTTGGTAAGGAGAAACAAAAAGAGTGCTAAAGAATGGCTTCAAAACCAGGGTTTCTCACTGACTGGCCATGGAAGCAGCTTGGAAGCTTTAAGGTATATATACATATAATATCCTCTTAAGCTAGTTTTTTTTCTTTCAGGTTCAGTCATCAAACCTATCAGCTTAATTACTCTTAAATTAGTTTCTCTTTCAGTTCAGTCATCAAACCTATTAGCTTAATTACAGATCACAATATGGCGCAGCATTGTAGATCAGGCAGCTGTGTGTGTGTGTGTGTGTGTGTGTGTGTGTATATATACTGTGATAATATCAAAGTGCTTGTTAATTCACCCTGCAATATTATTTATCTGTTTATTTATTTAATTAATTAGTTTCTGTGTCTTCAAATCAATAAGTTTGGTTTCTGTAACTTACCCCCAAAAATAAAAATAAAAAATTTAAACTTACCCAAAAATAGTTTGGTTTCTGTAATGCATATATTCAAAAGTAGTACTGGGTTTGCTTCCTATGTCTAAAATTAGATAAATACAAAATTTTAATATTGATCAATAATATTTTTGACAAATTACTAAATTCATCATGAAAATGAACCCACAAAAAAAAAATGAATATTCTTAAAAAAATTCAAACAATACGAAAAAAAAAAAAAAAAGTTATATACCAGATACCTGGCCCTCTATTAAAACTTTAATTAAAAAAAGGTTTAAATTTTTACGAGAATAAAAGTGTTTTCTAGTCAACACATTCATAATTTTTTCTAAAAAATCTTAATATTTTAAAAATATTACTTGATACGATGATAATTTTATTATCCATATTTGAAAATAAAAAATAAAAAGGGAGTCAAACTGGAAATTTGAATAAGAGTAAAGTATGAAATATTTTAACATCAGTGGAAATAATGATATAAATTAAAGGGTTATATTTGAAAATCTACTTAAAAACTTAAGTGAAATGTTAAATAAAAATAATTGAAGGGGTGGGGGGGAATTGACACCCTATGCCTATACTTTTCTTGTTCCTGCGTACAACATTACATTTGATTGTATTTGCCTGTGACAACAAATAATCTAGGCTGCCTACATATACATATATATATATATATATACACGCGCGCGCAGAAACAACTAAGGTTCAGGGTCAATTGCTCCCCCCCTCCCCCTATTTCTTTTATTTATTTACAAGTTTTCTAATAATTTTGTATATAATACTTTAAATTATGTTTTTGGCCCCCTTTATATTTAATTTTTTGCACTTTTTACTATTATTTTATTTTTATTTTAATTTGATCTCTTGAATAACATTTTATATAAAATAATTTATTTATTTTTAACTTCTTATTTAATTTATAAGTCACTTTATATCAACTATTTTAATTTTTTATCAAAAAAAAATTATTATTATTTTTATCAACATGACTAGAGAGAAGTTGAGAAATCATAAACTGGACTAATTTAAATTGACAAAAAATAATTTATTAGTTAATATTAAATTTTTATACCTTTTTTTTTAAATTCTGTCGAATACTTTCATCACAAACCACTTGTTTATAAAAAAAATATTTATTTAATTTTAAAATTCATAATCCAAATATATATATATATATATATACACACATAATATTGACAAAGTTTAGTCGACAAGAAAATTTCCGGCCCTCCCTATATTGTTAATTGGGCTCTACAATTTTCATCTGACATTGTAAATGACAAGAATAACCTGCAAATCCTGTTGCCTCTCTCCTCGGTTCCCAATCCAACAGAGGAGCCTCCACCCCCACCTCTCTCTCTTCTCCTCATGTCTTCTCACCGGAAAATTGCAGAGAAAGAAAGATTTGAGATGTTCCAGTACAAAACCCTAGCTTCTCCTACCGCACATAGACCGAACCTCATAAAAAATCCCCTCAACTCCCCACCGCGACCACCATCTGTCTCCTCCCCTCCCCTCCTTCCGCCCATCACCGAACTCCGTACAAAACCCCAACTCCACCACCATCCTCAGCAACGGTAAGCGACAGTTGCCATCGCACCCAAATTCAATCTCTCATCCTAAAAACCAAATTAGATATAATTTCCATCATCTTCCTAAAATATGATTTTGTTTTTGTATCCAATTCATGCTAGAAAATGCCCACTAATCGTCAAAACACAAAACCAACAGTACATATCTCCCTCAATGTGATCCATTTTTTTCCATCTTCACTTGCGCCAGTCGATGGGTCGAAAATTATAACTGCGATGATGGCGAGGGTTGGGTACGGCGACCAGACGACAATGAGCTGGTTTACAACAGCGTCAGCGACAAGGAAAACTAGGGCTGGTCTGATTTAGCTTCCTCGAATTCCCGAGTTAACTCGCCTGGACCCTCAGATGATGAAATATGTATATGTATTTGAATCTCAGTATCAAATATGTATCTGCATCTCAGTATATGCATATATAAGTGATGGATCGATCGAATAAAGCTATTCAATTTTTGTAACTTTGTGTTTGTTGTTTGATATTGGTGAAGTACGTGATTTTGGCTCCATGGGTGGTTCACAGCATCTACTCATTCGCTGTGAAAGGAGAGAGAGACCTTGTCTACATTCTCACACTGCCATTTCTATTGTCGAGGATGCTTCATGACCAAATTTGGATTACTATTTCTCGTCACCGAACAGCCAAAGGCAATAACAGGATTGTTGACAAGAGTATTGACTTTGAGCAAGTTGACAGAGAAAGCAATTGGTACCCTCTCCCTCTCTCTGTACCCAAGCTTTAAATCAAGTTAAAGACAGCCATTAATGGATCTAGGTTGGAAAATCTTTGACCATATATTCTACAATGTGTACATGTAATCGTCTGCGCAGCCCCACATTATAAGATACAGGGTTTTTGCGGTGCAAAACAATAGTCGCAGACAAGCCAATTATTCCATTAAAAAAAACTATTTTTGGGACGCAAAAAACCTGTTTCTTGTAATGACAGTATTGTCAAGGATGGATCTAGGGCTAGGCTCGTGGGCTATAAAAACTATCTTTGCAAGCAAACAACCCTGTTATTTTAGTGACAGTGGGATATATGTATTTTGTAGTCTTGTGGTGCTTATGAGATGATGGATGATTGGCAGGGATGACCAGATCCTGCTTAATGGACTTCTATTCTACATAGGTAGCATGATAATGCCCGCGGTTTCTCACTTGCCCATGTGGAGAACAGATGGTGTAATCATCACAATTTTGCTTCATACTGGACCTGTGGAGTTCCTCTACTACTGGTTACACAGAGCACTGCACCACCATTACCTCTACTCTCGCTACCATTCCCACCACCATTCCTCCATTGTTACTGAGCCAATCACATGTAAGCTCACCATTAATCATTATATAAATAATCTCTCTATTTCTAGCAGTATAAATGTTGTGTCTTGTAATAATTGAACCCTTTTCCTTCCTGGCAGCTGTTATTCATCCATTTGCAGAGCACATATCATATTTTTTGCTCTTTGCTATACCAATGCTAACGACAGTGTTCACTGGAACCACCTCTGTGGTGGCGCTCTTTGGCTATATCACTTACATTGATCTCATGAACAATATGGGACACTGCAACTTTGAGCTCATTCCCAAGTGGCTCTTCTCCATCTTTCCTCCTCTCAAGTATTTGATGTATACACCTTCGTAAGTGTCCAAATCCCTTTGAACTTTGAAGTTCTAAATTAAATTTATAATTATGGAGAAATTATCCGGTGAGAAGTGTGAAGGCCACTTTGATTTCACCCACTCTTAACAACGAGAAATTGTCCAGTGAGCCCATCATACCATGTGACGGCCACTATGATAATTCTCATGTAGTGGAATCCACGTTGGTTTCAATATGTGACAGTCAATGACTGTCACATGCATGTGATGAATAATTTTGCCTTAACAAGCAACTTCTTGAACTTTGTGACAAAATCATAGCTGTCAAAAACATTCTCAACGAAACAATATTTAGCTTGAAACTAGGAAAGAGAAACCCTCTTCCTACCCGAATACATATATTAATCATGACCTATCGTGTATGTAATGTACATGCACTTTATTTTATTGAATTTTTATTTTTAGTTAATTCTAAATAGTCACATGATATTCATGTGATTTCATATGTGATAAATTAAGGTTGTGACACGTACTTATATGGAAGGATGTTTATAATAAGAAGTTTGGAGTCCAGTACTGCCCTTCTTAACTTATTTGCTACTATAAAACCATACCAAGTACAATAGTATAAATTCCTTTCTTTCTCACAGTCTCACACACAAGATAACAAGTTTCACATGAGAAAAATGTGCAAGAATTGGCAATGCTATTGTTTATTGAGAAGGTAGATACTGAATGCCTTATAAAAATTTTATAATATAAGCTCAATTTTATATATCATTATTAATACTTTTTTGTATGTGTGTGTGTGTGTGTGTGTATAACATTAGAACTTGTTTAAGATATGATTATAACATGATACATTAATCATATATTTGACAAAAACAGATATCACTCTCTGCATCACACCCAATTCCGAACCAATTACTCTCTTTTCATGCCAATCTATGATTACATCTATGGCACCATGGACAAGTCCACAGATGCATTATATGAAACTTCACTCAAAAGAAAAGAAGAGTCACCCAATGCTGTGCATCTAACACATCTAACAACACCAGAGTCCATATATCATCTGCCGATTGGATTTGCTTCCTTTGCCTCCAAGCCCCACATATCCCAATGCTACCTGTGGCTGCTGTGGCCTGTAACATTTTGGTCCATGATCATCACTTGCATCTATGGCCGCACGTTCATTGTAGAGAGAAATACCTTCAAAAGCCTCAAATTACAATCTTGGGCACTACCCAAATACAATATTCAAGTAAGAATCATCATACTTTTTTTTGGGTTAAATTTTGGTCAAGCTCATATGAGACTGGGTGTTTTAACTCTTGGATGGCCTAGAAACTAGAAACAAAGTCGTTGGGATGAAATAAAACTCCATCCCGACACCATTTAATGGTTAAAACATCTTGTCTCATATGAATTCGAGCTTATAGTATCATTACTTTCTATTCATCTGTTTATTATTTATTTATTTACAGTACTTCTTTCAATGGCAAAGAGAAGCTATCAATGACTTGATTGAAGAGGCTATACTGGAGGCAGAGAGGAGAGGCATTAAGGTGTTGAGTCTAGGTCTTTTGAACCAGGCAAGTTGATGCAGTTCTTTCTTCTTCTCTTGATTTATTTTATTCAACTTTCGATCTTCCTTTTCCAGGAATATGATATGCTGATCAGTCATTTCATTGAACTTTCTGCTAGTGTGTGTGTGTTTGCGTGCTTGTGTGTGTGTGTGCGCGCCCAATTGTATAAGAGGACTTCCCAAGTGTCCTTGTACTTCCTTTAATTTTTTTGAGTTAATCTTGCAATTCTACTTAAACTCTCTCTCTCTCTCTATCTATATATATGTGTGTGTGTGTGTGTGTGTCTCTCTCTCTCTCTCTGATTCTCTCTGTGAGAGTGCCAATGAATTTTGCAGGGGAAGGAACTTAACGAAAATGGAAAGCTTTACATCCAAAGAAACCCTCAGCTAAAAATCAAGGTGGTAGATGGAAGTAGCTTAGCAGTTGCTGTTGTGCTAAATAGTATCCCCAAAGGAACAACACAAGTACTCCTCCGAGGCAATTTATCCAAAATTGCTTATTCAATTGCCTTTGCTTTATGCCAAAGGGGCATCCAGGTATATTTATAACTTCAAAAATCACCAATGGGCCCAAGCCCCTTGCCACTGCATAATCAATATAATGTCCCAACCAATACATGTCTTTGGCTCAACACTGATTACACTGCCAAAACTAAATTAGCCCAAACAACATAGTACAGTCTCCACAATGTAGGACAAATATAGTATCTGCTAAAAATATGAATATATGTTTCAGATTTATCATAGGATTCTTTAGTTTCCAATTTTTCTTTATTCATTTTCTATTTTAGATAGGATTAGGACTTTCAATATTTATATGTAAAACTGTAAGTCTCCATTAGAGACAGCTTTCAGATTTTATAAATAATATTCATATTTCGAATTTCAGAGATTTTGTTCTCTTGCTTTGGTGAGAATTCCCTATTCTTGGATATTGACGTGTTCGTATCCATCTTATCATATTTCGTGTTGCATCACTCAAGATGGAATCAACCAAGAATGAGAAAGTTGAACCCTGGTTAATTTAGATATGTCCTTTAACATTACTTGAATTTTGTGTCAGGTGGCCACATTATACCAAAGTGAGTATGAGAAGCTTAAGTTGACCACAAAATCTGATACAAATTTGGTTCCCTCAAGGAGTTTTGCTCAGAAGGTAAATTATCTCATCCCTTTCTGATCCCTTTCTGTACCCTTGTCTCAAGGCAGAACTAATGCTCTGTTTCTGGCCCTGTTAGTATTTGATGTGCACCAAATATTATGTGTCAACATCCACTGGTGCATTGAGAGAACTGGAAAAATCTAAGTAGGATATCTTCTAGAACTAGGGGCAGAGTTACTTGTAGTGGAGTGAGGTCAAATGACCCAACTGAAATTTTAAAAACTTATGAGATTTATTTGATATTATGTAAATGTTTTAATATTTATTATGAATAATCCATCTAAAGTCATATATTTGAAAAGAGTTTGGAAGGTTTAAAGGTAAGAATTCATTCAAAGGTTGTACTAGAGAAACTGGAAGTAGACATAAGAAGAAAAGAATGAGAGAAGAAAGAATAATAAGGAGATATCTAGGTGGTGTTAAAGGAGTTTCTATTCCTTTTGATGATATAAAGCAAGAAAATATCACTAAACTCTAATTTCCAAAATTTGATTTACAATATTTAAACTTTTAGTTGGTTATAATAAAAGTTATGCATTTGTTAAATCAATGGTTTTATTTGTATAATTAGTCAATTTTACAACTTGAAATTTTTTGTTTCATATTTTTTGTTTATATTTATATAATTATGGATTTTATTATTATGATGAATTTCATTAATTTATTATTGTTTTCATTTTTTTGACCATATTAACTTTTTATATTAAAATCAATACTTGGTTGAATTTTTTTATGAGTTATTTGTGTAATTTAAGTGCATACATTGTATATATTAGGGGAAACAATTATTATTAGTTTTAAAATTTTAATATTTATAGTGTAGATATTAAGTTTTTGTGTTTGTATTTCTTAAGATTACTTGTGAAGTTGACTGAATGATTTATCATGATGAGTTTGTGTAGATATGGTTAGTGGGAGATGGACTGACAGAAGAAGAACAGTTGAAAGCATTGAAAGGAACATTGTTCATTCCTTTCTCACAATTTCCTCCAAAGAAAATGCGCAATGACTGCTCCTACCACTACACACCAGCATTGTCAATTCCCATATCTTTAGAGAACTTGCACTGTTGTGAGGTTAGCAATTTACACTCATCTTTTCTCACTCATTAATTTCTTTTAATTAGAATCCTTTTGTTTATATTATATAGAAATCAGTTTGTTACTAAATATAGGACTGACTCGATACAATTCGAGGCCTAAAGTGATATATATACATACATATATATAGGGTTAGCTCTATATAATTCGAGGCCTAAAGTGATATATATAGGACTGACTCTATACAATTTGAGGCCTATTAGCAGGATAAAATGACAACTCTAAATGAGGCATTTTCTGATATGACTCTAAATTTTTTTATTTAATATTAATATTATAAAACTGTATTAAATATTTAAAATATATATATTTTTAATACTTTGTTTCCTATATTTTTTATTTTTTTTAATATAAAATTATAATAGTTTTTCAATTAGAGAGATGTATATATTAAATAAAACTCTATTAATAGAATTAAGTTTTTTATGTCATCTTTATGGGATTTTTTTTTGGGTAAAGTTAGACTTTTATTAACCATAAAGTTCTAATTTGATTATATTATAGATACATAAAATTTGGGGCCTTCTCTTTAAGTTGGGCCAAATGGCCTAAAGCGATTGCTTTGTTGATTTTATTGTAGAGCCGGCCTTGTTAATATATATGTGTGTGTGTACTACTTAGTATAAAAACAAGGGTTTGCAATGTATTACTTAATTTGGAGGCTTCTCAATGTGTTTACTTATCTTAATTTAATATTTTGTTCTAAATTATTGACTTACTTATAAAATTGCCATTTAATGTCTAACCAACAAGTTCTTTGTTGATGGTTTTGCCACACCAATCCAACGAGTTTTAAAAAAAAATTAAAATAAAATAAATTATAATGCCATCTTTTAATAAGCTCCCATTTCTCCGAGTGTTTATTTTGTATTTTATGTGATTTGAATAAATTGAACTCAGAGGTGTGCATTTCCACCTTTCATTTTGTATCTGATATTGGACTGTAAGAACTTTGCACGGGTCATTAGCTAGTACATACTCGATTTCATCAAACTTTACATTTTTTTTTGTTGTTCATAGAAACTTTATATTATGACTGTGTTACAGAATTGGTTGCCAAGAAGAGTGATGAGTGCATGGCGCGTAGCCGGGATAGTGCACGCCTTAGAAGGATGGAATGTTCATGAGTGCGGCAGCACAATGTTTGACATTGAGAAAGTTTGGCAAGCCACTCTTAAACATGGGTTTCAGCCTTTGATCAACAATGATTCCCAGATCATGGAATACAAAGCTTGATGCATAGTAATGGGCTTGTTTTTGTTGCATCTTTTTGCAAAACTTAATTTTTAAGAGTGATCACTTTTGCAACTATATAAATCTCTTTTTGGTGGGGGAGTATCCAGGACTATTTGGCTTTGCTAATAAAGATTTTTGGATCTAGTAATATTCTGTTATGAATAAGGATCATGGTTAGGGCATTATTACAGTTTCTACTTTGATTGATTATGACCATTAAGCATGTTTTTGAGATAATTATAATCTATTAATCTATTGTACTCTTTATGCTATGTCAATTAAAGTCACTGACTGCTCTGTGTGATGAGAGAGACAGGCTGCACCTTTACAAAAAAAGAAGAGGCTGCCAAGAGCTATGATTTCATCATTTTTTTTGGGTTCACATATGCAAGCACAAATGGTCCTGTAGTTGATAATTCTTTGTGTTATGATATGAAATTAATACAATACTATCAAATGAGTTGTGTAAACACTTTTGACAAAATTATTTGGTCAGCACAACATTACTTTATATACAGTAACTGCACAGTGACAGTTGTCATATTCTAATTCGCTGTTTTACTGTTTAAGAAATGAAATCTGACTGTTGTTAGTCTAGCAGAAGATGGATGGAACCTTTGAAAAGGAGATTCTTTGTCACTGTTCATATTCTAATTCGCTGTTTAAGAAATGAAATCTGAGACTGTTGTTAGTCTAGCAGAAGATGGAACCTTTGAAAAGGAGATTTTCTGATCCATTAGAAAATGTTAAAGTAATTACAGGGACCTTTCTTTTATTCTATGAAATTAAGTAATTATTTTAAAGGTAAATCAGTAAATTCATTTTATACAACTATCAAGAAAATGGCAGCCTAACATAGCTAAATTATTGAAATGCATGTTTCTAATGAAGTTGTGGAAAATCTTTGGATAAT
This sequence comes from Nyssa sinensis, assembly GCA_008638375.1. Taxonomy (NCBI): domain Eukaryota; kingdom Viridiplantae; phylum Streptophyta; class Magnoliopsida; order Cornales; family Nyssaceae; genus Nyssa; species Nyssa sinensis. The sequence continues at coordinate 38,217,474 of CM018052.1, forward strand.
CTTACTAGAGAAATTTGAATTCAATTTGAGTCGTCTACGGGCAGAACTAAAAAATTCTCTTTCGTCTCTCCATGTAAAAAATCACGTGTACATTAGTTTGTATATATATATATATATATATAATTTTTTTTTTTTCTATCTCAAGGAAAAGATATATATATATATATGAGTAGGGTCAACGAGATGAGAAGGAAAAGCGAACAACTTTAAAAGACAAAAGACCAAGAAAACAAGGAAAGCATTTATTTATTAATTTGGATTTTTGGACTTTTAGTTCAATGAATGTTTAATGGAACAAAGAAGAGCCAGCCGTTCATTCATTCCTATAGACTTTTTCATTGTCCTCCCAAGAACCTTTTTCTACCTTTAGGCCAAAATTTTCCATTAATCATGGCCCCCAACTTATCCACCCACTGCTTAGAATGTATAAACATGCCAATCACTATTTTATATATATATATATATATATATATTATTCATAAATGATAAAAATAAATAATAAATCAATCTCAACAATACTTAAAAACTATTGCATAAAATCAATTATCTTTTCATAAGAATGAATCCTAAAAATACTATCTTTATACATGTACGGTATAAAATAAGAAACGAAGTAGGTTAAAAATATCAAAATAAAATTATTAAAAAACCCTTCCTGAAACGTGAATTGTATTGAATTATCAAGAATTTGAATGAATTTATAATAATTATCCAATAATATATTTATATAGAAAGAGAGAGAGACACTTACTCATGTCGAACCATCAATCAAATTGGCTACTTATTTCTTACCATCAAGCAAATTAGATATGAGGGGGCTCCATTTCCAAGGAAATTGAGCATATTTTGGATGTAGTGTCATCACTTTGTTGACTAGATGGAAGATATCTTATTCCTTTGCTTTGTGATTCCCTACTGCCGGGTCCCTCTGTTCAGTTTTTTCTGCTTGTTTTGGTTGGTTGGATTGCTTTTCCTACTGGCTTCAGCTTTTTCCAATGTTGCCCTTTGTTAGTCTTTGGGAGGCATTTCCCTGTTATTTCTTTGATTGTCTTAAGCTTTTGTTGGCTGCATCGGCCTTTTGTCTTTGCTGTGTTGTTCTTTCTAGGCGAATGAGGTAGAGAAATTTGTGTCAGCAGTTGTATTGGTTTCATATTATATTATGGTAAAAGTTTCAAGTAAGCATAGCATTATTATTTTGTAATGCACTATTTTTTTTCGTATTTCAAGGATCCTCCGCCCTGTGTTTTCACGACTACAAGTCACCAAGATATTTGCTCAGTTTGAAATTCAATCATAAAATTCTAGAGATTCCTAGAAACATACCATCAAAAAATTAAAAAAAAAAAAACCTTCAGTTAACTGTATCATGAAATAGAGCCCCTTTTGGATTTCCTATGAAATTAGGCACGATGAAAAAGTTTGAGAGTTGTGTTGACATAACATCTAAAAAGAAAAAAGAACAAAATAAAGAATTATTTCTTATCACTTGTTATTATAAAAAATAAAATAAAAAACTTGAAACTAAGTATATAATATATGTTTGTGTGTATATATATATATATATATATACATATATTTTCAAAGGAATTGATATCCTAATTTTGCTAGACTAATCCCATCCGTACTCATGAACCGTAAACGTGATAGATTTAACTCGAAATCTCCAAATTTACAGCCAAAGGGCGGAACAACATGAGGTTTGGACCAGGCTATAGACCCCTCCAACTATGGAAATTTTTTTTATATATATAAAATTTTGACCATTTCAAACTAACCTATCTCAAAATTTTAGTTTAACCCAATTACACAAATTTGAAATAATTATTCAGTTCTAACTATTAAAAAAATTAAATAAAATTTTAAAAATATGTACATTATATATGTAACAAATTGTGATTAATATGTATATCTAAATAAGAGAAAATGCTTTGGTACCTAATTTAGAGTTAATAATTTTTAATTTTTAATTTTTCAAGTAATCTTAGGACCACTCACGTAGACAATCTCATGCATTGTTGTCAATTTTGAACAGACTCAGCTCATCTCCAATAAAAAAATTATCTAAAAGTTTTAGGAAGGAATATAGAAAATTTCGATCCGATTTGAACAAATCATGCACATGGTTGGTGTGGAGCACATTCACTCGAATCGCCATTGAAGTTGACAGGCATGTAAACACCATGTATTTTTTTCCTCCAAAAATTTATCCAAGAACACCATGCCTATATATAGATAGATAGATACACACACACACACACACACACCAAGAGGCAACCCATTTGATAAGGAGAAACAAAAAGAGTGCTAAAGAATGGCTTCAAAACCAGGGTTGCTCACTAATTGGCCATGGAAGTAGCTTGGAAGCTTTAAGGTATATATACATATAATATCCTCTTAAGCTAGTTTTTTTTCTTTCAGTTCAGTCATCAAACCTATCAGCTTAATTACTCTTAAGCTAGTTTTTCTTTCAATTCAGCCATCAAACCTATTAGCTTAATTACAGATCACAATATGGCGCAGCATTGTAGATCAAGCAGCTCTATGTGTATATATATACTGTGATAATATCAAAGTGCTTGTTAAATCACCCTGCAATATTATTTATCTGTTTATTTATTTATTTAATTTGTTTCTGTGTCTTCAAATCAATATGTGATATATATATATATGATGCTGCACTTTTTTGCCCTGGCACACCGTAGGCTCCCTAGCACAATATTGTCCGCTTTACTGCCGTAAGTCTTATGGCGCACGACTTTGTTCTTTTAAGGAGGAAAAGGCCTTGTACTAGGAAGAGAGCAGTCTGGGGCTTATAAGCGACGCCAGTACCTGACTCTTAACCGATGTGGGACTCAAAGTGGCACAACAACTATTCCCCCCAGTCGGGACTGGTGGAGCACAGGAATGAGGCACGTGGCCCAAGTGTTCCCACAGACGGCGCTAAACTGATACTGCACTTTTTCATCCTGGCACATAGTAGGCTCCCTAGTACAATATTGTCCGTTTTGGGCCTCAAGAGGCCCTCACGACTTTATTTTTCCTAGGAGGAAAAGGCCTTGTGTAACACCCCGATCCCGTGAAATTAATAATTAATTAATAACTATTAATTAATACCGACTTACAGAATGATTTAGGGAATTAATCATAATCCCGACGGTCGCCATAGACCGATTAAATAAAGAAAATGTCTGGAGGGAAGGGTACTTTACCCGAACTCAAATTACTGATTAATTCGGTGAAATAACGCCGTTTTAATACTAACGGAACCTGAATTAGCTAACCCGGGAAATCCCGAATGATTAATAAATGACACGGAACCTCTGACACTGAAGAATACTGAAATACGGAACTCTCGAAACAAACCGCGTCGAAAAATGAGTTATGGAATGAAAGCTATGAAGGAAATACTGAAACTGAATTTCTGCGCAACCAAACGTGGCCTTAACCGAAAATATGGGAAAAATGGCCAAATGGGAGGCCAAGGGAATTGAACCCTTGACCTTTGAGTGGAAAGTAATTTTATCCAAAAACTTACCAGTTGGGCTACCCACACCTTTGTGCATATATTTGCAACTTATTTGTATATAGCATTGAATTATCCTAATCTGCCACCCAAACTGACCAATGAGGTTACATGCAAAACCTCCATCATGACCTAAACCCCTACACTTCAGCCTCATCATCACATCTCAAGTGTCTACAATTAGACCTAGGCCCTACATGTATGATTATGTATGTGTATAAGTGTGCACTAATATACACATGAGCTTGGAGATCTCTATAACACCAAGTGTGTGAGCTGAATATTCAAAAATCAGAAAACTGTGTGAGAACTGATCTGTTAAGAGAGAGAGACCATGTGAGATCAAGTGAGCTTATGTGTGAGAAACCATTGTGAGAAAGCTGTGTATGTCCATGGTCTATACATGATGGTGTTCTATAAAGATGTACCAAGAGGAAGGAACTGAGGACCGAGGTGCCAAGGTCTGAACTGAGCCATGGATGAGCAAGGAAGGCTAACTGCTTGAGAGGTAAACACCAAATTTTTCTGAAATTTTTCCCTCAAGCATGCCTACTGTTTTCAGTTGTTTTGATCTATATAACTGAGTATATAGACGACTGTGAGGCCTCAGAACCGTAGCGAACTAACTGAGAGGTTCAGATAGGCCTAGAAACCTACGAACCGTAGGAACCGCCATTGATGACCACCTCCAAAACTGGGTCTGATTTGACGCAAGCTAAACTGAATTTGGTTGGTCAAGACCTAATCTAGAGGTCACAAGGATCCCAAATACACCAACCCGCGACCCAAAATCGCATGGTAAGGCCCTCGAATCTGAAATTATTCCTTTCGGCCAAGAAACCCAAAATCTAAAACGAACACCTAAACTGAAATTTGTTGATGGTGACTTGAAGCCCCTAATGCAAGGGTCACAAAGCAACTGATTTCAGAGAAAACGGACCAAAACCGAGAGCCCTAGGGCCAGTTGCAGACCAAATTATCGTTTTCAAAACAGACCTGCCTAGAGCTCGATTCGAAGCTCAAAATGGATGTTAAAGGATGGATATGAAGTGCAGAAACCCATCGGGACTGAAATCAGCAAGAAATCGTGTCTAAATTGCCACGAAATTGAAAGAGAAATTCTCTGTAAATTAGGGCAACAGTACACTGGTTGGTGAAGAAGACGACGAGTCGACCGAGTCGACTCGTCCAACACGTCCAAACCCACCGAACTAACTCACACACGTGTCGACGTATGAACTGGCCACCGCATTAATGAAACGGCACAGTTTTGGTTTTAGTGTTTTAAAATTCTGGAATCCGACTGTTTGGTAACACAGAAATAAAATTAGAAATTGAATTGGGGCTTGACATAAACACGGATAGGGACTGAAATTGGAATATGAGGGATATGTTATCCCGATTTTCTGAAGAAAGGTGAACCGGCTGGTTCACCAAGGGTTTGGACCGGTCTAGGGTTTGGCTTGGTAAACCTAACGGTCCAGGGGCTTAATTGAAAGAAAATTTAAAACCAGAACTTTTATAAATTGCACTGTGACCCCAAAACCTTCTGAATATCCGGTTCTGGCCCAGTTTCTGAAAATCTTGTACATTTAAGCCCCTGCTAAAGAAATTAAATAATAAAATAATTATTTAATTATTTTATTAAATAGGTAAAATTACGATTTTACCCCTGGGCATTAATTATGTCAAACGGAGTCCAAATAAAGCAAATAAATAGTGTATTTTCACTATTTCAAACATTCTGGACTCAATGGTACAGTCCGATTTTGGAAATACAGTACTGAAAAATACAGACTTGTGAGTGATAAATTACTGTACTGCCCCTGATGGCACCAGACCCAAATAAAAATAAAAGACAGTCTATTCTGACTATGTCGGGCGTTCTGAACTCAACGGTGAGGTCCGTTTAACGAACTGAAGTCCCGAAAAATACAGACACATAAAGTATAAATGACCATACTGGCCCTGATGCTTCCCAGGGTCAATTAAACATAACAGATAGTCCAACTTAATTATGTCGAACACACTGGACCCAATGGTGAGGTCCATTTTATGAACTGACGTGCCGAAAAATATGACACGTGAAATTACCAAATTACCCCTGATACTGTATGAAGCCCAAATGAAGTCCGATTGGGACGAAATTGATAGCGATAGAAGCCCAGATACTGGTGAGACTGTAAACATGATTAAATAATGATTCGGAGTCGGAATCTTACAAAACGTAAAATTACCAAAATACCCCTGAGCACAGTAAGTGCAAGGTAGAGGTCAAATAAAGGTCAAACTGATCTGATAAATTATCATAGGGATAATTATGAACACTGAAGGGCTAAATAAGACTCCGGGACAGTAATGCGTAAAACGAGAAATGATCGATGTGTCCCGATGATCAAAAGCAGATACCAAACGAAGTCCAAAGGACTTAAGAATTTACATATGAGATATATGGGACATTCTGAGGACCACGACAGGGTCCGGGGTAAGAATGACAAATTACCATTTTGCCCCTAAGGCTAAGTAAGCCCTTAACTGATAGCGATTCAAGTCTAAAAGACTTACAACTTCATGTATACGATATATGGGATATTCTAAGAACCACGACTGGGTCCGGGGCAAGAATGACAAAATTACCATTTTGCCCCTATGGTTAAAATAAGAACCTAACAGATACCGATTGGAGTCTAAAAGACGTAGAACTTTATATTTAAGATATAAAGACTATTCGGAGGGCCTTGACAGGGCCCGGGGCAAGAGTGATAAAATGACCGTTTTGCCCTAAGGTTGAATAAGTGATTGACTGATAACGATTGAAGTCTAAATGACTTGGGTTATAATCTTGATGACTGCTAAGCCTAATTTAAGAATAAAATAGCCCCGGATGAAACCCGATGAGAGGGCGATAGGCTACTAGGCTATCTTAGGTAAACCGATAGATACCTAAGATGACAAATGAGACCTGAATGGATGAGTTCTGATCTGTATATGATTGATGATTATTGTTCAGGATATACATGGAGATGCCTGATGTATCTGGAGGTTATCGGATTGTTTGCGCAAGGAGATAACCGTAACAGTTTGTGAGTAACCTGGAACTTCTGACTTGGTGTATAAGTACACCGTCTAGTTACTGTATTTTGATTTACTGTACTGTTTTGTATACTGTACTGTCTGAATGCATACTTTTTTTATACTGCATTACACGTAACATGATTTTGTACTGTCCTGCTCTCCTGTTCAGTTCGGGTCTGTCTTGTTCTGTTGTATGGTCTGTCCTGGTTTTATTCTGTACTGTTGCGTCTTGCGAGTAAACCTGACTCCTGAATTGGTGTATAAGTTCTGTCTAGATACTGTATTTTGAAGCACTGTACTGTTTTGAACGTTATACTGTTTAAAAGAAAAACATATATTTAAAGTAGCATATGCCTTGTCCTGATTGATATTGTACCAGTTTGTTCCGTCCTGTTCAATTCCGATATGTCTTGTTCTGATAGATGTATTGTTCCGTTTTGTTCCGTCATGTTCAGTTCCGATATGTCTTATCCTGACTGATATTGTTTCGTTTTGTTCCGTCATGTTTAGTTCCGATATGACTTGTCCTGATTGATATTGTTTCGTTTGTTTCCGTCATATTCAGTTCCGATATGACTTGTCCTGATTGATATTGTTTCGTTTGTTTCCGTCATATTCAGTTCCGATATGACTTGTCCTGATTGATATTATTTCATTTTGTTCCGACATGTTCAGTTCCGATATGTCTTGTTCTGATAGATGTATTGTTCCGTTTTGTTCCGTCATGTTCAGTTCCGATATGTCTTATCCTGACTGATATTGTTTCGTTTTGTTCCGTCATGTTTAGTTCCGATATGACTTGTCCTGATTGATATTGTTTCGTTTGTTTCCGTCATATTCAGTTCCGATATGACTTGTCCTGATTGATATTGTTTCGTTTGTTTCCGTCATATTCAGTTCCGATATGACTTGTCCTGATTGATATTATTTCATTTTGTTCCGACATGTTCAGTTCCGATATGTCTTGTTCTGATAGATGTATTGTTCCGTTTTGTTCCGTCATGTTCAGTTTCGATATGTCTTATCCTGACTGATATTATTTCATTTTGTTCCGTCATGTTCAGTTCCGATATGACTTGTCCTGATTGATATTGTTTCGTTTTGTTCCATCATGTTCAGTTCCGATATGACTTGTCCTGATTGATATTGTTTCGTTTTGTTCCGTCATGTTCAGTTCCGATATGACTTGACCTGATTGATATCGTACCGTTTTGATCCGCCATGTTCAGTTTCAATATGTCTTGTTCTGATTGATGTATTGCTCTGCTTTGTTCCGTTATGATCCGTCCCGTTATGCCTCTGTCCTTGATTACGCCTGTGACTTGAACTAGTGTTTTGTTCCGTCTGATCCCGTTATGTACCGTCCGTTAATCATCTGTCTGTCTTGATTGATATATGGTCCAGTTCCGTTATGATCTGTCTGAATTCTTGACTTGGTTTATAAGTTACTGCATAGATACTGTATTTTGATGCACTGTACGGTTTTAAAAGTTAAACTGTCTGAATGCATGTTTTTAAATGCAAACCTTATACTGTATTGTACGCGGCATGATTTTGTCCCATCCTACTATTATTTTGTTCGGTCTGTCTTGTTCCGTTTTATGGTCTATCTGATTTTGTTCTGCTATGATGTGTCTGACTCTGGGTACCATTCTGATTATGAGCGGTCTGGCATAAGTAGGCTTGATTACGTGCCTAACTGATATATTATTGTTATGCCCTGTTATGTTCCGCCCAGTACTGATCTGTTCTGATATTTGAATTAATTGCCTATACTCTCATTGATATTGGCATCATGCACTGTTTCGTCTGTTCTGATTTGTTGTTCCGTTTAGTTCAGTCCTGCTTTATTCAACTGAAACTGCATTTAAAGTAGATTTATAAAACTGCTATTTCAGAAACAACTGAACTACCCTTGTGCTTTGTAAACAAGAAATGGTTTTGAAACCCATGACAGGGAACCTGTGTTACTCATTGGGCTTTTCGAAGCTCACCCCATTCCCTAACATTTTTCAGGAATGATATCTGTTGGATCTAATGGCACTGATCTGTGGAGACTGGATTACTGAGGATTGAATCTGTTTAATCAGGTGAGTGATGTAATACGACTGACTTGACTGATATGTACTAGATATAGACATGGCTCATGGATTTAAACGGTACTCTAGAGATTATAGTTCCGCTCTGTTGTTATATGTCGGATTATAGATATGCTCTGAGGTTAGAATTGTTAGCTGTTGGATTTTAGACTTGCTTTGTGTGATACTTATCCTACGGGGGATACATGAGTTGCATTCCCTTGACAAAAAAAAAAAAAAGTTTTAAATTCCGCTGCATCTAACCCTACAGTCGGAGTGCAATTCACTGGAAAGTTCAAAAATTGCCTTCGGTTGGTCGCGTGGCGGCTGACTGGCATCACGTCCTCGACATCCGCGTAGGGTGGGGTTCGGGATGTGACACCTTGTAGGTGAGAGATGTGTCATCTTAGCTAAGTCATACACTATTGTCCCCTATGCTGGGCTTAAGTTGCCAGCGCAGGGCTTTGTTCCTGTGAGCGAGGTAGCCGCTATGAGGAGGCCTTGTGTTAGGAAAAGAGCAGCCTAGAGCTTGTAAGCGAATCGATGTGGGAGAAAGTGGGCATATCAACTGCTCCCCCAGTCGGGACTGGTGGGGCAGGGGAAGAGCAGACCTTGTTCCCACAGACGGCGCCAAACTGATGCTGCACTTTTTTGCCCTGGCATATAGTAGGCTCCCTAGAATAATATTATCTGCTTTAAGCCTTAAGAGGCCCTCACGGTTTTGTTCATCCTAGGAGTAAAAGGCCTTGTAGGTGAGAGATGTGCCATCTTAGCTCAGCCATACAATATTCTCCCCTCTGTTGGGCTTAAGTTGCCAACGCAAGGCTTTGTTCCTGTGAGCGAGGTAGCCATTGTAAGGAGGCCTTGTAGGTGAGAGATGTGTCATCTTAGCCCAGCCGTACAATATTGTCCCCTCTACTGGGCTTAAGTTGCTAGCGTAGGGCTTTGTTCCTATGAGCGAGGTAGCCGCTGTGAGGAGGCCTTGTTCTTGTCTTCTGGAAGGAGCCCTCCTTCTAGGTATTGGAAGATGAGAGTCATCCAGCTCTGGGTTTGCTCTGTAGCTTGGGCAACTTGGACATCTTTTATGCTTGGTTCTAATTGATGGGAGACTTTCAACATGGATTCTCCTTCGACCTTGAGGTGGGAGGCCATATTGGCCAGCGCATCAACCCTGGAGTTCTGACCTCTTTCAATTTTTTGGATTGTAAATTTTTGGAAGGATTGCTTCAGCAATTTCACCAGTTCTGAGTACCGAAGCATTCTGTCATCTTTGATGGAAAACTCTCCCAAGACTTGGCTTACCACTAGTTGGGAATCGGAGAAGACCTCGAGGTTCTGGGCCTCGTATTCTAAAGCCAGCTTCAATCCAAGGATAAGGGCCTCGTACTCTGCTTCATTGTTGGAAGCTCTGAACCCCAGACTTACTGCCTTTTCTGCCATAAACCCATCAAGGGATCGTAGCACCAAGCCGACGCCAGAACCATGGTCGGTGAAAGATCCATCAGTATAAAGTTGCCATGTACTAGAGCTTTCACAAAGTTGTGCCCTGTCTTGTAGTGCTGGGGTGAATTTGGCTACGAAATCGGCCAAGGCTTGCCCTTTGATGGAGGTCCGTGGAACATAAGATATATCAAATTCTCCCAATTCTACTGACCACTTAACCAGTCGTCCTGAGACTTCTGGCTTTCGAAGCACTGACTTCAATGGATAGGCCGTTGGGATCTCAATGGGATAAGCCTGAAATTAGGGTCTGAGCTTCTGTGCTGAGATTATTAGGGCGAAGGCTAATTTCTCAATTTCTGGATATCTTTTTTTTTTGTGTCCAATAATACCCTGCTAACGTAGAATATGGGCTTTTGGACTCCCTTGTCCTGCTTGACCAGTATAGAACTGATAGCGTTTTCGGAAACAGCAAGGTAGATGAGTAGTTTTTCCCCTTGGACTGGCTTTGATAAGAGTTCAGGCGAAGCCAGGTACTCCTTCAGCTCTTGAAATAATTTTTCACATTCCTCTGACCACTGCGGGGCTCTGTTACTTTTCAGGGCTTTGAAGAATAGTAAGTAGCAATCAGTAGATTTGGAGATAAATCTGCTCAGAGCTGCAATTCTGCCGTTCAGAGCCTAAATGTCTTTCTTGATCTTCGGCGATTCCAGCCCAATCAATGCCCCAATCTGAGTAGTGTCTGCTTCTATACCTCTATAAGAGATTATGTACCCCAAGAACATCCCTTTGGTTACGCCAAAGGTGCACTTTGAGGGATTCAGTTTCATCTTATGTTGCTTCAGGATGTCAAATGTCGGAACTAAGTGCTGGAGGTGGCTGCTTTTTTGTAGGCTCTTGACTAGTATGTCGTCAATGTAAACCTCCATGGTACTGCCGATCAGAGGACTGAACATCTTATTGACCAGACGTTGATATGTTGCCCCTGCATTCTTTAGGCCGAACGGCATCACTCTATAGCAATAGAGACCTCGCTCAGTTATGAATGCCATATTTTCTTGGTCTAGAGGGTATATCTAGATTTGGTTATATCCGGAGTAAGCATCCATGAAGCTCATGAGTTCGTGTCTTGCAGTAGTATTAACCAACTGATCTATCCTTAGTAGTGGAATGCTGTCTTTTGGGCAGGCCTTGTTGAGGTCTGTATAGTTAACACCAACTCTCCACTTTCCGTTTTTCTTTTTTACCAGGACAGTGTTAGCAAGCCATTCTGGATAGAATGCCTCTCGTATTATCTTGGCTTCTAGTAGCCTCTGAACCTCCTCATTAATGATATGATGCCGCTCTAGAGCGAGTGGCCTTCTTTTTTGTCTTACTAGGGGGTGATCAGGATCTACCATCAACTTGTGAGTGATGAGGTCAAGATCTATGCCCTCTATAGCCTTTGTTTCCCAAGCAAACACTAAGAGGTTGTTTCTTAAGAATCTTATCATCTCTTCTTGTTCAGCAGGTGTCAGGTCCGGACCAATCTATAAGTAACGCCCTTGTTCTTTCGAGCTGACCAACACCTTGATGGGGTCTCCTACGGGCTTGGCCCTACTATCCCTTCCTCTAGGGCTTAGAGGCTCATCAATTCTGGAAAGGCAATCTTCTGCCTCGTGATGGTGGGTGAGGTTTGGATCCCTGCCTTCATGAGCGTGCAATAATTGCTATTTGGTGGCCCTCTCCTTGAGCGCGAGAGCATGACACTCTCGAGAGGTCGGTTGACACCCTCTGATGGAATAGACAACATGATTGTGGACGTACTTCAGGCATTGGTGGAGGGTCGAAGTGACTGCACCCATCTGGTATAGCCAAGGTCTTCCTATTATGACGTTGTACGGGAACTTGGCATTCAGAACCATGTACTCTGATATTGTCGTCTTTTGTCCATATCCCTCTCCTGTTGTGGTTAGGAGGTCAATCCTCTCCAACGGGGTACTGAGGTTCCCATCAAATCCTGCCATGATAGCAATGGTGGGCTTGATGTCGTTGGGATTGAGCTTTATCTGTGTGAGGGGTTCGTAGAACAATACGTTCGCAGAACTCCCTGTGTCCACCAAGACTCTTCGGATCTCAAAGTTGGCGATTTTGAGGGAGATAACGAGGCCATCGCTGTGAGGATAGTGTACTCCTACAAGATCCTGATCTGAGAACTGGATCTCAGGTACTGGCCTCAGTCTTTTCTCGACATTAGAGATCTGTAGGATGCTGGGAGTAATTCTGGCCTCCCGAGTATACCGTTTTTTTACTTGGTTGGACGTCCCTGTTGCTAGGGTATCTGTATGGAGGACGAAGATAACTTGAATGTTCTGCTGCTGAGGCCCATTCTGTCCTTCCTTTTGTTCTGGTCTCTGGTCTGGCCTTCTCTGCTGGGGTCTATTGTTGCGGGGGTTCTGTCTCCCGTCTTGCCTGACAAACTCCCGCAATCGTCCTCTCCTTATAAGCTACTCGATTTCATGCTTAAGAGTTTTGCATGAGTCAGTGGTGTGCCCGTCGTCTTTGTGAAAGTCATAATACTTGCTTTGGTCTGGTAGCTGGGATCACCTCTTAGCGGCTCTAGCCATCTTAGATTTTCACGTGATCGGATTTGTCAAAGTATATGAGTCAGAGAGGCATTCAGATGAGTGAAGGTAGTGAATCCCCTTGGAGCAGTACTGTTTGGAGTTCTAGAAGCAGTTCTTCTGTCTGGGCTTCTGACCCTCTTCCTTATTATACTGGAGTCCTTCTGTTCATCCTACTGAGCTTGTTCTTTAGTCTTCTGAGCTGGACTCTTTGCTTCCTCCAGATTTATGCACTTCCTATCCCGATCCATGAAGGCTGCCATGTCGGCAGAAGGGCTCTTTGTCAGAGAGTCCTTGAAGCCTCCTTGTGCGAGTCCAGAGGTCATAGCAGCTACTAAAAAGCTTGGGCTGCAATTTGTAATCTCCGTGAGCTCGACGTTAAAGCGTGCAATGTAACCTCGAAGGGGTTCCTCTTTGGACTGTTTTACTTTAAGCAGAAATTTTGGGCATTTCCTCAACCTCTTGCTAGTCATGAACCTGTCTAGGAAGCGCCTGCCGAGCTCATAAAAGCTGGTGACTGAGCTCGGTGGGAGGTGGTGGAACCACTTCAGAGTTGTGCCTTTGAGGCTGGTGATGAACGTACGGCACATGAAGGCGTCGGAAGCCCTGTGTAATGCCATGGTGTGCTGGTAATGAGAAAGACGATCCCCCGGGTCCCCTAGTCCCATCATAAAGGGTGAACTTTGGGATGACGAACTTCCTTGGCCTCTCCTCAGCCATGATAGCAGGGGTGAACGGCGTGGCAAGCCTTCCGAACAGCCTGGCTAACTCGTCCTGCTCTGGAGGGATTTGAATACCCTTCATCACAACGGTGCGGTCCATGGAGTCCGCAATTTCTTCAACTCTTCGGGAGTCCCTGGGCGAGACTTCTTGGGAGTCTTGCCTTGCAGTTTCGGCTTCTACCTGAATGGGATGGGCATGTCCCATGGCTAGAGGAGGATTTTAGTGCTCCTGAGCTAGAGGAACTGGAGCTGCTTGAGGTTGAGACTTTTGCAGCGCTGGATTCGCTCCTGAAGCCCCTGGGGTTGGAGCCCAATAAAAGTTGGTATCCCCCTACCTGTAGTTGCCGATGACTGTGGGTCTCCGCTAATGTGGGCGGCATCTTGGGGGTACACCGGTTGATTATTAGGAATCTCTTCACGGAGTCCTCCGCCCGTGGCAGCGGTAGGAGGTTGTGTCCTTTGATCAGCTGTGTTGACGGGTGGATTCAAAGGATTAGTTCTGAGGTTCTATATGAGTACCGCCAGAGTTTTAGACATGGCAAATAACTGTTCTTGTATCAACTCGTTTTGTCGTTTGACTAAATCAAGCTCTTGCTGCATGGGATCAGTTGTTCGTCCCTTTCCTTGTCCGACAGGCGGTCGGAGTTGAGGGTTTTGAGCATTTTGAGCATTTTTTCTCAAGCGGATATTGGGAGCCATGGTCCTCTGGTGAGAAGGAGGATGATTTTGTTCGTAAGTAGAGCACTTTGGTTGAAAAAATAATTATTGTTCCCACAAACGGCGCCAAACTGATTCTGCACTTTTTTGCCCTAGCACACCGTAGGCTCCCTAGCACAATATTGTCTGCTTTGCTGCCCGTAGGTCTTATGGCTCACGACTTTATTCTTCTAGGGAGAAAAAGGTCTTGTGTTAGGAAGAGAGCAGCCTGGTGCTTATAAGTGACGACAGTGCCTGACTCCTAACCGATGTAGGACTCAAAATGGCACAACAATATATATATATATATATATATATATATATTAAAAATGTCATTTGTTGTTGCGCTTACTGGAAACACCTTAAAGAACAATTTGAGCATAAAATGTTTCTCTATAGAACACAAACGCACTTTTGACCCACTAATCAGTTGGAAAGTTTGGTTTCTGTAACTTATCCCAAAAATAAAAATAAAAAATTTAAACTTACCCAAAAATAGTTTGGTTTCTGTAATCCATATATTCGAAAGTAGTACTGGTTTTGGTTCATATGTTCAAAATTAGATAAATACAAAATTATAATATTGATCAATAATATTTTTGACAAATTATTAAATTCATCATGAAAATGAACCAACAAAAAAAAGAATATTTTTAAAAAATTCAAACAATACAAAAAAAAAAGTTGTATACCAAATACCCGGCACTCTGCTAAAATTAAATTAAAAAAAAGGTTTAAATTTTTACGAGAATAAAAGTGTTTTCTAGTCAACATATTCATAATTGTCTCTAACAAATCTTAATATTTTAAAAATATTACTTGATACGATGATAATTTTATTATCCATATTTGAAAATAAAAAATAAAAAGGGAGTCAAATTGAAATTTGAATAAGAGTAAAGTATGAAATATTTTAAAATCAGTGGAAATAATGATATAAATTAAAGGATTATATTTGAAAATCTACTTAAGTAAAATGTTAAATAAAAATAATTGGGGGGGGGGGGGGGGGGAATTGACACCCTATGCCGATACTGTTTTGTTTCTGGGTACAACATTGAATTTTTTTTCAAAATATGTTTTCTCTCCACTCTATTTCAGGATTATACTCGTACAACATTACATTTGATTGTGTTTGCCTGTGACAACAAATAATCTAGGCTGCCTTACACACACACATACACACACGCAGAACCAACTAAGGTCCAGGGTCAATTGCTCCCCACCTCCCCCTATTTTTTTTTATTTATTTACAAGTTTTCTAATAAATTTTAAAATAACTTTGTATATAATCCTTTAAATTATGTTTTTGGCTCCCTTTATATTTAATTTTTTTCACTTTTTACTATTATTTTTATTTTAATTTTAATTTGATATCTTCAATGACATTTTATATAAAAAAAAAAATTATTTATTTTTAATTTTTTTTGTTGAACTTCTTATTTAATTTATAAATCACTTTATATCAAGTATTTTAATTTTTTATCAAAAAAAATTATTATTATTATTATTATCAACAGGACTAAAGAAAAGCTATGAATAATCAATCGAAATTAGACAAATCATGAGTTATGGACTAGTTCGAATTGTACTAAATTTACACCAGATTTTTGGCAAGCCAATGGCAAATCAAATTAGACTTAACAATCCTTCGAGCAATGTAATATGGCTTGTCGATATATATGCGTTTGTGTGTGTGTGTGTGTGTGAATATATAATTAGATATTACTCAATAGTATTTGAAAAAAAAAATGATGATTAATTCCAATCATGATCCAGCTTCTAGTAAATGGTTGGCATGGTACTATATAAACATACATTGCATACATTCATACATGCATATATGAATGTATATATTTGCATATATATATATATATATATATCAGACAATGAGGCAAGATTATCTTAAATGAAGGGTAGTAAATACGAGGAAAGCAACCCATGTCTCAACAAATTTAGGATACATTTCAAATTCTAGATATAGAATAGTCAATACTCTCGGTCATATGAATCCAAAACAACCATTGAAAAGGTTCCAATCTCTATAATTAAGAAATGTAAAAGTAAGTACATATTCCAACGTTTTCCCGACTAAATAATATATTATGCTGCTTCATTGCTTACACGAATCATTAGCCAAAGATTCTTTTCACCAACGCATGTAATATATTATGTAGATCTTTTCTACATAAATATGTGTCACAATTTTAATATATAAATGACATATATAATTACATAAATTTCAAGTAATTATTCAATTCTAAATATAAAAAAAAAAAACTAAATAAAATTTGAAAATATGTACATTGTGTACGTGACAAATTGTGATTAAATAATTTTTTTTAAAAGTAAATCATGTAGGAGATCTTTTCCTACTTAGATATGTATCCCAATCTTAATGTGTGATTACGTATGCAATTATATAAATTTCAGGTAATTATTCAGTTCTAACTATAAATAAATAAATAAATAAAATTTAAAAAATATATACGTTGTGTACGTGTCAGATTGTGATTAAGACGCATATTCAAATAAGAAAAAATTCGTTGTACCTAGTTTAGAGTTAACTAGTTTTTTTTTTTTTCAAGTAAATCATGTTGGAGATTTTTTCTTACTTAGATATGTGTAACAATCTTAATGTGTGATATAGCGTATAGAATTACATAAATTTCAGGTAATTATTCAGTTCTAATTATTAAAAAAATTAAATAAAATTTTATATATATGACAGATTGTAATTAAAATATATATCCAAATAAGAGAAAATGCTAATACCTAATTTAGAGTTAGTAGTTTTTATTTTTTATTTTTTCAAGTAATCTCAGGACCACTCACGTGGACCATCTCATGCATCGCTGTCAATTTTGAACAGACTCGGCTCCTCTCCAATAAAAAAAATTATCTGAAAGTGTTAGGAAGAAATATAGAATATTTCGATCCGATTTGAAGAAATCATGCACCTGGTTAGTGTGGACCACATTCAATCGAATCACCATTGATGTTGACATGCATGTAAACACCGTGTATTTGTTTTCTCCTAAAATTTATCCAACAACACCATGCCTATATATAGATATATATATATATATATATAGATAGATAGATAGACACACACACCAAGAGGCAACCGATTTGGTAAGGAGAAACAAAAAGAGTGCTAAAGAATGGCTTCAAAACCAGGGGTGCTCACTGACTGGCCATGGAAGCAGCTTGGAAGCTTTAAGGTATATATACATATAATATCCTCTTAAGCTAGTTTTTTTCTTTCAGTTCAGTCATCAAACCGATCAGCTTAATTACTCTTAAGCTAGTTTTTCTTTCAGTTCAGTCATCAAACCTATTAGCTTAATTACAGATCACAATCCGGCAGCTCTGCGTGTATATATATACTGTTATAATATCAAAGTTCTTGTTAAATCACCCTGCAATATTATTTATCTGTTTATTTATTTATTTAATTTGTTTCTGTGTCTTCAAATCAATATGTGATATATATATATATATATATATATATATATATTAAAAATGTCATTTGTTGTTGCGCTTTCTGGGAAACACCTTAAAGAACAATTTGAGCAGAAAATGTTTCTCTACAGAACACAAACGCACTTTTGACCCACTAACCAGTTGGAAAGTTTGGTTTCTGTAATGCATATATTCAAAAGTAGTACTGGTTTTGCTTCATATGTTTAAAATTAGATAAATAAAAAATTTTAATATTGATCAATAATATTTTTGACAAATTATTAAATTCATCATGAAAATGAACCCCAAAAAAAGTGAATATTCTTAAAAAAATTCAAACAATACAAAAAAAAAAAAAAAAGTTGTATACCAGATACCCGGCCCTCTACTAACACTTTAATTAAAAAAGTGTTTAAACTTTTACGAGAATAAAAGTATTTTCTAGTCAACATATTCATAATTGTCTCTAATGAATCTTAATATTTGAAAAATATTACTTGATACGATGATAATTTTATTATCTATATTTGAAAATAAAAAATAAAAAGGGAGTCAAATTAAATTTGAATAAGTATGAAATTAATATTTTAAAATCAGTGGAAATAATCATATAAATTAAAGGGTTATATTTGAAAATCTACTTAAAAACTTAAGTAAAATATAAAATAAAAAAATTTGGGGGGGGGAGGGGGGAATTGACACCCTATGCCTATACTGTTCTTGTTTCTGCGTACAACATTGACTTTTTTTTCAAGATAGAGTTGTTTTGAAATTTTTTTAAAGAATAAGGTTGCAGTAAATTTATATATCAAATTAGGATCATTCGTGAAATAGTCTTTCTAAAAAATAATTTAAAATATATATATATATATATTTGAAATCGTCTTTCAGAAATGTGCTTTCAAAAGCGTCTTTTTAAAAGACAATTTCTTAATAAAAAAATTTCAAAAACGTCTTTATGAAAGAAGATTTAAAAAAAAATTTATTTAAAATTTTCTTTCAGAAAGACGTTTTTAAAAACGTTTTTTTAAAAGACAATTTTAAAGACAACCATAATCCTCTAAATATATTTAAAACAACATCAAACTTAATTTTTTTTTTCCACTGATTTTACTCGTACAACATTATATTTGATTGTATTTGCCTGTGACAACAAATAATCTAGGCTGCCTACACACACACAAATACAAACACGCAGAACCAACTAATTAAGGTCCAGGGTCAATTGCTCCCCTCCCCCTCCCCCTCTCCCTATTTTTTTTTATTTACAAGTTTTCTAATAAATTTTAAAATAATTTTGTATTGAAAGAGTTCTGATAAACTGGGTATATTTTCATTGAATCATTCGTACCAACACATATGAGTATATAAAGGAAAACTACAAATAAGGAAACTACATTAATCAAGTCTAATCACATAAAATTAAGGAATTACAACTAATATTCCTAAAATCTAGTCTTAAATTATATACAACAATTCTATATTCTTGCACACCCTCCCTTAAACTCAAGGAGTTTTGGATGAAAACACCGAGAGTTTGCCAAGAAGGAACGAAAGCGAGCAACAGTGTTAGTCTTCGTGAAGAAATCAGCAAGTTGGAATACAGTGGAAACGAATGGAAGGGAGATAGAGCCAGACTACAAATGGTAATGAACAAAATGACAATAAATCTCAATATGCTTAGTGCGTTCATGCAACACTCTATTGTGGGCAATCTGAATAGCACTTTTGTTGTCACAGTAGAGAGGAGTTAGAGAAGACTAACAAACTCTCAAATCAGACAAAAGACCACGAAGCCAAACAATTTCAGCTGTAGCATGTGCCATAGCACGGTACTCAGCCTCAATAGTAGAACGGGCAACAACACTCTGTTTCTTGCTTTTCCAAGAAATAAGATAATCACCAAGAAACAAGCATAGACCAGAAGTGGATTTGCGATCAGTGACATCATCAGCCCAATCAGAATCAGAATAAGCAAAGAGTTTCAAAGAGGAAGTAAAAGATAAAAGCAAACCCTAATAGATAGTACCACGAAGATAACGCAGAATTCGAACCAAGCAAGCTTAGTGTGGGGAACAAGGAGTAGAGACAAACTGACTGATGATATGGACAGCATAGGCAAGATCAGGACGAGTGACAGTGAGGTAGACCAAGCAGCCAACAAGTTCTCTATACAAAGTGGGATCATCTAGAGGGACACCATCAGTAGAATTCGATTTCATATTCAGCTTAATGGGAGTGTCAAAAACCTTAGAATCGGTCAAGCCAGCCCAATGAAAAACCTCATTAGTATACTTAGCCTGTGAAAGAAAATAGCCCTTGAGAGAGTAGGCCACTTCAATACCAAGAAAGTAACGTAAATGACCTAAGTCCTTCATTTCAAAGGTGCGAAACAAATGCTGTTTAACGAGAGTGATGGCAGAAGAATCAGATCCAATGATGATCATATCATCCACATACAGTAATAAAGCAACAAATCCAGAGGAAGTGTGAAAAAAAAACAAGGCAGAGTCATAAGCACTGGAAAGAAAACCAAGCTGAGTAATAGCTGTCTGAAAGCGGTCATACCAGACGCGTGGAGACTGTTTCAAACCATAAAGGGCACGACGAAGATGACACACCTGACCGAAAGAGTGAGCCAGTCCTGGTGGAGGGTGCATATAGACTTCCTCGGAAAGATGGTCGTTAAGAAAGGCATTCTTAACGTCTATTTGATAGAGGAGCTAGGAGTAAATGGCAGCAACTGAGATCAATGTATGGACAGTGGTCATTTTGGCAACAGGGGCAAATGTCTCCTCATAGTCAAGACCATATTCTTGAGAGAATCCCTTAGTAACAAGTCGAGCTTTGTAACACTCAAGAGAGCCATCAGAGTTTGTCTTGACTTTAAAGACCCATTTACAGCCAATCAGATTTTTACCAACAGGCAAAGACATTAACTCCCAAGTGGATGTCTTATGTAAGGCATCCAACTCTTCAGCCATAGCCTAGACCCAATGAGGATTCTGACAAGCTTCCTTATAAGATAGTGGTTCTGAAAAAGAGTGAATAGCAAACAAAAAAGTAGAGTAGCAAGGAGAGAAACAAGTGTTAGAAAAGCCAAGTAATTTTACCGATGGCCGGCGATGGCGAAGAGGATATCGGGGAGGAGCAGGATCAGTGTCTTCAAAAGTGGAAGGAATAAGGAGAGAGATATCTGGCGGGGAAGTGGTGTGCGACGAGAGGAGACAAGTAAGGGAGGAGACGAAGGAGGACTAGTTGACTCAATAGTGACCGTAGGACTAGTGGCTGTAAGGGTGACTGTAGAACCAGGGGGTTCAGGAAGGGACTCAGTAGTGACTGTAGAGACATACTCATCGGAAGGCATATTAGAAAGAAAAGGATCAATGTGAATCAAATCCTCTTTGGAGACAGTAGCAGTGGTAGTAGGTAGTTGAAAGTAAGCCAATCGTTCAAGAAAAGCCACATGGCGAGAGACACAAAGACGACGAGAGGTAGGATCATAGCAACGATAACCTTTCTGGGTTGAGCTGTACCTTAATAAGACACAGAGAACAGACCTAACACTCAATTTGGTTCTATCTTTTCAAGTGAGTAGAACAAAGCAAGCACAACGAAAAATACGAAGAAGATAATAATTAGGAACTTCAAAATACAGAGCCTCATAAGGGGAACTACCAGAAAGGATAGGAGTAGGCATTCGGTTTAGAAGATATGTAGTAATAAGAACAACTTCACCCCAAAAAGGTGCTGGAACAGAAGCAGAAAGAAGAAGAGGTCGTGCAGTGTCAAAAAGATAACAGTGTTTGCACTCAGCCCTACTATTTTGTGCAGGAGTATCGGCACAAAAAGATTGATGAATAGTACCTAATGAAGCCATGTATTCACAGAGTTCTGTTTTAAAGTACTCCCTACCCAAGTCAGACCAGAATACTTTGATAACACACCCAAACTAAGTGGAAATCATAGACTAAAAATCACGGTAAATTTGGTAGAAATCAAACTTATGTTTCATAAGAAAAGTCCAAATATAACTAGTACAATCATCAACAAATGAAACATAATAAACAGAACCACCTTTGGTAGAAATAGGAGAAGGTCCCATGACATCAAAGTGAACTAAAGAGAAAGGGGTATTAGAAATTAAAGTACTTTTATTAAACGGTAAAGCTGTCATTTTAGCAAGTTTACAACCGCGACACTCGATAAGTTCAATAAGTGAAACTTTACCCAAAAGACCAAACTGAACTAAAGATCGTAAACGATCAACAGACAAATGACCTAACTGCAAATTCCATAAGTAAAACTGACTAGACTGAGAGTCTAACTGAAAAGAAGAAAAAGCAGATGAAGAAACAGATGAAGAAACAGTAGAAGAAAGATGTAAACTTTCCACCACATATAGATCTCCAACTCTATGCTCAGTCCCAATTTGCTTATTGGACAACCGATCGTGCACAGGACAAACAGAAGAAGAAAAAAAATGACATCAAAACCAAAGGCATCAAGTTTACTAATGGAAAGGAGACTAATAGATAAATGCGGAACATAAATAACAGAAGGAATTGTCACTGCAAATTTGTTTGAGGGTAAGACAAAACTAATGGATAAGACAGGCATGCGAGATCCATTAGCAGCACTAACAGTAATGGGAGAGGGATGTGGGATACAGTTGTGGAATAAAGAAAAATAGGGAGTCATATGATGGGAAGCACCAGAATCAAAAATCCAGACTAGGGGAGAGATACCTGAGGAAGACCCAAGCAAACCTGAATGAAGAGATAGGGTAGAAGCAGAAGCAGAAGGCTGGGTGGCAAACGACACAAGGTACTGGAGCTGAGCAAACTAAGCACTCAAGGAAGCAATATCAAAATCACTAGTTGAAGAAGATGCTGTGGAGGCTGCTGGAGACCGAGATGTATGCAAAGCAGAGGCTCGGAACTGTGTGGAGGACTGCTGAGAGGAAGTGGGCAGACGTTCCTTCTTGGAACAATTATACTTTCAATGGCCTTTCTAATGACAAAAAACACACTCATCTAAGAGTAGTTAGACCCTCTTAGGCTTTCCAATGGACTAAAGCGGATGAGCAGGATGAGTGTGCAGTAGAGTTGGTTATGCAGGAGCTAAACAGACTAAAGGAGATAAAGAGTGTCTACCTGTCTTTAGTCGGGTTTCCTCAGAAAGAAGTTGATGAACAATAGCATGAATTTTATCCTTAGTCATTGTAATGTAAGTTTAAAAGAAAAAAAAAGGTGCTTCGATAGAGAAGAAAAGAGAAAAGGAGATCGGTAGAAATTTTGGGAGAGAGGACGTTGCGGCTGGGGAAGAGGTTAATGCAAGGCAACAGAAGAAACAAAAAAAAAAAAAAAAGGAAAGGGGAGCTGGGTAAAAAACAGTAGAAAAGTGGCACAAGACGGAAGCAAAAGGAAAAAGAAAAGTTTTGAAGCGGCGCTGGATTAGGGGGAAAAAAAAAAAAGAAGAAAAAAAAAAGAGGGGCTAGAAAAAAAGAAAAAAAAAAGAGGCACTGGAACAAAAGGGTGGCTGAACAAAAAAGAAAGGAAAAAGAAAAGTTTTGAAGCGGCACAGAGACGGTTGAACAAAAGGGAAAGAAAAAAGAAAAAAAAAAAGAAGAGAAGCGGTGGCTGAACGAGGGAAAACAAAGAAAAAGAAGCGGACGACTGCAGCGGAAGAAAGTAGCAGTTGCGGTTGGGCAGAGAAAAGACAGAAAAGCAAAAGAATCAGACCAAGGAGGGAGAAACTCTGATATCATGAAAGATTTCTTATAAACTGGATATATTTTCATTGAATCATTCATACCAACACATATGAATATATATAGGAAAATTACAAATAAGGAAATTACATTAATCAAGTCTAATCACACAAACTTAAGGAATTATAACTAATATTCCTAAAATCTAGTCCTAAAATATATACAAAAAATATAAATACAAAGATATTCTATATTCTTTCACATGTATATAATACTTTAAATTATGTTTTTGGCTCCCTTTACATTTAATTTTTTTCACTTTTATTATTATTTTTATTTTAACTTTAATTTGATCTCTTCAATGACATTTTATATAAAAAAAATTATTTACTTTTAATTTTTTTTGTTGAACTTCTTATTTAATTTATAAGTCACTTTATATCAACTATTTTAATTTTTTATCCAAAAAAAATTATTATTAATTTTATAAACAATACTAAAAAAAAGCTATGAGTAATCAATCGAAATAAAAAAAATTATGAGTTATCAACTGGACTAATTCGAATCAACAAAAACTAATTTATTAATTAATATTAAATTTTTATACTTTTTTTTAAATTCCGTCGAATAATCTCATCACAAACCACTTATTTATAAAAAAAAAAAAAATTATTTAATTTTAAAATTCATAATCCAATTATATATATATATATTTGGACAAAGTTTGGTCGATAAGAAAATTTCCGGCTCTCCCTATTTTGTTAATTGAGCTCTACAATTTTCATCTGACATTGCAAATGACAAGAATAACCTGCAAATCCTGTTGTCTCTCTCCTCCGTTCCCAATCCAACAGAGTAGCTCCACCCCCACCTCTCTCTCTTCTCCTCATGTCTTCTCACCGGAAAATTGCAGAGAAAGAAGGATTTGAGATGTTCCTGTACAAAACCCTAGCTTCTCCTACCGCACATAGACCGAACCCCATAAAAAATCCCCCCAACTCCCCACAGTGACCACCATCTGCCTCCTCCCCTTCCCTCCTTCCGCCCATCACCGAACTCTGTACAAAACCCCAACTCCACCACCATCCTCTGCAACGGTAAGCGACAGTTGCCATCGCACCCAAATTCAATCTCTCATCCTAAAAACCAAATTAGATATAATTTCCATCATCTTCCTAAAATATGATTTTGTTTTTGTATCCAATTCATGCTAGAAAATGCCCCCTGATCGTAAAAACACAAAAACCAACAGTACATATCTCCCTCAATGTGATCCAATTTTTTCCATCTTCACTTGAGCCAGTCGATGGGTCGAAAATTATATCTGCGATGATGGCGAGGGTTGGGTACGGCGACCAGACGACAATGAGCTGGTTCACAACAGCGTCGGCGACAAGGAAAACTAGGGCTGGTCTGATTTAGCTACCTCGAATTCCCGAGTTAACTCGCCTGGACCCTCAGATGATGAAATATGTATTTGTATTTGAATCTCAGTATCAAATATGTATCTGCATCTCAGTATATGCATATATAAGTGATGGATCGATCGAATAAAGCTATTCAATTTTTTAACTTTGTGTTTGATATTGGTGAAGTACGTGATTTTGGCTCCATGGGTGGTTCACAGCATCTACTCATTCGCTGTGAAAGGAGAGAGAGACCTTGTCTACATTCTCACACTGCCATTTCTATTGTCGAGGATGCTTCATGACCAAATTTGGATTACTATTTCTCGTCACCGAACAGCCAAAGGCAATAACAGGATTGTTGACAAGAGTATTGACTTTGAGCAAGTTGACAGAGAAAGCAATTGGTACCCTCTCCCTCTCTCTGTACCCAAGCTTTAAATCAAGTTAAAGACAGCCATTAATTGATCTAGGTTGGAAAATGTTTGACCATATATTCTACAATGTGTACATGTAATCGTCTGCGCAGCCCCACATTATAAGATACAGGGTTTTTGCGGTGCAAAATAATAGTCGCAGATAAGCCAATTATTCCATTAAAAAAAAACTATTTTTGGGACGCAAAAAACCTGTTACTTGTAATGACAGTACTATCAAGGATGATCTAGGGCTAGGCTCGTGGGCTATAGCCCCAAAATCTGGCAAAAAATATTTATATAAATTTTGGTCTTCTTAAATTTATTCTATCTCAAAATTTTGGTCCAGTCTAATCTTTATCTTTTCATTTTTTACCATAAAATTTTAATGTAACTCAATTTTTTTTATCTTTATTCTCTCATTTCTCATCCCAGAATTTTGATCCACTCTCATATTAATTTTGTTCCACCCTAAAATTTTGAACCAACCCAAAATTTTTCAGGAAAGTTTTTTTTAGCTCCCAAAATTTTTTCCTGACTTTGCCCTTTTGTACTATATATATATATATATATATATATATATATATATTAATTACTACATATTTTGTAGTCTTGTGGTTGTCATGAGAAGGATGTGTAAATGTACTGGTATGCACAGCCCTTGCATAAACTATAAGAAACGGATTTTTTTTAACTGTAGTGCAATAAACCATTACAAATAAGCCAGCTATTATGATAAAAACTATCTTTGCGAGCAAACAACCCTGTTATTTTAGTGACAGTGGGATATATGTATTTTGTAGTCTTGTGGTGCTTATGAGATGATGGATGATTGGCAGGGATGACCAGATCCTGCTTAATGGACTTCTATTCTACATAGGTAGCATGATAATCCCCGCGGTTTCTCACTTGCCCATGTGGAGAACAGATGGAGTAATCATCATAATTTTGCTTCATACTGGACCTGTGGAGTTCCTCTACTACTGGTTACACAGAGCACTGCACCACCATTACCTCTACTCTCGCTACCATTCCCACCACCATTCCTCCATTGTTACTGAGCCCATCACATGTAAGCTCACCATTAATCATTATATAAATAATCTCTCTATTTCTAGCAGTATAAATGTTGTCTTGTAATAATTGAACCCTTTTCCTTCCTGGCAGCTGTTATTCATCCATTTGCAGAGCACATATCATATTTTTTGCTCTTTTTTATCCCAATGCTAACGACGGTGTTCACTGGCACTAGCTCTGTGGTGGCCCTCTTTGGCTATATCACTTACATTGATCTCATGAACAATATGGGACACTGCAACTTTGAGCTCATTCCCAAGTGGCTCTTCTCCATCTTTCCTCCTCTCAAGTATTTGATGTACACACCTTCGTAAGTGTCCAAATCCCTTTGAACTTTGAGGTTCTAAATTAAATTTATAATTATGGAGAAATTATCCGGTGAGAAGTGTGAAGGCCAATTTGATTTCATCCACTCTTAACAACGAGAAATTGTCCAGTGAGCCCATCATACCATGTGACGGCCACTATGATAATTCTCGTATAGTGGAATCCACGTTGGTTTCAATATGTGACAGTCAATGACCGTCACATGTGTGTAATGAATAATTTTGCCTTAACAAGCAACTTCTTGAACTTTGTGACAAAATCCTAGCTGTCAAAAACATTCTCAACGAAACATTATTTAGCTTGAAACTAGGAAAGAGAAACCCTCTTCCAACCCGAATACATATATTAATCATGACCTGTCATGTATGTAATGTACATGCACTTTATTTTATTGAATTTTTATTTTTAGTTAATATTAAATAGTCATATGATATTCATGTGATTTCATATGTGATAAATTAAGGTTGTGAAACGTACTTATATGGGAGGATGTTTATACTAACAAGTTTGGAGTCCAGTACTGCCCTTCATAACTTATTGGCTACCATAAAACCATACCAAGTACAATAGTATAAATTCCTTTCTTTCTCAGTCTCACACACAAGATAACAATTTTCACATGAGAAAAATGTGTGAGAATTGGCAATGCTATTGTTTATTGAGAAGGTAGATACTGAATGCCTTATAAAAATTTTATAATATAAGCTCAATTTTATATATCATTATTAATACTTTTTTGTATGTGTATGTGTGTGTGTGTGTATAACATTAGAACTTGTTTAAGATATGATTATAACACGATACATTAATCAAATGTTTGACAAAAACAGATATCACTCTCTGCATCACACCCAATTCCGAACCAATTACTCTCTTTTCATGCCAATCTATGATTACATCTATGGCACCATGGACAAGTCCACAGATGCATTATATGAAACTTCACTCAAAAGAAAAGAAGAGTCACCCAATGCTGTGCATCTAACACATCTAACAACACCAGAGTCCATATATCATCTGCCGATTGGATTTGCTTCCTTTGCCTCCAAGCCCCACATATCCCAATGCTACCTGTGGCTGCTGTGGCCTGTAACATTTTGGTCCATGATCATCACTTGCATCTATGGCCGCACATTCATTGTAGAGAGAAATACCTTCAAAAGCCTCAAATTACAATCTTGGGCACTACCCAAATACAATATTCAAGTAAGAATCATCATACTTTGTTTTGGGTTAAATTTTGGTCAAGCTCATATGAGACTGGGTGTTTTAACCCTTGGATGGCCTAGAAACTAGAAACAAAGTTGTTGGGATGAAATAAAACTCAATCCCGACACCATCTAATGGTTAAAACATCTTGTCTCATATGAATTCGAGCTTATAGTATCATTACTTTCTATTCATCTGTTTATTATTTATTTATTTGCAGTACTTCTTTCAATGGCAAAGAGAAGCTATCAATGACTTGATTGAAGAGGCTATACTGGAGGCAGAGAGGAGAGGCATTAAGGTGTTGAGTCTAGGTCTTTTGAACCAGGCAAGTTGATGCAGTTCTTTCTTCTTCTCTTGATTTATTTTATTCAACTTTCTATCTTCCTTTTCCAGGAATATGATATGCTGATCAGTCATTTCATTGAACTTTCTGCTAGTGTGTGTGTGTTTGCGTGCGTGTGCCCAATTGTATAAGAGGACTTCCCAAGTGTCCTTGTACTTCCTTTAATTTTTTTGATTTAATCTTGCAATTCCACTTAAAACTCTCTCTCTCTCTCTATAAATGTGTGTGTGTGTGTGTGTGTGTGTGTCTGATTCTCTCTGTGAGAGTGCCTATGAATTTCGCAGGGGAAGGAACTTAATGAAAATGGAGAGCTTTACATCCAAAGAAACCCTCAGCTAAAAATCAAGGTGGTGGATGGAAGTAGCTTAGCAGTTGCTGTTGTGCTAAATCGCATCCCCAAAGGAACAACCCAAGTACTCCTCAGAGGCAATTTATCCAAAATTGCTTATTCAATTGCCTTTGCTTTATGCCAAAGGGGCATCCAGGTATGTTTATAACTTCAAAAATCACCCATGGCTCAACACTGATTACACTGCCAAAACTAAATTAGCCCAAACACCATAATATTGTCTCAACGATGTAGGACAGATATAATACCTGCTAAAAACATGAATATATGTTTCAAAGTTATCATAGGATTCTTTAGTTTTCAATTTTTCTTTATTCATTTTCTATTTTAGATAGGATTAGGACTTTCAATATTTATATGTAAAACTGTAAGTCTCCTTTAGAGACAGCTTTCAGATTTTATAAATAATATTCATATTTCGAATTTTAGAGATTTTGTTCTCTTGCTTTGGGGAGAATTCCCTATTCTTGGATATTGACGTGTTCGTATCCATCTTATCATATTTTGTGTTGCGTCACTCAAGATGGAATCAACCAAGAATGAGAAAGTTGAACCCTGGTTGATTTAGATATGTCCTTTAACATTACTTGAATTTTGTGTCAGGTGGCCACATTATACCAAAGTGAGTATGAGAAGCTTTAGTTGACCACAAAATCGGATACAAATTTGGTTCCCTCAAGGAGTTTTGCTCGGAAGGTAAATTATCTCTTCCCTTTCTGATCCCTTTCTGTACACTTGTCTGAAGGCAGAACTAATGCTCTGTTTCTGGCCCTGTTAGTATTTGATGTGCACCAAATATTATGTGTCAACATCCACTGGTGCATTGAGAGAACTGGAAAAATCTAAGTAGGATATCTTCTAGAACTAGGGGCAGAGTTACTTGTAGTGGAGTGAGGTCAAATGACCCAACTGAAATTTTAAAAACTTATGAGATTTATTTGATATTATGTAAATGTTTTAATATTTATTATGAATAATCCCTCTAAAGTCATATATTTGAAAAGAGTTTGGAAGGTTAAAAGAGTAAGAAATTAAGGTAAGAATTCATTTAAAGGATGTACTAGAGAAATGGAAGTAGACATAAGAAGAAAAGAATGAGAGAAGAAAGAATAATAAGGAGATATCTAGGTGGTGTTAAAGGAGTTTCTATTCTTTTGATGATATAAAGCAAGAAAATATCACCAAGCTCTAATTTACAATATTTGAACTTTTAGTTGGTTATAATAAAAGTTATGCATTTATTAAATCAATGGTTTTATTTGTATAATTAGTCAATTTTACAACTTGAAATTTTTCGTTTCATATTTTTTGTTTATATTTATATAATTATGGATTTTATTATTATGATGAATTTAATTAATTTATTATTGTTTTCATTTTTTTGACCATATTAACTTTTTATATTAAAATCAATAATTGGTTGAATTTTTTTATGAGTTAATTGTGTAATTTAAGTGCATACATTGTATATATTAGGGAAAAAAATTATTATTAGTGTTAAAATTTTAATATTTATAATGTAGATATTAAGTTTTTGTGTTTGTATTTCTTAAGATTACTTGTGAAGTTGACTGAATGATTTATCCTGATGGGTTTGTGTAGATATGGTTAGTGGGAGATGGACTGACAGAAGAAGAACAGTTGAAAGCATCAAAAGGAACATTGTTCATTCCTTTCTCACAATTTCCTCCAAAGAAAATGCGCAATGACTGCTCCTACCACTACACACCAGCATTGTCAATTCCCATATCTTTAGAGAACTTGCACTGTTGTGAGGTTAGCAATTTACACTCATCTTTTCTCACTCTTTAATTTCTTTTAATTAGAATCCTTTTGTTTATATTATATAGAAATCAGTTTGTTACTAAATATAGGACTGACTCGATACAATTCAAGGCCTAAAGTGATATATATACATACATACATATATATAGGGCTCTATATAATTCGAGACCTAAAGTGATATATATATATATGTATATAGGGCTGGCTCTATATAATTCGAGGCCTAAAGCGATATATATTCATACATACATATATATAGGGCTGATATATATATATATATATGTATATAGGACTGGCTCTATATAATTCGAGGCCTAAAGCGATATATATAGGACTGACTCTATACAATTTGAGGCCTAAAACTGATAAAATGACAATTCTAAATGAGGCATTTTCTAATATGACTCTAAAATTTTTTATTTAATATTAATATTATAAAACTGTACTAAATATTTAAAATATATATTTTTTTAATACTTTGTTTCCTAAATTTTTTATTTTTTGTAATATAAAATTATAATAGTTTTTCAATTAAAGAGATGTATATATTAAATAAAACTCTATTAATAGAATTAAGTTTTTTTATGTCATCTTTATAGGGTTTTTTTTTAGTAAAGTTAGACTTTTATTAACCATAAAGTTCTAATTTGATTATATTGTAGATACATAAAATTTGGGGCCTTCTCTTTAAGTTGAGCCTAAAGCGATTGCTTTGTTGATTTTATTGTAGAGTCGGCCTTGTTAATATATATATGTGTGTGTGTGTGTGTGTGTGTATTACTTAATATAAAAACAAGGGTTTGCAATGTATTACTTAATTTGGAGGCTTCTCAATGTGTTTACTTATCTTAATTTAATATTTTGTTCTAAATTATTGACTTATTTATAAAATTGCCATTTAATGTCTAACCAACGAGTTCTTTGTTGATGGTTTTGCCACACCAATCCAACGAGTTTTAAAAAGAAAATTAAAATAAAATAAATTATAATGCCATCTTTTAATAAGCCCCCATTTCTCCGAGTTTTTATTTTGTATTTGATGTGGTTTGAATGAATTGAACTCAGAGGTGTGCATTTATAAACTTGTATCAATCTCTTCCACCTTTCATTTTGTATCCGATATTGGAGTGTAAGAACTTTGCACGGGTCATTAGCTAGTACATACTTGATTTCATCAAACTATACATTTTTTTTGTTGTTCATAGAAACTTTATATTATGGCTGTGTTACAGAATTGGTTGCCAAGAAAAGTGATGAGTGCATGGCGCATAGCCGGGATAGTGCACGCGTTAGAAGGATGGAATGTTCATGAGTGCGGCAGCACAATGTTTGACATTGAGAAAGTTTGGCAAGCCACTCTTAAACATGGGTTTCAGCCTTTGATCAACAATGATTCCCAGATCATGGAATACAGAGCTTGATGCATAGTAATGGGCTTGTTTTTGTTGCATCTTTTTGCAAAACTTAATTTTTAAGAGTGATCACTTTTGCAACTACATAAATCTCTTTTTGGTGGGGGAGTATCCAGGACTATTTGGCTTTGCTAATAAAGATTTTTGGATCTAGTAATATTCTGTTATGAATAAGGATCATGATTAGGGCATTATTACAGTTTCTATTTTGATTGATTATGATCATTAAGCATGTTTTTGAGATAATTATAATCTATTAATCTATTGTACTCTTCATGCTATGTCAATTAAATGGGCATTCTCTTAGTCACTGACTGCTCTGTCTGATGAGAGAGACAGGCTGCACCTTTACAAAAAAAGAAGAGGGGCTGCCAAGATCTATGATTTCATCATTTTTTTTTTTGGGTTCACATATGCAAGTACAAATGGCTTGTAGTTGATAATTCTTTGGGATATGATATGAAATCAATACAATACTATCAAATGAGTTGTGTAAACATTTTTGACAAAATTATTTCGTCAGCATAACATTACTTTATATACCGTAACTGTACAGTGACAGTTTTCATATTCTAATTCGCTGTTTTACTGTTTAAGAAGTGAAATCTGAGACTGTTGTTAGTCTAGTAGAAGATGGAACCTTTGAAAAGGAGATTCTCTGTCACTGTTCATATTCTAGTTTGCTGTTTAAGAAATGAAATCTGAGACTCTTGTTAGTCTCGCAGAAGATGGAACCTTTGAAAAGGAGATTCTCTGATCCATTAGAAAATGTTAAGTACTTACAGCGACCTTTCTTTTATTCTATGAAATTAATTATTTATTTTAAAGATAAATCAGTAAATTCATTTTATACAACTATCAAGAAAATGGCAGCCTAATATAGCTAAATTATTGAAATGCTATGTTTCTAATGAAGAAGTGGAAAATCTCTGGATAATCTTACTAGAGAATTTGAATTCAATTTCTCTTTCATTCAATTTGAGTCGTCTACGGGCAGAACTAAAATTATCTCTCGTTTCTCCACGTAAAAAATCACGTGTACATTAGAGTGTTATATATATATATATATATATATATATATATATATATATATTTATTTCTTTTTTTCTATCTCAATGAAAAGATATATATAAGAGGGTCAACGAGATGAGAAGGAAAAGCGAACAACTTTAACGGACAATAGACCAAGAAAACAAGGAAAGCATTTACTTATTAATTTGGATTTTTGGACTTTTAGTTCAATGAATGTTTAATAGAACAAAGAAGTGCCAGCCTTTCATTCATTCCTATAGACTTTTTCAATTGCCCTCCCAAGAAAGCCGCCCTAACCTTTTTCTACCTTTATGCCAACAATTTCCATTAATCGTGGCCCCCAACTCATCCACCCACGGCTTAGAATGTATAAACATGCTAGTCATTATTTTCTATATATTTTATATATATATATATATATATATTGCTCACAAATGATAAAATAAATAATAAATTAATTTTAATAACACTTAAAAACTGTCACATAAAATCAACTATCTTTTTATAAGAATAAACCCTAAAAACACTATCTTTATACATACAGGATATAAAATAAAAAACAAAGTACGTTAGAAATATCAAAATAAAATTAATGAAAAACTCTTCTTGAAATGTGAGTTATATCGAATTATCAAAAATTTGGATGAATTTATAACAATTATCTAACAATATATATATATATATAGAGAGAGAAAGAGAGACACTTATTTCTTACCATCAAGCAAATTGGATATGAGGTGGCTCCATTTCCAAGAAAATTGAGCATATTTTGGATGGAGTGTCATCACTTTGTTGACTAGATGGAAGATATCTTATTCCTTTGCTTTGTGATTCCACCACTGCAGGGTCCCTCTGTTCAGTTTTTTCTTCTTGTTTTGGCTGGTTGGATTGCTTTTCCTATTGGCTTCAGCTTTGTCCAATGTTGCCCTTGGTTAGTCTTTGGGAGGCATTTCCCCGTTATTTCTGTGATTGTCTTAAGCCTTTGTTGGCTGCATTGGCCTTGTGTCTTTGCTGTGTTGTTCTTTGTAGGCCCATGGGGTAGAGAAATTTGTGTCAACATGATTCATGAATCAAGAGAATTTTTTTTATACAACGATGAAGAAAAAATCAAATTCATGCCAACTGCATAAAGAGTGAGCATCACGCCACTTAAATAGGTCATCAGTCCTATGAATCAAGAGAATTATACTCGGTCATAAATAATGATAAACATAACAAATTTTATCACCTCATTTTTTTCACTCCTAAATACAATGTGATAAGACCCACAAACATTTACCCATAATCTTGTGTCTAAAAGTAAAAAAATCTGGTATATTTAATATTTCTCTTTGTACTCAGGATAAGTTGTTTGACTTTCTGTGAGCAGAAAAAAAAAAAGTAAAAAAAAAAACCAATTCTTGTCCAGTTAGAAAACTATGACTTGATTTATACAAAACTTCTCTTCCTTGGGGTATACCCTTCATAACTTTATTTTTTAAGTTTCTCTCTTTGCTTAATACATTCAAATTACCAGGAAAAAAATATAGTGAAACCCACATAAACTATTCTAACAACCTCCATTGTCTGTTATTTTGTAATTAAAATGTGACCTTCATTGAATTCAGATTTGGATCCTCTCTGGTATAATGCAAATTTTAGTTAGATGTTGACCTTTAAAAAAATCAAGGGGACGACAATTACATATGTTGAATTCCATAATATTGAAGAACAGAGAAATGCAATATATCTCATTTTATATCTTTAATTGTATCTTAATATGAGGTGTTACTATATATGATTTTAAAAATCATACATACAATTGAGAACATAATTAACTTTTTTCCAAGTGCATAATTGGTGACTTGACGTCTATCAAGCTTAACCACATCAGTCTGGTACATAATTCAAGGTAAGCAAACAGAAAGGATACTTCTAAGAAACATACTCAAGCTTTCACACAAAATCATGTTAATCTCGTAATTGAGAATATTAGAGAAAATGAAATGAAATAAGAGGAAAAACTAAGCCGTTGTTGATGCTGAGGAAGATGACTAATAATTGACATATTGTCTGGTACATAATTTAAGGTAAGCAAAAAGAAAGGGATATTGCTAAGAAACATATCTCAAGTTTTCACACAAAATCATGTTAATCTCATAATTGAGAATATTGTCCAATTTCCTGAGAATGTTCAGAGAAAATGAAAGCAAACAAGAGGAAAAACTACGCCGTTGTTGATGCTGAGGAAGATGACTGACTTGGCTTCTACAAAGCGGGCATGTCGAGTGGGATAGAAACCATGGGTCGATGCAGTCAACGTGGAAGCAGTGGTTGCACTCCGGCAGCTTCCGACACCTCTCGCCGCTGGCGACATCGTGGAGGCACACGGCACAGTATAGGGTGGTGTTATTGCTTGGGTTAGGTTTGAAGGTGAAAATGGGAAGGTGGTGCCGCCGACGAGAAAGCTTGAAAAAGAGTTTGGCGACGAAGAATATGATAATAGTGGAAATTGTGAATTTGTTGTTTGTTGCAATGACTACAGAGTTGGCAAATTTGGACATGAACTCGAGCTGATTTTCCATTGTTTTCTTGGTGGTTTCCCAGAAAATTTTGATGAAGAATTCTCTCTCTCTCTCTCTCTCTCTCTCTAGATTGGAACATGAAAGAAGGGCTTTTGCTTCTCCTTATATGATTGCGTCAATTAATGATGGTAGACAAAATTGGCCCTACGTTATGTATATCATGATCTCTGCACAGATATATGTGTGTGTGTATATATATATATATATATATATATATATAAAATATTAATAAGCAAGAAAGAGTGAGTCATAAACTTTTTTTTATTATCATAGGCTTTATTATATATAATAAAACTTTGTTTGTTGAATTTTTCTCTTTAGATGTCAGAGGCGGATCTAGATTATTAATAAAGAGGGTAAAAATAATAAAATTAAAATTTTAAAAGAATCTCTTATATAAAAATAAAATAAAATATTTTAGAAAGAAATTCTTAATTTTTTAAAAAAAATATAAAAAATAATTACAAAATAACAAATTTTTAAAATGTTGAAAATGCCCTGATCACCGCTAGCCATGCTTTATCTGTAATTGAGAAGGCATATAATTAAAGTTCAAAACTAAAATTAAATAGGTAAATTGCTAACATCAATTTGGCATATAAAACTTAAACGATCAAGATAGTATCTTCATGTTTATTTATTTCATACCCGACTTTAGCATTAAGTAAATAAAATAATCGTTTTATGTTCTCTTTTATAAAAAAAAAAAAAAAAAAGTCTCAAATTTTATATATTTATTCACTTTCTTTGTGACGGGAAAATGCGAATCACACATGAAGTTCAAACCTGTCGGTGGGAGAGAAGCGAATTGAAAACCGGCCTCAAATCCCTTTGCAATCGAAGGTGAAAGCGGGATGGTTAACTGCAGAGAACTACAGTTGATAGCTACACCACTATTTTCATTTAATCATCATGCATAAACTCAACTACAATATAAGGTCAGTAAAAATTTAATTGCACCAAAAAAGACTCATTAATTGATAAAATATATACATTAAAAATATTTATACATTTATTAAAATTTTATAATATTAAAAATTGCATTAATATTAATATTAAAAAAATAAAAATAATTGTCACTTTAGGCCTGATTTATTCATTTTTTACCCTAATTGTCTAAAGAATGGTGTCATGGCGGCAGTATAATTAAATGGAAGGACAGAATCTTTTGGCCTGGATAAACATAGCACTGATTAATTAATTAACCTGATAATTAGGTGGAAGTAACACGTGCCCAAAGACTGGTGCCCACACACCAAATGTTTGTTTGGACGGACAGAAAAAGATCAAGAGTGCCAATTTTCACGGAAAATCCATTGCATCATTGATCATTCTTTTCTCAATCAATAGCTTCCAAGCAAACATAGGTCTGGAACAGTCTTCTCACTCACAGATTTATCACAAAGAAGTTTTTGTTTTTTTTGGAAGATTGGAAATGAGAAAAATATGGAGATTTGGGAAGACAATTAAATTACATCCAAAGTATAGTCTTGCGTCTAAATCCATTACCCACATTAAACTAGAAGGTTGAAAAGCTTATTAATCCTTAGTATAAGAAGGAGGCACATTTTCATCTCTAATTAGATTTTAAAGAATTGATTATTAAAAAATAAATTTTAAAAAATATAATTAATTTTTTATCTAGGTGTTTGGTAGAAATGATGTACAAGTGATTCTAACTGTTAATTATTTTTTTACCATTTATATTATATATATAAAAAATAATGTATAAATGGTAAGTTCAAGAATAAAGTTGTAAAAGTCAGACAGATTTTACTCCAAATCATTATTTTGCTCGGTGAGCTTTATTACAAAAGTTGTTTCCACACTAATTTCTTGCGCTCCCAAAACAGGCTTTGGGTAATGATTTATCGAGAATGAAAATGAGTATTCAAATATGAGAGACGGTAACACGCTATAATATGTAATAAAAATTAATCATGATTTTTCCATTTTAACATCCATTTTTTCTAATGATTCTAACAAAGTGGATAGACAAGTGGGTGGGAAAGAATTTCTGGGAAAAAAAATGTTCAAATCAATTAGTTTGAGATCATTATTGGTAGGTGTTAAGCTTCTGTTTTTTCCTAACTAATGTAAGCAAGCTTGTCAAAGTTGTCTATGAAACATGAGAGAAAAACTGAAAAAGTAGCTAACAAAAAATCTACACCATATATAACAACCCACATTTCATAGTCCCCCACTGAACTGGTCCACCAACTGCTTGGAATTTTGTGGAAAAATGAAAAACCAAGTAGTGGTTAGACCTAATTACACACTAGGTCTAGAGATTAGGTTACTTCCCCACAAGTTAAAACACTTGGAAACAGCTAGATTAACCTCAGAGGATTGACCTTTTTAATGGATCATTAGGACTGGGAATTCATATATATATATATATACTTCCCTTATTTTACATTGACTTTCCTTATTTTACTTAACAAACTATAAATACTATTTTTCAGTCAAATTTTTTATCTAAAATGACAAAACTGTCTCTTTCATATTTGTTTTTACCATTTTTTTCAATTTTGAATAATTTTTTCTAACTTTTTTAAAGATTTTTTTTATTTTATATAAAAATAAATTTAATATAAATAACATTTTCATTTTATATAAAAAGAAATTAAGATTTTAATCAATATTTATTCAAAAAAAAAATCAAACAAATTAGTCAAAATTGAAAAAATGTAAAATATAAAAAAAAACATAAAAATGATAGTTTTGTCATTTTGAATAAAAATTTTGACTAATGGAAGGTATTCGTAGTGCGTCAGGTAAAGTATTGAAGGTTAGTGTCATTTCAAAAATTTTAGAAGAGATCATTAAATTATCAAAAACTTAGGTCAGTATAATTCATCATATATATATTGTTAGATTTGGTGGAATAACATAAAAGAGACAAAAGAGAGAAGAGAGAAAACGGAAAATTCTAAAAGATTACATTGTATTAGACTGAATTCACATCCCTAAACTAAACAAAAGAGCTCCTTTATATAGGAGGGTTATGTGGTAAAACAAGGAAAGTAGAAATAAAAGTAACAAACTATAAAACCCTAATCCCACTAACATTCTACAATAATATATATGTGGCGGCTAACCCTAACCCTAGTATCACAATAATATATCCTAATATACTTCTAACATATATATCTAAAAACATTGTGCATATATATGATGTAACAGCTTGTAAATTTTGTGAATGATTATAAAGAAGGTGATGAATGCATTGGTTACTAGATACAGAGCTTCTTGTTGGAGAGGTATTGGAAATAGTTTCCCAAAACAGGGATTGGAGCATGAATTTAGGCCTTCCCCA
Source organism: Nyssa sinensis (assembly GCA_008638375.1). Classification (NCBI taxonomy): domain Eukaryota; kingdom Viridiplantae; phylum Streptophyta; class Magnoliopsida; order Cornales; family Nyssaceae; genus Nyssa; species Nyssa sinensis. The sequence continues at coordinate 38,256,031 of CM018052.1, forward strand.
ATGAGATTTTTAAGGATTAATGCTGGTTGCAGTTGGAAGGCTCTGTTTCTGCTCTGCTCCCTTCTCTTGGCGTGGCCCCTTTAAGTGGTGACTAATTATTAGTGTTTGTTGCTTTGGCCTCTGCTGCTGTAGCTTTGCTGGTTATATGGACTCCTGCCCTGGCTGCCGATGCAGCACGACAAGTGATCAATGATACGAACAATTCAATATTTAAAAGGAGATCTTTAAAACTGAAAATTGAATATTATTAAAAAAAATTGAATAATATAAGTTTATTACACCATTTTTATAAATAAAAAAATATTAAACTACCACTTTGCCTCGAAAATCATAGCTCTTGAGACTAGGATAACATAGATATTCGAATAAAATCAAAATTAGAACTTTTTATAATTGAGCTCATAATTAAAAACTAGATAAGATAAAAGATAAAAAAAAATAAAAAATAGCTACAAATGACGTTTCAATCCTAGTTTTTTTTAGGAGAAATAATTGACAAACTAAAACGTTTTATAAAGAGTAAAAATATCTAATTAAAGATCAAAGCAATGAAATTTGACCGAAAAGCAGCTTCAATCACGGTCATAAATTTGGTCCATCTCATCATTTTAGATCATATATAAGATCATGATTTTCAAAAATTAGATCTGTTAAAACTGCGTTTACTATTACTTTGATTTAAAATGAGACTTCTTAGATTTTTATTGTTCCAAAAAAGTATTCTGAATTGTTGTGACTTTCTTTAGCAATTTCTTTTGTTTCCCTTTTATGGCTTTTGTATCTTTTCTTTGTTATGATAAAATTCCAGCTTATCAAAAATAAATTATGAAGAAAGAAGTGTCACTTCCATTTTAAAATTTCAGACATGATCCGAAATTTTTTTAAACTGAATTAAGTCGAAATTACACTTATTAATTACCTGATTTTCAAAAGGACTAACCCTTTTAATTTAATTTTCTTCAAGTTTCAAGTAATTTTTAAAAATAAAGATAAAGTCACTGTATCTTGAAATGTGCTCATCAAATAATTAAAATTTTAAAATTAATTCATTTATAATTTACCGAACCAGTTATGATGATTTTCCAAACAAGCGGTAGTTTGAGAATATTCAAGGAAAAGAGGATTTTCAAGAGCTGAAAGCAATTGCTTGCACTGGGTTGCCAGGGAACTTCCAGAAAGAAAAGAAAAAGTATATTTATTGAGAAAGGAATAAATGGATAAAATATATGCAGTATTTAATTTCTTTTCTATACTTTGGATGGGTAACAGTTGAAGACAAACAAAGAATTAAAAGAATGATTCTAACATATGTATCTCAAATTTTCACTCCAAGTCATGGTAATCTCATGATAATTAGGCCGATTACCAAATTCCCTGAGAATATTCAGAGAAAATGATAGGAAATAAGAGAAAAAACTGCGATGTTGTTGATGCAGATCAGGAAGATGAGAGACTTGGCTTCTGCAAAGAGGGCACGTTGAGTGGGATTGAAACCATGGGTCGATGCAGTCAACGTGGAAACAGTGGTTGCATTCCGGCAACTTCCGGTACCTCTCGCCGCCAGTTACATCGTGAAGGCACACTGCACAGTATATGGTGGTTTTATTGCTAGGGTTAGGGTTGAAAGTGAAGACGACACGATGGTCGTCGCGACGAAACCGCTTGAGAAAGAGATGGAAGACGAAGATGAGGACAGTAGTGAAGATTGTGTACTTGCTGCTTGTTGTGATGACTACAGAATTGGCGAATTTGGCCATGAACTCCACAAGTTGATTTTCCATTGTTTTCTTGGTAATTTTCCCAGAAAATTTTAATGAAGATGGTGTCCCTGATCCTCTCTAGATTTGGAACATGAAAGGGGGCATTTGGCTTCTCCTGTGCTTGGTTCAAATAATGATATATAGATATAGATACACATATAAGCACGCACCTATATATATATATATATATAACACTTATCTTTGCATATTAATAAAAGTAATGATTTATGGCCTTGTTTCTATTAATAAGCTTGAAAGACCGAGTCATGATCTTTAGTATTTTATTGTAGGCCTCATTATATACGGCTAATTTGTTTTGTTTAATATGGAAAGGAGTCATGCATATTGATATTAATTATATATTGTTTCTCTTTTAAATATATTATATTGTTTTTTTGGTGATAGTGATTTTGATAATGAAGTTAGACCAGTTAGTAGAGAAATAAAAATCGTAATTCAAGAGAAGAATTGAATATAATATGAAAACGTATCTAATAGTATTATTTATAAACTTGTAGATACTCTAAGTTGAGTAGTATTAGGAGTTGTAAGAATAAGAATTTGAAGATATCCTGAAAATAGTAGTTGTCATATTTAACTTTATAACCTATAAAAGGTAGTGACTAGTTTAGAATTATTCACTTCTGAAATATCTGGACCTAGTTGGTCGAATGAATTAATTACCTCAAGATTTGTATACCAAATAATTTTTTACCTACTCGTGCCATGTCTCGATAACTCTGAATTGTCGTAGTCAATTTGAGGTTTATCATATATATATATATATATATATATATTATTTATTCAATTTCAAAAGAAAGAGTAGGATTCCAATCCTTATGGATAAGAAAAAAGAAGTTAATTAATTAGTATGAATTTAAAATCATCAATCTTAATGTTTGGCTAGATTTTTAAAATAGAGTTAATTAGTGAAAGATCTCTTCATAAGATGAAAGATTAATACCGAGTCTAAGAAGAAACTTTTTATTTCAAGAAGTCCATTGACTTAATATTTATTTGAAAAAATGACAAAATTATTGAGGTGTATTTTTTTAATGACAATTTCACCACTAAAACCAATTGTTTATACATGATTTACCGTTTTATTTTATGCCGTCTTTGTCAAATAAAAAACCCCTAAAACCAAATCTACTTTTTTACCTTTCACTTTCTCTCTTTATCCCAACAAATCCAAATATGAAAAAACAACAGCCATTGGTCGGCGATCAACGATGATGGAGGTATAATCGCCAACTTTCCTCCCCTTTCATGTCGTTTGATGTATACCTTGGTCAAAATCAATCAATGCTCGAAATCTGCAGTGCTGGTGGATTATAGTATTCTTCAATTGCTCAAGTCCACTAAATTCAAGGATAGGAGTGGTTTTCACATGGGTGCTGCAAAAGCAATGTTTTGGCTCTTGATTGTAAAATGTGGTATGGGATTTTCGGAGCAGTGATTGATGTTTGTAAAGTATTATTTTTAAATTGATATTGTCTTGTGGTTGTCTTTATTTGAATGAATGTGGTGGTGGTTGTTTCTCTTTTTGGATGGGAATGGAGAAGTTTTCAATGAATTTATTTAGGTCTTTTGAGCAGCATTGATGTTTGCCTGGGCCTAGAAATTTTTCAATTTTTATAGAAGTGTAAAATTTTACAATATTTATAATTAGTGAGTTTTTTAATTACTGGGTTAAACTGTACAATTACAGTTTCATAACGAGTGAATTTTTTATGAAACTATACAATTTTACAATTTTCATAATTAGTGAACTTTTTTTTAAACTGTACAATTTTACACTTTTTACTGAGATGAGATTATACTCTTTTTAGATCCAATTTTTTTTTTCAAAATTTCATATTCAATATTAATCTTGTTTGATAGATCTTGATTTTTAGAGTCTAAATATATAAATTTTATTTAAAATAGATTTATATATTGTGACTATTTGAATTTTGAAATTTTAAAAAAATTTCTTGATAGTTAGGCGTTTCATTTTCTTGACAAAAAAATACAAAAAGGATATTTTAGTAACAAAATAATTGAAGGACTTATGAGATTAATATATTTAAGTGTGGATCTTGTGATAATTTTTATCTTTTTCATGAACTTGTGATCAAATGACCCTTTAAATATATATATATATATATATATATATATATTATTTTACTGCATAAATTTCATTTATTGAAGAAAAATGGTCTCATCCTAACCTTTCTTTTTTTAATTACTGATGGTAACTAAAAATGACTGCTCAAGTTTATGTAATAATTTAGTGATTGCAGGCTTATATGGCATAAATCTCCAAGGTTGCACACTTGGTGAAATAGTTTTGAGGATCATGATCACTAAAAAATGTGGGTTGTTGCAGAGAGCAAATAATGAACTAATAGAGTTGCAAATTGACAAGCAAGAAGGAAAAAAGAAGACAAATTGTTATAGAACACTAACGATAATTTATAAAAAGGTGACATGTTAGTTTTTCTAATTTTTTAGGCTTTTGTATTTTGTACTGAATCGATTTATTAGTGAGTTTTTTCATGCAAATGTGAGTTTTAATTCCCCTTGAGAATATTTCCATTTTAAAATTTGAGTCTTTCATTTTTATGTGCTTGCTTATTACCATTTCTTTACTTGTTAGCACTAGTTGGCCATAACAAAAATTAATAAGAAATCTTATTAAAAGATTTAGATCATTTGGCCGGTTTACTATTTAAGATTAACAACTCAAATTTCGTTCTTATTCTTTAAAATCGTCAGGTCGAAATCCAACGAATATCAGTAAAAAATAATTCATATTTAGTTATTTAGATAGTAATACAAGAACGAACTTGATACACTCTACGTAATTTTGAAATAAATAATTAATTTCTATATCAACTTTTAGTTATATAGTGATAAAAATCAAATGCACTAAAATTCTTTATAAAATTTCCATAAGCATTGCTCAATCTTAGATGAGTTGTGCCACATTGTGATGGGTGTGACAAAATATATACTAATAAAAGGTTTATTTTCTTTTGAGGGGAAAAGTAAAAGGTTTATTACTTTATAATATATGGTGGTCTCTATATCTTAATATGTATTAAGATATGGAGACCTTTTATTAGTTGTCAGGCATATATAAGGGGGCTAGTGGGCCACGCCCCTCAAAGTTTTAGAAACTTGATTTTATTTTCTTATTTTTTATATAAAAAAATTAAAATAAAGCATTTTCTTCTGAAATTTTTCATGTTTTTTATAAAAGACTTTTTAAAATTTTAATTTTAATTTTTTTATTTCCTAAATTAAATATTTGAATCTGCCACTACTAATTATTAATTCAAGAATTTAGCATCTCTCAAGTGGGAATAATATTGACACAATTAATTAACTTCGTGGTTAAGTGGAAGTAACCCATATCCACAAGCGTGTGATGGGTCCTAGTGTTTGTTGGAAGAACAGCTAGCACAAGGGTGTGGCAACTTTCACTACAACCAAAATTGGTTTTATGATTATATTATATTAAACAAAAGACTTACTTCCAAGTCTGTCGATTTTATGATTATATATATATATATATATATATATATATATATATATATATTAAACAAAAAACAAAAGACTTACTTCCAAGTCTGTTCAGCTAGAAGAGAATGGTATAGATCCATCGTAGATGGACACTTCTAGTATATTAAACAAAAAACAAAAGACTTACTTCCAAGTCTGTTCAGCTAGAAGAGAATGGTATAGATCCATCGTAGATGGACACTTCTAGTATATCATATGCTTATATATATATATATATATATGTAATCATCCAAAGTTTTTTAAAGTTTAATGGGCTTGTTCTTACCAATAAAGTCTTCCTAATGCAATATAAAAATACCTGCAAGTAGTTAAAAGGTTTACTGAAAAAGATTCCAATCCTATCATTATCAATTCAAAAAAAAAAACAAAGAAAGTTATTCCATCTATATATCCACTAATATGTTCAAAACTATGATTTAAACAATACAATATTAGGTCAAAGTTGGATTACTCTTTTAAATATATTCTTTTGCATGTGATTTTGGATTCATAATTACAAGGATTAACATTACCCAATTATTTATAGTGGATTAACATCAAAGTGTTTGATAATGATTATATTTCTAGTCAGAAAACTAAGGAGCATGTTTTTGGAGGGGATGGGGGATGAGTTGAATTAGTCAAATTCAAATCCCAGGCTTCCTATTTGGTCCAGTCAAACACCAAATCTAAAAAATATTCATCTAAAAGATGAGGTTGTCAATACCAATTTTGACATAGTAATGTTATAGAGTCTGATGCAATGGGGGTTCAAACCTCTAGTAGTTGTAACTCTTTTTTATTTTTCCTTTTATAAGTCCAATTTGAAGGGAAGTAGCAAATGTAGATGGAAAATGTATTTTTTATTTTATATAAGTTTATTATTTTTGAAAATAGTATCTGATATACCATAAACAGACACACCAATCAGTTTGAGACACGTGTGCCTACCAGATTAACAAATCTCGATCCTACAGAGCTCATATATGTCGGTCATACAGAACAGCTATAAGCTTTCGGGGTATTCTCATATATATCTATCATACAGAGCAGCCATAAGCCTTCGGAGCATTCTTATTTATATATCATTCAGAACCGATGAACTCGGTCATACAGTACAGATGAAGCATTCAGGATATTCTCATGTACATCGTCCAGACCTCCTGTTCTGGACAGTATTTATTCGACACTGCATATATGGTTTCCTTAACAGCCGTTAAGCGGGGAATAAGGAAACAGCCTTCAACACGGAAACTACTATCTATGGTTATCTCCATCTACGATTCAATGCTCCACAAGGTAACTGCAAATCTCTGATGATCAAATCCCGATATTCGTGGCGGCAAAACCTAATCAGAATTAGGAGAACCACGGCTTATATATTAAACCCTAGAGGTACGCTTTGCGGACTTATGCTCATTCTTTGACTTTCAATACAGTCTTTCAATTCCCTTACTTACTTAGGCATCAGAGCGGCTACCGCCGGAGCCAATCCGGTGGTCCTCTGATCATCTTTCTGAGTGTTCTACAGGTCACGGAGCCCTCACGTGTTGCGAGTCAAAAAGTGCAGCATCAGTTTGGCGCCGTCTGTGGGAAACGACTAATCTCTACGTGCTTTATTCGTAAACTCATCTTTTTCCCCACCGGAAAACCATGGCACCAAATCTCCGACCCCGACAGAATACTCAGAATTCGCAAAACGCTCAGCGTCAGCCGCCTGCTCCGCACACAAGGGGACCAGCGGCCAACCCTATGCGACAAGAGATCGAAGCAATAAAACGACACAATGAACTGGTACAGGAGCAGTTGCTAGCCATTACTAGAACGCTGGCAACGCTCACGCAGAACCAAGCGGCGGCTTCTCCTAGCCCACCGGTCAACTTCGTTGCAGGAACGCAACCCCCAGTTGCCATGGGGAATGAAGAATTTCGTGGGCAGGCCCCCACTAACCAGCCTGAGCACCCTTCAGGCGTTGCTCACGCTGGCCGAGATCCACAGCCATCAACAGTTCCTGGCTGGGGAACATCCGCTTTTGTCCCCGACGTGCATTACCGGAGCACTACTCGAGCCCCAACTCCTAGGGTTTCGGGAGCACCCCCGGCACCACAGGAACCTTATCATGCAGCGCCAGTCCCACCGGTTCGGATTCCTCCTCCATCTGAAGGGCGCGCTCCACCCTACTACCCTGAAGCCGAGGCTGTCAGGCAGGGTTCACAAGATGTCAAACTCAGAGACCCGCGAAGGGTAGAGGAGATTGCCGAGTCTATGGACCGGACAATCGGTTTAAGAGGACCTCAGAACCCTCCAGAGCAAGACGAACTGGCCAGGCTGCTCGGAAGACTAGCCACACCGTTCACCCACGCCATCATGTCCGAAGAGAGGCCTAGAAAGTTCGTGGTGCCCAAATTCACTCTCTATGACGGATCTGGAGATCCAGGGGATCACCTATCTCATTATCAGCATACGATGGCCCTTCACGGAGCTTCAGATGCTTTCATGTGCCGAACGTTCATCACCAGCTTGAAGGGAACAGCTCTGAAGTGGTTTCACAACCTCCCTCCGAACTCAATTCCCAGCTTTTACGAGCTCGGTAGACAGTTCTTGGATAGATTTATGACCAGCAGGAGGCTCAGAAGGGGGCCAGAATTCTTGCTGAATGTTAAGCAGTCCAGGGAGGAATCCCTCCTGGCCTACATTGCCCGCTTCAACACCGAGCTTACTGAGATCACGGATTGCAGCCCGAAATTCCTTGTTGCGGCCCTTACTGCCGGGCTTGCCCAAGGCGGCTTTAGAGATTCCTTGACAAAGAGCCCCCCGGCCGATATGGCAGCATTGATGGATCGGGCCAAAAAATACATCAACCTGGAAGAAGCCAACCGCTCAGCCCAAAAGGGCAAGGATCAGACCCAGAGGGATAATCCGAAGCGGGAGGACCATAAGAAGGAGGATCACAGAAAAGACTCCAACAAAAAGAGGGTCAGAAGCCCAGAGAAGAAAACAGCTCACAGAGCTGTGTACAACTCCGCACCAAGGGAGTTCACCAACTTCACGCCTTTGAACACTACTCCGAACCAGGTACTCCGGCAGATCCGAGATCGGGAGAACCTGAGGTGGCCAGAGCCGATCAAAGGAGATCCCAGCCTGCGGGACCAAAGTAAGTATTGCAATTTCCATAAAGATCATGGGCATACTACTAACACCTGCAGGACCCTCCGATACGAGATAGAACAGCTCATAAAGAAGGGACGTCTTCGGGAGTTCGTCAAACAAGACGGAAGGCAGAACCCCCAAGAAGACAAGCCTCAGCAGCGGCCAGATCAGAGGCCCGAACACAGGCAAGAGCAGCGGGAAGGACGAAACGAGCCTCAGAGGCAGAACAACCATGTTATCTACGTCCTCCATGCTGACTCCCCTATTACAGGAATGTCCAACAGGGCAAGAAAAAGATATGCTCGGGAGGCCAGAACCGCCCCAAACATCTCGCAGATCTCCAACGTCGAAAAGAGGCTCAAGCCAGGGCCAGAGATCCAGTTTACCGAGCAAGATCTAGCAGGGGTACATTGCCCTCACAGTGATGCCCTTGTTATCACCCTCAGAATCGCCAACTTCGAAACTAGAAGAGTCCTAGTCGACACTGGCAGCTCAGTCAACATTCTATTCTATGAACCGCTTAAGCGGATGGGCATAGACCAGGACAGCATCAAGCCCACCACTGCCGTAATGGCAGCTTTTGATGGCAACCTCAGCACCCCCCTGGGGAGAGTTGACCTTCCTACCACTATTGGGGAAGGTGAAGGGCAGAAAACCACCATCTCTGAATACATGGTGTTGAATATGAAGTCTCCATACAACGTCATCATCGGGAGACCCTGGTTACACCAGATAGGGGCGGTCACTTCGACCCTTCATCAGTGTCTGAAGTACGTCCACAATCAGAACGTGCACTCAGTCCGAGGATGTCAGCCAACCTCACGAGAATGTCACGCTATTGCCCTCAAGGAGACAGCTCCAAAATAGCAATTACAGTACACTCGGGACTGTGCAGATCCGGTTTTCACTCACACTCCCGAGGTGGAAGATTGCCCATCCGGCGTTGAAGAGCCCCTGAGCCCAAGGGGACGTGATAGCCGAGCCAAGCCTGTTGGCGAGCCCATCAAGGTACTGGTCAGTTCAGAAGCAGAGGGGTGTTATTTGTACATCGGCCCAGACCTCACGCCGGCCGAGCAGGAAAAGATAGTCAGGTTTCTGAAGAACAACCTCTCTATCTTCGCTTGGGAAACCAGGGACATGGAGGGGATAGATCCTAATCTAATAACTCATAAACTGATGGTAGATCCAGATCACCCCCCAGTCAGGCAGAAGAGAAGACCGACCGCTCCCGAACGGCATCGGGTTATAGACGAAGAAGTCCAGAGGCTGCTAGACGCCAGGATGATACGGGAAGTTTTCTATCCCGAGTGGCTAGCCAACACTGTGCTCGTCAAGAAGAAGAACGGCAAGTGGAGAGTCTGTGTCGACTATACAGACCTCAACAAAGCATGCCCCAAGGACAGCTTTCCACTGCCAAGAATAGATCAACTGGTTGACGCCACTGCAAGGCATGAGCTTATGAGTTTCATGGACGCCTACTCTGGATACAACCAGATCCAGATGTACCCTCCAGATCAGGAAAAGACTGCCTTCATAACCGAAAGAGGACTCTACTGCTACAGAGTGATGCCTTTCGGTTTGAAGAATGCTGGAGCCACTTACCAACGGTTGGTGAACAAGATGTTCAGCCCACTGCTTGGCAGCACCATGGAGGTATATATCGACGACATGCTGGTAAAGAGCCTCCAGAAAGGCAGCCATCTCCAACACTTAGCCCAGACCTTCGATATCCTCAGACAACACAAGATGAAGCTCAACCCCTCGAAATGTACCTTCGGAGTTACGAAGGGAAAATTCTTGGGGTACATCGTCTCTCAAAGAGGTATCGAAGCAGATCCCACTCAGATCCAAGCCCTGATTGGACTGAAGTCACCAAAGACCAGAAAGGAGATTCAGGCACTGAACGGCAGAGTCGCTGCATTGAGCAGATTTATATCCAAGTCCACCGATCGTTGCCTACCTTTCTTTAGAGCCCTAAAGGGCAGCAAGGCTTTGCAATGGACAGAAGAATGCGAGCATTCCTTCCAAGAACTAAAGGAGTACCTGGCCTCTCCAGAGCTCCTGTCAAAACCTATACAAGGGGAAAAACTACTCCTGTATCTAGCAGTTTCTGAGAACGCGGTCAGTTCCGCACTAATCAGACAGGACAAAGGAGTACAGAGGCCTATATTCTACGTCAGTAGGGCACTCCTTGACACGGAGAAAAGATACCCAGAAGTAGAGAAGCTGGCCTATGCCTTGGTCATATCAGCCCGGAAGCTTCGACCTTACTTCCAGGCCCATCCAATTGAGATTCCAACTGCCTATCCTTTAAAGTCAATACTGAGGAAACCCGAGGTATCGGGAAGATTGGTCAAGTGGTCTGTGGAGCTAGGGGAGTTTGACATAGCATATGTACCCCGAAACTCCATTAAAGGGCAGGCCTTAGCTGACTTTGTAGCCGAGTTCACCCCGGCACTGCAGAACGAAGCACAAATCGCCGAAACTACAGGAACCTGGCTGCTGTATATTGATGGTTCGTCAACCGATCAAGGATCAGGGGTAGGACTGGTACTACAGTCCCCTGATGGACTTACATCGGAAAAAGCAGTCAGCCTGGGATTTAGGGCTTCTAATAATGAAGCTGAATACGAGGCCCTAATCTTAGGGATGAAGCTTGCCCTGGAATGCGAGGCTCAGAACCTCGATGTCTTCTCTGACTCCCAACTGGTAGTAAGCCAAGTTTTGGGAGAGTTTGCCATTAAGGATGACAGGATGCTTCGGTACTCCGAACTGGTAAACCGTTTAAAGCATTCCTTCCAAACTTTCACTATTCAGAAGATTGAGAGAAGCCAGAACTGCAGAGCAGATGCTCTGGCTAACATGGCCTCCCGCCTCAAGTCTGAAGCAGATTCCACCATTAAAATCTCTTTTCAACCAGGATCCAGCATTGAGGAAGCATCAGTTGCTCAAATTGATGAACAGACCCAGAGCTGGATGACCCCAATCCTCCAATATCTGAGATCCGGGCTCCTCCCAGAGGATAAAAACAAAGCCAGGAGAATCCGAATCAGAGCGGCCCGGTACCTGATCCTGAACGACAAACTTTACAGAAGGTCATACTCTCAACCTCTGTTAAAGTGTTTGGCTCCAGACGAGTCACAATATGTTTTGGCTGAAATTCACGAGGGAATTTGCGGGAATCACAATGGGGGCAGAACTATAGCCCACCGAGCTCTATCACAGGGCTACTACTGGCCCGGCATGCTGAAACAGGCTAAAGAATATGTTCAGAAGTGTGACAAATGTCAGAGATTCGCCTCGTACCAACACCAGCCTCAGCACGAGCTCATCCCGATTCCTAGTCCTTGGCCCTTTGCTCAATGGGGAATGGACATTGTGGGCCCGTTACCACGAGCACCTCCAAACAGGAAGTACCTTTTGGTGGCTATCGACTACTTCTCTAAATGGGCCGAAGCCGAGCCTTTGACGCATATTACAGAAAAGGAAGTCGAAAGCTTCACCTGGAAGAACATTGTCTGCAGGTTTGGCATACCACGTGTAATTATCTCAGATAATGGGACACAATTTACTGGTAAAGGCTTCAAGGCATTCTGCGAAAATCTCAACATCAGGCAGCACTTTGCCTCTCCAGGCCATCCACAAGCAAATGGGCAGGCAAAGGTCACCAACCGAACAATCCTTGATGGGTTAAAGAAAAGGTTGGAACAAGCCAAAGGGAAGTGGGCAGAAGAGCTCCCAGGAGTCCTTTGGGCCTACCGTACAACCAGAAGAACTCCCACCTCTGAAACACCCTTCTCATTAGCCTATGGGACAGAAGCAGTAATTCCGGTTGAAATCGGTATGCCAACTCTGAGGACTGAGGCCTTTGAGCAAGAATCCAATGATCAGCAGCTGATGGAGAACTTGGATTTGCTCGAAGAAAGAAGGGATCAGACCAGCATCAGGATGGAAGCCTACCAACAAAGAATGATCAATAAATCCAGGATAGGACTCAAGACAGTCAGCTTTCAAGTTGGAGACTTCGTCTTAAGAAGAGTCTTTCAGAACACCAAGGATCCCACCATGGGAAAGTTGTCACCAAATTGGGAAGGCCCCTACAAAGTAACGAAGGTCATTCGACCTACCACTTACTGGCTTGAAGATACGACTGGGAAACCTGTTCCTAGGCCATGGAACGTAGAACACTTGCGGAAGTATTATCAATGAAGATTTATTTTTTTTTTTTCTTCCTTTTACTTCCTTATGACTTGGTCCATCTATTAATGCACAGGCCTCCAGAGCCTGGTCCGTCTATTAATGCACAGGCCTCCAGAGCCTGGTCCATCTATTAATGCACAAGTCTTATGACTTGGTCCATCTATTAATGCACAGGCCTCCAGAGCCTGGTCCGTCTATTAATGCACAGGCCTCCAGAGCCTGGTCCATCTATTAATGCACAGGCCTCCAGAGCCTGGTCCATCTATTAATGCACAAGTCTTATGACTTGGTCCATCTGTTAATGCACAGGCCTCCAGAGCCTGGTCCATCTATTAATGCACAAGTCTTATGACTTGGTCCATCTATTAATGCACAGGCCTCCAGAGCCTGGTCCGTCTATTAATGCACAGGCCTCCAGAGCCTGGTCCATCTATTAATGCACAAGTCTTATGACTTGGTCCATCTATTAATGCACAAGTCTTATGACTTGGTCCATCTATTAATGCACAGGCCTCCAGAGCCTGGTCCGTCTATTAATGCACAGGCCTCCAGAGCCTGGTCCATCTATTAATGCACAAGTCTTATGACTTGGTCCGTCTATTAATGCACAGGCCTCCAGAGCTTGGTCCATCTATTAATGCACAAGTCTTATGACTTGGTCCATCTATTAATGCACAAGCCTCCAGAGCTTGGTCCATCTATTATGCACAGGCCTTCAGAGTCTGGACCATCTTCAACTAGCGGGTTCTGTAATCCAGTTTATTCAAAGGCAGAAGTTCCGAGCACCTGTCAACTAAAGTTTACTAGAACGGAATACCTCGGATCTGACACTTATATTATTTGACTTATCTGTCAAACAAACCAGCACCATGGTTTCAACCAAAGGTGAAGTACTTCGATTCTGGCATTTTTCTAAAGTTTTTGATTTATTTTCAGAACAATCGGCAATGCATTAGAAGATGCTTAAGTTTCAAAAGAGCACATTCACAGAAAATATCAGATCTGAGAAAAAGAAATTCAACTTTATTAATAACTCAAAAAGATTTACATCAGTACCAAGACATTACTACAGAAGCTATTACAGAAGCTACTACAGAAGCTACTACAGAAGCTATTACAGAAGCTACGCTTGGCAACATAATGGCTCTTCTCTTGGGATGATAAAGGGGCACAAGATCCAAAACCTTCAAAACCGCCTTCATCGGCTCCATTTGAAAGGAAGGAACCCTGAACCCCAGTCTGCATCACGTAGTGCCCAGGCCATTTCATCATCACTATCACTGGTCCCATGACCAACGGATGATGAGGGCTCTGAGCCTCAGGAGACTTTTCATTCTCCACCTTTGTAATCGGCATAACGCCCCAGCCAATTGGAGCAAGGGTTCCTGCCAAGTCACAAAGGGGAGGAGGCAGCCCCCATTCATCTCCCTCAGAGCAGTTGTCACTGCCGAGTTATACGCGGGAGGAGGCAACCCACCTTCAATCTTCTTCTTCACACCGTCTGTTTCACCCCAGCCACTTGGAGCAAGGGTCTCTGACAGGGCGTGAGGAAGAGAAGGCAACTCACCTTCGTCTTCATCACCAACGCTCCAGGCCTCGGTTGAATCGAGGAGGGGCCACCACCAGTCGGAGAAATCTCGACTAGATATCAGAGGAAACAAGAAGACTTGTGCCTCATTCAATCCTTCCTTGGAGACTGAAAATAGGGGAGGGTTAACTTTTGGCCACAGTTTAATTATTCCTAACTCAGGCAAGGAATCATCCATCATCTCCGGAAGAGTGGAAGAACTCCGGCAGCATATAAAAACCTCTCTTACAAACAATTCGGGGAGCAAAAGGGTTGAGCACAACCATATGCCCTCGTTTCCATATATATAGACGCTGGAAGACCAAAGGCCACCCAGTTGAACCGTCACAACGATTAAGCGAAGTGCTAGCTTCGAAATCCCAAACGGCGGAGGTGCAATAAATGGAGTATTAAACCACCTTCTCGGGAGAGACAAAAGGCAGGACCATACACGTAATACACAGGCTTTTAATCTTTCCCATACATGTGACGTGACGGTTTCTCCATGTCATTGACACTTACAGGACCACATGTACAGCAGAGGTCCATCAACTATGACGTTTCTTGATTTCTAACAGATCTGGAGACAGGAGATCTGATCAACCAAACTACAACCGCAAAGATATCCACTTATTATTGTCCCCGAATTCAGAACAGTTAGCTTTGAAATACTTCAAAACAGCAGTCTCCAATTACTGGCCTAAGGCAAGTAAAGAAGTTCGGAACACAGCTCCCTGCAGAAGAAAATCTGATCTGGTGTACACTAAACTCCAGAGCAGGGTAACTTGCAACAATTATTACCATCAACTACACGTTAAGGCACTACAGAGCTATATAACTCAAAGATATGCACGAATGCTACAGAACAATATAACCAAAGAGGCGAGTATTAACCAAAAGACTGTTCCATTAAACAAATGTATGTCTCAAGTACATTGAAAAATAACAAAATATGGATCCTAAGCCTGATCAGCAGGAACAGGATCAACGACAGGAGAAGGTTCGGCAGGTACAGTATCGACCACCTCAGTCGGTACAACCACTTCCGTGGGATCGGCCGGGAGGACATCAGCCACTTCGTCCTGATTGACCTCTGGAGGATCAGACCCAGGCGGCACAATGGAGGAAACGTCTAGGTCAGGAAACTTGGCAAGAAGCCGAGAGCGGAAGTTATTAAACCCAAACGTAATCAAACGATGGGCCATTCCTTCCAGCTTCGACCTCATCTCTTCCTCATTGTCCACTAATGCCTGCTCCACGGCTGCATCGAGCTGCCTACTGTGCTGGTACCGCAAGCCGGTCATCTCCACCTGCAACCTCCTCGCCCGCTCAACGGCAAGGTTCCTCTCCGATTCCATCACTATCAAGGAGTTCTGACACTCCTTCAACTTCTCCGCAGAATCGTGAGCCTCCGACCGAGCAGTACCCAACTGGAGCCCCAGTTCGTCCAGATTGGCCCTAAGTTGGTCGAGCTCCTCCACAGATGGAGAAACCTCCACCAAAGCAGAAAGGGTATGCAAGGTCTGCATAACACAAGGAAAACGACTCAAACACCAGTAGAAACGCTTAAAGGTAAGGAAAATATGGTTCTAACGAGCTCACCTTAACCTGAAGAGCGGTCAAGTCAGCAAGCAGCTTCCTAGACGCTTGAGGCTTAATTTTAACTGAGCCTTTGGCCCAGAACTCACTCAGAATCTTCTTGGCTCCCTGACCAGTAACGTCAGGAGCCACCGATGATGATGCCTCCTTACCCGCTCGACGAGACGGGATTGGAGGAACCACCGTAATAGGGACGGGAGCCTCTTCCTCCCTCTCAGCAGGCCCGGGAGAGGACGAAATCAGCCTCCGCTTCTTCGGAACTGGAGGGACCACTGGAGAAGAAGCCTCCCCCACCGCAGGCGGTGATGGCCCGGACTCCCACTGAGCCATCACATTATCAGCTATCTCCTCGACACTACCCCTGGCAGCCATTAATCTATCAGGGTTGACAATGGAAGAATGATCCCTAATGCTGGGCTTCAAAAGCTTCTTATACTGTTTCTGAATTACGGGAGAGAAATCTGGTCTCTTCCACGCACTCTTAACTGCAAAGCAAACACAGAAATTGATCAGTTCAACAAATTGGCAAACAAAACAGAGTCAACGCAGCCACGGAAAAGTTAAACCTCACCCCTTGGCCCAGTGGTTCGAGGGAATGTGGAAGGTTGACCCTCGAAATTCTTGAATTCCCATCCTCCTTTAATAAAGAAGTACCATTTCTTCCAGGTCTTGTTGGAGGAGGGCACAGAAGTAAGGGGTCTGAACCCACTATCAAAAGACATGTAATAAAGGCCTTCCGCCTTTTGAAGTTTTAGATCCATATTGCTACGGATCAAGTCAAGGGACACCTTGACATTATTCATATGCCCTAATACGATAAAGCTCAACAGATGTCTCCAACTGTTAAGGTTCAGGTCTGCGGGGCACAGATCAAACCAACAAAAGAATTGTTTTATTATATCAGGAAAGGGGAGTGTAAGACCCAGTTCAAACCAGGCCAGATAGGCACAGATTTCTCCATCTCTAACATCGCCCGGGCGATCTTGAGAATCTGGGACCCTGAAAGCAACATTTTTGGGAAGTTTGAACTTCGCCCATAACTCCTTCAGCATACTTTCAGTAATTACACTCTCACCCTCTTCTCTGCGATCAGACCGACCAGAGGTTTCGCCAGCCCTGTTCGGGGGATCATCAAAAGCATCGACAATCCTGACCCCCGGACTAGAGGGAGGAACTACCATTCTATTTTCATCAACATTCACTAATTGCATTTGAGGATCAGTCTCAGAAGGACTCCCCAAACCAGAATATGATTCTAAGCCAGACATGGCGAACAAGAGAAAGAGATGAAACAGATAAGAAGGGATGAAGAAGGGGACTAAAAGTCGAACCTGAGATCAAGAAAGGGTTATGAACACCGGAGATCCTCCAAAACTCCAAGATATGTCAAATGGCGATCTGGTATTGTAGAAGTAAATGCAGAAGAAAGGTATGAAAGACCTTTCCCTCTCTCTATATACGCATTCGAAATATGAGCCTTCCAAGACGAGCCGACACCACGGTTGAAAGTAATGATGAGTTCTCGAGTATAGGCTGCGCAATAAATGGCGCGTTAAACCGGCTTCTTGAGAACTGGGAAGGCAAAACGTATGACTCTTCACAAAGCCCTCAACCCTAGTTAAAACCCTAGCTTTTGACAAGGGCTCGGGGGGGGGAGTAGCTGATATACCATAAACAGACACACCAATCAGTTTGAGACACGTGTGCCTACCAGATTAACAAATCTCGATCCTACAGAGCTCATATATGTCGGTCATACAGAACAGCTATAAGCTTTCGGGGTATTCTCATATATATCTATCATACAGAGCAGCCATAAGCCTTCGGAGCATTCTTATTTATATATCATTCAGAACCGATGAACTCGGTCATACAGTACAGATGAAGCATTCAGGATATTCTCATGTACATCGTCCAGACCTCCTGTTCTGGACAGTATTTATTCGACACTGCATATATGGTTTCCTTAACAGCCGTTAAGCGGGGAATAAGGAAACAGCC
Organism: Nyssa sinensis; assembly: GCA_008638375.1. Classification (NCBI taxonomy): domain Eukaryota; kingdom Viridiplantae; phylum Streptophyta; class Magnoliopsida; order Cornales; family Nyssaceae; genus Nyssa; species Nyssa sinensis. The sequence continues at coordinate 38,273,857 of CM018052.1, forward strand.
TTCAACACGGAAACTACTATCTATGGTTATCTCCATCTACGATTCAATGCTCCACAAGGTAACTGCAAATCTCTGATGATCAAATCCCGATATTCGTGGCGGCAAAACCTAATCAGAATTAGGAGAACCACGGCTTATATATTAAACCCTAGAGGTACGCTTTGCGGACTTATGCTCATTCTTTGACTTTCAATACAGTCTTTCAATTCCTTTACTTACTTAGGCATCGGAGCGGCTACCGCCGGAGCCAATCCGGTGGTCCTCTGATCATCTTTCTGAGTGTTCTACAGGTCACGGAGCCCTCACGTGTTGCGAGTCAAAAAGTGCAGCATCAGTATCATAGTTTGTGAGGTAAATCTAATATTTTTTAAATTTTGCAGTAATAAAAATTTTGTGTACTGGATTAACTCTTTTTATTTTTTATTTTTATTTGGTATTTTTAAAATTTGGCACTCAATGAAAATAGTGAACTTTAGGGATAATTACATTGATTTTTTCTATGATATTTGAAAATTTTGGAAACCTATTCTCTGATTTCTGATATTATACCAACTTCTCCCGTACGATTTAATTATTTTATCCTTTGAAATAATTACAATAAATTTTCCTTTGATATATAACAATTATAGATACCTTTTCTTGTTATCTCTAAAAATAAGAAAGATCAATATAATATAAAAGGATATTTTAGTTATATAAAAATTTTGGTTAAAATCCTAACACTGTCAATGATGGATTTGCTACGGAGGAGAGAATAAAATACAAAATGGTCTCTACTATTATCAGGTAAGTCAAGGGAAGTCAGTGTAATTATTTCTAAACTTTATTATATTCTTATTTTATACATATAAGTTTATAACTCTTTTTAAACTTATATTGTCATTTATGACCGTTTACATAGATTTTGAATTTTAAAAATTATACTTTATTTTTAAAATATTTTTTATTTTTAACTATTATGACCATTTATAACCTTTGCAATTCAAACTTTGAATTTTTGTCACTTTTTTTTTTTTATAAGCTCAATCATTTCTTCATTCATTCTTACACACATTTCTCATTTTTACCACCTTCTCAACTCCATAATTCCTACTTATTTTTTATTCTTCTCCATAAAAGGCCATTTTTTGGATGAATTTACTTATCACGGATTCCAACTTCAACCACACTGCTTATACACTTCATAATCATATTGTACAAGTTTTACTAATTTTGAATAATGGACTTTGCAAAAAAGATTTATGTACCGAAGATGTTGGTCGTAGTTGCTTTGTAACAAGAACAATCTAATGTAGAAAGAAGAATGAGTCCACGTTGTGGTTCCTTCAAGGTTATGCAACCATTTGGCATGATTGAGTTTAAAAACTCTATAATAGCGATTGTGCCAAAAGTCTTATGTACTTTCCTATTCAATTTTGAAAGAGGTTTCGAATGAGCTAACATTTTTTATTTGAATCTAGACTATGGTGTAGGCTCATGACACATACTTAAATACAGATGCAAGCGAAAGCTTTGATTTGTCATCTCTTTAAAATATCACTATTGCAATGGGGATATCGCACATGGAGTAAAATAAATGTTATAGATGACTATGTAAGAATTAGTAAAAGCAACTCAATGAAAAGTCTAAGAAGGTTTGTTATAGCGGTGGTTGAAGTTTTTATTAATAAGTACTTGAGACTAGGGTTGTAAACGGATCAGATTTGGACTAGATCAGAGGTGATCCGAATCCGATCCATTTAATATCAAATCCGATCCGATCTAATCCGTTTATTCGATGGATCATTCGAATGTTGATCCGTATCCGAATCTGTTAATAATCGGATCTCCGATTCGTTAATTCGGTCCGATCCGTTTAAAATTATAATACTTTACATGGCTATAAATCTGTATTAAACTAAAATATGTTATTTAAATAATTATTAAAAATAAAAACTGCACTAACCAACCATAATTAAATAATAAATCAATCATAAAATTATAATAAATAGTTATTTAAAAATTAAAATATAATAAAAAACTACTATGTTCATAATATTAAAACATAACAAATCCTTACATAAGACTGAAATCAAAAAATTCACAATATTCAAACTATTACATAATTAAACATATAGATTACAAACTCATTATTCAAATTATTACATAACCAAAGTCCACAATAACATTTTCCTATTACAAATTTTCATCACTTTAGCTCCATCAATCCAATCAAGGGCTAATCTTTTATATAAAACTTTTATAACCATTAGATAGACCTAGATCAATGGTCCTTATTAATTATATATATATATATATATTATATAAACGGATCAGATCGAATTGTAAACGGATCGAATCAGCCTATATCATATCCGGTCCGTTTATATTTAGGATAATCGAATTCGGATTGGATCGGGTCACGGATCATTATTTCTAAAACCATATCCGGACTATATGCATTAAAAGAATTGTCCACTTGCATAGAAATTCCAGTATGAAAAAATGAGCCACCACAATTCATCGATTATTCTTGAATCTGTGACTTCATATGATCTTTAGTTATGACATGTTTCTTTGGATTATCATAATGTTACAATGATATTAATGTGCTGAAACAATTTTCTTTATTTACCAACCTTGCCCAAGAAGTACCCAATTAATTACCCAATTAATGTTTGTTAGTATATAATAGGATATTGTATTGCCAATAGCTTATATCCCTTTGTGATTAATATTTGTAATAATTAATTTCTTGTCCACAAGAAAATAATGACAAATATTTTTCTATAACTCAAGAGTCGACAAAGGTGCGAGCACTTGGAGTGCTCAAAGCACAATTTTGCAATTGTTGGTGAACTTTCTCACTTTTTGAGATCTTCCTAGCCCAAGGTGTGTGAGAACATGAAAAATGAGAAAGATGCAAACAATAAAATTTAATTGTTTCTGAAATAGAAAAATTCAACTATAGTAAAACAGTTAAATTTAATAAATGTTTCATTGTACTGAAACAATTAAATTCAAATGTTTCGTTGAATGAAATTTCACTTTTTTGTTGGAATTTTTTTTAAAAAAAATTCATATGAAATATAGATATTATTTGTTAAATCTTGATTTATAAAACCAAAATATATAAATTTTATTAAAAATAAATTTATAAGTTATTAAATTTTAAATTTACAATTTACAATTTTTTTAAACACCAGCATAATTCAGAGTCTTGTGAGAAGAATATAGATGGTATTGAAGTTAAAAAAATAATTAAGAAGACTTTTGGGGTTAAAGTGTGTGACTTCTGATCCACTCTTAATTTTTAACTTATTTATGAACCTATGACTAAAAAGCTCTAAAAATTAATTTGGTATGAACCCTAGTGAAATGTATCAACTTTGAAAAAATTCTTGAATGAATATGATGCATAACAATATATTTGTTTTTAATAACACAGTCATTTGTGATATGGATAACTTTTTTTAGTGAGATATAATATATAAGATAAAGTGTCATTAGAATGACACATTAGCACGTTGTGTGCTAGGCCGACTAAATGTTGTCACTGTGCTTCTTAAATTGTGTTCTAAATTTTTATCCTAAATGATATAACATTAATGTGATAAAATCATATTTATTAGATAATTTAAAGTATTGTTAGTAATCTAATGACATGTTATTTGGAATAGAAATTTGAAGAGTAATGTTATTCTTATAATAACATTATATATATATATATACACTATATTTATTATAATAATATTTTATCATATTTTTTATTTATTGATGTGACTATTCAGTTATTAGTGAATTCAACTTTTTAATATTAATCGTATCATATGAGTTCAATAAAACTAATTAAATAATATAAAAAGAATAAATTAACTAATACATGCAAGACTATATTTATTAGTACCTATATATATATATATATATATATATATACACACACACACTAATAAATTGCATGTCCTAAGTATTCAAACAACTGCATCACATATAAAAAATAATAATAAAATGTGATGATAAAAATAACCTTACTCAAATTTGAGATACAATTTTGAGTATCGCAACATTTCTATATCTCGCGACTTTGACGTACTTCACTAGAAAGTGGGGAGAAGCCAAAACCCTAACGAGGAAAACTGGACCCTGTTGCTGCTAATAAGGTCGGAGATGGCCACCTGCATATCTACATCTTCGTCATCTATTCTTCTTTCGTCTCACTTCTTTAGCGGTCGGAGAGAGAAACCCATTTCTCTTTCCTGGTCTTCTTCGTTTCCCCAGTTGAACCTATCCATAAATTTGATCACAAACCCTTCTAAATTCACACCCAACAAGGTATGTGAACTACTCATTTCCCAACATCTTCTTTAGTTTGTTGTCCATTAGATTTGATTTAATAGTATCTCTTTAGCTAACCCATTCTCTTTATTTGCTTCTATAAAGTAGAATCGAAAACCTAATTCATAAATTTTGGTTTGTGATGTTCGGATTATGTTTACACGATTTGAACCAGTTGGAACACAGAAAACTTATTGATCATTTAAGACATTAAACCAAAGTTTCAATTGGAACAGAAGACTCAAATTTCACTTTAAGATAAATAATTAGGATCTGGTTCTTTCAAATGTTATTTAGAACTTGGAAGTTTGTGGCCCAAAATTAAAAATTAAAAAATTTGCTGAATGTTGGAATGTAAACCTATTTCATATAGATTTTGAAATGAAACTATAACAATGGAGTCATATAATCCCATAAAATTGAATATCTTTAGTATCTGATTTCAAGGTTTAGTCATATAATTTCATGACTATTCTCAGTTCTACTCTGGGAACCCAATGAGAGTTTTTTTTGGAGGAAATTATAAATTTGTTTCTAACCCAGTGTTCATTGATTGTACTCCAATTCCACACAGTGCTTGTTGAAACCAGAATAACTTTGGCATTTGAAATTCCTTGATGCATTGGGAACCAGGCTGAAGGTTGTTGCTTTGAGCAAAGTTGATACGTTTTCATTGTGGAAAATTAATTATGAGCAAACCTCTTCCTATTTCAATTTATATACATTTAAAGAAAGCACACAAGTGGTACTGGAATGGTGACTTAAGTTGGAAAAGACAAAGGTGGTGTTAGACGTTTTGGGAATCATATTTCAAACTGGGCCATTGTCTTGTTGAAATGCTTTTTAAGTTTAAAGAGCACTCCAGTTGCTGAGGATTTTATACACTAGCATATTCCAGTGGATAAAGCTTGTGCAGCAAAACCCAATAAGATTCTAAGAATGGTCTGCTTTTTTACCTCTGCTTCTGGTCCTTAGGACCTTCAGTCTATTCTCTCTGGTCATCTGTACAGTTGGCAACTAGGGCCTATTGAGGATGACCGGCCAAATTGCTTTAAACTGTTACCAAACTGAAAACTTCACACTGTTTTCTTATTGAAATAATCCCTACAGAAGCTTTTATTTCTTCTTGGAAAATCTTGTAAAGAGCCATTATGAAGGTTCAAAAGATATTTCTTGCCAAGTTACCTAGTTGGCTTTTGTGATGTCCTCCTACTGTTTCCAGTAATAATCAACCTCTAGCTTCTGTTCTTTCCCCAGGGATTAACCAATTTTCCAACTCGTTCAAAACCTTTTGGTTGCCTGTTGAGGTCAATTTGGAAGTAATTTTATAAAATTGTGATCTGTAATGAGTCTAATGACCACTTGAAATGATTATGTATCCACCTTTCTGTGATCTACTTTTCAAATAGAGTATTAAACCATTGAACTTATTTCCTGGCATTGCAAGGAAATAAGTTCAACACCATAATAACTTGAAAAAATGCTATCATTCCACTGGTTGATGTTTAGGAGCGCATGGTTTGAAACATGGTACAATAGTTCCAAAACACTAAATTTAGGAATCACGGAATTTATCCGTGTTTCTTTCTTTAATTTTCTGTTCATAAGACAGCAACTAAAAAATGGTGTCAAGAAAAAATTGATAGGTTTTTTGGGGAGAAGAATAAAAGGAAAGGGTCATAGCAACAGTGACATCTTAATGCATGATGAATATATTTAGTTCTATGCTTTTGCATGAGCATTTGAAATTTGGATTTTCAGAAGTGAAAAGAGATCTTGTGCATTTTTATTAGACAATGTTTCTTGAATTATCTATTTGTTGAAAGAATATCAATCTTGTCAGGATTTAGCCTATCGTGTTCCAACCATAGGTTTTATATAAACCTCTCGGTTATACCATATTTAAGAGTATCTTAAACTCAACTCAACTCAACAAAGTCTTATCTCAATTATTTGGGGTCGGCTATATGAATCTTATCTCGTCATACTTAAGAGTATGTTGCACAATGTATTTAAACCTCATTTTGTGTATTGACATGATCCATGTTTTCAGTTAAATTGGTCCAACTATGATCTCCTTGAAAGTTGCATAATTATCCTAAGCTTAATGTTCAAGCAATTTGCAATATTCTGGCGATATATAGAAGCCATTATTTCTTATATTCTTTGTAAGGTGCTATTACTTCTGGTGTGTCTCTGCTTCCAGTTATATGTGTAATTAACATTTGCTAAGTTGGGCTATTTTGGCTTAAACCTTTTCCTGCGATTGGAAATCTATTTTAAGTTGAACTTCTTTGAGTGAACAGTATACCATTTATCTGTTCTTCATTTGATCTATTTTCGAGCAAGAAAAACTATAGCATCCAAATTCTCTTGGCAGGATTTTTTTGTTCAGGCTGCCTGGACGCGGAGATCTCGAAGTGAAGCTGCAAAGAGGCCTAATAGGAAATCATGGAAACAGAGGACAGATATGTATATGAGGCCATTTCTACTTAATGTTTTCTTTTCAAAGCGATTTGTCCATGCAAAAGTCATGCACCGGGGAACCAGCAAGGTGATATCCGTTGCTAACACAAATTCCAAGGATCTAAGGAACACATTACCGTCACTCATAGATGAAAATGCCTGTAGAATTATAGGGAAGCTGATTGCTGAACGATCAAAAGAAGCTGACGTCTATGCAATGTCTTATGAACCCATGAAGGATGAGCGTATTGAGGGCAAGCTCGGAATTGTTCTTGACACTATTAAGGAGAACGGGATTATATTTGTTTAAATTCACACCTTGGTTTCTGGTCTCTGGCTGCTAATTGATTCATCATCTGCTGAAGAAGGTTTTAGTTTATTTGTTGTCAGTCTAGGTTGTTTATTGTAAATGACATGGAGAGAGAGAGAGAGAGATTATGGGTGTTATCCATAGGGTGTGTGTCTGTGAGAGACCAGCTGCATATCCAATTTTCTTTGCTTTTTCTGTATATCTATAATCTGTTTACACTAGTGTCCTCGTTAATTCATCTTTGTTCTTTTAGCTGTTTAAAATATTGAGAAACAGGATGCTATGTTGCAAAAGTAGTTACGAAAAAAAATGTTTGAAAATTGGTTGAAATTTATATTATTGTATAATTTCAGAGTTCTACGCCAACGATTATCGCAAAGAGAGTGCAACGCATGAAATATGATGTAATAATTTTTGCGAATAACCAATTAGCTACAGAGAACCTCTTCAAGTGACAGCAATGAAGTTCATTCTGAACCGAACTAGTGGTAGTGGGAACCCTAGGTTGAAACTCAATCGAGGATGAATGCAGAGCAATTTTTTTCCCATAGATTGATCCTTGATGAAAGCATGTAAATTGGCACAAAATGTGTTGTGACTTGTGCTTCTTCTATTTCTAAAATTTGGGTTGCAAAACAAACGCAAGGAACTTCCCTGCTTTTTGTACCATTGTCTAGCTCCCAAGGAGCCATCTATATGTTAACTGTAACAGTACCGCATTGCAGATATGGTGCTCTGGGAGATTCTTCACTTCCAATTGAATGGCAGTACTTTGAGGGAACTCTTAACGGTGAGACAAGTAACGAGTAGCCACGTGCAGTAGTCTACTTTTTCTACTACACAGATGGTCACCAATCTCACCGTCAGGAGTGTTCAATAAGCTTTCGAACAAGTGGTGTCTTCCGTTGAAAATTAAGGTTGTCACGCAAACCAACCTCAATGGAAGAATATTCTACAAAACTCCATAGGAGCTCATGCTTTTGAGCATGTAGGTTGATGAATTCCCTTCTGAATAATCACAAATTTTGTTGTGTGTGTGTGTGTGTGTGTGTGTGTGTGTGTGTGTGAGAGAGAGAGAGAGAGAGAGAGAGAGAGCATATCATTATAACTATTAGAAACACTACTCTATTATTAATTTTAAGTCGTAATAATGACGAGGGTTCTCCCTCGTTACATAAAATGGAACCCTCATGTTTACCCAAAAAAAATTATATAATATTAATAATAAACTACTATTAACATTCTATGGGAAGAAACAAACATAGGACCAGACATGGGGCATGTCAACTTCCCGACAAATACAATAATCCGCGGCCAAATAAAGAACCACCTGGAAAAAGAATTTGAATAAATAATAAGAAGAAAATTAGCTTGAAAGCAATGAAGATTTAGAAGTAAAGCAGTTTAGGATTCAAAGTAAGAGGAAGGGAGAACTTTGGAATTCATGATGATACTGTCCTGCCAAACTAGCAAATAATTTCCGAATACTAGCAAGATAATGAATCTTTTCATTAGAAAACATTCCAAGAAACCCCAAAGGTTTAGCCTAGTGGCGAGCCTAGCCGCTGTAAGCAGTCATGAGGTTTTAGGTTTGAAACCCTATGACAGCAATGATCCCCTTAGGGCCATCCCTCAGGATCTGGCATGCCCGGTCACGTTACAAAAAAAAAAAAGAGAAGGGGGGGGGGGGGGGGGGGGGGAGGAGATTCCAAGAACATCTTATAAATGGCATTTCAAACCTCCAAAGTCTACCAAAAAACAGTATATTTACCACTACATTAGAAACTTTTTGCATCATAGTTCAGCGAGCAGAATATACAGACGAGGAATGATGCACATTACCAAGCAAGTTCTCAAGTACCAAAGATGTCTTGGAGCATTTCAAAGTATCTGACACATCAAAATTCTAACCACTTGATATAAATACAGCTGAATATAAGGTTTACACTCTTTCCATCCCTACTAACTTTCTTTGATAAAAAATATATAAAATTTACAGTACTTTGAAGTAGTATAAAAATGGTTGTCAAAATCAAAATTCAAAGACACTGACCAGAAAAGAATCACATTTTTTTGGTCATATAGATATTAGTCCCAGCAAAGTTTCACTGCATTAGCAAAGGTCTGGCAATGTAGCTTAAATCTTAGTGTTTAAAGGAAAATGAGAAAATCTACTGCTTCTGCTAAAAGTCTCAACCATATAAACTAACAACCCTTAGACATGCAAGAGAAATAACCATCAAAAGCCCATAAATCTCCATAAATGTATTTTCTAACCACTGGTATAATATAAAATTTGACAGAATTCATAAAGAACTTGATGTATGTATACCTAAATCAAGATCTGATATGACAGCAGGTGTATAGTTGCAACACCTAGGCGGCCACCTGCAATGCAACAACAATCACTCCCTGTTAGGTTTAAAGAAATGCACACGAATAGTGAAATGAGTGGTCAATTAAAAGATAATAAGTTTGTACACATCCACCAATTTTTTTCCAAGGCGGTTCTTGTAATTTCTAATCATGGCATACCACTTCATTGTACATAGAAACATCTAGAAATTTGCTGAAATACAAATTGAGTGTTCTTGCATCACCCGGCACCCCGCAACAAACAAACAGCACATGGCAGAAAATCAAACTTGCACAATTCTGGCTCAAGTTCATTTTTAAATGGTGAAAACCTGGTGCTGCTAAACCCAAAAAGTTATTTCACCTCAAGTTAAGGGTTTGTCCAGAGAGCAGTGACACAGCCAGATGTGATAGCCACTGCAAATATTGCAAAAATTAGCAATTGAAATGACAGAGCTGGCCTCTATTACTGTCCAAAATTACCTTTTTTGCTTAAGTGAACATAAACCTTTTTCTTGTTTCACCGTGCAAAATTCAATAGCTGTCACTAATTCATAATGTCTAAACATTGCGAGTTCTATGAAATTTCTGCATTTTCCCAACAAGCATTAGTTTTTCACCCACTCAAAGCCATTTTTCTATTTTACCCAGCTCATCCATGATTTTATTCAATTAGTTCCTTGAATCAAAATTATAGACAGCAGCTACTAATCCTTAATTCTTTATTTTTCACCCTGTTAACAATGATATATTGGCATAAAACATGTCTTTGTGTTTAATCATGTCACGGCAATGTGCAGAATCGCAGATTGATTGATAGAATCCTCAAGCCACCTTCACCAAAAAACTCTCAAAAATGCAGAACATCATTTTGCTAATATTTATTGTTTTCTAGAATACAGTAAGATTTTGACCCCTATATATTTATAAAAGTCTATTGCCAATATCATCACCCCTTTTCCAGATCTTATTTTCTGTCCAAATTGCAGATTAATTGATAGCATCCTCAAACCTCCTTCACCAAAAACTCTCAAAAATGCAGAACATCACTTTGCTAATATTTATTGTTATCTAGAATACAATAAGATTTTGACCCCTATAAATTAATAAAAGTCTACTGCCATTATCATCGTGATGATAGACGCCTCATCCAATAGCATTGATGCACACCCCTTTTCCAGATCCTATTTTCTATCCAAATTGCAGATTGATTGATAGCATCCTCAAGCTACCTTCACCAAAAACTCTCAAAAATGCAGAACATCACTTTGCTAATATTTATTGTTTTCTAGAATACATTAAGATTGTCCCCCACAAATTTATACAAGTCTATTGCCATTATCATCAAGATGGTACTCATCACATCCAACAGCACCGATGCACCCCTTTTCCAGGTCTTATTTTCTGTACAAACCAATGGAGCCTAAATCGATTAAAATTCCAAGGAACATCGCAATGATGCTTTACCTTCTCGATCGATGGAGTGAAAACAGCTTTAACCGCTTCAAAAACCTCCTCAATAGACTTTTCAGCATTGATCTGAGAGCGAAAGCAGCATTAGTAATTGCAACAATAACGCAAGAAGGTTGTCAAAAAGGAGTTTAAATAAAACATTACCCTGTGAACCTTCCCCTTGGACTTGTAATACTCAATAACAGGCAGACTAGATTCCATGTATACCTTAAACCGCTTCCGTATTGTTTCAATGTTGTCATCTTCTCTTCCCTACATTGTGCAGAAAGAAAAAGGATAATAAGAACAAGATTTTTATAATAAAAAAAATTTGAAAACAGGAAACAGTATAAGAAATGGATAGAATATGAAATCTTAGGGGGGAAAAGGTCACATATATCTAACCTGGTTCCGATTCAAAATGCGCCTCACCATTTCTTCTTCCGAACAATCAAAAAACAGGACAAATTCTGGCTCAATGCCAGTCTGCAAATCATTAAAGTTTTTCACAGTTAGGCCAATATATCCTGAACTCATATTTCCAATAAAACTATACTATGAAGCACAAACATACTATTTTAACTCATGTGTCCATGTCGGACACTTTCCAGATACGTTTCTAACACGCAAAAAAATAGTGTCCAATTTTTTTTATTTTTTCTAAGTTTGGGACACGTTTTTTATTTTTTTTCTTCTTATCTAAGGATTTTTTTTTCCTCTTTTCCTCTTCTCCTTAGTTTTTTTTTTTGGTTATATATATACATATATATGTTCTATGTAATAATTAATAAATTTATTTGGGAACTTGAATCATGAATGTTAATGATTAAATGAAGTTCTTGAATTTTTATTTAATAGTTTTGTTATTTTAATATCTTAATAATATTTTTTTGATTTGTGTGTTTTTATGTCAATTTTAATAAAAATAACGTTAGATTTTTTATGACTATATAAAAAATTTATACATATTCAACGTTTCCCTGACGTGTCTGTGTCCTACTTTTTTTTTTTAAAGGACGTGTCTGCATGTCCATGTCGTGTCGTGTCGTGTCGGTATCCATATCCGTGCTTCGTAGGAACTATCAATGAATGAGCCATTTTGCAGTCAAAGCAATTGTATTTGCATCTATATAGCTAGCAAAATGCAGACTTAAATATGGGAATGCAGAGAAGACTCACAACAGACTCAAATGCTGCACGGTTTTCCTCATTACGAGGAAAGCCGTCAATAAGAAATTTGTCATTACTGTTTTCCTGCATTGCTCGCTGAAGAAGCTTAATTGTTACCTCCGAGGGGACAATCTTCCCCTCCTTAATCATGTTCTGAATCATTGTCCTACAAATTATTCGAAAATAGAATATTTAGAAACACGGTGTAGCGTAAAAGAATTAAAATTTAACAAAACATAAGAACTCACAGCTTAGGACGACAATTTATGCTGTACACTGATTAGTTAGAATCAATGATATCTAGATCAGTAGATAAACAAACAAGCAGACTCTATACTTTCAATACATCCACATGTAACACACACGCATGCACACAAGAAAATGCATTTGATGCATACAATATAGGACATCTACTAGGTCATAAATCAACCTCAATGGAATCTGTTATTTCGGCAAGAATCTTATTGATATGTGGACATAGTTGACATGCCTAAAGAAATATACTGCCAATACAAAGGTTTTATTTGTTACAATATAAATCTTTTCCTAGCAAGAAACAAAATGCAACTTTCCTACAAATAAGAATTAGCACTTTGTTATTTTGCAAGAGTCCCATTGATTCTTAAATAGGCTTGATGCAAAACAAAATCATTGGAAACAATTTGCATCCAAGTTTTAAAAGAAAATTTTCCCCTCCAAAGAAAGGAAAGCTGATCAATGAGCAAGATCCAAGCTACCTAAATGTTGTTTCCAATTAAAACGCAAACCTTTTTATGCCAACAGAACTAGCATAAAGACAAAAACAGCATAAAGAAAAAAGGTCACCTAAAAGAATAACTTATCTATCAGAGATTGTCCAATCAGGTCAGTTCCTGTCCTAGGATATCTCCAACATGAGGCACATCAACTAGAGGACCTGAACTCACAATATGTCAATAACACTGGCATGGAAAAGTAAACTTGGATGGCCATTGAGCATCCCACTGTCCAAGGATTCCATTAAATCAATGAAATCATCAATATCATCTGGATATTCAAGGAATCAAAACCCTGAACTTATAAATTTGCTGGGTACAAGGAAAGGATTAATGGAAGACAAAAAAATTAAGAAACCAAATTTCCATTCAAAATTTCTAGCAATAAATTAAAGGTCATCTTCAGCACAACAACAACAACAATAGTCCACAAGAGGCATACCAGAATACATGATATATGGGCGTATAACGGTCCATATGATATAAACTTTTTTCTAAAACAGAAGTAGACCAAGGGGGACATTCAAACATGCCACATCTATTTGTTGGGTCAATCAAAAGAACATGGCAAAAGATGCCCCAAGGTAATTCCTAAACAAAAGAGCATTGCAAAGATGCCCCAAGGTTTCTTTATAGGATAATTGTATAGAAGATGCGGAAAGATTTTCACCAAAAGGAAATAGATGAAAAAATGGAACCCAATAAGAACTTTTTAAAAAGAAAAACAACTCAAAATACACAAACCTACACAACACTCCAAGATAATTAAATCACAGTATACATGATTTCATTACTTCGCCTAAGAATTATTGCAACAAAAGAGTAAAAAAAACATCCAAGCATAGTGTTTAGCCTAGTTCATCAGTATTAACGATTAGATGACAATCCAAAACTTCCTTCTTCTTTTTTTAATTAGTAAAGATGACAATCCAAGATTTCATTCTTATATTAGTGCCCGCCGAAAAGTTGCGTCCTAATAACATTGATGCTAATCAAAGCAAATCAGGAATTATAATACTGGTTCAGTTGTTGCTTTTCCAAGAGAAATGTGAACATAATGTGGATGGATCAGCTACGAAATGACACAAACATAACTTTACCCATTTTCAGAGCCAGATTTTATTTCTGCTCGGAGAAGATCACCGGCGCTGAGGTGAGTGTACCCAAAGTGTTGCACAATATTTGCACATTGGGTGCCCTTTCCACTGCCTGGACCACCTGCTTCAATTTAAAGTAAAACAGTAAATCAACTCAACTAAAAAATGCCACTAAGTTTCTCTAAGAAAAAAAATTGACACAGAAAGCAGACAACAAAAAGGCTAGAAAAGAATTTGCTTAACTGGTCATAAAAGCAAACAGAACTCGTAAATAGAATAACAAAAAATAAAATACCCCCCTTTTTTGAAGTGTCAAGGATAGCACATGTTATATGTCTGAAATCTTTTCTAACCTTAAACTAGCTTTTTTTTTTGGGTAAGTCTTAAACTTACTATTATTGTCTGTGGTAACAGTGGAATTGGGACTCAGAACTATCTTATGCCATAAGTAACTTAACTTAATAACACTTTTGTATAAGAAAACACACAAGGTGTCTAATTTGCCTAAAAATGTATTCTAAATTCTTCTCCATCCTCATAGCTTACAATTATCGTTTGTCAAGAAAATGGTAAACTCGGGACCAGGAACCATCATATGCCCAAAAATAGTTCAAATTCAATCAGTTGGGCTAAAATGTTCATTCCAAGAATGTTTAACCCACATTGGTGAGGTTAGCCACTCCTTAATGACCCAAAGGAATGGATTCCATTGCAAAGGGATCAAGAGAGAAAGAGAAACCTAATTGCAGCCCCCTCTCCATTATACTCCTTAAAACTGCGCGTATGCTCTCTCTTCAACAGAGAACCCAACCACCACCTCCATGGTTGAAGTTTTCTTCTATTTTCGATGTTCTCCGCCAACTCTCTCTCTCTCTCTTTCATATCAAATCGGTCCTTTCTCTCTTTCCTTTTCTCTCCACACACACATATATCGATCTAAACTGAAACCTTTGCCCTAAATTCACATACGTGTATATTTATATCTATATTTATAAATTTTTGGGGTTTGATGAATTGGGAAGAAACTTGGGTTATATCTCACGTTCAACTCCCATTCTAAGGCCACATACCTAAGATAGATGTCTCGTGTGGCTAGTCGGGTGTTGCACAGGTCCAGAGAGGTTTTCTCACATAGATGAAAATTTGTGTTGCATGGTTCCTTTTAGTATCATATTTATATATTCCCACACACACATATTTACCAAGGTCCCAAGTTTAACTCCCACCCTCAATGGCCACTTACCTACAACTATAAGTATAAATATATATATATTGGTATATATTGATAAAGAAAGTTAGTATGTTGAATAAAAATGCCCGAGGGGGCAAAATTACAAAAGGATGCACAAAATTAAAGCCTTAAAGAGCCCAAAAACTCTACAAAAGATTCTACATACATTGGAAGACCTTTTGACCCAAAAATATAATAACCTCAAAAAAGAATCCTTCAAGAGAAAAGGGTGGTTTCTCCACCCCTTCAAAAATTATATAGTTACACTCCTACCATATGCACCAAGTCAAGCACGTTGGAACCATCCTCCATAACCTCCTTCGCAGTCCAAACCCCACCCTAACCTCCAAATATGTATATGTATGCATGGATATCAAAACCTAACCCCAATTTTCTATATGTATATATGTATTTATACATATGTGCATATATATATATATGTGTGTGTGTGTGTGTGAATCAAAACTCTCACCCTAATTTCATGCACTAGATTTGTGATGACCAAGGAATGAAATGAAACATGAATGGAATAGGAATCATGGAGTTAAATAACGTCGTTACATTACGTCTCGGTTTTTTGACCTACTGATATCAATATTGACCGATATATTCATGTGACTAAAATTCACAGCCATATCGGCCGATACCGTTACGTATCGGCCATTACAAGACCGTTACGACCATTTTATTTTATTTTTTTCAATTTTTTTTTTCTACAAAATTTTTATGATTTCTATTTTTATAAGATTTATATACAAGAA
Source organism: Nyssa sinensis (assembly GCA_008638375.1). NCBI lineage: Eukaryota > Viridiplantae > Streptophyta > Magnoliopsida > Cornales > Nyssaceae > Nyssa > Nyssa sinensis. The sequence continues at coordinate 38,289,768 of CM018052.1, forward strand.
AGATACTTAACAAAATAATCCAAAAAAAAAAATCCATAATAGCAATAGCCATTCTCATTTCCTTGTTTCGTTGCAATAGAAGAAATGCCCATACTTGTAAGGTTTCAAAATATCTATACATATGTGCATGCATGTAGAATATGCTAAGAACCACGGATACGGACACGCAAACACGCTATTTCTCAAAAAAGTAGGACACGGACACGTTAGGGACACATTGAATATATATAAAATTTTTATATTTTTATATGACCATATAATAAAAATCTAATGTTATTTTAATTAAGATTGACATAAAAACACACAAATTTAAAAAATATTATTAAGATATTAAAATAACAAAGTCATTAAATAAAAAATAAAGAACTTCTTTATTTTATCATCAACCTTCATGATTCAAGTGTTCGGACACGTGTCCTGGAAGCTGTCCGAGAGTGTCGGTGTCCGACACGGACACATGAGTCAAAATAGAGTGTTCGTGCTTCATAGATAATATGTATATATGTATTTGTATACAAGTAGATAAGAGGGATCCACTATTCCACTTGCATCAAGTAAAACTCATAGTTTCACACCTTTATAGACCATCGATCTATGAGCGACCACCTTTTCCTAATAAAGTTTTGTCTTTTCTAGAAACTGGATGTGAATCTTGCTCTACCATCCCTTTCTTTAAAAAGAAAGAGCTCTAGTGAATGGCTAAGGGGAAGTGCCTCTGGTATTTCATAGCCTTGATCTTTTGGTGAAGTGGCAGTAATGTGAGCCTTATCCAAATCCCTTTTCCAACTAATGATACTGAACTGAGAAGCACATCTATCTTGGTTGTCTAGCTATGGCTCAAAAACCTACTTGTGACAACTCGACATTGGAAGCATCTTTTTGCCAGAATACGACCATAAGCTATCTCTACTTATTTCCTTGCTATTCTTTCTCTTAATTTCTTTTTTTGATAAGTATTTCTTGGGGAAATAAAAAAGAGCCAAAAAGGGACCACTTTCTCACCATTGGATCATTCATAGACCAATGGTTCTAAAAAGGAAAAACCATGTTTTACATCTAGTGAAAGTTGGATCCCTCCTGTATTTACTTTATATAGACAATATACATATATGAAACTAGGAACTAGGGGTTCAATCATACATATAGACACATTTAAATCAGTATATCTATACATATATATATGACTTAGAAGCTAGGATTTTAATATATATACAAGTATATATGCGACAAATATACATGTATGAATTGGGAGGCTAGGGTTTAGATGCATATGCGATTCTCTGAGTATGCCCATAGAAAAAAAAAAAAAAAGAGAGAGAGAGAGAGAACAAAATAAAAATAAAAAGAGAAGAGTGAGTGGAGTGGAGTGGAGTGGAGTGGAGAAACCTAATGTGATAGAGCTCTTAACATCGCATGTTGGGGGAGACGTTGAAAAAGAAAAATATGTTGATCTTATTCTTTGTTAATGAGAGGAGAATGTTGGGGGCGAGGTAAAGGGGTGAGGGTGGATGGTTGGTACAAGGTTCTTTTTTTTTAGTTTACTTTGGGGTGAAATTGACTCCTCCAAGTTACAAAAAGGAATGGGTAATTCCACCTATTCTCTTTTTTTAATTTTTTTTATTTCCATTGGAAACAAAATTGATTCCTTCAAGTTAAGAAAGGAGTGGATAATCCCACCAACATACAATTAACCATTCCATAGTAATGGTACCCCCCCCCCCCCCCAAAAAAAAAAAAAAAAAACACAAAGGAATAGTCATTCCATTCCCTTGTCTATTCTAGAGTACCAAATGGGTCCTTAGTTCATTCCATTGTTGTGTAACAAAAGTAACCTTAATGCAACAGTAGAATCAGATCCTTTTGGCTAAACCCTTAAAAGTTAGGATATGATTTGGATGACTATTCACATGATGATAATCATCAGAAGATTAAAGAATGACGATTGTTATGTAGATAACTGTAAGTCACAACAATGGCAACAAATTTGGTAGTCTTACGAAAAGTCATGACTGAATTGTGAATAGTATAACTCACAACAATCTTATATACTTCAATAATAGGCCCAATTATAGCATTTATAAATTCTTCAAATTAAGAATGACTAAAGAGAAAATAATAATTTAAACTATCCCCAAGGTCCCATGTTTAACTCCCACCCCCCAAGGGCCGCTTACCTATCAGAGAGAGAAAGAGAGAGAGAATAATTTAAAATTTGGTACCTGCAATCCTTGGAAATCAAGTATATGAGATATGCTCAAAATTGCATAAAAGGGCCACATATGAGTTGAGTGAGGCTAAGTATTAGCCTATTCGAGCTCTACTCGGTTGAGATTAAGGGTGTCCGAGCTCAAGCTAAGCTTGAACGATATAAGGGACCTCAGTTCAAGCTTGGCTCCACCTCTTCTCAACAAGCTTAGTGGGCTTTGCAAATTAAAGAAATAACTTTTTCTCCAACCAAATGTCATTCCTTCATTGGTTTTGCATTTGATAAGGTTGAACATATGAATTGATATATCATACTATGCCATTGTGTGTAAGAGTTTGCATGCACACCTATTCTCTTTAAGATTTTTTGGTTTTTTTTGTTATTGCTTTCAACCAAAGGCAGACATTAATGTATGAGCCAAATAAGAAGAATTACAATTAGCCATGGGCCTTTGTTCATGAGCTTTACAAGCCGAGCTTAGCCCTATTCAACCTAGCTCATGAAATGAGCTTAAGTTTAAGGCTAGGCCCATTTGGGGCAACTTTTTGCACTCCGCATTTGCTTGTGCGCTTTCAGTTTACAAAGCTACATGGGAAATATAAAGAAAGAACCACACAAAAACAAAAACAAAAACAAAACAAAGAGACAAAGAGAGAGAATAACACCCATTAAGAAAGAAAAAAAAAAACTTTTAATTTTAGTGATGTGAGTTTTGTATTAATTACTCAACAAATTAAGAATAAGGAGTAAGCATACCTAGTTAGAATATACAAAGAGAACATTTTAACATATTTCTTTTTTAGTTCAAATCCCATTACCTATCAAAGAAATGGTGTTCGGAACTCGGAAGTAATAGCACAGATTCATCTTGAGACTATCAAATAACTTGTAGGGGCAAAGATCCCTAATTATGTTAGTTGTTGAAACATTTATACTAGATACAGAAATCAAAGCACTCACCCAAGACAAAAACAACTGTAACCTTCTTCTCGGTTAGTGAGCTTCCATTCGCTTCCTGCAATTAGGCATATTGTCAAATGATAAATCAGAGTCAAAATTATGTGTATGCATATGTATCAAATGGAAAAGAATAGCTTGTAATAGAAGCATCAATGCCTAGAAGGATAGTCTTCGGGAATTTAGCAGGAAGAAAATCAACCATATTCTATTGGCTTATCAATGGAAGAATATTCACTCAACAAGTACTAATGTTGATCGATAGAAAAATTCTTTGATGCAAACAATTTTAGGGAAGTAGTACATGCTGTGGGTGTTAATATAGTTTTGTCTACTCTTAGATCAAGCGAATTCAAAAACAGAGAGAAAGGTAAATGAAGAAGAAAAGTAAGGCATTACATTTCAAAAATTGATTCAGATTCCATTAGGTAACATGTTTCGGATGTCAGCTCTTGATCCAAAGCTTTAGTGAATGAAGGTGACATCAACTACAAATATTTTTAAGAGCAAAAAATTGTGGTTTTAAATGAACTGTTACATTCCATTGAATCAAGAAGGCATTCCATTTCAAAAATTGATTCAGATTCCATCACATTACATGTTTAGAATGTCAGGGCTTGATCAAAGTTATAGTAAATGAAGGTAACATCACCCACAAAGATTTTTAAGAGAGAATATTTATGGTTTGAAATGTACTGTTACCTAGCATTGAACCAAATTTCCCAAAAGAACTCATTATACAACAAGAAAATAAATGAAGAACTACCTTCTTTGCAGCATCGACAACAGTCCCCATGAATGCCAACAAAATTCTGCTTTAGTACCTGCATACAACTAATAATTAAAATTGAATAATAACAATAATATCCAAAACATCTTAGGGCCTTAAAAAAAAACTATTTTATATTTGTTCTCTGTTTAAGCACAAACAATAAAGATATTTTTTATCAGTAGAAATAAAAAAGATATTATGCTTGGTGCAAGCCAATTTTTGAAAGATAAATGAGATGATGTCAACTTAATACAGATGTGAGAAAAAAAAAAAAAAAAGAAGGAAACTTTTAAAGACAAGAAAGCAAAAGGAACAATAAAGAAGATAAAAAAAAAGGGCTACCAAATGGGACCTACGCAATCCAAGATATAGCAATTCTCAAGAAACATCTAATCTGATTGGTTTCCTAATCAGTTACACTTTATTTGTCCCACTTGAGGACATGCAAATAGGATTTAGAGATATTTCGTGCACCATATTTTCAAATTTGAATCCTAAAGGGCCATTTCGAATGCCTCATTAAATTCAAAGATTTTATAGTGACTTACATAGAAATTGGAGTCGGGGAAGTAATTTTTAGAATGGCCTTGTATTGATCAACGTTGAAAGAAAGAAAAGGGATTATTTCACTGATATCAATAACACAATGAACTCATTTCAAATCATTCATAAAATGAAGCAGACTCGCCCGACAACCTGTAAACAATAGGAACAATAGAAAGGGAATCTTCTATTGAAATCTTGAAATGCCATTATCTTGATCAACTTCAAGATAACACGTGGGCTTCTTCTTCTTCTTTTTTGCCATAAAAAGAACCACCTCAACCATAATCAGGAAAGCTTATGCTGGAATTCAGAATATTTTTCAATCAAATACTCAGAATTCAGCAATGAAAAAAATAATAATAAATCGCAGTTAATATCGCTTCAAGTACCTAATAGGAATCAACTGCCATAATTAAACACCGTTATTCATTCAAATATCACAAGATCTAGCAGAGAAAAACGAGAAACACTAAATTGAATAAGGATCAACCGAATCACAGCTCAGATCAAAGCAAAATCGAAAACAATTGAGAAAAAATCGAACAGGTGCGAATAATCGGGTCCAAGTCTTACCTTTGAGAGAAGAAGCTCGTTCAGATGTGAATGGTAAAGAAAGATTTGTAGAGAAGAGGAGAGTTGATATGGGAGGGAAATGAGATGTGAGCAACAGCGTGGCGTCCCCCTTTTATAGAGGGGGTGTTTAAATGGCAATTCCGCTCTCTCTCTCTCTCTCTCTCTCTCTCTGAAACGGTGGAAATAAAGGAGGAAAGAATTGCGAGCGTTTGGAGTTATAAATTGATTTAAAATATTAATTTTGAATAATTGATTTTAGAAAAATAATAATAATTCAAATTATTAGGTCGCGTTTAGGTAGTGAAATGGTTCAAAAATTACTATGCCATACGAACTATTCCTTTTGCTTTTTATTCAATAAATATTTTGGATATAAAATAATGAATATATTATAAAATATTTATATATTAAATAAATTAATATTATATATGATATATATTAGTATGAATATTATATATATACTAATATATAATTTTATTATTTATATTAGTATATTAGAAGACGTTAAAAAAGTAAATTGTAAAAGCTTCTTGCTTTGCGACCAAATGAGTTATAGCCAATAGAATGCAACGCAACGCCATACGCAATAATTCGTGCAACGCAATGCAGAATTATTAAAGGCAAATTAATTTTATTAATTTTTTATTAATTTATTTTTGAATTACCTGATCAACGGTCTATACTAAAAGATAATCGGATTGATGCATTGAATAAGTGTTTTATGAATAGGTGTGTCCAATGGATGACTTCTGTTTTTTGAAGACATGTCCTTTGTATTGAAATTTTGGAGGCCCAACTCCCAATTAGCTCATCCTTAAAACCCAGGTATTAAGGAGAGGTAGAGAGGGCCCTTATATATTACGCAGGTGGGCTGTGCAAGGGCGATGTGGGATCGTAGCTGAGGACAATCCAACACACCCCCTTGACCTCAGCGGCCTACAAGACTGGTTGCGGCAACGTCCAACAGAATTGGCTGTTGGGATTGGCTGAGACAGAAGCCCAACCTGGCTCTGATACCATATTGAAATTTGGAGGCCCAACTCCCAATTAGCTCATCCTTAAAACCCAGGTTGGGCTTCTGCCTCAACCAATCCCAACAGCCAATCCCAACAGAATTGGCTGTTGGGATTGGCTGAGGCAGAAGCCCAACCTGGCTCTGATACCATATTGAAATTTTGGAGGCCCAACTCCCAATTAGCTCATCTTTAAAACCCAGGTATTAAGGAGAGGTAGAGAGGGCCCTTATATATTACGCAGGTGGGCTGTGCAAGGGCGATGTGGGATCGTAGCTGAGGACAATCCAACACTTTGAAAATGTTATGTCTTTTCATGAATAGGTTGTGTCCCCTATATCTATAAATACAGCAGTACAAATTAAAAAAATAATAATCAAACTCTTTCTCTCATAATAGAAATTATAATCAAAGGATTTCACAAGAAGTCCTTCAACTTACTAGTTGCAGTTCTTCAAATTGAAGGTTTTGTTAAATCCTAGGAATGACTCTGTCAGTAACCCATCAACAGACTTTATCGAGTAGGAACAAATTACGTTCTAAAAAAAGTGTCTTTAAATATGCCTCAAAGTCTAAAAATTTATTCATACTATCCTAACAAAAACACCATGTCAATTTATGATAAAATTGCTATACCATCACGGGTAAATGAAGTTTTTTACCCTAACATGCACTTTAAACTTAAATTTTTTAAGCATGTAGAATTCTAAAATTATTTTTCAATCTTATGCTCAGAACAATAAACTTCTCTTTAAAAAATATTTTTTGTCAAAATTTCAAAAAAGAGATGTCTTTTAAAAAGGCACCTTATATACGTTAGGCATGTAGATGTGTATGTATATATGAATATTATTACTTATTATTAAGCTAATATTATTTATGTACAAAGTAATTGTTTTTTTAAAACTCGAACTCACTTTTTTATGCTTAACAACTTGTACATTTTAATATTGTATTGTGCCTACACACACACACACATATATATATATATATATATATATAATCCTTTCTTGTAAGGATGGAAAACAAATTTCAGGTGCAACCGTTGCTTAAATTTGAACATTATGAAGAATTTATATAAATTTTATATGAATACTTAAATTTGAACGATTGATACACAATAAAACAATTACACTAACTAAACTTTTGTTTTTTTTTTTTCAAGGATGAGTATGGTAAAAACCTTGTTAAGGAGAGATGCATATTGAGAGTGCCCTCTAACCTACCTATTTTGAGCTGAACTTGGGGGAGGTTCAGAAAATTAAACAGATCACTTACCAAACAAGCCTATTAATGAGGCTTACAATACAACCAAAGTTACGAGGTGTTAGTTCCTAGGTAATAGAGTTTCATCACTTTTTCTTTCTTTTTTTTTTGGTAAGAATGAACGTTAAAAAATAGTCTTTACCGTCTTTGTCTTGTCCCATTTATTATCTCTTTCATCTCTGTTCCTAACCCACCCCATCCTGTCCCGTCCCAAAATTACTTTTTTTGGTTCTTAAAATCAGAATTAATCAGCTAATATTATTAAATATATATATATATATTCATATTTATACATATATACATATTTAGATGTATATATATGTTCCACCAAAAAAAAAAAAGATGTATATATGTGAGAGAATTTAATGAAATATAAAAAAACTTATATAATTAGAACAACAATGAGAGTAACTTCCCTCAATCCTGTCATAAACCTGTATTGAATTTTAATATCATTCCCATCCCATCCCGAATGTTCTTTTCAAATCCTTTCTATTAGGTGAGGGACGGATTTTTATTAAGAAAGTAAGAAGAAATAATATGAAATATGCTATATGCCATGAAGGCATGGTCACTGTCGCCTATTGGTCACTTGCCGAACATATGCCTTAAAACCAAATTCATACAAGAATGCTCTTTGTAGAAGGAATAGGAATTCTATTCTTTAGAAGTGCTCTATGGTTTATTTAATTAATTCCTTGCAGCTTTACATCTTCGTCAAGTTCACCCTTTGTCAGATGAGAATATATGCCCCAAATCTGTTTTCTTTATTTCTTCTCCCTCTTTTTTCATGTCAAGTTGCCTAATTACTTGTATTTTCTAAAATTACTTTCCATTCACATTAAGTGCACGCACATTGCACGTGATTCTCACCTCATACAATATTTATTTTTTCTAATTCTAGTTAATTATGACAATCTTTTTCCATAGGAGAGAGAGAGAGAGAGAGAGTTTTTTTAGTTCTCATTTATTTTTTTCAATTATGTGTGAGATTTTTGAGACTAGACGAAGAACAAAATGACAAGAATTTTGTTATGTTTGAATCACGTTGTAGTCGATGGCGAACCTAGATCATAGAGTTAAAGAACAAAAAGTATAAAAATTAGAATCTAAACCAGTCTCTTATAGACTTAAAAAAAAATTTTGGAGACCAACTTCTAGGGTTAGCCTATGTATGAAACTCCCGTTATTGTGAGATTTGGAATGGAGAGACTATTTCGGCAACCTAGACCTATGACCTCCACATCACAATGGAACATCCTTACTGTCAAAACCCGCTTTTTATAAAATATCTATAGAAAATAGTGATAAAGATCACATTCCTAGCCACCATGTAAGTCCAATTGTTGGAAGTGTACCATGAAGGAGCTGAAACTATAGCTTTACCTCTTCATCAAGTTTACATATATGAGAAATTTCTGAGGCTATCCAAAATTCCATGGATTGAATCAAAAACTCACTCTTCTAGTTGTTCATGTTATAGCAGAGTTGGACTCCAAGCTGACCCATGCTGCTATTTGGATGGAAGAGGTCCCTGATACTGTTTTGCCACTTGCGCTGGCTGATGATGTTGGTTGATTCTTATAACACTTCCTAGAGCTTGATGGAATCTCATAAATAGACAAAGAAAGGCATGATCACTACAAATTGTAGACCAAAATGGGCATAAAACACCTAATAAGTCTTTATTGCTTCCCCAAATAATAGCCATTAACAAATAAGTTTCCAATCCAGGAACTATTTATTGATAGATGCCTGTTGAAATTTGTTAAATAACAAAACATGGCCTGCAAAAAGCCACTTGACCCAATTCCTTTCCATTTGATCCATGATTTTTGCCATAAACTGAAACAATGAGTTAACTAGCAAAACCAGAAATTTTAACATACATGGATTTGTACATTTTAACTCTAGTCCCTGTCATCAACTCAACTCCAACAGAACCTGAGCCCATTGTGCTTGAACTGGGAAAAGTCAGGGCAGCAGTATGAAGATTCGGCATGAACCAGCACAGTATGACTCTTCACAAGTTGATTAGCCGGCCTGTGCTTCAACTTTCAATCAGATTGTTATCCTCAGGGATGGTTCAATTTGTTGCAGCTGTTAGCTACATTGACTAGAAATTTTCACCAGAATTGGGCATTTTCAACCATTATTTAAGAACTTCAAGATTTTCTTGGTTGCTCTCTTGACTGTTGATCCTCGCAGACTGAGAAACCAGCAGCTCATGCACTCTCCTCTTTAACTACAAAGCACAAGTAATAGGTCAAGGTTAGATATCAAGAATATATTCGGAAAGAGGTTCAGAAATAAACCAGAACAGAGAATGAAAAAATAAAAAATTTTGATGATCAAAACACAAGTCATTACTTCTGGTATCATTTTGCAAATGATAATGGAAAATACACAACCTTTTTTTAAAAAAATAAGGAATAGCATTATAGATAGACGTGCCAAAGGGGGCACAACCCTTGTATAAGCAAAAAGCACAAGGGCCTACTAGGTCCACCATTACAATTCAGCGCTCTCAAAAAACTCAATAAATGAGAATTGGGATATTTCCCTGAAACCCAAAAATGAAAAATATTATTATGTATCCGCTTATTGAACCTATAGACAGGTAACTTCACCTCAAAAGTATGACAATTTCGCTCCCACCAAAGACACCACATCACACATAGAGGAGCCGCCAGGCATGTCAAACCCTCTTGACAAGGCAAGCTGACGCCCAACTAGCCATAAGATTCTTCACCGAGGCATAATAATCCACAACACTCCCAAAACAATAGAAAGCATGGACCAGATATCCCTAGCAACCAGGAAATAGAAAAGGAGATGATTGGTAGATTCTTCCGCACTTTTGCAAATAGAGTGCCAATTAGGAAGAAGCTTCCCCTTTCTCCCCAAATTATCCACCATAAGAATCACCTCTAAAGCCACAATCCAGGAACATTTCCTATTTTCCATCTACAAGAACATTTGAAATTTTCCATAATATATTTGTATTTTCTTTATTTTGATTTTAGATTTGAAAAATCTGCATTCACTAGAAATGTTTTCTCTAAAAAAAATTATTGTATCATTTAATATAAAAAAAATGTTTTTTTTAAAAAATCCAAATGACACTAATCAATTAGTGGATCAGAGAAGCACACAAGATAGCTATAGATGCTAGAACTAGCATCAGTTGTAGCTCTTAACATATGACTCATGTTGAAGACAAATGGAACTCAAACAAGGCCTGGAGGTACCAAAGAGAATTAAGACAAGATTGAAGACAAGAGACAAGCTCCACCAAAAAGAAGAGTGGCGAAGCATCCAAAAAGATCAGAGCCTAAAGAAACAGACCTAGAATCAAGACTAAACATTAGGAAGTAAATCAGGTTAGTCTGGTTGATCAAAGTGCACTTTGGTCTGGCATTTTGGTCCAAAAGACAACCCCAATACACATTGGTCGACCAAAACAGGGAATTGGTCAACCAAAATAGTCTAGTGGTTAAAAGGTTGCCACATTGGCTGACCATTATGAAATTAGTCAACCAAGGTTCACATTGGTCAACCAATAACCGATGTTCAAGTTGGTTGGCCAATATGTAAATTGGTTAACCAAAATTCAAGTTTGTTGACCAATATGATAAATGATTGACCAAGGTTCAAGACTTCAAGTTAATTGACCAAGCAAAAATGTCCAAAATGCACAATTGGTCAACCAATATGCAAATTGGTTGAGCAACTTCGGTGAGAATAAAAAAATATAGCCTTTAACTAGTGGTTGGAGGAGCTTGGCTATAACCTGAGAGGCCTGGACATTTGGCTTTGATGAGAAAATATTTAGAACTTATATACACATATACACACTGTTTAATTAGCCCAAAAGGTGAAATTCTAAAAGAAAGAGAGTCCAAATCACTTAACCAAGCAAGACTGCGAAGACATACTTGGAGATCTATTTGATCAATCTTGGATTTGTGGAACAAAGGTACAATCTGCCTTTCAAGAGGTAACTCTTCAACTCTACATCTTGATTAAATTCAATTTGTAGGAGTAAATTAGTTCTAGGTGAACCAAAACTCATAGCTAAAAACCTAGACTGAAAATCCTATTGAATTGAATCTCATTAGGTTAGTTGTAGGTAAACCAAGTAATACAACACTAGATAGGATCTAAGTAAGCCTAAAAACCTAGGGAAATCCTAATTTGGACAATAGGTAGGTTAATGGTGAACCTAGGTATAAAACCATTGTTGTAAAGGTTTTGAGTTAAACTGATGTAGACAAGTTACCAAACCACTATCTTGTGTCGTGCAACACACGAGAGAGAATAGAGAAGAGAAGTAAGACCGAGAGAAAAAGAGAGGGAAACCTAGAGAGAAGCAGAGAGAAAATCCAATATCTCAATATCCCAACATCAATATTCAAATAATTAAAGTCTGCCCATCTCCAAAACATAGACCCCTATTTATAAGCAAACCCTAAGTAAACATACCAAAATTATAAAAAAAAACCTCCCAAGATAGATTAAGTCCTAAATAAAATAAAATAAATCCATAAATCAAAATATCCTCCAGGATCAAATGCAACTGGCCCGTAGGATCTTTTATGTTCCCCATCACAAGCCTTTCGACATATTTCATGCCTCTTTTTCCCATGCCAGTGCGTGTGGAGAAGAGGTTGATTCAACTTTAAAGGCACTTTTTTTTTGGGGGGGGGAGGGGGGTTTCAAGAGTCTTGAAAAGAAAATTCACTTGGTCAATTAGGAATAGGATAGGCTCGAGTATCCAATTCATGAAGGGGTTTGGGTTTTAAGAACCTAAGATTATGGTGGTTTGTTATGAAGCCTTTCGCTAAGTGGAGGGAGGTAGGGGCTTCTTAATTGCACTTAGTATGAGCTTAGTGAGAGGAAGAGATTAAAATTTTCGCTGGGATGATGTCCCTTTTTAAGATAGATTTCTTCTCATCTTCCTGATTGCCTCAGATTCGGTTGTGCCAGTGGCAACTTCCTTTTCCTTTTTTTGAGGTGTTGGTGTGGTTTGGGTTCCTAGTTTCAAGAGAAATTTCCAAGATTGGGGACTGGGGGAAGCGATGAGTCTTTTAGAGCTCCTTGAGCAGTTCAAGCTGGTGGAAGGGGGAAAACATATCATTAAATGGAATTTGGATAGCTAAGGACTTTTCTATAAGGTTCTTCTACAAAGGATTGAAAGGAAGGGAACCTACAGAGTTCCCTTGGAGTATCAACTGGAGCTCAAAAGACTCCTACAAAGGTTGCTTTTTTTGTGTCGGCTGTTGCATGGAAGGCATTTTTTTTTATATATAAGTATGCATGGGAGGCATTTTTAACTTTGGATAATTTGCAAAGGAGGGAATTTAGGTGGGTCAGTGAAGGAAGAGACTTCCAATCACCTTTTCTGGCATTGTTCCTATGCTAGGGAGATGTGGAACCTTCTTTTCTCACTCTTTGGTTGTTTGTGGATATTGCCCTATGCAGTTTGGGAGTTATTGATGGGATGGCATAGGGGTCGTGTGGGGAGACATGTAAGGAGGGTGTGGAACCTAGCTTCGTTATGTCTTTTGTGAAGGGAGAGAAATATGAGAATTTTTTAAGGAAAGGAAATGTCCCCTTATAGATTTAAAAGCATAACCCTTTTGTGTAGATTCCTTTGGTAATTTTTTGGAAGGATTGACATTGTAATTTGCTCTCATTCCTTGTTTTGTAAATGGGTTGGCCCCCTTGGATCTTTAAATTGTCAATTCAACCAAGGCATTGTGATAAAATTTGATTAAAGTGAGAATTGTTCAACACTATAACTTGATGTTTGCTTGATCTTTAAATTAAATATCTCTAACCACCTGCAATCAATTGAAAAAAGACCACAAACAGGAACTAAAGGGTATAGTACATGACTTATGCAATATAAAATCCAATCCAAGTCCCCCCTACTCTCTAGGACTTCTTCAATAGCTAGGGTTTCATATCATTAGCAACAAAAATATCTTTTGTTCAACCAAAGTTGGAAACATAAGTAAAAGAAAAGACACTTTGCCAATTGCCACAGCACCTCCAGTATTTGCTTCATGATCTATGAAACTTCCAATAGAGAAAACAATCTAAGAAATCAATAGGATTATTTTTTTATTTATATTTTCTGGATGTGGGGATACCAACTGGATAAATTATAAACAGTTCCCAGTTAAGTTAGTACATATAGCAGATGTCAAACATACAAAGGAAATGAGAACCCCTCCTCACCACCAACACCCATCCAGCAGTACGCTCACACCCACATGCACGAACAATACCCTAATTTAATTGATCTTCTCCTCCACTCTTATACCAGACACTGACCAGATTGGGCAGTCAAGCAATTCCAATAAAACATTTATTGATAGTTATCATTAATATCACCAGTTAAAATATAATGCACGACATTTTGGCTTTTTTCCAACTGGTGCTAACCATATCCATCACATGGTGGGCTTTAAAATTCCACAATTAGAACACCCTGATAGATCAAGGTGATCAAGGTTGCCTTTCAACTGATGGAAAATCGAAGTTCAAAAGATAAAAATTAAAGCATGCTGGTAAGTGAGAACATTGTGAAAGCCAAAAAAGGTCATAAGAGTAAACCTCATTGATCCCTGTTTCATTCTTCACCGATACATGAATGGCTTCATCAGGTCCCATTTTCCGGTACCTTCTTAGTTCTAGATGATCAGAGTCACCATCTTCTGTAATGAAGACAACAGGAGACTCTTGCAAAAGATCACATTTGGAGACCACGTCAATCCAAAGGTGGTCACTGAACCTTTCTCTAATTTCTTTGTATATGATGAACTGCATAATCCATTATCAGCAACCCAAAAGATATTATTTCCATTAAAAAAGAGAAACGCGAAGGCAATAGATCTGAACATTGCATTTTCTAATCAGCAAAACAATCAGAGAGATGAAAAAAGAATGTACTACTTCATCTCTATAAAAAATACACCTGTTTGGATAATTTGAAGAGGGATAAAATTAGGAAAACGAATTTGTTCTCCACTCAACCATCAAGAATATGTGGAAAAGAAAAGAGAACCTGGAATCTTTAAAAAAACCACTTCAGCCAAGACCTGTTAAAACCAGTGGGACACCAGGTGGAGAGGCATCCTTCAAAAGGTTTCCTCTATTATTATTATTTTTTTTTTTTTTTTTTTTTTGGGGGGGGGGGGGGTGTTCCTCTTTCAACTCAAAGCTAATGGTTGACTTTCAGTTATATGTTCCAAAACAGTTTTTGAACAAGTGCTTTTGCAAATATTTATCCCTGGTTAAAAACTAATAACATGCTTTACAGGCATAGTTGTTTATAATTACAAAAAACTTAAAAACAAAAACATGACTTTGATAATCCAACTTCTAAAAAAAGGAAGCATTCAATGAAGCTATCTTTAACCAAATATAGCTTGCATTAAATCAAGAATTCAGGTCTCATCAGACAAATACATTTAAAAAAAAAAAAGATGAAAAAATAGGCTTACAAAAAAAAACATTAAATTTTTTTGAAGAAAACTTAATTCCTTGGCCATAGCTATAATCGAATAAGCAAATATGCCAAGATGATATTAAATTATATCAAAATATTATACTCCAAGACTTGACTCCCCCCCCCCCCCAGGCGCCAACCCAAAAAAAAAAACTGTAATACATGCACTAAACAGATTACAAATGCTCCAAGACTACAAAACTCCCAAAGGAAAAACAAAACCAAACCAAAACTCCATCGCACATCTTGCAGTTTCAACCATTAGACCTTCGCAATGCCAAAAAGAAAAAAAAAATTACCCATAAAGATTACCAAGTAGTTCTTTTTAATAAAGCACTAGACAAAAAATTGATTTGTAATACCAAAAATCTGTAATTTTGTCATTCTAGTTCTTTTTTTTTTTTTAAGATTCCCATCATTGGAATTATTAACAAATGTGAAAATAGAAAAAAAAAATCAAATCTGACCCATGAATTGGTCCTGGGAGATAATTAGATAAAGGAGAAGATGACAATAGAAGATGAAGTGGAGGGAAATAGTTCGTTCTTCATGCTTGTATGCTTGAATCTTAATGTTTTTTTCAAGTTTCAAAACCATGTAGAAGTTCAGGGAAAGAAAAGAATTAAAGACGATGAGAGAAGTCAAGACCACAATTGATCAAATAGGTGGAATTCAGTTTTTTTTTTAAAAAAAAAAAAAACCTGTAAATTGATTGCACTTCCACTTTCATGAGAGAGAGAGAACCAACATACTTTTTTGTTCACAAGGTAAGAGATAATGAAACAATGCTCCTGCTGGTTTGATGATTTAAGTTTAGGGTTTTGAGCACACGAACACAGACAGAAGCAATGTCCTTGTTTAACAAAAGACAATGGAAAAAGGTTCAGGGTTAGGAGATTCAAACCCAGGTGGTTTACTTAGGATGGATTTCCACATTTTCATGAGGCCTGTAATTGTTATAAAAAATAAAAAATCTTTTAAAAAAGGTTCATAATTATGGAATTTCTACGAATGAAAACTTTGAAAATTCTGCAAACTGATTTTTAAAACCAAGAATATAGAAAGTTTTACCAAATAGGTTTTCAACTAGTCCAGTGCACAAGGCTCCTGACACTGCAGGGTCTGGGAAGGCTTAAATGTATGCAGCCTTACCTCCACAAGCGGAGAGACTGTTTCCACTACTCGAACCCGTGACCTTTAGGTCAAAATGGAGGAGCAACCTTACTGTTGCGCCAAGGCCCACCCTCATTCCATGTGATAACCTAAATTAACTGAAGAAAAGAGAACAAGGTTTTTTCCCTAATGTTCTATAAATTTGATCTTGCTGATTGCAATTAATGTTCAAATCTTCTCCTTCCATGTGATGTCAAATTGGTCCATAATTTACTCTTATATTAGTATATGAAAGCCCACATTTGTGTACTTTATCACATAGATGAGAGATTAGAATTGATAATAATAGAATGATGCCAGGTCCAGACAGAATTTTTTATCAAGACCTCTCCTATATTCTTAGAGTGATCCAATCTGCAAAGTATTAACTCCAACCACGCAAGACGATGTTACAGATCTTGTATTTTTTCTGACAAGTGTTACAGCTCTTGTAATTGATCATTCAAAAAATATAAGGAATACCTGATCAGAAGGCGAGGTCCCACATTCTCCAGAGAGGTCATGAACATATAATACAGCAGTTGGCAAATGTGATAGGACAGCAAGCGTTAACTTTTCCAAGTTATTCCTGTCTTCTGCAGGTTTGAGCCAAAAAATAATAATAATAAGGACAGGATATGATACCAAGGAGATGAATATACAGACCGAAGTACCCTACACAAAGCCAATGTATAGAAGGAATTATGTGCAACCTAACAACTATTTATTGTATTTGCACTATCTCCCTTCCTTTGGCATAAGGCATGTTTGACCCATGAAAATATCAATTGGAATATGGAAACATTTTTTATATTTATTGAATTTCTAGGCTTTATTCTTCAACCATTCTTGTATTGGCCAAACGTGTATAGTAATTTCTAGTTGCATCCTTAAAGTATTCTAAATTTAATCATATAATTATGTGTCTCTGTGTGTATTTATATTTAGATAATGGAACCTATTTAAAGAGCTCCGATGATGCTCTGGGTCCCAAAAAATTATAAAAGGGCCATTCTCACACTAATGAACACCCCCGAATCTCACTTTTTTTCCCATTCTATATATATATATATATATATATATATATATATATATATATACATACATATATTAACATCTATAAGAAATGAATCCTTGGCCCCAATACTCCTTTTTAAACGTCATGCCAGCACTTAACCATTGTGCTACAACAGCTTTACAAAGAAAACAACCACTCCTCCCAGCCTTTCTTAATGTTTTTCCAGAGGACCATGCCCTAAGCAGTTTTTGTTCAATAAAAAAAATATGTTTTAAGTTTTATCAGATCAATGTGGAAGTCAAAAGTTTGGTAAAGTTCCAGATAACTTTTCCAGATCGACTTGGATGAATACTATCATCAAACTAATCAATTTTTTACATTAAAAATAGCTATTGTGACACACATACATGCAGAGGGGTAGAGAGAGAGAGAGAGATGCAGAATAGTTTTGAAAACAGACACTTAAATGCTACATAAGAATTTTATAAATTAGAGAAGTTTTACCATCACATCTTCTCAGTAGACCAGGTGTGTCTGTCACCTGCAATATATTTCTAAGTGTAAACAGAGACCTATAGAAAAATACTGAACAGAATCCACATCTTATACAAGATGACTGACCTGAAAATTCTGGTAGCTCAAGGCAATATGACCCATTAGAATTCCTCTAGTTGTAAAAGGGTAGTTACACACCTAAGCGCAGGGGGAAAGGTAAAAAAGAAGAAGTATGACAATTAACAGCAGTAAAACAACAGTCGTTTGTGCATAATGCTAATTCACTACTAAAAATCACATTAAAAATATCAGGACTTGAATTCCTAATCAAAAAATTACAAGCTTCATTTTCTTTATATATTAACAAGTGCCTTGCGAGGATACTACAATAGGCCTAAGTTGCTGCATTTTACAATTAAGATGTAAACATTTTAACCAGAAAAAAAAAGATGTAAATATTTGAGAGGGGAGATATATATATATATATATATATATAACATCTCTTTACGCCCAATGTTTTAAAAACCGGACCGGCCAGTCCAAGCGGAAAAATCGTGAACCAGTTCACAGTCCGGTTGGTCTGATCCCCAAAAACCGCTTGAAACATAAAACCGCTTTTTTTAATAAGAACCACTCGAACCAGCGGTTCAACCACCAGTCCAACAAAACCATCGGTGGCCTAGAAGAACTGCACGGTTCAACTACACTATAGGTCTACGGCACAAGGATAAAATTTTAAAACTTTAACCATGCAAACATTGGCATTTAATGAACCACGTGCAGTGTACAGTAAAGTTACTTATGCACTACAAGCTATTATAGGATATCCTTTCCTAACGTCTCTTGCTCTCCATTCGGTGTGGGACAAAGGAAACAATAATATCTCTTTCAAACCAATGCATGCTTTTATAAGCACGCAGGTCTTGTATCTTTTGTCACTTACCCGATGTAGGATTTAATAGTTTCAAGAATTTAATACTCTAAAATAAAACTTCAGTTATTATTTTTTTTAACAAACTTCAATGTTACCTGAAACTTTTAAAATTGACTATTTATTATAAGTTTAGAATTGTGTGGGATTATGCACACCTTGTATTTGAAGAATGTAACATTTTTATTTAAACAATTTATTTTAAAAAATTTATATCATATTTTATATTTGACATATTGTTTTAAATTTTAATATAATATTTTTTGTATTGTTTTCAACATTGTTATGTTGTTTTCAACATCGTTATGTTATTTTCAAATATTATTGTATTTTGTTATCCTAAATATTTTTAAGTTTAGTAAGGTGATAATAAATTTTAGAGAATTTTTAATTTTTTTAATTTTTTATATTTTTAATAATTTTATATATTATTAAAATTAATAATAAATATATTTATGACATCACAGTTCGATTCCGGTTGACTTGACAGTTGAACTATTGTTCCGGGACCCAGTGTTTTTTCCGGTTTGCTTAATGGCCTGGGTTTTAAAACATTGTTTAAGCCTTTAAGATACTTCAAACAATAATGGGATTAAAAAAAAAGTGGCTCACACTGTTTAAAAATCATGTTAAACTTGGTTATCCCCTTCCAAGGTTTTAACTGTTATCAAGAGGGAAAACATGGCTCCCCTTAACATAATGAAATTCTAATCAAAAACTGTTTTTTAATCAGTGAAATTCTAATGAAATTTCAATGCTGCCATCCAAACTACAGAAATATCGTGGATTAAAAATCACTCTCCTAACCTCCCATGATTATTACAGTTTTAGGTTTGTAGAATTCTTTTCAGGAGAGGAAGGAGGTGAAATCAGTGTGGCGTATGGCCCCTATGTGCTTGCTATGGTGTATATGGCACAATAGGAATAGGAGGATCTTTGAAGGAGTAGAGCGGCCTTCCTATAATTTATTGCATTTATTGTTTTAGGGTTAAAGAAACCTTTCCATTGAATGTGGGTTCTTTTGTAGATTTTTTGGGGTCTATAAGGCTTTGATTTTGTAGCCTTGCCCTTGCAAATAGGGGATAGCCCCCTTCGGACATTAATATACATAATTATCAAAAATAAATAAATTATTTTTGGAAGAAAGGAAAATATAGATGTGATATTAACTCGCATTCTAGTCATTGATTTGTCAAGATATGTCACAGCTATATGTGATGAAAAATTATCCATAGTTATCTCTACAACCTTTTCCATGATTAGTTGTCTGAAGTGTGATTAATACGTAACCACCCCACCCCCCAAAAAAAGAAAATAAGAGTAGATTACAATCACCGATATCCTTCGAGAAGCTCCTTCTTTTCATGAGATAACTCTACATAGCCCTCCAAAGTCTCTCCAACCTTCTTCCTTTACCATTCTTTAACCAAAAGCATCAAGCACTGGAAGTACTAGGAAAAGTTTGCAAGGATTACAATATTCTGAAAACGCTTGAAAAGATTACTTCTAATCATATAGTTTTGGAAAATGTCTTGCACATAAAATTGATATAATGTAGAATTCGGTAGATCTGATACAGAATTTACTGATATAATGTAGAATAACGTAGAACAAATACTGATATGCACTGTCATCAGACGATGGATCAAAACTTGAAAAGTGAATCATTTAGTGCTCAAAATTTATGTCACTATAGATGGATCAGTGCATTGGAGAGACCAGATATTAAGATTGTAACCATTCCCTGCTAATTAACTCTCATTCACTCCCCAAATTCTATGTGGATGATGTCATAAAATAAAAATTAAAAAAGAATCATCAGTTTACAGGATGCTAGACTATCCTGCCTAGCTATAAGTCCTTGCTCCTAATAGCAATTGGTCATGTTCGTACCTATTATATATAAGATTATATTTTTCTATTCAGTTATTACAAGGTATGACGCATAATATCCATTTTATATTTTTATTATATATTAGTCTCCTTTTTTTAAATTTCATTCATTAGTTTTGTGCTTGTACCAGTTATGTGTAAGACTATATTTGTTTAATTAATACAGTTATTCCAATATCTGATACATAATATCCATTTTATTACTCATAAATATCCTTTTTCAGAAAATTTATTAAGTAGTCTTGCATTTGATATAGAGAGGTGGATCAACACCAAGATGACTGAAACCGGAACCTGAAATCATGAGAAAAGCAAGGTGAAGAAACATTCTGAAGCTGAGCCTATTTTCAACACTAAAGGCTTCTCATGACTAACATTAGCAAGATGCAGAGTTCCAACTCAACCAAGAGAGGACTCTCTGATAAGCTTGGCCAATTAACTCCTCCTTAACAGCATTAATATAACTCTTAAGGAATATGTAAATGCATCATAAACAGTAACTGATGTGGCAAACCTCAGGCTTCCCGGATGAGAGTATACGGACCAAAGATGACTTTCCCACATTAGGAGCTCCAACAAGACAGAGTGTTGGTGTTTCCAGATCAACTACTGGCATAGCCCGCAAAGTCTGCAAAGCATGTTAGAAAAACATATATTCTACAACTGATTTGAAAATATTAATACTACCAATGTGGTTTTTTCATAAAAGAAACAGGTCAGCTCATTTAAATATCATAGCAATATAAACAAGCTGAAATTGCTTAAGATAATGATAATATATATAGCCGAGTGTAAAGAAGTGAGAAATCAACATGACATCAAAAAACTAGACTTGAAACAGAACATAAATTTTACACCTTCCTCAAACATGATGTCAACTCAAGGCCACAAATCCCATGACAACCACGTTAAATTGAGCAGTATAAACAATGTGCTGTAAAAGACTAGAGAGAAAAGTTCGGAAAATTGAGAGTCAACATAATATTGATATACTAGAAACACAACACAAAAAGGTGTCAAGGAAGCATGATATCTTACAATTATTACACAAACACGATTTCCAGTGGGGGGCCATAAATCCCCTAAAACACCTCTTTGTGCAAGGCAACAATCAAGATTGCCCCCTTAGGCACTTTTTATATAAAACAGATTCACTTATTAAAATGAAAAAAAAAAGGATTTTATTAGTTCAAATAAAAGCTTCATGCTAGTATACTTTTTGCATTTTAACCTTAGGTCCGAATTTAAAGCCTCCTATACATGTATTCTTTATTTTGATCGGTAAACATAACTAT
Source organism: Nyssa sinensis (assembly GCA_008638375.1). Lineage (NCBI taxonomy): Eukaryota > Viridiplantae > Streptophyta > Magnoliopsida > Cornales > Nyssaceae > Nyssa > Nyssa sinensis. The sequence goes on from CM018052.1 coordinate 38,311,404, forward strand.
TATAGGATAAACAAGATGCCCGAGAAGGGCAAACCCAAATTACAACCACCCCCCCCCCCCCGCCCCAAAAAAAAAAAAAGCTATAAATCTATGTAGATACATTGGAAACTCTTCCTTGATCCAAAAAAGAGAATTCTCAAAAAAGTATCTTTGAACTTCCAAGGGGGAGATTCCACCCCATCAAAAAAATTTCTATTTCTCCAGCCATAGACACCAAATAAGACATAGCGGGGCTATCCTCCATACAATTCTCAGCTCCTTCCTAATCCATCTACATTTCCATGACAAGAGGACCTCTTTGATGGATGCCAGCAAAAACCCACAAGCAACCAAAAATGGAAAAAACCAAATTCCAAGAAGCTCTAGCCATCTTACAATAGACAAGAAGGTGATCTACTGATTCTTCCTCCTCCTTGCACAAAGGATAGCAACTCGGCATATGGAAGCCTCTCCTCCTTAGATAATCAGCTGTGAGAATAGCTCCTCATGTCGCCAACCACACAAAGAAAGTGGCTTTAATTGGCACTCTAGATTTCCAAATCAATTTCCATGGAAAAGATTTATCCTTCTCATCCACCAACCTCCAAAAAAATAAAAGACCATACAGTGAACTTGCCTTCACTGCTCACGGTCCATTGCACCCCTATCCCCCCTCCCTCAACTACATCCTGTTCAATAACTCCATTTATCCTTGAACTTCCCTGAACTCCCAATCAAAGAAATTTCTTCCAAAGCACAGATTCTACAACTTTTTCTCCCCCCCCCCCCACCTCGTTATTCAAAGCAATATTGAATAAGCTAGGAAACTTATCCTTCAAAGCTCCATTTCACAACCAAATATCCATCCAAAACTACACCATTGACCCCTCCCCCACATCAAAGGGAATATGCATGAATGATGTTATCCTGCCCTTTTCTTATAGCTTTCCACACCTCTCATCCATATGCCTCCTTAACATCACTAGAAAACCAACCCCAATCCTCGCAACCATACTTAGTAGCAATCACATCCCTCCACATAGCCCAATCTTTCATAGCAAATCTCCACATCCACTTACCTAAAAGTGCTTGGTTAAACACTTTAAGTTTTAAGTCTTTCAGTCCCAATCCTCCTTCCACTAGAGGGAGTTTTACCTTCTTATCCTGAACCCACCAAGTGAATTCTCCACTCAAGCCTTCCGTCACTAATCCATGTATATCTCCCACCCTCTAATGGCAAATCCACCAAATGATGCTAGTCAATAAACTCCGAAAAAGCTCTCATAGTCCTAGTCATCCTGCCACCACCCCTTCTTTCTGGAGGATAGCTTGTGGCATTAAAGTCACCTCCTCTACTGGCATCCCCCTAAAGTTCCTCCCAAAAAAGTCTCGGTCAACCTCCAAGTTGAGGCCATAAACACCTGTGAAGACCCACTCAAAGTTTCCAGAAGTTGTTTGGAATTTACATGACAGTAAGTATCTAGCCCCCAATGATTTGGACTCGTCATTTCTCTAGAATCCCATAACAAGAGGATTCCTCCAGCTGTACCCCTTGCTGCCAAAAAATTTCAATCCACCCATCTCGGACTCCGTAAGCTTCTCACAACCTCAACTGTGAGCTCTTGCATTTTCATTTTCTGTAAAGTGTAAACAAACAAGGGTATGTCTCCACCTCTTCAACAAACCTTTTATAACCACCTATGAAGCACAGACACTCTATTTTGGCTCACGTGTCCGTGTCGGACACCGGCACTCTCAAACACTTCCCCGACACATGTCCAGACACTTGAATCCTAGATGTTAATGATTAAATGAAGAAATTCTTTAATTTTTATTTAATGGCTTTGTTATTTTAATATTTTTAAAATTTGTATATTTTTATGCCAATTTTAATTGAAATAACATTAGATTTTATTATATGGTCATATAAAAATATAAAAAGTATATATATTTAACATGTCCCTAATATGTCCATGTCCTACTTTTTTAAGAAATAACGTATCTGCGTGTCCGTGTCGTATCATATCCATGCTTCTTAGAATTAACCACCCTTCTGTCTAGGTCATTTAGACCCCTAGCATTCCATGACAAAAATTTCATCGACATTACCCTAGCATCAGTCTTCTTTCATCTTCCTACACTGGCCCCTGCACTTTCCTTTCCATCGTAATTAACTAAACAGGCGAGATTCCGCATCTCCCTTTTCAACTTTCTTGCCGAGATTTCCTTATTTGATTTTCATTCTGTCTTAGCTATCATCCGCCCTTGTCTATTGCGTATTTTAATCTCCTGTAGTAGTCTCACCAAGTCCTCCTCATATACATGGCATGAAACCCCCATGTATTTACAAATCCCCATTATCTTATGCAAGACCCACTCCAACACTTCAATTCGTCTACTTTCCTTCATAATTTCCTCTTCCAGAATAATTACTGCCAGTGGATCACATGTGATAAGCTCTTCATTCCGAAATCCAGCTGATCGCCCCATTTCCCTGTTTATCTCCTCTACTAAGGCAGTACCCTCCCTAATCACCACAGCATTAGAAGACAATTCTCTCTGAGGTTCTTGCTTCCCCTCCCCCCTCTGAACTAGAAACCAAACTGGGCTTTGTCTAGACTTCTTCAACTGTTGCGATGTCCATTGTCTCGGACGAACTCCCCATCGTAACCAGCATATCGAAACTCTGCAGCTTCCATCCCTTTTGATTCCTCTACCACTGTTTCATCATCCTAACTATCTTCAGTCGCTTCCGCTTTGTCCCTCCAATCTTCCCATCTGACTCGGTTGGCCTTCGAAACCCAAAGTCTTTCGTTCTCAGCACCTCCCTCGCTTGACTCTCCAATCCATTCCACCCATCTCATCTGTTCAACCTGTGTTCTCTCCATCTACTGTAAATTCATTACTTTAGCTTTATCAATCGTGACCCTTACCACCAGCACACGGGCTTAAGCCCTTTTCCAATTTCTCTCTGAGCCAAACTCTTTACTTGGGCCTGCTCCAGTTTTAAGATGTATTGTTTTTCAGCTTGGTCCGTGGGTATCTCAATGCACAATGTGGATCGGCCAGCATTGTGACCCAGCCCACATCACCATCACCGCCCAATGTCGCATAACGATTCTGGGCTCTCTTCCTTTTAACAAATTTAAACTCCTGACTGGGCCCATACACCCCTATAGGACCGTATTCTATCTTCCCCGAGGCCCATTAGCATCCAGCCCATGTCCATCTCCTCTGCCCACTTTGCTCCAGCCCACATCTAAGCCCACCTTGGGCCGTTTGACAATTGAATTCTTATCCTGAACAATCTCTAATTGATACACCACGTTTCTCCCCCACAAGCCACCCAGATTGCACCTTATCTTCAGAAGTCCTCCCCCCATACATGCCAGCCGCGCGTGATTCTCAACCACCCTCTTTGGACCTTCTTCTCCACCAGGCCGATATGGCTCCTATGCTTCGAACCCCCTCCAACCAGGGAAAAATAGGGCCTTGTCTCCACCTAAATAGGAATTTGGAAGTTCCATGATCCCACCTCCACCTTCACCATTGCCAGCAGCTCCAATTCCAATGTCTCCACCAACATTCGCACGCACTGGAGATGCTGCCTCATTACTGTGTCCTCGTCTATTTTCAAAAAATCTGCCACAACTATTACCCAATGCCTTTAAAACTACCTGATTCCACAATAAAATAGGAGGCCCAATCAAACAAATCCACACCACCCTCTGCCTCCTGTCCTCCCTCGAGCAACAGCCTGACATTGCCCACCAGTCTAAAAATACTGGTTGCCCCTCCAAAACTCATTCCCTAAAACGCCAGATTTTTGCTGCCTCTTCCACTGATGGGAACTTAAATAAGAACCATTCCCCTGTGAAGTTTTGACATCTTACTCCAGTGGGTACGCCCCAAAATCTGTCCAACTATCTCTGTACTCAATCTCTCTCCTGGCTTAGCATGTCCCACAGCTCCCACCCGTCCCACCAAGCATCTCTTGCAGTACTCCAGATTCTCCTTGCAAGAGGAATACTCCACGATAACATCTCCCCATGTTTTCCCCTTTCCCATCTTCACCATTGCCACCTCTCTGAACAGGCCTTTGAATACTTTCCTCCTTCCTTTGCACTACAGTCGCCAAGTCCCTCAATGCGAGTGCAGCTCCTCTCCATCTCCCCCTTATCAAACTCCAGCACGTACACAGTGTACCTCCTTCCTGCCATGCGACTCATCTATTCTCAAAAAAACACCACCATCGTTCAATCTTCTCAAAGCCCTCAGACTCTCTACTCTTCCATGGAGGACCCTTTCAGACTACCGTCCGTCCTTTCTTATTCCCATTTCCTCAAGTTGGTCACAAATCTATCTAAATCCTTCTCCATCAGTTCACAGTCTTCTCACAAATCCCGATCCCCTTTCAATTATCTGCAGAAGTTGACTCGGTTGTCATTCAATCTCTTCAACCTCAAAGGTTTTGCCACCCCAGTGGGCATACTTTGCAGGGACTCTCATGTCGCTATCCTCCTATATATGTATTTGTTATTCTGGTTTTAAACTTACCTGAGATAGTTCCACTTCCAAAGTGACCAGTATACTACCTATCACCAAAGTTTATAATATTGAAAGTCCAAGTGATTTTCGCGAAGATAAGTGAGCCACAGCAAGGAAATATATTATCTAGCACAATACATCTGTCTGGCCACATAATGTTTAAACATGCAACAAAGATATGTGTTTGTGTATTAGCACAGTAAAACAGTTACCGAAGAACAACAATAATAAGTAAAACATACTTTATTTAAAGAAAATAAAAGATGGGGATTTGAGCTAAGATGGTGACCTTTTAATTTGCTAGCCAATTAAAAAACTCATTTTTAAATGGCAAATTACCTTGGCAATGTTCAGTAAATCATCAACAGCTTTTCCTTCATGATGAAAAATTTCTTCAAGTTTTTTAATTCCCTGCAGAAAAACTCATAGCGAATAAATATTCAGACATGAAGGGCCCTGGGGGGTAGGTTAAATGAAGCATTCAATCACATTATCACTGGATGTATTCTGCCTGTAGATAATAACTGACCTCGCTCAATCGTTCCTCTGCTTCTCTTTTTGACAGAGACTGCCAATATATATGAATAATTAATTAACACAACATTCTCACGAGCAATAAAAATTATAAACATGTAGTGACTATTCAGCCTTCGAGTAAGTCAAAAAAGAAAAGGGAAAATTAAAAAGGTCATTAAGAAATACATAGACTATTTGATTTTCTTTTTTCTAAAAAAAATTCTCAAAAGAGAGAAAGATGAAACATGCATTAAAAAAAGTGAAAAAAAGATAGGCAAAAGAAGAAAAACCACCCCTGGAAAAAGAAAAACGACAGTCAAAGAAAAAAAATACTATGCACAGCAGCCTTGTAGCTTCCTTGTAGCCAAGAATCAACCTCTTCAACAGCCAACCTTAGAATCCATGTAAATAGAAGATGCCAAATCCAAAACTCCACCCATTAACCTACCAAGCCTCCAAAGCACCAAGCACTCAGATTTTATCCAGTTACAAACTGCAAATAAGTTACCTCAAACCAGGCAGTGACAAAGGCCAAACAAGGAAGCCTATTGCAAAAGTTCCAATGAAGCCTAGAGTCCGCATGAATGGCAAATCCTATAGAGAAGATCTGATGAATATTTCCTGGTAACTAAAAGTACCTCCCAAACCTACTTGGCCCGAAATTAAACTTTACTTCTGTGCATCCATTTCCAATGAAGACATGGCCATATTAATAAACAATGATCTGGAGACATGTGACTCCTTAGAGTGGTCACATGGCATATCTCCATCTCTTGGAATGAGTAAGGCAACGCCCTGACATTCTTACTATCGGCCATATTGTACCCTGAAGCCCTACTTCTGAGTTCTGCCTGGGCCAGGAGCAAGCCTGTGCACAAGGAACAGGTACAGCACCAATGCAGCCATAGGACCATATATAAAAAAATAAAAAATAAAAAAAGAGAGTTCATTCAAAATTTTCTACAAAGTTTTAACAACTATAGATTGATTTGGGAAAAGTTGCATCAAAGTACTGATGTTTCATATTTAAGCAGTTAAAAGACTTGGGATAACCATGCATCAGATACGACACTTTTCAGATTTGATAGAGCAAATATTACAACTTATGACCTTAGCACAGAGAGAGGCATGTTCCTTTCCAACTGATACCACCTTCTTCCTCAAAGCATCAACGTTTCCCAACACCTGTCAAACCATAAGATTCCACAATAACACATGGATATATAACACAAACAAGATAAGAATTTCCACACATGGTTATAACATAAGAAGAAAAATAAACAAATATGAGTGCTTTGAGCCTCCAAACATCATTGAAATCCCCAAAGAAACAGCTTCTATTTCTTCTGAAAGCAAGTGATGAATAGGGCCTTGTACAAACTGTTTACATAAAATAAGAAGTATGCATATTTCCAATAATTTGTAATAAATTATATGTATATTGTCACAATTTATTTAATAAATTCAGTGCTGCAACATCATTAATCCCTTAGAAAGTGGACAAGAGATAAGGGTCCTACCAACGGCTGCCAGCATTACCAAATGTCCCAAGGGTATTACATACATGACATGTCCACAGCAAACTAGGTGATACTTACCTCTTCGTAGTTTCCATCTCCTAGGGTTAACTCGATAAGAGATCGTTCGTATGGGTGTAAGTACTTTTTGTTTGGAAAGTTCTCCTTGTACATCCTTAATGGAACATGCCAGTTCCTAAGATGGAAACATGAGGCGGTGAAGTCAACTTCAAGCAGTTTGTCCATATAAGAAGACAGGATGAAAGATTAATTGAAAACCCAAGTAACGTGATGGATATTATTCAAAAGTTACCTTCATCAGTGCATCAAGTTGCTTGGCGCCTCTATTTCTCTCTCGCTTTGCAACATTGGCAATGCCTAAAACATTCGAACTAATGTCAAAATTGGCGGTCGGTTTCACAAACCAAGTTCTAATCCGATCGACAGCTAATATAGTTCAGTTATCTGATATTAAATGGAACATGCGGACCCAAACAATTACCCTTCGTAGGTGAAACTCTCTTTGCCTTCCTCAGTGCTGAATAGAGAATATCAACTGATGGCATCACCATGGGTAAGTTTTGAAATGCACCTACATTTTCAACTGTTGTTGCTTTGTCCTAGAAATAAAATAAAGGAACCAATTCAATTCTGATAAATAAGCATTTAGAACGCTGGAATATAATAAACATAGAACTACACCATGGAGTTAAAAAAAAAGGTGGCCAACCAAAAGCAAATTCTTGCAAACTATGAGAATAAATCAGAAATACCTCAAAACAGAAGGACAACATAATATAAGCTAATTTCCCCAAAAGCAGAAGAAAAGCCTAAAGGCATGAAATTCCATTAATTCCACATATGCCCCAGAGTTGGTGAATTTTAGTGAAGTAGCACATAATCCTGATGCTCCAGATGATGCCAGGGGGGCTTGAAACCATAATAAACAAATACTCCACAAAGCAATACAGAAATTTTCTTCAACCAGACTGCCTTTGTAAGCTTTTTAAGTTTTCTACAAGCCTTCAATGTAAAACCTCCGGAAACATACCAGCACTTACTTGTCTATCTATGCTGACACCTTTCAATGTATTGCATGGCATGTTATGCAAGATTTACTAATGTTCTACGAATTGATGGAAAAAACAAATAAAAATTGGGAAAACACCCGAATTCAGACAAAGTAAACAGAGGTGTGAACCTATATTGAGGTACACAAAAGACCCTTCCCAATCACAAACAGATTACAGCTCCAAAAAATAATTAAAGAATTCAGCCCACTGTCTCCAACACCCAAACCCATAGAAAGAAAGAATTAAAACCATTGTACTTTGAAAAAAGGAACCTAACAATTATCAATATTACATTTTGTTCATCTGACCAATCCAGATGTCACCAAATAATGCAAAGAGGCTGCTCTCCAAATTAACAAGTTGCAGCCAGTCATAATTCCGGAATACCACCAATAGATCTGCAAACAAGCAATGTTTTGAAACTCAAACCGTTTGGTGAACCGGAAAAAGGACCGGGTCACGAGTCACTAGGTTCAACCGTTGGGTCAACAGGAATCATTACCGTGATGTCATAAATATATTTTATTATTAATTTTAATATTATATAAAATTATTAAAAATATAAACAGATTAAAACTTAAACTTAAATATATCTACAACACAATAATGTTACAAACATTATTTTAAAATATATATAAATTTATGATAAAAATTATTTAGAGTAAGTAGATTAATTATAAAAATTGCATTCATAAAAATAAGATGTACATGACCCTAACCTCATAATAATAAGCAATCAATTTTAAGAGTCATGTAAATTTTAATTTTTTTCATCTTTATTAAGTTTTTGAAAGAGTTGAATCCAAATATCCAATTAAAATCTTATTGCTTATATCAACTTAAATAAACTTGGTTACTCGCAAAACTCCCACATCAAATAAAAGACATAAAATGAATAAACTGTGTTCACTTATAAAAGCTCAAAAGTTTGTTTGAAGTTTAAACTTTATTTTATTGTCCCACATCGAAAAAGAAGTAGAAGGGATTAGAAATAGATGTCTATATAAGAGATATTCATTAGGCTTGTATTCATTGTACTGCAGCTGAGGGACCCCACTTGCCCCAACTCATTAAATGGGATGCAACGTGCCAAGGTGAGTCAAAAGCTACTTAGTAAAAAGTTTAAAATTTTGACTTTTTGGCTTTGCAACTGAGACTTTAGTGGTTGTAAAAAACAGGATGGTTTCATTGAACAGTGAACGGTTCAACTGAACCTCCGGGTCTTCCCTGTGTTTCCTAAAGAGAACGGTTTTTGTGTTGGAACAGTTTTAAGGGTTAAAATGGACCGAAATTGAAGCCAGTCCCCAGTTCAACGGGTCTAACCTACTGGTCCGGTCCAGGTTTTTAAAACATTGCAGACAAGTATGTCATGGCACAACTAAGTCCCAAATAGAGTACAAAAAGGAGACCACTACTCATCAGCAAGCAATGAATTAGGAGATGGCAACTGCAGTTAATAACCCTCTTACTCGAACAACATCTATCAAGGGTTACCCAATGTACATCACAATATCTCTTGCCGCTATCCAAGTAAAAACTAGTTTATTAGGAGCAAAATAGCTCCAATTGGCCTTCCAAATCAAGGATTCAACCCCACTCCAACATACCTTTAAAGTTTAAGGCTACTGAAAAAGAGGAGAAGGCTAACTACAAGTCTACAATAACCAATCATGATGTGTCTTATAAACACTAGAGACCTACAAAATTGCTAACTATTTCAAGGTATATTGCCCATGAAAATTGCAGCCTCGCTGTTCTAAGAAGCCAAGGCAAAGAAGACCTTCAAAAGAACAGTCTATATGCAATACATGATGACAAAAAGAAAATCGCATCCTATTCCCAACTAATGAAAGAAATCAAACAACAATTTCCCATATCTCTTGCCACTTACCCTATGATTTCCACTTATTTCCTTCAAAAACCAATCACCACCTTCTCTCCCTTATATCCACTCCACCACTTGTCTCCTATCGCATTCTCCATTATCCCGATATATCCATCAAAACCATGTTCATGGTAGTTATCAACCAAAAGCCACAGCTTCAGATTCCTTAAAAAGAACATATACCTTCACCATCAACAATATAAAACCCTTCATCAGAAAATAGTTTCCAATTTTTATGAATGCCGTCAGGGAATAAGAAAGAGAGAAATGGAACAACTTAGAAGATATTCAAACTAGAACTTGACGTTGTTAATCTACTACCTTTCAAGAGATATAAAGCTTTAAATCTTACTAACCTCTTTCCAAACCTTTCTATGATTGAATTCAACAGACTTGAAGAGATGCATGCTGCACCCCAAAGAATGAGCAAATTAATAAAGGGAAATGCCCTAGTTAATCACCCAAATTACTAGCTAAAACATCCATGTAATGCACATCCGCGACGACAAACTCTTTGGCTCGTTGATCGTTATAAGTGAAGGACCCCCCCAAGCATCATTAGTTGCTCCAACGAATTCCCATAGAAGATGATCATATCATTGCCAGAAATGAAGTGTGAGAACTGAAAACAAGCCTTTATCAACTTCAATCCCGTGAAATCAAGGAAAGACATATTTTTTATAAGTAAATTTTATATAAAAGGCACCAAGGGGTGCTGCCCTATATAGAAGCGAGAAAAAGAGACCTACAAGGCCTCATCTCTACAATTCAACTCACTCAAAAAATCAATAAAATGGACGTAGGCAAGATGTAAGCAAAAATCCATATTCTCCGGTCTCCACTTGACCCAAGGCAATATACATACATACGAATATATATATAAACACATGCAATTTTCAGGACAAACTTCTGTACGAAACTTGAGTAAACTTCCTAATTACAAAATTAATGCACTCATGAGCAATTGAAGAAGGAACTATATTCTGTCTACTTCCCACAAATATGAATTAATTAAAAGACATATTATCAAGACCCTGAGCTTTATCTTCACATAAATTCCACCGCCCACCACCGATTCTTCGTCATCAAAAGAACTCTCCAACCACTTCTTGACACTATCATCCAACTAAAATTCAATCTACCAAGTTTTCCTATGATCATGTTAATTGGGGCATTCTTCTTTTCATGTTGAGAAAGATGGGTTTTAGGAGCAAGTGGAGAAAATGGATGGAATCTTATATATCCACAATCTCTTATTCAGCTCTTGTCAACGGGTCTCCTGCAGGTTTCTTTTAATATTCTAAAGGATTAAGGCAAGGAGATCCTCTCTCTACTTTCATATTTGTCATTGTGATGTAGGGTCAATCATTTGCTATCCAAAGTTGTGGAGGGAGGTATATTGAGGGGTTTTGATGCAGGAGGATGGCAATGGCAAGAGGGTGGATATTTCTCTCTCTTTTTTCTTTTTTTCTGTTTTTTTTTTTGCAGACGACATTATAGATTTTTTTTTTGAAGTAAATGAGAGTCAACTTCAGTTTTTGTACTCTGTTTTGGTTTGTTTTGAAGTTATGTTTAATTTAAAAATTAACCTATCCAAAAGTGAAATCATTCCAGTAGGTGATGTGAGGGAGGTGGAGTTAGCTTGGGGATTAGGCTATGGTGTGGGACACTTTCCTTCCACTTACTTGAGTTTGTCGTTGGGTGCTCCAACGAGATTTAAAACAGTGTGAGATGTAGTGGCAGAACAGTTTCAGCGCCACTTGGCAGGATGGAATAGGCAATACCTATCTAAAGGAGAAAGAATTATGCTTATTAACAGTACATTAGTGAGCCTTCTCACTTATTATATGTCACTCTTCCCTATGACTTTGTCGATGGAAAGGAAGTTGGAACAGCTTCAACGAGATTTCCTTTGAGAGGGTAAGGATGGTGAAAGGAAGATGTATTTAGTTAAGTGGGACAGCTAGAAACTTCCCATAACAAGAGGTGGCCTCGGTTTCGAAGATTTGAGATTGTTCAATACAGCTTTGTTGGGAAAGTGTCATCGGAGATTCGCAGTTGAGGACATAGCTTTATGGAGGGATGTGGTCGCAACAAAATATGGTGTGGACAATGGGGGGTAGTTTTCAAGGAAAATTATGGAGGCTTATGGGTGTGGAGTGTGGAAGCCCATTAGGAGAGAAGCGGATGTCTTTGGTCCTTTTATTTGTTTTGAGTTGGGATAAGGGTCAAGGGTGAGATTTTGGAAGGATGCTTTGGTATTGAGATAAACCTTCAGAGGAGAGGTTCCTTACTCTTTTTGGTTTGGCAATTGGCAAGAATGCTTTAGTAGCCGATTATGTAGCTTTTGTGGGTGGTGAATTTGGGTGGAGTCCTCTTTCTATAGAGATTTCCATGATTGAGAGCTAGGAGAGGTAGCCAAGCCTTTGAAGATTTTTAGTAAAGTCGCGGGGCAGGGGGGAGGAGGAGGATTGATTCAATGGTGTGGACAACAACTAACTAGAAGATAATTTGGTGCTCTTAGGTTTCCTCTAAAGTTGCTTTTTTTGCTTGAGTAGCGACTTGGTGTGCGCTTTTGACTTGGATGTCCTATAGTCGAAGAGGTGTCCAACTTGCTAAACGTTGTTGTATGTGCAAATGTGGGGTGGAAATGATTGATCACCTTTTCATTTATTGTGAGTTGGCGAGGGATTCTTAGAATTTGATTTTCTCAATTTTTGGTTGTAGTTGGGTGATGCCAGCCACACTAAAGGAGGTATTATCTTGAGTTGGAGACGTGGCAAGATTAGAAGGACCGGAGGATGGCTCGCCTTTGCATCTCTTGGTGTTTATGAAGGGAAAAAAGAACATGCACACTTTTCGAGGGCAGAGAACAACCCTCTTCGCGCTTCAAAGATAATTTTTTAAGGTTTTTTTTTTTTGAGTTTAGGAAACAAATCCTATGTATGGAGATATTTTTGTAGAGTTTTTTTTGGGGTTCTTAGACTTTAATTATTGTGTCCTATCCCCTTTTTTTATAATTATGGATTTGCCCGTCTTGGGAGCATTTAATACATATGCAAATTTTACTGATCAGGAAAAATAAATAAAAAAACAAACATCAAACCAATTCCTTCATCTCCTCCTCAATCTAACCCCAACCACCTCCATCATACTAAAGAAATGCAACCCCAAGAGTGGCTGTCATCTTATATAACTCTGTAATTTTGTCTCCTTTAATTATAAATCCAGTGTCATCTGCATAAACAAGATACTTCTATAATGACTAACCTGCTAAACAGCTTCTTCAGTTCATTCTCCAAAAGGAAACCCCCTTCCCTCCTTAGATTCAATATTCTTGAAGTCGAATGAAATCTCTACTTTACCAACCCCCACCCCCACCCCCCAAAAAAAATCATGCCTGCACCATCTTTTCAACGCCACTTAATGGTTTTCAATTTCCTCATAAAACAAAGGAGAAAAATGAAGTTCCACTGCCATCACACATGGATTGCAATGCACACCAACTACAATATACTTGAATGCAAAGATAAAGATAATTAACAAGTACAAATTTCTTTTCTTTTTATTTTTTTATTTTTTTTATAAGTAAACAGTTAATAAGTAAATAGTTTTTAAACTCACAAGCAAAAGTATTGAAAAATCATAATAAGTCCCCAGTTACTGAACCCTTGTTTGTTTTTCTTAATAAGCTCTTCAAAAGTAATAATTATAGGAGGGCATACCTTTGATTTGTTTTGTTGTTTGGTTTGGGCAGCAAGTACATAGCTTCCATTCACAATTTCATATGTGGTAGTCTGCATTTCTTTACAGAAGTTTGTAGGATATATTTTTGTTCCAAGCACCAGATATGGACCTGAATCTAGAAACAAAATACTAATAAGAGAACAGGAGAGGACATAACACACCAAAGTGGATTTGATTTGAATGAAAAGAAAAGTAATACAAAAATAAACTAAATAAAAGTAAAAAAATAATTACTTCATTGCTGAACAAAGGTAGGAATACTGGAATATAAATTAAATTATGTAATTGGAACCTTAGATTTCTCATTGTTCAGGTCGTGAAAATCAAAATCTTTCACTCAATTGAGGCTAATGGAACCATTTAGCTAAGTTGAAACCAGCTTTTCAATATTTGAATCAAACAGAAATCAATGTCTGTGTCATCCTCAATGCCAAGAGCGAAGGACTGAGATCTCAACCAACTTGTGACAATCTCTGCATCATCCTCAATCAAACAATGACGAATAACCATAGCAGAGGCTTCTCTATGTACTTCCAGAATACTACATCTCGGCCTTAATAGTTAAGTTGCTCCCAATAGTATCTTTGAGTATACCTCCACTTACCCTAGGTTCCCAAGAGATTTTCCCCATAAGTAACAGCTTCACAAGATTAAAACAACATTGCTCCGACAATAAGTAGAAGTCACAAAACCTCTAGTGACTCATATAACATTGAAGGACGTCCCACTGAATGCTTTGTTAATGGATTCATGAAAAGGATAAAAAGAGAATCCTGTTCCAAAAAATTATCTTCATTGGATTGCACGGCTTGAAAAATCCTTGAGTTCTTCACAGTTCACGTAACCCATATTATGCATGCCAGAGAGCAATTCCTAAAAAGAATCTTGGCTTCCACGCTAGAGCCCAAACCTCTGAGGGAGATTTCAAGGAGAGAACTATTGCCTCTAGAAGCAACCCGACTAGCGCTTGACAAAGCAAAGAATCTTTACCAAACTACAAAAGACATCAAATAAATAAAATGATGGTTGCACGACTCACTGCTCCTGCATACAATACACATGTCTAAACTTAAGCCTTGTAAGGACTCTTAGATTCGTGTTCACCCTATCTTAGGCTACTGAAAAAACCAAAGCCTTAAATTTTAGGAGGAGCCTTGACTTCTTCCTTTTTTTTTTTTTTTTATCATTCTAGCAGTAGGAAAGGATTGCGTACATTTAACCCTCCCCAGACCTCATAGTGGCGGAAGCCTCATGCATCGGAAGGTTTTCCTTTTCTAGCAGTAAAAAAGGAAATTAAATTAGCTTGGCTACAAGTCCATTTGGTTATGTTTTCTCAACAAAAAAAAAAAATCTAAAAACGACCATTTTTAGAAAATTATTATCAGTAGTTTTTTGTGTTTCCAAACATTCGATTTCATTAGAAAAAGATAACAATTCAAAAATACATGTATTCTCAAAATTCTCACCTTTTCAATCTTGAAAAAAAAACGAAAAATAAAAATAAAAAACAATGAAAATAAAACATACTCAAACAAGTAAAATGCTAATATTTAGAATAATAAAAGTCATTGGACTTTAGGCTCCAACTCTAGAACAGAGAGAGAGAGAGAGAGATAAACCTTGTTGAGGACAATGAAAGAAGCAAGTTCCCTAATCCCTCGATCATAAAAGTTTCTAAAAATGGAGAATTTCAGTAGTTGGAATTAGGAAGATAAAAAATGGAGAAACTCAATAATTGAATTAGGAAGATAGAAAACAAAGAGTTCCAATAATTGGAATTAGAGAGATGGGAAGGATTTGAATGAACAATAAATTCAACAACTGGTCGTTAGCTTAATTGGTATCTCCTACCACTCCCAAAGGGGGAGGTGCAGGGTCCAAGTCCCGGTATGGGTGTGTGCACGTATTACCTATCGAAAAAAAAAATTCGACAACCGGTGAATATGAATCCTAAATCGATCTCTAATGATGCAATTAATATCAAGCAACGAGTCAGGACATCATTGGTGAATAGCTTCCAAAGGTAACGATGAGTCACTATAGAAGCCAAATTAAACTTGCAAATTGTAATCATTTGGGGTATTTAATTTTGATCAAAAAAGTCCAAAAAGAACTTAGCTCCTTTGGACATCTGCATGACCACTTCCCTATAAGAGCTTTATTCCTAAGGAAAAAAATATTACTCAAAGCCAACCCACCTTCTTTTCTAAGCCTTCGCACCATCTTCCAATTGATAAAATGATCACAAGGAGATTCCACAACCATGAGCCAAGAAAGTCTCTTAAAATTGTTTAATTTTATTTGCCACAAAAAACATATAGCCTAAAAATGGAAAGTTAGTGCGGATGTCAACTACACAGTATTGAATGAGCGTCATTCTAAGCCCCAATGAAAAATACCCTTTCTTCCACCCACCAAAACGTTTGGACACTTCTCCACCACATGTCCCGAAAAGCTTCTGATTCAGGACTGCCACCAACCGAATCAAATATGAATGGATATTGTAATTTCCAAAAGAAAAAAAGAACACTCACACAAACTTACAATAATATGTGTGTGTGTGTGTGTATATATTATATATATACATATAAACAAAAAAAAAAATACTGGGATAAAAAAAGAAAATAAGAGACGCAGAGAGGAGATAGAGCAAATGTAGAACTGCCAAAGCCATGTCGACATTCGATGGTCTATGAAATGGATATATTAATTTGAAATAACATAACAATGCAAGCAGATGATCAATTCATAATACCAAATCTTTAGGCATTTTTGCACAAATAAAAAAATTATAAAATATATAGAGAGAAAGAATTGTATACAGAACATCTAAGAAAAATAACGGTAATGTAATAGATAAGATAATTGGGCATTTGCAACACGTAAGTGCATCGTTTACCGTGGAATAGTATATGAAACGCATCAATATAGTAAGGTATAAAGAAAAAACCTTTTGAGAACCTGGAGCGCCTGAATAGTAATTTGTTCGACGGAACCCGCCATAGTTGTAGCAGACTGGAAGTCCCGCTCATTCCTCTCTCAGAGTCTAAATTTCTCTCAAGAATGTGTGAACCGTAGGAGGGTTTGGGCTTTTCTCGGGGGTTTTCCCTTTTGGGGTTGGGTTTAGGGAAACAATTTAACTTAGATTCGTTGTGAATTTGCCATAGCTCTCTCCTGCTGAGACAGATTTAAGAACATTTCGCCCCTACAACTTTATAAAATATTTGATAAAATTACACCCACCTTTCATAATAATTTTAATAATTAAAGTGACTTTACTTCCTAATTTTTAAATTATATTGACATTTCTTACCGCTTATGCTTATTAGATAAGTAACGAAAAAGGGAAAAAAAATAAGAGTATTAATTACCAAAAAAAAAAGAAAGGAGTGAAGAGAAGAGAGATAGGATAATTCATTCTTTATGTTTGAATAACTAATGAAAAGAAATAAGAAAAAGACTAATATAATTATTTCATTTTATTTAAAATGATAAAAGAGATAAATGAAAATAAATTAATTTTATATTATTTTATTATTATATCTTTTTAAATTGTATTTAGATGCCCTAGGATAGAGATATTATTTTTATTTTGATTTTTATAATTTTAAGGGTAATATTGGTATTATTAAAAATTCATTAAATTTTTGTTTCCTTTTCCTTTCTATTTCCGTCCACTTTTGGAAGGAATAATAAAATTACTCAAATGAGGATTAAGCTCTTCCTCCCTTTCCTTCCTAATTTTTAAAACAAACACTGATATAAGTTCTCCTTTTTTCTCATTCCCTTTCCTTTTCTTTTCCAATTCTTTCATCCATACATAGTGTTATTTTATTTGATAATATACAAATACACTCTTCAGTTAATTTTTTTCTTCAAAATGACGAAATGGCTCTTTCATATTTATTTTTTTCAATTTTTAAAATTTTAATCAATTTTTCTTCTATTTTTTAAATAAATATTGATAAAAATCTTAAATTTATTTTATATAAAATAGATAAAGAAATTATTTACCCTAAATTTGTTTTATATATAAAAAAAATTAAAAAGTTAAAAAAAATAGTCAATATTAAAAATAAATGAAAATAAATAATAAAATGAATAATTTTATCATTTTGAATAAAAAAAATTAACTCGACGAAGATATCAGTATATTGTTAAGTAAAGTACAGAAAGACGATATAATTTCAGAAATCTCAAGAAATATCAGTGTATTTGTCAAAAATCTCATAAAAAATTAGTATAATTTACCTTAAAATATTTTAATACTACATAATTAATATGTATAAAAATATTTTTTGGTCTCGAATTAAAAATCTAGACAAACTTGTTTGAGTTATATATTTAAAAAATAATATTATTATTTTAATTTTTTATTAACATACATATTTTTTTTTTTAACACATGTAATATTTTTTTAAAATATATTAATTATAATTAATTAAAATTTAAAAAAATGAGTACCCCAATTGAGATACGGTCTACTCATTAGTAACTTTTTTTTCACGGGTCAAGATTATAAAAAGAATCCCCCAATCTCAAATTCAATGATGGGCTGGGTTGGCAGTGGAAAATGAGATTTGACTTAATATTTTAAAGGGTTTAAAATAAAAGTAACAAGCAAAATTCAAGCGACGTGGATTCATGAATCTTAATATTACATTTATGTTGAGACTCGAATGTATATTTTTTTATTTTTGAGATACAAGATTCAATTCTTTTAAAATAAAATACATATCAATTTAAAACAATGTGAAAAATAATTTATACTATAAAAGTTTTAATTATTATAAATGTTGCTGCACTTTCGTCCGCCCACCATAAGCTCCCGTACGAGCTATTGTCGGCTTTGTCGTTTCCTAAAAGGTGCTTCGCAGGGGAGAAGGCGACTGGGTGCTTATATGTGACCGCAATGTCTGACTCCTAGCCGATGTGGGACTAAGAATGTGCAACAATAAATACAAATAAAACTCTAATAAATATAATTAAAGATTTTTAAATGCTTTTTTTCGTGTATATATATATATATATGCAATATATGCAATATAAAATTATACTGTAGTAACATTTCAATGGAAAATATGTATATGTTAAATAATAGTAGAAATTCTTACATAATCGAATGATTACAAGTAATAAAAAATATTAAAAATAAAACGTGAGTAATGAAATTTACAAAATTATAAACTAGATAATACAAAGTAATATTAAACGCATTTTCTTATGTAAACCGGTGGTAATTGAAAATGAGAACCAATGGAGATAAGACTTAACTAATATGATTCAATGTTTTTGGGGGAGTGATTGTGGGGTGTAGAATTAAACTTTTATGAAATTTAAACGTTTAATTTGATTTATACTATTACACACAAAATTTGAAACATTTTTTATAAATATAGTCTAAAGTCATTATTATTATTTGATATACTACAAAGTGACAAATCAATCCTCATGTGACACGTACGTCTACAGACCAGGCAATGCTCGACCATTCAGAGCAGATCTATACCCCTCCAGAACTTACATTTCGTTCAGAGTAGATCTACATTCTTACAGAACTCATAGGCCTGAGCACAAACCTTCAGAGCACTCCTCGTGGTTCAAAACTCATCACTGTGTTAACACCTAACGAGCAGAAGGATAAGGAAACAGTCTTCTACAAGGAAACTGGAACTCGTGACTATCTCTCAAGCACAGTATCCAATAAGGTAACTGTCCATTCTCCGATGATCAAATTCCTACTTTCATGCCTTCAAATCCTAATCAACTTAGGAGTCACTAAGCCTATAAATAAAACCCTAAGGTACGCTTTTATATTCATACTCATTCTTTGGCTTACATTACAGTCTTTTCAATTCAGTTTATTAACTTAAGTATCGGAGCAGCTACCGCCGGAGTCAATCCGGCGATCCTCTGATCTTTTTCTTTGAGTGTTCTTTAGGAAGTCGAGTTCGGAATACACATCAACCAAAAAATGCAGCATCATCATCAATATTATTATTATTTGTTTAGTGGTGGAGCTAGCCTGGTGTGACGACTCAAACCATAATTTCATGTTACCAAGAAGTGGACTTTTTAATCTCAATAGGTCAACTTAAATTAAAACTCGAATTTTTACTAAGTAAGATTTACAATCACATTGACGTATTTTATAGAAAATTATAAAAATATAATACTAAACTTAAATTAAGTTCATTTTATCCAACCATATCCTACCCAAATATTATCCTTCCTTAAAATGTTTGATGATATACTAAATCACATACGTGGCATGGACATTTTCATTTTTTTTAATAGTTAAGAAACTCTTCTAACGTATATAGTAATTTTATTTTTGAGTTAAAAATAAAGAGTCAACAAATACAAATATTGAATAGGAAGAAATTGCTCATCCATGATTTGAAGCTAGGTATTGCCTAAAATATGAAAAGTACTGACTCGACCACTTTATAGTAAAAAAGAAATAGTGAATTTTAAAAGAAACGTTTTTTTTTTCCTGATATATTAGTTTTATGAATGAGCTGAGCAAAGCATGAATCAAAAAAAATGTTGTATGTATCTAATGCAACTAAGCAAAGTTGAGAAAATGGGCTTTTCAAGTTTGATTTGTTAAAAGAAATAGAATTTGAATTTGATTGAATTTGGTTTAAAATGAAATAACTAAAATTTTCTCAATCTAGAGAGCCCATAAGAATTATATTCTCCATGAGTCTATTTAGTATGATTGAAAAAAAAATAGAGAGAGAAAAATGAAAAAAATGAGAGAGAAAAATGAGAGGTTTTCCTTTATGTACAAATATACTTTTCATCAAATTATGCCAAAGAGATTACGCAATGCAGGAAAATTTAAGATGTAATTTCTAGAAAACTTTCATCAATGGGGGGGGGGGAACCAACCTTAAGAGTCTGGTGACCACTGCACTGCTATAGGTGAGAAAAGTCATTAATCAGGATAGTGACCTATGTCTGTATAATGATACAAGTGCTCCCTCCTGATTTGGACTCGCCTAAATGACAAAAGGGTGGTTCTAAAAGCTCTGACTTGTAAAAAGAGGGAGAGGGTTGGCAGTCCAGGTTATGAAATATACAGCCGGGTATTTAGTGCCTGATCCAACATAAGGGAAAGCCTACCTCATCATTGTGTCGAAGCTTCAACAAGTAGAAGCTTCCTGGCAAAGCTTCAAACAAAGAGGTTGGGATCATTGATTTGACTTCACTTTACTTAAGATTAGAGATAGGGCCCTATAGGGCAGTGAAGGCTCATTTAGTAGACAGCGAGCGAGCAGCAAGCACCTACTTCTGATATATATATATATATATATATATATATATATATATATATTATCTATTATCTATTACTTATATAATATATGTGGGTTGGCCATCTTTTTTTTATCGGACGACTCTTCACAAATTAATTAAAGTAATGCTATTTTTATCATAAAACTTTCATCAAATTTTCTTACATATTGACGTGATTGTTCGAATGTTAGTCAATTAAGCCTCTTGAACTCACCTGACATGACTAGTATAAAGAAACTGAATTCACTATCACCAAAAAGCAGTCATGTCAACAGATAATTTTTTTGGTAAAATGTTAAGGTAAGAATAGTATTACTCAATTAATTATGGGACGACCCTTCACGAATTAATTATTTATGAAATTTTTATTTACATGTTTGTTTTTTTTCGATAGACGTAATTATTTTTGTTAGTGAGATTTATGCTTACTTATATGTATCATTTTAACATAATTATTTTTATCAATGAAATTCATGATTTTACCTTTCATGTATTAAATTTTTATAAAATTGTTATTTATTTATTTTATAGATCTGATTGTTTTTGTCTACAGAATTTATAATTACTTAAATAAATGATTTTAACATGATTATTTTTTACAGTAAAACCCACAATAACGACGCAATATTTTGATATATACGAGGAGCCTACACTAATTGAAGCATGAGAAAGCTTGCCGACAACTAATTGAAGAAAGAGAAAATTTTAAACCTAGTTGTTCGTTGGCTCTTTATGGACCGACAATATCACAGGAGACCTCAACTGAACCACTCAGTTCGTTATATATATAGAGAGAGTGTGACATCCTAAATATATATAATTGAAGCATTCTTTTCCCCTACTACAACGATAAGGAAATCTCCAAGAAATTAGGAACGGAATATTTCAGACAATGCCAGCTCTGGTTTTTCCCGTCTTCTCCGATTTTGTTCCCAAGAGCCACCTGCACAAAAGATCATTTTGCAGGAAGAATCACTCCGACTTCACTGCTGTCCCTCATCGGATGTCCTTTTCATCAAATTCTTGTACCGTAAACAGGTTTCTTTTTTCACTCTCTTGCTCTTCTATATGGCTTTGGCATTGTTCTACTTCTTTTCATTTCTATGTGATTCTCTCTAATTGTCGTTTTGGGGATAATTATAAATTCTTCCGGCTACGTTTTTTGCCTGAAAAAAAAAAGAAGAGATAAATTAGTTTCTATAATCTTATAAAATTGATATTAAAATTTATTAATAATATCGAAAGTAAATAATAATTTATTATATGAATAAAATAATAAAAATAGAGTATTGAAATTACTAAATAACTAATCTACCATCATCCAATTTATGAAACAAAGGAATATGATTTGATGTTAACAAATATATGTATTCAGTGGATCTATAAATTGTGCTTGAGGTGGTGAAATTATATGTATTAGAATTTTGGGAGGAAGCCTTATGAAAATACAATTTTTTTTAGCAAAATAATGAGAGAGAGAGAGGGTGAATTTTTCAAAAAACTTTGGGGTCCTCTTCCTCCATTTGCCATTGCATGTATTTTGGCTTGTTTAAATAGACGGGTTAAAAATGGATTGGGTCGACCCAGTTGAACCCATGTCCAACACGAATTCAAGAGGGTCGGGTAGAACATGGATCGGGTCAACCCATTTTTTAAAAAAATTACAAATGATGGGTGGGTTGAAAATGGGTTGGGTCTACCGAGTTGAACCCACATTCAACCCATAATTACCCGAATTCAAAAGGGTTGGGTACAACCCATTTCTTTTAAAAAGAAAGAATGAATAGAATATCGAAGAACAAAAGCTATATAAATTGAAGCAATAAAAACATAGAGGAGGAAATTACTTCGATTGTTTTTTTGAGGTATATTTAAATTTTGCAACATATTACTGCAGATTCAATTGTAGAATCACCGAAGAAAAAAGACAAAAATTATGGTCGTTACTTTCGCATGTTCATTTTCTTTTCTAGTATGAATTAAATTGTCAAACTAGTATCAACTTAAGTAGTTACTTTGACAAATAACATTACTTAGGAACCTAAACAAAGCTTATAACAAGATATAAATTTATATAATTATTTCTGAACATTCATAACTTGAATAGGATTACAAGATTTCATAACTTCACTTATTAGAAATCTAAAACATTCCACAGCATAGTTGTGCTTTTAACAACGTCAATCAATGCAAGATTTCATGGTCTTCTAACATATTTAGTGTCAAAAGCATGGGGAAAGAAAGGAAGAAAAATAAAAGAATTTAGAAATCAATTTAGAAACATACCTTATTTGCAATTTCAACACATAAAATATTCATCACTGAATGGAGTCATATGTATTCTACAAGAGCACACAACTTTAAAGCAAGAGAAATAGAAGACCAAATATGAAGAAGAAAACAAATTTTCTTTTTATCGGCAAAGAAAAATATTATTAATAAGAAAATAGAATACACCACAACAAAAACACTCCTGAGAACAGGGAGAAATACCCCTGCACAACAAAAGCAGGGGCAAAAACTCCAAACCGCCCAAACCTATAAAACTAGTTGGCAAGGAACCCTGAAACTAAAGACAACGGTCCAAAAATGAAAACAGAATAAAACCCAACCAAAGCAATAGCAGTAAGTGACGACACGAAGAATCCATGAGCACAGGGAAAACTGAAACATAGCTTCACCCATAGAAAACGCAGCAAGTGATGGCATGAAAAACCCAAGGCCCTGCAACTTAAGCAACTATGAACTGCAACAAGAATACAAAGCAACAAAAACATATCTAAAACATGACCAAGCAATGAATCAGGTGTAAAGCAAAGTTGATTTAGATGCACACAGAAATCCCATTCTGAACCTTTTTCAGCCATTCAAATGTCTTTAAAGATTCAGTCTGCTGCTCTTTTTTCAGTCTCTGGAAACCTTTTTTGAAGTCTGCTAATTCATTCAAATCCTTTAAATAGTCTATTAGGATTTGTACAAAAATAGTCTCCCAAGAAAAATCTTTGATTCAGTGTAATTTTTGCTGAACAGATCAAAAGGAGTTGTCGAATACATATATAAATAGTGCTGTTTGGTATATGCTACTAAATAATCACAAAGTGCGGATGCAGGCTTGCTGGACACATATGGACAAATATATCTTTTGCAACTTTTTGACAACTTGCAAACTATATATATATATATATATATATATATATAGTGCAGATGCAGGCTTGCTGAACACATATGGACAAATATATCTTTTGCAACTATATAGAACACTTTTGACAACTAGCAAAATATATATATATATATATATATATTCTCAAGAACACATTATATATGACCTTTTATGATTGTCCCAAGAGTTAAACCATTTGAAGAAAGCCCTTAGCCATTCACTTTTGACAACTAGAGATTATTAATTCTAGAGAAGTCATTCCAAAAAAATATCAGCTCTCCCCGAGAACCCAACAGTACCTTTTTTCAAAGGTGTCCTGCCACTCACTTTTGACAATTTTCCTAACTCTCCTGAAATATGAGTTTATTTGATTGCGACCACACACACATCTGAATAAGGGGAAGCCTAGCAGCGATTTTCAGCAATGACAAAGTGGGCTGAATAAGTGATAGTGAAAACCCAGGGACTTACAAAAAAAAAAGATTTGAAAACCCAGAACAACCAAATACATAAAGAATCATCAAACCAACGCAAAGATAAAGAATACCTCTAAAGATGCGCGACTCCCCGAGAGGGAAACACTGAAACCCTAAATCGCACGAACGGGGGAAATCAAGCAATGGCCATATCAGATTTGGAGTATCTCGACATCAGATCGTGGGTTTGATCGAAACCAGTCATTGACGATGCAAGACCGAGGAAAACGGGCAACGATGATCAATGCCAAGTCACTGACGACGATGCAAGGCTGAGATTGAGAGAGAGCCGTGAGTTGGTAAGGGGGAGGGGCATGCGACGCGACACTGAACGGGAGAAGACTGAGAGTCGGGGTGTGTAACCTAAACTTCAGCTTCATACCAACCCAATCTCAACCCATTTTCAAACCCTCAAATCTGGCGGCGTTTCATTTAACCCAACTCATTTCTAACCCATCAAGAAAATATGACAACCAAACTCGTTAAATATTGGACGGATATGGACAGGGTTGGTGAATCCAGGTGATATTTTCTTGGCTGTTAAGTTCTATTGAGCTGTCACCATGGCTTTGATTTTTGGGTTTTTTGAGAAAAAGGCATTATTGGACTTCCATTTTGGTGGTGTTAACTAGTCTTTCTCTTATTCTTTATAAGCAGGAGTTGTTCACTCTCAATTCAAGCTCCTCTGGAAGCAATATTATTTGATATTGATGGAACACTATGTGATTCAGATCCCTTTCATTATGATGCCTTCCGTGAAATGCTTCAAGATGTAGGTTGTGTTTGCTGAACAATTTATGTGTGCTACCTTATGAGAGACCTATTTAAGTAAAAGTCTGTTTTCCCACAGGTAGGTTTCAATGGAGGAGTACCCATAACTGAAGAATTCTACACCAAGGATATTTGTGGCAAGCATAACACGGAACTCGCTCGCTTCCTACTTCCAGATTGGGATTTCCAAAGAGCCATGAAATTTATGGACAATAAGGAAGCAATGTTTAGGAGGTAATTTCACCACCTCTGTGCCTTGTGGATTTCAGTACTCAAGCTATATAATGAATTTTAATGTAGTGTGCCACTGGACATTGTATGCCGTTGCGCGTTAGAGCGTCTCTTTTCTTGCTCGTTAGCGCTTTAGAAAGATTGCAGGGCCTTTAGGCAGATACGGAAATCCCAACAAAATAAAACGACTACTTTAAACACAAGCTCCAGGAAAAAAGACTTGTATTTACTAAGTAAAGATAATTTGATCATTTTGCTTACCTGAGTCGAATTGATTTCCCTTTTATCCGGCTGTCATGATAAGGAGGGACAGATCCCAACTCGACGACGTCGGCTATGCCCTGCCAATGAGCTGAACAGGTTTGAGCTCCATAATTAAGGCCTGATGAAAATTTAGATAACCCCCTTGCAAGGTACTCAGCAGCATGTGGGTTAAAGCATTTGTTTAATTGTTTGTCACATTTGTTTGGGCTACCCATATCAGTACTGCTTTCTGTTCTCAGTTTATGTTGCTATGCCATTGTAAATTGTGAAATAGCAGGGACTCATCTGAGAAACCAATATCTGGTGGAACAGGTTCAGTCCATGTATTTCGTTGCTGGAATTTTGAAACCCATGACAATCCTGATTAATTGAATGGAAATGTACAGAATGGCATCAGAAAAATTGAAACCCCTAAACGGCCTCAACGAGATGCTGAAATGGATTGAAGTTCACGGCTTGAAACGAGCTGCAGTAACTAATGCTCCAAGACCAAGTGCTGAGCTCTTGCTCTCGATGCTTGACCTTGCAGATTTTTTCGAGATACTTGTCATTGGGTGGGAATGTGACCGAGCAAAACCATTCCCAGACCCCTACTTGAAAGGTCTCCAAGCACTTGAAGTGTCCCCTAAACACACATTCGTTTTTGAGGTTTGGATTTTTCTACAGAAAACACGTGCATTACATGACCTTTTAAAACCTGAAGGACGTTTTTCTAATTTGTTTCTTATTTTTGCTTGGTAAGGATTCTATTTCTGGAATAAAAGCCGGGGTGGCAGCTGGAATGCCAGTGGTGGGTGTAGCTTTAAGGAACCCGGAAAAATTACTGGTGGAGGCCGGGGCAACTTTCGTTATCAAGGATTTCAATGACCCAAAATTGTGGACTGCCTTGGAAGAGCTAGAGAAGAAGACAGGTAACAAATGCCACCACCTGAAACAGTAATAGCTTGTCTCTTTTACTTTAAAAGAGGAGGCTGAACTAGTACATCAGTATTAGTGGGGCTTCAGCTTGGACTTATGGTTCAATAGCCACTCTAATGCTGTACATCAATCCAGATGTTGGAACTTCTCAGGAAATTAAAATGTATTCAAGATAATTTTTTTTCAGTGTCCATTTTGCCATGAGTTTATTTGTTTAATTGACTAATCAGATATTAAAAAATAGGGATTATTACACTGACTTTACAGGTACCTCTCCAATCTTTTCTAGAAATTACCTTGACCTTGTCTATGTTATACTCAATGTTTTAAAGACCAGACCATTCATCGAACTAGAAAAATGACTGGGTCACGGGTCATTGATTCAACCGGAATTGAATAGTGACATCATAAATATATTTATGAATAAGTATTAATAATAAATTGAATTTATATATATATATATATATAACAAAAAATTTAAAAATTTTCACACTTTCCTAAGATTATAATTCTAAACCCTATGGAGTTCCATAATATCAAAACAATGTATCCTAACTTTATGCTATTTTATAAACAATCAATTTAGTAATTTTTTTACAAGCCCATACACAGCACAGCACAAACACAACACAACACAGGGACTGAGAAGTGGGAACAGAGCAAGGTATAGACTTGATCAATTCCCCTCTTGTTTTTGCATCTGATGCTTGTCACAAACATTTTTCATTTTACACAATGGATGGCTAGGAAACAAGGAGTTTCTGTGACTGACTGTGACTGGGACTGTGACTCAGTTGTTTTTACCATAGTAAGTGCCTCTGAAATGATAATATAATTCATGATATTATTCATTAGGAAGTTTGGTACAGCAGCCAATCATGGCACAACCATTGGTTGTCATGTAGTTTACAGGGAACAGCCTGCAACTCAATCAAACTATAGTTGTTTTCAATTTTCATCAATCCATTCTGATCATGCAACTATCCGTACAAGAGGACAATGTCTTAACAAAATTACTTTGATAAATAAAGATAACTAGTGTGAACATAAATTATCAAATGAGTTTCTACAACCATACGATTTCAATCTCTTTATCGCAAGTGCAAGTAAAACCACATCCATAAATTATCAAAGGAGTTAGTAGGACATATGATTTCAACTCTTAACAGAAAATGCAATTAGCAAAGAAATCTTTAAAAAAAAAGAAAAAAAAAGCAATCAAAGTTCGAAGACTACAAACCAATGACAGTCGGAGAAGAGAGATTACAGTCAGTGGAGACCGGAATGGAGATGGTACCGGTCTTCGTTCCAATCACTGGAGCTGGAGATTAAGTTGCAATCAGATTTGATTCATTTGAAGAGATATTATAGATAGATGAAGAAAAAGAGAGAAGCGGAGAATTGTGAGAGCGAGAGAGAGAGAGAGAGAGAGAGAGAAATTACATACCTACTGCAGGCTACCGCCACTAGAGTTGATGTCAGAGAACAAGAACGGTAGGAGAGAAACTAAGATATTTCTGTATATTATACTGACTTATCTCTCTCATTTATTATTCGACAATTTTACCAAAAAATGTCTATATAATATTAGAAGTTATAATCGTTTATATTGACTAGGGACTTGTGTTCATTACCTCAAATGGTTAGGAAACCCCAAAATTTTCTCTCCACACCAAACATCAGTGATGAGTGCTATTATAAATTTGTAAGCCATATTACCTGTTGCTTGATTTTCTCTGGGTTATTTAAGTTTAAAAAGAAAAAAAAAAGCTACTTTAAAGTAGCTAATTGGTTTTCTATCTTTTATGTAAAATTGTAAGCCATATTACCTGCACCATGATATAGGAAGCCATACATTTTACAGACGTACAAAACATCCAAATATTCTAAAAAATCCTACGTTTTCTTGAAATTCCTTGTCTGCAAAATATTCTCAAAAACCAAATAGGGCCTTAGATAAAAAGTTATTATTTTTCCTTCTTTTCCCTCCTGGTTCCAATTCCTTCGAGCCAACATAAAGAAAATCTGGAATATGATGCTAAAGAGTGATGGAGCTAGACCATTGATACAGAGTGCCCAAAAAAAAAAAAAAATTTAAAAAGGGGTCTCTTATCAAAAGTCATTTGGGAGACAATTTATAATTTCTAATTTTTTTTATAAAAATTAGAAATTAAAATATTAAATATTTAGAATTTTGAGAATGTCATATAGTCTTGCTTGGATAGTGATTCAGATATAATTTTTAAAAAATATTTTTTAAAATTTTGTAATTAATTTTTTAAAAACTGTAAAAATATATTTAAATATGATAATCTAAATTTTAAAAAATTAAAATTAATAGTTTATCAAATACGTATCTCGCGTTATGAAATTAAAAATTTATTTTTAAAACCTTAAACATTTATCCTCGGTTAATAGTTTATCAAACGCGTATCGTCGATTACAATGTTCGAAATTTCACAATCATAGACATATGATAAACACATTAATCAGGTTACGAAATTTCGAATTTTACTATTAACCCTGGCAATGCTAATCCTACTTCTTTGGCATGGTTGGTTACCATATATATATATATATATATATATAGACACGAGCAGCGCGAGCCTACTATATACTACTAATAGAAGGAAGGAAAAACTTTCAACCAAGTTGTTCGTTGGCTGTTTATGGATAAACCATATCACAGGAGAAATTAACAGAACCATTCAGTTCGTTAGAGAGAGAGAGAGTGTGTGTGTGTGTGTGTGTGTGAGAGTGACACACACTTCACCAATCTCTCTGACTCAAATCACATTCTTCCCCCTACTGATCTGGAAATCTCCAAGAAATTAGGGATACAATCTTTCAGACAATGCCTGCTCTCGCTTATCTTCACCTCTTATCCGATTTTGTTCCCAAAACCCACCTGTACAAAAGATCATTTTGCAGGAAAAATCACTCGGATTTCACCGCTGTCCGTTCTCGGATGTCCTTTTCATCAAATTCTTACCCGGTAAACAGGTATTTTCATTTTCTTGATTTTCTATTTGGCTTTAGCGTTGTTCTCCTTTGGTTTCATTTCCTATGTGCTGCATTGATTAATGCACGAATTGGATATTTCTTGATCTGCGGTGTAGGTAATAGGATATTTCTCTTGCAGAAACTCATGTTTCTCTCTCTAATCGTTGTTTTTGGGTTAATTATCAATCCTATAATACTTTTATATTGCCACCTTTATATAAATGGTGAAATTCATCAGAACCATTGCTTGTTATACATTTTGTTGCATTATCTTATTACATATGAATCATTGATAGTTAAGTAGGGTAAAATCATTATATTACATTTTTGAAAAATAGAAGAACTATAACCATATTTTTTTAATGGAAGTGATGAGGTATTATAATCAATCAACTCAACAATTACATTATATCAATATCAATAGAAGAGTGAGACTTAAACCCATGACTTCCTCCTAACGAGGAGGACATGGTGGCCAAGTGGGCTAGCCCCAGTTGATTAGAACTATAACCATGGTTAAATGCAAATGAATATAGTTTGATGTTAACAAATATATGTATTCAGTGGATCCAGAAATTATGCTCAAGGGGGTGAAATTATAAGTATTAGTTAATTTTGGAAGGAGGCCTTATGAAAATACAATTTTTTTTGGGGCAATTCCTAAATTTTAAAGAATTTAGCAAAATAATAAGAGAAAGTTGGATTTTTCATTTTTTTTTTGCGCGGGGGGGTCCCTCTTCTCCCGTTGCATGTATTGGCATTATAGTATTGCACAAGTGGGCTTGCAGATTTGCTGGAGGCAGATTTGTCTGGGTTGGCTTGCCCAGGCCTGTTGGCCGTGAATCTTCCTTGTGTACAAAAAAAAATATATATTGCAAGTCATGGACATATTATAACGATGTATTAATATTTGAGAATTATAAGTTCAAGAGATGAATTCTAATAAATTCATACAGTTTGGATTTGAATTTGATTCAATGAAAAATGTTTAGCTTTGAATTCTCTTAGGGGCTGCCCCATTTCAGGACATTGATTGATTTCTTAGAAAACCCTTGAAATTGTAATCTCACAGGATGATTATTTCTTTTTTTTTCTTGTTCCTTTCATGCTCTTCTAAGTGGGCATTTTGATAGATGTAGTTCAAAAGTGATTATTAGGTGTTTCATGGGGCAAAATCGAAGTCATTATCCTGCTGTGTTTGGGCAGGCCCAATAACCCCAACATTTGGCACACTCAAACATGAAAAATGGGCATACCAATTGCCAAATGCAACCCCAAATGGGGCATAATGCAATTCTTCATATAGAAATTAAAAAATTCTTTAAAGTTCTATAATTATCTTTTATAATAGATATATACATTTAATTATATGAGAGTTTAAATTTTATATATTTTTGTGTTTTCGTTTTGTTTTGTCCCTTTTTTTAGGAAGTGTATCCATGTTACATCATGCTGCGTCTATGCTTCTAATATGCTCTTAGCAACTAAACTAAGCTCCCCCCCCAATTTGGTTTGAAGAGTACATACTGCATTTATTATCAGGAAAATGAACCAATGAAGTTATTTCATCAATTTATAAGCAAGGGTTTGGAAGTACATATGTGAGGCAAATTGGGGGAAGACTCGAGGAGCCATACCTCCTAACACAACAAAAAGTTGCTCTCCAGAAACTATCATCAGCTTCCTATCCTAAATATCATTAATCTCATCAAACACAATTTCTGGAAAAGCAATTAAACCAAAGACTAGTCTATGCCCTACAAGGTGTTTTCCAATGTGCTGAAATATTCCAGTTCTCACATGTCGTGCAAGAGTCCTGTATCTCAATGGCAGTATATATGATGTGATGAACTTTCTTAGGTTCATCGATTACCAACTGATCTGTGTAGTCTTATTGTTGAACTATATATTTTTTTATCTGATTTTCATTTTTCTTTTCTCATTTGTTTTTATGCTTGTGCTCATGCTCATTTGTAGTAAGATGGAACTTTGTGTTATATTCTAAATTGGCTTCAAGTAATTTTCTATTTTAATTTAATGTAGAAATCTTAAATCCCCTTCTCTACAACTGAAGAAATACATTGGAACCCTTCTCTAAAGCTGAAAAATCCGTTGGAGTTCTGATCCTAAGAAATAGGATTTTTGACAAAATAAATTTTAATTCATATGTATTTGTTTATGTGCATTTTTTTTTTATAATCATTTATGATTGGGATTCCAAGTGTTTTCTATCATTTTGCACCTGATCGGCTGATCTATCACTAGGTTTTCATTTACGGTCATGCTTTTCAAAGTGTTGGATTAGGGGTGTCAATTTTTGAACGACACGATAACTCGATACGAAGTTAACGGGTTTGGGTTGAGTATAAATGAGTTTGGGTCATAAGCAGGTCGACACGTATAACACGGTTAATAAACATGTCATGTTTATGTTTTAGTAGTGTCAACCCGTTTAACACTACTTAACACGTTTAATTATAAAAAAATATCATGAGTGAAGGTAATTCGTCTCACGTTGAAAGTTTATCAAGGTTTGGAGATTTTTTTACTTGTAAAAAAAGTTTCAACATTGATTTGACTCATGTCCAAAGTTTTCTAAATTTGAAAATTATCTCTACAGATTAAAAGATAGGTAAATTTTTTATTTAAAAAATAAAAAATAAAAATAAACGGGTTAAGCGTGCCAACACGTGTAATCTGTTTCAAAAATGGGTTGGATTTGGGTTTTGAAACTTAACACAATTAGTTAGTTAATAGTGTTGGGTTAGGGTTGACACATATTTTCGAATATGTATACCTTGACACGACCAGAACACAAATTGACACCATTAGGTTTGATGCTAATGCTAGTGAATTATTGATGGTTGAGTATGACACTTCACAAAGGATGAAAAGAAAAATGAAAGAAAAGAAATACTATAACATTCCATTTACATGAAACAGTGGAATGTGGATTTGATGGGAATTCAGAGTTAGATCATTTAGTCAACCTCTCTTGAATTTGAGCCCTTGTGCTGAACTTATTCACCACTGAAATTCATTTGTCACTGTAGCTGAGGGTTTTTCTTCATCAGAACTGAATTTCCTTAGTCCACAATTTTTATCTCTAAATTTAGGGCTTCCTTTTACATTTTTCATTGGGTAGACCTTACCTTACAGCATAATTGTTATTTTAGATTTGGAAACTGATATATAGTAATGAACAGGAGGTAGGAAGTTTGATTTGCTCATGCAGAGTCTGAATGAAAGTAGAATGCCATGGTTGTAGGGAGCAGTCCGACAGTTTAATTTTTCATCTTAATATAGATGGCTATTTTGTATCTTGTAAGTTATCTTAAATTCCTGTAACCTAAAGCAAACATCTGTCATGACCCCAAACCTGAACATTTGAGTGGTTACCAGGGCCTTTTCACATTCATATCGGCCTGTATTATAAATTATTATAAAAAGAATCCAGTGGAAGCATCAACTCCTAAGCAAAGAACGAGATAGGTGAAGCTGATGAAGTTTTGAATCTAATAAATTGGATTAGATGAAGGATTCAAGGAACTTGATCAGGGTCATGCTGCTAGCTTCTAGGGAGACTGAAACTCCAATTTTCAAAATTTCCAGGGTTTCATGCAATTTTTAATTAAGCATGAGGGACTTGAATCAGTCCTGTGCAATGGAAACATGCTTAAGAACCCGGAAAATTACAAATAGGTCATCTGTGTGTGTGTGTGTGTTTGCACGCACACGTGTCTGATATCTTTGCATCTTTATTATGTGATTTGGATTTATCATTTACTTCACATGGTATACTTTTTTTTTAGTAAGTGACAGTCACATGATCTACTTGGCTATTAAGTTCTATTGCGCTGTCACTATGGCTTTGATTTTATTTTTTTATTTTTTTTTTGAGAAAAATGAATCATTGGACCATACAGCAGAGAAGCCGTGCATTATACTTTCATTTTGGTGGTGTTAACTAGTCTCTCTCATTCTTTATAAGCAGCAATTGTTCACTCTCTTTTCTTGCTCCTCTGGAAGCAATATTATTTGACATTGATGGAACACTATGTGATTCAGATCCCCTTCATTATGATGCCTTCTGTGAAATGCTTCAAGAGGTAGGTTGTGGTTGTGTGTGCTTGTGTTACTGCACAATTTATGTGTGCTACCTTATGAGACATATTTAAGTAAGTCTGTTCCCACAGATAGGTTTCAATGGAGGAGTACCCATCACTGAAGAATTCTTCATCAAGAATATTAGT
The DNA here is from genome assembly GCA_008638375.1 of Nyssa sinensis. Taxonomy (NCBI): domain Eukaryota; kingdom Viridiplantae; phylum Streptophyta; class Magnoliopsida; order Cornales; family Nyssaceae; genus Nyssa; species Nyssa sinensis. Next base: position 38,345,047 of record CM018052.1, read on the forward strand.
GGCAAGAATAACGAGGACCTCGCTCGCCTCCTACTTCCAGATTGGGATTTCCAAAAGGCCATGAAATTTATGGACGATAAGGAAGCAATGTTTAGGAGGTAATTTCAGCAGCTCTCCGCCTGATGGATTTCAATACTCATGCTATATAATGAATTCTATTGTAGTGTCAATGGACGTTGTATGTCTTATAACTGGTTTCTGCCTATTATTAGGGTTTGAGCCCAAAACTTTAAGCCCTGCCAATGAACTGAACGGATTTGAGCTCCATAATGAAGGCCTGATGAAAATTTAGATAACCCCTCTTGCATGGTACTCAGCAGCATGAGGGTTAAAGCATTTGTTTAATTGTTTCTCACATTTGTTTGCGCTACCCATGTCAGTACTGCTTTCTGTTCTCAGTTTATGTTGCTTTCCATTGTAAAATGTGAAATAGCGGGGACTCATCTGAGAAACCAATATCTGGGGGAACAGGTTTAGTCCATGTATTCCATTGCTGGAATTTTGAGACTCAATGATAACCCTGATTAATTGAATGGAAATGTACAGATTGGCATCAGAAGGATTAAAACCCGTAAACGGCCTTAACAAGATGCTGAAATGGATTGAAGTTCGTGGCTTGAAACGAGCTGCAGTAACTAATGCTCCAAGACCAAATGCTGAGCTCTTGATCTCGATGCTTGGCCTTGCAGATTTTTTCAAGATGCTTGTCATTGGGTGGGAATGTGACCGACTAAAACCATTTCCAGACCCCTACTTGAAGGGTCTCCAAGCACTCAGAGTGTCCCCTAAACACACATTCGTGTTTGAGGTATGGATTTTTCACACAACGATGTACCTTACAGAAAACACGTGTTACACGGCCTTCTTTATAGAATTTTGATGGAAGTTTTTCTAATTTCTTCTTGTTTTTGCTTGGTAAGGATTCTGTTTCTGGAATAAAAGCCGGGGTGGCAGCTGGAATGCCAGTGGTGGGTGTAGCTTTAAGGAACCCTGAAAAATTACTGGTGGAGGCTGGGGCAGCTTTCGTTATAAAGGATTTTGATGACCCAAAATTGTGGACTGCCTTGGAAGAGCTAGAGAACAAAACAGAGGTAACAACTGGCACCACTTGAAACAGTAATAGCTTGTCTCTCTTAATTGAAAAGAGGAGGCTGAACTTGCAAATCAATATTAGTGGGGCTTGTGCTTGGACTTATGGTTCAATAGCCACTCTAATCCTATACGTCAATTCAAATGTTGGAACATCTCAGCGAAGGGAAATGAATTCAAGATAATTTATTTATTTATTTCACCATCCATTTTGCCACGAGTTTATTTGCCCAATTGACTAATTAGATATTCAAAAAAAGTAATGCTATTCTTATTATAATATTTTATCAAATTTTCTTACGTGACTATTCGAGTGTTAATCAATTAAGTCTTTTGGTGCTAGTTAACTAAAACATTTTTGACTCACCTAACATGACTACAGAAATTGAATTCACAAACATCCCAACAGTTACCACAATAGGTAAATTTTTTTTTGTAAAATGTTATAATAAAGATAATATTACTCATTAAAAAATAAGAGTATTTTGACACCTGCGATTATGGTCTTTTGATTTGCTTTTAATTGTTTGTATTGATTACGGATTTGATGTTTAATACCTCAAAAGGGTTAGGAAAATCAAAATGGATTGGTTTAATTTCCTTTCCGCAACCAAACATGAGTGACATTGTACACCACTATTACATGCACCTCTAATTTTTTTTTGGGTTATGCGAGTTTAAAAAGAAGAAAGAAAAGCTTAATTAGATTTTCCTTATTGTTTTTTAAATAGTGCTTGCTAAACATAACAAACTTTCTCACTCCTACTGATAAGGTGATGTTAAGGAAATAATTAACCTGATCAACTTTTGTCTAGAGATAAAAAAATAGATTAAGAAAATTGGTTAGAGCAGAAAATTAACTTGAAGCAAAATGGCTAAAATCCCTCCCACCTCCCACCCTCTCTCTACTTCTTTGTTAATTAGAGATTTGATATTCAATTGATTGGAGCTAACTTTGAAATAAAGGTTACATTAGATTAAAAACATAGAACTGAATTTTCATTCATATATGTATTAACTTCTGTGTTCATGAATACAATTCTAAGTGACATACAAATCAACAAGAGTCCAAATATCAACATCCAAAACATCCAATTCTAGAGAGATGCTAGAGAAATTAATATAATGATGTATAGGAAGCCATACATTTTTACCGACGTACAAAACATCCAAATGGAAGCATTAGCAGACGCAACCAAAAATCTAGAGAGAGAGAGACAGACAGACCAAAATGTGACATACAAATCAACAATCAGCAAGAGTCCAAAATCAACATCCAATCCTAGAGAGAGAGATACTAAGGGAAATTAATTTATGATATATAGGAAGCCATACATTTTTACAGACGTACAAAACATCCAAATGGAAGCATGTAGCAGACGCAACAGAAAAATCTAGCATAACAACACATAAAACAATATCATAAAAGAATTGCACAACAATGATAAAGAAAAAAAAAAGAATCTCATCAGTCCACTAAATCAACAATCAGCAAGAGTCCAAATCATCCGTATCATAAACTATGGCCATCATACAATCCAGATATGCATTAGTATCATCGAGCCCATGATACAGAATCAATCTCGTCCCTGGCTGCCTTGTACAATTCAAGCCTTTTTGCACACTGCTGTCTCCTCTCCATCAACGCCGGGTCTTCATCTAACAATAGTCCGAGCTGCTTACCCTGAAACAGGAAAGCCAATTAGCATATGTTTGCCCGCGTGGGGAAAAGAGAAATTGCAGGGCTGCACCGTGATTTCCCCCCGCTCTAAATATCTGCTTTGCTCAAACGGCATCCCCAGCCTGCAATTTTCCCTCAAAAATACCCCGGCAAACTAACCCCTTAGACTACTGTCAATCCTGATTCCCAAGTCACAAAATTACTCGTCTTCCTTGCAGAGGATAAATTCCTTGATTTCCTTTTTTAAGTTAAACTTGTTTTCAAAGCTTAAAGCCAAAAATTGATATTAATTGAATGACCATTGGAAAATTTGAAAGTAGTTTGAATGCATCATAGAGTGAACTAACAAGGCTAGTAAAAGTAATATAAAAAATGCTATGATCAGTAAACAATCTATATATGAGGTTTCATCCCAAGGCACAAAATTACCCATCTTCCTTACAGAGGATAGATTCCTTAATTTCCTTTTTAAGTTAAACTTGTTTTCAAAGCTTAATGCCAAAAAATGATATTAATTGAATGACCATTGGAAAATGTGACTGATGTATATTTTGGTGACGTAACTTAATATTATAATATGGCTGTTTTAGACATCATTCTGTTTTCACTTTATTTTAACTCAATTATTTTGCATCTATAGCAGGGAATTTTTTAATTAGCAAGCTGCATGTCCTGTAACAAAAACACACACACAAAGAGACAGAGAGTGTGTACCTCTTTCTTGCCAATTTGTGTGTAGAAATAATTGAGTAAAGACTGTTTGGCCTCCCTAACTTGACAATAAACCACTGCCTTTGGAATTGTGTTCTTGAGTGTCTCAGATACCATACCCACATAAGAGGACACATTTGACCCTATCCTCCTAAAGTGCCCCTCTGTGTAGCGATCGGCAGTAGAGGGAGCTGGGTTCCCCGCTCTCTCTATTTCCTGGGGAAGTTTCCGGAAGAAATCCACAGTCAAGTAAGAAGATTCCATGTCTACCAATCTAAGAACTGTCTTCTTGCTTTCCTCCCGAAACTTTTCCAAGGCTTCGCCAGCTGCACTAGCTATTTCAGCTTGCAAAGTAGGAAACCTCCTCAACTCCTGGTCCATCAAAAAACACAGAAGTAACTTGCTGTCCAGATGCCATGTACACCAGTGCTTTCAACTACAGAACTATGACAAACTTCCAAAATCTCACCTGTGTTTCCCCAATTGACTTTCTCACAAGTTCCTTCAAGACAAAGTGAACCTACACAAAGATTTCTCTTTCAGCTATGGATTCAGTGGCAAAATTTCAGATATGTTTAAATGAAATCCAATGCCCACTAGAATAATAGGAAACAGAACTACTTACAGCATCCACTGAAGCTTCAGCTGGGCCCCTAAAATAATTTAGCGCCCCGTCAATTAGCCGCCGATAACCTTGCTCAGGAGCAATCAAGTGTGGCTGGTAACCATCTGCTTCTGAAACAACTTTCCTCACATTCTGCATTGAAAGATGGCGATCAAATGGAAGCTTCCTTAAAGCAGCCGGTAGCTGGTTGTCAAAAACTCCATAAATCCGATCTCCTCCAGGTCGCCTGAAATTAGGGAACAAATTCAGTTTTACATCATAGAAACATATTCAAACTACAAAAAAAGGGTTTCTGAAGTGGTCCATTAACTAATAAAATTAAGAGCACTCAACTGACAAGCAGATAAATAGTTGTAGTAATCATGTCTCCCAAATCTTGCACCCATTGCTGCTTGTCCAGTAAAGAAACAACTCAGCTAAATACAACAAGGACTAGATGGCAATAAGTTAAGTTTAGGCCAGTTTAGATGGATTTTACAATAACCTGGTTTCACCCATTTATTAGGCTGGACAAACTGAATACACCCACATTACAACCAATATACTAAACTGTGATATCCTAGTTGCGGTTGTGGGAATGTGGTTATAAAAAAATCAGTGGCTACTCCTCTGATACAAAATTGTGCATCCTTTGTGTACCAGTGCAGCTCAAATAAGCCACAATTTGAATCTACTTTTCAAATATATCAGAGACTGCACCAATGGGTGATTTCTTCACTCCCCTGTCAATTTTTTCTTTCTCGGGGTTTTTCCTTTGAACTCGAACGCATTACCCCATATCTCTAACGTGTTAATACAGTATCAAAATTTATGAGCTGGAAATCAATTCAATATTATTAAATATTGAGAAAAAAATCAATGACGCTTGTTTGGGGTTTGTCATTGTCTGTCTATTCATATCGCAAGCAGCCTGATGACAACGATTTTAGGTCACTCATTTGACTCGTTTATTAAGGCCAACCCATAGTTTGGATATCATTTAAATGTAAAATCCAACACAGTGATGGAACCATATCAATCAATGGCAACCTATCTATGAATGATGGCTTTCTCATTGTTAGATGACCAAAAATTGATCTCACACCATCAACTGTGGCAATGGCTCCCTTTTAGAGTTGCCTTTTCTATACAATGGATTTCAATAACAAATATATAGAGCTGTATAAGTCATATGGGGTGTCTACATATGACATAGAAGAACAATATTACCCATTTATCACATCTCAGGTGATTTCAGGTCAGAATTTGTTACATGTACCAAGAATATAAAGAATTCCAAAGGTAAATACATGGTCAAGAAAAGATAACATAAAATTTCCTGCATAAAGTTGGAAACTATCATCACTCAAGATGGAGCACTAGATTTTTGTTCACATAAAATCGTTTTAAAAAGGGAAAAAATTTGAAATACTTGTTGTTGAAGGTATTTTAGAGAATAAAAAAGATATATTATTCTCTCTAGAAGATCAAGATTTATAATCACAACTTACAAGTAAATAAGGAAACTATCCTAAATTAGTTCTTACAATCAATCAATCAATCTAATAGCCTAAATTAAGCTATAGATTAAGCTCAATCTAATGTCCTAAATCAAATTACAAATATGATCAATATTTACAACATTCCCCCTCAAGCTAGATAGTATATATCTATAACTCCTACTTTGTCACAAATAGAGTCGATAGCAGTCTTTGATAAAGATTTAGTGAAGATATCGACAAGTTGACTACTAGAAGGAACAAACGGAGTACTCCGTGATTTCCTTGGACTCTACTTTAGATCGAATGAAATAACAATCAACTTCACTTTTGTATTGGTCAGTGATTCAATAAAAAATAATAATCTTTGTTGTCATTGGTGTTCAATTTATCAGTCATAATAGGACATAGAAGTTGTTAGAGCAAAGATTTGGGAGGCGAGAGAAACTGGCCGAGACTAGCTGGGTTGAGGTAGTCGAGAGGCTCTCTTGAGTGTGACGAGAGGCTTGGGCCAAGGAGGCCGAGAGGTGCCAAATGTGCCGAAAGGCTCCGTTGAGAGGGGCTGAGAGGCACTGAGAAGGGAAAAATCGAAAAAGAGAAGTTATGGTTTAGAAAACCCGCTCTAATACCATGTCGAAGGTATTTTAGAGGATGAAAAAGATATATTCTTTTCTTTAGGAGGTTCAAGATTTATAGTCACAGCTTACAAGTATTAATTCCTACCATCAATACAATCAATCAATCTAATGCCTAAATTAAGATATATTTAAGCCCAATCTAATATCTAAATTAAGTTACAAATTCGGTCAATATTTACAACACTTGTGATAAGGCAAAAAAGATAAAGTACTCGCCCCCCATCTAGATGGAGCACTAGATTTTTGTTCAAATAAAATTGTTTTAAAAAGGGAAAAAAATTGAAATAAATGTGGTAAGGCCAAAAAAGATAAAGTACTCACCCTCCATCTAGATGCTCCTTAAATATCTTGTCAAATGCACGGCAAAGTTCCAAGATAGTGTATAATTGCGCCTAAAACATAGCATTTCAGCCACTGACAACAAATACTGTCTCATTCCATGAATAATTATGAGAAACACAAGCCACTCACCCCTGCATCAACACCGATAGGCCTACCAAGGTAGTCCATCTCAGATTCAAGTTCATCAATGCTTTTGTTAATCAAGGATGTGATACTCGGTATTCGAGCCCTAATTACAGACTCCAAGTGCTGAAATTAAATAACACTCAACAAAATGATATCTTATTGTAAACAAGGAAAAAAAAACTTAAATATGAACAGGATACCCAAATTATACCTTTGACAGAAGTTTTGCAAGATACTCTGATCCCATTTTACTAGATAAGTGTCCATAATCAGGGCTTGTAGCGAAGTATTCGCGCTCCTTTCGCCTTGCAACAATCATATCAACATTTTTATTGATATCAGCTTGTGAACGGTTCACAATTCCAACCCAGGGATGTTGCAGACGGTAAGATCTTCCTTCAAGAACCTTTAGGGAAAAAGAAGAAGAATTTCAGGTATCTGATCGTGGGAACTTTTTGATTCAGTCCGATAAAAAAAGGAAACTATTGATCCAAAAGTATTTTGCAATACCATCTACATACCTAGAGAAACATGTAACAATAATGTTTTATGGTATTACTTATCATAGAGGTACAAAATCTTCAAATTCTTTAGCCTGTTTATCTTTTTTTTTCCTGATAAATAAAATATTATAGATATACTGTTCAAAGCATCCCCGCGCGGGGGGCGGGGAACCTGTAACTACAAGGGAAATGCTACAACAATTAAAGAGTTTTCTCAAAAAAATCAACTAAAGAACTTTCATTTAATGGAAAGGCCTCTTCAACCCCCTCAAAAATATGCCTATCCCTTTCTCTCCAAATGTTTCAAATCAAATTGAAGCCATTTTCCACGCCATACAAACATTCTTCCGAACCCAGCCTCCTTCTAACTGAGGAGCAACTCTCTGAATGTCGCTGGCATCGCCACCCATGCACAACCGAAATTGGAGAACAAAAAACACAAAATCCCTTGCCATTGGACAATGGATAAGAGGAAGATGATCCACCCTCCACATTCCCCTTGCACATGCCACACCAATTAGGCAAATGAACACCCCCCCCCCCCCCCCCTCTCTTGTTTTCTTTGAAAATTATCCGTCATTAACATAGTTCCCCATCCAGCCTCCTAAGCAAAGAAGGCCACCTTGGTCAGAACTTGAGAGTACTGGATCAACCTTTAAGGAAATTTCATCTCATCCATCCATCAACTCTTTGTAAAAAGATTGCACAATTAATGTCTTCGGATTTACTGTCCATACAAGAGTGTCCCCTCTTCCCTTAATCAACCTGAACCTATGCAAGGTCTCTAATAAACTCATCACCTCCTCTACCCCTCTTAATCATAGAAGTTTCTCCTAAATCCTAAACCACCTCTTCCCCCACCCTAGAGCGACAATGAACAAACTAAACTCCCCTATCAAGGGCCAAACTGAACAAGCAAGGAAATCTTTCCTTTAAAGCCTCATTCCACACCAAGCATCTTGCTAGAACTTCACCCTCGTCCCCTCCCTCACCTCATAACGATTCATTTTTGAAAATTAGTAACCCACTTTAACCTGTTTATCTTAAAATGCAATTAATACTAGAATTCAATTTCCACTTGAAAATTGAAAATTGAAAAGGAAAGTAGAAATTTCCTCAACAGTATAATAGTAAAAACTCTTAAAGATATTTGTATTGCAAGAGGGAGAACGTACCTTCCAATGCATTCGTTCCTTTATCCATCAAATCTAACTTTGTCAATACCCCAAATGTCCGTTCACCTAGGCAAATTGCAAACAAATTCATAAGAGAGGACAACAACCAAGTGATATGAGTCCAGCAAAAATTCATGATTTGGCTGTTAGTAAAAAGTAGGCAGAACATACCTGTGGGATCCACTTCCCTTGCAAGTTTGATAGCATCTGATGTAGCTATATCTTGATTGGCTGGAGATATAGCTAATATGATGCAGTTCGGCTACAAAACCATATCCAGAAATTAGAATGACAATATTGTGCACTGCCAGAAATTTCAACTAAACCTTGCATCTAACATGCTCATAGATAGCAGATAAAATCAAACAAATAAACCACATGACGTACACTCCACAACCATAATTAGAACACCAGTAGACCAAAAGTAAGCATATATATACACAGTAACTGGCAGTAGGCAAAATATTATATTGTAAAGTAAAAATGACATAAACAACAATATGAATTCTTTAAATAGCAATGACTATAGACGTTATGGCAAGAAAAAGGAGCTCAAGTCTGGAAGCATCCACTTTATGCAAAAAAAAAAAAAAGGACAAAATTTAGGTCTATATCCACTCTACCCGTCTTACCACCCAAAATAGGATGGATTTTTTTAAGTAATTGGTACCAAAACATATCCATTTTAACTAATAGACTGCTTGGGGGTTGTCAATAATGCAGCATTGCTGACACTTATCATGTATCTGTTACTTGTCAGGATTATTAGGAGTTTACTAGCTCATTTTTTTTTTTTTCAGGAGAAAAGAAAGAATGATGTTAACCAAAGAAATTCCAAGGGTAGGTGCATTGTATTTTAAACAAGAAAAGATAATGTAACATTTTACCTTCTCAACGTAAGACCTAACCATGTTTTCAATATCCTGAACAATACTTTCAGGTTGTCCCTCTGCAAAGAACAAACCTCATTGTTCATGACTGAATGAAGTTCATATCACTTGCGAGATCTATGAAAAATGAGCAACTTAATACAGAACATACCAACAGCAACTTTTGTCAAACCAGGCAAATCAATCAAAGTTAAGTTGACAACTGCCAGTCAAACAAAACCATGAACATGTGTTAGGAGAAGACAGAAAGAAAGAAACGAACATAGAGTAATAAAGCATAAAAGAAAAATAAAGAGAACAAATAATTGACTTAAGAAAAAAAAAGAAAGAAGGAAAGAGAGAAAAAGAAAAGAACATAGAGGAATGGGAGAAAACTGACAATTTTGTTTCTTGTTTTTCAACTGTGAAATTCAGAAAATAATTGATATAAAGCTACTTTGTACAACCAACATGGCAACATAGGACTTCCCGGAATTCAGAGGCACAAAAAGAGGAACCACAAGATGAAGTTGACGTTTCAAACTAAGACCAATGAAAAAAAATCTGAAAAGGAAGAACCACGATACTGTGATTTAAAACCAAGCCTTATATTCAATAAAACACACAGGAATTCCAAAAGAAAAGGAAGAACGAAATGGGTGATCCCATGATGTCTTGAAAGGCCAACAGTACAAGAAAAAATCAAAAGGAAGAAGTTTGAAAAAGACCTGGAAATATATTTGTTTCACCAGGTCTACAAAAACACTATGGTTAAAGAATAACACACCATTGGGAGAGTAGATGCTGAGATGGATAGGAACAGGAGAAATCTGTTTTGTCTTCCCCGTTATTCTATCAGTTTCATCCTGAATTTCCTTGCGAACGATGGCTGCAGATGAAAGTCAAATGATAAAAATCAGTTCCAGCATCAGAATCTTAACAGATATTCAAAATTGAAAATGGCTCTTCAATCACACACAAACATTACTGGAAACCCAAAGAATACATGAGTACTAACTTCTCCAAATTATCAATACATCACTTTAAAATTCCAAAATGTACAAGCTTATAATTAGCCGAAAAAGTATTAGCAGTTGAAATTACATACAAAAATCACTGAATCTCCTTCGTGGCAGATGAGAAAATTCAGCATACTCCTGCTGTCCGTCCTCTGTCTTGTGCAGTTGCAACACCAAAGGCCGCCTTGTGACAATTCCTGCAAATACCCATTAAGAACTTCAATTAAGGAACACAAAAGTGCCATGAAAAAATAAAAAAATAATAATACAAACAAATAATTAAAATAAAGTTGACGAAATCCTAACCAGATCCTCTAGGAAGGAAGTCTCGGCCGACTATGCTCTCCAGTACCGAAGATTTTCCAGAACTCTGATATCAGATCAACACAAAGCAAACAAAAATCGTACAAGAAGAAAATTATAAACGCAACAAAAATAAGATTACACAGAAAATTAACAGAACTCCGCTCACAGCTCAGAATCAATCCATAAACCAATCTCCCACTCTCGCATCTGTTGTGGATCAGTCATTTTCCCCTCTCTCTAAACTCTCTCTACAATTTATCTCTCTGTCTCCAAAAGCTTTCAGTCTGTCTAAATCTTTGTTCGCAGGATAAGGATTTAGTTCAATCTCAGGAAAATCAATTTGAGAAAAAAAAGTACCCACTCTCCAAAACCCTTCTTTCTATGTATAATGTCAATTCTCTTTCTACTGGAGTAAAAAGAAAAGAAAAAACTCCTCTCTCTCTAAAAAAAAGTAAAGAAATCAAGCAAACGAACCTGCCCACCGACAACAGCGACAGAAGGAAGGGCATCCCAGAGAGACGAGAACGCGTTATCTCCACCGCCGTAGTCCCCGAGTGCTGTACACGCCCTCTGAATACGATTGACAAGTCCGATTAAGCTCTCCATAGTCGTCATCTTTCCCAAAATCCCAGCAGATCTGAGCTCAAAACCCTTAAAACCAAAAGGAAGTAATCAAATAGAGAGAGAGAGTCCGGAGAGAGGGAGACTGCGGGAGAGAAAGAGGTGGACTTGAAACGAAAGCTACTAGTGCAAAGAGCGTAGTCTATGGTCGGTTGAAGAATGTCACAGTTGAGAAAGGCATAAGATATAGTGCGCCAGGTGCGCAATGTTGTCGTTATAAATTGGGTGGACCTGGTTCTCAAATCTTCCAACTTTTTTCTTACAACGTTAGGAAAATTTGAAATTTGAATTCTAAGGGTGTCACGGTCTCCACAACGACATGCCCACTCGTGCGTCTAAATTCTTGAAGGCCGATTCTTTATACAAATTTAAAGGAGCCGATCCTTTGTGCAAAACTTTTCGAGTCAATGACAATATAAGTTTTAATTTATATGAAATAAGAAATTTTAATTATTATCAACTCAAATTTTACAATAATAATTTTTAAATTGGCGTAAATGTGTTGTACAGGTTTGTTGTTGTATAATTTTATTTATGTTTTTTTTTTACTTTTCTCGTGTTATTTAAAATCAAAATTTTCAAACCTACACACTAAAAAAATGTCTCTATACAAAATTTCAAAGAATAAGGCTTTCGTTTGATTACGTTTTCAAAAATAAATTTTTAATTTTAAATTGCGAGATACTCGTTTGACAAGCTATTTATTTTAATTTTTTAATTTCTTTAAATTTAGATTATCATATCCAAATATATTTTCACAATTTTTTAAAAATTAATTACAAAATTTTCAGAAATATTTTTTTTAAAAATTATATCTGAATTACTATCCAACCACAAGCCTAAGTATTTTTTATTAGAAATTAAAAGCACCTCTCGATTACAATGTACAAGACTTTAAAAAAACTTTATATTCAAAGTTTTGTTAAAATGAGACTTTTTTTATAACATGAGTTTGAAAAATAAATTTAAAACATTGCAAGTATGAAAATTTCATGCATTTATACCAAATTTTCATGCATTTGATTGTGAACAAAAAATTTGAACCAAAAACTCTTGAATTGGGTCAAAAACTAATTTCTTTTCCCTTAGTCTTAAGGGGAGCATTAGTTGAGAAGAGAAGAGGATAATCCCCTTATTTTGTGTTTGGATAACTAATAAAAGGAGATTAAAAAATAGTGTTATCCTTTCCTTTTGTTTGTGAATGATAAAACAAATAAGAAGAAAAGAAATAATTTGACATTAATTTATTATTATATTCCAAAACAAATGTGTCTATTTTAATTTTACTTATACAATTTGAAAGATATTATTCGTATTATAACAAATTCATTAAAAAGTAATCTTCTCTTACCCCGTTTTCGTTTAGTCTTGAAAGGAATTGAATGTATGAAATAAGTGTTAGAATTCTCCCTTCCTTCCTTTCATAATTTTTAAACCAAACATGAAATATCCTCTCCTCTCCTATCACCCAAAGGGGCCGTAAAAGTTGCAGGTAGCGTAGCCTGATACAGCAAACAAAACCCCTGCCATGTATTTATAGACAGTCGTATGTCTTCACCAGCAACAATCAAAAGAAAAATTTATGCAGTTGAGGTCAGCTTCAAGTTTCGACCGAAGTAAACAATGTCAAAGTTACTGCCCCAAAAGGCAACCAAAAAAAAAAAAAATGTCAAAGCCATCGAGGCAACCATGCCAAGAATCCCATGATTATGAAAACTGATCCTTGATAGAATTTTTTATTTAAATTGACTAAATGTTAGACGGGAATTCAAATGTAAAGATATAAGAAAATTTGATAGGTTTACTTCCACAAAAAGGGTTGGGAAATCCCAAATGCACAGAACTGCGAACAATTATTATACAAACTCCGGAAACAGGCCAAACAATTGATTTGACATTACAATCAACGCATACAACAACATGGTCATCTTCTAATATAAAGAATATGGCATGGCATCTAATCCATTGGCGGCCATTACCAAGCAAGAGTTGCAGTTCGGATAACTGGAGATTCAGCAAGTTAGGGAGGACTCAATCTTTCTTGTAAACCAATGTTGGGTATTCTGGACTCCACATGTTGTCCTTCACATAAGTTACAATTTCCTCCTGCAAATCATGGACAATAGCAGTCATTGTAAAATAATCCTAGTTGCAATATCTTCTTATGTCATATGTGTATCCAACCACAGGAGAAATGATAATTAGATATTGATCAAGGAACAAAATAACAAGAAGAAATGATGTTAGATCTTGATCAACCACAGCAAATAAAAATCCGGTTGCCTGGTCTGGTCATGGGGAGACATACATGACATCTCTCCCGGTGATATACTAGGTCTACCAAAAGTACTCTGGAACCGCATGGTGTTGACCAAATAATTAAATCATCTGCTTTGGTATCCTAACCTGAACATCTTGTGTGAAAAAAAAAACCCTTAATGCTATACATGCTTTCGAAGTTACATACGTCCAGTGACGAATCCTGGACCATAAATTTGAGAGGGGGAGGGAGGCAAAAATACAAAAAATTAAATTTAAGAGGGTATTTTATAAAAATATGAAAACTTTTGGGAAGACAACTCCTAATTTTTAATAAAATTTCTATAGAAAATATTGGTAAAATATCAAATATCAAAGAGGGGGGGGGGGGGGCATTGTTCCCCCTGAAAATTTGCCATTGCATGCATACCAAGCATGGCATGCTTAAGCTTGTAACTCATGGCAATGCCAAAAGGGTTCTAATAATATAACAAAGAAATACAAAAAGACAAACAAGCTAAAACTAAATTATTTCATAATAAAATATACCTGATTGAGTTTCCGGAGCTCTCGGGCATCCATTTCGCGGTATCCTTCTGCCAGATCCTCTTCTATAGCTTCCTTGATTACAGCTGCAGCTATCTCCTTTGTTATATCGCGAATGCTGTATATATGAATAAGATCAAAAGCGGGCACAAAGCATTCTAACTTAAGTCCTTCAAACTGCCAAAAATTCTTATCGTGCGTACCTGGATATTGAAGGATATATAATCCCTTTGAGAGCCTCCTCTTCTGTCATATATGCAGCCAGGCTGTAATTTTCAACTGAATGTCAGAAAACTCAAGGATAGGAAATTCACAGGCTAGAGGATCACTTTCCAATTTGAGGGGAAAAAAATCAAAATTTATGTAGTCTCAAATCGTGTCCAAATTCTTATGAGCATATGCAATCGATTTTAGTGAGTATATATTGATCACTCGTATCACTGTATCACCAATACTGCAATTGGTAAACAATTCTTAAATTATTCGAAATGGTTCCGAAATGGAAACATATGCCTTCATATTGATCACAAACTGCCTTCCCATCCCCCTTTCAACTACAATTGTTTAAACCCCCCCCCCCCCCCCCCCCCCTTCTCTCTTCTCTTTTTCGAAAGAAAAAAAAAAACAATCCAGAATACTCTGGATCAAACTGCAAACCCGACATAGAACACCCTCTAAATTTGTTCACAAGATTTAATTAATAAATTCTGAACTGTTGTAGAAGCTGAATAATCCCCACATCCTGAGTCTGTTGAGTCTCAATTTCAATAGATGTTAGGTTGGGAAGGAAATTCCGAGAAATACCACTCGGATGCAGCCTGTAACATGCCATCAGAGATGACTCGAGCGCCTGATAGAAGGGTACCAAGTCCAATCCTGCATGATCAGATTTTGCAAAATTAGAAAGGGGGAAACGCAAAATCCTATATCATCTTTCCTTTGTAGAGTGGAAAGAGACAACTAACCCAGGGAAAAAGGTACATGTTGTTTCCCTGGTTGCAATGGCCAACAGTGACCATTTCCTGCAGCATTTAAAGTTGCACATAAATTGGTCAAATAAATTGCTTTCAGTGTCTTAAGTAAAAAAACAACTCGACTCAGCCATGGCACCTTTTGGAGGAGTGAACATAGAATAAAATTATATACATGTATGTGCATAGCATGTGCAGCAAAATATTAGGCTCTTTTAAATTTAGATGTAATATATGTACTATCTGTGACCAATATACATCACAGGGTCGGTTTTCTGGGTTAAGGGGATGAAGAATGTGCACAAGAAAAATCAAATAGCATGCTAGAGCCAAGAAAAAGTCCATCCGAATTTGGGCCTCTCAAACATCAAAGTGTCGTGACTTCATATGATTAGCCCGTATATGGGAGGTAGCTCACTGGCCAATGGATTCTCAATGATGTGGGAGGAGATAGGAAAAACTGACTAGAGGAGGAAAATAGTGGTTAGCCCATGCATGTACTTGCTCATATGCAATCCACTCTACTATTAATAGTTTTTTCCATGCCTTTCTTAACAATCCAGTATCTCATGACCACTACTTAGGGTCACAGCACATAACTTGTTCATATGTCAGACTACTGTGCATGGGACAATGTGGAAAAAAGAGGTAGACTAAAAGAATTGAAAGTGTGCAAATTCATTCATCACTTTAGTTGCAATACATACCAAGATCCACATCCTTAAATGGGCTTCCACTTGCAAATATAATGTTATCACCCACGATGGAAAATGCTTCTTCAGGGGTGCATTCAGCTGTCGGAAAAAATTAATAATGATAAGAATAAGAATTAGGTAAAGGTATGCGAACTACTAAGGATGAACATACATACCATTTTTCGTAGGGTTTGACATAGCAAAGATTGCTGGTTTAGTCGAGGTTGAACCTTTAAGGGCCTCTAAAACCTAAGAATGGAAGTGCATGATATTTCAGTTTAGGAAGAACTAAGTCAGCTAATATCAAACCAAACTCTGAATAAAAAATTAAATGTCAGCCCACCAATGACCTTTCTGTCATCAAGTATAATTGGGATGTGGCCAAGCCAAACCAGGTGCAAAAGGAATGAATATATTTTATTATTATAAGGTTGTGCTAGAAACTATCAACCATTGTCTCCTATAGATATTCAGATACTTTATAGATTTACCATATTCCTGTATGATACTTCAATTCTTATTATACCATCTAAATTGAAAGTTATGGGTATAATATAAAGCTGATATTTTTGCCAATTCACAATGGATGGTGATTTATCTTATTATCTTACACAGATATAAACCCATAACAAGTGAACCTATTGTCTTGGATCAGAAATTCAAAAATTGTAATGAAATATTAGTTCTTATAACAACAAATGAACGGTTAAATCACAAGTTTTACAGAAACGTAAGAGAAAATGTAAGCATACCTATGGTATGCTATTGTGTGAAGTTTCTAACATCATTGTTCACTTATTATTATTATTATGAGGAGGAGGAGGAGGAGGAGATGATGATGAGCACAATGATGACAATGATTGTCAGGGGGAAAATTGAACAGAAAACCACATGATGATGACCAATGCGATTGGGGCCTAATCTATGATACTTACTTTGCTTAAGTGAGGGACCATTTTTAGTTTTAATCTGCATATTTTGCAGACCTGATTTAATCTGGGTCAATTGTGGTTTGACTTGGTCAAACTCGTGAAAACGAGCTCGAATTTGATTTTATGCTCCATTTGGAAATGCCACTCACCTCTTTATTCCGTGTTTTTGGCTGTCAAATTGACATTAAAATGCCTTTTGGCACCAATGTCCTGCCCCTAAGACTTTACTTAAAAAAATATTGATTGCGGTGGGAAGGGGAAGTCAAACCTGCAAGTTGCAACATAGGCACACAAACTACCCAAGAGCTACTAGGCCAGAGCAACTTTGCTTAATATTGTCTGCTTTATATATTATTCAACTAATCCTTGGTAAATAAGTGTACAACTACATTAAAATGTATATACACAGTTGCTCAGGGGACACTCTGGACCATATAAAATTTCAAAGAACATTACTTTCATGCTCTTGCTCCTGTTCCAGGTAACCTAAGGCCAAACTGCTCTACTACAATTCTGTTCCTTGTTTATAACCTAACATCCCATAACTACTTATCCAAAAAAGAAAACCATAAAATCCCATAAAAAAAGCATTTGTCTCCCGAAGAATAGTTTCACAACATCCGACTCTGTTAAGCAGTCCCCTACTGTTGAGATGCGTGAGTGAAATTTCCACCGTGCTGCAGATTAATGGAGGTACAAATATAATAATTTGCAACTCTCATTACAGGTAGGAGAATGAATGCATCATTCAAAAATAGTGTATGTCCCTGAAAAATTAATAAGTTTGATGAAGCACTCAACGAACTATTTGTGCATTTCATGAGAATACTTGGTTGTTTACATCTTCTCCCCCAAGTAAATTGCAGGCTGAAAAAGCACTTAACAGTAACATTAATGATGTAGAATGAATCCATGCTAACAGTAACTTTACAAAGTTGCTAAATATGGAGTACACACTAAGAAAAGAAAATCTGTGGTGGTAGGAATAAGGGCCATCAAGTGTCCAGTTCCCCTTGACATATGACAATGGTTGTGCCTCCTACACATGGAAGCTTAGGGATACCTTCATGGGTTATTATTTTATGTATGTGGCTTGAAAGGTAGGATAGACTCCTGCAACCATGACATATTTTCTATTTGCTAAAGAGGAAATATAGTAAATGAACAAAACGATGAAAACCACTCCACAAAACTGGGTTGACATGTTACCAGTACAGACTATAAATTCTAGCACATGTGATCATGAACCCTCCGAAGCAATTTTGGAACAAAAATGTATCGAACATGTGAGTAGTGAACATTAATTACAGAAATTTTCATAATTTCCCTCATAATGCATTAACAGTGCACTGTTTTCCATTTCTCAAGTTTTTGACAGAACTTGTTAACGTGTAACTTAGAGTCACCTAAACTACTTGAGTGCTTGGTATATCAAACTAATTAATTAAATTCTCATCATAACAAACCATGCTCAAAATACAAATGCATTCTTGACTCTTAAGAGTGACTCCTGAAGCATAATAATTCAGAGAGGCAAGACTCCTCCAAGAGTTTTAGTCGTAAACTGAGTAATTAGCTAAGAAGAAAAACATTTTTCTTTTTATTTAAAGTTGGAAAACCATCCTATTCATTTCATCGAGTCCGTACCTCGTTCGAGAACAAGCCCCCAACTGCAGACAATCCAAGAAGTACATCAGGCTTTACTTGCTGTACCTGTTTGAGAAGAATAGCAAAGATGTGATCAATAATTGACTGCAGTAACAAAATATTGATCAGTGTCTACAATCCATATCGCAAAGCTCTAAACCATACATCAACAAACAAAGCCTAGACTTCTTTTAATCTATTCATACAGACATATGAAACAAAAGTGATGAAAAACTTCAGATGATGTTCATAAAACACTCTATTATTATAGAAGCAAAATTAAAAACACAATTAGAGAGAGCGAGAGAAAGGTGGGCTTCTTTGTTTTTTTTTTTTTTTTTTTTTTGGGGGGGGGGGGGGGGTGTAATTTAGAAAACAAAACTCTGCAGGCTAAAACTTTTACAAAGTAAATTATTCAGATGAGGAGATTGACTTCTTGAAATATGTCAGTATCATATTTATATGAGCCTGGCATCAATGGGAAGGTCACAGCTCAAATATCATCCTAAAGTCAGCACAGTAAGGGGGTGAATTTCTAAGTGTTCATTCAGTTTCCGGTGAATTCAAGTGCAAACTTGTTTTTAGCAAACGCCAGAAATTGGACTCATGGCTATAGTCATCAGAACAAATGACAAAATTAATGATAAGAGTTTTAAAAGTAAAAAGATGCCCTTAAAGATGCCAAAAGAGGTTCCCCTGTTAATCACCCAAGCTAGGGGGGGGGGGGGGTCAGAAAGCTACAAGATTTGTCTAGGACTTTTCTCCCTTTACAAAAAGTGGCTTTGCCTCTTGAGTTTTGATTGTATTATTTCCTTTTGATTTTTCAAGTTGTTCCTTTTGTTTGTGGGATATCTAAAAACAAGACCTGATAATTGTAAATACAAACCTATTAAAGGATCAGCTAAGTATGTAGGAGGCCTAGGTACCCACCATGGGCTTTGGCATAAACTAAAATTTGTCATGATAATGATTGACTCCTCTTCCATCAAAAAGAATGTGTCAATGAAAAGTTAAAGGACAAAGGTAATATACGTATATCACATACATATGCAAGTGGGTCCATCCCTAGCAGATAGCAATAAAACATTCATGCCAAAAATGTTAAATTGGACACCCTGCTACAAGATACGAAGCTATATAACAAACAAACATCCAGCCGTGGACATTAACTTACTGCAAGAAGTCATATAATGAAACCATGAGTTTGACTCTTTTTTTATAATTAGGAAAACATTCAATGAAAGCTAGGCATAACAGGAACTATATAATTTAAACTATTAGCTCTACACCCTCCTTGGACTTGGTCTTGCAACAAAACCCTGCTACTTTCTTAAATATGTCACAATATTACTGCTAAGAAGAATTCAGTGAATGAAATCAACAAACAAAAAATCCCTAACAGAATCAGAACCATGCTCCAACACATCAAAAGCTCTGAACTAGATGGACAGGACCCAATTTCTAAATATTTCAAAATACAACAAATAGCTTGCCACTAGAATTGGTTACTACTTTAACTATAAAGGAAATTTCAGCACAAGTAATTTAGGAAGCACTAATCAAAAACACGAAGGGGTCATTTGAGAAGGCTGACCTATGTGCAATGAAGATCAACATGGATGAGTCATTTGATTCAAGTTGAAGGCGCCAAAAGGAAAAGAGGAAGGTATAAAAATAAGGTGGGTCGGGGCAGTGAGAAAAGGCATGATCGCATGGTATTTGATAGATAATATGACTGTAAAAAAGGCAAAGTGGTGAAAAATGATTCATGTGACCCAAAAATGAGGCTTTCTTTCTTCTTCTTCTTCGTAATATTTAAGTACAATAGAGAGTAGTAACTAGTAGGGTTATGAAATGAAGTATATATAGGTGTAAGTCTTAGTGAAAATGAGAGTTTATTTAGTAAAATTTAGTCGAGTTATCAATGTATGTTCTTACCCACTAATCTCCCACACTCTGTCATTTAAAAGATCACCCTTCTCCGCTTTAAACTTTTTTTTACCTGACAAGTCTTGCTCTGCTTCTTTAAACTTACTGATAGGATCCAAGGTAGTAATTTTGATAGATAATATACTAGTGCCCTGCTCTCCTTTTTTAAACTTACTGATTGGATCCAAGGGAGCAATTTGATAGATAGTATATACTAGCTTCCTTCAAGATGTCAGTAACACATTTTCTCAAGTAAAGATTCATTGTAAGATTTAGCCACTTCCCATGTCAAGAAAAATACTGAAAGTGGCCAAGATACTTCATCTGAATATATAGGTTACAAACAAACAAATATATAAAAAACCATATATATCTGTTACTCAAAACTAATTATTTCCACGGGCACCAATATTTCCACAGTATAAACAAAATTACTTGTTAACTGGTATTAAGTGTTGAATTTTTCACAAACCACTTCCACAAGACTTGACCCTTCCCTCAATCCTTGACGACCAGCTTCTTTGACCTTCCTTGCAAATGGTAGGGCATCTGGATCAATATTTTCACGCTCATCTGTGATCAGGCCCTGGATTCACACAAAAATATTGTATCTAGTTAACAAATTTTTCCAGTGGTGAGAAGCCTCATCTGATTTTGTGTCGTGATGAAAATATTCATGCATATATCCACCTTTAACATTACAGAGAAAGACCTGCATTATGAGGTCAAAAGGAGAAAGACACACATTTCAAGGAGGTCCTAACATCCTCCATAAAAAGGCACTACAAAGCAACACATTTAACATACAATAAAACCATAAAAAATCATGTCATGAAATAGTTATGATGACATTCAATTATGCTAATAAGAAGATTAGAAGAGTTCTGTAGATAAGACAATCGCTTCCATAACATTATGAGGCTGGTATTTGTGGGTTATAAATAAATTTATTTCTTGATTCCTAAATGAAAATTTAATGTACCTCAACTGTTTGATTCTATAGTTGTCAGCAGGCACTTAAACTTCCCGTTTAAACATGACGAGAAAAGAATTCAAAATTTATTATTGAATAAATCACACATGGATATAGCAGTGTTAATCAATGAAAGACAGGGAAGGGGGGGGGGGGGGGATTTCATTTCAGAAGTTATAAGGGGGCCGCCTGTCTGAAACCTGGTCTGGACCAGTCTGAAAGCACAAGTGGCAGGGCCTAGGTTCAGATTTGGAGGCATCGTTAACATTTGGCCCGAGAAAGGCTTAACCAAATTCAGCCTAGTTTGCTATGAATAATTTTAAGAATGTTCTTCACATGATAAGATAGATTGTCTACAATATTTTATAATTTCACATTAAACATTGAAAACGCTAAATTAACAATTATTTTAAAATATCACACAAAAATTACTTTTTGTATTAAGAAAAAATAAATGATATGGTTAACAGCCTTACTTTTAAGATATATTATATCTTTATCAACCTTTTAGGGGCTTAGGTATCTGCTGGACTATCCAGACTGGGGGGCAATAAAAAGATGTTAAAAGGCTGTTGGCCCAAACTAGCTTGGCAAACAATCAAACTTACATAATCAACTAGAACAGCATCTATCCCAAGATATAAAGACCTATCCCCTTGCACCAAAATTGTAACTTCAAATTTCAAAGCGGGATGCTCAACCAGATAAACACTACAACTCAGGGGAAATGACACAAAGTGATGAGAATACTCACCTTAGCATCAACTACCCAGAATTGACTCCGTGCACTCTCAAAAGCAGATTCATTATTTCCTAGCATCCTTGCCATTGTTCTCCTAGCAGCATTAAGAACCCCTATTCCTGCACTGCAGGAGCACAAGATTAAGCAGAGAAATCTCACTAACTTTATAAAGAAAGTGGAAGTGATTTAATGTCAACTCACATGGTAGTAACCCGTTATAGATACATGTGAATAAAGAATTGGTATAACAGAAAAACTCCCAGCAAATCAATTAGCAGATTTTCAAGTCTTCAGAAATGTAGAACAACAATGTATGGCAAAGAAATTTGGTCCACAAGCAAATTATATCTTAATCCAAAAGTAGAGATAAAAACATTGCCATGCAAAAATTAATAGAACTATTAGGATTCTCAAATCCTAAATTCTCAAAATCCCCTTGGACTCATAAGACATAAGACAATTAAGGGGAAAGAAACTCAGCAGAAAAAACTGAAATGGTGAAATGATCCCTGTAACATTGAACTCATAGCTCTCAGAAAAACTACGGGAGCTACTTGTGTCCCCACTAAGAGTGGCAGTTCGTGCTTTAGAACTTGAAATAACCTCTATTCAAAACAGAAATAATTAATAAAATTCAAACACAGTATAACTGAAACACACAAACTTTCAAAAAAGTTTGGGCATTTAATAAAAATAAATTCAAATCAACTGATCAAAAAAAAAAAAAAAAAAATCAATTCAAATCAACTACTCCCACCGATCTGGCATCAGTTCTAAAATCCCCTGGTTTATTCATAGGACTTATCTTTTCTCATAGCTTTGACATAAGTCTTTTGTGTTTCTATTATATTTATCTTCTCTTGGTTGGCTTTCCCCCTGTACTTCCCTTCAACTTAACTCTAATTAGTCCTTATTGTGCAGTAAATGACCTCCACTGCACATGATTAAAATATTTCAGCAAACTCTCTCCTCTTGTCCTCGTTTGCAGCTAATTCTACCTTCTCTTAAATGCAGTCATTCTAATTCTCATTTGACTGTATCGTGACTCCATCACAAAATCTTCGTTCCAGCTATTGTCAGTTTTGTAGACATGTCAGCACTCTGTACCATAAAGCATTAATATTTCTTCACTTATAAAAAATTAAAATCATATAATATGTACTCGTTGATTCTTTAGCAAGCACATTCTCCACTTTAAAAGATTAATATAACAATTTAAAGTTACTACTAATTTATTTAATATAATGTTGAAGTTTGATTATCAGATGCTTACACATATAACTTTAGTTTGACTCCCAAAGCTGACTAAAAGCAATTTTGTTGGGTAGTATTGTATACCAAGCCTCCTTCTCAATAATGTAGGGATGCCTAAATTGGCTTCTTTTTTGTGTTTATTTTGTGTGTGTGTTTGTTGGGGGGCAGGTATCAAACCTTCCAGCACCAGCAACAACGATTTTCTGCTTTGGGAAGTCAATCATTGGCCTTCCTTGTGCTCTTACGGCTCCTAAAAGACCAGCAATTGCAACTCCTGCTGTTCCCTGCATTGTAAATTGACATTGAATCATGCAGATTCACAAGGATACAAGTGATTACTAAAAGTATCTCCAAATGAAAAAATAAGATCATAAGAAATTCGAAGAGATTATCTATTTATGATTTCTCATGCCTCATGTTAAATAATGATTCTTTAAAGAAAAAAAAATTAATAATTCATATAAAATTGTCCAAAAATCCACAAAAAAAAGGGATAAATCAATGCACAGCAGTCACTAGACTGAATAATAAAACTCCAGTCTGACATTTAAAGAATTAATGAAGCAAAGAAAGCAGGCTAACATTAACTAAGCTGAGGCACATGGCAAAAAAGAAACTTGATTTAAAATGGACACAGGCAATGTAAGCATATTAAAATGGACATTAAGTTTTCATCATCATCTTGATAGACACTCCCGTCTCCTTATCCCTAGATTCTTCACCTTGTTAACTTCCACACAAAGCCACAAATACTTCCTTCATTCTCCTTTTATATTAACAAACTCTTTTCCGGTAAGTCTGTAACACCTAGTAAGATTTTGGAGTCAGATTAAATTCATATACTTGTGCAGTGAAGGCTTTGTTGAGATGGTGGTATAGTAATCTTATTTATGCCCTGGGGCGGATGAAGGGGGGGACAAGTGGGGGCCATGCCCCCCCCCCCCCTCCAAAAAAAAAAAAAAACTAAATTGATATTGCACTTTTACCCCTAATTTTATTAAAAAAAAATTACTAAAGTAAGACTTGGCCCCCTAAAGTTTTTAATATTGTATTTTTTACCCCTAATTTTGTTAAAGAGTATTTTAACAAAATAGGACTTGACCTCCTCACATTTTTTTATATATTCATATGAACTCTCCTAAATTTTAATATCTTCAATCAGGCCCCCTCTAACTAAAATTTCTGGATCCGCCACTGTACTTATGCCATTTTTTAGTACATCCATTGTAGAACTTTGAGTCAACAGCATATTCTATGCATTTTTTCTCTATAGGTAAAAGCAATCACTGAAGGTGCGAGGGGGCCATAACCCATGTAAACACGAAGTATACAAAAGGCTACAAAAGGAAATAGGTTTTTAATATGTATCTTACTCTTGCCCTGTACTATTGTTCTTGAGCTTGTATAACATAGAGATTGGTTAGAACTCTTAATACTTGTTGGTCCAACTGTCAGGGATCTTTTCACATAAAATAATCAAAAACAACATGTGTTACATGAGCAACAAAAGGAGTGATTCTAGCAATAGTAATATCAAATGAGTTTACTGAACAAAGATCCAACCTTGCAGCATACTTGGATAAGATAAAGGTCGGGTGCTACAAAACTTATGAACAATAATACTTTGATTATTGGCGTGTCTTAGGTAAAATAATTATAGAAAAAATTGGTGAACAGTAGCATGATCAGGTTTATCAACAACATGGTTTCGTAATAATATCAATTTAAATTAAAATATACTATAATGCACTAAAAATAATGACATGCTAGCACTTGTAACTAAGAAAGTCATTAACCTGGACATCATCATTAAACATTCTGTACGTATTTCTATAACGCTGCAATAACTTGAAGGCCCACTTACTTTGAAAATCTTCAAACTGCACAAATCCCAGTCAAATTAGTATCTTCTCGAAAAAAAAATATATGTTTCAACTGCTATTTAAAAATTATCATCTGCAATAATTAAAAAATCACCTGTACAGTAACATGTGGCCAACGAGTGAACACAGCCTCCATGAATTCATCAATTACTGCAAGATACTCATCTCCCTCAAGCCGATGTTCTTGCAATCCCAAATCTACAGGCAAAGATCGTTGAGATCAGTAATTTGGCTTCTTCGTTTGCAAAATCAATTCTCCAAGCATGAACAGAAATATAGGGAAACTAGTTAGTGGTAGAGTTATATAAATAGATTCAGTGCTAGTAATGCCAGAGTTGTCAACACCCAAAAACTGCTAGGGAAAGTTCAAAAATAACCAATCAAATCCAAAACAGATATAGAGGTGTATTTAATAATACCAGGAAATTGATTGGTGTTAGGAATATAATCACCTAACCAGGATCGGTGAGATACGAAAGCAAACAAAAAAACGAATCTAAAATCACACGCACAGACAAGAACACAAAGATTTACGTGGTTCACCCCAGAATAAGGCTACGTTCATGGTTGCTGCGGTTTCACTATGATTTGAAAGAGTTACAATGAGATGCGACTCCTTAACTATAAATACATAAAATTAGGACAATAGAGAAATAATTTAAAATACCAAAAATACGACTCCTCAACTGTACAATAGCCCTTAGCGGAGTAGCGGCTAGTGTACAGTAATTATTAGGATTTACACTACCCAACAATCTCCCTCTTGGAACCTGATATACACAAGTTCAATATCCTATCATCATAAAGAAGAACACCACAGCAACTGTCTTCCTTCCTTAAGCTTGAAGACCAACTGAAGTTGCACACAACTTCATTTTCTCAATGGTGACTACCTTAGTTAACATATATGCTGGGTTCTCACTGCCATGAATCTTCTCAAGAGACAATACTCCATCATCCAGAAGAGAACGAATGAAATGATATCGCAATTGAATGTACTTCGTCCTAGAATGAAATGCTAGATTCTTTGCAAGATGAATATCACTTTGACTGTTAATGTACAAAACACTATCCTCCCACTTCTTACCCAACTCTTCTAGAAAGCTCTTCAACTAAGTCATCTCTTTACCAGCTTCAGTAATAGCAACATACTCAGGTTTCTATTGTAGAGAGAGCTACAATCTTCTGCAACTGAGAAACCCAACTAACTGTTGTACCACACAATATGTAAACATAATCAGTAGTACTTCTTCTATTATCCACATCACCAGCTAAATCTGCATCAACATAATCATGTAATGCCATATTTGTCTGTCTAAAACAAAGTGCCACCTCTGTAGTACCACTCAAGTATCTAAGGATCCATTTTACTGTCTTCCAATGCTGCTTGCCTAGACTACTCATGTACCTGCTCACGACTCCCACTGCATGTGTTATGTTTGGCTTAGTACAAACTAGGGCATACATGAGGCTAACTGATAGCTGAAGCATATGGAACACGCTCCATATATGTCCGCTCCTATTCGGTCTTTGGTGACTGTTCCTTGGTAAGTTTGAAGTGACTGGCAAGTAGGGTGCTCACCGGTTTTGCTCCATCTAAGCTAAACTTGTTTAGAACCTTCTTAACATATTCAGCTTATGACAACTTCAAAATACCATTCACCCTATCCCTGTGAATCCTCATACCAAGAATTTGATTAGCAGCTCCAAGATCTTTCATTACAAATTGATTGGACAACAACTTCTTTAACTTGTTTATCTCTTGAATGCTAGAACGTGCAATTAGCATATCATCAACATACAAAAGTAAAATAATATAAGTGTTGTCAAACCTCTTGAAATAACAACAGTGATCTGCCCTGGCATTTTGTAAAATCGCCGCTACACATAAAACCATCAAACTTCTTGTACAACTGCCTTGGGTCCTGTTTCAAACCATACAAGTTCTTCTTAAGTCGGCTACACCAAATCCTCTTTGCCACGTGCTATGAAACCCTGTGGCTACTTCATGTAAATATCCTCCTCCAAATCACCATGCAGGAAAGCTGTCTTCACGTCCATTTGCTCAAGATGCAAATCCTCAACAGTCACAATTCCCAACACAAGTCTGATTGTTGTCAACTTCACAACTGGAGAGAAAATTTCAGTGTAGTCAACACCTTCTTTTTGTTGAAAACTTTTCACAACCAGTCTAGCTTACTCCCATCATGTTCCTTTTTGACCTTGTAAACCCATTTGTTATGCAAAGCTTTCTTATCCTTTGGTAGTTCAGTCAACTTCCATGTCTGATTTGTCATGAGAGAATCCATCACATCCTGCATAGTTGACTCCCACTTGATTTAATCATTAACCTGCAAAGCCTCATCATAACTTTCTGGCTCACCACCGTCAAATAACAACAAATAGTATAATGAAGGAGAATAACGTTGTGTAGGCCTAGACTCTCTAGTGGACCTTCTTGACGGAGCAGGAGTACATGGTTCCACTTGCGGAATAATATTTTCAGGATTACCCTAAACCTTATTATTCACATCACTTTCAATGATTTCTTCTAACTCAACAAGTTGTTCACAACTATCAGATTTCACAATAGACTTATCCGTATACATTACTTTCTCATTAAATATGACATCTCTACTTCTGATTATTTTTCGTTTTTTATCATCCCAAAAACGATAACCAAATCCATCAATGCCATACCCAATAAAAGTACATTTAGCAAATTTAGGATCAAGTTTGCTTCTATTAGTAGAATCTATATGCATATATGAGACGCAACCAAAACTTTCAAGTGTGAAAGATTTACCTCTTTTCCGTTCTAGGCTTCCTCTGACAATTTTTCATCCGAGGGAACAGATAGACCACGATTTATCAGATATGCTGTAGTGTTGACTGCACCTGCCCAGAACATCTTTGGCAATCCAGCATGTATCCTCATGGCTCTAGCATGCTCATTTAAAGTTCTGTTCATGGGCTCTACAACGCCATTTTGTTGGGGTGTTTTTCGAACTGTCTTTTGCATTTTTATCCCATTATCTGCACCAAACATTTTGAACTCACTGCTTCCATACTCCCTGCCATTTTCTGATCTCAAACACTTGATTTCAAATCTGTTTCATTCTCTACTAAGGCTTTCTACCTTTTAAAGGTAGCAAAAACATCAAATTTATTCTCCAGAAATAAACTCATATCCTTTCTAGTTGAATTATTGATAAAAGTGACATAATAATATAACCCCCGAAGAGATGCAACTGGAGAAGGCCCCCATACATCAATATGAATCAACTCCAATTTTTCTGTCTTCGATTTTCTGCCATCCTTCGAAAAACTAACCCATTTTTTGCTTTCCAAATATACAATCTTCACACAAATCAAGATCAATTGATTTCAAACCTAACAGTTTCTCTTTGGGCTGAAGTACCTTCATCGCTTTTTCGCTCATATGCCCAAGCCTACGGTGCCACAAGTGTGAATCTTCCTTTTCATCAACAACTGCTACTGTGTTCATGTTGTTTGTTGACACATAAAGAGTGTCAGTTTTCATACCACGAGCAATAACCATAGCTCCTTTCAAGACTTGCCACAACCCACCTGTGAAGGTTACTACATGACCTTCATCATCAAGTTGTCTCACAGAAATCAAATTCCTTTTCAATCCAGGCACATGTCTGACATTCTGTATCTTCCATACAAACCTGTTTGGCAGCCTTATTTTCACATCCCCTTTACCCACAATATTCAGAGGTTCATCATCAGCTAAATAAACCTTTCCGAAATCACCACTTATATAGTTTTCAATGATTTCTCTGTGTAAAGATGAATGGAAAGACGCCCCAGAATCTAAAATCCAAGACTCAAGAGGACTTCAATGCTCAAGATCAAGCCATCACAAATATCTTTTGTTGCAACATTCACAGACTTTTTATTTTGATCACCTTGTTTCTTCTTTGGTGCCGAACAATCTGCCTTCAAGTGCCCTTTCTGTCCACTAGTCCCAGCAACTTCGTCCCTCTTCTGATCCCTCTCCAAATCTTGACTTGCTTCTATTCTTAGATATTGATCTGTTACGATTTGAATTCCTATTGACCGATCTTCCTCTGGCTTTTGTATTAAGAGCAGATCCTGATGTTTCTCCTAATTCTCTTCTGCGAATTTCTTCACTCAAAATTAGGTCACGAACATCATTATAATTCAGTTTCAATTTACCTGAAAGAGTTGCTCACTGTCGTTACAGTACCATTTCAGCTTTCTGGCAAACTGGATAGAAGAATTAAAGCCCTAACCTTGTCATCAAACTCAATCTCTACAGAACTCAATCGAGTTGTGACTGTATTGAACTCATTCAAATGATCCATTACAAACCCACCTTCTGCCATCTTAAGATTAAATAGCCTATGCATAAGATATACCTTATTCTAGGTAGAGGGTTTTTCATACATGTTCGCAAGGGCTTTCATCAAATTTGTTGTTGTAGTTTCTTTCGCGATGTTGAACGCAACGTTACGAGCCAACATTAAACGAACAACTCCCAACGCTTGTCTGTCAAGGACTTTCCACTTTGCGTCTTTCATCTCTTCTAGGTTTCTGTTCTGCAAGAGGTTGATACAGCTTCTTCTGATACAGATAATCTTCAATCTGCATCTTCTAGAACCCAAAATTTGTGCCATTGAATTTATCGATTCTTACTTTTCCTTCGTTTGCAGTCATCGCTCCCACTCAAACCTAATGCTCTAATACCAGTTGTTAGGAATATAATCACCTAACCAGGATCGGTGAGATACGAAAGCAAACAAGGAAACGAATCTAAAATCATAGGCATACATAAGAACACAAAGATTTATGTGGTTCACCCCAGAATAGGGCTACATTTCACGGCTAGCTACGGTTTCGCTATGATTTGAAAGAGTTACAATGAGATGCGGCTCCTCAACTATAAATACATAGAATTAAGGGACTAGTGTACAGTACTTATCAAGATCCACACTATCCAACAATTGATTCATGCTGAACCATAAACATAATAAAAATAACACATAAATAATATGCAAGAAACTAGTATAACTACAAGAAAGCAAATTATAGTGGTACTATTTGCTAAGAGAAGTTCAAAGTTAAATTCGAACCACTCCGACCTTCAGAAATAAATTTTATTCTTAACTAGACTAATAATTAGTTTTCATAAGTGAGCCCAATTGCTTATATAGAACAGAGAATAATAATAATACAATCACAAGAATCCACAAAGCTTTCATATATATAACAAGTAACAAAAATGTGGCAGGCAGGGGGCTGGGGGTTGGAGGGACCACTGTCTTCTTGACAGCCCAAGTGAACGCCCCTTTTTCAGGAGGAAACAAATAGAAGTCACTTTTAACTTCTTAATAAATGAATAGACATAGTTAATAGGTAGCACAGAGCAGGTTATATGATAAGCAATAAAAGAAGTATTTGCAAAACTTCAATATGACTGAATAAAGAAATTCTTACACAAGGGATCTTTGAGAAGCTTCTCATTGTTAGTACCAACATCAATCATGACAGGCAGTACCTATTAAGAGGAAAAAGAAAGGCACAAAATAATAAGAATTACCCAGGTAAAAGTTTGAGATGAAAAGAAATTTGGTAGAAAATACCATGAAGTAGATAATCAAACCAAAATCCATCACGTCAATAAACATCTCAAGACAGAATGCTAGATACTGTAAAGAATGGCACCGATATTTTAACAATCTTCAACTATGTCAAGTGGAATTCCTACTTTAGGCATGCTTACAATATCCCAGTCAGTATTATGAGGCATATAATTGACAGGTCATATGGGAAATACTATTTGTAAATTTATGCACTGAAAATTTCAATTTTTACTGAAACCAACAAGACTTTGTATCCTCACCACCGGAAATGAAAGCATACAATCTCTGGGACACAACAACAAAAATCTAAAAACAAAAACAAAAAAGCAAAAAACTACGTATGGCTTGAGTGAAGATAAACAACAAACAAGAAATATGCACACGAACGCAAGGCAATTGCATGGACGCAAACGGTGAATGGAAGGGGAGGAGGAGAAAGCAAGTAACAACGAAGCTAGTGTTGACACTTGGAATTTTATTGCCCGCCACAAAAGCGGTGGCTAGTCTCATGTCACATCATCTATTTTGACTGGTCATGCTGAGGGATGTCAAAGAGGTTGTAATTTGGTGGGCCACGAGGGAAGTGCTAGCTATAAGGCAGTGCCATGGGATGTCGATCATTTAAGCCTTATCCAAGCACGCATAATGAGACCAAGACAGGTGGTACCATCATCACACAATGCCACGAATAGCGAAGCCATTGTGACAGAACCATCATCACACGATGCCATGCATAACGAGGCCTTTAACTGGCAAGTACCATCATCATGTGGGCACCATCCTATGGCTAGTGGGCCACATCCTAATATAGAGAGAGAATGGGAAAGAAACCCCAGGATATGTGTCCTTCCCCAGAGGGATGATTAACTGAGCACATCCCTATGGATGTCTACATGTGATGGGCTACGTGTGGCCTTATCTATAAACACCCTGCCCACAGAAAAACAATCTGATTCTTTGGTTGTTTCCCTTCAGACAAAGGCTCTTTTGGCCACTTCCCTCTCCCTGTACTATAAGCTTGGGACTCCCGTCTTTCTCCATTTCCTTTCCTCTTTCATCCTCTCCTCCTCCACCAATCACCTTCTCTTTGACTCTTTTGGCATGACGTGCAAAAGGAACTAACATGGAACGGCAACGTGAAAAGGAATCGAACACGTCGAATTCCTTGTAAACAAAGTAACACAGGAATTTCTCACCCAATAAGAGAAAAAAATTCTCTAAAATTCATAATTAAATATTATTGATAAAAAGAAAAATTAACCATAAAGACCTATTACATCATATTTATAGAGCTAAAATACTAATATTTTGACTAAGAAACCATAACTCCTATTTTTATCTTAATCCTAACAGAATAAAGAATCCTATTTAAGATAGAAAACAATAAAAATAATATATATTTGTCTAAAATAACTAATTTAAGATAAGCTCAAATCTGAAAACTAAAGAATCCTATAATGACTCTGAAACAAAATACATGTTTTTGACAGGTACCATATTTGTCCTACATCAATCTCCCCTACTTGAAAACAACTCATCCTCAAGTTAACTTGGATGTATACGACCTTGAACTAGTCCATAACCCAGTAATATTAGTTGAATATTTTCAAGAATAATTAAATATTCAAGGATTTCTTCTATCACATCTTCAATGAAATCTATAACTTTAGGCCCTTTTCTGATGATAATAATGCTCACATAATAAAACAAAAATTATCTTCTTGATCAACTACAATTTCAATCGTATTATTAGCATTATAATCATCCTTTGTGAATTCAGGTTCATTTTCATCTTTAACGTTGACAACTACCATGGAAATTTCTTCTCTCTCTTCCATAAAAGAATTTGTGGAATCTATTAGATAGAATACTAGAAACCATAAAATTTCTTCTGAAAAATAAGCCAATTTTAACTAGAATCTGGTCGTGCATCATCTGGAACTCCTTTTGTGGACTATCCCGAGCATGGCTTTCTTTTTCTAAGTAATAAAGAAGATCACAGAAAATAAAATTTAAAAACTCCAAAAAGATTCTGTAAATTCTATATACAACACTTACTGATTGAGGATTTGGCATTCATTGGGGATCCTCCCATTCTCTACTTTTATGGTTTTAATTCAAGAAAAATTCAAGCTTCAAAGTGCTCCTAGCCCAAATTGGAGTCACGTTGACTATTAACAGGGAACAGGTTTCTCAAAACAACACTGTTTCTATAAGGTAATTCGAATATAATATAGAGGACAATTGAAATTCAAGGGGCTAGTTTATAGAATACTGAAAACACCAATTTCAAACAAAGTGAATAAACAAACATGTTACTGTGCTTATAATGCATTTGCTTATATAAAAATATATACTAAATATCTACACATAATATACAGGTATATAGAGAAGGAAAATACTCTCTGAGGATTTATTCCTGCAGCAGCAACATACAAGTCCAGCTTCCCAATTGCAATTCCAATACCCTGAACTCCAAGATCTCCAAGACCCAATATTCTGCTTCCATCCGTAACAACTATCATATCAACCTACAATTAAAGGTAATTGATCAATACTCAATACCTTTTACTTAAATCAAGTAATATAGTTACTGAAACATATAAAGCATTCAAAAACTAAAATGTAGTGAACCATGTCATGTAAGGCATTCACTAAACCAGATCATAACCAAAGCTATATATCAAAGGAAAAATTCATACATCTAGCATCCCAACCCTACAGACAATGAAATGTTTTTTTTTTTTTTGGGGGGTGGGGGGAGTAACATCCCAAACTGAACTTAAACTCTAATAACTTTAACTGAAAGTTTGTGGTTTTATTTTTAGATTATTGGGTATTTTGAAAATTCGGATAGTATGCTCAAGTGATCCAATGTTGACTTTGAAAATTTTATGCTAAAAGAACCTTATAAGTGTTTGGAAATATCTTTTCTTCAATTGGATGCAAATTATGTACAAGTGTAGTGGAACTTATGAGACTAAAAGATAGACAATAAGAGTTGTTAGATAATAGTATCACTGACCCAGTGCATTATCATACGGTACTTATGAGAGAAGGAATTTTTGATACAACTACTTTTTATAATTGCACCAATTCCTAAGGATTCTTACTGGTATAAGTCTAGTGGAATTTATGAGACTAAAAGATAGACAATAAGAGTTATTAAATAATAGTTTCATTGACCCAGTGCATTATTATAGATACTTAGGTGTTATTTATTGATAAGAAAAAATCAATCAATGGGAATTTTGGTTGATTTTAGGTAAATGAACAAGATGATTGTAAAGAACAAGTGTTAACAGCTAATAAGTAAGAATTTAGAAGGGCACATTTATATCTGAAGATTAATTTTAGATTTTAATATTATTAGTTTAGGATATATATTATGATGTTTCTTAAACGTAATATGACTAGTATAAATTCATACTCGATTTTTTCCTTTTGATAGGTATTAAAAATTCATACTCATGCCATTAGGTAAAAACAATGTGCTAACAATTGGATTTTATGAACTAACTTTGTGTAAAGTTATATATAGAGCCCACTTATTATTATCTTTTTAAGCATTTAAACCCATTTATTATCATATTTGTTTATGATAACCCAAATTATTCCTTATGATTCTATAAATTATTTAAATATAAGTCATGACATTTGATAATTTGTAGTTACTGCATGCCTGATCAGCTGGCCAATTATAAACCATTGACATCATTTCTCCACGATCTGCAGCACTGAAATACATCCCCCTTGGTCTTCTAAACAATCCGCTGTAGTTTTGGCAAACAAGACCAACAGTAGGAGTATAAACTATAGGTGCATATTCCTCAATATTGGCAATTAAAACCTGTCAAAATGAAGAATTAACATCACGATTCAGAACATGATCAGTTGAACAATTTGAGTGATAATAATCTACGTTTAACTTTAGAAACAAATGTATAAAATAAAACACTGATAATAATAAGATCAGACGTACAAATGTTGATCAGATGTATAAATGTTTCAAATGCCTCTGCCATCAAGAAATACAAAAAATAATCTGACTTCAATCATTTGAAAGAAGCATTGAAGAATAAAGATGAAACATGAAAGCATATCATGGCACGTGACAGAGAATATGTTCTCCACACGTCTTCGTCAGCCGACTTCAGTGGAAGGCCAAGGAAGAGACAGATGTCATCAAATATCTGGGGCAGAAGTAGGATGAGGTGTTAACTGCCATAGTTCGGCTGCAGGGTAGTAGCAACTACCATGGGCTTTGGTCATGGTCGTGCAGAACTCCTAATGTGGTGGTTGTGGCAATGATGCCAAGTTCTAGTTGAAAGCATAACTTGGTGTAAAAGAAAGAAAATAAAAAGATATGACTCCACTGTAATTGATATGTTTTGTTAAACAACTTTACAAGATACGCAAAATTAGTAAGCAAGATGCCCTGTGTGATCACACATTACACCTACAAGTGTAAAAATGGCCCATAAATGCAACATCTTGATCCCTTAGATCATATGAATTTGAGAGAAAAGGCAAGAAATCATTATGTTACACTTCACACTTTTGGAAGAATAAAATTTTTGGTGATTAATTTGCATGTTCCACACCTAAGGGATTCTTATGGCTTGATTTATCTACAATCCAACTAAATGTGGTCCATTATCCGTGATGATTTTGCCAATGCGGGAGGCAGTGTTCTCAACTACAGAGGATTCCGGCTCAGAGTTTCCAAAAATTTCCCAAGGTGGCTCATCTCCAAATATTAGTAATTTTTTTATAACTTTCTTGGTTTTACAATATGTTGTCATCAAATTGAGTTGATTCGTCGCTGATTCTACTGCCTTCACTTTCAGTGTATATACCGTGCCAATATTCCAGCCTGGGCAAGTGATAGATTTTTTCAAGTGTCAACCAAAATATGAACAACCCCTGAAAAGTAAGGATACGACACAACACAAACATGCGGACAAGAAATTTCTAAAAAATAGTAACACGTTAAATATATTTTTTATATGACCATATAATAAAACCTAACATTATTTCAATCAAAATTGGCATTAAAACGCACAAATCACAACAATATTTAAAAAAAAAATCAAGAACTTCTTCATCTAATCATCAACATCCATGATCCAAATTCCAAGACAAATTTACTAACTACTATAAAGAATAAATGTATAGCCAAAGAAAAAAGTGTAGAAGAAGACGAGAAAAAAGAAGAAGAAAAAAACAAGTCCAAAACATGTCTTGACGTGTCCAACATGTGTCATATCCTAGAAAATATTCGAAATTCAGAAGAAAAAAAAAATTCAGACACTCATTTTCACTTGTCCGAGCATGTCTGTGTCCAATACCGATATGTGAGCCAAAATAGAGTGTCCATGCTTCAAAAAAAATTATCATTTTCCATTGACAGCATAAAGGTGACAAATGTTTTATCTTAATGATGTACTTTCTTATATATAGTTTAAATCGTTTGATGCTTGTTGTGGTCAGGGCTATTAATAGTTGGGATAAGGTTCTATCGAGTTAAGTTGAGTTGCAAAATGTACGCCGGAGAATTTGGAGGTGAAGAAAACTCTGTCTAATACTGAGTACAAAATAACTGGATTATGAGAGAAACCTTGGAAATACTTTTCCAACCAATACACTCCGTTACCCTTTTCCTTTGGCCAAACTTTAAAAAGGCAGATACAGTTTTTTCAATTGTACTGCAGTCAACGAGAGTGACCCCCTTTATTACCATAACATAAACTAAGAAACATCTAGTAATCTACTTATGAATTCATTCCGATCATCAACTACTGTACACAGTGTTACCAAGTAATCCAGCTTGCAGTTACCCATTAAACCAAATGTTAAACAGTAATTTCCAACCAGTTACAGACAATCATATGAATTAGATTAAATGATGAAACCTATTAATTAATAAATAACAAAAGGATGAAATCCACCCACCTTGTAGTACATTGTCTCATTTCTATCATGCAACCGGTTAAGTATTCGCCACTTGGCCAAAGCATATGGATCAGATGGTCCGTCCCTTGCATTTACCGCAAGCCTCTTCAGGTCAGCCACTGTTATTTAGCAAAATTTAAAAAAAGAAAACCTGTATAGAGTAAGAATACTATTTTAAATGACTACACTATGCACTGCAAACACATTTGCAATATTGTTCATGCAAGCAGTCAGATTCTTCATAGTATAAAATTGTAGAATGTTCTTACCTCTTAGGCTCTGCAAGGAACCACGTAAGATATATCTTATTTTGCTAGGTTAAATAGATCAAACTTCTTCTTCTTTTTTGGATCGGAAATAGTAATTTGTATTAATCACAAGAAGCCCGAGAAGGGCAATCCCAAAAAGTACAAAAAAGAGTAAGGGACCGCCTACAAAAATTACAGCCTAAGTTCCCCAAAAAATCAATGAACTTCACTAAATACTTCAGGTATTCTTCTTTAATCCAACAAAAAGGTTTTCAAAAAAGTATCCTTTAACTTCCAAGACGAACATTCCATCCCATCAAAGATTCTTCTATTTCTCTCTCGCCAAAGACACCAAACTAGGCAAATGGGGGGCATTTTCCCAGCGATTCTCAATTCCTTAATTTTTTTGCACCTCCATCTCAAAAACAGCTGCATAACCCTTGCCGGCATCACCCAAGCACAACCAAAAATAGAAAGAGCATATTCCATGTCTCTAGCCATGTTGCAATGTAATAGAAGATGGTCCACACTCCACAGTCTCTTCCTCCTCCTTGCACAGAGAGCAAGGACTCGGAAGATGGTAACCACTTCTTTTTAGATTCTCTGCCATGAAGATTGCACCCCAAGCCACTTCCCAAGCAAAAAAAATTTGCGTTCACGGGAACTTTGGATTTCCAAATCAATCTCCAAGGAAAGGAGTTATCATTCCCATTCACCAATATCCTCTAAAAAAATTGGACTGTGAATTCTCCATCCCCAATTCCCTGCCAATTAAAACCATCTGAGACCCCATTTGTTAAGGCCACCCTGTTCAAGCAAGCCAAAAGCTCCTCTACCTCCCCTAACTCCCACTCATACAAATTTCTTCTGAATTTTGGACTCCACACCCTCCTAAGCCCCACCTCCTCAATCTAATTTTCAATTAAAAATTAAACTGTGATTACAAAGCACCTTTGCCTATGACAGTCGTAACAGTAATTCAGATAGAATTGGCACTTGGCAGCTAGAGAGAACAACCAGATCTCTGATTAATTGGACTCATTAAAGAATAAACAAAAACAAATGGCTAAGGTCCCCACCATTGCAAGCAATAAAATTGCGAAACTAGCAAAGCTCTCCTGCATAGAGGCCCATTAATAAATCACATTAATTTTTTCATCCCCAAAATACTCAAACTATAAAATTTTCAAGAACAGCTCTTTCCAGAAATCAAATATGAGTATAGAAAAGTTGCTATCCAACTTTAAAAATCAGGCACTTTTAAAGTTAGTGGTCCCAATATATATATGTATATATATATATATATATATAGAGAGAGAGAGAGAGAGAGGAATAAGAAGAATAAAACAAAACAAAAGAAAAAGGAGAAGTGTTGAAACTTACTGAAGCGTTCAATTTGCTGTTCGTGGGACATAACATTTGGAGGCAGAAGTCCACGAAGATCAAGACGATCTCGTTCTGTCATGGAGAATGCAGTTCCCTAATATACATACATAAGAAGGTCAGAATAAATTTTCCATGACTTCAGATTAAAGCATCATTACAAAAATTATAAGAAATCAAAGACACCAAAGCTGTCAAACATAAGTCATACATGGCAGTAAAATAAAGTAAAATTAGCTTTAAAATACTAAGAATGTTCAAGAAACCATCTGCTTTAGCCCAATAATGCCATATTCAAAACAAATCAATCAAATGCATGAGTCCTGATTCTCCTGAACAAAAACAACAGGCTTTTGAGCTAAAAGCACTTCATGATCCAGAGCTTTGGCTTTATGTTGTGTTACAATGTGGAATTGTGCCTTGGAATTGGAATTGGAGGCAAGCTAACTTAAAATCTGAATTAGTTTGCCTTGAATTCTAACCAATTCCAATTCCACACTGCCATACACAATGTTATGTTTGGTTGATCCATCTTTAGACCTGAATGTAAATCTCAATGACCAGTTGCACCCAAGAAATAAAGACAGTAAAATAAATATTTCCAAATTTCAATAAAAATTGGAATTCCAAACCAAATGCAATTGGCGCCCAAGCGAAGTAAATCAACAGAATTAGCTTTAAAAATATCAAAATTCTTCCCAAAAAAGAGAGAGTGAATTAATCTAAAAAAAACAGTAAACAAATCATACTTTATTATTAAAGAAATCTTATTAATCATCAAAATTTTGCGTAACCAACGAGTCAAAACTGATTAATAGGATGGATTAAACAATGCTTGATTTCCAAATTCCATAAAAATTTGGAATTCCAAACCAAATGCAATTGGCGCCCATGTGAAGTGAATCAACAGAGTTAGCTTTAAAAAAATCAAAATTCTTCCCCCCCAAAAAAAAACAAAATTAATCTATAAAAACAGTAAAGAAATCACACTTTATTATTAAAGAAATCTTATAATCATCAAAATTTTGCGTAACCAACGAGCCAAAACTGATTAATAGCATGGGTTAAACAACGCTTGATTTCCAAATACCATAAAAATTGGAATTCCAAACCAAATGCAATTGGCGCCCAAGTGAAGTGAATCAACAGAATTAGCTTTAAAAAAATCAAAATTCTTCCCCAAAAAAGAAAAAGTAAATTAATCTATAAAAGTAGTAAAGAAATCACACTTTATTATTAAAGAAATCTTATTAATCATCAAAATTTTGCGTAACCAACGAGCCAAAACTGATTAAGAGCATGGATTAAACAACGCTTGATTTCCAAATTCCATAAAAATTGGAATTCCAAACCAAATGCAATTGGGCAAGTGATTCAACAGAATTAGCTTTAAAAAAAGTCAAAATTGTAAATTAATCTAAAAGAACAGTAAAGAAATCACACTTTATTATTAAAGAAATCTTATTAATCATCAAAGTTTTACGTAAGCAACGAACCAAACTTCAATAAGAGTATGGATTAAATCACGCTTGTTTAGCAAACAAACCACATACTTCTCGAAACGACGATCTGATCTTGAAGATTCAAATTCGAAATCAAATGGACGTGAAATCACGAGAACTGTGAAATGAAATTCAAATTACCTTGTTGAACCATGGATCGTGAAGAATATCGAGACTGCGCTTGTGAACAATGGTGGGACGATGGCCTTCGGTTGTGGTAAAAGATCTTGTACTTGCAGCTGTAATTCTTTGCTGTAAACGTCTGATCAGGGACGCCGATAGCCTCATCTGGCAAGAGAAGTTCGACATTATCGCATACAGGGAATGGAGTCTGTGAGACGAGACCCTAGTGGTAATAGTTTACAGTAGGAGTAGTTATGGCAGTGACTGGTGAAAAAAAAATGAGGAAAAGATCGAGAGCACCGAGCACGGAACAGTGGTTTGGTCTCTCTTTGGAAACTCGGTCGTTGGTCATTGATTGCTAGTTTGACTTGAGACCCTTTTAATCGGTGACGTGGCTTTGTTTGTTTACGTTTTTTAAACTAATTTTTTTATTTTAAAAAGTGGATATGTATCTTAAAATATATTTTTTTAAAATTTTTAAAAATTTAAATTATCATATCTAAATTTATTTTTACAGTTTTTAAAAAATTAATTACAAAATTTTGAAATATGTTTCAAAAATTTATACCTGAATTATTATTCAAACGAAGCCACTATATAAAAGACTTGTGTTTGGATTCATGTTTCCCACTATATAAAAAACTCACTCGAAGGTATTTGGAAAAGTTAAAAACTAACACCATGTTTGGATGAAAGGAATTAAAAAAAAAAATAGAGCGTATATCATGTTTATTTTTAAATTTAGGAAATAAAAGGAGGAAAAATAAGAGAAAAGGAGAAAACAGTTTAACACTCGTTTAATCAATTTTATTGTCCCTCCAAAACATGGTTATCATGTGTGCATGTAATTAAGAATCATAATTTATCTATCCTATCCTCAATAAAAATGATTTAAAAATTGTATATTCACTTTGTTAGAGTTTAAGACAGATTTGGTGTGTATTATATAATTAATGTTTAAAATTATATTATTTACTTACTCAAAAAGTTTAGACAAATTTTATATAATTATATGTTTTGTATACATATATATATATATCATCATTTTAATCTACAAATTTAATCTGTCATGAAAATTCTTGAGCCAAAAGTGAAATTAAACGACGACGACACAACCTATATTAGAATAGAAGTTATTCAATTTCTAATTTGTTAAAATAATTACTGTCATATTTGTTTATAAAATTATTAAAATAGATTGAATTTTTTGATAAATGTATAAATTCTTAAATTTAGTTAGTTATTGAATCAAATTTGAGTTGATCAAACAATAATATTAATATCTATGTATATATTATATGTATAACATATTATGTTATATAATGTATATATATATATATAATTTAAAATATATAAATTAAACTTAAGAAAGTCTTGTATTCTTTAATACTCAGCATATTATCAAATTTTAAATGATTGAAGAAAAAATGTGTAATAAAAAATATATTTATATAATTTTCGTCAAACATCGAAAAAACAAATTATTGCATGAAAAATTAAAAAGTAGCACTTTACCCAAA
Source organism: Nyssa sinensis (assembly GCA_008638375.1). Classification (NCBI taxonomy): domain Eukaryota; kingdom Viridiplantae; phylum Streptophyta; class Magnoliopsida; order Cornales; family Nyssaceae; genus Nyssa; species Nyssa sinensis. The sequence goes on from CM018052.1 coordinate 38,386,425, forward strand.
CAGCCCCGAGCAACAAAATGGGCGTTTAGTGTGCTCACCCGCTCGGGATCGCCTGTGCTTTGACGGTGTTCGAAGTAGGTAGCTTTCAGTTCGTGGGGAGAGAAGCGATGGCAGAGATGACGACCGGCGGCGAGATTCCTTCGAACATGACAATATATATCAACAACCTCAATGAGAAAGTCAAGCTCGAAGGTACGTTTCTCTCTCTGTAAAGCTTGTAAAACTTTGCCCTAGCCTCCTTCCGTTTGGAAATTTCCCTGTATGTAAATATATGGATAGTTATCTACATACTATATTAATATTGATTTGTATTGGGGACTGAAATTGAACTAAAAGTTTCAGAGTTAAAGAAATCGCTGTACGCCGTATTCTCTCAATTTGGGAAGATTTTGGAGGTTTTAGCATTCAAGACGCTGAAACATAAAGGCCAAGCTTGGGTTGTTTTCGAGGATGTTTCGTCCGCAACCAATGCGCTTCGCCAAATGCAGGGCTTTCCATTTTATGACAAGCCTATGGTATGAACCCCTCTGCTCTGATGGTCTGTTTAAATTGTTCTTTAATTTATCCTGTTCCTTTTCTGTTCTATTTTGTTTCTTAAGTACTTTTCTGTTATTGGTAGATTATTTTTAGTGTAATCCATGATTATGTGCTGCAAACTAAGGACCAACTTAACCACCATTGCCCCAACGAAGTTCTTGATTGTCATTCTACATGATACTGCAATCATTGTTATGCTTTGTCTTGTTCCATGTTTTATTATTAACATCCTCATTTCGGTTACACTAATCTTATTAACTGGCCAACATTCTGTTCAGAACAACATTTTGTTCCATGATTTATTGTGAGGGTGAAAAAAAACATATTTTCTCCCATGCTTAAAAAGAAATTAAGAATTAAAATTTCTCAAAAAATGGTTTGAATCCGGACAAACGAAAGAGAAAATGATATTTAAAACTAAAAGTCTCCCCATGTTTTCCCTCATATTTTCCCCTTGTTTTCCATGATAATCAAACAAGGAAAAACGATTATATATTTCCTTCCCATCTGTAAATATGCAAACCAAAAGAACATTATAGTATTAATAAATGGTATGACTGTTATGCAATCAAGCTTTTTAGTAAGAAGAAGTGACCCCAATTGTAGTGTATACATAGTAGGACTTTCTTATAATTAATACTCATACATACATATATTTTCTGACCTGTATATTTATATATTTTTTGCTTTAAAAGAACCTGATTTTGTAGGTTTTATTAAATTAAAGTAGTGATTGATTAATAATGTATCGAGTTTATCTATGTAATTGTGTAAGAATGTGATTTTGTGTAGACAAATTTGTTTATACAGGAGGTTGCTATGCATGTTCATGAAACCTACCAGTTTCTTGAAGTAAGTCGTAAAATGACATTATTGCAACTAATAAAAGCTATAGTGATACACATGCTTCATAACACTGGAAAGAGGTATTGAAGATAGCTTCCACTTCATTTTGTTTGGGGAAAAAATTTCGTCTAGGCGTGGCTCATAACATGGCATTAGTGACAAAATATATCTTATGAAGCAACCTTTCCTGTCGTTAGATAAAATTAGGACAACTTTGTTGATGGCCTAATGTGATCAGACCATGTGGCAAGCCTTGCTTTGTTGTATATCTTATGTGATACTTTACCCACCTAAGTCATAGGAGTAGGAAACAAGAGTCTTCAGAGACAATTGAAACAGGCTTATGCACTGTTTGCATTTGGATGCTATAAGCAATGCCAAGTGCTGTCTGGATTTCCCAGGGGGTTTTATACGAGCTTAGTGCTTGATTACTGTTAAGGCCGGTTTTAGTGACCTAGCTGATATCCATGGGATGATTTAAGAGTTCTGACTTGGCCTTTGGAGTGGAAGCTTATCTAGGCCATTGTGAGCTGCCTGTCACATTGAGCAATTCTTGTTCCTTTAACTGCCTCAGAGGAAGTAGTAATTTTCTTTGTCTTTAGGACAAGTGTTGACTGCATGATTAAGCTTCAACCTTGGCCAGTTTCTTGGCTTTATTCCTTGCTTTACCTTGTAGAATATTTTCTTCTGAGCTCGACCTGCTCGTTGATGCTCTCACATGTACCAAAAGTTTATATAAGGCCACTAGGGTGTCATTCTCCACATTTTAGGTTGTTGAGCTGAGGATTTCACTTCTGTCACCTGCTTTTTCATCCTCTGATGTATTTATTGGTTCATTTGATGCAGCAAAGAAACCTAAATAAGCTTTTTTGATGAAGTAACAAAGTTTTAAAAAAATAAATTTGGTGACCAACTTGTACATGAATTTTATTTTAGGAAATGACATCTGTTTAAAGAAATGGAGTATGGTAAGCATATCATAAATGCAAGGTTTTCCATTGGGATCAATCGAATTGGTTTCTTTAAGTATATAGGTAATAGGCATTTTATTATTTTTAGTTAAACATAAAAAATTTTAAACTCTAAAACAAAGTCTGTTGGCAGCAGATCACAATTGAGTGGTATCTTCTGCGGCCCTACCACTCCTCGAGGGAGAAGTGCAGGGTTCAAGTCTCAGTTCGGCATGGGTGTGTGTATTACTTATCAATTATGAAGCATGAACACTCTATTTTGGTTTACGGGTCCATGTTGGACACTGATAGTCTCGGACACGTGTCCAGGCACTTGAATTATGAATGTTGATGATTAAATGAAGAAATTCTTTAATTTTTATTTAATAGCTTTGTTATTTTAATATCTTAATAATATTTTTTAAATTTGTGTATTTTCATGCTAATTTTAATTGAAATAACATTAGGTTTTTATTATATAGTCATATAAAAATATAAAAAATTATATATATTCAACACGTTTCCGTGTCCTACTTTTTTGAGAAATAACGTGTCTGCGTGTCCGTGTCGTATCGCGTCCGTATCCCGTGTCCGTATCCGTGCTTCTTAGCTTATCAAAAGAAAAAAAAGTCTGTTGGCAGCAGTTGTCATGCTTAGTCCTTCAACCAGATGTTGAAGTTGAGTTTCACTTGAATTTTCTTTCTTAGTTATGTAATACTTCCATATTTCATGTGCTTATCTTGCATTTGATCATTTTTTCTTTTGGGATATGTATAGTATAATATTTATTAAAAGCCACCAAAGGAGGTGAAACCTATCAATACTGAAAGTATGCCAAAATACAAAAACTGTGGACTGCTCAAAATTATACAAAAGGGACTTAAGTTTTTACAAAGTCTAAAAAATGCATTTAATGCTACTAGTAGTTTCTATTTTGCTTATATCCGTACTTTACTATTACTCTATCAAACACAATGAACAGGATGGTTGCAATTTAGATTCCATACTTTTCTTTCTCATTGAATTCTTGGAATTATATCAATCTTTATTATATATTTTAATTTCATGATTTGCTTCAGTTCTATGCATCACTTTCCCAACTTTTATGGTGCATGAAATTTTTTCTTCTGCTACAATATAGATATATGATTAGTAATATTTAATGAACACAGAGGATACAATATGCAAAGACAAAATCAGATGTCATAGCGAAGGCTGACGGTTCTTTTGTTCCACGAGAAAGAAGAAAGAGGCACGAGGAAAAAGGTAAGACATTCTTTTACACACGAACACATGCATACAGAGATATCCTTTGTACCATCAATCACATTAGAATCTTATAAGGAAATCAATTCCCTCATAAGATCTGTGTCTTGGTCCTTACATTTCGTTAAGTGTTTATGATTTTTAGAATGATGAGCATTGATTAAATTAATTGATTGACAATAGCACTGAAGGAAAAAAAAGCGCCTATGTAACATTTGCGACCCAGAAACATTTTGTTGGTAATTAGTAAATGTTACTTTATACCATGCAAGGTAAGAATACTTAATGAGAAGCTTCAAAGTGCTGAAAAAGAAAGTTTGTTTGAATGCAGTTGATTCTGATGTGATTATTCACATTGTAAAGTATTAATTTAACTCTTGAGATGGGTTGAATGAAACCCATGACCTTGTTTGGTTGTGGTGCTAGACAAGTAGACTTAAAGTGTTCAATTACCGAATCATTTGTTTGCATTAGGCACTTTAGGATTTGATTAAAAGGCTAAACTTTTTACTAGTTCTGAACACATTATGAAGTTTTCCCCGTGTGAAAAGGCAATACATTTTAACACATGATGAGCGACTCTAATTATCTTGCCTAGAGCATTCATTGTGACCTTGGTAAAGAAAGATGCGAAGGTGGGTTGTTTAAAAATTAGTTGGTAATAATGTCAAGCCCCTTGTACATGAAGTTCATTCCGTCAACTTCTTGTTCCCCATTGATTCCCATAGCAGCCGGTCCACAAGTTTACTACCCAATTCTATTAATAGTTGAAGATTTTCATAAATTATTTATATAGTCACCCTTACAAAGATTACCTAAATACATGAGCAATAAGTTGGAAAATGACTTCTCTTGGGTTTCATAACTGAAGAGGATATAATGTGCAAAAACCACTCTTCTGGCTGGTTATGTGTTTATTTATTTGGATTAATTTCTTCAAGTAGGTTACCCATTTGAAGTCAACTTTGAAGAGTCGTGAAGCAAGCATATAGATAGATAGATTGATTGATTAATTTAATTATTTTTTTTTTTGGTGTGGCGGGGGGCTAAGGGATTGTGAACCAACCTTACCAGTACAACAATATTGTGTGTTATACTATTGTAATTTTGTCACTTCTTACTTTAGTTTGGGATTCAATATTAAATTTTATTATCATTTGGTGGAGCATAATGTGCATAGCAATGTGGCTGTGACTTACTATGTCCACGTCCTTGAGGTGCCATGTCAGGATAGTAATCTTCCACAGGCTAAGAAATTTTTCCCACACTTTTGTTGATGGATTAAATACTTAAATTACATCATCTCTTACAGTTTAACTTTTTAAAGTAGTTGGTGCATTAACATGGTCCTAGGGCTGGCAAAGGTCCTAGATTCAAACCTCGCCGTCACCCTGTTAATTATAATTGATACATGTTGGCCCACTTGTGGTGGGGACTGGGGAGTCTGGCTACACTGAGGGAGCATGTTGCAGGATTAAATACTTAAGTTACACTATCTCTAATGGCTTAAGCTTTTAGAATAGTTGGTGATTTAACAATGTCTACTTCTTTAGCTTCCAGATGGAGGTTTTGTTGCCATCCATTTTCCACATTTCATGGATTAAATGTCCTTTTGTGCGCAGACTACTCACAATTGATTTCATGAAGAAAGCAATTGATGCAGACTTTTTTTGATCCAGTGCATAGATTGCATTAAACTCTTTCTTTCTCTCTCTTTTCCCATTGAGTTAGCAGTTTTATTTCCCAAAAATAAATAAATAAATAAAAATCCAAGATATAGAACAAAGCATCACACAAGAACCCAAGAGCCAACAAAGAGAACAAGTACAAAGGAAAAATAGAAGGCTTTAAGCACAAGACAGACAATTCAGTGACATCCCATTAAGCATGAATCAAAACAACTTACCAGCATCCCATCAACAAACTAATTCCAAAAAAAATAACAGTTTTTGGAATTTGAGAAAGGGCTTGAAGTCATGGCATGATGCAGAGAAGAGGATGCCAAAGTAGAAGAAACTGAAATTGAATGATCTCTTAAGCACAATCCTTGCAATAATTGATGATGCAGTCTTTAAGAAGGTTAAGAAAAGTAAATATAAAGAGGAGAGAAGTAGTGAAATAGGCTCGATTTCAAAGTGAAAGTTGATTGGGACTTTGCATGGTCAAGTTTTAGTTTAAAACCTATTTTAGATTAGTGGACTGTTAATGTTTCTTATGTTTTAAGGATCAAGTTATTTTGAGAATTTCTAAATTTGTTCAACTTGGGTTGTATCAGTAGTTCATGGGTTATGTGAAACGACCAAAATAGCCCTGTTGTTTTTTGTAGACAATATTGAATCTCATAAGGAAAAGTTATACTTACCTCATACTTCTTGTAGTTGGGCCTGATAACACTTTACCACCTTATAGTTATGCTTATTATATGTCAGGTGTAGGTTATGTGGATGGAAAACCCAACAGTACTACTTTACTCAATAATACAGAGTGGTTAAGTGTCAATTCTTAAGTTGCAGAGGGCTTATTTGAAAATGAGTCAAACCACCGGGATATAAAATTTATTTACTCTACATGATTTCCTATATTACTAGGCATTTCATACCCACGAATGGAATGCCAATTTCAGTGTTCCCAATCCTGACAACCAAATGAACCCTATGTGCTTTTGAAAGGGTGATGCTCCTTTAATTTTGGAATGAAAGTAGATATGGAAGGGAGCAGAAAGTCATAAGAGGATTTATGATTACTGAAAGTTGTTTTTTAGTTGTAAGTGAGGGGAATTGCAGACAATTTTTCCTGCAGTTTTGTTTATTGCAGGACATAAGAATAGATAAGAGATTACCGAGTAAAATCAAAAGAAAACCATTGTTTTTTCAGAATAAAAGAGGAAAAAGGGAAGGCATAAAGTTGGGGAAAACATGATGACACAATACCATCTGTCACAGCATATGGTGTAGATTTGGTTTTCTAATTTATAGCTTTTTGTATTCTGTGTGTGCAGTGTGCGCTAATTTGTATGTTAATACAATATATGTTTCTCTTATTAGGGAGGAAGAGAAAAGAGCAACATGAAGCTAACCAAGCTGGAATGGGTCTGAATCCTGCTTATGCTGGTGCCTATGGTGCAACACCTCCTGTAAGCATGTTTTCTGTTTTCTGAGGATCACTTCTTCTGGGATCTTTTTGAACCATAAATGATATTGTTCTTGAAATCTATTATTATTATTATTTTCATAGTGATGAATTTATTAATTATACAAGTACCTTTTAAAATATTACTTTTCTCAGTCCATGTACAACACTCTTAGGAAGGTAAACAGAGGTAAACAAATAGGGAATTCTCCCCCCCCCCCCTCCCCCTTCCCCTTCCCCTTCCCCTTCCCCAATTTTATGCCTAGGCTGTTTGATAGTGATATTTACACATTTACACATTTAATGCCGAAGCTTTGCACAGCTGATGCAGGTGGTTGCAGTTTGAAAATCAATTCATGTCTGTATATATTATAGTATAAAGCAAAGACAACCTGAATGATTCCTTTTCTAATACTTCCCAGTATGGGCAGTTGAATTTATTTCTTGATACAGTAGTCCCATTTTATGTTTGCTAATGATCTGGATGGACAAGTTGAACGAGTTGCTACTGCGTTCATTTTCCCTTATCAAATGGTTGTAAATTGTTTGTTTGTCTTATAATTTACCTTGGAGCTTGGTTACTTTTTATTTCTTTGTTTTGTTACTTAATATTTATTTATAGGCAATTTTATTATTAATATTGTAGATATATTTAAAAAAATCCTTACAAATTATCTCTCTCTCTCTGTCTCTCCCCTCGAATGTTGCAGTTATCACAAATACCATATTTGGGTGGGGCAAAATCTGCAGTCCCGGAAGCTCCAGCTCCACCAAATAACATATTGTTTATTCAGAATCTTCCCCATCAGACCACTCCAATGATGCTGCAGATGCTCTTTTGCCAATATTCCGGCTTTAAGGAAGTTCGAATGGTGGAAGCAAAACCTGGAATTGCCTTTGTAGAGTACGGGGATGAGATACAATCGACGGTTGCAATGCAGGGACTCCAAGGATTCAAGATCACACCTGAGAATCCAATGTTAATTACCTATGCCAAGAAATAGATAGATGAGCTCTTGTTTCTCCTATTTTTAGAAGGATGCAACTATATCATTGTGGTACGAGTACCTATTTTTTCCTCCTGGATGTGTAGTTTGATTACCATTTCTTTTTCCTTTGTTTTTATAATTAAATTAGCTTGAGTGACTAGAGGTTTGTAGCCTATTTTAAGTTCTCGTCTTCTGTGTCTCTCAGCCTTTGTTTGGAACTTTTGGAAAGAAAAGAAAATAAATAACTTAAAATGGAAGAGAAGAGAAAAGAAAAAAAAGTGTTAGGTTTTTAATTTGTTTAAATATTTAGGAAAGAAATAAGAAGAAAATAACTATTTCTTATTTGAATAGTTAGTAGGAGAGAGCTATTTTTGGAACACGGTTTTTTATTAGAAGCACTTAGCCTTTCAGGGATTTTTGTTAATGTGATGTGAGTTATCAATGCACTTGGCATAACAATTTAATCCGATCTTGAATCTGTTATGATGTGATATATATTTAATATTACACTTTTTTAGTAAATTATTTTTTATATAAGTTTTTGGCATGATAACATTACTCCAATGTATATATAAAAGGTTAATGCTGCTAAAAATTTGTTTATATATACAAACTTGACTTTTATCCATTAAATTATTTAGGAATATAAATTTTATTTAATACAATCACATCTATTAAATCATTTAGGAATAAAAATTTTATTTAATATTATTATTTTAATATTTAAATACATTTCAATCTCTATCCCTAGATGATATAACAGATAAGAATATCATTTCCACATAACATTACCCTGGAAAAATAATTTATTTTCACTTTTTTTTTCTTTTTTACTTTCCTTTCTAACATACCTTCACTTTCTAGTAATTTTTTTTTCCTTCCTAATCAGACAGTGTATAGATGAAATATAATTAAGTTTGATAATATAAACAAGTTTATATATAAGATATAATTTGATTTGAATACATTTTTATTCAATATGACATAAAGAAGTGAAAATTCAATTTATATAAACTTATAAAACATCTTTTGTATTGAAAAAAGCTTTAAACTTTCACTTTGTACAGTTAAAATTCAATTTTTTTTTTAAAAAAATATTTTGTAAATTAATTTGGAAATTACCATGGATATAATTAACAATTGACTCAGGTTTTGACCAAAGCTTTGAAATACATTTACACAGTAAAACACCAGTAGACAAATTAGTAACAAGGGAGCGAAGATCACGTGTGATCTCTGTCAGCAAAGATTTAGGAAAAGCCCAATCACCAAAAGCCACCTAAAAAAAAAGACCTTGTCAGCACAAATATTAATTAAAAAAAACAATTACTGATTACGTGTCATATTGAAGTTGACGAATTGTTAAAATTGCGGTAACCTAGCCGTGACTTTATCGTATCTCGAAAATTGAATTAATGATTCTGCAAAATGTTCGTTTACGAAACGCGTGTCGCCATTTTATCCTTGACTCTCTCTCTCTCTCAATAGCCCCCAACGCCCGCAAATTCTCTCCCTTACACATAAAAATTCCCACCCCCAAACTATCTCCTGCCCTCTCTCACTCTACTTTCTCTCTCTAAGACTAAGAAGAAGACAAACGCTCCCCATTAATTTCCTCGTTAGATCTTCAAATTTTCATCAGAAACCAGACCCTGATATGTCGCAGCTGAGAAGAAGAAGAATCACATAAACCCCCTAAATTTGTACACACACTTATATATATATATATATATATACACATACATACACACAAATAGAAGTAAATGAGGTGTAAGAAACACCTTGCCGATCTCAGTAGCAGCATCGGCGTTTGCGCTTCTTGTCTCCGAGAACGCCTCTTCTCTCTCATCGCCGCACAAGCACATTCCCAAGCACGAGCCCAGGCCCGAGTCCAGGCTCAAGAGGATCGCCGGAAATCTGATTCACATCCGCCGCCTCTTATCTTCCCCCGTTCTGTATCACCTTATGTTTGTCGCCGGAAATCTGACAATTCCGAGTCGAACCACGGCCACCATCACCATCATAGTCTGTCAGATCAACGGTTCTACAGTACTCCACAAGTAGGCCCCACTGGTGCTATCGTCACTGCCAGCTCGAACAAGAAGAAGCACAGCAAGTTCTCTCTCTTCTCGAATTTCTTCAGATCCAAATCAGTGAAAACGGATTTGGATCAGAGGGTTCCTGTTCCGAATTCTGGGGATCCGTGCACGGCGTCTTCCTCGTCGCCGTCTTGGTTTTCGAGTATTCTCTCAGGTAGCCGGAAAAAGCAATCGCGGCTGTTCTCACTCGATGAATCGACTACTGCCGCCGTTCGGAGACCGTGCCGCCATCGAGATCGGGGAATGTCTCCGGTGAGATACTCGAACGACAGAGAAAAACGGAAGAATGCGGCGAGGGATCGAGCGGATACTCGTCGGAGTCGTCCCAGGGCTGGAAGCAGACGCCGAGGAGGGCGGCGCCAACGGTCCGACGAGGTGGACGGCCGAGTCACTCCCGAAACGTTTCGGGACTGGCATTTTGTTTGAGTCCATTGGTGCGTGCGAGCCCTAATCGGCACTGGAATCAGAAGGGAATGCCGCCGGACATGGCGTTGTCCGGCGAGATTAGAGTTCAGGTCAAGCCTCACCTGTCAACGGCAGCATCGTACTGTGCGAACAGATCAAGAAAGCTCGCTGATTTCGGGAGGTTCAATCAGAACCATTGATCGCGATGACCGTTGACATATTGACTACCAAATGATACGACGACACTAAAAGTACGTTTTTGCCCTTGTTGTTTAAGGGTCTTTCACTATGAAGTCTTTTTTCTTCCTTGTATACATCTATTCAACACCGAAAATAAATTATTATTTTTCTTGTAATTAATAATTTTTATGATTTCATTGATGTGAGATTACCTAAAAATTAGTGTCATAAATGAATTAAGTTGAGTTGTGGGTATTGTTTCTCTAAAATAAACGAATTTGTTAATTTTTTGAATTAATTTTAAACAAATTTTTAATCGAGTCAAATTTATTTATTTTATGAGTTTCTAACTAAATTAATCACTTGCATAATTTAATTTTTTATATAATATTAAATTATTTTAATTTGAATTTTGTTAAGGTAAGATGTGAACATCAGATTTTTACAATTTCATTAATTTAGTTAACACATGCTTCCGTACGAGTATTGTGCAGACTAATGAGGTCACAAATATTTAATTTTTTTGACTTATTAAAATAGTTATTTTTTAATTTAATGAATTAAATTTAATAATTAACTAATTTTAAAATATATTTAAATTTAATTTATTTATTATTGTATGCATCTAATTGAACTGAGTGGGAGTTCGAATTGCACTCATTCGAACTGACTAAAACCCTCAAGGTCGTTAAACAACAAGGGGTAGTGGGTTGATGTTGTGCTTCTTATGAGCATGGGGGATGATGCTCCCCATTTGTTTTACAAGTTAAATAGAATAGATGGGCTGACAGCAAGGGAGGGGCAGTTGGGAATTGATTTAGGGCAATCAGGACCATCCATTTTATTGAAAAAAATACGGGAGGTGGAGAATGGGTCCCACCCATTTAAGGTGATCCCGTATGCTAGTGTTGCAGTCAATTCAATACTGTGTATCGTTCTCTTCTTCCTCGTGTTATTAAATATTGGTGAGGCTGATACCAATACAGCGCTAGGCTATTAAATTTGGACACTGACCAAATATGCCTGTGTCAGACGTGTAGGACGGGCATTTAGTACGACCGTATACAGTTATTGAGAATGAAAATGTTTTGAATACCTAATTTATATATTCAATCTTCTCAACATAGGTTAAACATGTGACTCTCATATGACTTTTGGGGGCCGGAATTCAAAGGAATCACTGAATAATTGTTTGATGGTTGATGTGTTTGGATTAGCTTTGAGCCAGGTGAAGCTGAACTTTTTTCTCATAAGAAGCTGAATTTATATTGAGTTTATACAATGCCATTAATTTCAAGCTAATTCAATGAATCAGGTTAAGAGCATCACTATCCCTTTTCATTTCAAAGAACCATATGATGAATAGTCTTTTTCAGGATAAGGATCATCTCTAGCACAGCTGGTATATATTGAATTCATTATTAAATAACTACTATCTATGTGGAAGAGAAAAACAATAAACTACACATCCAAAACATTGGATAGAGTCACGACGAATGTTTTATTTGAGTAGTGCTGAGTATCTATTTTTTACTCAGTTAACATGAGTTTGATTTTTACAACAAATCGCTCACGTGTAGAGTTCGATTCTTCACAACATATCACACGTGTGGAGTCTGAATATCTTTTTTCATATCCATTATCAGGTCTACTATTATTACTAATATACATAATAAATCCCAAGTTTCCAACCAACCCAATTAACACTTAGGCCAAGGGACGATCCTATGTTTTTGGGATCATGTTTGGTCACGCGTGATGGCTTTCAAATCGCGGTACGGAATTGAGATGTTGCTCGAAATTTTATTTGAAAATTACTAGGGCAGGCTGCGTATTCTTTGTCCTCTCATCCCGTCAAACTAGCCGTAACCCCTCTACTTTACCATCCCGTATTGGATAATCATAAGAAAAATAAAACAAAAAACAAAATAAAAAAAATTGTAACACAGTTGGAAAGTGCTTGCAAGGCCTAAAAGAAATTAGGTAGAAGTGGGGGTTAAAGTTAAGTCCTTATAACTTACAATCTAAAATAAATTATTGATAAATTGAGATTGCCATTTGATATGTTAGATACTTGGATGTGACATGTGAATTCACATTGTATAGAGATCCTCTTCATAATTGGGGTTCAATGAATTTGGGAACTTGTTTGGAACCACTCTTAACACTACCAAGATCTTAGATATACTCTCTTCTGTGTTTTTTTGGGACCATTCCTAGAGTTGGCCATTTGACAGCAAAGCTGCAACCAAGAATAAAAATGGCAAAAGGGTGAGTCCAAACTCAAGAGTTGAGAAAATGATTGGGATCTTTTAAGTTGGACTGCAAAGGTCACAAGGCTTAGTGGCTCTAGTCTAGTGTAGCCTTTTACACACACACACACACACACACATATATATATATATACATATATTCAATGCATGCGGGATGTGAACTTTGCTTTCGATCACTTGGCTAGATGTCGGCTTCACTGTTCACATGATACTTCTATTTTAAGATTAGTCCATCACAAGATAGAAAATTAATTATATGTATATCTATGACATTCAATTTATAATATACAAACTTCTAGTTCTGAGGTGTGTTTAACTGTGTGTCTGAAACACAGAGAGAGGAAAAAAAAAAATTCTCCCATCTTTTTCCTCCAACTTAAAAAAAAATAAAATAAAAAAGTTGATGTTTTATAAAAGTGATTTGATTCATGAAAGACAGTGAAGGACCATGACATGTAGAATTGGAAACTTCGCCTTTTTTTCTAATATATATTTCTTTTTCTTTCCTGTTTTCCGTGCCAACCAAACAGGGGAGAATGATTTCTTTTAAGTTATCTTTTCTTTTTCCTTTACTCCGATCCATGAACAAAAAGTTGCCTCAGTCAGAAGTCAAGTCTCCTAGGTTTAAATAATTGTGTGTCATGAGATTGTACTTAATGGACAACCAATTGAACATTTTGATTTAATAATTTTAACAAAGAAAACCCTCTCTTCATTTTCCATGTCATTTGAATGGCATTTTCGAATTTCTTTATCAAATCATTCCTTGTTTTGATTTAATCAAACTCATGTTTTTTTAAATTATTTTATAAACTCATTGTAATTTTTGAATTCGCATTTTTCAAAATGTGATTTTAATGATAATTTTTTAATAAAATTGTATTTTTAAAATGCGATTTCAATTTGAAGATTTTGATTTTAAATCAACAAGAATTTAAAACGATTTTATTGGTTTGGACAAATCATTTCAAATTCTTCTTGGTTTGAAATTGCATTTTCAATATACGATTTTCAAATCGTATCTTGAAGATAAGATTTGGATGAAAAATTAATGATGAAATTACAATTTTAAAATATGATTTTTAAAATAACATAAATTTAAAAAATATTTTAAAAACTACATGGACCAGATAAATGAAACCAAAACTATGCAAATTTGATAAAAAAATTCAGGCATTTTCCAATACACCAGCCTGGCACCATGGAAAGAAATGGCACAACAACAAAGGAAAAGGGTCGTTGGATGATTTTAAAGAATGTCTCGGAAGATGATTTTAAAAAGGGTAGAATCACTTCTTTGTAAATGGAGTTTTGTGCATTTTGAGATGTAAAATAAAAATAATAACAATTATTAAAATTTTGATCAAACATTGAAGACAACAACTTTTGCATATATATATATATATGAAATAAGCTCGAAATCATTTAAATTAATGCTATATATATATTAAGCTCGAAATCATTTAAATTAATGCTACCAAAATATGAGAGGGAAAGGCTTATTTTAACATTAATTCCCCCTATTTTATTTTATTTTATTTTATTTTTTTAGTTGAATTTCGCTGTTTTTGTTTGTCTATGGATTGTTTTATATAATTAATGTCACCTGTACTTGATCCTTTAATTTACGTCCAATATGGTGCCAATATTTTTCAAACTGATGAGCCGCTTGTTTTAAAATTAAATATAGCCAAGTCAATGAATTATATATATATATATATAGAGAGAGAGAGAGAGAGAGAGGGGGGGGGGGGGGCTAGTTTTCAAAGTAATAGAGTAATTTATGTTGATTTGACAAGATTTTAAGAATTGAGTACTTTTTTAAGGGTAAATTTAATTGAATTTTTATGAAATTTTTGATAATTACATATATATATATATATATATTTTGAATTTTTTAATAATTATATTAAATTTTTATAAAATTTTTAAAATTATACTAATTTTTTTATTTTACTTGACAATATACATATACATCACACATGTCTCTACTCAATTTTTTCTTTTAAAATAATAAAACTATCATTTCTATGTTTTTTTTTAAAAAAAAAGTTTGATCAATTTTTTTTCATTTTTCAAATAAATATTGATAAAAATCTTAAATTTATTTTTAAATAAAATAATAAAAAATCTTTTAAAAAGTTTAAAAAATTTTATCAAAATTAAAAATTGTAAAAACAAATAAATAAAAAAGACAATTGTATTATTTTGAATAAAAAAGTTAATTGAAGAGTATTTATATATTGTCGAATAAAATAAAAGAAGTCAGTATAATTTTAAAAATTTTAAGAATGATTAGTATAATTTATCCTTCTTTCTTGCTTCAAATTAAAAGATTAGGCAATTATTTACTACCCATTAGCTAGCTGTTGATGCGTAGATGAATATGGTTAAGCAATGAGTGTATCTATATATATATATATACATACATAGACACATATACATAGATACACATATATATATACACATATACACACACATATACACCAAATTTACTGCATATATAGGAAGTCACAGTGAGATTGTAATTGGCACTTAAAGAGACATTCATTTGTGACGATGACATACACAAATAATCTGTATCACTTTAGGCTCTGTTTGGGAGGCGTTTAAAAGTTTTAGAATTATTTAATTGGCCGTTTGATCAAACTTCCGTTTTTAACATGTGTTCGAAAAAGTGTTTTTTAAACTCCCCCACAAGCCCAATGTTGCTGCAAACACCATTTTAACTGGATTTTTACACAATTATTTCTTACGATGTAATGTATTGTCCAATTCATATCTTGACCAGTAGAACAAGAAAAACCATTAGATTCACTTTGGCAGCAACTTAGAATGCACTTCTTGCATTTTTGTTTCTTGTTCTTCAAGCATAGGATGCATGGGGTCCTCTACACACACACACACACACACATTATATATATATACACACACACACACACATTAGTTGGATGCCCACGTTGTGTGCAAACTTAATTTGAAAAAATTACATGAATTAATGATAAATTTATCAAAAAATAAATGGCAAGTTTATAGATATAAGTAATAAAAAATAGATAAAGTATTTATAAAAAAGACAACTAACCGATAATCTTGTCAATAATAATATATTAATAAATAAAGAATTAAATCATAAATTAAGTAGCGTGAGACAAAATTAATAATTAGATGCAATAAGAAGATTAATAAAATAAATAATAAGAAATTAACTAATTAAAAAATAAAAAATAAAATTATCATTTTATTGTGACGAATAAGTCTCATTTTTATATAACTAATATATATATATATATGTATATATATATATATTTCATTTATGTTGATTGATTTGACTTTTATAAGTGCAATGCATATACAATTTCACTAGCTATTAAATGGGAAGCCTAATTAATATTTGTGGTCCATTCGAATCCTTTTCCTTTTCATTTCCATTTCCATTATTTCAATGGAACAAACAAACACTGATCTTCCATGTTCACACTTCTATTAAACTAAATAGCTTTGAAAGAGGGGGAATTGTCAAGAGACCGCGGTATGTGTTTGCACACGTAATCGTACCAAATGTCTCACAATATCACTTAATTTTCTTTTTCTTTTTTTTTTTTGTTGGGAAAAACTATTCCTATTTAATCACCAACCACTTGTTGCTATTCTCAGTTGACTTGTGAAATCTGAAATCAATTTCCAAACAATTCCCATGGTACATATCATACGGCCCACTTTACAAGCCCTAAAGCCATAAGTGGACTTTGGGTGTTTGGGTTGCTTTCTTGACTTACAAATAAGGCGGTAAATGAGTCTAACCGAGTTAAATAGTGATTTGATCAAGTATTGTTTGTTAAAATTAATTAATTTTAAATTTTGTTTAATTTAAATTTGATTTATTTATGTTTCAAGTTAATCTCAAAAGAAAATAGTATGTAATCAAATTAATTACGAGTTTAGTTCAAATAATTTTATTTTTCTATAGTATTAGTGTTGGAAAAATGGATTAGGAGTGAATGAGAAATTGACTCCAAATATCACTACTTGAAAACGGTAACAAGACTTGAAACTTGTGAAAAGTTTGTGTCTCACGTAGGTTGGGAACAAAGTTTTAAAGAGTATATATACAATTACTTTGGATTGGGCTTGGGCCTTGGCCCATTGTATATATATATATATATATATATATATCTTTTTGGAAAAAGTTTATTTCAATAAATTTATTTATTTAAATTATATTTTCAAAATGTTACCTTTTGAATTTTGACTGAACAGTTATCATGAATAGGTGCGTCCCTTCAGATTAGTGCGTCTGTTCACCAATGGATGCATCTATTCAAATTGAAGCATTATATCTGTTCGCGTGAACAGATGCACCCTTTAGATTCGTGTCTATTTGAACAGCCACCAAGTCGTCTATATAAACCCAGTTCGCCTTCATCATCATTTAATTGAATTCACGAGTTTTAGAATTAAGTTCAAGCATACTGTGAGTCTGTATATTAAAAGAGTTCAAGGACAAGTTTTAGTTCGTTGTGCACATAAGATTGGAGTACTTCCATCAATTGTGCGTAACCATTGTATCCTGGGAGACAACCGTCATTGAAAACTTGAAAGCACCAGTGCTAAGAACGATATTGTCTTAAGGATATAGTATAAGACACTAACCTTGGTTAATCACCATTGCTTTATTAGTGTCTGCATGTCATTTGCATTGCTTTCAGTCAATTTTATTCATGTGGAAGATTGTTGAAAAAAATGGGTTTGAGCATATTAAATTAGATATTTGGTGGGTCCACATGAGAATGTGTTCTCTTCCATGAGGAGATAAAGATTGTATATTGATTGCTCAAAATCATTAAGGAGTGAATGAGAAATTGCCTTCAAACATTACCACTTGAAAATAGTAACAAAAGCTTTAAGCTTGAGAAAAAACTTGTGTCCCATATAGGATGGGAATGAGGTTTTTAAAGAGTATATATACACCTACCTTGGAGTAGGGTTTGGGCCCCAAGGAGCACCCCAGTTTTGTGGAAGGGGGAGGATCTAGCACATGTTTGGTTCACCACACACGCGCGCCCCCAGCCCCGAGCCGGGCTTGGGCTTGCTGTATATATATCTTTTTAGAGAAAATTTATTTAAAATTTTTCAAACCAGAAACGCAGTCGTTTTGAACATGCGTTTTGAACAGTCCAAAACGCTGTCATTTTGAAACCGTTGTTTGATTGAATGGGCATCTTCCACAGACACAACCCAAGCTTCATGCCTGTACCAAACAGTCATGAGCGAGTCTATAAATAGGACACGATCACAAGCATTCTGCATTCATTCGCATATCATCTTTGAGAGAGAGTTCTGCATAAGTTTTGGTTCGACAGACAACCATTGGTAGTGCTTGCTTCTGTGTTGGGAGATCATTTTATCATGGGAGACAAATTGTCAAGAACTCGTAAGTATCACTGCGGGGGCAATAAATTGTCTTAAGAAAATTGTGTCCGACACAAGACTTGATCAGTTTCTGATTTCTGCAATTCCGTATTCTATAAACATGTTCTATTTTATTGCTTTTCATTTCTATTCTATTAGTTTATGTTGAGTTTTAGTTTCTATTCTTCAATGTAAACTATATTCTGACAGTAATACTGATATATATACTACTAATAATTAGAATATATATTAATTTATTAAGTTGAGTTTGAAGTTTGAACTTAGCTTAATAAATTAATAAATTTTAAAATATGTTTAAGTTTAGTTTTTTTATTTTATAAATTGATCTTAAATGAATTTTTAATTAAACTGAGCTAACTTGTTTTATTTTACGATCTTACTCACAAAAGTGCATGAAATAAAAAAGTTTTCCAAAACAAAAGTTGTCAGAAAAAAATTGACTAAAATGCAAAACATAAGACTGTAAATGAGCTGAGTCGAGCATTGAGTTACTCAAGCATGATTTGCTAAAATAAATAAGGTTCAAGTTTTATTTAAACTTGATTTGTTTATTTCTTGAACTGATATCGAACGAGTATCTATTTGAACCGATCACAAAACGAGTTAAAGTAATTTAATTTTTTTTTTATATAATATTAGATTCTTTATTTATTTATCAAGTCAAATTCAACTCGAGTTTAATAAATTAACAAATTTTAAGAATAATTTAATTTTTTTTATATAATATTAGATTCTTTATTCTTTATTTATTTATCAAGTCAAATTCAATTCGAGTTTAACAAATTAACAAATTTTAAGAATAATTTAATTTTTTTAAAAATAATATTAGATTCTTTATTTATTTATCAAGTCAAATTCAACTTGAGTTTAATAAATTAATAAATTTTAAAATATATTTAATTTTAATTTATTTATCTCATAAATCGATCTAAAATAAATTTAATTTATTTTACGTCTTATAAGCAGGCCCCACCGGATAGCATTGAGCCAACTTGAGATTAAGAAACTTAATTAAAAATTGGGTAGCATTGGAATTTCAGAAACTTGTTTAAAAATCATATCATTTTGTGACCTACTTGTGACAAGATTCCACTATTTCGGCCACGGTTTTTCAAATTACGCTTGCCCTGCCGTTTAACTTTTATTATAACGGTCGTCTAGCCTTATCCGTTACTTCAAAAAACAGAAGAAAAAATTCGAAACTAACGATAAAGACTTGGCGGCTGGGGAGCTCGCTTGGAAACAAATTGATTACAAATTAATATATTTTTTCAAGCAACGTGAATACATTTGAATTTAAAAGGGGAAAAACAAACAATTTCTTAATTTCGGCCCTCAATCCTAGTCACTAATTGCTAACAATCTTATCATGGATACAATTGAACTTAACTATATATATATATATATATATATATATATATATATATTAGTTAAGTAATAAAGGCATACAGGGAATAGTCAATGGGGCAGAGAACGGGATGGGATAAAAATATCTATTTCCAATTCATTCCATCCATCCTGGTTGTGTTACATAAAATAATAATTAAGAAAGAAAGTGAAAAATATTTATATTTTTGAATAGATTGTTAGGAATATAAAGCCATATTAGGAATGTCAATGGGACAGAGAACGGGAATGAGGTGAAAATGTCTATGTCCAACCCACCTTGTCCATTCTAGATTGGGTTAAATGAAAAAATAATTAAGAAAGAAAGTGAAATTTTTTTATATTTTTGAGTAGATTGTTAGAAATATAATCACCTAATTAGAATCGGTGCAGACATGAAGACAAATAAAAAAATGAATCTAAAATCATACGATACACAAGAATACAAAGATTTATGTGGTTCACTCCGTAATAGAGTTACGTCCATCATTGGTGCGACTTCACTATGATATGAAAGAGTTACAGATTACAAGAGATGCGCTTATTCAACTATAAATATATAGTATTAGTGGTCGAGAAGTTAGTGTACTGTACTTATTAGGATCTACACAACCCAACAATCTTCCACTTAGAACCCGATATACACAAGTTCAATTTCTCATCATCACATAGAAGAACACCACAACAACTTATCTTCCTTTCGCAAACTTGAACACCAACTAAAGTTGTACATGATTTTAGTTTCTCAATGGTGATTGTTTCAGTTAACATATCTGTTGGATTCTCATTGCCATAAATCTTCTCAACAATACTCCATCGTTCACAAGATAACAAATGAAATGATACCTCAGTCGAGGAGCTAGTATCCAATATTTATCAAGATCCACACTACCTAACATAGATTAGATATTGTAAACAATATAAAGAGTATTTAAGTAATTTGATACTATATAATCAAGGTAGGGAGATTTAAAACTCCCTTTCTCAAGCTCATTCTTAATTAAGATTATAAAATGGATTAAGTTATTCAAGTTCGGTTTGCGATCGATTTGGTTAGAGATTCATTCGAGATCAACTCGTGAAATAAAACAAGTCAAACTTAAACATATTTTGAAACTAGTTAATTTATTAATTTCAGTTTGATAAGCCAACAAGTAGTTAATACTATATAAAAAATCAAGTTACTCGAATTCGATTCATAATCAGCTCAATTAGAGACTTATTCGAAATTGACTCAAGAATAACAAGCTTAGCTTAAATATATTTTGAGATTCATTTTAGCAAGTCAAACTTAAACAATACATTACTCGATTTGACTCGACTCAACTCGACTCAACTCATTTACCACCCTATTCTTAATCCAATCAAATTTTAACGTATTTGTTTTCAAACTATCCTTAACTCATTTATAAATTTTTTAAAAGGTATCAAAATCATGAGGTTTACACAAGTGTCACCTTCGTACTAGCTAACTTGAAAGAAACATAAAAAATTAAACATTTTGAAGTGGGAAAGAGATATATGGTACAAGGTTGTAGGAAAGTAACTTGAGTAGTAGGGCCAATATTAGCATTCAAAAACTCAACTACTCCAAACCCTTTAAACCTTTTGTGCCCAGGTGCAATCAATAGGACAATTTGGTTCACACCGAAGAAAAATATTGAGCACTCTCGGATCAATACTCTCAACGGTAAAATTAGGCATATATATGAATAGTACATTTCTACATGTTACTATTCTTACATATGTCGATACTGATCTAACCATTGGGAGCACGGTACTCTGGGAGTACCCAATATTTGCTTCACACTGAAGTTGAAAAGTAGACTCCTCCCATCAACCTTTACACTCCGCTTACTAGAGAGTTCGAAGGAAATGAAAAGAGAAGAAAACTTATTTCATACTTGCTTTAAAAATAGAAAAGGAGAGGGAGAGGGATTTCTTAATCCCTATTTAATCCACTTTGCTCTCCTTCCGAAAAAAGGAAGAGACAAAAAAAAAAAAAAATTAGAAAATTAATGATTACCCATTTTGTTCACACTTTCAATTTTATTCTTTCTACTCACATAATAAAACATTATTTCTGCTTTTCTTTCTTTCCCAGTCAAGATCAAAGAATTACACTATCTTTTATTTTATTTTCCCTCATTAACTATCCAAACAAGAAAAGAGAAATTGCACTCTTTTATGATCTCCTCTCTCTTTTCCTATAATTAATATTATCCTCTCATCTGATTCAAATCTTACTTATCCAAGCATAATGTTAGGGTAAGTAGCTAATTAGTTAAAATTATCTTCCAAAACTTTTTAATTGACCATAGTGATGCATGAACCGCTTGATTTTTAGGCATTTTGAAAAAGTCATCTAATTTTATTTATTTTTTATTATATGAGGGAGACTTGCCAACTATGAGTCATCTTCTGATTTTGTTGCTTAGAGCAAACTTTCGCATAGGATAAGACAAATTATGTCGTTGGCATAGCTTAAACTAGGGTCTTTTATCCTTAATCATCGAGGCCCTATCTAATTTTGAAGGGTTAATTTAGACTTCATTAATGCGTAATTATGGGAGATTAAAAAGCTTAACAACTCCCCCATGACTCTTATGAACATTCGTGTTAGGTTTCTTAATTATAACCCAATTTTATGGTGATGTCAATTAGCATTTGAGAGGGGAAAAAAATTAAAGAAAAGAACATTGAAGGCATAATATGAAGTCAATACAAGTAAATAATCACAATTATTGTGTAATCAAAGTCAGCAACTCTCAGAGTTAGCTGCATAAACCATGCGTGATGCAGCATTCCATTTGGTGGGTAGAGATGTTTTTTTACCCTCTAATTAGGTGGAGTTATGTCATGATTAATCCATGCTTGTATAAATAAATATGCATATATACAACTCTAAATTCACACGCACACACACACTATATATATATATATAGCTGTTTCTTATTTCAAACAAAGAGGAATAAACAGTTGTCAATATAAAAATTTAAGTGGGTCATCTGTCCAGATTCAATAATCTCTTCTAGAAATCAGTGGGTTGGGAATCAGCAACTGGGGTAGATTGAAATTCAAAATGGTGAAATTAAATAAATTGGATTGGTAAAAACCTGGTTTTGTATTGAGTGCATGTCATTTACCAATATTAATAATTCTGATTTATGGAAAGTGTGTGCTAAGTTTTCAGAGACCAATTGTTAAATTTCATACTTATTGAATACTTTCATGTTTTCAATTATTTCAAATCATTCACAATGTCAACCAATTCAGGTTAACTCAATTGGTTACCATGTACTTCTCATCAAGAGAATGTCATGAGTTTAAATTTCACTCTCCTTTATTAGAGAAATTATTCATTAGTCCTAGTGCAAGTGAACCTAAAGCCAATGAATGCTTAACAAATCGGTATAAATATCAGCTCTCCTCATTAAGGGAACTGGTAAGCTTCATTTTTATCCAGTTATGGACCGGCCTAGGTTTGTCTTCGGTTTGTCTTCTCAGGGACTAGCGCCACATGTCAACTGCACTGTAACGTGACAAGATGCTGACCAGCAAGCTCAAAACACGTAGTCAGGAGGATGAAACCCTTTACTTCATGAAACACGAAGAATAAAACATTTTTCCCATAAATGGGTGATCTCCCAAACTCTGAAATATCAATAAATTGGACTCCACTGGTGTGTGTGTGTGGAAAAACCAAGCACATGGAAAAAATTATACTAATTTTATTAAAACTGCTATCTTTTAGTAGTTACATCTGCCAGTTACTCAAGAAGTCTCCATTAGAGGATTATTTTACATCAGTATGAACCCGGAAGCAACTTCAAGAACTAATTTGCAACAACTTATCCCAAGAATTTCTATTGACCACAACATTAATTTAAATCAGTCAATCATATTTCCTTATTCTTCCAAGAAAAAACTATCTTGTTGGCCAACTATAAAGCTCAAAAGGATGAAATTTCAATTGAAGAAGTAATCTTTCAACCTGTTTTCTTGTTTCCCTAACTAAGGTTGGGTTCTAGAAATACTTCCATACTTCGTTCATCTTAGAGAATATCAAAATAGTAAAATTTTATTTGGTCCATGGAGGCCAAATTAGTTTCTTCTAAAGAGAGAAACGCTACACTCCTCTGCTTAGGCATTTTAGGAATAATTTCCATCAAGGGAATTGCTTCAACTAAACCAGAAACTAGAGCTGACAATTGACACCCGAATCCATGAACCCGCCCATATCAGCCTGAGCTAAATGGATTTGGGTTGCTAAATAGATATATAAACAGGTTATAAACAGATTACCCACTTCAACCTGTTTAAACGCAGATTTTTGGAGCTGGGAACCTTAATCATTGTCTTCAGATTTTCTCTTTTTCACCTCCCTCAACCTTCACTTTCTCTACCTAAAATCCTAATCCTCAACTCTCTCTCTACCCGGCCCTAATTCTCTACTTTTTCTCTCTACAACATTAAATAATAATACAAAATCTCAACCAGAAATCAACTGGTTTAAAGAAGCTACCTAATGTACACAAGGCTCTATCTATCATCACTATTGGTTGTTCCAAAAGTATCCAGTACTCGTAAGCAAAGTCATTAAATTTCCCTGGAGGAGAATGAAAAGAACCTGCCCAAAAATATCAAGCCATTTTCAACCACATCAATCCAAGCAGCACCAATCCTTCGAGAAACCACAAAAATTAAAATCTCAGCATGGAAATTTGGCCAACTCCTGTAATATTCGATGAAATCCCTACCAGCAAAATGCAAGAACAAAAGGCCAACCTCATCAAGCTCATAGTTCAATTAACATATGAACTCTCATACATTTTTAGCGATCAAATTGCCAACCTCATCAAGCTCAATCAGAGTAAGCAGTTATTACAGAAGGTCATAAACAACACATCAGACCTAATTCAAATACTACGTAAAACACAAGGGAATAACTTTATTCTGATGAACAACCAAACACCTGATAAAGATGTAGACAGATTTTATCAAACTAATGTCAATGATCTGAAAGCCATCAGTCAAAAATACCTGATCAATGAATCACTTTGTATTTGATTTGAGCTACAGAGAAGAACTGAAGTCCAATAAATCCTGTATACACTGCATCAATGGCAATAAAAGAGAGAAAAAAACCAATAATATCCTAAGACGATGAATTTCTACGCATTCTTTCCAAACTGACTAGCACAAAATCATCAACAAGAAGAAGTGCCATGGGTCTCACTAGCATAAATTTGTGTTTTCTTCACCTTAAGATCATCAAGATAATTCTTATAGATCTAAGAGGCAAGACAGAGCCAGAAGCATAGCAATTATTTCTCATAAACTTAATATTAAAAGAAAGATAGCTTAGAAGAAAATGTTAATCATCAAAACCAAAAGAAAAGAAGTTTGACAATGGACAAACTAATGATGAAGAATTGGGTACATTTCCCCCCCTACTACCTGGCTAGTTGGGTTAGCATTAAGGTTGAGTTTGTGGTGAGTAAATATATTTATGCTGGAGATCCTGCCTCACCTCTCTGCAAAGGATGGCAGAGGATTGAGGAAGCCATGCCGAGTGATCACTACAAGCACCCATTGCCCTAAATAAACTGGGGCATGTCCCCTTTTTTCCCTTCCTTTTTAGGTGTTTTTTTTTTTTGGTTGGGGGGGGGGGGGGGGGGGGAGGAGTCTTAGATCAATGACATTGTTTTTGAGGTTACTGAACCACACTTTGACAGGGTTCTTTATTAGCTCAAGGTGGCCTCAGGTCTGCCAAAATACATTGAAACAAAGAATTAGGAACGACAATAGCATCAGTGGTGGCAATCTGTTCCTCCACTAGTTCAAGCTAAAACGGGGAGGAACTTTGCTCTAGCAATGCTTTTTACCTACTCAAGTAGGAAACAGAAAGTTTAATTAATGTTAATGGAGATAAACACACTTCTCTAAATGACTCAACTGAGGTCACAATGACCATGATCCCAACTTCTCAGTTTCTTGAAAAAAAAAAAAACTGGCAATAACAATGAACAGCTTGAACAAATGAAATTATAATTGTATACAACATTATATTCTACCACATTCATTTTATTTGATGGAATTTCCAAACAAAATTTTCTAAAACCAAGTCATATTGAATCAAACTACATGCTCAACGAAATTTTTGAAAAGAGGGAAAAAAACTGACTATTGATCCACAAGAATCATACAGAACAAATGAAACATTTTTTAGAGTCTAAGACTAGCGCAACTACAATGTAACTGCCCTCTTCAAGCTAAATCTTTTGGTAACCAACTATAACCAAAATTTAAATATCAAGGACAAGGAAGAACTTTACAGAAACATTGTATGGTCACAGAATATAAGGACTGGGGCAGAGAACAGAGGCTGCAATCAATGCTGTCTCAACAGGCACATCCTCCCGACTGTTGTTGTGACTGAGATGCCCCTGAGTTGGTAGACCTAAGATTGACATCCACCATGTCTTCTTGTTTTGTTGAAGATAGTGTTTCCATTCCAGGTAAGGCTGCAGCAATCTTACGGAATAGTGCCTGGATTTGTTGATCAGTTAATACATGATAAGCCTAACAACATAAAGATCTGTAGTAGAGATATAGTGAATAACAAACATAATCTAATGAGTCATAAGGCTTTGGGAATAAACCAGCTTTCGTCATGCAAGGACTGAAGACACTAGCCAATCAATTATGTACTTCAAATTTTTTTGACCATGGAATATAAGGTTTGTTCACACCTATGAAACACTGGACATTATTTTAGCTCAAGAGTCCATGTCGGACAACGACACTCTTAGACATGTCCCGCACATGCAAAAAAATAGTGTCCAAACTTTAAATTTGTTCTAAGTTTCAGAAAAGCTTCGGACACATTATAGACATGTTTTAGACACATATTTTTTTAATTTTTTTTTTCCTTTTCCTTTGAATTTTTCTTCTTTTTCTCCTTAGTTCTTTTATACACACACACACACACACACACACGTGTATGTGTGTTCTATGCAATAGTTAGTAAAAAGTTGTTTTATTTAATGATTTTATTATTTTAATAACAAATAACCTCAGGTTTTATTATATGGTCATATAAAAAATTTATATAAATTTAATGTGTTCAACTTTTTTGAGAAATGACGTGTTCGTATCCGTGCTTCTTAGGTTCTCACTTTAAACATTCTTTTTCTTTTTTTAAGTCTACTTTAAACATTCTCCCGATCCTAAAATAAGATACAAGACAATCCTAACTATCTAATAGTTCAAACTTTCCTCGACTTTAACAACATATCATGCCCAAAATGATGCTATGAATTAGATAAGTATCGTTCAAATATTTTTATGCATCAAAATTTTAGGACAACTCAGATAGGACCCTTAGCACAATCATGCACATTAGCATTCAATTATCTAGCCAATATTATTTCACAATGGCCATGGAGGTATGCAAAGGAGGACCAACCCTTGTGGAAGAAAGTTGTTTCGACAGAATATAGGTGTTAGGGGAGGGGCTGGTATGTAAAGGAGGTGAGGGAGGGCTCAGGGGTGTGTTGTGTGGAAAGCTATTCAAAACGGGAGGGAGCTATTTAGTGGGTTGGTGCATTTTGAGGCCGGGAGGGGTTCGAAAGTGAGATTCTTTTTTTTTGGGGGGGGGGGGGGGAGGAATCTATGGTGTTGTGTCGTACCTCTTAAGGCAAATTCCCAGCCTTATATAACATAGCTTCCGATAAGGAAGCATTGGTGGGGGATTATGTGGAGTCCTTGTTTCAGGAGGAATTTCCATGATCAAGAATTGGGGGAGGTGGAGGGATTTGATGGAGTTGCTGAATAGGAGCTCTTTGTGCGAGGATGTGGATGATATGATGATTTGGAAGGGGAGTAGAAGGACAGAGTTCTCGGTGTGGTCTTTCTACAAGAACTTGATGGAGAAGAGAGAGGTATCATTTCCGTGGCAGCTTATTTGAAAATATAAGATTCCAAAGGAAGTTGCATTTTTTTGTTGGTCGGCGACTTTGGGTGCTATTCTCACAATGAATAATCTTCAAAAGAGGGGTTTCCATATACCGAGTAGATGTTGTACGCGAAAGGAAAATGAGAAAAGGGTTGACATTCTTTTGATTCATTGCAAGGTGGCTATGGATGTGTGGAGCATGGTGTTTTCTCTCTTTGGGTGTAGTTAGGTGATGCCGACAACTGTTCGTGATGTTTTGGTAGGGTGGCGTTGTAACCAAATGAGAAAGAATGCACAACTAACCTGGAGGATTGCTCCCCTTTGTCTTTTGTCTACCATTGGAGGGAGAGAAACTAGAAGATTTTTGAGAGAGTCAAATCAAAAAATTGGAAGTTTAAAGATAATTTTTTGAGTTTGTTTTTCTTTTGGTTGAAAGAAGAAAGTCCAATCTTTTGGTATTTAGATGGTTTTGTCAATTTTTTGGGAGATCTGAGGCTTTGATTTTTGTCACCTTCCCCTTCTTTTGTAAATTGGTGAGCCCCCTTCGGGCGCCTTGTTAATATATTATACTTTTACCAATCCAAAAAGAAATGGAGATTTCATAAAAGAACTTGATAGCATATTAGCATTCATAAAAGAACTTGATAGCATATTAGCATTCAATTATCTAGCCAATATTATTTAACAGAGATGGAGAAGTCATAAAAGAAATAAAAGAACTTTTTGGGGTTTGCCTTCCTCGGGCTCCCTTTGTTAATATAATTTCCTTTACTGATAAAATAAAAATAAAAATCAAAGAACATGATAGCTTACCTTTATATTGAAGCCAGCCTTGGCACTAGTTTCAATAAACATAACATTTAGGTCACGAGCCTTAGCTTCTCCTTCCTCTATTGAGACTTGCCTGTAAACCAATCAGAATATGCCAAATGTGTGAGCAAAAAGTGAATACAAGGAAGGTTTGCCTATTAACGTGGAGAAGAAATTTTTATATTATGATCATATAGTAGTATTGATTTTTTTTTTTTTGGATAAGTAAAATTGTATATATATTAGTGCCCAAGAAGGGCATCAAGGGCAAGAGCCCCAAAAGCTTACATCTGATTTAGAGAATCCAAAAAGACTACAAAAGAAGAGACATTTACAAGTAAAGCCTCTTTGACCCAAAAAAATAATAAACGCAAAAAAAAATCTTTAAAGAGAGGAGTAGCAAGCTCTTTTGAAGATTACGCGAGTAGTATTGATTACTCGCGCATTTTGCTTGCATATATGAGAATGAAAAATAAAACAAATTTTGTACAAATTACACAGTGCCATTAATTTGTTTGCAGTCTGGATTACAGTTGTTAGGAATAAAATCCCCACAGAATGAGGGCTCATGAGAATATGGAGCAAGACCCAATCTATACATGTTGAATATCCTATCTAGCATAAACATCAGCAGCATCCAATATACATTTGGATTACTTGATCTCTCACTCACAACCTGCATAGATTAGAGAAAATATTGCCATCTAGATGAGATTGTCAGGCCACCAAAATCCAACGTGTAACAACAGCCTCTCCACCAGCCCTCTTTTTTGTGTAGATTTGCAAGTTGCTCATTTGGCTTATTCTTTTCTGTATGCATTTTGATTTACAATGAAGCAAGCTTAATCAGTTTTATTAATGTCATATTGCATTTGAAGGTGATTAAACTAAATTATTTTGTTCCATACTCAGCCCTTCCGAAAAAAAAGTTCCAACTTTAGTGAAGTGTACTGGGTTACATACATCAGGAGATTTCAGAGTACCTGCCTGCTTCATGTGACCTAAGTCTTCTATGTGCCCAAGGACAAGGAGAGGTTTAGTAATGGAAATTCAACATACAATATGCCCTTAGGCATAGGAAACACAGGATTTTTAAAGCAAACCTTGAATAACAGATGAGGCTCTGCTAAAATAATTTACTTGGATAACATCTTTGTATTTTATTTTATTTTTTGTACCGTTGTCCTTTAAATCCTTTATCTTTTCCCCATATTTTCTTCTGTCAATTTGGAAGAATTCATGGTAGATATGGTTCTTGATCAAATGAATACAGTTTCCCTGTTCTTTTCTCATTTTGGATTTTGAATAAGTCTTTCCTATTCTTTTACATTTTCGATTTTGATTATGATTGAGATTATTCTGTTTATCAGACTCAAAGCTTTTCATCACTGAGATGTCAAAGATCCAGTAACAATGGCGGTAAAAGGGGCTAGCCCAGTGCACAAGACTACGCAGCCTTACCCCGCAAGCGGAGAGGCCGATTCCGTGATTGATGATTCAAACCCGTGTGGAGCAACCTTACCATTGCGCCAAGGCTCACCCTTAGTAACAATAACAGTACAAAGCAAATATCCAACAGGGCACATTTACGCCTTCCCAGAAATTTCTCAAAAAAACTGAGATAAGCCGATGAAGTAAAATATCATTAAAAAAAAATATTATAATCATGTGATTAGGTCCCATTCTACTTGCATTTGACTTGATGTCTTTATACTTTCCACCCTCATGAAACACATTTTTTTCCATCTAACTTAACTTATATCCCATTACACTTCTTTTTCTCTTGCAATTTGTCTAACACCAAACCATAAATTACATCATAATAAGCCCATGCTTAATCTATCTTTCAAAACGATATCAGTTTCAATTTTGATAGCAAAAAATATAAATCTTAGCTCTTTAATACTTGGAAGTTTCACAAATCACATACAATATGCCAAAATACACAACTATAAGACTAGGTACATATCTTTTTCTTATACTTTGTTCTTCGTCTACTTATTTTCTTCTTTTCTTATGGTTATCTCAAAAATTCTGAACAGCATGGATTTAAAAACTATTATATTTTGGACATAGACGCGGATATCTGACTTCAAAAACCCTCCAAAAAAGGACTACTATTATAAATTATTTTGGTGGCCCTTAAATTATTATAAATTATTTTTTGGGACCATTGCTTTGTGAAATGGTAAAATGCTCAATTTTTCAAGCATGAGAACACTATTCGAGTCTAAGAAAAGCCACTTTGTGCAAAAATAATGCCAAAAGTTAAGTCTAATATCGGGTAAGTGGGATGAACAGTGGGTAATGGTCTTTTCATCTCATTCGGTGAAGAAAGAAGTGAATAGAGATATTGGGATCAAATAGGAGCCAACAGCCAATGAGCTGAAGAAGAAGTAAAAGGAAAAGAGGCGGCAACAATTAAAACTTTCCTCGCCAGCAACAGGTATCTGTGTGTGTGTGTCCTTAGCTTTTCCTTGTGAAATGGGTGGTCCTCTTTATCCACTTCTTCTTTGGAAAGAGCTAGATTTCTAGGCACCCATTGGGGGTGGCATCTAAGATGAAGGCGGTGTGGGATGTTGTGATTGAAAGGTTTGAGAAGAGGTTAGCTAGGTGGAAAAGACAATACCTCTCTAAGAAGGGTAGGCTAACTCTAATAAGGAGTACTTTGGCTAGTCTTCCTACATACTTCAAGTCGCTATTCCCAATTCCAGCCTCAGTTGAGAAGCAGCTAGACAAGTTACAGCGTGACTTCCTTACTGGGCTTTTTGTTTTTTTTGAAAGGGGGGGGGGGGGGGGATGCATTTGATTGGGTGGAATAAGGTGAATTCCTCAAAAGAGATGGGGGTTTGGGCACAAAATCGCAGAGATCCTTTAATTTGTCTCTGCTAGACAAATGGTTGTGAAGGTTTGCAATAGAGGAAACTCTTTAGAGAAAGGTGATACTGGTTAAATATGGTTGTGCCGAGCTGGGTTGGTTCTCTAGAGATGTAGTGAGCCTTTTGGTTATGGTTTGTTGAGATCCATTAGCTAGGGGAAGGAGGATTTTGGCAAATTTATTCGCTTTGAAGTGGGAAGGGGCACGGAGGTGAGGTTTTGGAAGGATGCATGGACTGGAGACAACACACTGAAAGAGCAATTCCTGCAGCTCTATAGAATTGCATCTAACCCAAATGCTTTGGTGGAGTGTATTTCTTATAATGGAGGTGCTTTGGTTGGACTCCTTGTTTCAGGAGAAATCTCAAGGACTCGGGGGTAGAAGAAGCTATGAGGTTGATGGAAGTTCTCGATCACTGACCCATTAGGAGTGATAAGGAGGAGGATGGGGTGGTGTGGACCTTCAAATGTTCAAGGAAATTTTCTGTCCAGTCATTTTATGGTGCGTTGGAAGGAGGTAGAAAGCAGGGATTTCCCAAGGAAGTTGGTATGGACTTCTAAGGTGCCAACTAAAGTGCCATTTTTTGTACGGGCAGCAATTTGGGAAGTGGTGTTAACCCCGGATAACCTGAAAAGAAAGGCTTTCATCTTCCTAATGGGTGTCCTTTATGCAAAGAAGAGAAATAAACAATTTCTCATCTTTCTTTTCATTGCAAGCTGGCTTGGGATGTTTCATGTCTTGTTTTATCTCTCTTAGACCATGTCTGGGTTATACCATATACAATCAAGGGGCTTCTTTTTTGTTGGGGAGGTTCTAGAGTAAGGAAAGACTTCAGAAAGACTTGGCATGTGATTCCTCATTGTCTTCTTTGGTGTTTATGGAAAGAAAGGAACTTGAGTGTATTTGCGGGGAAAGATATTGTACCTAGTAGATTTAAGGATAATTTTTTGAGGATGCTTCACTTTGGAGTTTAGGAAGCATATTATTTATATGTATTTTCTTTTGTTGATTTTTAAGGGAGTTACGGCTTTAATTTTTGTGCTGTTTTCCTCTTGTAAATATGGGTTTACCCCCCCTTGGGCGCCTCATTGCCTTGACTCATCAAAAAATGTTTCTTCTTTTCTTCATATTTTTTCCCACAAAAGTGGAGACATGGCTATGCATTTAGATCAACTAACTATAAAGGAGAGATGTCTTCCCATTATGTATAATAAATCAATATCAGATAAAAGAAGAAGAAGACCGTGATCGTGACGATCCATCATGCAAGTAAAAATTCAAAATTTCTGCCATTTTCCAATATTTGTCCTTTTTCCTATTTTTAACCTACTAACTATATGGATTTTTTAGTGTAACAAAGAAGAGTTCCATCTAAACTTACGCCTGGAACCAAATGGGATGGGGTAAACACCACACATTTCTGATTACTTAAACATACACACATTCAAATTCCTGCATGCTTAAGAAACTAAAATTGCTGCATTATAAAGAATTTCTCACATTTTTTTGAGAAGAAAGAAAATTTTCCTTAAAGGGAAAGGGAATAAATTACACTGGAGTGGGGATGAAATCCTTCAACAATATACAAGAAGAACCGATACAAAACCTAATGAAGAAGAGACCCTTGTAGCCCCCAAAGAGCTCCAATTATTCCTAAGAAGGATAAAAATGACCTCCAAAGAACTCAAGTTACCACTCTTCTCCTAGCCAATCTGTCTACCTCTTCACTGGCTAACAGAGGAATCTGTAAAATAGCCGCCTGCAGAGAAGTAATATATCTAAGATTTTGACCAATAAAGGGCATAAAAGCAAGATCCCAGACTCTGTTTTTTGCCCACCCCACCACAAAACCAGAGTCCCCCTCAATCCAACAATAATGAAGCCATAGAATGGCCCATCACAGGTCTTCCAAGAGATCCGCAATTTCAGCTTTTTTTCCACATTTCTATGCAGCATAGCTTGCCTCATCAAAAGCTGAATTGCATGGTGATTGTTACTTACCAGTTATCACCATGGATTGTGCATAACTGTAAATTCTCATTCCATACAGTCAACATTATGGCCTTGGTGAAAAGTGTGAGTGTGCACGTAATCCAAATGAGCAATTGAAGAATGCACCAAGAAAATCAAGAAAGTCAATCCTTACCTCTTATCCACAAGATCTGTTTTATTCCCGACAAGCACAATGATAACATCACTGCCCCGTTCAGTGCGAACTTCCTCAATCCATTTTGAAGTGTTCAGGAATGATTGCCTGCCTAAAGGCCAAAATGTCGGAGTGGTTAGCAAAATTATCATGATTTTTTCTTTTTTTCTTTTTTTGAAAAGTAAAATGTAGATACATATATATCTAACTAATCAAGCAGCAAAATTAATTCCAAAGGATTAAGTTAGAAAAGGCATGATGTATGGACAATACATTCTCAAATATGTAGTTGGTGATATAATGCACAATACAAGCTATATTTGTTCATGTCATCATTAGTAAACTAAAAACAACCTTTTTTTTAGGTACACCTAAAACTAAACAAGCTTAATGAAAAGAACATGTCAACCGAAAAGGAAAAGGCGAAAATGCATACTTGCAACATCAAAAACAATTACTGCAACCGAAGAATCCCTAATATAGCTTGGAATGAGACTCCGGAATCTTTCTTGTCCAGCAGTATCCCTGTTAATAAATAAAGAAAAACAAAAGATATAACTTATCAAAAAAAGAAAGAAAGAAAGATAAAGCCTCCAAGATTATGAATTTTAATACATCGTGCAATGTTTCAAACATGTTAAATTCGTGATCCGAACCCGTAAAATCATACAATCCCAAAACTCAAAATCAATCCAAATCAGCTAAAAATCTTTCTATAGTAGGATCGTAGTAGGATCATGTCAAGATTGTAGATCGTATCAAAGAGAAAGCAGCCACCAGTTTTAATGATTTAGTGGGATCCACAGATGTTGTGGCTGGTGAACCGCTCTCCTTCTTCCATGAAGATTCAAACAAAACCGAGCTATCCTAAGATCCTACTTTTTACTTATTTTTGTTATTCCCTTTGGTCCTTTCTTAGTTACACCTCATGGCCTAAATGATGACAATAAAGTTAAACAAAGTCCACAACCTAACAGGATGCCCTAAATCAATCAAACAAAACAAGATTCATTCTTATTTGGACTTTGCAATGCTATTATACATGAACAAAGAATTGAACTGTTAAAAAACAACTTTGCAACAATAGCTCAAACAAATCTTAATCCTCTTTTTTACATGTATGTTTTAACTCACATCATCTTTTTTTTAATCTGTTTATTTTCATTATTTTTGGACAAGTTAATGAAACATACTCTGTAAGAGATTCTTATCAGAATTGAAGTGGTGACATAATCAGGAAACCTGTCTGGTAGTATGTCTTTTAGTCATTTTAAGTGTCCGTAGTCTCAAAAAAATAAACATGGACCTGGCCACTTGGACTGATGTTAACTAAATTGTGTTTGAGCCTCAGGCTGGAAAATTCAGAACTTAATAAATCTCAAACCTAAGACCAGCCATTGCAACCTCTAATGCAGCACTGTCCTGAACATAAGTGAAACTGCATTTAAGCATTATGCATATGCACTGGCATTTTTTATTATTAAGAAGTGGCGCCATCTTACCAGAGCTGCAATCGAACTGTTCGATCTTCAAGGTACATCGTCTTTGATAGAAAATCAATACCGATGGTAGCCTGAGTGACAACACGATGCAATAAGATGAAAAAATGAATGATGTTAGAGAAAAGGCATAACATGAAAAACAGATATTCTAGCTTAGCAACACGATGCGCATGTGGGAAAAGTGAAAAGTCATTATTTTTCTCCCAGAAGAATATCCAAGATCAGTTTGCTATTTTGTAAGGAAAAGACTAGAGGTACCAAATAAATTTATATTCATGTCATGAAAGAATAAGTGTGTGTGTATACACCAAGTCAAATAAATTAAAAAATGCTATTTAGTGCTCATAGTAATTATCAGCTAAGAGATGCCACCTTGATGCCTGTCACTGGAAAAAATTGCCAAAAAATGTCATAACATTAGAGGATACTTAAAAGCCTATGTTCTCTAGGCAACAAAGTTCGAAGATGGCCCTACATAAATTTTTCCTTTTCAGCGTTTATAGTCTTTAGGACTACTAGTTAAGTATTAAAAACCTATCAATATAAAAACTAAGTATTATAATTTTTTAGTATTTAATATTCAGTTTTATCATACAGCACAGAGTATATACACCTTTGCCGAATATTTTTCAATTTTTTCTATACCGTCATGCATTTAATTCTAACATGTTATAAACAAACCACAAGATACTGGAAAATTGATATTGGATTCAAGAATGAGGTGGCTGACAATTGACAACCATCAAATGCTACACCTAAATTTCCTAGTATAGGACCCGAGAAATTAAAACATAATGACACTGTAGGATCTTAGTGTGCAACTGAGTCTGAATTAAAATATAAATACAAAGATAATGCCAATGTCATTGATCTATCAAACGCTGTTTGAGCACACCTTCCAAATTACCAAGAGCAACAAGATTCCAGTAAGGTAATAATAATTCTATTGCACCAGTTTTTTTTTTTAGGATAAGCTGGACTAGTCATGTTTTATCACAAAATATACACATCACAATCCTCCTATACTTAAAGAAATAAAAGCAACAGTCATCTTTCTGTCTGGTGCATTTTGTCTATAATTATCAGGGGATAAAGAAAAAGGAGAAGAAAGCGATAGTCATCTACTTAAAATCACTCTGTAGCTGTGACTCAATCTTGTGATGATGAAAAACTTTTATGTGCATGGTGAAGCTGTCACTGCTGCTATTTGTTACATTCAAATGCAAATCCTTCTAGTAAAAGTAACAGACACGGTTATCAACTATTTACATCTCTCCCCTTTTACTCTGTTTCTGTTGTGGAGATGTACAAGCCAATGGCTATGTAAGTGCTAATGAGTAAAGCCACTGCTCTTGTGGGGATGCCGTTAACTGCAAAGTTTGATCAAAGATTTGACTGTAGTTCTTATTTAAAAATAATAATCTGGGGTTGGGGGTGGAAGGGATATCAGTGATCCTATGTTTGGTTGCAATGACACCGCATGAAATAAAATTATTTACAGTTTTGAAACTTAAAGATTAATTGTGCGAGATAAAAAAAAAAGAGAACGCATGCACCTGCATTCAACGAGACTTGTAGGACTATCTATAAGATCTAGTTTGATTTCTTTTCTGTTTCCACATCTTCTCATCAGCCAAACAGATGCAATTCAATTATCATCAAGATCAGCTCAAAATACGAACCATTATGACATAAATCCAAAATTAAAGCAAGATCAAATAAAACAAAATCAACCGATTTGATGAAACGGACAATCATCGTCGTCATAATTGCAAATGTAAACCAAAAATCAAGCAAAATGCAAGCGAACGAGAGGCGGAACAAATCAGATTCGTATGACTATTGCCTAAGCAACTTCTAAAACAATACTCGTAATGAATAGATCGATTTGGTTTGTTGATGATACCTATACCTGATATGTGTTATCAAATTTATCGTACATGAACCTTGTGATGATGCTTGTCTTGCCGACTGATTGATCACCCAAGAACACGAGCTTGTACTTGGCGAGAGCTGAAACCGGAGCCATTAATCGGATCTATCCAAATAAGCAAACGGATCGAATCGGGTTGATGTTTCCGACGGACGTGTCGATATCTCCCCGGAAATGGATCGGGGATATCGCCGGAGAAGTCGATGCGCGAGGCCTGGTCTCTGAACTGTTCGTGTTACTTTTGTTTGGACAGATGGATTTGTTCGAAAAAGAGAGAATAGAATGGCTGGGTTTTGCGCGTTAATTGGTTTGAAGAAGTTCCGCCCGAAACCAATTTCTAACTTCCTTGGCACATTTACAAGGCCATATCCAATTTGTTAGTCAAAATTTTATTTAAATTTGAATAAAAAACTTTATTTAAATTTCAAACTCTTCAATTATTAATTAATTTTTACCCAATTTTCTTTTTAAAATAATCACATTATTCCAAAAAATATATTCTCCATCCCATATATTTTATAAATTAGAATCGTTTCGTCATTTATTATTTATATTTTTAATTAAGATTACAGATTGAATATCAAATATTGACCGTACTTCTTATGCCTTCGTTTTCAAATTTACAAATACAATTCTCTTTTTTAGCCCTCTCTTATTTAATCAAACACCCTTTTAGTAACATCGTTTACGTGGTTCATAATATTTTATTAAAAAAATTATATATTAAAAGATTGTATGAATTATAAAATAAATGATAAATATTTTAACACAATAAACTTGATCAAATAAATTTCAAATTAAATTAAAATAAAATAGAATAAATCCTTAACAACTTAGTAAGTAATTATTATTGTAAGAGTAGATTATGCCCCTTGAAGTACACCACTTGGTAGGAAAAGTTTTGGTAATGTATCGTGCCAATAATAATTATTCAATAAATAGAACATATAATTTGTTTTTTTAATAATTATTCAAGAAAAATATAAAGACATATGATAGTCATGACAGAGAGATAAAAAATAGTCTTTTATTTTTATATATATATATATATATACACACACACACATATACACGCGTGTGTGCATGCATATTTACAAACTCGCAAACGCATCTAATCTATATGTTTATATATACAGACTCTCACTCAGATACGTACTCAATTTCTGTGAAGCGCTTATTCGATTCGGTGAGGTTTCGCATTCAATCTTCTCTGATTTTTCTCATATAATCCAGATTCTGATACATTGTTTTCTTTCACCTTAATCGATTCTATATATCTGGCTCGACGTTTTTTATGCCATACTATTTTTTCGAATTGTTATTTATATATAAAAACACTGATCTTCTGTTCATTGAATTGCTTAGTAGGAATACATAGTTGTTTCGTGTATGTATTACTTATTATTTTAAATTTGATAAACTACACTCCCCGTTTGTTTGATGTGAAAAAAATTGTGGCAAAGGAAAGAACATCTAATTTTCAATATTTGTTTTTATGATGTTTTATTCCCCAAAGAAAGAAAACCAGCCAGATAATGCCAAATTTTAGTTGTATGAGGCTCAGTTAATTGGAAGGTTTTGTTTCTTACCTCTCAAATAATGACAAATCTGAGAATCAAGATCGTGTTTTCTTTCATTTTATTTCCCTACAACCAAACAGGATCATGGAGATAGCTTACTTATATTGGATTTTCTTTTTGCTTTTCTTTGAATCTTTTATGTTTTTCTTTTCAGCAAGAGAAAGAGATCTGGCCGGTTGAAGTTTGGTTTTGTGGTTAAGAAGATGATTTCATTTGAGACAAGTGACGTAAAAAGTGAGTGCAATGCTTCTCTCTCTGTTTTGATCTAAGCTTTCGAACACTTGTTTGTTCATTACAGCTTTGGTTGTCATTGTCGAAGTGCTAAAAGTTTTAGCTTTTATGTCTATATATTGAAATGAATATACACTTACTTGTATGACTGCAATAACCCAGACTGTACATCCTATGTTTAGTAATTTGAAGTTTTGGATCATGAATTTATTTGGTGGAATCCAATTTTTAGTATTAGAAGATGTCATGACTTTCTTTTTCTCTCAACAACCATATGTATTCTTTTCTAATTATTGAATTGATTGTATCTTTGGGACGAGAGTGGAGTGGTAGCAAATATTCATTGAAGTGAAATTCCACTAATTCCGATAGTGGGGCCCTCTCTCTAATTTGAATCGTAAAAGAAAGATAGTAAAACTGAAGTGAGAGGATCCATTCTTGCCCTTTGTGTAGCGGTCCTAATTACGGATTTCCATGTTTCATTCTTTCTTATATATTTTAGATGTAAATAGCAGCAGAAAAAGGCGGCTCTCCAAAGAATATCATTTTATAATGTTCAGTTTTTAATAATGGTTTACTTATGAGGTGAATGTTTTGATCCATAGCTTGTTTTATCAAAAGTGTGTGGACAAGGCATGGTGGTTGATTCTTGGTTTAGTGGAGGCAAGGCATCTTGATGTAGGACAAGTGTGGGGTACACTCCCGCGAGATTTATTATCAAAATTGATATATGGAAGCAGTAAATAGGGTCTCTCTCTCTCTCTCAATAGGTAAGTGGCCCTCGGGGTAGGAGTTGAATCTGGGACATTGAGAATATTACCCAAGCCTCTTCCCAACTCATCAGTAAGGGAAATTTTCAAGTGGTTATGGCGTGAACAATAGCTGTGACGAGTGCTTCTTTGTATTTAGTGTGTTTGGGTTGAGTATTTGAGGGAGAAAAGGGTTTGGCTTATGGAGTAGGATTTTTACGGTAGGGGGGGGGTTAAATTTAAGGGCTTAAAAGCGCGTAAAAAGAGAAGAGAAGAAGGAGGAAGATGGGTTAGACACCACACCTCAATTCATATAGGGATCGCACTCTAGGTTAGAATTACATTGCAGAATCTCAAAAGATTTTCAAAAGTTTCTGAAAATTCGCTAAACTGATACCTATTGAGTTGAAAGAATTACATGGCTATATATATATTAAGACTTTGACTTTCTATTTAGAAACTTAGAGACTTTTGACTAATAAAACTCATATAGATCTAACTTATCAACGAAAAATTCATATAGATCTAAAGTTCAGCAGAAACACTTAGGTTTTGCTCGCTGTGAGTTATCTTTTGTTTTAGATTAGAAAATTTTCTTTTGATTTACATAATTTCTGTATGAATAGTTTCATTGTAATGTTTTCAATTGTTGGCATAAAAAGGCAGTGGAAATATTAGTTGGAAAAAATCAAATAACTGGTGATGCTACTCAAGCTTTAGTGTTTTGTTTGATCTTTATTTTCAAATTCTTATGAAGACTCAGAAGAAAAAAACACTTAATTTTCAAAAAAATAAAGTTACTGAATAAACTTTAATAGCAGAGAAAGACCTTGTATATAGCACCAGTTTGCAAGCTTTCCCTCTTTTTACATCTCTCTCTCTCTCTCTCTCTCTCTCTCTCTCTCTCTCTCTCTCTCTCTCTCTCTCTCTCTCTCTCTCTCTCTCTCTCTCTCTCCCCTCCTCTCCCCCCGCCCCTTCCCCTGTCTCTGATGAAAAACTGATTGTTGATGACACAATAGAAATACCTGCTGTTTTAACCGATGGCTTGTTAAGGAAATGTTTTGGGTATCCAACAGAGATACTTCAGGTGAAATAGCAAATATTTATGTGTATCTTTCTCGGAGGTGACATATCAGTGTTTGCCATAGAGTGCTTTCCCCTTGAGATGTTTTCCATTATTAAGACAAAAGAATTCATTTTAGCGGAGCTTTGGATCCAAAATAGATTCTGCTTGCCATTTCTGCTTTTGTTGAAGATGGGTGGGATGGATCTTATTTCTGATGGTTCATGCTGGTCATTGTTTTTCTTTTTAATGGGTCATGCTGGTTATCGTTTAGGAGATGCGTCATTATAGAGAAACTTATAGCATTAACAATTTGGAGAAGAAAGAAGACTTTTGGGCAGCCCTAGGGTGCTTTGTCTAGAGAGTTTATGATCATGATTGGTAACACATCTCGAATAAAGTTTTCTTTTTACTTTGTCTAGAGGGCAGCCCTAGGGTGCATTTAATTTGCTATACCTTTCTTTAGGCTTTTATATTGGCTTTACCTCTTGATTTCCAACTATTCATTTTGCTCATTATTATTAAGAATGTTTACCTTGTTTGGAAAGCTATTTGGAACATGTTAGGAAGCTATTTGGAACTTTCATCTTGTATGAACTTTTTTTCACTTGTGGATGACATTATTGACGTAACTTGGAACATAAGAAGAGATTAGCTATTCCATTACGTGTTTTGCCTTCCTCCCCCTCCACTTTGTGGCAGGTGTTTGGAAAAAAGGTTAAGTGATACAAAAGGTGGATAACTTTTGGGGGGGGGGGGGGGCGGAAATGACATTATGTCATGTTTATGGTAACCTTGATTTCTTTAGAAAAATTGAGAGTAACTTGATCATCATCATCTTCTAGGAAATTATTCTCATCATTGCAACAATCTAGGTTATTTGAACTTGATACATGTTTAGAATCGAGATTATTCTCTTTGAATGTTTGATGCAGAGCATACTCAAGATTAGGAGCAAATCGGGGATTTTATATGGAATGCAATTTGGATCTTGTGCAATCAAATTTTGGGTTTATTTTGAGTCATTTTTTGTATTTATTTTAAGTTGGTACACTGTTGAACTAATATATTTTTATTTTATTAAATTTTAGGAGTTGAGGGTATTTTGTTAAATTCTAAATTTGTTGGACAGGGGCTGTAATTATGGTTCATGAGTTTTATTTTGAGCTAAATTATGTTATTTGACTTTAATGGAGTTCTAGATGGTCTAGAATAGTCTTGAGTAGGCAAAGTTTCCTAATTTCTTATTTTTAGATTTACTCTCCTGCCAATAGTATGAAAGTCCAACAACTTATAAATATCTTTATAATCTTGTATTCAATAGAGTTAGAGTTGAGCTTTGGAAAATTGGGTATTGTTTAATACATGACATAACCTTAGGGGGTGATTCCTAAGGAATTCTAGACGGTATTCCTAGCCCCTAGGTTTCTTCTTCTTCTTCTTCTTCTATTTCATTATCACATTCTCGAGTTACATACTGATCACAGCCACTAAACAACCACTATTTCATCACCAAAATGCTACAATGACCAGCCAGAATCAACCTCAACCGATTAATAAAAAAAAATCACAAAATACTTGCTCTCCAGAACTTCTACCACTTTTTTTTTAAAGAAAAATTTCTTTCTTAAATCCTGCAACATGTCACTTTGGAAATCAAGCTAATTCCATACTCTCTTAGTCCCCAAAGCTTGCAACTTTCATTCTATCATTTTAAACACTAAATTTACAAGCTTTCCACAACCAAAACCCACCATAAAATCTTTTGTAGGCAACTCTGTTCCGAATTTCCTAAAATTTCATACATGATGAGTTATGTCAACTTTTGCCAACTCCAAAATGAAGTGATATTAACCTTTTACAACTCACCTGGCTTCAGTATATCAAGCTGAACTGTTTGGATGTTGAGTAAAATTTTAATATTGTGTCCCTTGAATATCTTACATGATGAGTTATGACAACTTTGGTCAGCTCCAAAATTATGTGATGATCAAGCTTTTTACTGGTAATGAACTTACAGTTCACTTGGCTTCAGAATACCAGGCTAAGCTGTTTGGACAGTGTGAAATTGAAATTTGATGAGACCTTACTGCAGGATGGCCTATAAAAACATTGTGTCTTTTTTTTTTTTTCTTTCAATTTATGGTTCTGATATTGTATTGGTCATGGTTGTGGGGGTTGCAGTTATGGAAACAAAGGAGAGGCCTACATCTTAAAGCCTTGTACTCCCCAAAAAATCCATCAAAGAGCCTACAACCAAAGGCTGAGCCTCTTTGACGCAAAAGAAAAGAAGACAGCAAAAACTATCCTTGAGGATGGACAGAGGTTTTTCAAGCCCCTCAAAAACCCTTCTATTTCATACTAAGCCTCTTCTGAAATGACACCCATGACTAACATAAAGAACTGAAAATCATTTCCTCCATCCCTGTTGAATGCTTTTTGTCAATTTTTGTTAAACTAATTATCTAATATTTGAAGCTGGAAAGTATTTCTTAAATCTGTTAAAGAATTTTTTTTTTTTAATGAGTATCTATTAGATAAATCTTTTCCATGGTTTAAGAATACTTTTATAGGGTGGTGGAATGATACTATTTTTTATACTAATAATTTAGCGTATTACGACCATGATTGGATATGAGTTATTTCTTTAAATTTTATTTGCTATCTTGATACT
Organism: Nyssa sinensis; assembly: GCA_008638375.1. Classification (NCBI taxonomy): domain Eukaryota; kingdom Viridiplantae; phylum Streptophyta; class Magnoliopsida; order Cornales; family Nyssaceae; genus Nyssa; species Nyssa sinensis. The sequence goes on from CM018052.1 coordinate 38,429,444, forward strand.
TTTAAATTATATGAGTTATGTCTTTAAATTGTATGAGTTATGTAGTGCATTAAGTTTTGGTATCTTGATACTTTTAATTATTTGCATATCTGCATCAACTGACGCTTTTAGAAGCAAACTTTGTGATTTGTACAATTATGTTATATTGCTTCCGCTCCCCCCCCCCCCCCCAATTTTTCTATAACCTGAATTTTGTGATATTTTGCTAGTCTCTTTGAATTTAATTATTTTAATTAATAACTGCTCTAAAAATTTGATAACTGGCAACTTAATTCTCTTTATAAGTTCTTACACTTTTTACACATGAAAATGAAACAGAGATTGGGCTAGGATTGACTGGGTTTGGTGTAGTAATCACGTTGATTGGAATCTTATTCTTCTTTGACAAGGGTTTTATTGCCATTGGAAATGTAAGCATGCCTTTATCACTCTCGTTATCCCATACTCCTTATGTTTCTTTTCTTTCTTGCTATTGTACATGTTTGTTTGATATCTGTTTAACATTGGCTCATTGAGTCTGATGATCAGATCCTCTTCGTGTCGGGAGTGACCTTAACCATTGGAGTGAAGTTCACCCTTCAATTTTTCATGAAGCGCCAGCATTTCAAGGTTTGACCCTCTTCTCTCTCTATTGATCCTTTAAAAAAAAAAGACCCTTTCCCTCTTTCCCTTCCGCCCTCTTGCTGGTTTTTATATTTATGTTGTTTATTCATCTTGCATATATGATGCTCTTTTTATTATTGGTCAGGGTTCAATTTCATTTGTTGTTGGTTTCTTCTTTGTTCTTATTGGATGGCCCATGTTTGGCATGATTGTGGAGACATATGGTTTTATTGTCCTCTTCAGGTTTGGTTGATTATATTTCATTTTTGTTAATTTTGTCTTTAAATTTTATTTGCTGCTGACAAGACATGTCATGCAGTGGCTTCTGGCCAACACTGGCTGTTTGTCTACAGAGGTTGCCCATTCTTGGTTGGGTGCTTCAACTACCATTTGTGACATCGGTATGACTAACACTTCAAACATTGTTTCTTCACAACAATAAAATTTGGGTGCTGTGTATCATGAAGATGCCTTTTGTGTACCAGAGAATTAGATTCACCATGAAGATTTTTCTGGTATATGAGGGAATTGGTATAGTTATTGGATAATATGAGTCAACATGAACGCAACACGATTAATTTGTATCAAATTTCTCAGCCCTACGACCTGTGTAATACATGCATAGAATTAAATAACAGGCCGATAGGTATCAATTTTTTGACTTTACGTTACCGACACAAGCCAATATATTATTGAGACAAAAATTCACAGTCGTATCAGCCAATATTGTTACGTATCAGCTGTTATAGACCATTACGTGTAGGCCGTTGCTGGTCTATTATGGATGTTTTGAGTTCTTTTTTTAAAATATTTTTTTCAGAATCTTTATGATTCCTATTTTGATGAAATTTAAATATAAGAGAGATACTTGAAAAAAAATAATCCAAAAAAAGTGAATATTCAGAATCTATAAAACTGAATATTCCAAACATTTCACCAAATCTATCAAAGTACCATCCTTTTAAAACTCCCAAGAAATAAAAAAAATTCATCAACAGATCACCTGAGTTCTAAATGTTCTACCATAACTATCAACAACTAGTTAAGTTCTCATCCCAAACCACCTATAAAAAATATAATATTTATTAGAAAGTAGTCTACAAAAGTAACAGAAGAAGAGAAAACTTAAAATATTGGCAATTAGAAGTAAATTTTTATACTCACCATGCAGCAAGATTCAAGATCAACAATTACATTTGAGCATTTAACTGATTTCCTCTCATCTTTGTTGATGTTCACAATATTTTGAGTGAGCTCATCCAACTTCACTTGTCCATTTTCAATGTGACTGATTAAAAAATTAATACCAGTTATTATTAAAAACTATTTACATAATATGCTCAGAACAAAAATATTATCCAAAATTTAAATATTTAAATAGCATGTAAATCACTTTCACATGAGAAATATGTTGTCATTATCAAAATAAAAGTCAGAGCATTGATAAAAAAAATAAAAAAATTCAAAGCCACTACGGCCGATCCCCTACCAACAGCCCCATAAAGGCACTAGTAAAACTCCTCAAAACCCCATTTAATACATGAGAACCATGGAGATTTCTATACAGAATTCGAAACACAAACATAACAAATTGAAGATCTTTAATTTGGGTGATGCCATCCTCATTGAGGGAAGTGCTCCTATGTTGGAGAGGAGGAAGAATCAGAAAGGATGTGCACTTGGTTTAGAGGATAGCTCCGATTTGCTTGATTTGGTGCATTTGGAGGGAATGAAATAGGAGATTAGTTGAAGGGGCGACAATCCCCTTTTATCTTCAAGGATAGTTTTTTAGCAATTGTTATACTTTTGGGTCAAACAGGCCTATCCAATGTATGTAGTTCCTTTCATACATTTTTGGGGGAGCCTAAGGATTTTATTGCCTTCCCCTTGTATATATGGGTTTGCCCCCCCTCAGCATTTTGATTATATGGTTACTTATAAAAATAAAATCACAAGTAATTGAGTTTGCTCATCAACTGATGTCCAACTAAGCACATCCATGTTTTGAGAATTAAGTGGCACACTTGTTGGAGACATGAAGTAGCTGTATGACATAGGAATGCATTGTCTGCAGTGTGTGTGTGCTCAGAAAATAAAATACGAGGTCATTCCAACGGTAACTGTGAAAGCCGGTAGTGGGAGAAAGGTGGAACACATGCCTTCACATCTCAGTCTGATTTTAAATTTTAGATACTCTAAAAGCAGATAAAGCACGAACAATGACCTTAAATGTTAAAACACCCACCACAATACACATTGTTTTGGTGTCTATCCCAAGAATATATTCGAAAAGGTCAAATTAAAAATCAAACATTAATTTTTCTTTATGATCAGAGAAGTAGTGTAGAACAAAGCTTAGAGAAAAGAGGGGTAGGACCCTAGGAGAATAAAAACCCTCGAATTACATGCAGAGAATGAATGAGTCAAGACTATCAGGTTGTTTATAACTCATTGTGTTATAGTACTGTTTTGGGGCCACATTTGGTTTGATGGCTACATACTCTCGTATTTGTATATGACGTGTGAGACTTGGTACCTATGCATCATCAAAATCCATTCTCTACCACTTGCATTTGGATTCTGTACCAATATTTCTGCATGATTAAGCGTCACTTGAGCTGATTTCAAACTCAAGTTTTTGGTTGCTTCCGTGCAGTTCCTTGGACGGAACAGAGGCAAACGAGTACCAGTATGAGGATCCTTGGCCAAACTAGAAGCAAAGAATCAGAGAAGACAGGTACCTCTCATAAAATAAGACTCAAACATTTACTATACATAGTTCATTGATGCTGTTGGAATGGTTACTTTGCTGGTGAAATGGCTTTATCTGTACAATCCATCGGTTGCTTCCTTTTCTTTAACTGCATGAATGGTTTTAAATAGATTTGAAAGTTAAGACAGGATTCATGTTAATTGGGATAAAGATTAATTTGTTGAGTTGAAATGTTGCGGGATTTGTCTATATTTTTATACAGTTGATAGCTGTACCTGACCCTGTTAATAGAACAGGTAAAACAGCCACAGCAATCAATGATGTAAAGAACCAAAGAGGTTACCTTTTGTAGTTTGTGGTGCACACTTTAATTTTAATCATAGTCATGGGATGAGTAAGTGGACAGTGAGAAAATATATGAGAAATAGGCTAACAAATCATAAAAATATGGCATGATGTGGGAACATTTATTGGATTGAGCTATTTTAGAGGTTATTCAGTGCAACAATGGCAGCTTAATTAGAAAGAAAAAAAAGAAGAACCAAACACATTATGCCGCCAAGGAATGTTCTCTGTGTAATTCAAGTGTTCTCTGCATCATATTATCTGTGTATCCTTGTGATTCTTGGGCATTGCAGGTTTCAGACTGTTTGCATGCATGCTTAACCATGAACTTTGGTGGTTCGATGATATGTCAACATGGTGTTTTATCTTCTTGAAGCTCTTGAATCCCTCTGCATAGTCCATTCAATTTTATTGCAGGTTGGCAGCCTTGTGGGTGCAAGTACTGAGAGCCACAAATTGCGAAGAAACTCTTATCATCCATTTGACCCCCAGTTATTGAAGCCTGAAATTGAGCTGTCTGAAACCCTTTGTGGCTTGCCCAGCAAGGCCTATGTGGAAATGGAATGATGAATTTGCTTTTAACAATCAATGCTATCATGGTTCTTTGACAATTGATAATTGGAATGGATGCCATGTGGTCAATCCAATTATGGTCCGCAGGTTTTTCAGATTTAAGATTATCTTTAAGAATGCAATTCCGTTTGTTTTGGGGGACAAGGCTACTTGGATATGCCATTGCTTTTTTGCATTGTTATCCTTATTTTTACTATTATAAAATGTTCTTTAACCTGCCAATATATTTTTTAGGTGGAATTGTCCTCATTGACCCTGACGTGTGCCATGGATTGTCCTCATTGACCCTGACGTTTACCAAGCTACTCATCAATTAAGGGCGTTAACTGTATTCATTACTATTTTAAGTAAAAGTTTTGAAATAAGTTGAGCTATTCAAGTTCAATTCGTGATCAGTTTGGTTAGAAGTTCGTTCGCAATTAGTTCACAAAATAAATAAATTAAGTTTGAACATAATTTGATGTTCATTAATTTATTAAACTTGGTTCATTAAGATAAATGTAGTCTAATATTATATTAAAAATTAAGTTATTCGAATTCGACTAAAGACTTGTTGGAGATTGGTTTAAAAAATTAACAAGTCGAGTTTAAATACAATTTGAAATTTATTTATTTTAGTGAGTTGAGTTTCAATAATTCATTATTTAATTCGGTTTAACTCATTTACAATTCTAATTTTAAATGAATATTTTGTTAGTTTATGACACATGTGAAAAAAAAAAAAAACACTTGAGTTAACTAGGTTCCAACTCGAGCTTTGTCTAACATCAATTGAGTTGAGTTTAACATATTGGGCAAGCGAAGCTCAAAAGGTATTAAATTTCATCAAAAGTTCAGAAAATCTAAGTACTCAACTTCGCTTGGTTCGTTTGTAAGCCTTTATATGCATGGCCTTTAAAATTTTGATCCCTTTTCAAGTTTTCTTTAACCTTGTTTGTTAGAAGTTTGATTACAAAACCTTTAAAATTTTAATCTCTCTTCAAGTTTTCTTTAAGTTTGATTACGAAATTTTCTTTAAAATTCTATTGACATTTTTTAAGGTTTTTGGCAATTGTACTGACATCTCTTAAAATTTATGAAATTACACTGACTTTTTTCACTTTAACTGACAATATACAGGTATTCTTATAGTCAATTTCTTTTTTTTTTCTAAATAAAAAAACTATTTATTTTACATATTTATTTTTACATTTTTTAATTTTGACTACTTTTTTTATCAATTTTATTATTATGATTTTATTTAAAAATAAAGTTAAGGTATATAACTTATTTTTTTATATAAAAATAAATTTAAGATTTTATCAATTGTTATTTAAAAAATAAAAAAAGATTGGTCAAAATCTAAATAAATTAAAAAATAAAAATAAAATTAAAAATAAAATTAAAAATATAAAGTATAAAATATAATTTTATCATTTTAAAAAAAATTTATCACGTAAGAAATTATAAATTATCAGTAAATAAAAAATAAAGGTGTAAATTATTAGGGGGGACTGAGCCGGAATGTCTTCATAAAGCGGTGGGAAAACCATGGGATTCCCGGTCTAAGAACTCTTTTGTTAGAAACAGTCCTCCGACCTCCGTCTAATTCACTATCACTGCCAGGTAGAGAGAGAGAGATATGGCGTCGGCTTTGAGAGCAGCCATACTTCGCTACATTCGACTACCTTTTGCCCAAACCCTAACCCTAAATGGATCCAAGCTAAGTCTCTGCAGCACTGTCCGATCGATGTCATCGCACGGGGACGACCATCTCGATAAAAAAGAGGTCAAGGAGAGAGTCCTCGACGTCATCAAGAGCTTCCCGAAAGTTGATCCTTCCAAGGTCAGCCAAACGCCCTCGCCCATTTTCCTCATTCGACCTTCCTTTGTCCTCTATTTGGTAACCGAGAGAATGTAGGAAAAGAAACAGAAAGCAAGATTTTCTTCTTTTTTTTGGGTCCTAAAGTTTTCATCACTTGCTAGTTTATAAAATTGAAAACGTGTTGGGAGAGGTGAGATTTATCCCTAATTGGAAAGTGAAACAGCACAAGGAAAGAAATCTAAAATTTTGTTTTCTTTATTTTCCTCAGCAATCAAACTGAAGATTTGTTGTTTTATTGCTGTATTGATTATATATATTACTATTAATTGATATATGTTAACTTTACTTAGAAATATAGAGTTTTTAGTGGTTGATTCTTTGTGAATATTCAGCCAGAACTGATTGTTATACCTAGTTTTTAAGAGGGATTTGGCCCTTCCCGCTGGGGACATATATCAACAATTCGCTCTGTCTCTCTACACAGACATTTGTCTGACTACATTCGTTTTCTCTCTATCTGGTTGAATGTTTTGTCATGTTTTCATTTCCAGGACATTCGTCTCGGTTATGGGATACAATCCGTGGCGTTACATCATAGATATCTGTGTAGTAGTACTGCTACTACTGATTCCTGCATCGAAAAGTTCTTCAGAAGCCAATTCAGGGAAAGGCGAAAAGTCCGGTGAATCACATCATCAGACTGGCGAGCAGGGAAAACCTGTTAGAGGCGGGGTAAATTTTACTGATTTTTATTTACACGTACACACATGTAGTGGTTTTATAGTATTAGCTGTTAGTTATGGATAGCTTTGACTTACTAGGGTTTTAAATGCATTGTAATTCGAAGTTGAGCTAATTTGTCTTCTATTTTACGTTGAAATATAATGTGGTCAGGCACTTTAATCTACCTAGTTGGATTGGAAATATGAATGGTGAGTTCTTGAAAACCCAAGTGAATGATATTGAAAATTTATATTGGATTTCAGTTGGTGTGACATTGAGTTTGATCAAGTTGGTCTATGGTCTGTACCTGAAAGATCAGTTCTACATTTAATATCAGAGTACCATCCTGTAAAGGGGACCTACCTACCCCATCATTTTGGACTATTGAAATCAACATTGTTTTTTAAAGCAAAGAACTGATAAATCATATTATCACTATCTTACAGCCCAGAATAATTTCCTTCTTTTGTTTACTACTGAATGGTGGTGTCACCATTTTTATTCGTTCATGCTTCAACCACATCGGTTGACACCCCCTTCCCCCACTCTTATCAGTTATCAAGCCATTTGTAATGCATGTTGTCATTGTTAACATATATTTTGAGTATTCTTTTTCATTTTTCGTTTTTGTTTTTGTTTTTTATCAGTCTAATTCTCTCTCCATTTTTTTTAGTAGATAAGACACACACCCACTATGTCCCAATTGAGACTTGAACCTTGGACCTCCTCTTTGGGAGGTGGAGGTGATACCATTCAAGCTAATGCTCGATGGTTATCAGTGTAATCCTCTTATCTTCGCATAGAACAATGTTCTTGTAATTTTTCTGTTGCTAAACTATCCACTTCAACGTGAATATATATTTATTTATGCATGCATGTATGTACATATGGATGTGTATTTGCTCTTTACTTCCATGCATTTGTTACTGAAAACAGCAGGGGCATATGGCCAACTGTCAAATCCATTACCAATATGCTTCTACATTACCTTATCAAGTTAAAGAATCAAATTACTTTGAGCTTATTTTGTCCTTTAATTTAACTGTAACTAGCAGTCTTAACAGTCGATTTAACAAAATTCACATGTTCTTGTATGATGTATTCTCCTTCAGTCTCTCCTTCAGTCTCATAAATATGAATAGACAACTAATCCATGATTGAATGGAAGCTGGCTCTTCATGAAAACATGTTGCAACTGGAAGCTCATCTGGATCAGTGATTATACTCTCAAGCTGGCAACTATTTTGTCATTGATATTAGAACTTACTTCTTCTGAAATCCTATTTGAATATTTAATGCCAATAATAATGTTTTTTTTTCATGACTAATTACATTATGTTTTCCCCTTTGTGATATTACCCATAATATATCTACCCAAAAAAGAAAAAAATGACAAGCCTTAAGAGTTAGCCTTGGCAGTAGATTAATTGCTGGTACTTCTTTCCTAGAGTATGAAAATCAAAGAACTCAGTTCACTAGAGTCTCAATGCAATTTATAAGTTTGATGTAGTATCCACGAATGGAATTTAGAGGCAAGCGAAACTCTTTAGTTTTTCATACTAACTTTGAACCAAGCAATGAGTTTGTTTAGGATATTAAAAGATGCCCTACATTGCAAGGCAACAAAAAAGCACCAACTTGGACGAAGCATGGTGTTAACTTATAAAAATAATAAAAAAAATATGCTAGACGTTTGATTCGCTTTGGTGTTACCTCAAATTTGCATTTCTTTGCATCATGAATGTTTCAAAATGTTCCCAAGGCCCAGGACTGCCAATCCAAGGGCCACTTATAAAAAAAGGGTAGTTATTTTAAAGACAATTCTTCGCTTGTGATCTGTTGAGTGCTCATTTAAATAGATATTTTGTGCATTAAATTTAGTTATCTTGGTGATAATGTTTTTTGACTTTGTAATAGAGCTATGGGTGCAACTTGGGCGGGCCGGGCTTAGGCTAAGTCATGTCCAAGCCTAGCGCAAGCTTTGAAACAATCAACCCGGGCCTAGTTTGAGTCTAACCTCGACCCCGACCCCGACCCAAATTAAAATTTATTAGTATCGAGTTCAACCCAAGCTTGACAGATTTTCAACAATTTAGATTATCAATTCTAATTTTGAGATTTTATTCACAATTTCTTTGATAAATTGATGTCTTTTTCCTATTTTGGTTATACACTAAATTCTAAAGGCTCAAATAATTTCTCATTCTAAAAGAAACCAAAAGTCATTAAAACAATTCTTTTAAAATAATTTAATTTTGAAAAAAATGTTAAAGGACAACAAGCTTTTGAAATTATAAAAATTTGAATAGTAATGCTTTAATGAATTCCTACTAATCGAATGTTGGATAACTAAAGTATAAAAAATATAATATACAAAATATTGATTATTGAGTTCGGGCTCGGGTTTCCAAAGTCTCAACCCAAGTCCAACCTTATTTAGATCAGGCTTGAGTTATTGTCCAGGACCTAGACCCATCTCAAAGTGTAAAAAATGAAGCCGAAGTCCTAAAAAATTCAGCCTGGGTTCGGGTTGGCCCGCCCAAGTTGCACCCGTAGACAGAACACAAGGCTTTTAGAATTTGTCCATTGCATGCTAAAGTGAAATTCGAAGTAAAGTTCAAGAGTGAAAAGTGTAATTTACCCTTTAAATTATTTGAGACGTGTCAAAAATTCAAACTTTGGTGATGGAAACACTTTCAACGTGTAAAAAATTACAAGTAGGGATTAAAATTTCATCTTTTATAACCATCAAACAATCAACATTCTTCACAAAATCTGGCCTTACTCACGATAAAACATCTTCCCTCCATCACCCAAATTGATCACCTATATAGGAAGTCTTCCCAACCAATGCCTAATTTTAGAGAATTAGTTTAGATGTTCACAAGATTTAACTCTATTATCTCTTCCTTATTATTAGGACCATAGTTGTCAGATTGCCCGAGTGACCCTAGGCGATGGATCTAGCTTATTCCCCAGGCAATGGACATAGCTTACTGCTTAGGCACCTAGGCGATTGCCCAACCAAAAAAATGGTATAAAAGTGATCTAATCATTATTTTCATTCATAATTTCACACAGTCTATTTTATTAACAAGAAACTAAATCAATAAAAATAACATTCCTATTCCTACGTAAAACCATGAAAAAAAAACACAGTAGCAACTATGTATCACTAATGTTATTTTGTGTCAACAAACAAAGATATAGTTTAAATTGACAAAATTTAGAGCAGTTAATGACTATTAGAGGGTTATAAATGTAATTTGTTTTATTTTGACAGCATGAAATAAACAATTAGGGGATAAGATAATATTAACATAATCTTTTAGGGAGATTTGACTTTATATATCGTATGTTAATAAAATAAGAGGTTGCTATATATATAAAAACATCAGGTACAAATAATAAATGTTTGAAAATTTTTCAATTTTTCTATTAATTTCAGCTCATTTATTTACAGACAAAACAAAAGAAAAAAGAAAAAATATAATAATGAAATAGAAAGTTAATTATGTATTAAAATAAGGAATTTTCCTAATAACAAATTATTATTCACAAATTCAAGGATAGATTCAACCCTTAACAAAACAAATATAATAATAAAGTAACAATTTAATTATGTATTAAAATAAAAGTTTGGCTAATTATAATGTCTATTGATTGGGCGAATTGGGCGCCCAGGTGATCGCCCAGTTAGGCAGTCATCAGCCGTTTGACAACTTTCATCGAAACCCTAACACATTACTAAAAAAGAGTTTTTACATTAGTTATGCTCTCCTATGATATGCTTTCCTATGACTTCCATATAATATTGGATCAATTTTTTTTTTCAATAACAAGTACAAGAGAGAGAGAGAGGGAAGAAGGAAAAAGTGTTGCACCATGAATTTTTGGATATAAAGTATTTTCAATATAGTATTTTTAGGCGGAAGATTATTCAAATAATCTGACATTCCCTTAACTAGTCACGTTCAGGGGCATTCCTTTTATTTTTTAGTCTGCTTTGTAATTCATTCATTTCCCGATCCAAGTTTATGCATTTGACTTCATTAAATCCAATTAATTTGACTAATGATTAGTTTAACACGAATATATTAAATTTCCCTTTGCAGCCTGTTTCATGGTTGAGCTTTCTTTTGCTGATTGCCACTGGAGCAGGACTGATTTTCTACTATGACAAGGAAAAGAAACGACATATTGAAGGTAGATTACTATGGTGAGTAGGATATTTAACTGCAAGATTGATATCATGTAATGGACTCTTTATAAGTTTTTGTCTTGGTTGTTCCTCTATATTCCATATCAAATTTGATGACTTGGATAAATTTTCCTTTGAGTCCTTTGGTGTAACAAGGAATCCAAGGGTTTTGTAGGCCCCTTAATGAGGTACAATGTAGCCTCACCTCATGTGACTTCATTAACCATTATAGGGAGCATTTGGATGCAATGGAATAGGTGAGCTTTTTAAGATATAGAGTTGCCAATTTAAAGAAAGTATGATGTGTTTTTTTCTTCAATTTTTATCTTTGGTTGCCAGGAGCTTCGGATTCTTTGCATGCCTTGTAGATTCTTTGGATGACTCAAGTTGTATAAAAGTGGTCGAGTGAACGACCCTTGCATACTTTGCATGGACAAGATTTCGACCCCTCTCCCTCTTCCAAAAAAAATTCCACCTACCCACCGAGGACCCTTTTTAAATTTTTTGATCAATAAACTTATATTATAAACAAGGCGCCCCGCGGGGGGGGGGGGGGCATGAACAAAAAAGGGACTGGCTGCCTAAAGTCCCCTAAAAAATCTATAAATTATCCACAAAAAAAGAAATCTCAAAAACTATCTTTAAAATGTCATGAAGATAGATCAACTCCTTCAAAAATCCTTTTATTCCTTTCTTTCCACAAGCACCAAATAATGCAAAGAGGAGTCATCTTCCCACATTCCTCAACTCCTTTTGAACCTGACCACATCTCCATCGCAATAAAACATTCTTGATTGAGGTTGACATTACCCAACTAACCCCAAACAAAGAGAACATTAAGTTCCAAAGATCCCTTGCTATTTTACAATGAACTAGAAGATGATCATTCGTGTCTTCATCTTTGTTGCATAAACATCAGCTCGGAAGATCAAAACCTCTCCTTTAAAGATTATTCGCCTTCAAAATAGCTTCTTAGGCTACCAACCAAGCAAAAAATGCAGCCTTCCATTTCCCAATAAAAAAATTCCTTCTATAGCATGGACTCCAAACCCAGTTACCTTCCACCCAAGACATAATCCTTCACAAAGCTTCTTTATTAGAGGCAATGGTATAGCATTGTGAAAACTTCTCCCCCAAGGGCTCTTTGTAAAACCAAAGATCCACCAAAACCTTCACTCTTGATCCTTCCCCCACCTTATAGCGAAAAAAAGCATTAAACTTATCTCTCCTTTTGCTAATTGCCTTCCAGACACTACATCCATAATGTCACGATCTTGAAACCCAACCTGTGCGGAGTAGGGGTTTGTGATTGGCCATCAAAGCCTTTCCATGATCAAATCATCTTCTAATTACCATTGATCAAACTCACCGGAATAAAATTTCAAAAAGTAAACTACTTCAACCTGAAGTTACCATTTAAACCATCCTCTCGGCATAATCTAGTTTTCATAACAAAAGATACGAGTGAATCTTTTTAGATTACACAACTTTAAAAAGCATACAAATATCACATGTAGATTTACATAGCAAAAGTTTCATAAATTTATCTTCAAGTCAAAAGTCTGTCTAGCAAAATAACTCTCTTCCTCCTTTACACACTTAATTTGTATTTCTTGAAACGAGCCTGTCTAACCTTTACCTGAAAAGATGATAATCATCTGTAATGAGCTCGATGACTCCGTGAATATTGCATAACATGCCAAGGGTTTGAAAACTACTATGTAGTTCTATACTAAAATGTTTATATTTATTAAGAAATAGAATATGTCATATCCAAGTAAATAACTGAATCAAAGTACAAGAGTTCAACGAAAGATATCAAATTTATTTTCAAAGCAAGTCAAATAAATCCTTAGTTCAAATTCAATATACACAAGAGATTAAGTTCATGAGTCCTTCTATGGTCAACAAATTAGAATCTCACTGACTAAGATCAATGTTCAGAGAATTAGTTTGAAACACAGTTATGTGCGACTCGCCACCAATATACCCCGTGGTTAGGGTTCAATAAAGTAATAATCTATTCGATAATGACCATCCATAGAAGATTAGTCCATTCAAAATATTAAAATCACATCCAAAATCAATAATCATCAATCATAAGCTCAATTATCAAAACATGAGTTCTATATCTAGTATTTAGTCAAAACCAATCAATAATGAGTAAGAAATTGCATAGTGTCTTGAGTATCTCATGAGACATTTTCTTGAATTAGAAAAGAAACAATATATCGGTGAATCATTTGAAACATTATTTGAGTACGGTGTATCTATTATCATAAGTCATGAAGGAATAAACAATAGATCGATAAGTCATTGAAAACCTTATTGAGTACGATGCATCTATTATCAAAAGTCGTAAATGAATTCAATGTTTATATCTATAATAAAGATTACCTTAAACATGGCATGAAATACTCACCTTGAAGTCCAAAAGCTTATGCCAAAGTCCTTTCCTTAGTCAAAGGTTCCTATAACACAATTCAAGACCCTATCAAATACTTGTTTAAAGTATTACATAATTTAAACGTTAACTTAGAGTCTTTTTTATTCTATCTATACTCTTCTGGTAGCTTCATTAAGTCTTAAGGACGTATTGATCATTTTTCAGTTTGTTACTGGGGTCTTATTTTACTTAAAAGGATGTCACCAGTTAAGTTCGAAATGTCAAAGATACTTGGTTTAGGCTTTTCTGGATCTTGATTTGCCTATCTATGGCTTCACATTAAGTCTAGGGACATTTTTGTAATTTTACATTTTTACGTATCCTATTTTTCGGTACCTAACTTGGTAATATAGACTTCACCATTGAAGTTCGAAATAGTCAAAGATAGTCAAAATAGGTCTTCTCTAATACTTAACTGGCTTTGGTGTCACTAAGGGCATAATGATAATTATGGCATTTTACGTGTATAAATTTTTGCGAACTTCGTTTTGTAAAATGGATCTCGCCATTAGGTCCGGAACGTCGAAAAAAATGTCAAGGATAGACACCCTCTTTATTTTATTTGGCTATTCATAGCATTTAATTTACTTAATTTAATTAATTAAATACATAATATATGTATATTATATAAGATATATACGCAAGGTGATCAGTGGCATATTGGTAGCCAACTGAGCCTATAGTTCCTCTTGCTTAACTGGTCTTGGGTTCGAAACTAGGGGGCTGATCTTCCCTTTTTGTTTTTCTGATTTTTTGAAAGCCAAACGGCGGACGACGATTAAATTATGGATAGGATATCCCATCCAGGTTCGGTCAATCCCCTATCCGCGTAGCCAAATGCCCCTTTTCTATTTAAAAACATTTTAATTTTGTTCAAAATGTCGATGTTCCCTTAAAACCAAACCCATTTAAACATTCGGTCAGGACCCGACCCGACCCGAAACCTAGACCCAATCACTGTTCATCGTCTTCTCGACGAGAACACCACTATAGCCCTAGTTTCTTCGAAATTCCAGATCCATTTTCGTGCCTTTTCAAGCTTGTCTTCACCCAGTGCACTTTGGGACACCTAAATCTCTTCGTTGGTTTTGTGTCCCAAAGTGCACTGGAAAGCTCAACCGAGCTTCCATGGCCTACTTGTTATTGAAGCTTCGTTCAAGCTCATCTCTTAGCCAAATTGTGTGTGGTTTGGCTTGTCGTGATCCTAAGGGTGTGAGGATTCATTTTCCGATCAAGAAACCGAGCTTAAAGCTTAATTGGTGAGGATTCAAGTTTGAACCCGAAACCTACAACTCCTAATATCTCCTCCTCCTTTGACCCAATCAATCCGATTTTTTTTGTGGATTTGGGTTCCTCATAGCCTCTAGTTTAATCCCTAAGTGGTGAAAACTAGTTTAGTCTTTGTTGGTTTAGACCCACCTTCAAGGTCCAACAATGGCGGTCTGGTTCGGTTTTCATGGTCTAAGGGTCTTTCAGACTTGGTTTTTTTAATCCTAGAGTACTGTATATCATCAATAGAAATCGTATGTGTTCTAATACCCAATAACCAAAGCTAATGTCAAAATTTTCTAGAGAGAGAAAATTTTTCTTCTTCGGTTTTATGTCTGTCTCTCTTTCTCTCTCTGCGAGCTTCCCTCTCCCTTGCTTCAGCTAGTAGGGCTCCATTCCTCCTCAGACAATCATGCATGCAGCCCTTCTCCCTTCTCCCTTCTTCTTCCTCTCTCTAGCTTCTCTCTCCCCCTCTCTCTTTATCTTCTCTTTACCCGACACACACAACACACACATGCAAGTCTGATTGCTCAACACACACTCAAACTCAAGGTTTGTTATACACATCATGAGGGATTGGGTTGCATGTGTTTTCATTGGGTGGTTGTGTGGTCCACTCATGTATTGACACTTGACTACATGAGGGGCTTGACACCTCATTGTTATGCATCTCCATACAAGTTTATTGTAACATATTTGCATTCTAAATGGCTATTAAGATACAAAAGTGTTAGTAGCTCAATGGTACCTTTTGGACATAGCCTCCTTGGGTCTAAGGTTTAAGTCTTGACAAGTCCCTTTTTACTCTCTTTTCCTCTTTTGTTGTGTTGGTGGATAATTCTATACTTTTATTAATATTTTATTCATTGAATATACTTAATTTGCATATTTCTTATTTACTTGATGTATATTTTATGTTCATGGAAATTTTTCTTTTCATGTAGTTACACTAGTTTGACATGAATAGTTATAATACTAGCTTAATCATTTAGGCTTAATATTTATAGTATTGCTTTAATAATTAATCTTTAATTACGTCATCGTCTTTCATATCAATTTCTTCTATCTTATTTCACTTAAGAATGATTATTGCGACCTTATTGTCATGATCTAATTATATACTAATGTTCTCTTAAAGCTTATTAAGCAACCCTAATTATCAAGTAATTAGGTCGGGATGTTACACATAAGCCTCCAAAACTTCCCTTCCTCTTCACATCTATACTTAGTAGTAATGACATCCTTCCATAAAGCCCGATCCTCTACCCCAAAACTGTCACATCCCGAAACCCACCCTATGCAGATTTAAGAATGCGATCGGCTGCCAGGCCTTCTATTTGATCCCAAGTTGAATGCATTCTTTTAACTAATAGTTAGCAGTGGAAATTCATAGGTTTTTTTTTTGAATGCAATTTCACTTGGCAGAGCAAAACTATTTATAGCTTATATAAAAGTTGTACATCATCAATTCCATCACTGTAGTTGTTCCTTATTACAATCCATAATACCATTAGAGTCTTGACTATAATCTAGCTACAAGGCTGTACCTTATTCAAAAAATAGTTCTACTAGAGATTGTAGTCCTGCACAAAAATCAACTGTCTCCATTTGCCAAGCTTCATAAAATGATCTCCTCCATAAGGAGCCCATCTATCAATCATCATTTGTAAAAACAAATGTTTGGAGCTAGTGTGATAACAACTCAATGATGGTACTCTGTCATGGGTTTTTTGATTGATGGAGTTTTTGAGGTTGAAAGGGAGATTTAACCAAATCTCCAGCGATATGAGTTTTTCAATTATTTAATAGTAAATGTGAACCATTTAACAATTTAAAACTATAAATCAAGTTCTAAAACGATTTGCAATACGATACAATCAATTTGACAATTTCAATATAATCAATTTGGTATATAGTTATAAAATTGGAATATACAATTCGCTAAAAGCAAGATAACAATTTCAATGCAATTAAAGTTATGCCTAACGATGATAAGCTTTACAATACAATAGGGAATATGCCAATTACTACAGTTTAAGCAATAGGACTGTTGCCGAAAGTAATTTGTGGCTACTGTAGATAGCCTGAATATATGCCTAGTCTAGACAGTAGGGTCTGTGGTATATGAACACTAGGTGATGCGAACAATACGCTCATGGTGAGCGATGTTCAACACTGAGTAAAACAATTCAGTTAGAACACGATACAATCTTTTATGCTTCACATTTTAAAATAGGATCAATAAAATAATAGCAGTTTGATGATAAAACGATAGCAATTCAATCAATGAACGATAGCAATTTGATCAATAAAACGATAGGACTTCAATCAATAAAACAATAGGACAATCATAAAACAAACAGTTTGTTTGATAAAATAGTAGTGTGACGAGGAAAACATAGTTCCCAAACACAAAGTGCAAATACTATTAGGACTTTTCAGTCCATTTAAGTATTAGCTAATTCAGTGTTTGCCAAACTATTGAGTTGTATTTAATTCAAGTCATGGTACTCAAGTCGTGTGATCATCATTGCAATTCATGGGACATGAAGATTCTTCACAATGATGGTAACAATGGTAGTCGAGGTATAATTTCTTAAATTTAATAGACCATGGATTCACACACATACACTTCATTCAGTCAAAATGTTTTCAAATCATAAGTGTGTTTAAAATATGTTTTAAGGTTTTGATTGGCTTCATCGGAAAATCTATTTTCATTATATACCTTTTTACATGTGTGATTGTAGTGCGAATGAGGTTACTGCCTCACTCGTTCAAACAAGCCTTGACTTCATTCAAACAACCAAGACAGTGACCAACATGACATATGTTCGTTCACTCTCGTTTGCTATCTCGTTCAAACGACCATGACAGTGAGTTCCTTCGAGTTTTATTTTAGAAGCTCGTTCGAATGAACAAAGGCTTAGTTTGAACGAACTTCGAGAAAATTGACGAACTGTGTTTAGTTTTTATAAGGACTCCTTGTGTTTTAACCCTAATATATAAAAAGGTTTTGCATGAAAATTAAAGGACTTTTGGCAGCTGCTATAATTTACCCTTATTCCAAAAGTCTTGGTGGGCAGTATTCATGATCATTCACATTCATGGCCTATTGATTGAAGAACCCCACCATATATTCTTCTTCACTATTATAGTACAAGTTTGTGGAATTAAAGTTATGTGTAATTGGTAGAGTTCAAGGTTGCGTAGAGATTCGCAGCTGTGATTGAAGTGTTCCGTTCGTGGATTCGAAGCAGAGATTTACTTGAATAGCGCTTGTGGATTCTAGTTGGAGGAGATTTAGTGCAAGAATAAGGCTCGAGGTACTAAGTAGTGTCTGTCGCGTTTGTAATCACCAAAGCTCTTCTAGTGCATTCAACATCTGGGTCAGCGTTCCGGGATTTTCCAAAGCAGATATAGCTGATCTGTGGCGGTTTCCTCGCCAACAAAAGTCGGTGTGTTCATTCTTATTTTTATTATTATTGCTTTATTGTTTTAATTGATATTTCACATTGATTTGTTGTTGCACGCATTGGAACATAAGCTTCACTAAATTAAAGTGAGAATCTTAATCATTGTTGGGTTTAAGAAAATTTTAATTTGCAAGTTAACCTATTCACCCCCCCCCCCCGGGGCCCCCTTTTAGGTCAAGGTTCTCCCATCTAGTTACACATAGGGCCTATCAAATACCGCACTTCAAAGTATGAGATTACTCATATGTTGTACTTAAACAAAGTATGCTTATTTCCTTAAAGCCTCAATCCCTTCCTTTCGATGTTCCTATAATAGGAATTAAATATCATTTAATGCACATGCAATCACAATTTCCTTAAACATTATTTAGGCGATTTTTCTAGCCTAAGCAGACCTCATAATCGGGCTTAGAAGCCTTGAAAACCTTAGGAATGGTTCCTTCCTATTTTTCTATACTATTTTGGTAACCCATTTTACCATTAGCGGCATTTTGGGAATTATCGATTTTGCCTATCTATATTTTTTGGTATCTTATTTGACAAAACAGACCCACTATTGAGTCCTGGAACATAAAAAACTTAGGGTAGGTACCCTAGTTGTCTTCTGAGTCAATTTGATAGCTTAAAAGTACGTCTAGGACACAATTGAAATTATTTCATATGTTGTTTCATGCTTTTCAAAGTCATATATGATGAAACGGACCCCATTGTTGAGTATAGAACGTCGAAAAATAATGAAATAGAATTTTTTGGCAAATTTAATTGATAATTGCAAATTGTACCCCTAGGGTTTCTGTTGAAATAGTTCTCCCCTGCCGTCAAAGACCGTCAGTTGACATGAGAGATTTGAATGATGTCAGTATATATATTTTTAAAATACCAAATTTACCCTTTCAAATAATGTAAGGACAAGTTTGCCCCCACAAGCCAAAATTAAATGACAATATTAACCTTGTTAGAAAAGCTCTCTTCAGGATCTTTTCTCCAATAAAAAAAAATCTCTAATAATTTCTCTAAAATTCTTTTTTTCTAAACCAATACACAATTCCCCTCTTTTAAATTTCAATTTTTTTAAAAAGGAAATTCATTTATCTCTTAAATTAGAGAAATTAATCTCTTTTTAAATTTTATTTGTCTATAAAATCATGTTATCTTTGTTCAAATCTCTAAAAGTTTTGTAAAACTATATAGGTGCTCGGTCTAAAATCAAAACTTCTATCAATAAAAATAATTTTAGTTTCTATCTCCATGAAATTCATCTCTCAATGTTTTTTTTTTTTTAAATTCTCTTTAACATTTATCTCTAAAAATCAATATATCTCAATAAGATTCAGCTTCTTTCCCTAAAATTCTTTTCTTTGTAAAAATCATATTTCTCTCTAAAAATCATATCCTTGAAACACAAATACATATGTATGTGCATGTATACACAAATATGGGTATATATGATTTGTATTGATTTACATAGATTATATTTGGTTTTGGATTAAAATAGAGCAAAGGAACAAGAAGCTTCGGGAAGAGGGGGAGCAAGAGCGCCTCGGATCTTCTCTCTCTTCTTGTTATAGATATTAAGCTTTAAGGTATTCAACAATGTAACTAGGAGATAGTCAGCCATGGGTTGGAAAAAATTCCAAGCTGTATTCAACAACTAAAACAGAGCAAATTCATGAAGATCATGTGAGGGAATCAAGTTAACAAACCCAATCCATGAAATACACCCTCACAAAAGAAAGAGAGAACACAACATCATCATCATCATCATCGAGATTCAATATGATGTAGGACAGATTTGGTACCTAAAAATATGAAAAGTTATTTTAGAATTGTATTAGGAATTGTTTAGTTTTTTATTTTAATTTATTCATAATTTCTCTAGTTTCCTAGTTTTAGTAGGATTAGTATAGAAAATATAGGAATTAGTAGTTTCCTATTCGAATTACTAGTCTTTATTGTAGTAAGATCAACATAAAAATAAGAGTTTTGGTTTCCTAGTCAAAGTAGTAGTATTTTAGTACTATAAATATGATGTAATAGGTCTTTATGATGAAGTTTTTTATCAATATTAATTGAATTACGAATTTTGGATAATTATTTCTCTTATTTGCGTGAGGAGTCCCCATGTTACTTGTTTTATAAGGAATTCGGCGTGTTCGATTCTCTTTTCATCTTTTTGTTCCGCATTATTTAGTATCAGAGCAAGGATTTGCCTAGCTTGATGACAATTAATAGAGACAGAATAAAAAATTCTATTAACATTCGTCGTGGGCTGGAGGCTGAATGGGCAGCAATTGATGACCAAGGGCAACAGTTAGCACAGATCAACTATCAGCTTGGTGTTATACAACAGACGCTCATGCGACTCAGTTTTAATGCTCCTAGAGACCTTCTAGTCGACAAGAACTGCGCCAGGAGGATTTGCCCGAGTTCAGCCTGAAGATAGAGCTATTCGCAATTACGAAAGACTTCTAGATTTTGATGGTAATTTTTATCTTGAAGACTTTCATGATTGGGTTTATGATTTGGATGATTGTCTTAATGATTTGAGACTTTCAGAAGAAAGAAAATATTTTTGGACAGAATATAAACTTATTGGATTCGCAAAAAAGATGGTGGCTTGATTTACAGATACGTAGACAATTACAACGAAAAAAGTGCATTCTTTCATGGCTAAGAATGATGAACTTGTTGATGAATAAGTTTTTGCCAAATAATTATTTGCAGATTTTAGAAGATAAATACAAGCCAACATGGGAAAATACTAAGAAAGAAGCACAAGCAGAATCGAAAATTGTTAAAGCGACTTCCACTAATAAGGTTGCAAATATTAAACTGTTGAAAGAAGTCCACATGTTTATAGAAGATTCCATGCCTTGAAGACCATCAAAACGAGTCAATAAAAAATAAAATTGAATTTATATCTATTGATGTTGCTGAAATGGTTGGTGCAGAGGATAAGATGAAAACAGTTCAGAATCAATTGATCAAAGTATGGATTTACTGGAACCAATTGATTCTACAAATTCTTTTATGAAAGAGAACAGAAATTCTCATGGAGATAGTCAACAATACAGATAAGAAGGAATCTGAATTCCCGAAGAATGATGATGATGTTTACAAGAATATTAAATTTGTAGTAGATCGAGAAGATAATTTTTGTTTTATTACAAGAACATTATTATCATCAGAAGAAGGGCCTATAATTACAGACTTCATTGAAGTGGTGAAAAGAAAAATATTTGAGTCTTCCAATGTTCTTCAAGAGATGCAACCATTGATTCCGGGTTATGGACGATTTCGAGGTCGTATACATCCAGTCAACTCAAGGTCGAGTTGTTTTCAAGTGGGAGAAACTGATGTTGGACATATTTGGTAAATATGAAAAGTTATTTTAGGATTGTTTAGTTTTCGTTTTTAATTTATTCATAATTTCTCTAGTTTCCTTGTTTTATTAGGATTAATATAGAAAATATAGGAATTAGTAGTTTCCTATTCGAATTACTAGTCTTTATTGTAGTAGGATTAGTATAAAAATAAGAGTTTTGGTTTCCTAGTTAAAGTAGTAGTGTTTTAGCACTATAAATATGATGTAATAGGTCTTTATGATGGAGTTTTTTTATTAATATTAATTCAATTACGAATTTTGGAGAATTATTTCTCTTGTTTGGATGAGGAGTCCCCATGTTACTTGTTCTATAAGAAATTCGACGTGTTCGATTCTCCTTCCACTTTTCTGTTCTGCATTACAATACATTAGTAGCAACAGAGATGACGCGGGAAAGACATATGTAGAGAGAGATTAAAAAACTACTTATCTAAGTATATTCTGCATCATGTCTATAGAGTGTGTATGTCATATATTTTGCTACCAAAACTAAAAGCAAACTCTTGACTGATCTTAGGAAAGTGAATCACAAAGAGAATGACCAATAAAATATTAAATATTTATTAACAACACAAAGATAGCATGTGATGTGTATATATGGGTAATCAAAATGAAATACCTGTTGTGCTACTTTGAGTCCTACATCGGTTAGGAGTCGGGCACTGGCGTCGCTTATAAGCATCAGGCTGCTCTTTTCCTAGCACAAGGCCTTTTCCTCCCTGGAAGAACAAAGCCGTGCGAGAGAGTGCCCTACGGGGAGAGTGCCCAAAGCGGACAATATTGTACTAGGGAGCCTACCATGTGCCAGGGCGAAAAAGTGCAACATCAATACCTATTTCTTTCCGTTTCAATTTTCACTTTGTATTCTTTCTTCTATTTTAACAAAAACAACCTCAACAAAAAGTAACTTGTAATTTCCCAATTAATTAGAATAAAAAGGAACAATTTACCTAGGTAATGCTATTTTCTAAGATCGGACGACGGCATATCATCTTCTCGACTTCATTTTCCGTCAAACCAAGAATTTTGGAGTTCTTGTTGCAGAGCTTGTTCAAGCCAAACCTCAGACTCTTACGTCAGCTCAGGACTCAATCTGAACTTCAATACACAAAACTCCATGATTGAGTTTTCCATCACCATCCACATCACCTTCTCTAACCATGCTCAACAACTCATCGTCACTCAATTCTTGTAACCCAAGAGGACAACCAGTTGTTGGTAGTGATGGCAATGGCGGCCATTTTCTCCAATTGTGGTTCCAGATAGAAAAATTGAGAGAGAGAGAAGTGAGATGGAGTGGGGTGTGTAGAGAGAGTGCTGCAACTGTGATAAATGTGTGTGAGAGAAATAAAGAGGAAAGAGAAATTGTTTGATTTTTGACTTAAAAAATATTATTAAAATATAAGGGTAAAGTGCTAAATAAACAAATTCTGTTAACGCTGTTTGTTCCACGTGCATGACAGGGAAGAAAGTGTTATTTCAGAAATTTTAGGGGTATTATCTGCAATTGTTAGAAAGCTTAGGGGATGTAAGTGTAAATATCCTAAATATCAATATATAAATCTGTCAGCGAAAGTCGATTGCTTTGTAAGTTCTACAAATTAGTTCACTAATCTGTAATTATTCAAAATCCAGTGATTTGTAATTTATTTTGAAATTCTCACTCATTTGTAAATAAAGGGTCACTTTTTGGGAATTAACTTTAGATTCCCCACTGTTTGGGAATTTAATAACCATTGTTTTCGAATTAATTTCTAAAAGTCGACCAATAGTAATTAATAAGTCCCCATTCTGCAATTAAATATTCTTAGTTTATTAAATTGTGAATAGGGATAACCATATCCCCAATTTCTGCGATAAGCTATCCCAATTCCAATTTCTTAAGTTCGCAACCAAATAGCCCCTTAATGATTTAAAATCGATTAAACTACCAGTTTGGCTGGCCCGACTTGCTCATGGGTGGGGTCTGACCCAAACCCAAACCTGACTTGGTCCAAACAGTACTGTCTTCTCTAGTGACATGTTGGTCACCGAAAAACCTAATTCTTAAAACTCATTTTCTGGCTTGTTTTCGATCTGATTTTCATGCTAAACAATCTATAGCATTATTTTACATCATTTAGAACAAGTTTTGGGGCTTCGAATCACCCTAACGAAATCGCGATTTCATGGTGAAGAACTGTAAATTCCATTCTCTTCGGTTCCTTCATGAAAATGGCTCATTCTCGAGCCATTTTCCTCTTTGTTTGAAGGGCGTCAAGCCCTTGACCCTCGTTCAAAGTTTTTCCCTCTTTTTTTGGAAACCTGACTATCACCCTCTCAACTGTAAATGGCTATCACAACCTCATTCCTTGACCAAACTAACCGATTCTTTTTCCATTGTGTCCCTAACCTCATTCCAAAAAGTAGGACACGAATATGTCGGAGATACGTTGAATCATGTAATCAAATTCTATCCTTGTATCAATCAAAATAGATATAAAATTAACAAAACATAAGAGATCAATTATCAATTTGTCAATTCTAATTAATAATCACTCAAAGCTTTCAACATTCCAATATGATGATTATCATTCAATGCAACATCTACACATAACACAATTCTAACATGAAGCATAATAAAGTGATAAACTTAAAAATAAAGTACCAAATATTTCAATAGTTGATAGATTATAGATAACATAACAAAAAATTTTTATGTTCCGAGTCTTTTCTATTTTTAGAGAGCAATTAGCTGTCAATGAAATTTAAAAAAAAAAAAAGCAGCTGTTTATAAAAAGGAGAGAAAGAAGAGACTGGAAAAATAAAATATCATAACAATTTTGCAACCAAATGGAAATTGCAGCTGTGTAACACAATATTAACCAAATGCCATCTTTCATAGCAGATATGAGAGAAACTGAGAAAAAGCATAAGGAAAAGGAGAAAGAAAAAGAAGGAAGAAAAAAGGAAATAAAAATATAGGGTCTGGGGTTATTTTACTGAAACTAAAAGGTTAAAATTATAAATAGACATCTCCACTTTTTTAATATTACAAATAAAACCCTATGTTTTAAAAAAAACTAAAAATTTGAATTGCAATGTGTCCTGACGTATCCCAGCATGTCCTGGATGTGTCCTAGTGTTGGAAATTTTGAAAATTAAAAAAAAATCAGGACACTCTTTTGGGTGTGTCGGACATGTGTCAGAGCGTGTCCGTGTCCGTGTCCCATATGCGTCCGACATTAGTATATTGGCAAAATTTGAGTGTACATGCTTCATATATTGCAAAAGGAAGGATTAGTGGAACTCACTTCTTCCCAGTGGGTTCGTGAAGCCTTTTATGTAAATAAAAGAGCATAACAAGTAAGAGGAAAGCTCTGCCTGGAGATCAATTATCAACCTTTCAACCATTTCCTACAAGTTGACAAATTCCCCCTTCCCCGAAGAAATGTTCTTTTTGCTAACCTGCCAACTGCCCAATTTTTTTTCTTCTAAATTTGTCCTCAAAGTAGGAGTTTGACAACTAGGAATCCATCTATAAGAAAGACCCAAAATAGGCTTCTGCATCCCTAACCATTACTTCCAATGGACTGTAATGCCCTTTGGTCTCAAGACTGCTCCCTCTTTGTTCCAGAAGGCCATGACCATAATTTTTTAACCTATTTTATCTTTAGCCCATTTACATCGAAGGTATCTTATTGTTCTCCTCAGACCCAGATTCTCGTGCTGCCCTCTTGACTCGTTTTGACTCCTTTGTGCAAGAACATGGCATCATGATCTTTGAAAAGAAAATGAATATTGGACAATCAACCATTGACTTTTTAGGCATGAATATTTTAAAGGGACAGTACAACCTTCAACCTCACATAGCCAGTCAGCTTGAACATTTCCCAGATGCCAACCTTTCATTTAAACAAGTCCAGCAATTCCTTGGTATAATCAATTACATGGTTGATTTCATCCCTAAATTGCCCCGCTACAGAAAGCCTTTGTCTTCTCAATTAAAGAAGAATGCTTCACCATGGAGTGACGACTGTACCAAAGTTGTTCGCCAATTAAAAGTATTGGCAAAAACTCTTCCACCCTTCTAGATTCCCTCCACAGGGAAAAGAACCCTGCAAACGGATGCTTCTGATTATTTCTAGGTGCTGTTCTTCTTGAAGAAGTTGCTACTAAACAAAAGATAATTTGTGGATACAAGAGTGGTGCATTTAGTCTTGAACTTTCATTAGCACTCTACATGCAAAGAAATCCTCGCCATCAAAAGAAATATTGAAAAGTTCAAATTTCATTTAATTGGTCATCGCTTTCTCATTGAAACCGATCTCATGAGTTTTTCCAAAATGATCCAGTTCAAGCAGAAAGATTTACCACCATCTCAACTTCTTCGGTGGGCAAATTGGTTTTCACAATGGAGCTTTGATGTTGTTCATATCAAAGGCAAACACAATGTTCTCCTAGATTTCCTTTCCCGCATCAAAAGGGAAATTAATTCTGTATCAAAACCTTTAACCATTTTCCCTATGATTGCCTTTGTCGAGCCTCATAACCTTCCTAGGCATCTTTAGGAACGTCTCATTGAGCTCACTCTTACCCACAGAAGTGTTTCCATGCTACATCGTTTTTTACGATTGTACGTTTATCGCTATGGGTTAGATGCAGGACCATTATGGGGTCTCCCATACGATCCCGTTTATCCTTTCCTCACCTTCCTCGAAATTCAACCCAAATTCTGTTTCCATTTCCCTCTAGAAGCCCATCTTCTCCTTTGGTATCTTACAGATCTTTACCATATCCTGCATCATCTTTGAAAAAACTTCCATTCTCAGATACTTGGCACAATGCCAATTCAAACATTTGAAGAAAAACATATCCGGTTGCTTAAATGGTTAGAACTGTTTGGAGATATTTCCTTTTGGCAGGACCAGTTCAGATCATCTTCGTGGTTATACCCCATGGTTATCTTTTCGTTAAGGACACATATCATTCAAGACCTTGATGGAGGTTTCTTGATCCATAAGACATTCTACAACATGATTCTTTGTGGACATGAATACAAAATGTATTATACAATTCTATCATTATTCCATGGCCACCAGATACAACTTTGCATGGTAAACCATATTGACCCAGCACGAGTCCCTTCGGAACGGCTCCATCAAGAACTTTAAATTGGCATAATCAAGACATTTACCTTGAACTATTTATTCAAGAAATTCGAGAACTTCTTACTCAATTTCATGACCTTTACTCTTGGGATACCAATGACAGTGATCATCCTCGGTACCGAGTACACCTCTATCCGTTTCCTTGGAAATTATCAGCTCGTGGATATGTTCTATATGATTCTGATGACTCCAATAATGATGAACCATTTGATGACTCAGACTAATACGAACAATAGACACCCTGATATTTTTATCTCTATCCTCAGCAAAGGCTGACAACATCTTATCGTATATTTACTTTAAATAAAGTGGTGTGAAAGCTGTGTAAAAGTTTGTAACAGTATTTTGTCTGGTTGTGTTAAGTCTCTTTTGTATAATAGTAAAAGGATAGGTGTAATAGTCAACGGTGAGTTGTAAAGTGTGTTCTCCCCATGCCTATATAAGGGGATGTCCTCTGTAAGCTTAAGGTAAGCGAGAGCAAGTCTGAAGTCTTAATAAAATCTCAGTCTGCTTATCTGTGTTGTTTACTATCTTCCTGATCCTTCCTCAGTGGTTGCGTTAAGCTTACAGAGGACATCCTCTTGTATAGGCATGGGGAGAACACATTTACACCTCACTTTTTACAATTACACCTTACCTTTCACTATTATACAAAAGAGACTTAACACAACCGGACAAAATACTGTTTACAATTTTTACACAACTTACGAGGACTAGTTAATTCAGTTGTTCCAGGAGATAGAGAGGAACAGGAGGTAGATTCTGAGAATTGAGAAAGGAAAAGAGGGAGGTCGGTCAGGGCAGTAACTGAAACGAGAGTTGAAGAACCTGATCCCAATAGTAAATTATGATGCAAGGTGGGGGGCTGGAGGGTGCATCATGAGTCTGAAAATCTTATCTTGGAATGTGAGGGATCTTGACCCAGATAAAAGATCAGTGGGTGCAAGTGGAGTTCTGAATATGGGTGCATCATGAGTCTGAAAATCTTATCTTGGAATGTGAGGGATCTTGACCCAGATAAAAGATCAGTGGTGAAGGGTATTTTAAAGGAGTGGAGAGCTAATTTAGTTTGTTTGTAAGAAACAAAGTTGCAGGAAGTTAGTGCAGGTTTGATCAGATGTTTAAATGGGCGTAGAAGGGTGGATTGGAGGAGTCTGGGGGTGACAGGAACTGCTGGTAGCATTTAGTTATGTGGGACCCATGGGTGGTGTCTTTTATTGATCTCTGGGTTTCACTTGGTTAGCTGGGACAAAATGGGAGCTCCATTGGAGGGTGGTGGTTTGGGGATCAAGGAGTTGATGGTTTTCAATAAAGCCCTTTTGGGTAAATGGTTGTGATGGTTTGCAATGGAGCACGAAGCACATTGGGGAAGGGTTATAGCAGCAAAAGATGGTTGTGACTTTTTTGATTGGAGTTCTAGGCAGGTAGAGGGATCATATGGGGTAAGCTTGTGGGGAGTCTATTAGCAGAGGAAAGGAAGACTTCTTAAACTGTTCTCGATTTGAGTTGGAGATGACTCTCGAGCGAGATTTTGGTTGGATGTATGTTGTGGCGATGTCTCCTTAAAGAGGAAGTTTTCCCAGTTTATTTCATTTATCAGTGGACAGCAGTGCACTTGTGGCAGATTTCTTATCTTACTCAGAGGGAGGGGCGACTTTGGGAGCCTCATTTTAGGCAGAACTTTCATGATTGGAAAATAGATAATGTCGCAGAGTTATTAGCACTCCCGAATTTCACTCCCAGTATTGGTATGAAGGATAGGAGAAAGGGTATCATGGTGCATGCACATACTACAAGAAGTTGGGTAAGAAAGGCGCTTGCTACTTTCTGTGGAAACTTATATCGTGGTGAAAAGTTCTGTTGAAGAGGCTATTATGACTTTGGATAATCTTCAGGAAAGAAGGGTTAGGTTGGCTAATAGATGCTGTCCATGTAAAGACAAGGAGGAGAATTTGAGTTGTTTCTTCCTTTGTTGCTCTTATGCTACGATGTGTGGAATCTCATCTCCTTGTTGTTTGGTTGCATGTGGGTTACGCTGGGATTGATGTTGGAGTTCCTTTGTTGTTGGCCTGGAGGGTGTGTAGGAGAACTGTTAGGAAGGTTTAGGGGATTGTACCTCTGTCTCTTTTGGTGTTTATGGCAAGAAAGGAATAGAAGGATTTTTTAGGGTAAGAATTACCCTTTTATAGATTCAAGGATAGTTTTTTGCAGTACATTTTTTCTTCTGGGTACAAAAGCATACCCTTCTTTTGTACATTCATTTATAGATTGGGAGGCTTGAGACTTCGATTTTTGTGAGTCCCCTCTTCTTTTTTTTTTTCGTAAATGGGTTTGTGTTTCTCTGGCAGTGTTTGATATATCTTGTACTCTATGAAGCATGGACACTCTATTTTGGTTCACGTGTCCGTGTTGGATACGTGTCGGACACTTCGTGGACACGTGTCCGGACATGTGAATAATGGATGTTGATGATTAAATGAAGTTCTTTATTTTTTATTTAATGACTTTGTTATTTTGATATTTAAATAATATTTTTTAAAAAATTGTGTGTTTTTATGCCAATTTTAATTGAAATAACATTAGATTTTTATTATATGGTCATATAAAAATATTAAAAAATTATATATATTCAACGTGTTCCTAACATTTCTGTGTCCTACTTTTTTGAGAAATAACGTGTCCGTATATCCGTGTCGTGTCGTATCTGTGTCCCGTGTCTATATCTGTGCTTCTTAGTCTATACTAATTAAAAAAAGGGGATGAATTAACTAAACTAATACAAAATGAAGTCTTGTAGTCTATGCCATCGGCTGATGAAATTGTATTTTTTATTGATGAAACTAAAATAGGGATAAATACTAAATTAAAGGTACAGAGAGAGGCTTTAGAATTAATAGGGTGTAGGATGAAAACTGAATATATTGAGTGTGACTTTTGTAAAAGTAAGAACACAAATGGGGAGGTAATGAAATGCTTATAAAAAAAAGAAGAGATAATGAAAAGTGAAAAATTTTGATATCTAAGTTCGCATATCTCTAAGGGAGGGAAAATTGGAGATGATGTTACTCATATAATTAAAACATGACGGGTTAAGTGGAGAAGTGCTTCTAGGATCTTGTGCTTGGCGTATGTTTTTAAAATTGAATGGTGAATTCTATAGAACAACTATTCGACCAAAGATGCTGAATGGAACATAATGTTAGGCTGTTAAGAAATAATGTGTATAAAATGAGTGGCTGAAATGAAAATGTTGAAATTAATGTTAAAATTAATATATTCACAAGACGGTGACAAGTAGCACTTAGGAGATAAAAATGAGGGAAATTGATTAAGGTAGTTTGGCCATGTGCAATGAAAACCAATAACTATTCTAGTAGTGAAGAGCAACATAGTTCACATTGAAGGACATGTTAGGAGAAGAGGGAGATTCAAAATTAACTTGAGTAGAGATAATAAAAAAAGAGACGATAACATGCGATTTAACTGAGGGCATTACCTTAAATAGAGTAGAATAGGGAGACAAAAGTCATGTAACCGGTTCCAAATAGTTGGAATAAAGTTTTGTTGAGTTAAGTTTGGTCGTGGGTTGGTCCAGCTCCACAAGCTGCTTATATTTTACCTCTTTTATATTTTTTATTATTATCTATCAAGGCCAATGGTGGATCCACAAATTACACCCGGGGAAGGGGGCAGAGTTTCTTTAAAAATACAAAAAAAGTTTGGGGGCCAATTTCTAATTTTTAAAAGAATTTGAGTGAAAATGGTAGTAAAAAAAATTTATTTTTCCATAACTTTGGGATTTGATGGCCCTCTTTAGCCCCTCGCTGTATCTGCCGGTAGTCAAGGCATTCCTGTATAATATATATCTCGTCACCTCCCTTTGAAAAAAGATGTTGAGGGTTCAAGTGTGTGTCTTACCTATCAAAATATATATCGCCACCCAGTTCTAATATGTTCAATGATATATACAATTTTATTCTGTTTCACTAGTTTCTCTTCTGGTTTCAATTAATATTCATATTTTCAGATGAAGGAGAAGAAGATAAAAACATTACTTGTTATTTGTGTTAGGTCATCATTTCTTTGGATTGTTAAGTTAATTATCCTTGGCCTGTTCAATTGATCACCTTTTCTACACTTCATATTGGCTGTTGTACCTATGTTCTTCAGGATTTCTTTTTTGGTTGTATTTTCATCATTTATACATGTGCTGATTGGAATTTTATTGTTGCAGAAATAAATAGTGCTTCAAATGCAGTAAAACAGGGACCGTCGGTTGGGAAAGCAGCCATTGGGGGTCCTTTCCATCTGGTCAACCATGAAGGGAAATCTGTAACTGACAGAGACTTTTTAGGGAAATGGACATTGATATATTTTGGTTTCACTCACTGTCCTGATATCTGCCCAGATGAGCTACAAAAGCTTGCTGCTGCAGTTGATAAAATAAGTAAGTTGCTGATTGTTTCATGTAGTCGGGTGGAAGTTTGCAGCTGTAAAGTTAATGACATTATGGTGCATCATGAGTATAATGGCTTTTACAAGTTTAAGAATCTTAGTTGAAGTAAAGGGTTTGACTAACATTTCTTTGATTGAATATTAAAATAACAAGGTTTCTTCTGAGTTTTGACAGAAGAATACGTGGAATGACATTAAGTTTATTGAAAGAAACTGTTGGACATGATTTTCATTGTTATTGTGTTAAAATATACTGTGACTTGGTTCAATAGTCATGTCGTAGTAAGTGGAATTTCTTCCAGACATCATGATTTTCCTGCAATTTACAGTGCATGATCCTCCATACTGTGACCTATTATTGAAGCATATATTTAAGTGTTATATTATCTTTTCGATGCATGCAGAGGAAAAAGCACGGATTGAAATAGTACCTGTGTTCATCTCAGTTGATCCTGAAAGAGATACTGTTGAGCAAGTTCATGAATATGTCAAAGGTACTCCACTACTCCTTAATGTGGATTGCTTTACTCAAAATGCATTATTTGGACCCCAAGGACCACTTACCCTAAGAAGCACGGATACGACACGGACACAACATTTCTAAAAAAAGTAGGACATGAATACGTCAGGGACACGTTGAATAAATGTATATACTTTTATATTTTTTATATGACCATATAATAAAAACATAACATTATTTCAATTAAAATTAGGCATAAAAACATATAAATCACAAAAATATTATTAAGATATTAAAATAACAAAGCAATTAAATAAAAATTTAAGCACTTCTATATTAAGTCATCAATATACATGATTCAAGTTTCAAAACAAATTTGTTAACTATTACATAGAACATAAATATAACCAAAAAAAAACTAAGTAGAAACGGAGGGGGAAAAGAGGAAAGAAAACTTGTACGAATGTGTCCTAAGACTCCTAACTTGTCTTGAAAGTGTCCGAAATTCAAAAAAATAAAAAATTTGGACATTCTTTTTTCAAGTGTCCAACACGTGTCTAGAAAGTGTCTGAGAGTATCGGTATTTGACACGGACACGTGAACTAAAATAGAGTGTCCGTACTTTATAGCACTTACCTATCGAAAAAAAAATTGCATTATTTATAATTATTTGCTTATGTTACTTATTGAGGAGTGTTTTGAGTTCTTTTATTTTATACTTTAATGTCCCAGAATTTCACCCAAATTTAATTGGGCTAACTGGTAATGCGGATGAGATAAAGAAAGTTGCTCGTGCATATCGAGTTTACTATATGAAAACAGAAGAGGAAGGCTCAGACTATCTCGTTGATCACTCAATAATCATGTATGTCTTGCCTTTTTTGTGTATCCTTTGACTGAAATTAATTCATATTTTTAGTGTGTTTATCGGCTAATGTCTTTATCGATGTTGCGGTCATGAACTAATGTCAATTTTAGGTCTGTTAGAAAATGTATTTGTTACAGACAACAAATTCCTTCTCACTTGGCAACTGGAATTATTGATGTTTGCTCTTTCTTTTTTCTTTTCTTTGATATTCTAAACCCCCAACTTATGAATTATCTGGAAAGGAGTAACAGTAGTTTTAAATGATCTTTGATGAATATATGAAATGTGTTCTACTTAAATTGTTTTGTTTGTATTTGCAACATGTTTTTCTTTGCATAATTGTGAATGGAAGTTCACTCACTCACTCACTCGGTCTCTCTCTCTCTCTCTCTCTCTCTCTCTCTCTCCCCCCCCCCCCCCCTCTGTCTTATATATTTTGCATGAGGTCCTCAATCCATGATGATTGTCCATGAATTTGTTTTAACACGGTTCCTCTCAGGAGTACATCTTTCATGGATGGAGTTGAAAGTTTAGATAGGATAGGGACTTAAAAAGAATGATTTACGATCAGCTGAATACCATTCCATCCACAAGACCCATTGGAAAACATTCACAGGTATTGAAAAATAATAAACGTTTACGCTATTGAGTTTTTTTCACTTCTTATAAATAACACTAGAATGAACCCTTGGGATTGGGTGCATTGGGAAGAGGCTTGGGTCATATCCTCAAGGTCCTAGGTTCAACTCCCACCCAAGGGTCACTTCACCTATCATAAACAAAAAAAAAATGAAAAAAAGAACAAGCCAAGCTGAGTATTTGGCTCCTTGGTTTTGGCAGGACTCGCAAATAAGAGTGTTGATGGTTAGCTCAAACTCATGAAGAGTTTTTGTTGTTTGGCTTGTTCATAGGCCAAGATGGACTGGCTTGTTATGTGTTGTAAATATTGATTGTAAATATTGACTTAATCTGTAGCTTAATTTAGGCATTAGATTGATTGTATTGATTATAGAAATTAATTTAGGATAGTTTCTTAACTTACTTGTAAGCTGTGACGATAAATATTGACTTCCTAAAAAGAAGAATATATTTTTTTCATTCTCTAGAATACCTTCGACATGGTATCAGAGTAAGTTTTATAAACCTTAGCTTCTCTTTCTCGGTCCTCTCCTTCTTGGTGTCTCTCGTCTCCCTCGGCCCTTCTCGGCAAAGCCTCTTGGCTCCTTTGGCATCTCTCAACCTCTTTGGCCCTAGCCTTTCAGTCACCCTCAGCAAAGCCTCTCGGTTCCCTCAGCCTAGCCTGTCTCGGCCAGCTTCTCTTGCTTCCCAAATCTTTTATGCTGAAATTTCTTATCAATTCAATGCCAAATTGTTAGCTTTTCAAACTGATAATGCTCAAGAGTATAAAAACAATCATTGTAAACACTTTCTCGAGTCCAAAGGCATTATACACTAAACATCTTGTGTCACCACCCCCCAACAAAATGGGATTGCTGAAAAAGAACGATCCCATCCTTGCTATAGCTCATGTCCCTTATGATTCAGATGCATGCTTCTAAGTGTTTTTTTTTTTTTTTTTTTTTTGGGGGGGGGGGGGGATGCTATCCTTACAACCAAGGAACAAAATATCGTGTCGTTTCGGATGTTTCGACCGAAATGTTTTGGTTTTGTCGGAAACTGAAATGAAACCGCGTAGGAATCACGATATTCCAGTGTTTCGATCGAAACACTTTTGTTTCGGTTTGTTTCGCACGAAACGACATCGTTTTGAACGAATCGACAACCTGATTCGAAACAATGTGCGCCATGTGCACGAAGCCAGGATTCCTTTGCACAAGCCAAGAACAAGCAGAAAACAGAGAAGACAGAGAAGCGCGAAGCCAGGAAAAAGCAGGAAAAAAGAAAAGATTTTACCTAAAATGTCTGAAAAGTGAAAGAAGAGAGGAGAAAAGAGGAGGTAACCTGATTGTTGCTCGCCACTGCGACTCTGGACTCACGCGAACCAGCCACAGCTGACCATTTTTCTTCCTCAGTTCTTCTTCTTTCTTTTTCACTCTTCTTCAGTTCAGAATCTTCAGATCTACTCTCTCGATCTTTAGTTCTTCACATTTCGTGACTTCACGGGTGACGGATCGAAGCCCCGCTGGTCTCTCTCTGTTGTCGATTCAACACGACATCACCATCCGACATTCCAACGCCGACCAAAGTCCCCGAAGACCGAACCGAAGTCGCGACTGCGACTCTCCGTCACTCTCCCCAACAGACCCGACCCCACGTATGTTTCTAATCTTTCACAGTTTCACTTCTGTTTGTCTTAAGTTAACTTTCATATATATATATATATATAATAGTCTAATATATAATATATATTACGTATTAATTATATATTAGATTAATATATAATAGTTAATTAAACTGATTACTATTGTTATTATGTTTTTATATTTAATATTATTTTTATACCTAATATTATTAAATTAAATTAATTAATATAATATATTAAAGATATATAGTAATTAATTTGATATCATCTATGTATATATATATATTAGTATTAGACTAGTTAACATAATATATCATATATACTTAGTTATTTAATTTTTTATAATTAATATTAATTTAAATTAATAAAATAAAAATTAAGTATGTATCAAATTATAGTATTAAAATTTTATTTATTACATACATGCTTAGTTATTTACATACAAATAATATATTAAATTATATTATTTATTATTAATATTTATTTGATAAAAAATATTATTTTTTTAATATTAGTATTAAAAATGCATGTTATTTATTACTATTTATTTTCTTGAAAAATATAATTTATTTATTTATTTTAATTATCTAATTTAATAATTAGAAATAAAAATTTATATGTTTATTTGTTCCTATTATATATTATTTACATGATAAAAAAGTCAAGAAAGATTGTATTTCAACCTATACAATGAAAAAACAAGTAGTTAGTCTTTAGTTTTTCAATTTAAATTGGTGTCATTTATCATGAATATGATGTATATGCTTTAAACATGCACAAATATTTAATAAATAGGCTTATTTGTATAAATAAATAAATTTTAAGTTATGTTTCCACATGTTTCTAATTTTTTTTCCGTTTCCATTATGTTTCCGAAACGTTTCCGTTTCCTGACAGACCGAAACTATACATCGAAACGATATTTTGATCCTTGCTTACAACTACGTATCTTTTAAATAGGATGCCTTCTCGCATTCTACGGGGAAAAATCACATTTTAATATCATGTTTTCCTGACTGAAACACCTTTCTCCATTTCTCTCAAAGTTTTTAGATGTGTTTCGTTTGTGCATAACTTGCAGCCTGATTCGTGACAAACTTGACCCTCGTGCTTATAAATGCATATTTGTTGGTTACTTACGCACACAGAAAGGTACAGGTGCTACAGTCTCATCTTATGTAAGCATTTTGTCAATTGCTGATGTCACTTTCTTTAAGACTGTTTTCCTATTATTCTTCAGAAGGAAGTCAGTTACAGTCACCATTATTTCCTGACCATGTTTTACCTACTAGTGTCCCTACTCGCCCTCCTATTTCTCAGGTGTATGTTCGTCTTCACCAGGTTATAGCTGCAGTCATTCTTCCTTCTGGACCTTCTCTCTGACATCCGTAACCTACCTCGTCGTCTGTCGATTCATTTCATTCTTTTGACTCTGATCTTGATCTGTCCATTGTAGTCCATAAAGGTACACGTACTTGCGCTGCTCATCCTATATCTAACTTTATCTCTTATGATTATTTATCATCTTCTTTTCAAGCTTTCTCTCTGTCCCTGTTATCTCTCGTTCCTAAATCCTACAAGGAAGCTCGTTCCCACCATAGTTGGCGGACCGCAATGGAAGAATAAATGCATGCTTTGGAATTAAATCGTACTTGGGCTCTTGTTTCTAAACCTGTTGGTGCTAAAATTATTGGTTGTCGTTGGGTCTTCACAATCAAGCGGAATCTTCATGGTACTGTTGATCGGCTGAAGACTCGCATTGTTGCCAAAGGTTTTACCCAAACCTATGGCATTGATTACACCGAGACTTTCTCTCCTGTTACCAAATTGAATTCTGTTCGGGTTATCATATCTCTTACTGTGAATCTTGATTGGCTTATTCATCAATTCGATGTCAAAAATGCGTTTCTACATGGTGATCTTGCTGAGACCGTGTATATGGCTCAACCACTTGGTTTTGAGTCTGAGGGGGAGTATGTTTGTCATCTTCAGAAATCTATTTATGGACTCAAACAATTTTCCTGAGCTTGGTTTGATAAATTCAGTAAGGCAGTAGTTTCTCATGGTATGACTCTGAGCCAAGCTGATCACTCGGTATTCTTTAAGAAGATGCAAAGAGGTATCGTAATTTTAGTTATTTACGTAGATGATATTGTGATCACTAGCAATGATAATGCAGGTATCCAAACATCGATTTTCCATCTTGGTTCCATCTTTCTCACCAAAGATCTTGGAAAGCTATGTTATTTCCTTGGTATTAGGTCGCAAGATCAAAAGCAAAGATCAGTTTGTCTCAGAGAGGGTACACTTGATACTTTGAAAGAGAGAGGTTATCTTGGCTCTAAACCTGTAGCTACGCCCATGGAGACGAATCTAAAGTTGATGCCAGATGAGGGTGATTTGGTTGAGGATCCAGATATGTATCGAAAACTCGTGGGTAAGCTCATTTACCTAACTGTTACTCGACTTGACATCTCCTATGCAGTTAGTGTTGTGAGTCACTTTATGACTAGTCCTCGAGTTCCTTATATGGATGCAATTACTCGTATCTTGAAGTATCGCAAGTATGCCTCAGGACGTGGTCTTCTTTATCGATCATCTAGACATCTTCGGATTGAGGGATATACTAATTCTGATTGGGCAGGATCATCTTCAGATCGCAAATCTACCATTGGTTATTGTACTTTCTTATGGAGTAATCTCGTGACTTAGAAAAGCAAAAAGCAGTAGGTTGTAGGCACGTTCCGGTGTTGAGGTAGAGTATCGAGCAATGGCACATACTACTTATGAGTTGACTTAGTTAAGAACACTTATGCAAGAATTTGATGTTCCAGTACGTGGTCTAACACCTCTCCATTGTGACAATCAAGTGGTGATTCATATTGCCAACAATTCAGTCTTTTATGAACAGACCAAACATTTTGAAGTTGATTGTCACTTCATTTGATCTAAAGTAGAGTCTAAGGAAATCACCACACCGTTTATCTTTTCTAGTAGTCAACTTGCTGACATCTTTACCAAAGACTGTCATCGACTTTATTTGTAATAAGTTGGGAGTTATAAATATATACTCTTCAGCTTGACGGGGAGTGTTATAAATATTGACTTAATCAGTAGCTTTAATTTAGGCATTAGATTAATTGATTGAT
This sequence comes from Nyssa sinensis, assembly GCA_008638375.1. Lineage (NCBI taxonomy): Eukaryota > Viridiplantae > Streptophyta > Magnoliopsida > Cornales > Nyssaceae > Nyssa > Nyssa sinensis. Next base: position 38,467,327 of record CM018052.1, read on the forward strand.
TGTATTGATTATAGAAATTAATTTAGGATAGTTTTCTTATTTACTTGTAAGGCTGTGACTATAAATATTGACCTCTTAAAGAGAAGAATATATCTTTTTCATTCTCTAAAATACCTTCGACATTATGTATGTTGGATGTCTTAATAAGTTTGAATATTGGTCAAGGGTTTATCAAGTCAAAAAACCAGACATAAGACTTTCCCAATGGATTCAGTGATGATATGCAATAATTACTTGGACCAATTCCCTTTGCAAGACAAGAACACGTCCCTACAAAATCATTGTAGGGCTTTTAGTTAATAAATAGACATGAAACTGAAGTAAAATTACTAAGTGTGCCATTCTAGAAATGTTACCAATTGATTGGTTTGGTTTTCGTTGGAACTCTACTAACAAATAACAAACAAGAAATCAAGTTTGCATATTTTGCATATTTCTCTTATATTGATTGAATACATTATTAATTGAATAAACCTAAGATTTTTCAATTTATTGCCAATCCAACACAAGTCCTTATTTTTAATATTATTTCAATCTCATTTGAATTTCTTTTATTTTTCTGTTGTATTCTTTTCTCAAGCATATCTCGACTTATGTGCTATTCTATTGTCCGTGTTTATTATGTGCCTTAATTGAATTCTGGTAGTGCTTGTGGTTCATGAATTCCTCTGTCAATCAATTCAACTTGGATGGCCGTAATTAAGTGAATTCTGGAAGTGCTTGTAATTTTTGAATTCCTTAGTCAATCAGCTCAATTTAGATGGCCTTAATTTTGCTGTTTCACGCTGATAATTTCATCAGAACTTGGATGGTCTTAGAAATTCTTGTTCTTATCAAAAGAATAAATATTATCCTTGTGGCCTGATGATATTAATCATAAATGTTTTGCAGGTACTTGATGGATCCTAACATGGATTTTGTAAAATTTTTTGGGAAGAACAATGATGTTGATGCACTTGCTGATGGGGTGATTAAAGAAATAAAGCAATATAGTAAAGTAAAAGTACGATTTTGATCAACATTTATGCTTTCATTTTTGGCAGAGCAGTTCCCATTTTTCTCAGTTTGACCTTTTCATTTTTAATTCTTTTGACAACTTCTATACATTTGCAGGTTATATGATGAGATAGGTTTGAGAAGGGTTATTTCATGTTTCATACTGAAAGATTGTTTTGTGAAATATGCTGTTTGGAGGTTATTAATACATAATCTGCATCATTTTCATTAATTTTTAATAATGTAGAACTGATAATGCTGGTGGAGATGACAGAGAAGGTAGCAGGAACAGTAATAATTAATAATAATAATGAAAGAAAGAGGGATGGTGTCCTGCTGTACATTTTGGGATTTTTGCCATTAGTGAGCAGGCCATGTGCCTCTTAAAGAGGTAAAATTGTGATGACATAATTACAATTCTAACAAACACTCAGATTGGGCATGCTTATCTTTTTTCATGAGTTTTGGCTGTGTCGCCATCAAAATTGTAGTGGATTTTGAATCAAGTGAAATTATTTAAAGAGTTATATTTTGTCAATGACTAAATTACTGAATTTGGTTTGTTTCTTAGTTGAATGTGGCATGAGTCATTGGAATTGGTCAAATTTCGATGATAGCATGGTGTGAATTGGGAAACAACTATCTATCTATAAGAAATCAGATTCTGTAAACAAAATATCAGAAGTAGGCTATACGTCCATAGTCTATTCAATCTTCTTCGTTTCTTCTTTTTCAGAAGGGTTTGGCACAGAAGGAAATAGCGTAGAGCTCCAGCCAGCCTAACCACTATTGCCCCATAAACCCAAGTCACTATTGGAGCCATGCTTGTTACTTGTACGACATGTATTGTTGGATTGAGACAAGCACCATAAATAATAATGATCCAACCATAAACCCATGCTTTCTCCCCACATATTTGTAGTTGGTCTGATTGGGTGGGAATTGTGACATGTGCAAGGCATTCCACTTTTTGTTGTTGATTGTGATGGAGGGTTGACATTGTAAAAGTATAGGGGCAACATTGCTGCAATTCAAACCATAGGGGCTGAATTGAAAGTACCAAGGGTGAAATAAGCAAATATTAGTTAAGCACTGAAACAGATTCTTCCTTGAATAAAAACTCAAGATGCGCTTTTTTGAGACCTGACGTGCATAGCATGCTTGGTTTTCTATGTGGGACACATGTAAAAGAGGGTTTGTATTGGAATTTAGGTAACCATACTGCAAGCCACCATGGTCAGACATGGTGTTTTGTCTAAACTAATGATTAGGGCTGAGTTAGTTACCCTAAAAAAAAAATGAAATAAAAAAACACCCCAATTAACATCCCCATGGTGGCTTGCTGGATGGTACCTAAACTCACACCTAAATTCCCAGTCCATCTATAGGGCATCACCTCTAATACAAATACTACTAAATTAAATGACTTCTAAAACCAGAGTAATACTATCCTTACCTAAACATTTTACCAAAAAGATTTACTTGTTGACGTGGCTGCTCTTAATTCTAGTAAATTCAGCCTCTTGGTACTAGTTATGTCAGGTGAGGAGTCCAAAATGCTTAATTGACTAACACTAAAAGGCTTAATTGACTAGCACCCGCATATACCAAGAGGCTTAATTAACTAGCACCCGAACAGTCACGTTAGTAGGTAAAAAAAATTGATAAAATTTATAGTATGAATAGCATTACTCCTAAAACCATGATCATATAATTAAATATTTCTATTATGCTAACCCAATAATCATTTCACAACAAATAACATTATACTGATTCATAAACACTTTAGTCCAAAAGTGGAAGCAAGGGATCACTTTCTTTCCTTCTTGCATTGGCTTAAGTATAATACTGTGTAAAATATTGCAGAAGCAACTGCAACAGCACAAAATTCATCTTATGATGCATCTAATTATTATTCACCACAAACTAGATTCAATACATGCTCTTTAGGTTTTGTTATTTGCTTGACACTACTCTAGGATGCGATGCATAGAGTTTCTATGGACTGTATTCTAGATTTGAGCTCTTCCCCTGATACTGGACATCTCAATCTTGTAATTTCATATGCATTGGTGACTTGTCATCTCAGTACCTAATTTGACCACTTTTAGCTCTAGCTTGTTCAAACCCAATTCTCAGATTGTGCACACCAGTGTCATGTGATTTCTCATGGTGGATAAGCAGGTGCAAATGCAATTCCTCCACCTCCTGCTACTGATCAGAGAGAGAGAGAGAGAATGTTTTGATTAGATCTAAATCTTCACAGTAAATCTCTTTAATAATTGATTAATAACGAACCGAAAAAGAAAACTCTTATAGCTACCACTGGAATCTTTGTTCAACACTGAAGATACATAATCCAAGCACATCATTGCACAGGATGAGATAAATGAGATATGAATAGAGGTAGGAACACAAGGCAAGATGCTGCTTTTTAACATCATTTCAAAGTACGGATATTGTTATTAACAATGTCCATGTCTTTACCTATGCCATGAAAATTCATACAACCATTTCTTACATCCATTTTTCTTTCTTTTCTGGAGGATGATTATAGAAAATGTCGTTAACAAATGATCAGTGTTCTTGTTTGGTAGTAAGTGGTTTCCAAAACCATTCATCGATCTAGTTTTCTTTAATATATCACATTGATCCTCTAAAAGAAAATAAATAAAATGAGTACACCAGAAAGTGCAAAAAGCATACAGTAAATCATACACGAAACATTCCGGAATCAAGCACACATCATTTCATGGAATTCCCATGGGATATGAGGCACATTCGTTTTGTGATTATCATTGCCATCTAGTCGTCTCTTGTAGTACTCCTTCCCAATCCAATGACTTAAGATATGAACCAGCTAGTCAGATAAAATGATTTTTAAAGGTGGTAAAGCATCAAGATAAACCATTATTGTTAGTACACATTCCTACAAAAGATCTCAATTTCTCAAAAAAACCATCTTAAAAGAACAAACATAAAAGAACTGAAAACTTCCGGAGAAGTTGCTGATAATGACTGCAAAGCAGCAATTGGATCAGTCAGCATGTGAATGCAGGACAAATGACCATCAACTGATCACTTTCAAAACCTGTGGTATCCTCACCAAAATTTGGGAAGGGGGGGGGGGGGGGGTGAAGATGCTGCTAGTCAAGTCATATTGAGATGGTGATCAATTAGAAGTGATTAATAATTAGTGAATTAGGTTCTAAAATAATTAGGAATTGGTTTGACAATGTATAAGTCCACATCCTTAATTATTGATATCCATGTAGAGGTGCTAACTGAATATGTTTAATGAATTTGGAGTTTGCTCTATTTCACCAAATTAGATTGCAATTCTAATTCTTTAATAGAGTTAATTAAGAGTTAACTGGATAATTAATGACTAATTAGATCTAATTTGGTGCGATCCTAAATCCCTCTTCTTGTCCTAATTTTGCAAACTCCAATAGATATATGATATGAGAGAATAGCCACACACAAGTCATTATTATTTCTCTTTCTATGTGAGGGAAAAAGAGAGTTCATTCTCCTCTTTGCTGTACGACTTTCATAGAGGGAAAAGAGAAGAATACTTAGAGGAGTAAGAAAAGAAAGATACGATCAATATCTTTAACTAGTCTTTTTCAACAATCAAGAAAATTAAAAACAAGGTGATCCTAACCCATTTTTTCAAGATTATACGGTTTATGTAAAGAAAGTATCCAAAATAAAATTTTAAAATTGCTTTCCGTTGTGGTTATGAACCCAACAGAAGACTCTCACACAACATGGATCAAAATATCATTTCTTTTCCATCAAAATGGCCAAAACATTTCCGTTTCTCAGTAAACTGAAACGAAACATAAGTAGAATACCGAAATTCACATGTTTCCATCGAAACATACTCTGTTTTCATAGAAACATACCGAAACTAATCGAAACATATCAAAACAGAAGAAACATTTCTTTGTATAAGTAATAATTTAGAAGTTGGTAAAAGATAATATTTGTTTTTTTCACAAATGAAGGAGATTAAAAAAATTAAGACCCAGATTACAAGAAGATATGTCTAATTCTTCTAAAAAATAATAGATAAAGAAAAGTAGAAGTAGTGAAAATGAAAAAGTAGATGAACTATTTATTTTATTACTTAGTTACTAATTATAATAGCTTTAACTTGCTCTTTGTTTTACTTAAATTTTATTTTATATATAACTTGTGTCAAATTGTCTAATTCATGTATATTAACATAGTACATATTTGGTATGTTATAATAATGTATTTAATTCTGATAATTTAACGTATTTTATATAAAAATATAGTAATTTCATATTACATAAAAAAAAAGCTCTAAAATTTTTTTATAATAGTTTTTAACTAATAAAATATTATTTGATATTAATGATTAATTTATAGTTAACGTTTATTTCTCAATTTCACCACAATATCCTTTCGTGTGGGTGGATGTGTACCTTAAAACTCTTTCAATTAATTAATTATAATATTTATTTTCACACATTCATATATTTTATTTTATGTTTTCAAATATTTCTACGCATGTGTTTCCAAAATATTTCCCTTTATTAGGTGACTAAAATAACATTACGAAACGAAATTTTGATCCTTGCCAGACAACCATCCCTTAGTTTTTTAGCTTTGTATCCCAACACCTTAATTCCATAACCTTATCCCCTCTTTTCAATTATTTGTGCATATCTGCATCCACTGACGCTTTTAGAAGCAAACTTTGTGATTTGTACAAATATGTTATTTTGCTAGTCTCTGTGAATTTAATTATTTTAATTAATAACTGCTCTAAAAATTTGATAACTGGCAACTTAATTCTCTTTATAAGTTCTTACACTTTTTAGACATGAAAATGAAACAGAGATTGGGCTAGGATTGACTGGGTTTGGTGTGGTAATCACGTTGATTGGAATCTTATTCTTCTTTGACAAGGGTTTTATTGCCATTGGAAATGTAAGCATGCCTTTTATCACTCTCGTTATCCCATACTCCTTATGTTTCTTTTCTTTCTTGCTATTGTACATGTTTGTTTGATATCTGTTTAACATTGGCTCATTGAGTCTGATGATCAGATCCTCTTCGTGTCGGGAGTGACCTTAACCATTGGAGTGAAGTTCACCCTTCAATTTTTCATGAAACGCCAGCATTTCAAGGTTTGACCCTCGTCTCTCTCTATCGATCCTTTAAAAAAAAAAAGACCCTTTCCCTCTTCCCTTCCGCCCTCTTGCTGGTTTTTACATTTATGTTGTTTATTCATCTTGCTTATATGATGCTCTTTTTATTATTGGTCAGGGTTTCAATTTCATTTGTTGTTGGTTTCTTCTTTGTTCTTATTGGATGGCCCATGTTTGGCATGATTGTGGAGACATATGGTTTTATTGTCCTCTTCAGGTTTGGTTGATTATATTTCATTTTTGTTAATTTTGTCTTTAAATTTTATTTGCTGCTAACAAGACATGTCATGCAGTGGCTTCTGGCCAACACTGGCTGTTTGTCTACAGAGGTTGCCCATTCTTGGTTGGGTGCTTCAACTACCATTTGTGACATCGGTATGACTAACACTTCAACCATTGTTTCTTCACAACAATAAAATTTGGGTGCTGTGTATCATGAAGATGTCTTTTGTGTACCAGAGAATTAGATTCACCATGAAGATTTTTCTGGTATATGAAGGAATTGGTATAGTTATTGGATAATATGAGTCAACATGAACACAACACGATTAATTTGTATCAAATTTCTCAGCCCTAAGACGACCTGTGTAATACATGCATAGAATTAAATAACGGCCGATACGTATCAATTTTTTAACTTTCCGTTACCGACACAAGCCAATATATTATTGAGACAAAAATTCGCAGTCGTATCAGTCAATATTGTTACGTATCGGCTGTTATAGACCATTACGTGTAAGCCGTTGCTGGTCTATTATGGATGTTTTAAGTTCTTTTTTTAAAATATTTTTTTCAGAATCTTTATGATTCCTATTTTGATGAAATTTAAATATAAGAGAGATACCTGAAAAAAAATAATCCAAAAAAAGTGAATATTCAGAATCTATAAAACTGAATATTCCAAACATTTCACCAAATCTATCAAAGTACCATCCTTTTAAAACTCCCAAGAAATAAAAAAAATTCATCCACAGATCACCTGAGTTCTAAATCTTCTACCATAACTATCAACAACTAGTTAAGTTCTCATCACAAACCACCTATAAAAAATATAATATTTATTAGAAAGTAGTCTACAAAAGTAACAGAAGAAGAGAAAACTTAAAATATTGGCAATTAGAAGTAAATTTTTATACTCACCATGCAGCAAGATTCAAGATCAACAATTACATTTGAGCATTTAACTGATTTACTCTCATCTTTGTTGATGTTCATGATATTTTGAGTGAGCTCATCCAACTTCAGCTTGTCCATTTTCAATGTGACTGATTAAAAAATTAATACGAGTTATTATTAAAAAATATTTACATAATATGCTCAGAACAAAAATATTATCCAAAATTTAAATAGCATGTAAATCACTTTCACATGAGAAATATGTTGTCATTATCAAAATAAAAGTCAGAGCATTGATAAAAAAAATAAAAAAATTCAGAAGCCACTACTGCCGATCCCCTAGCAACAGCCCCATAAAGGCACTAGTAAAACTCCTCAAAATCCCATTTAATACATGAGAACCATGGAGATTTCTATACAGAATTCGAAACACAAACATAACAAATTGAAGATCTTTAATTTGGGTGATGCCATCCTCATTGAGGGAAGTGCTCCTATGTTGGAGAGGAGGAAGAATCAGAAAGGATGTGCGCTTTGTTTAGAGGATAGCTCCGATTTGCTTGATTTGGTGCATTTGGAGGGAATGAAATAGTAGATTAGTTGAAGGGGGGACAATCCCCTTTTATCTTCAGGGATAGTTTTTTAGCAATTGTTATACTTTTGGGTCAAACAGGCGTATCCAATGTATGTAGTTCCTTTCATATATTTTTTGGGGAGCCTAAGGATTTTATTGCCTTCCCCTTGTATATATGGGTTTGCCCCCCCTCAGCATTTTGACTATATGGTTACTTATAAAAATAAAATCACAAGTAATTGAGTTTGCTCATCAACTGATGTCCAGCTAAGCACATCCATGTTTTGAGAATTAAGTGGCACACTTGTTGGAGACATGAAGTAGCTGTATGACATAGGAATGCATTGTCTGCAGTGTGTGTGTGCTCAGAAAATAAAATATGAGGTCATTCCAATGGTAAGTGTGAAAGCCGGTAGTGGGAGAAAGGTGGAACACATGCCCTCACATCTCAGTCTGATTTTAAATTTTAGATTCTCTAAAAGCAGATAAAGTATGAACAAAATGACCTTAAATGTTAAAACACCCACCACAATACACATATATTGTTTTGGTGTCTATCCCAAGAATATATTCGAAAAGGTCAAATTAAAAATCAAACATTAATTTTTCTTTATGATCAGAGAAGTAGTGTAGAACAAAACTTAGAGAAAAGAGGGGTAGGACCCTAGGAGAATAAAAACCCTCGAATTACATGCAGAGAATGAATGAGTCAAGACTATCAGGTTGTTTATAACTCATTGTGTTATAGTACTGTTTTGGGGCCACATTTGGTTTGATGGCTACATACTCTCGTATTTGTATATGACGTGTGAGACTTGGTACCTATGCATCATCAAAATCCATTCTCTACCACTTGCATTTGGATTCTGTACCAATATTTCTGCATGATTAAGCGTCACTTGAACTGATTTCAAACTCAAGTTTTTGGGTGCTTCCCTGCAGTTCCTTGGACAGAACAGAGGCAAACGAGTACCAGTATGAGGATCCTTGGCCAAAGTAGAAGCAAAGAATCAGAGAAGACAGGTACCTCTCATAAAATAACGGCTAACAGACTCAAACATTTACTATACATAGTTCATTGATGCTGTTGGCATGGTTACTTTGCCGGTGAAATGGTTTTATCTGTACAATCCATCGGTTGCTTCTTTTTCTCTAACTGCGTGAATGGTTTTAAATAGATTAGAAAGTCAAGACAGGATTCATGTTAATTGGGATAAAGATTTGTTGAGTTGAAATGTTGCGGGATTTGTCTATATTTTTATACAGTTGATAGCTGTACCTGACCCTGTTAATAGAACGGGTAAAACAGCCACAGCAATCAATGATGTGAAGAACCAAAGAGGTTACCTTTTGTAGTTTGTGGTGCACACTTTAATTTTAATCATAGTCATGGGATGAGTAAGTGGACAGTGAGAAACTATATGAGAAATAGGCTAACAAATCATAAAAATATGGCATGATGTGGGAACATTTATTGGATTGAGCTATTTTAGAGGTTATTCAGTGCAACAATGGCAGCTTAATTAGAAAGAAAAAAAGAAGAAGAAGAACCAAACACATTATGCCGCCAAGGAATGTTCTCTGTGTAATTCAAGTGTTCTCTGCATCATATTATCTGTGTATCCTTGTGATTCTTGGGCATTGCAGGTTTCATACTGTTTGCATGCATGCTTAACCATGAACTTTGGTGGTTCGATGATATGTCAACATGGTGTTTTGTCTTCTTGAAGCTCTTGAATCCCTCTGCATAGTCCATCCAATTTTATTGCAGGTTGGCAGCCTTGTGGGTGCAAGTACTGAGAGCCACAAATTGCGAAGAAACTCTTATCATCCATTTGACCCCCAGTTATTGAAGCCTGAAATTGAGCTGTCTGAAACCCTTTATGGCTTGCCCAGCAAGGCCTATGTGGAAATGGAATGATGAATTTGCTTTTAACAATCAACGATATCATGGTTTTTTGACAATTGATAATTGGATTGGATGCCATGTGGTCAATCCAATTATGGTCCGCAGGTTTTTCAGATTTAAGATTATCTTTAAGAATGCAATTCCGTTTGTTTTGGGGGACAAGGCTACTTGGATATGCCATTGCTTTTTTGCATTGTTATCCTTATTTTTACTATTATAAAATGTTCTTTAACCTGAAAATATATTTTTTAGATGGAATTGTCCTCATTGACCCTGACGTGTGCCATGGATTGGGTGGCAAAATGAACTAAGTTATTTATTGGTTAAGGGTTTGTTAAACTCGTTTACCAAGCTACTGGCGTGTTTAACTGTGTTCATTACTATTTTAAGTAAAAGTTTTGAAATAAGTTGAGCTATTCAAGTCCAATTCGTTATCAGTTCGGTTAGAGGTTCGTTCGCAATTAGTTCACAAAATAAATAAATTAAGTTTGAACATAATTTGATGTTCATTAATTTATTAAACTTGGTTCATTAAGTTAAATGTAATCTAATATTATATTAAAAATTAAGCTATTCGCATTTGTCTAAAGACTTGTCGGAGATCGGTTTAAAAAATTAACAAGTCGAGTTTAAACACAATTTGAAATTTATTTATTTTAGTGAGTTGAGTTTCAATAATTCACTATTTAATTCGGTTTAACTCATTTACAATTCTAACTTTAAATGAATATTTTGTTAGTTTATGACACATGTGAAAAAAAAAAACACTTGAGCTACTAGGTTCCAACTCGAGCTTTGTTTAACATCAATTGAGTTGGGTGTAACATGTTGGGCAAGCGAAGCTCAAAAGGTACTAAATTTCACCAAAAGTTCAGAAAGTCTAGTACTCAACTTCGCTTGGTTCGTTTGTAAGCCTTTATATACATGGCCTTTAAAATTTTAATCTCTCTTCAAGTTTTCTTTAACATTGTTTGTTAGAAGTTTGATTACAAAATATGCAAAGATAAATTATATTGACCTTTTTTTAAGATTTTTGGCAATTGTACTGACATCTCTTTAAAATTTATAAAATTATACCGACTTTCTTTATTTTATCTGACAATATACAGGTATTCTTTTAGTCAATTTTTTTTTTAAATAACAAAACTATTTATTTTATGTATTTATTTTTACATTTTTTTACTTTGACTATTTTTTTAATCAATTTTATTATTATGATTTTATTTAAAAATAAAGTTAAGGTATATAACTTATTTTTTTATATAAAAATAAATTTAAGATTTTTATCAATTGTTATTTAAAAAATAAAAAAAGATTGGTAAAAATTTTAATAAATTAAAATATAAAATATAAAATATAATTTTATCATTTAAAAAAAAAATTATCACGTAAGAAATTATAAATTATCAGTAAATAAAAAATAAAGGTGGTAAATTATTAGGGGGGATTGAGCCGGAATGTCTTTATAAAGCGGTGGGAAATCATGGGATTCCCGGTCTAAGAACCCTTTTGTTAGAAACAGTCCTCCGACCTCCGTCTAATTCACTGTCACTGCCAGGTAGAGAGAGGAGAGAGAGAGATGGCGTCGGTTTTGAGAGCAGCCATACTTCGCTACATTCGACTACCTTTTGCCCAAACCCTAACCCTAAATGGATCCAAGCTAAGTCTCTGCAGCACTGTCCGATCGATGTCATCGCACGGGGACGACCATCTCGATAAAAAAGAGGTCAAGGAGAGAGTCCTCGACGTCATCAAGAGCTTCCCCAAAGTTGATCCTTCCAAGGTCAGCCAAACGCCCTCGCCCATTTACCTCATTCGACCTTCCTTTGTCCTCTATTTGGTTACCGAGAGAATGTAGGAAAAGAAACAGAAAGCAAGATTTTCTTTTTTTTTTGGGTCCTAAAGTTTTCATCACTTGCTACTTTATAAAATTGAAAACGTGTTGGGAGAGGTGAGATTTATCCCTAATTGGAAAGTGAAACAGCACGAGGAAAGAAATCTAAAATTTTGTTTTCTTTATTTTTCTCTGCAATCAAACTGAAGATTTGTTGTTTTATTGCTGTATTGATTATATATATTACTATTAATTGATATATGTTAACTTTACTTAGAAATATAGAGTTTTTAGTGGTTGATTCTTTGTGAATATTCAGCCAGAACTGATTGTTATACCTAGTTTTTAAGAGGGATTTGGCCCTTCCCGCTGGGGACATATATCAACAATTCGCAACTCATACAGTATGCTTAAAAATGAAGTCGTTCCAACCATTTAAGAGTTGAGATTCTGGAACCCCCTCACTTTAGTACTGCCAACTACTTGAAGAACAATCTGTACTTCTATTTCTATTGATTCAAACAACTTTTTGTGTTGACGATTAATTACAATTTCACCTTTTATTTGAGGTTGGATTTGAGTATTCTAGAATTATTTAGTTGAGAGCTTTTGAATTGAGCTTTGTACAAGAGAAATGTTGAACACGTGTAACACAGATACAGCCGAAAACAAAGGCTAATAAGGACAAGAACTTGAAAGGGGGGAATGAAATTCAATGACATTGAAGTTAATGCGGAAGGGAGCAATAAGTACATATACTTGCGTCTCTTGTTTTATCATGCATTTCTAATGGATTTATCAAAACTAAGAATGTATCATCCTATTAAAGTTGTAAAAAATGGTAAACACGATAGTTTAAGTACAATTGTCTAGTGGAGGGGCAATCTTCTTTGAGTGTCGAATGCACACTGTTTTTGTCATAAATGATAGAATTATCTACATGTTTGCTTAGATAATTTCTAAACTAGCTGACAAACAAGTTAGGGAACATGATGCAAAGGCAATGATGTCACAAGTTTGTTTTTTAATAAATTTAAAGACCACAAAAGATTTGGGTCTGGGTATTTTCAAAAAAGATGCTGGAGTTTTCTTGCAAAAGGATGGATTATGTGTCTTGTGCCCATTACTAATAACCTCACAGTTGGGTCACAAAAGTCACAAATGATTAGGAAAGTTGTCATACTGTTATTCATGTAAACCTTTAAGAGTGTGATATTCAATTAAAAGTACCCAATTTGTAGAACAAAATAGAGGGAAAATTTTGGTGGAGGGGTGAATGGTGGGGATTGGTTGGGGGCGGGACTCATTAAGCACATTATCTTCTCTTCTTTCAAGAGTGATTGTGTGACAACTAATTGATATTAACTCCATAAATTTACATTTACAAGCATGATGATGTGAAAGGTGTGGGTCATGTCTACATTTTACATCATGTTTTTTGTTGGTCATCAACTTCTCATGAAGCATCACGTCACTTCTCTGGACTAGAAAGAAAGAAAGTGATATATATATATATATACATATATCTTTAAGGGAATGGAGTGCCAACTGCCAACTAAATGCACTGTAGTGCTTTATCACGATGGGTTTTAAATGTTGTCGTTAACTAATGATTCTGCAAGGTATAGGTTTAGTTCAGTTTTTCTTTGGCATATCTTTATACCTCTCTTATACCTTTTGTTTTGCTAATTCCTTGTCTCTGTTACATCAACACTTCAAAATAGGTAGAGTACCTCTGTGGCACGCGATACGACTTAGATATAACTACTCCCCTATTGGTCAATATGTTTCATGCATGTTTGATAAATAACTCTGAGGAGCACATTTCTTAGTTCCTAAAGGGTATCTAGTATTCTTTATTAACATAACTTTATTTTACACAGCTTTTTAAGAATGAGCATTGAGCCTATGTTGAACAGACTTTGTAGTGTAGATATTTCAGTTTAACAATTGGTGCAGGTGGGGAGAGTTTATGCGTGCAGACTATATAGGCTCGTCCTCATTTGCTGAGATATTAGGATTGAATGAATCTGACGCCTTGACATACACTTGCTCCCATCAGAGTTTTTGTAACTTAGCATCTCATGATAATTTTCTATTTTTTTTTAAATGTTTGTAGTGGAGTAAGAGGTGGAAAAGAAGATAGATCTACAAAGAAATACACGACTTCTTTTGGCTTCACTCTGTTCTTCAGCTGTATCTTTATCACTTGATCAATGTGTGTCGAACCTCACATTTAGTGACTTATTATCCCTTTCCTAATTTACCGTAACTGCTACATCTTTGTAAATTCACCTTTTTGGCAAAATTTTTGCCTTTTTGTTGTATTTTCTCTTATTACAAGTCGTTTCCATTATTTACTTATATTGAAAATCCTCTCAGTCGGACGGAAAAAAATAGAAGAAAAGATGAAAGGGATAAACCCTCCCCCACCAGAAGTGCTCGAGTATGTAGAGAGGTCACTAAACTCTTAATCTCTTTGTCTAGTGTGGCCTATGGTTGCAAGGGTGTAATTGAGCTGACCCTGCCTGCAGTGTGATTGTGTTGTCAGAAGAATTAGTGATTCTCATATTGTTACCATCGTAATTACATCTTTTGCATTAGGTTTTCTATAGCCAGTGATATTATTTCTTTTAGTCAAGTACAATTATACCTTAGCAAAACATATTATTGCACTTACAGCTCGTTCCTCAATTATCTGCAGGTGACCCCTGATGTCCATTTCCAGAAAGATTTAGGCCTGGATAGCTTAGACAACGTGGAGATTGTAATGGCTTTAGAAGAGGAGTTCAAGCTGGAGATTCCAGACAAGGAAGCTGATAAGATTGACTCTTGCACTCTTGCAATTGAGTATATCTATAACCATCCAATGGCTGGTTAATATGGGCAAGTTTCTCTCATTTGAGTTCATATCCTTTTTCATTTACCTGTAATTTCCCTGGAAAACAATGACCCGTTCGGCACCATCTTTGTTTGACTTGTTTGGTGGTTGTAGAAAGTTGATCCCCAGGCAGGGGGTGGGAATAATCGGAGTCTGTTTTATACAAAGAGTTTTTGTAGAAGTAGCATTTCATGATTGCCTTATGCTTCTGTCAGGAATCGAATCTTTCACTCATTGAGAAGTGAAAACCTATGATTGAAATCAAATCTTTCACTCGTTGAGAAATGAAAACCTGTGATTAGATTATCCTTACTTTCAATAAATTTCAACCATGTCAGTAACCATGTCAATACGTTTGAAATGATTATGATAATTATAAGTTTTTGCTTTACTGATTGTTCTAGGGAAAGAGATCATTATGTTATTTTGCCTAGAAGATGTGGTTTGTTTATTAGCAATCAGAATGTGATATTTATTGCTTTAATGTAGCCCTTTATGTCAGTGTAATTTTACTGAATGTACTTCATTGGAGAGTGCAGTGGCGGGCCGGAGATGCTTGAAGGAAGTTGTGCAGAAATTGTAGTTCACGTTTAGATTGGAATTGTGGTCGGTGCCGCCACAGCATATGAACCCGGGGAGAGAGAGGAAAAAGAAAAAACCCTTATTTTATTGTTCTCCCAAATAATTGGAGTCCTTAGAGCAACTCCAAGCGGAGTGGCATCAAGGGGTGGCAAATCCCATAACTACCTTGTAACTGTTAAAATGTCATCCCAAATTTAAAATTTTTCCACTCCAATGGAGGTGGCATCAAGGGTTGAAAAATGGCAGCAATGGTTTTGGGGTGGTAATTTTTCAAACTCTGAAGAGAGAAAGGGAGAGGTTGCAAAGAGCCGTTCTAGCCGTGAAAATTGTTGTAAGTTTTTGCTCCTTGCTTGTGATTTTTCTTCAAACTTTATGGTTGGTGATGAGAGATCTAGAGAAGAAGGCACAGAGAGAGAGAAAGGGGAAGGAGGAGGAGGAGGAGGCGCAGGCGCAGAGGGAAAGGGGAAGAAATCCAAAGGTCCGAGGGGGGGGGAAAGAAATCCAGAGAAACTCTCTGTGCCTCCTTGCCTATATATATATATATAATTGATTTTGATTTAAAATAAATGTTTTTATTTTAGTTAATTGTTAGAATTTAAATCGAAATTTTTAAATTAAATTAATTTTTATAATTTAAATTGAATGTTTTAATTTTAGTTTATTTATTTATATATGTATTTTTGTTAATTTAGGGTGAATTTATTTATTTAGCTATGTTTAATTATATTTTTTTAATAAAAAATATTAAAATGGCACCCTATTTTGGCACCTGTCATTGGAATAGATTTATAATTCAGGAATGTCAAAACATTGTTCAAGGTTGTTAATGAGTGATTTGACACTCCAAAATGGTAACCCTCTTTGGAGTTGCTCTTAGTCTCTGTTGATTTAAAAATGGGGAAACTAATTTTTTCCTAATATTTTCTTCTCATACTTTAGAAATTAAAGCTCCATTTACAAAATTCTTGCCAATGACACGAGCTAGAGGAGATCCAAGACACTCAAGGCTTGTTTGGGTAAATTATACTGACATTTTATAAGATTTTTCACAATTATGTTGACCTCTTCTGATATTTTTAAAAATATATTGATTTTTTCTATTACATTTGATAATATAAAAATACTTCTCTCTAGTTAATTTTTTTCTTCAAAATGACAAAAATATTTATTTTTACATTTTTTTTTTTAATTTTGATTAGTTTTTTTAAAATTTTATTTTAAATAAGGTGAATAACTTTTTTTTATTTTAGATAAAAATAAATTTAAGGTTTTTATTAATATTTATTTAGAAAATGAAAAAAAAAATTGTCAAAATTTAAAAATTGAATTTTTTTTAAGGATAGTTTTATCATTTTAAAAAAAAAATTGATTGAAAGAGGTATCTATATATTGTCAAGTAAAATATAAGAAGTTAGTGTGTAAATGTGTAATTTTAAAAATCTTAAAGAGGTCAGTGTAATTGTCAAAAATGTCAGAAAGTTATGAGTTATTTATATATATATATATATATATATAAATGTTAATATGTTAGGGTTATTCTTTTAGATATAAGAAGGGTATCTTTATTATGGGAATAACAATCTTTTGCTGGCTGTTTGAGCAAACTATATTATATGGTAATATGGCCTAAAAGAAGTTTGATCAACCATCATCGTAAGGTGATAATGATATTCAAACAAACCCTTTCAAGAATTACTGCATCTGCCGTGAAAATCATCCACTTTTTGTATGCAGTGCCTATGTCTATATATATCTTTATTTTTAGGATTTAGGGTTAATATTCATAATATCTTCCATTAGAATTGTTCTCATATGTTTTATATTCTCTTTAACAAGAAAACGAAGTATTAATTTAAGCATGTCATTGAGAAATGGCTACAAAATTGATCGTATGAGATATTCATGTGACCATTTTTGTTCACCGAGAAAAAAATCAAAATCTTCTTTTACAACATCTTAAAATTGAGTCGGGTGGTGAGTAAGTTAACTTGATGAATATATCGTAAAATGTAATTTACTATGTTTATAGCTTGTGAAATTTTCGAACTATCTCAAAGATAATGAGTGGATTAATCTGGTAAAGTTAAAATAACATTTCTCTTAGACAAAAAAAAAAAAAAAATCCCTAAAATTATCATTTTAATTGAACATTGAAAAACTCGGTGGTGCCTAAAAACATCACTTCTCCTATGAATTTTTCTTGACATAATCAAGTAAGTTAAGCATTTTGTTTAAAATCAAAGTGAAAGACAAAAATATTGATTAGAGTCACTCTTTCCCTGAAAGAAATTGCTTTCAAAACACAATCATTAATTGCTCGTCCTATTATATATATATATATATATATATATATATAGATAGATAGATAGATAGATAGATAGATAGATAGTGTGATGCTATACTTAACGATTTTCTATATATTTTTCGTTCCTCGATAGATAGTAGAATCCAATATAATAAACATGTGTGGACCACTTGTTTGTGTTGAGAAAATTCATTAAGAAAATCAGCTATTATATACTATAGCATTTTTCATATATCTATAATATATATGTGTGTGTGTTGTTTTTTTCTTTCCTCGAGATTTCTTGTATTAACCTTAACATCAAGACAATCAACATTCATTTATGTATAAACCCATGAAAACAAAAGTTAAAAGAGATTAAAAAAAACTGACATATATAAAAGAGACCATCTTCATCACATAATATTCATGAATATACAGATTCAATTAAGATCAGTGTGACCCAGTCCAAAGCATATGCATAATGGAAAGTGCCAACGCAGACAACTGGAACATATCATCATCTCTTTTCATTAATGGCGAAACTGCACCCTCCTTCTCGCTGAACCCATCTTCACAAGTCGTAGCAGCATCCATGACTGCACTTATATGTATATCAGCATCATCATATCGCTTAGAATCGTAATATTTCATGGCCTGGTCAACAGAAGGAATTGCATCAGAGTAAAGATCAAAGCAGTCACTCAAGCATGCCTTCACATATGGATCAAATTTCGTGTCATTCAACAGCTGTTTGATGTAGCACCTTGTGTCTGTCACGTTGTATCGAATTAGCCTTATGGAGATCATTCCGAGTCCGTGAAGGCTAGTACAATTGCTGCCGGGGGCGGCTTGGAGGGTGGTTGTGCAGAAGTCGAACTTCACGTTTGGATCGTTCTGTGCACATATTTTGCAAGTGTCTTGGATGAGATTGTCGCCATTTGCGCTGTCGAAGGTGAAGAACAAGAAAAGGAAGAGAGAGAAGAAGAAGGGGTTCATTTTTCTTGTTTGGTATGACATATTGTGTTTCCATTATACACAAGGCATGATTTATATAGTCGTTGGAGATATGGGTTGGTATTGACAGTTGGTACGAGTTTCTTAATAAAAATAATGACAGAAGGGAAGATTTGAGAGTTTCTGGCTCATTTATACACACACACACACAAACACTCTACAATACCTGTTTTTTCTTATGTATCTACTGCATATTGGGAGATTAATAGGTTATTCTTGACAAGGATTAGATTGTATATAATTAAAAAAAAAAAAAAAACGTTTAATTTTTCCTAACATCCTTAACAATGGATTCCCTAACTAGTTACCTAACTAGATTGATAAAATTGTATATTAAAGGGAAGTCAATGGTGGGCTTTTTACCTTACTCGAAATAAATTGAGGGCTATTGAAAAAGAGTTGGTTAGTATCCCAAAATGATTCAACAAATCTTTTAGTTTATGCTATTTCCATATGTTATGCTTGTGTGAGATTCTCAAATATTGGAATAGAGATGCCTACCTTATAAATGTGCAAGGTGATGAGGGAGAAAAAAGAACCCATATGAATGTAAAATTTCTAGGGAAAAAAAAAAAACAAATAAATAGTATACATGATACATGGTGCAAGAGCTTCATAGCACTATTTATTATAATAGTAACACTGTGAAACAAATGACTTGAAGAGGGTTATAAACGAGTTGGGGGAAAAGGGTTGTTTAATTTTGATTCGTTAAAATTAACAAGTTTAAAATTGTGACTCAGATTTGATTTATTTATGTCTCGAATCAATCTTATATGAGTTTTTAATCAAATAGATTGCCAACTAATTAGCTTGAATAACTTAATTATATATATATATATATGACTGACAATATATTTATTGACTTATAGAGTTGAGATTTGTCTTATTTATCGCGTGATTTGATTTCATATGTGCTTCTAATTATACTAAGTTTCAATAATTAACTTAGTTTCTTTTATTACCCTAAACATGAGTAGTGTAAAGATAGATGAGGCATGTTGTAAGAGCTTCATAGCACTTTAACAATATGAAACAAATGACTTGAACATAGTTATAAATAAATAGAGTCAAACTGAATAAAGAGTTATTTAAATTTGACTCATTAAAATTAACAAGTTTTAAATTTTGATCAAACTTGACTTAATTATATATGTTTCGGATCAATCTCATATAAGTTTCTAATTGAATTGATTACGAATTAATCTAACTCGAGTTTCTTCAAATTTTTTTATATAATAACAAGGTATTTATTGATATATTGAATTGAACTCAATAAAGTAACGAATTTCAAATAATCTTTAAGTTTATCTTATTTATTTTACGACTGAAACGAGTTTCAATTACTTAATTTTTTTTACAATCTTTGACACGAGTTTGACTCTATTGTATATCTTTTTATTTTTTTTGTGATAACCATAAATAATCTAATCTTTCTAAAGATTGCTAAACTTAAGCTTGCAAAATTCAGTTTTACAAAGATGAAATAATTAATGGGTTGTCTTGCAAAATTAAAAGAGACCTTTTCTTTTCTTTTATTGGATTGCTTATTATACCCACCCAAAGATATACCCACAAAGTACATAACATAATTAAGAGGTTTAGGCCCCACACCCACCCTTTTGCTTATACGCATCTACATATTTTTGGTCGGTTTACCTGAAAAAAGCATTAAAGGAGGAAGCATGTGACCCTCACGTGTCAAGCATGGGTCTATTTTTTTTTTTCTAATAAAAGACAAAATAAATGAAAATTGTAGAAAAGAGTAATGGAGATATGGGTTAGTTCCTATATATAATTTTCAGTTATTCTATATAACTGGCCCGATATTGAACTTGTGTACAAGAATGAAATTAGGTTGGAAAATGAAAATTATAAAATCATCCTCAAAACGTTTCCTTTGTGTAGTGACAAATTAAAGTTGCAATAGTTAGTTGAGAGGTTACATGTATATCTACTATACTCTTATTTATATATATATATATATGTGTGTGTGTGTGTGTGTGTGTGTGTGTGTGTGTGTGACTTTCATTATGGTTTAGAAAGGAAAAAAAAGTGTATATCTCAATTTTCACGTCTTAAAGTGAGGAAAGAGATTACTACCCAACTAGACCAATGTGGTATGTAATTGAACTTCTAACTAACATTTTAGGGCTCATTCTCTTATGTCATGTTTAGCATAGTAGAATGAGTATTTCAAGAATATTTATTCTAATTCTTTTATTTATTATTCTTGTTTAGTATGATTGAAACGATTTATTTTATGAAATGAATATTTCATTAAAAATTATTTCAATTATTCTTTTGATCTAGATAAATAATTTTTATTCTATTTTTTTATTTCATTTTATAAAATAATTAATTCATTTTCGTGTATCAAACATAGTCCTACTGTCTTCAAAAAAAATAATTATGAGATATATGAAAGAGGTTGGTATGGGCATGCCACATGACATCTTGGAGGGCAACTGACTTTGCCTTTTTGGTGCATTCACCCCATGTTGTGAGGTAACAAGACTTGCATTGTGGTGCAAGGCTGCTAAGAATTTGAATTAACTTGGATATATCCACACACAAAAAAGGTATCAAATACACTCATTATTAATGCCTCCTAGATCCAATTACCTCTTAATAATGCTTCTTAGGCATGACTGCATCAGAGGTAAGGATTAGTAAGTTTATATTCTTTGAATAATTACACTAACCTTACTTTCTTTTATACTTATAATATAGTAAATTTTCTTTTTCGTACAAAATTGATAGTATTAATATTTTAACTATTTTTTTATATGATAAAAATATTCTTATATATCACACTAATCTCTATCTTTATAATTCTCAGATATTTTAAGAAAGATCAATATATCAAAATATTTTTATATATTACACTGATCTCTGTCTTTATAATTTTTAGATATTATAAAAAAAACCAGTATAATTATTTATGAGGGTAAAATGGTATATTCATACATTCATCTCTCATAATTCTAATAAAAAATATTTTTATAATATCAAAAATTATAAGAGAAATCAATATAAGTATTCTTAAATTCTGCTACAGAAGGTGATAGGATTCCTATAACTAGCTTTATGATTCTGGCTTGGATTTGGTGGACACTGCACCTTTTTTCTTTTTCTCCACTAAATTCACGAACCAAACAAAGGTTTTGGGCTGTTTGGCGGGCCATTTCCGGCCCAAAGGCCGCGAATTGAAAAGGCCAGAAAACTCCTTTGGGCGCTGGAGCTCAGCCCTGCTGCCAGAGACTTCTTTTGTAGGCCTCATCAATTCTCAGTACAAGTGCTCCCATTGTTTGAGTTATTTACAAGAAAAACCCATGCATAGTCACTGACCCACCAAACTTTCTTCATGCAATAAAGCCTGCACGTGGACCGCATCATTAGTTTTTTTTTTTTTTTAATTTCAGAAAGAACAATAATAATAAAATGGTATTTAATTAATTTTTTTGTATATGAAAGTGGATATTTTTAGAGTCAATCTTTATAAAAGAAATTTATTAAATGTTTATCATATTTGATTTTTTATATTATTTTATTATGTATTTCAAATATTTTATATTAAATATATCTAACAATTCATTATTATATTATATTTAATGACATAATATATATAATCTCATGTATATTATATATTTATAATTTATAATTTATATAATTTTAAAATTATTCATTAATTTTTGTATAATACAATCAAATTAATAAATAAGTGACACGTAAAACTAATTATTTTATAAAATAATTTTTATCACTTGTCAAAAATCTCTTAAAACGACCGTCAAGAAATTACAAAACCCTCCCCCCAAAAAAAATTATGTTTATTTAGATTTTCAAATACAAATTTTTAATTTCAAAATACAAAATATACCTCTAATTTGTAATTAATTTTAATTTTTTTATTTTTTTTAATTTAAATTATTATATCTAAATATATTATCACAATTTTTAAAATATTAATTATAAAAGCAATCTTCTTCTTAAGAAACAAACAAACAAACAAACAAAACCCCAAATTCAAAACCCTCACCAGACCCTGCCAATTTCAAAAAAATGGAGTACAGTGACAGATAAGGAAACCACCACACCTCACCAGAGACAGAGGAGCCTTATTATTCAGTAGCCATTACTTGCTCCGTCCCACAACAACAAAAAGAAAGACAGAAGAGAGATCCAAAGGGGCGGCCCGAATGGCGAACCTGAGGACGGCCATGGACTCCTCGTTTTGGGACCTCAACATTGCCACCCCACAAACCCTAGACGGTATCGCTCGTTCTGTCCCCGGCGACCCTTGCCCGCTCGATGGTGTTCGAGCTAGCCGAGCCCTCAGAGCCCAACAGTTCTCGCTTTTGGGCATTGGCTTCCCTCTCGGCGTCATACCTTCTTATGCTCCTACTTCTCGCAAGGAGTTGGGTTCTTTCTCTGTGCAGTCTCTCTTGCTAAAAAAAGCCACACCTAACTGGTATTTCAAGATATCTCCCCGACCCCTCTCCCTCTCTATCTATCTATCTATCTATCTATCTATACATACATACACACATATATGTATGTATCTTGGTTTCTCACACTTGCTATATCCCTTGTTTGGTGGCCGAGAAATGTGGGAAAATAAAGGGTAGTGTTCTGCAATTTGAAATTTGTTGTTACTAAAATTGACAAGTTCTGCTGAATTGAACTAAATACGGCTATTTAGCTTGCCTCAGTCGAATCGAAACAAATAGAAGAGGAAAACCTAAGACCCCAATTTTTTTTGAAGGTTCTAGTTTCCTCGGTTTTCATATCAACTAAAGAGGGATGAGGCTTCGTCTGGTTGCTGAGGAAATGTAGGAAGTTAAAAGAAACCCGAACTTTGAGTCATTTTTTACATTAAACAAGAGAAAGGCACAAGTGATTCTATAGTTCTCTCTCTCTCTCTCTCTCTCTCTCTCTCTCTCTCTCTCTCTCTCTCTCTCACACACACACACACACACACACACATATATTTGTTTACTTCTCTTTCTGCTCGCTCTGGTTACTGAGAAAATATAGAAAGAATTGAGAAATCAAAATTGTTGTTAAGATTTTCATTTTTTTGGGGCCTGCGAACTAGAAAAGGGAATTTTACTAAGCTATGTGGCTTGCTTAATATTTTCTCTACCTTCTGTTTGGTTGCTGAGAAGACGGAGGAAAAGATATCAAATCAAATTCTTGAATCGTACATTTCCTTTGTATGAATAGGACCTCTGAAACCTCAATTTTCACAATCTGTATGTGTACTATTGAATTGAATTGAATTTTTTTATCAGTGCAATTGAATTACTTTTACAATGTCATCAATCTCCCTTTTTCCATTACTGATATCATCTGGCAGTGCCTTTGAAAGGAAAGGCTTTCAGCAGGTATTCATTAAGATTGGAGTTATTTGGTGCGAAATACAGTCACATTACGTACATTTTATATATATTAATAGTTATGTGGACGTTTTACTTGATGTTATTTAAAAATGGTTAAGTTTTCCATGAATTTTTTGCCTCAACATTTATTTTAACTTTGATGTTTGTTTATTTATTTTTCAAATATATATAATGCATATGTGCAATATTCCACCAAATTTTCCAGCTTTGAGATTTGCAAAATCTGTTATTTACACTTCTAGACTTTGATGTCACAAGTAGTTTAACATATCTCCACGCAGAAGGAAGGGTCAAATTATGATTTAAAGAGGCATAATTTGACTTATCTGTCTTGTTTTGCATTCTCAATCTGTGTCATGTTAATAATATGCTGTATTTTTTGTGATAAATAACGCACATGCACTGGTGTCCCACCGGCACTTGAACGCTGCAGCTCCTCTTTTGGAGGTTGCAGGAGATAACTATCAAGCTAGCAGTTGGCTGATGCTTTTGTTGTATAACCTTTCCATGAATAGGTGGCTTGGATTAATTGCACAATTTCGTCCAAAGAAATTGATATCTTCCATTAAAGCAGAAGTGGCTGGTGGTGATGAGTGGGAGCTGCCTGCATTTAAAGATATTGCGAAGCACTTCTTGGACAAGTCACTTTATTCGCTCGGCCTATGCTCACAATTTTCTCTGACTTCTCCATCGTCCTTGGTGTTGAGCACAGAAGGAAATGGGGAGAGGGAAGGACGCCGCACTAGGGCCATGCTATTTCATAAGGCAATTATTCCCAATTCTGGCTTCATCACTATCTTGTGTAGTTTCTCCAACAAGTTCGATCGTTTTTTATTTTAGATCACGTTATTTACTTTTCATTTCATTCTTTGTTTTCTCCTTTTTACCCCCCTTTTTTCTTTATTCTTATAATTGGCAGAAAGAAACCTCTTAACTACAATAGGAAATTGTTTAATTTGTCTTCTCATAGTCATGATGTATCTTTAAAATGCTAATTTCCATATCATCATCCCCCCCCCCCCCCCCCCCTTCCTGTATTCAAAACTTGTCTTCTAATATTATTTCTCTCGTTTTACCAACAAGCTCTAGCTTAGTTGGTATCTCCTTCACCTTTCTAAATGAGAGGTTGAGGGTTCAAGTCCCCTTGGGGGCAAAAAGTGTGTGATTTACCTATAAAATAATTTATTTCTCTCATTTCCTTAGAGGAAAAAAAGTGAGAACATCCCTTAAATAGGAGAATCTGCTGGACTACAGTTAATGCACATAACTATTTGATCTTAGAGCCTTCTCCTAGGTAATTGAAGGAATGCCATTTGCAGTGGTATTTAATGTATATGGCTGACAATGACAGAAATTGTATGGAAGTCTATGGATGTGTTAGATTGCATTTTTTATACTTCTAGTCACGTTAGCTGTATAAAACTTGATTATTTCTGTGAGAGAGAGAGAGAGAGAGAGAGATTAAAATGCTCAACATTAGCGATTGAGCTCAGAACATTTTTGGGAGAAGAAATCTTTTTATACCTTTTAATCTAAGTTCCCAGGTTGCCTTGCAACAAACTTGCTTTATGTCATCTCTCAAAAATGTTGATTAACATTTGTTTTTTCACAGAAAAAATTTCAAAACTGAACTATTTGCATTGAGTGTTTTATTCTTTTCTAATCTTCATTTCTTCAACAACCTTTGCTACTCTGTTGGATCTTGGATGCCGATGCTCAAAATGTTAGTGCCTTGGCAACATTAATGCCATGTCTCAATCTTCATCCACCTCTGATAGCTGTCAATAAAGCTTCTCCTCACCTTTATTCAGATGCAAATATTCAATGAATTTACTGGAAAGTATTCATTTCAATTTTACCTTGGATTGCCTCCTAGACCACTAACGTATCTTTTTTTCTTTTCAAGATTACATAATGAATTGGTTATAGAAATCGTCCATGCAATCAGTCACATGGAATTTGTGGAGCATTCATTGTAAAGGTGATTATATAACCTTGTAACAAGGTCTGCACACAATCAGTTGGTGGACAATTTCTTGTAATTATTCTAACATTTTTTTACCAATTATTTATTTTGCTTTTACTGCATCTGATCCCACAAATTGCTGCATAACCCTATTGTGAAACTATTTTACTTTCTTTCGATCAAATTCTTTTTAACTCATAAAATGTATGTAGACTATACAACAATTTGAAAAATTCTTCAGATTCTGAATGTCTATCAAAGTCTTTAATATTTATTTTACATCACCGTGGTTTTCAAGAGCTCTCATGAGCTGTTCTTCAAATCATTTCGGTGCATCTTCATTTGAATTGTTCAACTTTGATCCAAGAGAAGTGATAGCATTTGCTTGTCGAGGCTCAACTTGTCCTAGTTTGGGGACTGATTGTGTCAAATATTGCATTGGTTTCTCTCTCTGTTGCTGCAATCCAAGGATCATCTGATTATAATTTCTTGTTTCAATATAACCTCCAACACAAAACAACCAAGACCTCCACCTTGAGCTTATCCATTGTGAGATTACCTTCATGTATTGTGCTTTGATATCAATTTGATCTAACACAGGCTCCACTTAATTTTCTTATGAAAAATTGCAGAGAACAAAAGTGTTTGAAGTTTTTGTCTCATTGCTTGACGTAGTGTTTCAGGAAGGAGCACAATAAATGGAGCTTTCATGATGTTTTGTTAGGGTCAGAAAGTTAATTGAGTGAGTAATGAAATTTCCATTTCGGTGTGCTAGGTGTCTACACAAGGAAGGGCCATTGTTTGGAGCAAATAGTAACATGCTAAGGCTACCAAGCATGAACACGTAGGTTCAAGTCTGAGAGCAGCCACTTTGTGCAAATAATGCCAAAAATTAGTTCTGCATCCATCTACCCCTAGCAACCCGCACTGGCAGAACCAATGCTAAGTAATGGCCTTAGGTGTCTAGATGAATACAGGAGGTTTCCTTCTTTGATTTTCATGGATGTCATAAGCTTGGTCATCTGCACTTAATGGAACACTTTTCTTTATCCCTCCTCTTTTTTTTTTTCTTTTATAACCATCGAGGTAACTAAAATCATCTTTTCTACCTGTTGAGTATGCTGGTCATATGGCTAATGTTAGGGTCTATGTTGATCACATTTCATCAACATCAAAATTTGGAACATAACCTCTTCCTTTCGTTAAGATTATATACTTTCAATGATACCTTCTTACTTGAATAGTGTAATCTTTGTAAAACATATATAGTGCCCATAACCTCTTCCTTTCATTCAGATTATATACTTTCAATGATACCTTCTTACTTGAATAGTGTAATCTTTGTAAAACATATATAGTGCCCAGGAATGACTAATTTGCTGACTAAAATTGTTACTCTGTATTGTGTAGTTTTGTATTGTTGGGTGCGCCCCCCCCACCCCCCCCTTGGCGCTTTTTATACAATTACCTTGCTTATCAAAAAAATAAAATAAGATTGTTACTCTGTATTGTCTTTGACTACTAGTCAAAATTTTCATGTTAGAAAACTGCAATACTTCAGACTTATTCTCTAATAACTGATCTTCTTCTTCTTCTTCTTCTTGATGTTATTTATTTGTTCTAATTGTTTGTGTGAATGTGCGTGGTTGTGTGGTTCTAGTTAAGGTGCATGGAAGTTGTGCCCTTGAGGGTTGCTCGTTAACCATTATTTGTATTTGCAGCTTCCAGATCATGATATTACTGTGGAGGCGGCATGGCCTGATCTGTTCATTGACCGTAACGGAAAATATTGGGATGTTCCTGAATCAATTTCACTGGATTGCTCTTCCCTTGTTTCTGAATCTGGATTGCGATATCGCTTTGGCATACACAAAAATAGCGGTTGTCCTCAGGCTGTTAATTCCGTTAATGGTGAGGCGCCTCTTGCCCTAATGCCTGGATTATGTGCAAAGGCTGCCTTCTCTTATGAGAAGAGCAAGGATCTTTGGAGGCAGAAGGAGACGAAAAAGGATGTCATAGTCGTGACAGACAAGGGTCGATTTTGGAGGCCTTCATATGATATTCGTCTAAAAGAACCTCATGCAGCAATATCTGGAATCATTGGTAATCCTGTAGCTTTATCAAATACTCTTTTGTGCTAGTCCAATAAAAGTTCAACTTCCCTTTATGAATACAACAAGATTTGATCTGATTTTACCTTTTAGTTTTAATCTGCAACATTTTGCTTATGGTACGTTTTCCCTCCATAATCATATTTCTCTACCATACTACAGATTGTGGAGTTTTGGATGCTGCTTTTGTTTGCATCATGTTTTATCTTCCTATGTTTTCAAGCACCGCCTGCTCAAGAGTCATGTCTTATGTCAACAAGAATCCAACTAAAATGGCTCCCATGGTTTTTCCTTCTCTTTTTCTTCCTCTCCACCCAAAAAAAAAAAAAAAAACTTACAGTATTCTCAATTTCTTTGTCTCATAAATTGATTTTATATTTATCTATACGCTATTTGAACTCTGTTAGATTGAAGTATCACTTTACCATGGCATGATCTTTCATGACAATATTTGGGTCAGTTACATGTTTTGATTGATTATTCTCTCACAATAGATGCATGATTTACGTACTATTTTGAATGGTTTAATTCAAGAATCATGATAGATGAATGTTGCAGAATGATATGGATTCAGTCAGCAATGATCAGTTCCTCATTAATCAACCATAAATCTAGCTGTATATATAGCATTTTATGATAGCTTTTTGGTATCCAGTGAACTAGTGAAGAACTATTTTAGGAAATATTAGCTAAATACACTTAAAGTTGTCTGCCATTTCATCTTGGAGCTTTTGCTACAAAACTATGCATACGAAAAGACATAAATCTCTGATAATTTACACCAATGATCTCAGAGGTTTTGTTCCATTTCTGTATCCCAAAAATGATACTATGGTTGTATGAAGTATATAACTTTCAAGTTGATACTAAATTTTTGACATGAAAAAGGTAGTCAAAGTTGGTATTTCAGATTGAACCAATAGAGGGCTTTCATGATCAATTCAGAGTTATTATTATTTTTTTTTTGTCGGTAAAAGTAATACGTATTACTCACAAGGGCCCAAGTATTACTTACATGATCAATTCAGAATTATTAACATTTATAAGATAGAAAATTGGGAAAAAATTTATATATACATTAAAAAATCATAATCTAAAAAAGAAAAGAAAGAAGTCATGAATTAAGAAAAGTTGGATAGAAGTTTGGAAAGATAAATAACTCCTGTGAAATCTAATGAAAGATTGTAACAAAATTAAGACTGCCTACATATTAAAGGCTTAAAAATTGAGCGTGGTTTTTTGTTTAAAAGAAAATGACTGAAGACTTGAAATTCAGTGTGATGTTATAGAATCTAGTAGTGAACAAACAGAACAAATATGTGGAAAGCTTTAATAAAATTGAATTTTGGAAGAAAATTCACTTGAAAATTTATTTAAATGAAGAGCTGATTCATTATATACATATATATTTTTTATAAGATTAAGACCCAGTAGTTCTAGACCTTATCATAAGATATGCTTTTGTTAAACACGTGTATCAATCATCAAATTCTCATTTGAAAAAAATATGTTTCTTTTGTTTCTGAATGCATACCAAAATTTTTATTTTCTCACATATGATGAGAATAATGAAAGAATAGAAACAAAAATCATCAATCCAGTGTGAAAATTAAACAATGCATATCTATTTTTGGAGGTTTAGTTTCCTTTATTCTCTGCCCCTTCCCCTCCTCATTTTTAATGGTAAGCTATTAGGAGACCCTGCTTCAGACACACCACAACATGGTTATGGTTTGGATATGGGAGGTTTTTGACCCATTTCTATTGGAAACATTCCTTTTATGCATGCCTGATATATGAAGAGAGGAAGTAGTCTTAAATAACTAGATACTCCCTAGGATATATATATTCAAATGTTTTTCTGCTGCTTGAGATATTTTAATATAAGTGAAATACTATGTTGGACACTATATGTTAGATAAGGACATTTTAAACCCTGGGCCATGCAAAAGAAAAATGGGATGCTCCTATAATTCAACCGTGGCCTAATTAACCCAAAACTAACACACACCAGCACAAGGGAATGTATCGAAGTCCATTTAGTATTTAGTTATGTTTAGTGGCCATGTTGCTTTTAAAATTTGATTGTATGCTACCTGAGAATGTTACTACAAGAATACAACAAAAATCACTCACTTTTGCAAGCTTAACCATTGGTAAATTATTATGCCGTTTACTTTGGACTTGACCAGAAATTGTACTGGCTGTATAATCATAGCATTGTGGCCAAAAACTTTTAGTGATGTGTTTAAAACTTGAATCTGATGTGAGGCAATCATTAAACTTATTCAACAACAAATACTGATATGGATCCCAGTGGTCTCTTGTTTGAGGACTATGAGGTCCTCATTAGAAGATTGGCCGTGTTATATGAAGAATACCTAACAGGGAAGCAAACATATGTGCGGATAGCTTAGCCAATTTGGGGGTGGGTTGCAGTGGGGACCTGCAATTTATTTGGTTGGAGCAGCTCTCCCTGTCTCCTTTCGAAGTTTCTATTATTCTCATTTCCCATAATAAAAAAGCACCACCAATAAATTTAAACAATTAAAGAATTAAAATCAAAACATGAACAATCTATTTCTTGATGGGCACTAAGCACAGCGTGAAAGAATCAACTCCACATAAATATGCAACATCAGTTTCCATGTTTTCTTCAGATATAACTCTGATATGTCTTTTTCTTTCATTTACTACTTTGAGGAAAGTTGCTCCAGTCAATTTACACTCTTCTTTTATAACCTTTTAACCACACACATTAGGTGGTAGTTGTGCGGCCTGCTTTGTGGGTAGGGAGAACCCATTAGATCTTGAGTCAAAGGAAGATGGGGACAGCATTTACTTGGGTGCTAGGAACAGAAGACCTTTCAGTGCTGATTTATTTGGCTCAGTTTGTTATACTTTCCAACATGGGAAATTCAGGCAGTTATATGGGGACCTCACTCGGATAGATGCACGTCTGGATATATGTTCAGCTTCAGCTTTGGCCAAAAAGGTTTCCAACATTTTCAGGAACTCTTCAGTTAACAATGTGGAAAATTCTCTCTCTTCCCCCAGGCTGAGTTTGATCTTTCAACAGCAGGTATGTGTCTATTTATACCTGCCTCTATTTGTCCCAAACATTCTAAAAGTAAAACATAATTCCACATGTTGGACATTATCAAAATTATATTTGATTGAATGCACTTTTTTTGCTACATATACATAGTAGGAAATTTTAAGATAAGAAAAAGAAAAAAAAAAAAACTAGTATATAATACTGTAAACAGGGCATGCTGTTCCAACAGTATTTTTGTCTGATCAAAAAATATTTTTCCAGTTCTTTCTAAAGGCCCTAGTGTAATAATCAATGTCACAACCTGTTGCCTTGTCAGGTTGCAGGGCCAATCGTCTTTCGGGTAGATTCCAAGTTTTTGCTTGATTCATCATCCGGGAGACGCAGGCCACAAGTGGAGGATTTCATATACAGCTTGAATTACTCACTGAGACTGCTACATTCGGGGAAAGTGGTAGCATGGTATTCCCCAAAAAGGAAGGAGGGGATGATTGAGCTGCGTGTTTTTGAGTTCTAATCTCTACCTCTTTTTAAACAGTAATGATCGTTTTGTCTTGGACCTATGTTTATGTCATCAGGAAAAAATTACATGCAGAAAGAAAAAAAATTTACCATCAATTTTTGGTACATGAATATGGTTACAAAATTTTATTTGTAATGAATATAGGGTTGATATGAAAAGATAACTGAATGTCGAGTGCCTACTTGTTTTGGAATGCAGTATCATGTGCTAAATTTTTAATCCTTTGCGGATGTGAATCATCTTTTCAGAGAGCAATCTCTTTGCTTCTCTCAAATTTCTACACTGGGGGCAAATCGGAAGCCAACTATAACATCCTCTAGTTTTTTCCTGCACTTGAAGGTAGCTGATTAATACACACAGCTGCATTAAAGAATGGCACTTCTTGATTGTTAATAAGGTACACAGGTTTTAGAACAATGTTAGGAATTTCACCTTTTTTGTCGTATGTCTTTCACATGGATGGTACTTGCACACCTGAGTCTAACGCATTTGAGCCGGCATAAAAAAAAAAGGGTGAAATTCCTAGTATTACAGCGTGGGTTTTCTTCCTAGCGAGGCATTACTTTCTCCCATATTTTTGTTGTGTTTGTTCCTGCAAAAGCTGTAAGGAAAAGGGAAGGTGTAAATTTAAGGCTATTCCTAACCAGTAATTTGGTTGATTCCTAGTCTCTGTCTTCTTGGCAGTCAAATGGAGCAATGACCTGAGGCCGGATGCTATATAATTTCATACATAATTTTTGCTACTAGAACAGTTTGATACAACACTTCCATATATAATTTCTTATATTTTCATACCCAGCATTTTTTTTTTGGATAATGGTACAACAATATTAAATTAAGGGGTGGAGTCTATATGCATTTCAATTGAAGCTTTTTTAAGCTCATACACTCACTCATATACCATGAATGGGGAGTGCGAGAAGTGCATTCAACCTAATCCTAAATGAATAAATTTTTGGAAGTATATATTATATAGTATGCAATTTTGGATAATGGAATTTGTAACTCGTACATTTATTTAAGAGAAGTTGAATTCGAATTCAAACTTAGATCTTGATGTTAACAATCAAATCAGATTTACATATGACTCGATCCATTCCATCCGCAACAAATATGATGCATTGATAGACTCAGAAGCTTTCTTCATACGGTATTGCAGAGTGAAATTGTTCTCGAGGTTTCTCTGCCATCCGACTACACAGGCTGTGGGGTGAGAGGGTAAAATACAAGGACAATTGAAGGAGCAAAGATCCAACCACTGCAACGCTCGGTAGCATTCCTCAACCGAAAGTAATGTGCTGCTTGACTCGCCAGCTAGAGAAACCGCAATAAAATAGAAGCACACAGGCAAGCACAAGCCTCAATCATGGCACCCAGAAGCGTTTAGACGGGCTTCCACCATAGTTGCTCCCAAGTAAATTCCTCCAAAATGATGCTTGTATAACATTACCATTGCATTATTATTACTCTACACTACATGGCAACAACCCTGGAAGCAAATTTCTACCACTTAAAACTGTTTTCACAACTCAGCCCACGACATTCTGACAAGTCATTTAGACGGTAGCTAAGTCAGTGAGCTCGCTAAACAATTTGGCTGAGTTCAGTATTATTTCCTGCAAAAGAACATCTATCATGCCTTATAAGTCCCAATTCAGGTTGTTCTATGCTCTCATATTATGGATGAAAATTATACTGTTCAACAGCTAAGAGATTGACAAAGCTCCTCCCTCCTGTAATTAATATAGGTTCAAAAAATAAAGCCTGGAATCACAGTTAATCAAATCTTTGCAACATAAAAAACCTTTACCCAACAACGGATAACAGATCACTGGTTTTACAAAAGCAGTGCCTCGCTTCTGTTCCCAGATCCACCTGATATAGAATTCACAACAACAACAATTGCACACCCAAGAATGGATTTACAAAAATGATGATAACAATAATAATAATAATGGTGGTGATAATATAACAATAAAATTTAAGATATCACATGCTTTACACTTTCTTTTTTATAAATAAACCAAGTTCTCCTTTACCCCATTTTGACTCAAGATTAATCTCCAAGGATGCATGCAGACCAGCAAGCTACATGCATCATGAGAGCCTGAAGAGAATCAAATCTGAGACATCTAGTTCCTTGGCTAACAGGGCCTAGCAAACTACCTGAATAGTTTTATATGGAAACTTACCCAGGCATGATGCAGTCAATGGACATTCAGCACATATCTGGGGATCATTTTTCTAGGATGAGGCAAGCTCCATCACCCTCCTCCATCCAACCAAAAAATAATAAATAAATAAACTCACAGCCAAAAATCAACCTAATCTGCAAGTTGCAGCTGTTGATTGAGGCAATTGTGCACCTACCTCACAAGCTCGATTAAATATCAGCCAATAACGTAGCTGTCACTGCATAGATTTATTGAAGGGCCCACAAATTGATGTCCTAAATTGTCTAGAAGTAAGAATGAGCTCACATGCAATCACATAATTTAAAATTCTCTCGCTAAAGAGTTGATGGAATGAAAAATTCTATGTGCAATGCATGCGCAAGGACTTGGTCCAACCCACCCCACTCCCCTGGCCGAAAAATAAACAAATAAATCAGAAATAGCAATCCCCATAACAGAGGAAGAGGTGATGTGGAACAATCCTCCATGAAAATCATAATCACAACACAAATGCAGTGCAAGGAGTTTACAGAAACACAATGAATCAATGACACACGGTCTCCATCACAAGACCGCCCACTAACAGTAGATTCTAAATTCCTGTATGTGGTATATGAGCATACATTAGGATGGTCTCTTCAAACACATCCAATACTAAATGTTAAACATTCATATTGAAGTACCACTGCTTACCTCATAAGCATTTATATCCGAGAAAAGAACCTGCAATTGAAGCATTACATTCTTTTAGACAATAAAAAAACAACAGAAAAAAGCATGTGAAGTAGAAGTAATGCCATAAGTATGGAGAATTACATTTACAATTTTTAAAGGTGCCAGTGGCATAAATAGATTGAGCAGAACCACAAGAAAATCACCAAATTATAAACTTTATAAATCCTACCTTCTTCCCAGTCTCCACATCCTACGCCTCAGCACCAACAGAAATGATCTGAAAGGAGAAAGAGGGAGGAGGGTAGGAAGAAAAGTCAAGATAACATACTAAAAAGTAAAGCTGAATTCTGTTAACTGCGTAAGTGCACAAGGACAGGAGTTTGTTTTCTACTCACCTCCCCCATAAGGTAGCGCTCAAATTTAACAGCTGATTTGAGTACCAAAACTCCACCAAATGATTTCTGTGCACAAAACAGCACATCCATTTCATTCATTCATTCATTAAAATGACAGTTTACAATAGGGTGTTTGTTCATGTTTATGTGTATGAACACTTCAGAGCTAATTAGATGATAAATCACCATCTCATAGTAAAGTAATAGGATATATATAAGCAAGCAAGAAAGAGAAAGTACTGTCAAAAAAATATAAATTTATGAACCAAGGTCCAAATTATATTTTCATTGTTTCTTCCCCCACCCCCCAAACACCCAATTCTGGCAGACATGCATAGAAAACAAAAATTACCCACCCACCAACTTTAATTTCACTAAAGATATCCTAGCTATTGCAAACATCCACTGAATTACTCTTGAAGATTGATTTTGTTTCTATGGCTACTGTAAGAAGCAGTTTTTGACCAAAAAGTCATTATGACTGGACCAACTAATGCATGAATTGTTTTCTTCTCACTTAACTGACAATTTTTTAGGCTTTTCAGAGGTTTACCGTTTGTCCAAAAAAATGGGAAACCTGTTTAAATGAAAAAAAGAATTGGTGACAACCCTGCAGTGTTGACAAAAGATGGATACCACCAAATAAGCAGCTTGTGAACAAAGTACCAGATACAAGAAATCATTGGACTAGATGCATTTATAAGAAATGAGAGTGGGCTTTGTCACAACGGTAAAGTTGTTCCATTGTGACCTAAAGGTCGCGGGGTCAAGTCATGGAAACAACCTCCCTGGATGTGGGGGGACGCTGCGTACATTGGTGGGAACCTTGTGCACTAGGCTGCCTTTCTATTTTAATTAAGTTTTATATAAACTTTAAATTTAAATTCTCTTAACAATTGTACTTTTTTTAAAGCTAAAAGAAAATTCATCTTGATGTATAGGTTCTATCAGTCTCATGTTAGCGAGAATCCAAGAAGCATTGGCCACGTGCCCAAATTTAAGAATTTTATTTTTTAAATTATAAACACGTGTAAGGTTGGTCACATGTTGACGAGTATCAAACAATATCTGCCACGCATCGAAGATTAATAATTTCATTTTTAACTTATGAACACATCTAAGATGCAATGTACATGTGTTTAACTTTCCAAGAAATGTTGGCAACCGGCATGTGTCCAACAGACATTGTCCCTTCTTAAAGATGTTTATGCTTCTTAGATAGCATGATATGTTTTAATTTTGATGAAGGTAAAATTACCAAACTGCCCACAGGCAAGTTCGTTAAAACAGATCCAGGACATACTGAGGTATTTTGCTCAAACAGCATTAAATGGTTACTAACCAAGGAAACCAGTCTATTAGATCGTTGACAAGTTGCCAAAAAAAAAAAGGGTTCTAAAATGCAGGTGGAAGTTACTTGATGTTGGTAGAAATATATACAACATTGTCAATATTGAGGACAATACCATATGTATCAATGGATATAACATGTGTGATGGCCACTTCCACATGATAGCCCCAGATGATTAGATACATAATGGTTATATTGATGTGTTAACACATATCCTAGAACAAACACCAAATGCAAATGAATAACAAAGAGTGAGGCCAATTAGATTATTCAAACTTGACAAGAACATAGCTGCAAGTAATTCAGCATTGCTGTGAAGCAAGATGTAAGGTGAAAGCTTATTGAAATTGTCAACTGTATCTTCTATATATCCTAACACAACACCATATGCAAATAAGTAACAAAGAGTGAGGCCCAATTAGATTACTCAACCTTGACAAGAACATAGGTGCAACTACTTCTGCATTGCTGTGAAGCAGTATGCTAAATGAAAGCTCATCGAAATTGTCAATGTATCTTCTAGTTATTTCACTACCACCAGCATCAAAGATAATTGTAATACATTATTTTGCTGACTCCGATATCACTTTCACTTCAGCTCCATTTCCATGTCTACTTGGTTTCAACATCTCGTTGAACATCTCCTCAAATAGGTATAGGGTTCAAAAACTAATTAGGGCCACCATAGTAAAGTTATTACATTTTTTTTTATAAGTACAAGAGAGTTATTACTCACAAGTTAGCATTATTAACCAAACCTCATGTTCATGTCAAAATCCACACAAAAAAGGGCTAACCCAGTGCACGAAGCTCGGGGTCTGGGACGGGTTAAAATCCACACCACCTGGTGCATTATTAGTGCATACTTTTAAGCTTGTATTAATGACACGCATTAAAAAATAACAAATGCTCCACTTTTCAACCCACCCACCAATTTTCAAGACCAAAAGACCAGATATTTCACTCCCTAAAAATGATTTTTGTTAAATACTTTAAGGCATAGTTACCACAATGCTGCTCCCCCTAAGCGAATTACGAATTACGAATTGGATCACATGATCCAAAACTGTAGATCATTCACAATTTGGAACGCAAGACTAAATATCAAAAATCCCCAAAAAATCATACAACAAAGTAAGAAAATACACACATTTAACGTTGGAATCTTTCCGGTATATATCACAGTTTCAAATAAACGTATTTCAGTTCCAACAAAGTGATTTGAAGAAACCTATCCCTAATATACCACATTGTATAACAAATAACGATCCACGTTCCCATTCCATGTTGCAGGTAACATTGTTTTAAGCTGTATATAAAATGGCATAGCTATTCTTCAAGAAAACTAATATTGTCACATGCCCTTACTTCCACTATTTATCCTACATAATTTCTACCCCCGAGCAGAGATTTGATCCAAGCTCGGTGACCTAGTTTTATTGAAAATACATTTAGATTGGGACATTCAATTTGAATTGGACAAATTTGAATTCTTTCTTTTTTGGAAAAAAAAAATTCTTTCAAAATGGGTTTGAAAAGGTTTCAATTTAAAATCCAATAAAAATTGATACTTTCATTGGATTTAAAAAGGAACGTTTAGTTGAATCTTAAAAACTTATCTATTTGATTCTTCTCCATATAGGAGAGAATTAATAATCTTACATTTACCTTTTAGTAAAATCACAATCATTCATGCATATGGGTTCCATGCATGTGATTTGCTATATATGTGGGCCCCCACTTCTAAAAAAAAAAGTGTACAAGTTACTGTACAAGAGAGATTTACTTCATAACATGGTAGGACTCATCATGCATTCATTGATGACTGTGATAGGCTAAAAGATAAATGAAGAATCCTCCTTTTACACCCTAAATAAATGCAGAGAATTCTGATTCACAGTTTTGGATTCCAGACTTGGAAAAGTTGAATTTGAGAAGGTACTGGGGCTTCAGGTTTGACAAAGCATAATCATTTTAATATATTTGCATTATTACTTATAAAAAAAATCATTATTT
The DNA here is from genome assembly GCA_008638375.1 of Nyssa sinensis. Taxonomy (NCBI): domain Eukaryota; kingdom Viridiplantae; phylum Streptophyta; class Magnoliopsida; order Cornales; family Nyssaceae; genus Nyssa; species Nyssa sinensis. The sequence continues at coordinate 38,505,377 of CM018052.1, forward strand.
GGCTAAAGTAGTCAAATCATTACCAAATTTAAAATTTAGTGACTGAATGTTTGAAAAACTAAATATATGGGTCATCCATTGTCGACATAATACTATGGAATTCAAAAATTTAGAGTTAGAAATGAACTCCCAAATTGAGAGTACACAACCAATATTTCAAAATTTTAATTTGTAAATCTTACAACAAGATGTATTCTTTTTTTTTTCTTTTTTCTTATGGTTTTGTTTCCCTCTTTAGGAGGCAAAGTAGTAAAAGTTGAATTGATTTTTTTTTTTTTAGAGATTTTCCTCATGATTTTTTTTTTTTTTTTACATTATCCAAGCAACCATAAATTTTTAAATAAAACTCACATCTATTTGAGAGCCACTTCCATGGAATTTGAAACCTTAGAACCCCTGTTTCAAAACCACGGCTTTATGAATTGGAAGCCTCTATCCATACCACAAATTTATTAATCTAAAAAGAAATCTTTTTTCAATGTAGCATCTAACATATTACGAAATTGTTTCTAATCAACCCGAGTTTAGGAATTTTTTTCAAATTTCTTTTTAAAAGAAGTGATTGCCCTTCAACATAAAAGGCTGAGTCTTGTTTTTAACAAGTAAAATTAACGCTTTCATTTTTGTTCATCAAAAAAATAATTAAATAATATCAAGAAAAGATTCTAAAAGAAGTATTATTCAAACAATATATATAAGGATTTTCTATAAGTTGTAGGTCTGCAATCAATATGAGAATTCAATCTCAAATAAAATTTCTTGATTTTCATAATTTTTTGTTAAATTTGGACAACCAATGTAATTGAGTTTTTATTTTATAACTAAAAGTTCATTAAAGCATACCCAAATATTTTTTTCGGGGAAGACATGAAACTCTAATTTTTGTTTGAGTTGACCTTTTTTTCAATCTCTCTCTACGAATTTCAATTAAATTTACCCTAAAATTGACTAAATTTTAGTCAAAATTAATAATTTAATTAATGTAACAAATTTAGATAAAAATTAATAAAATATATTAAAATTAACAATTGTCATCAAAAACTAAATCCAGACCTCTTCAAATTAAGAAATGCTATTTGCACGGCCTTTTCTATTGCATCCACAAGTGGGATGTAGGTGCACCAAAAAGGCTTGTGAAAATCATCTCTCAAAAAGAAATTTAACAAATATTCTGTCTTTGCCAAATTTTAAGAGCCAAAAGTTTCATAGCCATTACCCAATATTGGTCACACCAAAGTGGGGTGCTGGGAGGAGTAGATTAGAGACAGATCTAACAATTAGCCTTTTTTGGCACAAACTTGAACTCCAGTCTAAAACATTTCTTCTATTTACTTTATTTTTGGTGAGTGACAGACAATATCCTTTCTAAAAGACAATGGAAGTTGTAATGCTAATTAAATATTAATTTTCATTCACTATACTTTGGCTTTAATATTATTGCACTTCATTGGCTTTAATATTATTGCACTGTACTTTGGCTTTATAAGGGAAATGAATTTTGAGCTTGGCCTTGAAACTAAACAACAAAGCATGAGCAATTTTATGCTTTCTAACAGTTTCACCAAATTTTGATTCCCAAATGATGTGGCAAATCATACCACCACATTAGAACCGAAGTTAGTATTGTCACATCATTTGAGAGTCAAAATTTGGCAAAACATTTAGGAACCAATAACCATGGCATTGTTGATAGATCATTTATTGACTCCTTGACAAGAGCCCTTCGCCCATCAGCAAAAGCCATTGTACTGAGGCTTTGTTCATTTTAACTTAAAATTTATTGATCCCAAAACAACTTCAAAATAATTGAATTTAACAACAAATGAAGTAAAAAAAAAAAGGGTTGTCCTCAAAAACAACATCGAAGATCCGTGAAGCATGTATATCCTTCCCTATTCCCCCACCCCCTTCAAAAAAAAGTGTACATCCATAGAAAGCCAAATTCAAATAAGCAGCATTTGTTCTAAAGCAGTTGATAGAATCGTCCCCAGATAAACCAGGAAAGATTCAGGAAATCTGTTTCATTCTGAAATTTGAATTCATCTAATTTACTCTCTGAACAAATAAGATAAAATAATTCAAAAGAAAAATAAAATAAAATAACAGAACCAGGAAGAGAAATTAAACAAACATACCTCAGGTAGCTCCTCTAAACGAATCAAAACTCTATCAGCTTGCGGGATAACCTGCGATTCAAAGCGCCGGCTCAGGGAATCAAAAAACGTGAAATACATAAAATAGGCATAGAGGCTCATAATATGTGTGTGTGCATATACATATATAGAAGATTAAGTGGAAATGAGAACCATTGTGGGTTCCGATTTCTTTGCAATTGCACTGACTCTCAGGGAATTTTATATATATATATATATATATATATATATTGTTTAACAAAAAGGGTGAAATTATACATAGAGAAATACATGGACAGACTGAACGTTTAAGGAACAACCTAGAAGTCTCTGGTTAGAGAGAGAAGGAATGTTGGCCCCATGAGAAGTAAACGCCATGGATAAGAAGACAGAGAGCTTAGAAAGAGAGTGAAATGACTAGAGAGAGACGGTGTGTGAGAGTGAGTGAGCGTATTATAGAGAATACGAGACTGGAGCTTTTCCCATCGCGAGACGTGTATGTGTAGACACGCGTAGATTGTCGTTTGGTACCCTGGTGGCTTCGCCGGTGTTCCAGAGAGTTCGAATATTCGACCCGATTTACTAAATTTACCAGCAAGGTAACGGGTCTTGAGTCTGGATAGGGCTGACGCAAGCTGAAAGCGGGTCGTGCTCATAATTCCTTCCTCTCAGTAAAAGGGGTAAGATGCCGGGATCGTAATATCAGAGTAATGCTAATTTTATCTTAAGATTTTATTAAAATTGTTTATTTTAATAAATTGATAGTATTGTATTAATTATGATATAATAATTTATTAATATAATATTATCAATTCATGAGATTAATATTTTTTATAGAATTTTTAAATAAATATAACATTTTATAATAAGAAAACGGGACTCACTTATATTTATTATAATAAATTTAAGCAACTTACATTTAAGACTGAAAATAGGGTAAAAAAAATTGTTATGCATAACATTACTTCTTAATATTACCACTAATTATTTTTAAAAAAACCAATTAAGAATTTGAGATTTGTTTTTTTTTTTTTTGTTGGTTCGTTATAATTAAATAATTGAGAATTTGTAAAAATTAGTGATAATTCATTCTGAAGAAAGATTAATTACAAATTTAATTTGAAAATTTTATGTTAATATTCTATCTCTCGTCAAGATTAGCTGACCGTTGAATCCTAGTTTCAAAAAACTTAGTTGCATTTGGATGTTAAGTGGGTGTTAGGGAGAGGCATCAGCCATTTAAAAACATGATTTTCAACTATAAAATATGTTTTTGTTTAAAATTTAGGTGTATTTGGGAGGGCACATTTGCCCCCATAAAATGTGGTTTTAAACCCTAAAATGTATTTTTGTTATAAATGTAGGTTTTGGCAATCATAGGTCCCGAGATTATAGATTTATGAGGTATTGTTTTAGTAGTTAGTTTTTGTGCAAGGAGATGATTTTGTTCACCAGATTATTGTCATTGTTTAGGAAAAAAGATGATTCAGCGATAGTGAAATCGTTGTTAAGATTTGAATATTTATGAGAGATTTATGTAAATATTGTTTAATATTTAAATTGAGTAAAATTTTACTAATAAGATATTGTTTTAATTTAAACAATAATTTAATTGACAAGACAATCTTTTTAAACTTTTTTCTTCTTTTGTAAAAATAGTATGACACACTTAGAGGAAGAGTCGCTTTAGTTCACGGTGTTAATTTCTCTTTTAGAATGTCATTTTCGTAACGTTAAGATTTGAATATTCACAAGAGATTTATATAAATACTGTATAATATTTAAATTGAGTAAAATTTTACTAATAAGATATAGTTGTAATTTGAACAATAATTTAATTGACAAGACATTCTTATTATACTTTTTTCTTTTTTGTAAATAATGCGATACACTTAGAGGAAAAGTCATTTTAGCTCACGGTGTTAATTTTTCTTTTGGGATGTCATTTTCGTAGTGTTATTATTTCTATTATTTTTTCAATAAAAAGGAGTATGATTGAACATTTCTCGAATTTGAATAATTTTATTTAAAAATTATACAAGATTTTGACATAACTTTTATAATCTTGAATGAGCTTAATTATAAAAATAAAAAATTTCATCATAGGCAGGTAATGAATTTTATCTAAATTTCATCTAAATTTGTACTGAACCTCGAATTTGAGTCGTGACTGTAAAAAAAGAAGAATTTGTAATCTCGAACAAAGCTCAGTCTTAACAAGTCTTATCTAATTATTTAAAATTGGTTATATAAAATATTATTTTGTCATTTTATTTTACTTAAGGCTCATATTTTTTTATTAGACCAGATTTATCATCTAGATTTTTTAGTTATGTATACGAAAATTAGCTTTGATTAAATTAATGAGAGAAAATTAATAGAATAATATTTTAAAAAATAAATAATGAGTTTGTATATCACGAAAAAGAAAAATTTAGTCTAATACATATAAATTGACTCAAATATGTCCTAATTAAATAATAAAAAAAGAAAAAGAAAAACACTATTTTAATCATTCGTTCAACTATTTTTGTCAAAACATTTTCAAAAAGTTTTCTTTCCATCCAAAAATCAATCAAATCACAAATCATATGATCAAAATTTGTTTATTCCACCATATGCAAGTTTCTTAGCAATCAAATTGCCAATGGCATCCAAAGACGAGAATGGCCAAATTGGCCATACATTTTGTACTACCATGCACAATAAAGATAAAAATTTAATTGTAATTACTTTTTTCTAAAAGACCCTTTTATCCAATTTCCGGTTTTCCGGCGGTGGTGGTGGTGGTGGTGGTGGCCCCATCCCTGTTCCATGGTTTAGAAAAATGGCAGATGTTTCTCAAAGTTCGCTCCATTTCTTAACCAAAAAGATACCAGCTGAGCCAGCGCCTCGTTCAACGGCTAGTTGGGACCACTACTCTCATCTTTTGTCCTTGATCTCTGCAACATTCAATCATGTCCTTTTCCATTATCACTTTTGCCGGAAAGAAATGACACCCCATTTCCCATTCCCACCAGGCAAAACAAGTTTGCATTGTTAAAGATGATGAGCCTTTTTTGAGCTTTTAGGGTTTTATTTTCTCAATCTTTCCATTTTTCTTGCAAAGAAAACCCATTTCGAGCTGTGTTTGGTTTTGCTCTTCTGCTGCTTGTGGTGGTAGTGACGATGGTGAAGAAGCTCTGTTGCTATGAGTGGATTGTTCTTTGCAGTCTGCTGCTTGCAGTTACTGTTTCTTCCAAGAACCACGGTAATACATCGTGCAGCTTTTTTTCTATATATACACACACATGTTTATCATTGCATCTACCCAAAAACTTCTACCTGTTCTGTTGTTGTTTGCAATTGGAGGTATTGTTTGATTGCTTTGATAGATAAAAAATGTTTTCATTACTTCTACTACTGACTGAATGTATGCTTGAAAAAACCTTAATTTTTGGTGGGAAATCTTTTTTGACTGTTTTTCAGTTCATTGGGTGGTTTATTAGAAACTAATGTTGGTGGAAAAAGTTCTTTTTATGATCCTTTTTATACTACGAGCATTATGCTATTTAGTTCAGCATATGCAGGAAAACAAATTGAAATTCTGACGGGTGTAGATTTGACGAATTTGCATTTACCCTTGATCTATATTGAAAGAGATGTTGGGAAAATAACGAATACGAATTGTACAATCAAAACCTGGATATACAAGAATTGGGAGGGACACTAAATATCAGATTGAATAACCTCAAGGGGACTTGGTTGATTACTTCCAACCCCTGGTGGAAAGGAAACATGATGATTTTTGCTCAATTAAACAACATCACTCTTTAGAATTCAAGTGAACCCCATGTGGAATAAACAACTTTAGGGATACAGCTTACAGAAGACGGAGGGCCAATACAAATGCCTTTGTTTAGCATAAACATCGGAATGGAAAGCAATGATAACGATGGTGGTGTCTTGTTTAAGATATTAGAGGCCACGTTACTCGTCTAACTATATTCTTTGTCCTGTGATTGTAGGAGGCACACTTTGAGGATTTTTCCCCCCTTTTTTTTTTCATTTGCTACAAATAAGCATAAACTTATTCAAGGAGGAGGAAGTACAAGATGGGAGGAAAAGCGGTCCTTTATGTAGGAAGAGAAAAGGCACCATGTGTTGGATGAAAAGGAGTAACACAAAAATAAATGGTCAATAATCTTGCTATGTATAAGTTAGAATACATTGTTAATTGGTGTTTTTTGTAAAAGAAGGATGAAGACTCTTGTACACTGCACTTGTGGGTTCTCTTGGTTTGTCTATTTAGGGTCCAGTGGGTGATGCCTTGGTCGATGGTGGAGGTTTTGTCTAGTTGAATAGGAGGTAGACTGAGCGATTGTAGGCGGCACACTTTGAGGATTTTTCCCCCCTTTTATTTTTCATTTGCTACAAATAAGCATAAACTTATTCAAGGAGAAGAGGAAGTACAAGATGGGAGGAAAAGTGGTCCTTTATGTAGGAAGAGAAAAGGCACCATGTGTTGGATGAAAAGGAGTAACACAAAAATAAATGGTCAATAATCTTGCTATTTATAAGTTAGAATACATTGTTAATTGGTGTTGTTTGTAAAAGAAGGATGAAGACTCTTGTACAATGCACTTGTGGGTTCTCTTGGTTTGTCTATTTAGGGTCCAATGGGTGATGCCCTGGTCGATGGTGGAGGTTTTGTCTAGTTGAATAGGAGGTAGACTGAGCGATTGTAGGCGGCACACTTTGAGGATTTTTCCCCCCTTTTATTTTTCATTCGTTACAAATAAGTGTACACTTATTCAAGGAGAAGAGGAAGTACAAGATGGGTGGAAAAGTGGTCCTTTATGTAGGAAAAGAAAAGGCACTATGTGTTGGATGAAAAGGAGTAGCACAAAAATAAATGGTCAATAATCTTGCTATGTATAAGTTAGAATACATTGTTAATTGGTGTTGTTTGTAAAAGAAGGATGAAGACTCTTGTACAGTGCACTTGTGGGTTCTCTTGGTTTGTCTATTTAGGGTCCAGTGGGTGATGCCTTGGTCGATGGTGGAGGTTTTGTCTAGTTGAATAGGAGGTAGAGTGAGGAGGGTGAGGGATGTATTGCATATGGCTTCACTGTGCCTTGGGTGAGCATATGGAGTGAGAGGAACTGCAGGGCTTTTCGTCATCTGAGAGGTTAAGAAGGTTATGTTTAGCTTGCTCCTTTCTTTTTATTTATTTTTTGATCAGTAAAAGAAATGTATATTAATGAAGGCGCAAAGGAGGGTGAAACCATATACACAAAACTATAAAGGGGCTGGCACAAAAATTAAAGCCTAAGCTCCCCCCCAAAAAACCTACAAAAGAATCTAAATACATGGGATTATACTCTAAAACCAAAAGTATAACAATTGCAAAAAAGTATCTTAAAAACAAGAAATATACTGCTCTTGCCCCTCAAACACTCTTTTGTTTCTCTCCCGCCACAAACACTAGACAAGACACAACAGGGCCTTTTTCCAAATCATCCTTACTTCCTTCCGAATTCTACTACACCTCCAACCTAAGCCTTGAAAGAGGCTGGAATAACCCAACAGATTCCAAACAGTGAATATACCATGCTCCAACAATCCCTCGCTACATCACAATGCAAGAGAAGGTGGTCAACAGTTTCCACCTCATGCTTGCACATAGCTCACCGATTAACTACCTAGAAGCCCCCTTTTATGAGATTATCCAAATTGAGTCCAAATTGTGCAACTTATGCTTCTTCATTGCCAGATTTTTGTAGATAATTTTTTGAGATTTATTCATAAATATGTTTTTTGGGTAGTGACTTTCTTTGTATTATTATCCATCTAGAAAGAGAGAAATGCAGAACTTTTTGAGGAGTTAGAAAAAGGGTAGATATAAGCCAGAGTTGAGTTTTCTTGGTTGCATTGAAGAACACATAAAATTTTATTGAATTTGGACAGCTGGGTTTGCTATGGGTAGGACAACAGAGTTATGATCATAGTATATACGTAAAAGTTGTAGACACAATGAAACAGTATTGGGAGTATTGATGGAAAATTAACAAATATTGACGTTGTGATTTCTATTTAATCACTAGCAACCGCCTAAAAAATTATTGATACACATGGTTTGATCCAAGCTTGTATCATTTTGATATTTTTTATTAATTTTATGACACCTAGGAAAATATTCTTACTTATTGTATTGGACTTTATATTAGTTTTAAGTCAAATTAAGAAGAAAGTATCAAAAGAACAATATACTAGCTAATATAAGTAATAAATAAAAATGCAAATACAAGTATAAATATAATAAATCATTGTAAATTAAGGCTAAATATTTGTTGGTAGAATGGTAGCACAAAACTACTATTAAAATGGGAGTATTATTTTCATACATGTAACATCATTGATTAGGACCACGCTAATCTGTTGAAACTTTGGACAGTAAATGCCCTATGAACAAAAGCTCAAATTTCATGTTTTTTGCAAGAAAAAAAAACTCATGATACCCTTGTAATTCTAGAACAAAAGCTAAAAGAAAGCAAAAAAATAAAACAATAAGTCTTAAAATCAAAAAAATATTGTTAAAATAACCTACATATCTTACCAAACAAAGCTCAGACTGTGAATCAAGCTATATTCATGAAATTCTAAACAAAATAAACTAAATCCAAGGAGAACTATAAAAGATCTTACCTGACATATGAGATCTGGAACAATCAGATATGATTTCACGACCTTTTGAAATCTATTTACATGTGTAATTTTTTTTATAGGTAATTGTAATTGTAATTGTATTAAAGGCGCCCAAGGGGGGCAAACCCACATATACAAAAAAGCACATAATTTTTTTTTTTGGATAAGTTACAAAAAAAATTAAAAAAAAAAATCACATACTTACAATCTCAAAGTACCCAAAAACTCTACAAAAGACCCTACTTGCATAGGGAAGGCCTCATTGACCTAATACAATGTGTGCAAAAAATAATCTTTTAAAAGGAAAGGGGATTTCTCAACCCCCTCAAAAACTATACTATTACGTTCCTTCCAAAATATCCACATCAAACATAATGGAACCATTCTCCAAATCTATATAGAAATTGAGTTAATCAGATATGATTTCATAACCTTCTGAAATCTATCTACAAGTGTAATTTTAATAATAAGTGAAAAATAAAATGGGAAGAATGAGGTTGAGTAGTATTTTAGAGGTTGCTATAAAATTCATATGGTCTAACAGCTTGTAACGTAGTAATAATATGCTTGACATGGCTACAGAGGCAGAGCCACATTGGCTACGAGGTCAGTTGATCCCACTGAAATTCGAAAAAAATTTGGGGGTCTATTTGGCGTATTTGTAGATTATATGGTTTTTTTATATAATATATTTAACCCCTCTTACAAATCTTAAAAATATATTTGACCCCTCTAATTTTTCTATTTTTAGTGTCAATTTTTAAAATTGAAAAAGTGATGGCAAAATAATAAAGTAAGCTTCAAATATCTTTATTTTTTTGCTTACTATAATTTATCTATTTATGCACAACTTCTTCATCTAAAGATCCAAGTGGTGTAATGATATGAGATAGAAAAACATACATTAGCATTGATTTTTTTTTTGTTTTGTAAAAAAAATTATTATCAATTTATCTGATTTTCTTTTATTTAATCACAATTTGAAATTCCTCTCTTTGATTTTGTCAATTTTAGAGAGAATATATGTTATGAAAATATATTTTGGGAGTAGTTGATTTTGTTGAAATCATAAAATAAAAAAGTCAAAATAATGATTAGTTATTGAATGACTCCCACTAAAGAATAATCATGGCTCCATCCCCGAACGGTTGTGAATTTCACTCTTACTATAGTCTAAAGACACCATTATGTGACAGCATTACATGATGTGTCACCAATTTTTAGAACCATCGATAAGGGGCATGGTTTCCTAACAGTGAATCTCCTTGCAATGTTATTGTCCATCTGAAAAGAAAGAAAGAGAAGGCTCTTTTGAAACAGAGTTGGGACAAAAGACTACATGAACATGACATGCTGAAGTGAGGATGAAAAAAAAGGTGATTTGAACCTATAGGATTTTACTGTGGTGTTTGATTTTCACTGGATATAATCATCTTTCCCTTGAAATATGAAAGCAAAAATCCATCCTCACAACACGTAACTGGTACATAAGTGGAGTCATCACTACATCTTTTAGTACATTTTTTTTTTTTTGAAGACATGAGTACAATTTTGAAACCACATCATTATACTAATCCTTAAAAGTGTCCCCACACGCAATAGGTTGATACACCTATATTGTTATAAAATTCAAAATGGATTTCAACTACTATATAAAATGCTATGGAAAATTTTAATCCCTTCAAAGAGCAGAAAGAACTTTTGAAGCTACTAGAATTTCTTTTTGTGCTCAAACTAGAGCAAGCATACGATGATTAAATCACAGGAACAGCATATAATGAGTCCATTCTCTTGTCCTGAATGTGACCTTAAGCAGGCAGGGCTGCTCAATTGCACAATTATTAATGCATCTTAGCAGATTTCTATGTTGTCAAGGACCCTCGACTTCATCCACGCAATAGCCGGCATTATCTCATTTTGTTACGGAATTGTGTTAAGCTCCATTTAGTCCTATTACTACCTGTGTACTCAACGTGAATCCAACATAGTTTAATTATTCTGCATCCTTGTAAATTTTATTTTAAGTTCGTTTTCATTATGGTAACAAAAGTCGACTCCTGACTAAGCCAGTTTTGGGTGGATGGTGTGTTGTGACAGGAACAGATTGGATGATGTAAGTGCAGTATGTATACACACACAACATGCAAGAGTAATTTGGAATCTGGGAATTATTTTGTTTTATTTTTTGAAATTATGGTGCAGAAATTTAGAAGTGAGTTGCAGCAGAATAAACAAGAAAGCAGGATTACAAGAATTAATTGGAATATTCTCTCTGGTAGAGGAAGAGCCATGAACACTTGATAAAACAAACGTGTATCGTGATCCTGGATTAAATCACATCATTTTCAAATTGTTGGATGCTTTAGATGAATTATCTGTTCATGCCCATGAATGAACAATTTCTGGCATTATGTTATTAACATGCTGTTTTGTTCTACAGGAAACCCTGCAAATGATCTTGTTGACATCATCAACAAGAATCGAACAGCCAAACGGATTTCACAACTAAGCAACAGTCCTGGCCTTGGGTGCATGGCCTTGCAGTATGTAGAGGAGTGCAAGGGAAACTGCACTACTAACAACACCGTAAATTGCCAACCACCAGAAGATGACTTCACCGAAGTTTTTGCTCCCAATTGTGGGGTGGAACTCCCCACCTTCGGCACCATATCTGGCCTCATTGTTGGGTGTCAACACAAATATCTTGAGCCATCAGAAGCCTTCTCGCATGTGCTTGTTCAAGATAAGAAGACTCTATCTCTACTGGGAAACAAAACCCACACTGAAGTGGGAGTAGGCTTAATTGGGACCCATAAAGGGCCTTACTTTTGGTGTGTTTTATTTAGTAGTAGTCAGAAAAACACTACATTTGTTCTTGAAGATCTTGGCAAAGGAATCAAGCAAAAGAAAGGGTGCTACAGTGGAAACAGTATTCCGTGCAGTGGAGGACAGAAGACCAGTATGTTTCTAAACCATATTTTTATCATGGGTTTTCTACATATTTATCTGTTATACAACAGTTGTACTTCAATTTATCCTTGACAATTTGGTAAAAAACTTCTCCTTTACACTGCTTTAAGGTTTTGTTAATATACTGGAAAACCATCTGAGCTGCAATTTTCAGGCTATTTTTATTCCATATAGTTCTAAAGATCACACACACACACACACACACACACACACACAAACCTGAAAGTCTACTAAACATCAAACTCTACCTCTACTGAAGATTACCAAATACCAAGTAGAGTGGATCAAAGATTAGCCTCACCCTGTTGGTCTTCTTTTAGTCTTTATTTTATTTTTCCTTGCTCCTCTTCTAGTATCTCATGATCAGTGATTATCAAGGATTAGTCTCACCCTGTTGTCTTCTCTTAGTTTTATTTTATTTTTTTCCCTTCCTTCTCTTCTAGCATCTCATGATGAGTGATTATCAGACAGGATCACCTCCTCAGGCTTCAGCATATATCCTTAATGGAGTTGTTAAAATCATGTTTGGACAAGGGGATAAAAATGCAAGATTGGATAGCATAATCACATACCACCACCCCCTTGGTATAGAATACATCTTATTCAAGTGGGATATAAATGGTCAACAGGATATATTATCCAAGTCCATTGAAGACACCAAATGTGGTCTTATCCCGCCATCCAAATGAAGCCTAAGAGGGGTGAGTGCTGGTTTGACTCTTGTGCGAGCTAAAGCTCATCTGACCAGTCTTTCATGACTGAAAATTTCAAAGTCCACACCATTTTCCCCTCTCTTTCATAATGCTCCACCAAGTGATAGAAGAGAGGTATGATCTAATTGTCAATTTTGTTTCAAAACTTGGCCAAGAAATCAATCCAATCAGATGACCAGATCAGTCAAAAGTCGTTTTGAGTGGGCTTATTGTGGAGTGTCACCAATAGGTTTTGAAAATAATTTATAAATCAGTCTATTTGGTTAACCATCAATGGTTAGCCATGTCGCCACTCCACCTTAACATTTATATACACCTCTTTCATGTATTTGTGAATGTGTATTCTTGTAGAATGTAAATTGCTCAAAGTCAAGAAAAGAAGTTTAGTGGTTAGCCCCGGCCCCTAAAATTAAAAGAAAATTGGAAAAGCTCGACTCCACAAGCTTAAACGGTCGAAAGTGTGCCGCATTTCATCCAACTAGGACTTTAAATAAGTCGAGCTGAGTTAAGTAGTAGTTTATTAAAGTTCCGCTTGTTAATTTTTTGAATCAAACTCAAATGAGTTTTTAATCGAACTAAGTTGAACTCAAATAACTTAATTTTTTAAATATAATATTAGTTTATTTATTGAATTTTCGAGTTAAACTCGAGCCGAGTTTAATAAATTTATGAGTTTTAAAATATCTTTAAATTTACCTTTTTATTTTCTAAGTCGATCTTAAACGAATCTCTAATCTCATAGTTAAAATTTGTTCTGACAGCTATAACCTTAAAAAAGCAATCAGCCGGAAAAGAAAAAGACAAAAAAAAAAGGAGTCAATATCTATAGTCTGGTCACGCTCGATATCAAAAGTGGGTGGAAACTATCTCCCACAACCAATTTTTCCTTTCACATTGGCTGATTAACATGTCCTCTAGTGTTATTTAGTTGTGATGGATAACGCGTGTAGAGCACGTCAAAACCATTGATAAAGACACCAATTTGCAAATGCTTATACTTTATCTTGTTGGATCAGCTGTGTTTTTATTCTCTGTCAGCAGTGTGTGTGTCCTTTCCCTATACTTTCAAAAAGAAACCATGAATTGTTTCTCATTCTTTTATTCTAATTATTTGTGATCAATTATATGAATGCAATTATGATAAGATTTTATGATGATTGTCATTGTATAATGATATAATCCTGAGCACAACATGACAGAATTAACTAAATTAAGATATCAATTCTCTTTAGATGTTTGGCGTGATTGGTGTTGATTCTCAAGTTTGGATTTAAAAAGAAATGACTAGGTGTAAAAACAAAGGGAAAAAGAGAGAACAGATGGTGAAAATGTTATTGGTTTGGACAAAAATGGTGAGAGAGGTCGAGACATGACAAAGGATCCGTGTTTGTTGGGATACTAGCTAGGGGGGTTTTCTTTATTGGCTGTGGGGGCTTGGATTGGACCACAAAGGGGATGACCTACCAAAAAAGCAATTGTAAATATCTGTCACATGTCAAGACAAAATTTGGTTGGTGGGGGGACTAGAGGGATGTTTCAATTCTAATTTTTTTAAGGCAGGGGGAATAACAGGAAGGATCAAGATATTGTACTTAATTTCTCTGCCTATGAAGTATGGAATCTTTGCAACATGATGAAAGTCACTAGATTTTAGATGTGCTGAGAGGAGGAATTATTATTCAACTATTCAATCCTACGACAAGTTGGACTTAGAGTTAGAGGTTTGCATTGCACTTGGCTGCCTCGCGATTAGAGCAACTCTAACAAGGAATCTATTTGAGTAGGTAAAATATTTATTTATATTTTATTACAGGATTATACATACACTAAATGATTTTCAGGTATCATACATATATTTTAATAATGATAGTAAAAATAAGTATTCATTTTATATTTTAATATATTTTGAAGTTTGAAAATGTTAAAAAAGTTCAACCAGTCAGTCGTATAATCTTTCTTTCAACAATAGTCATTTATTGTATGCCTCCCATCACAAGTTAGAGACATTTTGACTCGTGTGATTATTCTAAACAATGTAAAAAAGAAACACCAAGGATTAGGTCAAACAAAAGAGCACATAGTTTAGGGCTGATTTGAAAATGATTTTTAGGGTTGAAATATTCTACATGAATTTAATATTTTAGCAAAAGAAAATGGAAAGAAAGAAAAATAACATACATATCACACTCTATGTACATGTGCAAATGTGTCATTGGAAAGGGTGGACAAATAAATATTTTACATACCCTTTTGTGTGAATTATTTTTCAAAGTCAAGTCAAGTAAACAAAATTAAAAGATATGATTTGGTTGGAGAATAGATTAGGTGGGAGAAACATATCTTTTAGGTGATAGCAAATAATTAGTGAATGTAACAAAATCACTAGCAAACACAAAACTGAATTAGAAAAAATATTTAAAAAATTGAGAATTAGAAGTTTAGAAGCTAAAGAAAACTAATGATATGTGATAGATGGGGATTGGGGATTGGGGAAGGAGAAAAGTATATATCCACCCACTCTTTGCTACATTAACTCGTGAGTGGATGTAGCAAAAGTTGGATTTAGTGAGAAAAAGTTGAGAATACGAAATTGACCCTGACTTAGCTCTGAATTTACAGATCATACTCCCGAAAGCCATCGAAACAATTCGCTGATCTCCTCTCCAATCCTATTGGCTTCCAAGTCATCTACAGGGACGACAACGTCGCTCCGGCGGCTACTCCCGCTGAAGAATCTGCCGGAGCTACGAAATGACAGCGCACGTGAAGAGAGAGAAATGGACGCGAATCGGTCTACGTAATCTCTCAGCCAGCTTCGTCCGGCGGCGGTTTCGGTCTCCGAGCTCTGTACCGGCTGCTCCGGAACCTGCTCCGTCTGAGTCCCGGGAACTCCTGTCGAGTCCTTATCAACAGAAGGGCAATCGGAGATCCCTCGTCGGTGTGTGGACCCCACAGACACTTCATAGCCATCCTCGACGATGTATTCGAAGGAGCCGATTGAGTACGACCTACGAGCGTCTCTGGAATCTGACGCTCCTCGCCCCCGACTTATACTCCCAATCTCGATACGAAAACTATTGCCGCGGTCTTCAGCGGCCGACGACGAGATTATCTTATTCAGTATATCCGACTCCGTTGGATATATCGTAGACCTGCACAGGGGACACGTCTGGTTCGACGAAAGCCACGTGTCGATGCAACTCGCATGAAACGCGTGACAACATAACGGCAGCAGGCGAAGCTGATCTCGCGGCTCGAACTTCGACAGACACACGGCGCAGTCACCGCCGGTGAGGTTGCCGGTGACGGAACCGAAAGTAAAGAGCGGGAGAGAGTTGAACAAGTCATCAGGAGACACGCGTCGACCATAGAAACAACGGTCGCGCTGTGAATCGTTGCGGGAGAAGACGACATCGTCCGTGACGGAGAACGTACGGAACGAGAGGTGGCAGCGGCGACTGATGTAGCGGAGGAGGAGGTAGAGAGCGGCGGAGACTATAACAGCGGAGGCGATGACGATGATCACGATCGTGATTGAAGAAGACGAAGACGATTCGTCTGCGTTGTCATCATTGCGATTGACTTCAGGTAGAGTCACTGTGGTTGTACTTCCGACGATGGTAAGCACTGGCGGCGCCCCAGATACACCAGCCATTGTGTTTGTGAGTTTAGAGAGGGAAAGAGAGATTATTAAAGAGATTGTTGCGCCGGTGATTAGGTCATACTCTCGGTGGTGGTGCAGAGAGAGCGGGTGGCGTTGATGGTTTTGGCTCCTTTAAATAGAGAGAGATGTGAAGAAGAGAGAAAAGACAGATGGAAGATTTACAGGGCACGTGCCGAGCACGGGGGATTGAGGGCGTGTTTGGAGTTGGTTGATATAACTTGTTTCAATGGGAGGGCAAACTGTACGGACGGGGTTTGATTTCTGACAAAGAGAGGTGGCTGCAACTGCGACTGCGAGAGAGTGAGCTGCTGCTGTGTGTGTGTGTGGAGTGCTGGGACCTGTCTTCTGTTGTGGACACAGAGGCATATGAATTGAAAGAAAAATGAATGAATGAATGCAGGGAGAGGTTTTAAATAGGAGGTGGTGGATCAGTCTTCATGAGTGCAGTTTCGACTGCAAGAATTTACTGTCCCGTAAATATGGGTTGGAGGGTCCTATATATATATATGTATAAATTTCTAGTCTCTTTTTTCATTTAAATCCTAATATATATATATATATATATATGTGTGTGTGTGTGTTTGTGTCATGCATATCTAAACAATGGCAATTAATAAAACGATAAACAAGGGGAGGCTAAAATGAAGCAGCAGGTCATAATCCTAGGCAATGGGCATCTAAATCAGGCGACGACTTGGAATCTAGTACGCGTTTCTTTTGTGCACTGGTTGACAGGAGTCGCATCACCATGTCCACAACCAAGAATTATGATCAGACCAAAATAATATAAATGAAGAATTTTTATAGATTCTAATATTTTTGGGGCCCCGTCTCTGTCTCTGTCTCCGTCTCTCTATCACACACACATACACACACTTATATATATATATATATAATAGTTAGTAACTTAGAATTCACCTATTAAATCATGCTAAAAGTTGAATTTGTTAAAAAATTCTAATTTCAGTTGTTTAACAATTTTCTAACAATTATCTACTCATTTTTTTAACAATTTTTGTGTTATATCTTCTATTCATGTTTTAAATAAAATAAATTTTATTTTACAATATATATAATAACATGTTGCTAATT
The DNA here is from genome assembly GCA_008638375.1 of Nyssa sinensis. Classification (NCBI taxonomy): domain Eukaryota; kingdom Viridiplantae; phylum Streptophyta; class Magnoliopsida; order Cornales; family Nyssaceae; genus Nyssa; species Nyssa sinensis. Next base: position 38,522,635 of record CM018052.1, read on the forward strand.
ATATTTCAAATAAGCATAAAATTAAATTGGTGTTTGTTGAGGAGCATTTTAGCTTTTTCCAAAGTAACTTACTTGCAAAGAAAATAAGTAAAAAAGTCATCAAACATCCCAACAAATGTAAAGTTGTGTATCAACACACCGACAGGAAACTATCAGCCGTGAATGTGATGCCTTGCCTAAAGTTTGAGCTATTGCCTTCTTCACTCACTAAATTGCACCAAATGCTAATCCCCTTTTTGTTTTTTGTAGGCTTGTCAACTTCTTATATTCTTTATTAACTTTGGCAAACCAATTTAATGTACAACTCTTATAAAGTTAACAAGACTGTACCTATACATTCAATTATAGTCTTGTTTTTTTTTAATGGGTCGGTTTCTGTTAGGGGTATTCTGATCAACTGAACGCATCAAATTAATTAAATCTTCCTCCTCATGACAATCAGACTCGCCTTTTAACTTTAAGTTCTATTTGCTAATAATTGACGCAAAAATGATTTGATCTCGAGACGCTTGAATTTTATTCTCAACGTTTTCACTGTTTAGTCACTCTCGAGTGATGCATTCAATTATATAGTCTTATCTCCATATTAATGCAAAGCTCCAAACAACTACCAAGCTTTAAAAAATGTTAATAAAGTTGAGTCGTATTTATTAGAACCGAACCGAACATTAAATTGACGAGAGGTCAGTTCACTTGTTTAATTATAGAATTAACCTGATTTTTTAGTTAGTATTTTTTTTTATAAAAAAAAAAAAAAGTATATGGAAAAAAAAATAAAAATATGGTAACTTTTTTATTATAAAAAAATTCAAATCCAACTCAGTTTCATGACTATAAGAAACAAATTAATTTCACATTCTCGTAAAAAAAAAAAAAAGAATTGAATATGTTACCTCTTTTTTTAAAAAATTCATGTGTAATCAAATAGTCTGAATCAGTTAATAATAGTTTATGTTATCATTTATAGTAAAAAAATTATAGAAAGAGAATGATGGCCTACTAGTACATTTCACGAACAGGTAAGTCTGTAGTGTTAAAATGGTGTAGCTCAATCAAGTGCAGCTCTCATTAGAGATCTAATACACACACACACACACACACACACACACACATATATATATATATATATATAGACATGACACTCTCATTATCTTCCAATAATAATGACATAATTATCTCATCACCCATTTCAGTATTATTATAATAGGCATAACTAACTCATCACCCTCTTTATTTAAGTATGGTTAATATAATAATAGCATGTAACACCCAAAACACATATATTAATAGCAACATGATCTCTCTCTTTCTCTCTCTCATAATATTGCTTACTTCATACTCATGGCATGCTTCCATAAGCCATATAACATTTTTATTATACTGGGTTATATATATCACATAAATTAATAGTAATTTAAATATATATATATATATATATATATATATTTCATTATATATATGAAGTAGAATACATTTTTGTCTGTGTGTGTTGTGTGTCATATCTCATTTATTTTATTTTGTTTCATATGAGAAAAACTCAAACAGCATGTGGTGCATGTTTTGCCCCCAACTAGCAGGTCCACTTTCGTGATTACAAATGACAATAATGAGTTCTTAAGAATTTTGGTTTTTGTTTTTTGGTAAGAGCTTTTCAGTGAATTAACAACCAATGACTGCTCAAACCAAAATGGATTGCCAACACAACCTGAAACTAAAGCTATATCGTCTATGGATAATGGATCAGCTCATCCTCACATGCCCCTATTTTAAGTAATAGAATCGATCACTTAAAGACCAATTTAAAAAAGGGTAAAAAGAAGCAATAATAGGTCAAGTTGCCCAATCCACAATTTGAAATGGCATAAACTGGGCATGCTACTCATTTCAGAGGGTCATTTCTTTCACATAAAAGTGGTTCAATTATACTAAAATGAAAATAAACGTCTCTATTTCAAGTCGAATCCAAATGACCTAAAAGTATCAACCCGTCTCTATTTCAAGTCGAATCAAAATGACCTAAAAGTATCAACCCTACTCGCAAGACCCTTTAATCCAACTAAAAATCTTAAACCCACCCACTTTCACATAAAAGTGGGTTCAATTATACTAAAATGGAAATAAACGTCTCTATTTCAAGTCAAATCCAAATGACCTAAAAGTATCAACCCGTCTCTATTTCAAGTCGAATCAAAATGACCTAAAAGTATCAACCCTACTCACACGACCCTTTAATCCAACTAAAAATCTTAAACCCACCCACTTTATATAAATATTTTATTTTTATACTACAAACGGGGTAGGGAAAAGCATAATCTAAGTGTGTGTGTGAAACCTTAAACTCATAGTTGTGGGTAAAGAAATAACACTTTTGTCACTCCCTAAAAAGATCTCATTCTTAAGATATCCTTCAATAGATCTAGTATGCCACGTGACAATGTATCACTAGAGTAATACACTGTAGTAAACTCATTAAAGAATTTTCATTCGGTCTTTCAGAGACTTGTGCTTCGTGATACTATTGTACCATAGTTGATAAATTTAGGGGCAAATGTTAGTTCACCTATCTGTCACCTACATGGACTGTTGTTATCCGCCACGTGGCTCAAACTTTGGTTCAGCTACTTCTGGCTGATCTTGCTTTTTAACTTTGAAGATATATTCAGTCCAGTTGGCCTTTGTTTCAGCCTGCTAGGAGAAGTTTATACTGAAAAGACAAGCCTTATGAGGGGTTTTGTTCACTCCTTTTGGCTTTTAAACCAATCTATAAGCTCCAGAAAGCCTAATTCCAACACTATTATGTGTAGGACGGCTAGTATTACTACTATTTAATACCATTCTATGACATATATAGCATTGCGCCCCAAAAAGTGTGTTTGTTATACACACACACACACATATATATTTATATATATATATATATATATATGTTGGAGAGAGAGAGAGGTCTTGACTTGGGGATTGAAACCTGCAACCTGCGGGAGAGTAAGTCACCCAACATGGTTTAAAAAATGGGTGAGACAGAGCCCGATAGCATACTGGCAAAGCTCTCTCTGTTTCTCTCAGTAGCTTCCTCAGCACTCTTGGCATGCTCTTAAAAACTATAATGTGAGTGTCTCTCTGCTTTAAGTGAACAGCTTTTTTTTGCATTTGAGTACCTGTAAATGTTTATATTATGTAGCATGCATTTCTGAGCACATTATTTACATAAATATAGTCAGAACATTATATTTATGTCATGAAAAGCTCCAATCCCCATTTATACTACTAGTTCAAAAACTTGATGGGGGCTTTTATGGAATTCAATGTTTTTTTTATTATTCCAATCCCCACCATACCAAGCAACCTAGGGATTATAAAATTCCTTCTTCAGCCCAAATCCCTCCTCTAACCACAACCTAATAGCTTTTCTGCATATTTCAAATCTTGCAAACACTTCTCATGTGTTTTCTAAAATTACACTCCTCTTCGTTATACCATGACTGACAATATACAAATTCACTCATCTGTACAAAATTCATCATTGACCCACTGAAGGTCCCTGCAATTATTTAATATGACAGGACAAATCAATAGAATTATTCATAAGGGTAAAACAATAAATTCATTCTTTCAGTTAACCTTCATCTCTCAACAATTCTAATAGGGAAGGATCAATATAATATAATAAATCAGAAGAAAAGTTCTTGTAATCGTCAAATATCATAAGGAAGCTCAGTATAATTATCCCATAAATACTTTGCAGATTTTGCAAAATGGAATATCACCCTTTAATCAGCACAGATTTGAGCATATTGTCTACTTGTGTGTGCAAAATGAAACTCAAAACATAATTATTTTTCCAAGACTACCATTGAAATGAATTTCCTCTTGCTGACTATGTCCCACCAGGTAGCTCAAATCCAGCTCTAATTAGAAACCAAAAACCTATTTCTATTACATATTGCTTAAACAAAGAAATCAAACAGATATTATAATTTTCTCATCTTCTAGAGTCTTGGCAACCATAAGGGCAGTCCTGCAAGCAGTTGTTAAAATCAATAATCACTAAAACCCACATATTTCTCTCTCTTTTCCCCCTTTTTTGTGGTTTTTTTTTTTTGGTGGGGGGGGGGGGGTTTCCAAAGTATAGGCAATTGTAACAGCAATATGTAATCACCACGCGCATATTTCATATTCCTATTACTGTTATTTTAACTAAAAACATAACCATACCTTAAAGGCATATTGTTGAACTGCGGATTATGACAGTTTACAGGAAAAAAAAAAACGAAAATGAAATTCAGATGCAAAGTAAAAGTCTACCATTGAGAAAGGTGACCCTATTTATATGTACATATGTAAATATAAACAATTGCATCACTGAGATGGGATATCTGCATTTGAGACAGAACCCTGGCCGACACCCTCAGAAACATTGCATCTGCAGATTGGGCATACACTGAAGTACCAGCAGAGGAGCGGGTAAAAAAATGTCATGTTAAACAAAGAAATAAAATTTCCAGAAGAAAATGCTCAAGTAAATTAGAGGAGGAAAAAATAGGTGGTAGAGTAAAATACCCGTGTACTTCCTTAAGCCATTTATCGACACATAACATATGGTATTCATGATGGCAAGGAAGAACTCTAATTTCATCCCCTTCCTCGTACTCAGCCAAACAAATGTGACACCTGTTGATCATATCACCATTAATCTACATGTAAGGATAAGATGGAAAAAAAAAAAAAAGTAGTCGTGATATTAATATGAACATCTTTGGCAATAGCCAATTTTTTTATACTATTTCTGGCATTGATTGATTAAATGTTATTTCTACATAATACAAGGATTGAAATTTGTTATTTCATATGAGATTGAATGGAAGCTATCTTTCCGGGAAATTACTAAATTATGCTATGTGGTAAAAAAATAAAATAAAATCCTCAAGGCATCTCCAAATGTGCTTACCAGACCCAAATATCAGTACAATGCTATAATTTTCTCCATAAACTATGTGGAGCGTTGTGGATAATTCATGAATAATTTTCAGAAACACCAATTACTTCTGAACTATTCCTGCATAATAACACAAAATTGTGTTTTTATACCCCTTATTCATCTTCAAATTTTTAAACATCTTGTGCAACGTTTTGCCCAATTAACCTTTTTTTTTTGGGCCCTATTAGGCATAGAGACCATATGCAATTCAATATTAATACCAAGTCTTCCATTGGGCCCATCAGTTGCCTCAAGTTTGTACTCACCTAAAGTCAGTCCAGCCAAAATTCTCAAATCCATCACCAAAAACCCTCATGAAAAGTTTAAAATGTTACAACCTAACACAAAAGAGAGACAACAAATATTGTACGGGCTCAAATATCATGAAATATTACGCATGTACTGGACAATATTTACTTCTTTTTTTGTTTTTTTGGATTTCTTTTCAAACAAAAACAAAATGTTGGGATGTATCCAACTAATGATGAAATTCTATATATTTCAACCATATCTTTAAACATTTGCTGAATTTATTAGAAATCCTTCCCCAACTCTTATTCATTGAACTTCTACAAATCACATCTTCCAATCCTTTTCATTCGTCACTTAAAATTAGATCTTTGTTCACTAATTTGTGGGGGGAGGGGGAAGGTATAGAGTCTAATGGTACAATTTTTTTTAAAAATTTTTAAATAAGGGAAATCCACCCTGGATCGATCTTTTCCCCATTTTTTCTATTAAGCTTGTTCTAACTTAACAATTTGGGAATAATCAACCTTGATGTTTATACATAAGATTGCTGCTTATACATGAATTTTCCACGGAAATGCAAGGATCTAGGAGCATCCCTCCGCATAGAAATCAATTCAAAGGGAAGCCATAATTTTAGATGACTATCTTTGGAGTTCTATGCTCCCCTCTCCTCCCTCCACCCCACCCCCCCCCCCCCCCCAAACCCCAATTGTGTTCTTCTGTGTGACTTTTGGCTTAATGTGCTAGGGGGAACTTTGTTTTATTTCCTCGTTTCTTTGCTGTTTATATAAGACTACTGAGGTGACATACTTTTTTATGACCTTTTCAATGGTAAAATTATCAAAATCTATGATAGAATTATATGCTGATTCACAAGGGTTAACACGCACAGAAGTGGTTTTGGTACATTCTATTTAGATATTTTCTATTTGAATTATTTTAAGAAAATAGGTCAAAAGACGCAATGCTTGGATCTCGTAAAATCAGGCCACACCTATGTAATTCCGAAGACATTCTAGCCAGGATCTTTCTTTATTTACGGATACAAATAAATGTTATTTTTTTAGTATAATTTAAACTTTAAAAAGAATAATAAAAGGATTTCAATAACTCAAGAGACATGGTTATCTGATAATTGATAATATTGATTTAGATCATGTGTAATATTATAACAAGTTACAAGAAAGTATAAGTGAAAACTAAAATGGAAGATACACACAGCCCTAATAGATGTATGAAGAATCAATTCTAGATATAGAATTGGGCTTTTCCTGCATATTCTATGAGCACGTGAAGCATAGGAAAGGCAGGGTTGAGTTGTAGAGAGAGGCAAATGGCAGCCAATACAATCTTTTAAGTAGATCGTGTTTATCAATGGCATATGGCAAATCATGGTTCTCATGCAGGCCATGAAAGATGCAAGGCAGGAAATTGGGGCAAAAATAATGTCAAAATTTAGGTTTGTATCCAAATTACCTCTCCCAGCATCCCAAATAAAGTAACACTGGGTAATGGCCATTTTTTTTTAACATAACTATGTAAGCAATAGAACTAGAACTTTAACTACACAAATTAAAAGATATCTAAGCATGCATATTTTAGCCCAGGAAAAAGAAAAGAGCGGAGGGGATCCTTACTGTTGCACATCATTTGGCTCATTTTCAGTTGCATCTAACTTTTTGTGATTCTTGAGAAGAAACGAGTTTACAACAGACTCTGGAGCTGGGAGAGAGAGCGTAGACAGTGAGAATGACAAAGGCTGGCGATGAATCTCATCCAATACCTATAGATCGGATACAGAGAATTACCAAAAACATCAACTTAACTCATGGAAATAGACGGAAAGCCTAATAAAAAAATATTGACATCAGACAGAATAGGGGAAGAATAGGCAATGGACATACTCTTAGGCTTTAAAAAAGAAAAAGAAATGTAATTGTAAATTGACAAAGTAGTACAGTTTCATATGAAAGTACATCAAATTAACATGGTAAAGCACCCTGGACAACCTCTCTTTACATACATGAAGAAGGCAAGCTACAACAATTGAAGGTGCTACAACAATTGAAGGTTCAGTAAATGGTAAAATTCATTATGCTCAAGTCTCAATACAAGCACTTCTTAGCCACTATTAAGCTAATAAAACGACAACGTTCGGCATAGTTGGCTGTTTTTACATATCCTATGTCATTTAGTGAGTTAATAAGGTCAAAATCCTAGAAGCAATAGACCTATCCACTTTACTGCATCCATATGCAGGTCCCCTGACAATATGATACTAACTCCTACCCAAAATAGTAAAGCCACCATCTACATGACCACTAAGCCCCTAGATTAGATCCTAGTACCCGTATAGTTGTCTACTCAGGTGTTTGTTTTCATATTGAATAGAAAGGTAAATATAAGCAAGAACCGTTTATGGATTTGAAAATTACATTTAGTATTCTATACTGCTGACCTAGGCACCAGCCCAAATGCCAAAATAAGTCTATATAGCTTCTTCAATTGTGTTGGATATCTCCCAGGTTCTCTTTCCTCCCTTGATCCACTTGATTATGTATAAGCGATTCTCCAAGGGCTAGATAAACTTACAATCCTTATCTTGAAATTGATTTGGCCATCCGAAGCCCCTCTTGAATTCAAGAGAATTTCTTGAACAATAGCTCACTAGAAGGTCTAAAAAAAAAAAAAAACCTTTAATTGCAAATAGAGAAACCCTCCAAAAGATGCAACCCTTGTTAGCCCACGCTTCTTGAGATCATCCATCCACAAGTTCTAGATGGATTCAAGCATCAGCCACTGCATACCAAGCCTTGTGAAGAAGCAAGACCATATGTCAAAGGCAAAATAACAATGAATGAATAACAGGTCCATTGATTAGGCTTCTTTTTTCATAGCAAACAACAACTGCAAATTATCCATCACTGGATGATAAAGATGCCAAAATTTTAAATTTTAACCGTCTTGTAGGCAATTGTAAAAGCACTTCTCTAGTATTCTGGAAGGACTTCAGACGAGTAAATCAACTTCGAGAAAAGGATAGCAAGTTTATCTTATATTAGCTGAAAACATAGCCTAATGAATGATTACAAAAGAAGGAACCCTTTGGTTTGATAATCCAAAATTTTGCATTAAAGAAGCAAATATCAAACAATTAACAACAAAAAAAAAAAAACTAACAAAACAAAACGAAAAAACAATGCCATAGCAAGCTTTAGAAAAGAATAAAAAATGTGAATAACACTTTTTGGAGAATGAGCCCCTATTGCACGGCTTAGTCAGTTATTCTCGTAGTTTAGATAAGATTCGAACCGCCTTTAACAACAATAGGAAGCTCAGTCCAGCAGCACTAATGGAGGATGCTTTATCCCATGCACAGCTCAAAATTTATCAATTCTCAACTCTCAAGACAGAAAAATTCAATAAATTATAGAAAATTCAGTGTGAGGGAATGAAATGAACTCCAAAATGATTTGGACAAACATAATATGGTCACCCTTTTCAAAATGTAGCCTTTGTACAAAGTAAAAATACTGCATACATCCAAATATTTCGTTGTTCTTTTGAACTGCTCCCTGGAAAAAAAAAGTATGACCAAGTATTTCCAGCATAAAATTCAGGAAATTAGAAGAAGCAAAAGTTTAATTCAGATATGTCAAATTTTCTCAAAATGTAGTCTGCTGAAATTCAATAGTTCCCAGAAAGTAAACTTATCAAAAACAAAATCCCAAAGATAAGGATTGTATGAATTGAAACCATTACAGAGATCAAGGCATCATAATATTGTCAAGTTGAGGAATGAATATTAAAAAAAAAAACTCAACATGAAAAGAACTTTTGTAGATACAGACCCTCTCTCTTTTGACTCTTCAAATGATTTATATATAATACAATATCTTTTTTCTTTTTTTGCAGCGAGTATAATACAAAACCTTTTTTTTCTTTTTCTTTTTTCCAGTAAGTAATAAGTATAATACAAAACCTCTCTCTAAGAAGCAACAGAACTCCAACCCTCAACACTAGTGACCTCACTACTTGGTTATACAGAGGAGTTCACCCCAAATGTTTAGATGGAACTTCTCACCAGGTAGAAAAGATTGTGGTTCTCTAAAAATAAATATAGCACTCGATAACTTCCAAACAGCATCATATCCTCAAAAGAGAAGAAGAAAACGCGTTAACAACTATGAAGAAGAAATAATACAGGAAGTGATTTCTTGAAATGAACTCGAAAACATGCATCAAAGTGCAATCAACAGGCAAAGGCCCTTCTCATGCATTCCAAGAGGATACACAAATAACACTTGATGCAACACTATATTTAGCTTTGTATCTTCTGTAACTTATTTAATTGTCTTCTACAGTCAACGCTCTTGTAATTAATAAACATAGGAGATTGAAAATTTACTAATTATTAAAATTATTAATTATTAAGTTTTCACATATTTTTATTAATTATTAAGTGTTTCTTACGTACAAATGATTTTTGGTATAAAAAAAAGATTTTATATGCAACTTTTCAATGAATTTTAGTTTTTCATAAAAAAATACATACAATACGCGAGGCATAAAAGAGCTCCTAATGTCCTTTTTCAAGTAAAGAAGTATTTTCTGATATCATAATTTTTCCCATTTACAATAATTTTGAGTTTTGACTTGAATCATGTTGAATTAATAAATATAATTATCCAAGACATTTCATAAATAGAAAGTATATAAGTACATATAATAACTATTTTATCTCTCTAATAATTAATTGTTGAGAACTTGATATACATTATTGGTCCGTTCTCTAAAAACTTAAATTTTTAAAGCGATTGGTGCTCTAACATGGTATCAGAGCCTTAGTTATGAGAGGTCTTTGATTCAATTCTCTTCTTTTGCATTTATTCCTTGTTTAGTTTGTTTGTACAAAATCGTACTTTATTTTATTTCATATTTGTGTGTGGTTTGTGTCTCTCCACGTGCAAGTTCAGGGGTCACACGTGAGGGAGAATGTTGAGAGCTTGATATACATTATTAGTCCATTCTCTAAAAGCTTAAGTTTTTATAGCAATTGGTGATCTAACATTAATATTATAAAGAATTTTTCTAAAAAAATATTAATTATTAGGTAATAGAATTATTGATTATCCAACATAGAGCCAAGTTGGTTCATTAAAAATTTATTTTTATTAAAGATTATTAACTTATTGAATATTAATTATAAGAGGATTGACTGTATGTAAAGAAAGTTACAATTTGGAACATCTTAAGAAAGATTAAATCTTCAAACTAATAACCTTGAACACCGCCCTTACTATAACAAAATACAGAGAACATAAAATTTTATCTTTGGAATGGAAGTCAATTCCAGATTTCTCCTGAAGCCGCATGTAAGCCATATCCAACTGTGCACTTTACTAATAAATAATAATAAACAAGGTGACCCCAATATCCAACTGTGAAACTGCACACTTCATATAGACACATAGAAGTCTTGGCTTCCATGTGCACAGTGCAAATTTGCCATTCCCTTAACTGTCTGGACCAACAAAATCCATTCTCTGAACCCTATGGTGGCAACACAAGGCTTCACCCTGCACAATGAGTGACAAAGACTTTAAAATTTCTACAACCATCATCCTTGCCAGAAAACAGAATCTCCATGTTGGTATCAGAATTCAGCTTCTGCTTGATAATCCTAAATTAAATAAAGGCGCAAACCCACAGGTTCCAAGCCAAGAAGTTATCAAAACAGATGGTTAATCTCTTTTCTGAGACATCCTGCCAGTGCAAACTACAATTTCCTTAAAAACATGATTAAGGCACATCAAATTTGAACAATCTCAGTCATAGTTACCAGAAAACATTAATAACCTAGAAATTCCCATTTTGGTTCACGTGTTTCAAAATAGGGAACACTTGCATTCTAAAAGACTAAATTTAGTGCTCCAATAAACTTCTTCTTAATTTTTTCCTTAATTTTCCTTTTGAGGAAAAAATAATGGGAAAGAGCAAATGCAAACCAAAGTATCAACATAAATTGTTATGCTTAGTATTATACTTTTACATGTTTCCTTCCAATATAATATTTTTTTCATAACTATATAGACAACTTGTACACCTTAATGATACGAATTCTCATTACTCATCTTTGGTGAAAAAAAAGGCACTTTTATAATTAAACCTACTCCATTGTATTCCACCTATGTCATCTATATAAGCCTACCCTCTAGCTTACCACATTTAGAGTATGTAGCATGTCGCATTCCCTTTCCTGTTTCATATACCATAACGATCCGTGTTTGAAGTAACATTGATCTCAGTCCTCATTAATTCAGTCCCACTCAGCCTTTGAACTTACGATCTGTCACATCCATATTTAGTTCAACAAGCCAAGGCAGAACCTGCATAGAACAACAAAGCCTGTGATCCTATAGTAGTGAATCAAAATTGACATAACCAGCTAGATCTGTTCCTAACTAACAACCTTATTGTTTAGAGTTGGAGATCTGTGGCAAATGAAAAGGGTAGCTGATGAAAATGATATCATGAAATTATTAATGAATCAATTGATAGAGATATTTTTGCAATGTTGAGCTAGACCCAAAAAGTTTACTCAAATCTCCCCCCCTCCCTTTTCTTTTCTTTTCTTTCTTCCTCTTCTTTTCCTGATATCTTAGTCTACCGATAAACTCCTTTGTTTGTCACCCAGTAGGTTAATCAGTCCTGAACTTTTCCAGTTGGGTGAACTTCTTAGCTTTCCTACACATAAGGCTGTAAACCTTTATTGCTTTTGTGAGTTAAGATGCTATACACCCTCTTGTGGTGTGATTCCACAAAACCCTACATAAAAAAGTGACTTCCTGTTCTAGCAGGGTGAGGCACCTTAATTTATCTTTTGTTCTTCTATTCTTTTTTACTTCTTTGATAATCATAAGAAGCTATTTGTATCAGACATATCCTGCATTTCAATGAAAAATTTTCAGGATTTCTAGGATTACCTTTTTGCACCATTAATACAAATTATCAGGATTTAAAAAAAAAATCAGAATAAAGAAAACAAAGTATCCTATTCTGGAGCTTCAAAATTTAGGAATCCTTCAACCACTCAGGTTATCAATAGCTCAATTCAGTTTCATATTAATATTTGGTTTAAATTGAACTTTGATATGCAGCTAAGCTCCAAAACTAGCTTGGAAAGTAAATGATGGGGAACTAGATGTTCCAGCAACGGAATATAGTACCCATCATTTGACTCTCCAACAATTATTCCAATAATTACATATCCAATTGACATATGGATAAATACACAAGTTGGTCGGCAGCTTGGGTGCTATTCTTACGGCGAATAATTTGAAGAAAAGAGTTTTTCGTTTCCTATTAAATATTATATGTGCAAGGAGGAGGAGAAAACGGTAGATCATTTCTTGTACATTGCAAAGTGGCAAGGGATGTGTGGGGTACGGTGTTCTCACCCTTTGGTTGTAGTTGGGTGATGTCGGCTACTGTCAAGGATGTTTTGCTGGGTGGAAGTGCAGCCAAATTCAAAGGAACTTGAAGCCGGCATGGAGGATAGCTCCTCTCTGTCTTTTGTGGAGCCTTTAGAGGGAAAGGAATAGGAGAGTCTTTGAAGAGGTGGAATTTCCTATTTGGAAGTTTAAAGATAATTTTTTGAGAATGTTTCTTTTTGGTTAAAAGAGGAAATACCCAATGTATTTAGATAGTTTCCTTTTTTCTTTTTTTTTGTTGTGGGGGAGGGGAGGAGATCTAAGGCTTTAATTTTGTGGCCTTGCCCCTTTTTTGAAGATGGGTTCGCCCCCCTCGGGCACCGTGTTAATATATTACACATTTGCTGATAAAAAAAATGGACAAATACACAAGCATATGTTTCATGCTTGTTGATCCATCTATCCATACTAACAAACCAGAACAGGTAACAGTGATTGCCTTTACATTGAGCAAGTAGCACTAATATTCCTTAATATCACGTTAAAAAGAGCTAGGATTTCCAGAAGAAGATGTCAATCGTTTGATGAGAAATAAAAAGGAATCTCGAAAATTTGAGTGGTTGAAGCTGAAGCACCAACTCTCTAAGTAACAACAAAAAAGAAGCAACAACTAGGGTGGGAAAGTCGGAGTTGAAATGAGGATTCCTCACTTCTGACTCTTTTCAAAACCGTGCAACGTGTCTCTTTCTTGATTTTTTTTTTAATAGTTGTATACCCCTTGTGTACACAGGTCGTGCCCCTGGTTTTGAAACCTTTAGTTGAATAAACTTATCTATTTTGTGTGTGTGTGTGTGTGTGTGTGTGTTTTTGTTTTCCTTTTTCTTTTTTTTTTTATATCTTATTAGTCGAATCCCCAAATCACTAATGAAGTAGTATCCAAAATGCTCCATCTTCCAATGTTTAGTCTTAGTTTCATCCGGACTTTTCATGATCCTAAACTTTCAATACATTCCCACTAATTTGCTTCATTGGTAAAATTATGCTTTTAGAACTTTGTATGACCCAATTTGACTTAATTCAGTTTGAAATTCCACAAACTTCCACTTACCAAAAAAATTCCAAAACTCCCATAAAACTCTACATATTAAATCAACTTTGATGAAGTTTCATTTGAAGAAGTTCAAAAACTGGTTAGAGGATCAAATAGCATAGAGGGAGCATTTTAATATTTCACAGCAGGGAATTATTCCATTGTCTAGGTCCTTCATTAGACAACAGTCACTAGAATTCAATTTTCCTTTCTTTTTTTTTTGTGCTAATTTTTCCTTTTTGAATAAGTCACTAGAATTCAATTTTCTCAAGGAAAGCAGACTAAAGAATCATCAACCACACATATTCCATATGGATAATCTAAGAAGCAACGACACGTCTACAAGGCCAACGACGTGTCTAGGACACAAACATAGAGGTGTCAATCGCCCGGCATGGGCACGGCCCAAGCACGAGCACGATGGCCCATTGGCACAGTGCGTTAGGCCTGGTTTATTTTCTATTTTATTGTCATTTATTATTATTATGTGAATATATTTAAGTAAAATATTATAATAATTATAAAAAAAATACAAATATAAACAAAATATTATAATTACAAATAATAAAATAAAAAAATAGTGATACTATGTAATTAGAACAACAAAAAGTATAACATTTTAAAAAATGATCCATATTAGTCATTAAAAGCAAAAGCAAAAGAGTGAAAAAAAAAAAAAAAACTGAGTAGCCTGTAGGCCGAGCTAGGCCTAGTGGTTTGGCACATGGGCCTAGCACGGCCCGCTTGGTAAGCCGCACTGGCCTGTTTGGCACTTTTACATGGACACATTCCAGACACGCTTCAATACGTTAAAATTGAGTATCCAATTTTTTTTTTCATTTTGGACACATTCCAACACGTAAGGACACGTGGATGGTAATAGAAGAGAAGAAGAACATGATGCAAATTTTCACTCATTTTTCAACAAAAAAAAACTGATCTAAGAGAAGAGAATCAACCAATGAAGAAAGAAAGACGAATACCTCCTGTTGTGTGAAATTGAAAGGACAGACACAAAATCAGAGATCCATGCAATGGTTGACCGATTGAAATACCAGGTACCTTCTTCTGCATCGAAAATACTCCTATCCACTAGCAAACTCTCTCTCTCTCTCTCTCTCTCTCTCTCTCTCTCTCTCTCTCTCTCATTGTGAATGGATTCTCAACTCCCCCTTTTAGTTTTTGACTCTTCTTCCCCCTTCTATGTCGAAAACCGTAGCACCCACCGACAATCTCTCTCTCTCATCGACTCCCTTTCAAAATCCCAAAGTCAGTGGATGAACCCAGTCTTAGACCGTAAGTCCCCACTAACCCCATTTTAGTTTTGACATTGTCGAACTCCAAAGACTATAAATATGGATTTATTTATATTAAATATTTTTCATTAATTTAGTTTTATAAAATTGATTTAATTTATATTTTGACTCATTTTTCAATATTTATTATCAAAAGATTTAAAAAATTAAATCTTTGCTTGTATCACTTTATTTTTTTATAATTGGAAAAAATAATAACAATAATTTATATGTTTAGTTTTTTAATATATAATTCATTCATATATTTATTTTACATCACAAAATTAATTCAAAAAATTATATAAATTTTTAGCAAATCTATTTAATGAAACTAATGAATAAATTGGTCTTTATTATTAATATCATTTTTTTGGATAGGCGGCCTTAAAATTGATTAAAATAATATTAAAATTAGATTATATAATTATATATAAAAATAAAAATATATTCTTCAGCACGTTCTCAACATGTCTGTGTCCTATTTTTTTGAAAAATTGCTTGTCGTATCCGTGCTTCTTAGTGGATAATCATCAGATATATTTCATCACCAACAGCAAAAATGATTCACTAACAAAGACAGCATGATCATATAGCACGACATCAAATTCCCGAGAGTTATATGGTGTATGAAAAAGAAAGTAGATGTTTTTTTGTTCAATTTAGCATATTATTAGCTTTTGAATGCAAACTTACCAATAAAAATTAACTTAAACAATTTAGTCAGAATGAAAACCATTGGATCAAAGGAAATCTACCTCAAACAAAGCCTCAGCAAGCATGACTATTCGTGAAATACTTGCAAGGGCACTGGATTCTTCAGCCATGAAAAATGACTCACATGAGCAAGTACCATCAGGGTGGAGCCCAGATGCACAAGTAGTAGTTCGTCGACCTCCCTCATTAAGGGTGCTGTGGGGTCTTTCTGAGACCTGTAAATACCAATGTGAAAAGGATATTGTGAGATAATCCCAAGATGGCAGAAAAGAAAAGTTTGTACAAAGAGGTCTGTTCTAGTACAAGTGTACAACAGAACAAGGGGATGCATGAGCAATGCCCTGTGCTCAGGAGGATGCAGAACGAGTTTCAAAAGGAGAATTTGAATTGCAAACAAATGCATAATTGCACTCATTGCATTGTCAATGGGTGCTTCTGTTGACATATAACATCTAGGATAGACTAACCAATATCATATGTGGAAAAAAATTAAATCAACTCTAATTTTTTTTTTAAAAGATATGGCCATTCGGACATATTTTGAAAAATGGCACAAGAAATAAAAACATAGAATCCACTAAGCATGTCCACAATTATATTCTTCCCAACTATTACTAGGATGTACAAAGAGTTGGAGACGTATATTTACAATGAGAAATGGCCCAAAGAATGTGATGCATGGAAATACGAGACACATGTTATAAAATGAGTGCCACACATCCCAATAGACCCTCTAACAACCCAAGTTACCCAATCTTAAAGTATTTAACAAATAAGATAATATTCTTACCAATATGAGAGCCACCAGAACAAACTAGAAATAGTGAGTCAGTTTCAGGTGCCAACCTTGAAGAATCGGTGTAATTTTTTTCTTAGTAAAATAAATATTCATGAACACATGCATACATATACATGTATTACATTCATTGCAAATTCACTTCACTGGGATCACAAAACTCCTGAGTAAATGAGCACCCATAGAAGAATATTTTTTTATAAACTCAATGGACAAAGGGAGGTGGGGAGGGGCATCAAAGGCAGCCTTGCCAATTTGGCCATTCAGAAAACCAGTGACTATGAAATGCATTCCTAAAACCTACACAATCACAAGATTATTTCTGAAAAATCCACAGATTATACTCCACGGACTTCCATCTAAAATTTTGTAACTCAAAAATACCCCACCGCTATTAAGTTCATTAAATTCAAACAAAAACTAAAATAAACAATGTTGATTGCACTCTGTTAATACCCCACCATTAGATGACAATCATATTCTTTTTAGTCCAAAAATTCCAAAGGCAAAAAACAGAGAAAAATCCTCCCCAAAGGGGCAAAAGGTCATCTAATATTGGAACATATAGTAACCTAAAAACAATCCATCATAAGAAGGGCTTTCTGCACTAAAGCAGCATATTTATATGGAAGTTGGTCCAAGTCAATCTCTTGGGAGTTTTGGATTATGACTGTCATTAGTTAGACTTGACCAAAAAATAAATTAGTCGACAAGAATTTGGATTTCCAAATCTTTATCTGAAATATTTCGGATAATTCAACTATAAAATAAGAAGGAATTACATAAAACATCACCTCAGATCTTAATTCCCATCGTCGTTCATTTCTGCGATGACCTCTACTGCCCAAGTATCCAAAATCACGACCAACTCCATCATAATGAAGATCGCCACTCAAATCAAGGAGCCATCTGTCATGAGATCCCTAGATCATCAGCATGACCAGCTTGTGAAAACAATGGTTGGGGAATCACTATGCCTTCTTAAACTGTGCCTTGTTAAAGCATCCCAAAATAGTCTTCCACTATTCCTTCTTGCCTCACGGTTACTTATTTCAGCAATGTTACTAGATAAAATGTTGGAAGAGATACTCACCACATCAACATGAAGTAAACTTCCACCTCTTGGATCATTTTCAGTATCCGATACGAGGAATCCTGAACCAAGAGGTCCTGCCACTCGAGCAGTGTCATCTCCTAGCAACAGAAGACTCAATGGGGAACCAGAAAAAACAGAGAGAGACCCAGAAGGAGAGGCACTGAATCCCATAGCTGCATCCCCATGATTTTCAGAAGAATCCCCGTCATGATGCTCCTGTGCAGCACTGGTTGAATTTCTATCCTCTGGACAAATCAAAGGCAAGGCTGTGTTTGCTGAATAATCAGCCTCCGCATCTGCTGCCAAGTTGACCCTTTCATTTGCAAAAACCGACTCTAGACATGGTTGTTCTTCATAGGGAGTCCTAGCTGTATCACAATTCTTCTCCAAATAAGCTTCCTTGCCATTACAATTGGCATGTACCTGATGAGAAACTAATTCCTTACTTTCCAGAAGGCATTTCTCAGTGCTACTTGCTTCAACATTTTTCGGATGCCCAAAGATTCCAGATGATGTTCCAACCTCAGTTTTGGAATCAGTAGACCCAGTTTCTGCACCAAAGATTGAAGATGATTCGGCCCTGGAACTCTGCAATTCATCACTAACAGGAGCTAAATTTTTTATAGAACTCCGCGATGTAGTCGGACACTCTTCTATCTGCAGGTAAATAGTGTTACAACATTTCAACCTTGGTTTCAAAACTAGTCCAGTCTAAAAGTTACCATTTAAATATAAAGTGAAGAATTTGTGTCAAACAAAATGAAGATAGAGAGATTACCAGGTAGGATAATTCGTCATGAACAACTCATCCAACTAAAAATTCCTTACAGGTCAACAGACACCAAAACCATACTATAGAAAGCTGATGAGCATATCACAACTGAGCACACTTTTAATTGAAGTCTGTAACTTCATATTGAAAATGACATTTCAGAATATGTGCAACTTATACTGGCAAGTGAAAATACTGTTGGCAGCCTTAATTTCATTGGTGTGATGCAGTCCATCAGAAGAACCATGGCTAAAGTCAAAGCTAGTAATATCTTACACAACCCAGCTAGTTTTAGCTAGGTTCAAGTTAGTTTGTCACATTGTTCTAAAATCTGCCAAATTTGAATGTAAATTTGGTGAAAATTGAATTCCACTATGACAATTATCCAAAATGTAGAACAAGAATAATACTAATGATCATCCACAAAGTTGGAAACATTTGGCAAAATCTTGGAAAATTTAGATTGGAATTCGCATAAAGGCACCCATTTGATATCTAGCCAACATTTGGCAGAATATTTTTAGATTCAGCTGAATTTAAGGGGGACAAAAAAGAATTTTCAAATTCAGTTGTCAAGTCAAAATTTCAGAAAAAATTAAATTCAGATTGACATCCCAAATTAGCTGAAAAATTATATTTAGGGTCAATTACACTTACCTCCCTTGAGGTTTCTGAAATTATATTGACCTCCCCTATTTTATAAAATAATATACAGATACCTCCCTCCTATTAATTTTTTTTCTTCAAAATAACGAAACTACCCCATTTATTTATTTATTTTTGTATTTTTTCAATTTTGACCAATTTATTCTAGCTTTCTTAAATTTTTTTATTTAAAAACAAATTTAAGATAAATAACTTATTTTTATTTTATATAATAATAAATTTAATGTTTTTATCAATATTTATTTAAAAAATAAAAAATAAATGGTCAAGATTTAAAAATTTGAAAACAAAAAAATGAAAGAAGTAGTTTTGTAATTTTGAAAAAAAGAAAATGACTGGAGAGAGTTATTTGTATATTATTTTGTAAAGTAAGGGAGGTCAGTGTAATTTCATAAACCTCAAGAGAGGTCAATGTAATTGTCATAAACCTCAGAGAAAGTCAGTGTAATTTACCCTTATATTTATAGCCTTGGTTTGTCAGTATTGGATCCACTTTGGTTAGGGAATTTCTCAAGATGGAATGTATTTGGGGATACTGGGGTTGCAGCCTACTATGAGCTGTAGCTGTTTCCAACTTATTTGAAAGTTGTGAGATAGTCAACATCATTATAATATGATCACATATTCCCATTGTTAATTCACACGGTAGTATGATACAATCAAAGCAAGGGCAAAGGTAATGCTTTAACAATCTTTAAACTGACAAGAGATAAGAATAAACCGCAGCCCCGACCCTCCCTTTTAAATGTCACACCAACACTTTAAATCACTATGCTGCACTAACTTTAGCAAGATGATGCTTTGTATATTATTGTCTCATTTTAGTTAATTTTCATATTTCACCTATTTAGTTTAGATAGAAGGATAATAATTCATAACAAGGTAGCTTCAACTCAAGCACAGAAGTCATGAAAAATTATTTTATTATTTTTGCATCATTTGAAGCAATGATTATCTTCTTCTTTTTTCCTAAATAAATTTGCAAGCAATTCGATTAGCTAGGAATATATTAGTGGGACATAAGGCGTTTTCAGCTTGAATTAAGTTTGCAACTAAATCAGAGGATTTCTATTTCTACTATGATTAAATTTTTCTCACAGGGGGGGAAAAATTCCTCACATCCTTCCCCTAGTTTCATTAAAAAAGCATAACTCAACTTTCTAATTGTAAAATAAGAATAGGAACAAAGACATCATTGGAAGCGATTATTTTATGAGAACTATACTCACTACTCAGATAAACTAAAAGTAAAGAAATCGTATGTGCAGATGATCACAACAAAAGATTCTTAGAAACAAAGAGAAAACCTAATGTAAGCTTTTCAAATATATACACAATCTTCTAAAATATGAAAGTTTTAGAATAATAGAATAAAGTAGTTCTGTTGATAAAGTTACCCCTTAAAACTAAATAATTTTAAAAACAGAGTACACTAAAAATATGTAAAAGTTATTCTAAGGATCTTTAGCATCAGCTGATCAATCTCAAATCATCACCATAAACTTAAAAATAAACCGATCACAATAATAATAATAAAGAAGGTTTCTTTAGGGTTTGTCTAATGGTAAAATTGATTAAAATTTCGAAAAAGAACATATATGTATAACTGATTGTATATAATACCTCAGACGGTGTGTGAGAAGTGGAGCCACCACAGATGAGAGAGGAAAGAAAGTGCTTGGTGCTACTAAGTCTGGACTCAGATGAGCGTCCCATGCGACTACTGCCGGAACCCATTTTCAACGCGGAGAGAGAAGGAGAGTTCTACAGAGAAAAGAAAGAGACAAAGAATAAGGAAGATGAAAATGAAAGACGCGCTGGACGCAAAGTCACCTTATGGAAATTTCTATGAATGGTGATAGAGATATGTCTTGTGTATTTTCACTCAGACCGAAAGGTGTCTGCTTAAGCGTGCATAGTTATTAGCGTTACAAACCGTTGTAAGGTGGGGCTGCTTGATTATCCAAGCTTGGGCCCTCTTAATTATTTCAGGGTGCAGTCCAACCCAAATGAATGACTCATTCAAGTCCAGGCATTTCTTGGCCTGAAAATGAAACCCAACCGGGCCCAACAAAGTTGTCGCTTCAGATTATTTGGGCTAACAATAATGCTAGGAATTCCATCTTTTAGCTACTACCTTTATTTTACCTCTCTCACGTGAGTGAGATTCGCATAGTTAATAAATTAAAAAAAATTAAGAGAAGTGTTAGGGTTAGTCGTGGCTTACTAACACTCACCGCATGATTAGTGCATGTAAGTCACGCGCAGCGAGTTAACTACACGCACCAATTACAAGACGAGTTTGGTCCCTTGACTTTCTCAAAAAGTAAATAGTGAGTCCTAGTCATGTGGGAGGGTAGGATAAATGTGATACAAAAAAAGTAGAATTCTTAGCCTTGCTCTTTGGGCTAATAAAACCTACTAGTATATACAAGAAAAATATGCAGATACATTTATGTATACTTGTAAGATATATCTGTATAATGTTGTGTAAGTGTATCCGCATGTTAAATAGATATAAGGATTTTTTTTATCGCCTCGGACAAGGGCTACTACCCCACCTAATAGAGAGACTCAAACCCAATCATTTATGACAAGGAGCCAAAAGTCTATCCATCTAGCTATTTAGTTAGGTGGTGTTCCCATTTCTCTTTTAGGCAATTCAATTTTCCTTCTTTTAAATGTATAACTAAAGTGAGATTAAGGTATCAACTATGGGATCAATATAACCAATCTTTCTTGGAATTGAATTATTGTGAGACTCTTAAGTGGTTTTTCACTCTATGCAGTCTCATTTGGATCACTCTATAAGCAGAGATTCATGAAATTGTAACTCTTCACATTAGCTTTTCTCTTGGCTGCCCCTTATGTTCTGCAGTTCATTTGTGTGCTTCTCAATGTCTCTATTACAAAAGAAATGAGTTAGTGATTTATCATCTGTTATAGATTGGGTCATATATGGGCTACTAATAAGCACCTTTTATTGCAACTCAACTCAATTTAAGTCACTCAACAAAATCTTATTTCAATATTTTTGGGGTCCGCTAATCTGGAATTTGACGAGATTTTATGTTAATAGTTAGTTACCTAATGCAATCGGCAACTGTTCTCCTTTATTCAGGGTTTGAGACCGATTGTGTAATAATATGATACAAAACTTAATATAAATAGAGTCGAGAATAGTGATAATTGAAAGTTTATATGCACCCTAGACCGCACATAAAAAGTGAGAAGAATGAAGACTACATTTTCCAAATGGGTAAAAATCATCAATTTCATTGATATGATCATTAAACATTAATCATTGTTTCTCTATGATAGCTAGCAGCATGCCTAATGCTACATCATAAGCACATTGGGAGCACAAATAATTGTAACCATATACATAAAATCACAATAATGGAATGCCAATCCTAAGATTTATTCATAAAATCTCTATTCCTTGGTAATCAGACAAATGAACACCAAACAACAATATTGAATTAAACAGTGTAATAGTTGCTTGCTTATGACAATGTTAATCAAGCATCCCTTGAAATCCAAGTGCATGTCTCAAAAAATATATGAATTAGTCTTCACTTCATGATCAGCAATAAACCACTCAACTCAATCATGATTCGACAAATACAAATCTAAAAAATTATAATTTTTTGAAAAAATAATTGCTTAACATAAATAGCTATTTATTTATCTTTCATCTATTGCTATATAAGTGAAGGGAAATATCAAATGGTGAGAAAGTTGCAGCTTTCTGCCACAAAGGAATAAAAAGGGTACATTACACTGATCTCTCCTGTTTTTTTTTTTTTATAATTATACTTGCCTCCCCTACTTTACTTAACAAATTATAAATACCCCTTCTAGTCAATTTTTTTCAAAATGACAAAACTATCATTTTCATTTTATTTTTTTTTACATTTTTTCAATTTTGACTAGTTTATTTTTATTTTTTTCATTTTCAAATAAATATTGATTAAAACCTTAAATTTATTTTTATATAAATGAAAATAATTTATTTAAATTAAATTTATTTTTATATAAAATAAAAATAAAAATATTTAAAAAAAAGTTAGAAAAAATTGTTCAAAATTGAAAAGATGCAAAAAAAAAAAAAAAAAAAAAACATGAAAAGGATAGTTTTATCATTTTAAAAAAATTAATTAGAGAAAGTATTTGTAATTTGTCAATAAAAATAGGAAAGATCGGTGTAATTTCAAAAACTTCGGAGGAGTCAATGTAATTTGACCCTTTCTTTCTTTCTCCTCTAAACAATGCAATTTTCCTTTGTTATTAATGACATAAGTTAGTTAGCTTAAGGAAATCAACAATGAGGTCACTCTAAATGGGAGTAGTGTTTTATGGTTCATGCATATCTGTTTACATCTTTACCCAAATAAAAAATAGTATTTGATTGCTATTACATCAACTGTTTTTAAAAAATCATCTCATCAATCAACGGTTCTTACATCAGCCACATCATTCAAGCAATTTTTTTGGACAAACATACATGGGCCACATAACATTATCCCTCTAAATGGTCTGACTCAAAGAATGATAGCTATAATTTCTGCACTTTTCTTGGAATTGCAGGTCTTCACATTCACTTCTTCTTATATATTCATGAAATTAATCTGCATCCTTTGTTTTATGGGTAGCAAATTAGGCAATATCTTTAAAGGGTAATGTTGGGGGCAAAGTTGTTTTTCATTTCCCAATTCTTTCCCAAGAATAAGAGATGCATAAGTTAATGTTGTTGCTAATATATGCTGTAGTTTTAATCTGAAAATGACTATTCTTGTACAAAGAACCATATGGAAATCCCACTAATATGACAAGTCAAGGAGAGAATAGAGGCTCCCATTTGCACTGCCACTGTGTTATCGAGTCTTTAACAATTCCATTCTGACCAATGTTATTTAAAACACGAATTGTTATGATATACAGATCAGTAATGGAAACGGAAACGAGGAATAGAAATAGAAACGGAAACAAGAATATAATACTACATACTCTTAAAGTGTGTTTTTTCCCTCAAAGATTAATGAAAAATAGTATCACTAAAGTATGTGAGTTTTCTGTTTGATCCTTGATTTGTGTTAATTTTTTTTATTAGTTTTCTATTAAAAGAAAATTTAAGGAAATAAATAAGAAAAAAACTTCTCCGATGGGCAAATTTAGTGTTTTCTGTTTTGAAAAGCACTTCATTTTCTGGTAACTATGATTGAACCGGAGGAGATAGGGGTGATCTTGGAGATGGAGAAGCGTTGGGAGAGATAATTAGCTCCCACTTCTGCCTCTCATTGTTCCACAAGTTGAAACCATTATTCAAAACTAGTATTCTGCATTTGTCGTTACATCTCCCTTGACAATTTTTCGGGTCATCTAAATATACGAAGTCCTCACCGAATCGCGCCAGGCAGAACGGCCGCATTGAGTTATCAGGTAAATCAACTGTAGCTACTTCCTTTGGTCGGTGTTTTGGTTCTCTATCACCAGTGTCCTTGCCATACCAGTTTTGATGATAAAAACAGCAGGAGAGCTGTGGTGGCAATTGCTAATGTAAAGGTTGACATGACTGCACCACAAGTTTGATATCTGAGTTTCTATCGTTTCTCCACAGAAGCGTGCACCATCTTCTTGGCATTTATGTATAGTACATATATATATATATATATATATGTTTGTAGCAGTTAATACATACTGATTGTAACTGATGCATGAATAAAAGACCAAAATCACCAATTAACAATGGAGTGAATGCAAATATCTTTATTGTTTGACACAACTCACAGGCTGTGGACTGTTTCAATTTTTTTCAATTGAAAGAATTTCTCATGGGATTATGATTCTGCCATTACTTGACATCCTCTCGCAAAGATATTGATATTGGTTTATTTAAGAAGCAGAGCCCTGAATCTTCAAATTCCAGGTTTATTAGTAAAACCCGAAAATCAAGATTGGACTCGAGCTTCAGCTCCATCTACCAAAAACTGATAGTATTGAAATTCAGAGCATTTCAATTTTCTTCCATAATGGCAGCAAATTACCACCAAACGAAAACACCTGCTGATTTCATGTTTGGTTTAAAAATTAGAAAGGAGAACTCAACACTTATTTATTTTATTTTGCAATTCATCTCCCAAGTGGGTGGTGACAGAAGGAGCTCTTTATAATGATTTTTTTATAATGCTAATAATACCCTTAAAATTATAAGATTAATAATTACTAGTATTGTTAATTTAAAAAGGGTATAGTTGTAAATTAATATAAAATCATTTCATTTCTTTTCTCTCCTCCATCATCCCAAACAAGATGAGATGATTACCCTACCATCTCCTTTCATCTCGCCTCATTACTTATCTAAATATGAAAGCGGGATTACCCTCTTTTCTCTTTCATAACTAAAACTCTCATCTCCTTTCCTTTCCCTCCAACATACCCAAACAAAAAGGAAAAATCTGACTGATAAAATGCAGGGCTTCAAAGATATTATTGAAAATTAAGGAAGAAGATCAAGAATTTAACTAAACAGTCTGCAATCCACAAACAGTCTTGGCAAATTAGTTATGCTGAAAGCTTGAACATTCATTTTTTATACAGAATCTCAATTATTCTATGTCAATTTGTGAGTAATCACCTTTTGAGATTATTTTGCATATAACTCTTGTTATTTGGTGAAAGGGACTTAGAAGGGCAAATTTTTATACAGGTTCAAGATTAAAGGGAAGCGGATATTGATGTTCATCACATTTAACAGTAGTTTAACAAATGATAGCCGTCCAAGGACTCTCTCCAAACATGTCTCAATCTATTTTTGGCAAACTGTTCTACAAAAGTGTTACAAGAAACAAAATGAATTGTTTCATGCATTTAGCATGCAATGTCTGTTAATATCTAGCATCTAAGTAATTTATAAATTAACGGGACCTAATGATCCATCTTAGTTGCCAAATCCAAGAGTACATCATCCCTAATGCACAATATATGGAGATTATCATGAGGGGTAGAAAGGGAAACCTGTTACCGAGAAGGATAGGATGTAGAAACTGTCCCCATGTCTCAACAACCAAAAGACCCAACAGATAACTCTTCTCGATCCATCTAACAACAAATCCACCTTTCTTTGCGACAGTGCTGGAACTCCAATTTTTTCCCACTTTATCACCTCTTTTCTGCCCAGGTGCACTTGCTTTTGCCGCTGTGGTCTTGAATTGTGAAGAAAATCCAAACCACATTAGAATGGAGTGTAGAAGTAGCAACAGCACTTTTATGGGATACTCTTGGGCTTCAAATAGAAGAGGGAAAAGCGAATAGCAGGACACTGCATAGCAAATACAAGATTCTTCATTAGTCTTCCAATTAGATGATGAAAAACTTGTTCGACAGTTAGCCCCCACCACCACTACAAAATAATATTAGTAACAATAATAACAACAATAGAATTCAGTGTGTTAAACACAAGCTTCATTTAGGTGGATAAAATTGTTAATCACACAACTTACAAGTCTGAAATGTTCCAAGAACTGAGGCACAAAAGCTTAATTTCCCAATTTTTTCCAACAAATGGCACCTTTATAATTGTGTTGCATTTGAAAACTTTTAAAAAAGTAAAAAATGAAAGAAAAAAAAATAAAGAGAAAATCTCAGAATGTTATTTCAAATATGAAAAGAAAAAAAAAAGCAGAAAGAAACTTTCAGGGTATTGTATTCTATGCTGAATGCATACAATGCTGTCTTCTCATCAAATCTATGGGGTAAATGAACTCTATGGCAATTAATTCAGCTCATACTAACTAAAAATTCATTATCCCGAGTATTTGGAGTTGAATGAAATGACTCTTTTCCAACATTCTGCTTTACATGGAATATGGCAACTACACACTATAAAATTTTTCATAAAAAATACAAAACCATATCCCCAACGTCCTACAATCTAATTGGGTCACATCTTTCTATCACAGGATTGACAATTTTCACAATTCATATACACGAAGTTTGACTAGAGGTCATATGTTGGCCATCAACCCCAAGAGAACCTTCCCCTTGAAGTCAATAACATGTAGCAGAAGTCCAGGCAGTGAAAATGTCAACTTGTTATCCTAACTTTGTTTAGGAACAAAGCAAACCAACAAGATAGTGCATTTGCTGCTTCTTCTTCTTTTTGGGGCTTTTTTTTCTTTGGGGGGGGGGGGGGGGGGGGGGTTCTTTTTAAGGAATATAAAAGTTATGATCATGACACAGTCATGATGCTAATTACAAATTTTGGATAATAATAATAATAGTATAAATGGTGTTTCCAGCTTAAATTAACCAAAAATAAATACAGAAACTTGTGCCATGTTTGTTAAAAAGTTAAATAAATAATTATGAAAGGCAATAAAGAACCAGAAATAAACTATGGCTGCACTGAAAACCAAATTCTGATCTGTTGTTTGATTGCTTAATATACACAAATTTGAAGTTGAATTAACATTTCAAATGAATTTCCAAATCCACCAAAGTAATTCTGTGCTCAATGCATGAAGATTATATTCTGTTTCTGTAGGATTCCATATAAAAAAGTTGGAAACCCCAGGCCTTAAAATCCACGTAGCCCCTGAGGGGCCAACCAGATGACTATTGACTCCCTTACTTCTACCTACGCGAAAAACTTGCACAGTGAGCTGTTGGTTGAGGACAATAACAGAAATGGTGACAAGGCAAGTGGGCAACTGTAGATCATGAGGAGGTCTTCCAAATCCAGGAAGCAAATCACATTTAAAAAAAAAAGGAAAATAAAGTGGTTTTCTAGTACTTTAGAATAACTGGAAATAAACTCATGGATATCAATTTATAACCTCTGTAGAATCTTACAATTAAAAGCCTTCCAGTATTTATCAAACCTAACATAAAAACACATTAGAAATCAAATTCTAGTGCTAAAGCCACTAAAATTTCAGTGCGTGCAGACACACACACATCTTAACCGGTAAAAAAACACAGAGACACACACATCTTAGAAAATTATTATAAAAAAAAAGTCCCCTATAGAACTTAATTACTAAAACTAGTCATTTAAATGGCTCTAAGATTTCATAACCAGACCCAAATAAAACCGTAAACAACTGAAGCTGCAGTGTATTGTGAAAAAAGTAATAGTGATTACAACAAGATCCTGTAAAAGGACCTAGCTCCCAAAATCTGAAAAATTCAGACCATTGACAGACTAAAAATAAACACACAAAAAAAATGAAACTTAAACAAAGTAATAAGCAAAATACCTCCTGATTATAACATTCACTTCCCTATGTCACATTATTTATTTGGTGTACCAGCTTCCCATATTTTAACTTGAAGTTCCTTCAATTCAATGTTGTTAATGGTCTTAACAAGATGGTGATGCCATGATCTTTTTGGGTTTTTGTTTTGTCTTATAAAATGATATATCTTATGATTATTGCCTAGACTGCAGCAAGTCCCTAATTCCTCTCATTCTCTCAATTTATTTATTTCTTTATTGATTGATATAGATAATAATCGAACAATATAACTCACCTCGCCATTTTAGATGTCATGCTAACACTTTGTCACTAGGCTACAATAGCTTTGTCCAAACTTCTCTTAATATAATAATCTATTTGTTTTTATGCAGGTACCAGTGATGATCACAAAATTCTGAGCATATCACATGCCTTAGGAGAAAAGAAAAAGAAAGAAAGATGAATGATGGCCCAATCTGAGGCAATCATCCCATGTCGTCATGATATCCTTATAAGTCATGCATTTCAACGCTGAATCCATTAGCTTATAACAGAGACAAGACAGTGGTAATAAGCATACCTATTGACAACAAAAAGTAGTGTCTGGCATCCTCCATGCTTCGCAATGCAACAATGGCAAGGGGGATCACAAAGTGGAGCGATGCTTTCTCATGAACATGCCAACCAAACAGAAACCCGCAAGTGTAAGCATAGGCTACCCATCTAGTGATCATCCTTGGTTGGGGATCTCTCCAAGCCTTGATAAGACAAGGAGATATGGCAAGCAGGACCATCATGAAGGTGATCAAAGGCGTTATCTAGAATTTCATCATTAAGTCAAATGTACAAGATTAGTTCTTGGCTGACATTTGTTGTATCAAAATAGAGAACTAATAAAAATATATTTCAAAGTAACATAAAGCTAATCACTTGTGCCATAAGTACAATCGAGACATTCACTATTACAGGTTGTTTCATAGGGCCTTTCGAAGTTTAGAATTATTAGAAGCTTTAACGGTCAAATAGGCACATCTGTCCACCCAATGATATTCTCGCTAGGACAGATGCATCACGAATGGGTTCATTTACATCGATTGATAACAGATTCAGTGTATATACACAAGTTAATGTAATTACCTGAGGTAACACAGCAAAAGGAGAGGAGTCCCCCACAAGCCCACCAGTGAATGAAGCTGTTGGTGCTTGGATGTTGAATCCCAGTTTTGCAAGCAAGAAAGCAAGCACTTTATCAAAAATTATATAGAATACCCAAAAATTTGGAGCCCAATATGCATGGCAGAGTCCCCTGCCAAAAGGAAACATGCGGCGGAGAACTTGATGTATCTGCAAAGTAAGTATTTCATAGTTAATGCATCCTATGAGAATGATAGCACATGGACAGTGAAAAAAGGTCATTGGGATGGCATGCAGAAGAAGAAGTGATGTATGTAAGACAAAAATTATGGGGAAGAGCTAATAATCAGAATGCCACCGTCATCATAAGGCAGATGTACAAGATGTCCTTGATACACGCTTCTCAACTAAAATCTAATGTAAACCTGTACAATTTCACATATATTGCATATATATGTGCAATAATTGTTTTACTGATCACTGGTTACAAACTACCCTTTTTTATTTGTTTGATAAGTAAACAGTTACAGTTTACCTTTTTGATAAATGTGGTAAACTTGAGATGAAAATCTATATAAATTGTTACCCATATGCCATAAAGCTTGAGCACTTAAAATTTCAATTACTTGGCTTATTAGTTATTTATCTAAGTGAATAAGTCAAATGGTTCTTGCTTCATTTCAAATTTAATTACTTTTATTACATAATCATGATATTAAAAATTGGCCATCATGGCATAGTGGCAATTAACATAACAATGTCTGTACACTCCAGCCATCCAGCAACATACACAGCCAATTTATTAGTACTATGGAAAGCCATACCAAAAAGCGCATTTGGATCCACTATTAATGAGATGTCATCCTATTTACAAGTCAATAAGGTATAGGTATAGCCATTGCATTTACCAATCCATGGTGAAGGATTGCACTTGTCTTCCTTGAAGTTTTTACAGATTTTTTGTGGACTTAGTTTCTTTAAGTGTGCCTTAGTCTTCAAAATCATCTTAAGACCCAACGCTTGTTAGATTAGTGGGACAAATAGATACTTCTAGCTTGTGATTTGGGTAAACCCCTAATTCCGTTGTTAATTAAAGCAACTTCTTTGTTAGAGATTGCAATTCTACAATTTCCTTTCTGTATAAAATTTAAAAGACAAACAAAAAAGAAAAAACTTTCCACAAAATGGGCTGAGACCTATTATTTGTGACTCTTTGTTTGCACGTTAACAATAGAATGAAAAGCACATCACTTCAACCATCGAGGAGTCTGATAGAAAAATCTCCTTTGCTATTCTATAATTCTATCCAAGAAATATTGAAAATATTCCAAACAGCCTCAACCAAAGCATAACAATCAACAAATAGTCCACTAATTCAAAGCACTTCGAGCAATCAACTAGAAGTTCGAATGACTAACTTCATTGAAGTGGCGATATGTGATCTAATTATTCAGTATCACGACAACATGAAAGCAAATATATGAGCAATACACAACACTTCATACCAAATGACGGGCAAATTACCTGTCCATGATATACAAATGGCCCATAAGCAGCAGCAAAAACCACCGCAACGACCACCCCCATCATCACCAGCCGCCCAAAACCCCTCACAAACCCTCCTCGACAATAATGGCGGAACAAATAAACAAAGTAAACCGGCGCGGCCACTGCAAACAAGTGTTTGAAGCACAACAACACTGCAAAAAGAAACCCGCCCATCAAGTCCTTTCCTTCTTCCAAAAACGACAGTGAAAGCAATAAAATCCCCAAAAGAAACCCATTATACTGAAAATGCACATGGTCAACAATCAAGAGTCCAGGCGACCAAACAACCAAGACGCAGATCAAGATTCTTTTCCTTGACTCCAAATTCCGAGTCAACCGATAAACTCCATACATTAGAGCGGTGTCGGAGACAATCACGGAGATTCTTTGGAAGATAATGACGGAAGGGGATGAATAGTTGAGGCCTTTGTGGAGGTCGACGATGGTGGGATCGACAAGGCGGGCGAAGAGGGAGAGGAAGCGTTCGAAGTGGGCGAAGAATGGAGGGTAGTCGAGGGTCCATGGACTGGTATTGTCGGAGTACCATTGAGAAAGAGGGAGCGTGCGGGTGAGGGCAAGCCAGTGGCGATGGACCTCGAAGTCTGTGCTGTGGTAGGCGGGGGCGAGGAGGAGTTTGACGCAGGCGACCACGAGGGCGAACCAGGTAAGTTCGGTGATGGGGTTGTAGGGACTGGTATGGGTTGTGATCGGTGTTTGCTTCTTTGGGTCTTTCATGGTTTCGCCGGCGGGTCAGAGAGGAGAGGAGGATTGGTAAAGGGGTTTGAACCCTTTGCCACGTTGATAATTTTTATTGGATGGTGACACAATGCAAGATGATGTGGTGCCTAGTGGGCACCCAGAGTAAGAAGACCTAACTTGATTATGTTGTGAGCACTTACAAAAAAATAAATTTACACTCGGATTAAAAAGACAAAAACACAACTTGTACTAACTAGAAAGAATCCAACAGAAGGCTTGTTTGTTTAGGTTTTTAAAAATAGACTTTTAATTTTAAAATGTAGAATACGTGTTTGATAAGTTATTTATTTTAATTTTTTTAATTTTTTAAAATTTAAATTATCATATCTAAATGTATTTTCATAATTTTTAAAAAATTAATTACAAAAATTTTAGAAATATTTTTTAAAAAATTATATCTGAATCACTATCCAAGCGCAACCTATAGTTCATTAGTTTTTAAAAAAAAATAAAATAAAATGGCAAAACTCAATTATATCAATAAATAATTATATGAGAGAGATTAAATCTCACTTGCCTTTTTATTATTTTAAAATATTGTGCCATGTTGAATTGAAAGAAGATGGAGAGTGACTTATCAATTTACATTATAATATTATATGTGATATATCACTATGTGACACACCAACCACTACATGACACGTGTGATTGCAAGATCGGCTCGCGACCAATCATACAGCTCACACTCGGCCATATAACTTGTGCTCAGTTGCTTAGTTCATGTTCGGCCTTATAGTCTGTGCTCGGTCATTCAGTATATGCTCGATCATCCGGTTCATGTTCGGTCACATGACTTATGCTCGATCATTCAGTTCATGCTCGGTCGTATGCCTCACCCTCGGTCAGTCAAATGCATTACCCATATAAACCGAGCTCATAGTGTCAAAGCAAGGCAGCTCTCCTACAAATCTAAATGTATGCATACGCAAACCTGCAAAACAGCAAATCAATAATCAGATCTTATCACCGCCTCCATAGGCTCCAAGCAGAGAATAAGGAAACCGTTTCCAACAAGGAAACTGCCACATTAAGTTACCATACTCAACAAGGTAACTGATATCTCCGAAGATCTAATCCCTATATTCATGGTTCCAAATCCTAATCAACTTGGGAGAACAACCACCTATAAATTCAACCCTTAAGGTACGCTTTAGGCTCATGCTCATTATTTTTGGCTTTCATTACAAGTCTTTCAATTCAATTTATTGACTTAAGCATCGGAGCGGCTACCGCCGGAGCCATCCTGGTGGTCCTCTGATCTTCCGTTTCGAGTGTTTCGCAGGGAGCCGAGCTTGGATCTCACGTGGGCCAAAAAGTGCAGCATCAGTTTGGCGCCGTCTGTGGGAACGACAATCACCAAGTGCTCTACTCAATCTAAGCTCATCTTCCGTTTGTCAAAAGGATCATGGCTCCCAACTTGCGACCCAGGAAGAACACTCCAAACCCTCATCCTCAACCAACTGCCGGACGAGGAAGAGGGAGAGTGAATAATCCCGTACAACAAGAGCTGATCGAAACTAGGCGGCAGAACCAGTTGCTACGGGAACAGCTTTTGACTATGTCCAGGACCCTGGCGATGTTTACCCAGAATCATGAAACCAACCTCCAAAATCCACCCGCTGCCACAAACACTCAGGAGGAGCAGCCTCCTGCGGCTGCCGGTATTCATGGAGATCCCCAGCCGTCGATGGCAGCCGGCCGAGGAGTTCCCGCCTTTGTCCCAGAGGTCCATTATCGAAGCACTACCCGAATCCCCATCCCTGGGGCCTCGGGAGTAAACCACGCTCCACAAGGGTCGCCACATCGAGTGGTTCCTGCACCACCAGTGCAAGAGAATCAGAACAACCCCCCAGTAATGGGCCAAGATCAACCTACTCATGTAGGCCCTGAGGTCACGAGACCTGCCTCACACCAGCCCGTCTTGCCTAGAGGGTTGGTAAGAGCCGAAGAAGTTGTCGAATCAATAGACCGCACTGCCTTTGTAAGAGGGGTCCAGTATCCGGAGCAGGACGAGCTGGTCAGGCTGCTCGGAAGGTCGGCCACCCCATTCACTAATGCTATCATGGCTGAGGAAAGGCCCAAGAAATTTATCGTCCCCAAGTTCACCCCTTATGATGGGACTGGGGACCCGGGGGACCACCTCTCCCACTATCAGCACACCATGGCTTTACACGGTACTTTTGACGCTTTTCTATGCCGAACGTTCGTGACCAGCCTTAACGGTACCGCCCTGAAGTGGTTCCACCACCTCCCGCCGAACTCAGTGTCTAGCTTCTATGAGCTCGGTAGAAGATTCCTGGACAGATTCATGATTAGCAGGAGGCTGAGAAAGGGTCTGGAGTTCCTGCTGAACATAAAGCAGACAAGGGAAGAATCACTCAGAGGGTATATAGCACGTTTCAACGCTGAGCTCACTGAAGTGACAGACTGCAGCCCTGGTTTCCTAGTGGCTGCTCTTGCCGCTGGCCTTGCACAAGGAGGCTTCAGAGACTCCCTGACCAAAAATCCCCCTACGGATATGGCAGCACTTATGGACCGGGCAAGGAAATACATTAACTTAGAGGAGGCCAGGGACACCTCTAGAAAGGTCAAAGAACAAGCTCAGAAAGACGACCAGAAAAAAGACAGTCAGAAGAAGGAGGACCAAAGGAAGGACACCAGCTCGGCCAAGAAAAGAGCCAGAAGCCCAGAAAAAAAGGGGGCCCCCAGAAACTCCTACAATTCTGGGCTAAGAGAACTCAGCCACTTTACTCCTCTGAACACATCTCCATACAATATTCTGAAGCAAGTAAAATCTCGGAAAAATCTGAGGTGGCCAGAACCTCTGAAAGGAGACCCCAGCTACCGAGATCAGACCAAATACTGCGATTTTCACAAAGACCGAGGGCACACAACCAATACCTGCAAAGCTCTCAAACATGAGATCGAGCAGCTAATAAGGAGAGGACGGTTACAGGAGTTCGTCAAGCAGGACGGAGGACAAAACCCCCGTGACGAACGACCCCAACAGAGAAAGGCCGACCAGAGACAAGAACAGAAAGAGGCCAGGAACGAGCCCCCACGACAGAACAACCAGGTGATCTTTGTTCTACACGCAGATTCCCCCGCAACAGGTACCTCTAACAGGTCAAGAAAACGTTATGCTCGGGAGGCCAGATCTGCTCCCAACATCATGCAGGTCGCTAACTTGGAGAAAAGGTTAAAGCCCGTACCAGAAATCCAGTTT
This sequence comes from Nyssa sinensis, assembly GCA_008638375.1. Lineage (NCBI taxonomy): Eukaryota > Viridiplantae > Streptophyta > Magnoliopsida > Cornales > Nyssaceae > Nyssa > Nyssa sinensis. The sequence continues at coordinate 38,557,630 of CM018052.1, forward strand.
ACGGATCATGACCTAATAGGAGTGCATTGTCCTCACAGTGACGCCCTGGTCATCTCCCTCAAGATCGCCAACTTCAAAATCCGAAGAGTCCTCGTTGACACTAGGTGCTCAACTAATGTACTATTCTACGACCCCTTCAAACACATGAAACTTGACCCCAATGACATTAAGCCCACGGGTATAATCATGGCGGGCTTCGACGAAAACACCAACACTCCACTGGGAGGGTCGGTCTGGCCACAACTACAGGTGAAGGGGACGGGCAAAAGACCACGATAGCTGAGTACATGGTCCTAAAAGCCAAATCTCCCTACAATGTCATAATTGGGAGGCCCTGGCTACATGAGATGGGAGCAGTCACTTCGACTCTCTACCAATGCTTGAAATACGTTCACAATCAGACAGTTTACTCCATCAAAGGATGCCAACCGACCTCCCGAGAATGTCATGCCCTCGCACTCAAGGCCAAGGCCCCTAAATAGCAATTACTGCACGCCCGTGAATGCAAGGATGCAATCCACCCTTGCTGTTACGAGGCAGAAGACTGTCCCTCCGAGATCGACGAGCCACTAAGCCCCAGAGGAAGAGATAGCAGGGCTAAGCCTATAAAGGAGCCCATTAAAGTCCTGGTCAGCTCGGAGGATCAAGGACGTTACCTACAGATAGGTCCCGACCTGACGCATGCCGAGCAGGTTGAGCTGGTCAAATTCTTAAAGAAAAACCTCTCTGTGTTCGCTTGGGAAACAAGGGACATGGAAGGGATAGATCCCGACCTGATCACACACAGACTAATGGTGGATCCGGATCATCCACCAGTGAGACAAAAGAGAAGGCCAATCGCTCCAGAGCGGCATCAGGTCATCAACGACGAAGTTCAAAGGTTGCTCGACGCCGACATGATACGAGAGGTATTTTATCCTGATTGGCTGGCCAACACTGTTCTGGTCAAGAAGAAGAACGGCAAATGGAGAGTCTGTGTTGACTACACGGATCTCAACAAAGCATGCCCGAAGGATAGCTTCCCTCTTCCACGAATAGATCAGTTAGTTGATGCAACTGCAGGGCACGAGCTCATGAGCTTCATGGATGCTTATTCAGGGTACAACCAAATACAGATGCATCCTCCCGACCAGGAAAAGACTTCATTCATCACCGAACGAGGTCTCTATTGTTATAGAGTGATGCCGTTCAGACTGAAGAATGCTGGAGCTACCTACCAACGTCTTGTTAATCAGATGTTCAGCTCTTTAATCGGCAGCACTATGGAAGTCTACATCGATGATATGCTGGTCAAAAGCCTAAGGAAGAGCAGTCATCTCCAGCACCTAGCACAAACCTTTGATATTCTCAGACAATATAAGATGAAGCTCAATCCCTCAAAGTGTACCTTTGGTGTAACAAAAGGGAAGTTCCTTGGGTACATAGTCTCTCAAAGAGGTATAGAAGCAGACCCGACCCAGATCGGGGCCCTGATCGGACTGAAATCCCCAAGGACCCGGAAGGACATTCAAGCTCTGAACGGCAGGATAGCGGCTCTTAGCAGATTCATCTCCAAGTCCACGGATCGTTGCCTACCATTCTTCAAGGCTCTGAAAGGTAACAAATCTTTACAATGGACTGACGAATGTGAAAAATCCTTCCAAGAACTCAAAAGGTACCTAGCCTCACCCGAGCTCTTATTAAAACCGATCCAAGGGGAAAGACTGCTTCTCTACCTTGCAGTCTCTGAGAACGCTGTCAGTTCGGTACTGGTCAGACAGGACAGGAGCGTGCAGAAGCCCATCTTCTATGTCAGCAAGGCACTACTGGACACTGAGAAGAGGTACCCTCGAGATCGAAAAACTAGCCTTGGCACTCATAATATCGGCGCGAAAACTCAGACCCTACTTTCAAGCACATCCCATTGAAGTACCAACGGCTTACCCACTGAAGAACGTCCTAAGAAAACCAGAAGTATCAGGACGATTGGTCAAATGGTCAGTGGAACTAGGGGAGTTCGATTTGTCCTACGTTCCACGGGTCTCAATTAAAGGGCAAGCCCTGGCAGACTTCGTCGCAGAATTCACTCCTGCACTACTGAGCAAAGCACAACTCTCCGACGATATGGGAACTTGGAAGTTGTATACTGATGGATCATCTACCGACCGAGGTGCTGGAGCCGGGCTAGTACTGCATTCTCCTGATGGACTCACGACCGAAAAGGCGATTAGCTTAGGGTTCAAAGCCTCCAACAACGAAGCAGAATATGAGGCCCTTATCTTAGGGATGAAGCTAGCTCAAGAATGCGAGGTGCAGAACCTCGAGGTATTCTCTGACTCCCAACTAGTGGTTAGCCAAGTTCAAGGAGAATACACCGTCAAGGATGAGAGAATGCTTCGATATTCGGAATTAGTCAATTTGTTGAAACATTCCTTCCGAGCATTCTCAATCCAAAAAATAGAAAGGGGCCAAAATAGCAGAGCCGATGCCTTAGCAAACATGGCATCTCACATGAAGACAGGGGTGGACTCAACGATAAAATTCTCTTACCAGCCAAGGCCTAGCACCGAGGAGGTCCAGGTCGCCCAAGTCACGGAACAGCCTCAGAACTGGATGACTCCTGTACTCCAGTATCTGGAAGAAGGACTCCTTCCAGAAGACAGAAATAAGGCAAAAAGAATCCGCATCAGAGCAGCTCGGTACCTTGTCCTTAACGGAAAGCTCTACCGAAGATCTTACACTCAGCCGTTGTTAAAATGCCTAGCACCTGAGGAGTCTCAGTACGTCTTGGCAGAAATCCATGAAGGAATTTGTGGAAATCATAACGGAGGGAGAACCATAGCCCACCGAGCTCTAACCCAAGGCTACTACTGGCCTGGGATGCTGAAGGAAGCAAAGGAATATACTCGAAAGTGTGACAAATGCCAAAGGTTCGCCCCTTATCAGCATCAGCCACGACATGAGCTCATCCCCATCACTAGCCCATGGCCCTTTGCGCAATGGGGAATGGACATCATAGGACCATTGCCTAAAGCCAAACCGAACAGGAGATACCTATTGGTGGCCATTGACTACTTCTCAAAATGGGCCGAAGCAGAACCATTGACTCACATCACTGAAAAAGAGATCCAGAGTTTTACTTGGAAAAATATAGTTTGCAGGTTCGGCATACCTCACGTGATCGTCTCAGATAATGACACACAGTTTACTGAGAAAATATTCAAGAAATTCTGTCAAGATCTAAACATAAATCAGCACTTTTCCTCCCCTGGTCATCCTCAGGCAAATGGGCAGGCCGAGGTCACTAACCGGACGATCCTGGACGCTCTCAAGAAAAGATTAGAGGCAGCTAAAGGGAAATGGGTTGAGGAACTCCCTGGGGCACTCTGGGCCTACCGAACAACCAAGAGAACCCCAACATCAGAAACTCCCTTCTCACTCGCCTACGGAACCGAGGCTGTAATCCCTGTTGAGATCGGCATGCCTACCCTGAGGACTGAAGCTTTCAACGAGGAGACCAATGACCAACAACTAGCAGAAAACTTGGATTTGCTTGAAGAAAGAAGAGAGCAGGCCGTAATCAGAATGGAAGCATATCAGCGCAGGATGGTCAGCCGCTCAAAAATTGGCCTTAAACCTGCCAGCTTCCAAGTTGGGGACCTCGTCCTAAGAAGGGTGTTCCAGAACACCAAGGATCCCACCATGGGGAAGTTATCACCGAATTGGGAAGGCCCCTACAGAATCACCAAAACAGTAAGACCAACCACTTACTGGTTGGAGAACATGGATGGGAAACCTGTCCCCAGACCATGGAATATGGAGCATTTACGAAAGTATTATCAATAAAATGATTTCTTTTTTCCAAATATTCCGTGAAATATTTCAATGTACAGACCCCTCAGGTCTGGTCCAACTCAAATGCACAGACTATAAGTCTGGTCCATCTCAATGTACAGACCTCTCAGGTCTGGTCCATCTCAAATGCACAGACTATAAGTCCGGTCCATCTCAATGTACAGACCTCTCAAGTCTGGACCATCTCAATGTACAGACCTCTCAGGTCTGGTCCATCTCAAATGCACAGACTATAAGTCTGGTCCATCTCAATGTACAGACCCCTCAGGTCTGGTCCATCTCAAATGCACAGACTATAAGTCTGGTCCATCTCAATGTACAGACCCCTCAGGTCTGGTCCATCTCAAATGCACGGACTATAAGTCTGGTCCATCTCAATGTACAGACCTCTCAGGTCTGGTCCATCTCAAATGCACAGACTATAAGTCTGGTCCATCTCAATGTACAGACCCCTCAGGTCTGGTCCATCTCAAATGCACGGACTATAAGTCTGGTCCATCTCAATGTACAGACCTCTCAGGTCTGGTCCATCTCAAATGCACAGACTATAAGTCTGGTCCATCTCAATGCACAGACCTCAAGTCTGTTCCATCTTAATGAACAAAATCCCTAAGTCAGATCCATCTTGATATATGAGGATGATGTTTTATTACAAGTACACAAGGGCTCTGTGTCAGAAGTCATAGACAGACAAAAATAGACTCTAAGCGCTCAGTCATACCGACCGTCAAAATATTCTTACAACTACAAGTCCCTTTGCTCGCTAATCAAGCTCGAGTCTTGTTCTAAGGGGTCAGAATAAATGTCTTACGCCAGTTTTCACGGTCAACGATTAGTGATCAGATTGATTGATTATTATTCAAGTCATCTTTCTTAAAGAAAATCCATGATTCAAAAACCCCTCCAATACCAAGAGTTCGGCACAAGTTGGTTATTACTTCACATTACTTCGGGATTACCATAAGTTAGTTCTGGAGAAAACCCATGGTCGGTAAAAACAATACTCTAGATTCCGAGCAAGTTTAATTATGTCAAAGTACAAATCTTAAAGGCTGAAGCCCGTTTACAACAAGACATTGACACATTTATAGAGCAAAACTCAAAGATTGCCAACAATCAAAGAAGATAGAAACAGAAACTGAAGAGAAGATATTTTCATTAAAATGCAAGCTCGGTTACAAGCATAGTGAAGCAGGATTACAAAAGTTTCCCTAAACTAAAGGGCTTGCAGATCCATCATCCTGATCACCACCTTCATCCTCGTCATCGTCGTCAATCCCAGACAGATCAATATCCGGGTACTTGGCGAGAAGCTTGGACTTGAAGTTGTCATAACCGAGCTGCGCGATTGTGTCTCCCATCTTCTTAAGCTCGGTCTTCAGCCTGGCCTCGGTCTCAACCTTGGCCTCCTCAACTTTCTGAGCGATGGAGTCCTGAAGGGCACTGTTCTCCTCCTTCAGCTTGATCAGGTCCTGGCGAAGGGAGTCCCGTTCAGATTGCAAAGAATCCCTCTCAAGTTTAATGGAATCCCTTTTAGACTCCATAATTAAGAGGCAATTCTTCGCCTCCTTGAGTTCGTCCTCGGCCGAGGAAACATGAGACTGGGCCGTGCCAAGCTGTAGCCGAGCATCATCAAGTTCTTCTTCCAGCCTCTCCAAGGCCTGAAGATCCACCATGGCCTCTGTCACGACCCCAAATCCGGTTCATGCGGATCGAGGGTTCGTGATCGGCCGCCGAGGCCTTCCTGCCAATAATCATAATTACCCTTAATCAACGCAGCGGAATAAATTTTTCTTTTTCTATTTCGGAAACGCTAATCAATAAACAAGACAACATCATTCATCCATTTATACATTCCATAGTAATTACAAAAGTACATGATGTAATTTTCCCAAAACCTACTGATGTCATATTCGATATACAGTCCAAAGTTTCCAAAAGCAACTACATCATGACTAGCAAAATCCTATTACAAAAAGGGTCCATAGCTTTACAAGTTTCTCACTAGTCTGACTGAACCTGCTATTTCTTGTCCGATATCATCACCTGAAATAGGATAAGAATATCCTATGAGCTCAACAGCTCGTGAGTATCACAGCTCGTAAGCATTCCATAACATACCAGGGGTTTCAAAACTACTATGTAATTCAATATTGAAATGTCGATGATCATATATCATATGTTATCTTAATTATAGCATAAGATAACGGTATCAAATTCAGTTCCAATATATCTCAATTCAAAGATAATGGTAAGTCGATAATCAATAATATAATTCAATAAATCAAAATCACGGTTCAATATCATGGTTCAATTCCCAATTTCATAGTTCAATAAATCATAGTTCAATAATTCAGATTCATGGTTCAATAGCCCAAATTCATAGTTCAATAAATAATAGTTCAATATCTCAAATTCATAGTTCAATAATTCAGATTCATGGTTCGATTTTCAATATTCATATTCAATGATATATTCAACTTCTATGGTCAGCAAATTAACCCTCGCTGACTGAGATCATAGGCTAGCTAGTTCGATATGCCGTATCAACACCGGCTCACCACAATATACCCTGTGGGACGGGTTCGATAAATCACAACCTATTCGATAGTGATTAATCATAGAAGAGTGTTCTATTCAAAGCATCAAAATCATATCCAAATCGTATCCAAAATCAATAATCATCAATAGCAGTTCAATTATTTCAAATCACGGTTCTTTATTTGACATTTAGTTCAAACAGTTCAAACATTTGTAAGAATATCGTAAAACATTTGAGTATCTTTCGAACACATTTTCTGAAGTCAAAGAAGACAATATAGTTGTCAATAGATCATTCAAACGTATACAGTATAGTTCGATAAATCATAAAAGAGTTCAATATTTATATCTATACTGAAATTGTCTACCTCAATATGGTATGAAATACTCACTTGAATTCCAAAGACTTATCTCCAAAAATCCTTCCTTCAAAGTTCCCTAAAATAACATTTCAAAATCCGATTACATTCCATAATATTACCCTGACTTAATTATCATTAATTCATTTTCCTATTTTAGTTACATTTGTTGGGTAGCTTCTTTTAAGTTTTAAAGTTTGATTATATTACCTTACATATTTACGTGTCATATTTTTCTATACCTTATTCCAAAATACGGACCTCACCATTGAGTCCGGAACGTCAAAGAAAGTCAGTTTAGGCTTTCCTAAAATTTAATTCGGACTTTTGTAAGAAAAGGGCAAAATGGTCATTTTACCTATTTACGTATCATATTTTTTTGTACTTCGTTTCGTAGTTTGGACTCTACTATTGAGTCCGGAACGTTGAAGGAAGTCAATTTAGACTCTCTCTGATTTCTATTTGGTTTTAGGAACACTAAGGGTAATTTGGTAATTTACACTCTAGCGTGTCTTATTTTTCCGGAGTTCCATCTCGTGAAACGGACCCCACCATTGGGTTCAGAAAGTCCGAGATATTAAGAATACACTAATAATTTGTTTATTTTGAACAAGAGTATTTTGGTCATTTTATCCCTTTACGTGTCTTTATTTTTCGGGGTCCCGTCTCGTAAAATGGACCCTACGGATGAGTCCGGAATACTCGAAATAGTAAAAATTTACTATTCATTTATTTTAATCGGAGTCCGTTTGACTACTTTTTGACTTAGGGTATTTTTAATAATTTCCTAAATTTAAAAAGGATTTTAAATTAATTATTATTTAATTTTCTGGGCAATTGTAAATTAACCGAAAGTTTGGGGGGTCTAAATAGGATTTTCGAAAATTGTTAAATGAACCGTCCGGTTCAGTCCCAATTCAATTGAGCCGGTTCGGTTCGGTTAGAAACCAATGGGTTCAGTTTGGTTGCTTGTGTCAGCATGACATCATGCTGACGTCATCAGTTCACAGGACCCGTTTTCAAACGGTCAGGACCCGAACCCGGATCCAAACCCAGACCCGGTACCGTTTTTTGACCCGACAGCCCCCCGTTTTTCTGTCATCTTCTCCGGCGAGGATTCCGGTCACCTTCTCCGGCGACGGTGACCGGATTGTTATGCTTCCTCTTCATTTTTCTTCATTTTTTTCATGATTTTGAAGCCAAAAATCATTTCTAATCATCCTAAAACATGTTTTAAAACATTTAGATAGCATTTTACATATCAAAAACACCTTCAAATCTCTAATTTCTTAAACCTCAACTTTCCGATAAATCCAAATATCTTCTTCATTTCTCAACCATTTTTCATACGGTTTCTTCCTACATGTTCCATTTTCTTCATAGAATTTAATTATGTAATTTTGTTCTAACTTTAAGCAAGTTTATGAAAAACCCAGAAACAAATTATATGAAAATTTATAGTAAATTTTCTTACCTCTTTCTTCTTGTTTCTCCTTCTTTCTTTCTGTTTTCTACTTCTGAGCCTCTCCAAATCCCTACAATCTTCTCGGTTTTCGTTTCTCTTCTTCTTATCATTTTACAAGACACACACACACACACATATATAGATATTCAACCGACCCACTTCTCTCTCTACCTTATCTCTCTCTCTCTCTCTTGCAGTCATCCTTGACTGCAGAGAACTGTCCATTTATCCTCTTCCATCCACGTACCATGCTTGCTTATATATATATATATATATATAGATATTTTTACACCAAGGTCGGTTGCCTTGGTGTGGTTTCCCAAACACACACACACACAGTGATGCACGCACACACACACAGTGATGCACACACTGATATTTTCCTATATACATATATATATATATATACATATTTATGTATTTTTAATTATTATTATTTTTTATTTTTTTTATTTTTTTATTTTTTATTTTAATTTATTATAGTTCGGGTTTTTATGCCATGGCCTGGGTTTACCGGGTCGGGTACCGGCTAACTCGGGTCGAGGTATTACAGCCTCCATTAAAGCGGCCAAACTATGCAAAGTCTGCAAAAATAAAACAAGAGGCACATCGGTAAGGAGGAAAAGAAAGAAAAGCACCAAAAGAAGAGAGGTCGGTCGTTACCTTCAGATGGGCCCTCATGGCACCAGCCACAGTCTTCTCGGTGCCCTTCCTGGTGCTGCAGGAAGGGATGTCAGTCCAAGGGGCCTCCGCCCAGAAATCCTCGATGGCCTGGTGGACGGCCTTATACCCATCAGGCATCTCAGCACCAACTTTTGCTTTACCCCTCGGCTGAGATTTTTGAGCCGAGGAGGGAGCGGGCCTGGGCGCCACCACGCCCCTCTGAGGGGCAGAAGAGGGCTCCCCGATCACCACCCCCTTTGGGGGGGCAGAGGAGGGCTCCCTGATCATGACACCTCTCAGAGGAGGTCGGGAAGAAGGAGAAGCAGAAGAAACAGCCCCCTTCTTGGGAGGCGCAGAAGAGGAGGGGTCGGTCGTCCTCATCTTCTTCGAAGAAGACGCAGAGGGAGGAAGCTGGCTCGCCACCCTCTTCTTCTTTGACGACCCCCATTTACTAGCAATGGATTTAAGGATGTCGTCAACAACACCCTTATCCTTAGGAGGCATCGTGGGGCCCGAGTGGAGGATAGCCCGGTAGTCCCTGTTTGGAGTTTGAAGAAGCCTTTTGTACTGGTCCTTCAGAACAGGGGTGAAGTGAGGCCTCTTCTTGACGCTCTTGTCTGCACAAAAGAATTTTGAGCAAAGGTTAGTCAGATACACAAAAAAAACAAAACAAAACAAGCACAAAACAAAATTACAAAAGAAAAGGGTGTCTCACCCATGAACCCCGTGCTCCGGGGGAACGTGGAGAACCGGTCCTCTGGGTCGGTCACTTCCCATTCTCCACTAACAAAGAAGAACCGATCCTTCCAAAATTTATTGGAGGACGGTACATAGGTCAAAGGCCGGAAACCCCTGTCGAACGACATGTAATAGAGGCCCTCCGCCTTCCTATACTTAAGATCAATTTTACTACGGATCAAATCTAAAGAAACCTCAACACCATTCAGACGACCTAAGGCTATAAACCCTAACAGGTGCCTCCAACTGTTCAGAAGCAGGTCGGCCGGGCAGAGGTTAAACCAACAGAAAAAATCCCTAAGCAAACTAGGGAAGGGAAGACGCAGCCCCATCTCGAACCAGGCAGTATAAACACAGATTTCTCCCTCCTGAACTTCCCAAAGGTAGTCTAGGTCATCGGGAGCCCGGAGGATAACATTTGGAGGAATCTCATACTTCTCCCTAATAACCTCTAACCAAGAGGATGCTACAGTACTCTCTGTCTGAGAAGACCGACCCGAGACTTCACCCACTCTATCCCTAGACTCCGAGAAGGCATCAACAATCCTAACTGAGGGACTAGAATGAGCCTCCTTCGATCCAGTCCCCGAGGAACTGCTACCCCTAGTTAGGGTTTGTGACAGGGAATGAGCCTCCGGTAGGCTCCCTGACCCATTACCAATACCAGAAGATGCCGAAGAAGTCGACATTTCAAAATAACCAAAACGAGAGGAGGGGAAAGTGAAAAGATGAACAAAAGTACTAAAACCGAACCTGAATCAAAGTAAGGGACTTCGGATGGATGCGATTCTTCACAGGATGGTTTGCTGGTTCGACAATGGCGGGATGTATATCTCACTTCGTAGAATAGAAGATGGTAAAAGAATCGTACAAGGCTCTTTCTCCCTTTTATACGCATCCGGAGAGTAATTGCTACCCAGGCGAACCGTCTCGACAGTATCGCAACAATAATGACTTGAGAAACCCGAAGAAACGACTGCGCAATAAATGATGTACCAACGGACGTCTCGAAAAACGAGACGACAGAACGCATGGCTTTTCGGACGCACATAACACCTTAGTTACGCCCCGAGCTCAAACTAAGGCTTGGGGGGGGGAGTAACTGATATACCACTATGTGACACACCAACCACTACATGACACGTGTGATTGCAAGATCGGCTCGCGACCAATCATACAGCTCACACTCGGCCATATAACTTGTGCTCAGTTGCTTAGTTCATGTTCGGCCTTATAATCTGTGCTCGGTCATTCAGTATATGCTCGATCATCCGGTTCATGTTCGGTCACATGACTTATGCTCGATCATTCAGTTCATGCTCGATCGTATGCCTCACCCTCGGTCAGTCAAATGCATTACCCATATAAACCGAGCTCATAGTGTCAAAGCAAGGCAGCTCTCCTACAAATCTAAATGTATGCATACGCAAACCTGCAATAACAGCAAATCAATAATCAGATCTTATCACCGCCTCCATAGGCTCCAAGCAGAGAATAAGGAAACCGTTTCCAACAAGGAAACTGCCACATTAAGTTACCATACTCAACAAGGTAACTGATATCTCCGAAGATCTAATCCCTATATTCATGGTTCCAAATCCTAATCAACTTGGGAGAACAACCACCTATAAATTCAACCCTTAAGGTACGCTTTAGGCTCATGCTCATTATTTTTGGCTTTCATTACAAGTCTTTCAATTCAATTTATTGACTTAAGCATCGGAGCGACTACCGCCGGAGTCATCCCGGTGGTCCTCTAATCTTCCATTTCGAGTGTTTCGCAGGGAGCCGAGCTTGGATCTCACGTGGGCCAAAAAGTGCAGCATCAATATGTAATAGATAGATAGATGGGTGCTTGAGAGAGTTTATCTAACCAAAAAAATATAAAAATTAATACATTTGGATAAAAGCATCCACTCTATGTATTTTAAAAAATAATAATAATTTTAAAAGTTTAATTAAACTACTAAGCACATTTTGTGAAATAATTTTTCTAAATATAAATACAAAGAAGAGTGTAAAAGTTTCAATTGGGAAAGAATGGTAGAGATGATTACTTAGATTTTATATCGAGATGCAAGATTGTAAAAAAACTTAAATCGAGTTAAGCAGTGAGTTGTTCAAGTTTAATTTACTAAAATAAACGAGTTTCAAATTATATTTAATTTTGATTTGTTAATTTTTTGAGTTAATCTTGGACGAATTTCTAATTGAGTCGATCGCAAATTGAGTTTGAATAACTTTATTTTTATATAGTATTAGATTATTTTTAACTTAATGAACTAAGTTTAATAAATTAACGTGCTTTAAAATATATTCAAGTTTGACTTATTTATTTTGTAAATCGATTTTAAACGAGACTTTAATCGAATTGATCACGAGCCGAACTCGAATTGTTCGACTTGTTTTATAAACCTATCAATATGCTAATTAATTTATTCTACATTTGATCAAGGAAGCTCTATTTATTAATTTGTTCTTATTTTCAAACAAAAAAGTTAATAAATTTACTTTTTTATTTGAAGATATTTAAATAATTTTATCATGGAATTTGAATAGCATTATCCAAAATACTAATAGTGACTTTGAGGTGGCAAGCAAAGTTGCATAATCATCAAGGAAAGAACAAACCTCCCCACTAGCGAATAGCCAATCGACGCTGTGACCAAACCCACTCCGTCGAAGCTTCCCATTTCAGGTAATGGAGAGAGAGAGACAGAGAGAAACAACAGAGCTCTCAGACCTTGCGACCTCTCTCAGTCCATTGCAACCTCTCCGACCTTGCGAACCGAGCGATCCTCCCCGACCATGTTTCGCCAAGCCACCACTCGCCTCCTGTCACGATCCACCATCGCCGCCCCCACTCCCGCGGCGTTCAGGGCTCGGCCGTTCTCCGATGTCCCGGCGTCTCAGGCGGCGGACGAGATATTCTCGGAAGCGTGGAAGAAAGCGGCCCCCAACTTGGACCCACCCAAGACGCCTCCCGTCTTTGTGCAACCTCGTCCTCTGACCCCATCTTCCGTCCCTTCCAAGTTCGTCGTGAAGTTCCTCCTTCCCTACGACGATTCTGAGCTCTCCCCTAAAGAGGTATATAGGGTTTGGTTTTTCTTCGCTGGCATCACCATTAACGATTTCATTTTTATCCCATTTCATCTGGATTTTGTTATTTTGATCTTAATCCATTTTTAATATCTTCATTATTTCATTTCACCTTGACTGGTCCAGTCTTTGTTAAGATATGTTGTTGCTGATTATGTTTGGACTTTGGAGTGTTCCATTCTTATCTTCTTTTATTGTTCTCTGCTCTTTTTCTTTTCCTTTTTTGTTTTCTGTTTTAAAATTGTCTCTGATTGGCCATCTCCGGCAATGACTCAAATTTGCACTCAAATTTGAGTAAAAGCCTCATTTGAGTTTGATGCTATCGAGCAGTTCATGAGTAATAATTAACCATTGTAAATTTGAGTCAATCAACAGTATTTTGTAGATTTGGGTTTAAGTTTGAGTAAAAATGGATTTGATTTGAGTTTGAGTCTACTGCTGGAGAGTTTTTTTTTTGAAGTTTTTTACTCAAATTTAAATTTGAGTCTCACTTGGTTCACTGCTGGAGATGCTCACTTGATGCAGGAAACTGTGTTTTACCATTGAACATCTTGTGAAGTTCTGATTCTTTTCAACTCTAATTCCTTTCACTTGAGTCCCTTTATATTATATTAAGTATGGGCATTATTTCTTCAGAAAACTTAAATTGTCAGTGTCAAGATCAAACTTACCGAAAGCTCCCTCCCTCCCTTCGATCAAACTTATTTTCCCTAATATTGCAGGATTCTTTTCTTGTTCTTGTCTCAGTGGCTCTTTAAATTGTTGTTTGTTCAGTCCAGATAAGGTAAGATTTCCTAGGTGTAAATTCAGGGACGCTTGGTCTGGTACTTCATGGTTTGTAGCAATCAAGTGAACTGCCCTTGTTATTCATTCCCATTATTATTATTATTATTATTATTATTATTTCATTTTTCATCTTCTCTATTTAATTGCAATTTGCTATTAATTAGGCTTTATTTTCATTTTCCAACCCATTCCTCTCATTGTCTGGCTATAGGAGTGCAACTTGGCGCAGGCCAGGCTTGGGTTGAGAATTTCCAAGCCTAGCCCGGACTTTGAGACAGTCAGTCCGAGCCCAACCTTGAGCTCGAGAAACCAACCTGAGCTCGTCACAAACAAAAATGCATTAGTATTGGGTTCAGCTCGAACCTGTAGAATTTAGCTAATTTAGACAACTGATTGCCTAATTTCCAAAATTTTATCTAGTATTTCTTTGGTTAATTGGTGCCCTTTTCCCTATTTTGAAGATTATACAATAAAAGCCCCAATTGGTAGCTACGTGGCAGAAATCACTTCAAAATGATATAAAAGCAAATTGTACAATCATACAATCACTAAGCCAATCACATACTGCACCATAGTGCCGTTGCAGCTCAAACCAATTTGGGAAGACAAAGCAATTATCTCTAGATGTGATGGTACTGTGGCGGATCCCCATGCTTCAGCCAAGAGACTGTAGAAAAATAAAAAGTTGTTCACAAATCTATAACACTTGAATGGAAAAAAAAAAAACCACAGTTATGTGAGAATATCAGGTACTGTATTATGAGTGTTTCATAGCAAGTTAGGACACGAGGAAACCAAAATTCACAAAAATAAGAAAACTAAATGCATGCATGCATGCAAAGCATGCACAAAGATGCAATGAGAAAAGGGGTAAGAATGTTATGGAAAATGCTCTACAGGTTAAAAATAAGAGTATGTAAAGAATTGAGAGAGAGAGAGAGAGAGTGTGTGTGCGCTTGTGGATAGATGAATAAGAATGGAGGACACAGGGAGGCGGCCAGGGTTCTTAGATTTAAAAGAGCTGTATGTTTGTTAATCAATGGCCAACATTTAACCTATTGATCCAACAGCTCTTAAATAAAGTTTTAAAAATATGTGTGTGTATAAAATATTTTCTGGGCTCAGGTTAGCCCGCCCGACTTACACTCCTATCTGGCTACATTTAAGGTCATGACTGCATTTGTTTGGACCATATCCCATATTATGTTCTCTACCAATGTCTCAAATTGACAACTATGCTTGGAAAATTTGCATCTGGATTTTCCTTTTGTTCATGCGATAGAAACTAGAAAATAGGTATTCTGCACAGTTTTGGTAAAGATGCTCCATATTTCAATCTCTATTGCCATTTCTATAGCTTCCCATATTTGCTGATCGTTGAAAGTGATATGCTATAGATCTATAAATTCTTTTGTAGAGTTTAGTTTGTATTTTTGGATTGTATTCTGATTGTTATAGATCTATAGAAAGAATTTATTTATTATTTTTCTTCACGAAAAATTGATTTTCACTTTGTGATAACATTTTTAGTTGGTGCTCTGATTGTTGTTGCTCAAGCAGGGCTTCAGAATTTCTTTTGTGTTGGATGAGATGTGGAGACTCAACAAGCTAAACCTAAAACATCTTTCTATCTGTTTAGACTCTTGTTTCCAGAATGGCTTTCCAATCTCAAACTTAATGAAAACTTTGTTAGCTTTAGTGGGCCACGAATTAATAATATAACGGCAATAATAAGTATAATTTAAGGGACCTTGGTTTATTTCTCAGTCCATATTATATCCACTTTGGAGCTCTTGTGACCAGGTTAACTTATCTTATGAAATGCAGAGCAATTTGTGCTGCCAATTATGATTTGTGTGAACCTTGTGGCTTGCGTTCCACCTGGATTACATCTTTATCATCCATCCCATAGACTAGGATCTTTGTTCAAGGTTGTTCCCCCTTTGAATTGCAAAGATTGGATTACTTCTTTATCACCCATCCCATAGACTAGGATCTTTGTTCAGGGTTGGATGAAGCTAGATTTAGAAATGGAATAACCCATAGAGGAAGACTGAATGACCACCATCTGTCTTACTTTTGAATGTTTGGATTTCAGGTTGACATGGTCATAATTCCGGCCTTAATTGGTGAGATGCGTGTACTTCCTGGACATGTAACAACATTCGCAGAAATGAAACTTGGGGTTCTGTCGTTGCATGAACAGAACGAAGTGACACAGTATTTTGTTTGCGGCGGGTTTGCAATGATCCATCCATTCTCTGTCGCAGATATAGTTACTACTGAGGCTGTGCCACTAGATGAAATTGACTCAAGCCTAGTCCAAAAGGGGCTTGCAGAGTCAACCCAAAAGCTGAGCTTGGCTTCAACTGAATTGGAGAAAGTTGAAGCCCAAATTGGAGTGGACTTATACAATGCTCTCAATTCTGCTCTCATAGCCTAGTCAACATATATGCGCCTGGTTCAATAACTGTCCTTTTGCCTCTTTTGGACACTCTTCGTCGCATTTGTCTCATGACATACAACTTTCAGTTACTTTTTGTTTTTGTGTTGAATGTGGAAAAGATAATCATCTTCAGATAGATTTTATATTCTAGGCTCTCTATGAAGTTATCCAAAACATCTAGAAATGGAAAGTTATGCATTCCTCACTTCTCAAATTCCTGTCATTCCTCTCTGTGAGAGTTATTCTGTATAACTATGGTGTGTCAAGCAGTTAGGCTTGTACATGGACATTGAAATCACTAGTGATTAGACTTTCCTCCATGGATTCTACACTTTGTTGTCCCTCGTATCTGTTTAATTGCTGATGAATGAAGAAAAGAAAGTTCAGTTCCAAATTCAAGGTTATGCAAAAGTTCTTCCCTGTAACGTACCATTTGTCTCACATGGCAGGGCTACATGTGGGGTCCACCTATGGTGGTAGGTTTCCGCCATGTAAATTAAATGAATTTCTCCATTTCATTTTGAAATAGAGAGAATTCAAATTACACATAATAAAACTCGAGATTACCTGCAAAGATTCGGATTATTTTTATGAACTAGATTATCCCATCATAATGAGATTACAAGTATAACTTATTTCATGTGAGAGGACGGTGTCTAAAAATAGTACACAAATTGGTGTCCCTAGCACTATATATATATATATGCTTTTCTGTCACTAGGATTGCCACCAAGAAGTCATTTTGAATGGAATTTCTCGTTGATAATATTTGCAAAGCATTTCATTTTTTTATTTTTTTTGGTGGGGCTATATTGATCTATCTGCCATTTGGGTCATTGTGCAAGCTAGATACATTTATCTTTCTAATTGGGCCCCCACAAGTTTTGAATTTGGGCCTATGCAAGTCATTAAGATATTAACCAACTCACCTTTGGAACTAGCTCAGTCCGTCAAGGGCTCATAACTCCAATAAAAGTGGGTTTGCAATTATAAATCAAGCTCACGAGAGCTTGAGCTCATCTGCTCAAAACCTGCTTTAATATCCCATGCCCGAACACTCCAAGTCTCCAACGTGTGAGGGGGAGCACAAGTGGACCCCCCTCCAATAATAGAGGCCCATGCAATGCCCTCCTGCGCCTCAAGATCTCCATCGTTGATCTCATTGACCCCGTGAATTCTGACGCCTCTGGGGAACGTTGAACGAGGAAGTGTTGCTTTTTTATTAGCCGCCACGTAGCGTGGAGTGGGTTAGTGGGAAATTATGAGGTGCGTCGCTGTTTCATTGACGAGGACGCACGTGTTACGGGCAATATTAGAAAGAAACGTAGCTGCCCGGGGTTTGCGGGCAGTGGAGACAGCGACTTGGAAAAAAGAGCCGCATGTACATACGTTTGGAGGATGGGTCCCACTTCTTCGACAATCTTTATTGTCTTGTTTGTTTGTATTATGGGTTGTGGGGCCTACGTCTACTCGACACCGAGGTGGGATGAGAAACGGACAAAGTAGGCTGGGAACTCTAGAGAGATCTTTTTTGTAATTAGGTCCCACAAGTTTGGAAATTTTTTATCTTGCCTCAAATTTGTGTATAATCAGAATATAGTACCTTTGTTATTTTTTCCTTTTAATGGAGTTTATTAGTAATATTAAGAACATTTTTGGTAAATAATATTAAGATCATTAATATAGTATTATTTATTTTAGAACAATTTTGTTGGATATTTGAATTCCTTGGCCACATTTCATAAGAATAATTTAGAAATACCATCTAGACTTACACGTCTCGTATGCTAATTATTATTATTTGCATTTACAATGTTAAGAAAAGAAATCTTATTTACTTATATACGTGTATACATGAATTGAATTTTAAACTTAAATTACATCTTAAAAAAATAAGATTTTATTATATCAAATGAGACCTCAATCCCATAATAGAATCAATTTTTAATCACGTGATTGTATTAAATTATTCTTGTAATTCATATATGTTAAAAAAATGACAATTTTAATACACGAAACTCTAATTATTATGAGATTCGAGAAAGATTTATTTTATTTTATTTTTTAAATGATTTCTATTGCTCTCATTGGTTTCATTTGAAGCTTTAGTAATAAAAAAAAAAAAGTTATATAATAAAGTAGTAGTGAAACAAATGACACAAAAAGAAAAAAAGAAAAAAAACCAAAACAATGAGAAATACATGAGATAAGAGCAAATGGGACAAGAAGAAAGTGTTTATTCAAGCTGTTCATGTACAAATTACAAGGGTTCAAGTGAAGAAAATCTGAAAAAGTAGTGTCAAATTAAAAGAATATCAAACTTCTTGTCCACATTAAATAACAAAGGGAAGGGAAAGGGGCAAATAGTAAAAAATAGTGCCTTAAAATTTTAGTGGCCAATAGATGCATGCACTTCATTCGACCCCTTGGATTCTAGAAAACAAACCTCTAGTTTTAATGTTTTTTTAAAATCCCATAGCCAAATTCCTGAAGGTACTTGGACCATCAAAGATTGGTGGTCTCAACCTTTCAACCAATCAAACCCAAGAATTTTAAGGGAGGTCAAACCATGTCACTATTTCCATGGCCTGATTTGTGTAGACCACCCTATCTTCACTGCTCCATAGACTACCTGATTTTTAACTCCGTTCTCCCCCCTCTCAATATATGACTCCTCCGCCCAACCTTCTCCTCTACCCCCACGCTTCTCCTCTCTTTTGTTCTCAACACCGTAGGCTCATCTTAGCAATCTCCTCAACAGTCTCACTTGTTTTCTGCATCTTTGCAAACAATGAGCTCATCGGCCTCATCTCACGCCGGGTGTGAAGAGCACCACCGCCAACCCCATTTTCTTGAAGCTTGTTTTCTTTGCCAGAAGCCTCTGGGCCATAATTGTGACATCTTCATGTACAGGTTAACTTCCTCACAAAATTACCCTAAATACAGTATTTAGTTCGGTTAATTGCGTCAACCATCTGTTTATCTGAAATGGTTATGTATATTCTTTTGTACAATTCTTTAAATTACTCTTTAACACCCAGATGAGAATTTGCAAATCAAGACCAGGCTTTGAATCTAGATGCTTACTGGAAAATTAAATTTTTTATAGTCAAATTGAGATTTAAGGTCAAAACATTTGGTCAGAAATTGGTGTCCTCTGTTTTTTGGGATTAAAAAGTATTATTTTTGGCTATTATTATTTTCTTTTCTTTTCTGGGAGGGTCCTTTTATGGAGTGGAGTATAATCAGATTGTCCCTAATTATTGGGATTGAAAAGTATTCTTTTTGGCCTTTTTTCTTCTTCCCTGGGAGAGTCCTTTTATGGAGGGGAGTATAATCAGATTGTTAGATGTTGAATATAGTAATTAAAGGACTGAGATCCTGTCTTAAGTGGTAGATGTGCCCATTCTATATGCAGAGTTCAATTTTCTCGTATCCATCCATATATATATATATATATATATATATATATTGTGATTGGTGTTTTGGGACTAAAATATAAAAAATTTGTATTTGCAGAGGGAACACTCCATTTTGTAGCCAAGAGTGCAGGCAAGAACAGATAGAGATAGATGAGGCCAAAGAGAAGAGCTGGAGGAAGCTCTCGAAGAGAGAAATCCTTGGACAAACAGCAGACTCTACCAAGAAATCTGGCCCAAACAAAACTGTACGGACAGGCACAGTTGCAGTGGCTTAATGATAAACCAACTATAAAAAACAGACCATAGCTCAATTTTCCGAAACCTCTTCCTCAGATCAAAAGAATAGCGAGGAAGGAAATTCAAATCCCTTGAATTTGATATGTAAAGGAATGGTGGGCATATATACAGAAATACCCATCATACAATTTTGATTTTGATTTTCCTTTTCATCTTTTAGATTTCATTTTGTTGCATGTTCATGAGATCAACTTCCTTAATTGGGAAGTAATGTGAATATGATCCTTACCTTCACTTCTGTTCTGAAGTTCTATGAAGAATTGAGGTATTAAAATAATCTTACAATTGAAGGTGCAAGTTAACTTAGTTTTTCAATGGTCATATCAATAATTTAAGCTAGAATTTCACTATGACTAGTATTGGATTAGTGGGTATATTTGCTGTTGGTTGGTGGTGGTTGGTGGACGTAAATTTACTCACATTTTTTTTTATGAGTAGTTGATGACTTCATGCAATCTGAGAATGGCTCTTGGATAAGATTTTTGACTTTATTAGTTTGGATATTTTTTATCAAGTTTCTCTCTCTCTCTCTCTCTCTCTCTCTCTCTCTCTCTCTCTCTCTCTCTCTCTCTCTCTATATATATATATATATATATATACAAGAGTGTTATTTCAAAAAGAAAATTAGGTAAAAATAATTAACTTTGTGTAAGTTAGAATTTTAAAGTGTTTTATTTTTATAATTTTTTTAATATAAAATGAATTGATTATTGTTATTTTTAGATATATATATATATATTTTATTAAATTACATATATTTTGCATCTTTTTTATTTTTGGTTTTGTTTGAGATCAATGGCTTCCCAACAACATTTGCCCATGAATTAACTTGGATTAAAAATATGTAAATGTGATCTATTTGTCCATGGGTGTGGAGTAATCTCAATTAAATGAGATGTCTTTGTTGGGTCATTTTTAACAGTGACTTAAAATTTTATTTAAATTTAAATAAAAAAATTATTTGAGTTTGATATCTTTCAGTAATTATTTAATTTTTACTCAAATTTTTTTAAAAAAATTCTCACATTGTCTTAAAAGAGTTTTCATCATATTTCAAAAAGGTTTAAATTTTCTTTGAATAGTTATTTAAATTTTTAAATAATATCACACTAATTTAAATTTAAGTAAAAATAAATTTAATATGAATTTGAGTTAATAAAATTTATTTTTAGAGTTTTTATCTCAAATTTAAGTTTGAATATATATTTAATTCACGGTTAAATATGTCCTTATAAAGTTACCAGTATTTTCCGAGAAAATAACTTCACAGCTTTTTTTTTTAAAGAAAAAAGTCAAAAAGCATCTTCTAAAAAATATAACTTTTGTCAATCACATGGGTTTGAAAATTTTCTTTTGAAGTATTTGGTTTTGAGAATAATGATAAAATAATTACAATTATTTGGTTAAAAGTAGAACAAGCTTTGGGAAGATTTTGTTTGGAGTGGCACTGAGCTTTGGGAATATTCTTTCAGTTTTTTTTTTATTCTATATTTTGATTGGACAATAATACATTAGTAACCAATTAGAATTCAGAATATTATTTTCATTGTATTTTTTATATTTCCAATGCAGTCTTAATTAAAGAAGTCAAATAGCACGAGTTTAAAATAAAAACAACTCTTTGTAGCAATTATACATACAAGAAGCTTTGGATTTGGGAAAATGTTATATTTTTAATGCGATGAATTATATTTTTTGAATTTTGTATCATATAATTTTTATAATTTTTAAGTAATTCACCTATATCCCACATTTCTTACCAATGTGGAGTCCATCGCCTCCTCGTTTCAAAATAAAATGGAAAAAATTCAAATTAGAGTCCACTACTCATACTCGTAGGAACCACCAATAAATGAAATAAAAGATAATTTATTATATGACGCGGCACTATCAATTATTGATTGTCATGTTTGCAGCGCATTGAGTTTGAAGAAAATAATAAAAATAATTTTTATTGGTTTTATTATTTATAATTCGTCAAGATTAATAGTTTGATACTATATAATAATTTCTCGAAATAGAAAGGTCCTTTTTGCGATTAGGGGTGGGTTTCATTACATGTGGGTCTCGCATGTGGTGGGTTCCTCTCCCTCTCACAAATGCACTTAAAAGTTAGAGACAGCGGGGAGATTTGTGAAATGTGAGACATTTATTTCTACTAAATGAAGGGTTTATTCTCACTCAGCTTGAAGAGTGTTTTGGTCACTAAGACTCCTACTTAGGAGTGTTAATTGTATCGTATTCGTGTCACGTTAAAATATAAGTATTCGATTATATGAGTCAATCGGAACACGACGCGATTAATTAATCTTGTCAAAATTCTCGACTCTAACATAACATGTTTATTATATGTGTAACACAACACAGCCTATGTAACCCGTTTAATAAATAGATCGTGTTAACACGAGTAACACGACACGACACATGTAATTTATTTAATAAATAGATCGTGTTAAAATCGACATGATTAACACATATAAACCGTTTTGACACGTTTAACGCGTATAACTTATTTAATAAATACACTTGTTCAATTATTCTCTTTCTTTTAATTTATTTTTTATATATTTTTTTATTAAATTAAAATATAGATTTAGTATTAAAAAATATTAATACTTATAATAATAAATAATATTAATTTTTTTCATACTTATAAAAAAATATTTCTAATTATTTTTATTTATTCGTGTTAACGGTGTTAACCTTAACCCGACCTATTTAATAATCGTGTCAACCCGTTTATAATCCAAACTCACTAATTTCGTGTCATATTCGAGTCTTGTTATCAGATCGTATCATAAATTGACACCCTTAGGTCCCGTTTGGTACGCAGGAATGAAGGTCGGAATGGAATGAGGATTCCTGTTTCCATTCCATTCCTATGTTTGGTATGCTTAAACATGTTGGAATGTCCATTCCGCTCGGAATGACCATTCCATTTAGCACAGGAATGGCCATTCCTTGACAAAACCTAAGGAATGGCCATTCCTTTCCTAATGGAATGGTCATCCATCTCTACAGCCCACGATTACAAGTACAGTCAACTTTCTTATAATTAATAATCTTAGTAGATGAAAAATTTATTAATTATTATAATTAATAATTATAAATTTTCTTATACTTTTATTAATAAAAAAATATTTTATACATGTAGATGAATTACAATATATTTAACTCTAATTTAAATAAAATTAGAAATATTTTTGCCAAAAATATTATAAATAGTATATATATAAATATATGTATAATTATTTTAATTTTTTAATAATTAATATTATAAAAGATATATTTTTAAAAAATATTAATTATTAAGTAATATAATTATTAATTATTTATCATAAAACTAATTATATTTCTTAAAAATTTATTAATTAATTTAAATAAAATTAGAAATATATTTGCCAAAAATATTATACATAGGATATATATAAATATATGTATAATTATTTTAATTTTTTAATAATTAATATTATAAAAGATATATTTTTAAAAAATATTAATTATTCAGTAATATAATTATTAATTATTTATCAAAAAACTAATTATATTTCTTAAAAATTTATTAATTAATTTAAATAAAATTAGAAATATATTTGCCAAAAATATTATAAATAGGATATATATAAATATATGTATAATTATTTTATTTTTTTAATAATTAATATTATAAAATATATATTTTTAAAAAATATTAATTATTAAGTAATATAATTATTAATTATTTATCATAAAACTAATTATATTTCTTAAAAATTTATTAATTAATTAAAATAAAATTAGAAATGTATTTGCCAAAAATATTATAAATAGGATATATATAAATATATGTATAATTATTTTAATTTTTTAATAATTAATATTATAAAAGATATATTTTTAAAAAATATTAATTATTCAGTAATATAATTATTAATTATTTATCATAAAATTAATTATTCTCATTCCATTCCAACAATTTGATGGTTCAAACCAAATACAGGAATGAAATTATCATTCCATTACTAGGTATTCAGCCAAACAAAAGAATGGAATAATTATTCCCATTCCATTCCTACTCTATTGCATTCCTAATGTTATTCCATTCCTGTTTATTCCATTCCTGCTTACCAAACGTAGCCTTACTCCCACTCACTCTTTTTATACTAGAGTGTAAATGTAGTTGAAAAGTGAGAATAAAGGGAGATATATTGAAAAGTGTAATGTTACGCTAAACTTGAGTTTATATGAGACAAAACGTTTTAATAATTGATAAATAGTCTAGTTAGTTAAAATAAAATAATTGAAATAAATAAAAACTTAATTCCTATCCAATCTAATGATTTTTTTTTGATAACTCGTTATTTGACTTTTCGGATTGACTAATTTGAAAGATTAATATCATGTCTACTAGAAGGAGAGTCTGACTGATGATTTTGAAAGACAAGTCTTTTAATTACTGTTTATCTCTCATTCAACTACTCTCTTAAAGTTTATGAAATCTAATAATTAAAATAACCTCACGGTCCAAATTAAAAATATATGCAGTAGTTAAACCAAAAAATTGTAAAAATTTTAAAAAAATATATTCCTTCAATTTGAAATTTTGCACCTAAAATTAATTTTTTTCACACTTTACCCTTATCTAAATTATAATTTAACTGTTCATTGAAAATTTTATCACTTTTAAGAATTTTTTGTATAACTTATTATTTATTACGTGTCTCCTTTTTTTTTTAACTTGGACTTCTTAGCTAATTTATAGGTTTGTTGATATCAATAATTTAGTTAATTATACAAAATATCATCAATCAATGATAATTTTTCTATACTTATTTAATTTTAATTTATAATCAAATATTTGACATTGTTTTTCTCTTCCGGCCAAAATTTCTGGACTCGTCCTGACAGTTACCCTTTCAAAAACTAGTCACTCTGTCGTACTAATTGGTTCTTCTAACTGTTACAGTGCTCCGCTATCCTTAGCGGAAACCTCCTACCTACGCCGTTCGCGGGAAAACATTCTCTGACGCCATCTATCGCGTTTCTGGATGTCTGCTATTGCGGGCCGTGTGCACAGCATTCTCAAGGTGTGTTACTCCTCTTCAGTTGTCCTCTCTTTCTGTTCTCGCACTTCACACTCTCCACAAACCCTAATTTGCTGTCTCACTCTACCCGCTAAAACCCTAAGATTGCAACCCACAAGCTACTCTTATTGTTATTTTTATAGGTCATTTTCTTCTTCTGTTGATCAAAGCTTTGATTTTCTTGAACAATTTTCGTCTTTTCGTAATTTATCAAATTCTTCAAACACTCTCATCAATTCAAACGAGAGGCGTAAGATTGTTGTTGAGGTAGGGAAGATCATCAAACAACAGCAAGGTTATGTGTTAAAGGAGTTTTCACAAAAGTTTTGCCCATTTTTTCTTGTAAAGATCATGAAATTGTTTGAAAGCCGGCAAGATTGCATTTGCTTTTTTCAAATTCGCATTTCGGGATGACTCGGAGGGGATAGTGCCGTCATGTTGTGTTGCGGCCCATCTTTTAGCGGCAGAGAGGCTACGGTTTCTGGCACAAGATCTTCTGTCGTGGGTAATTGCGAGAATTGGGTTCGGTCGGAGTGGGGAATTAGTGGAGTTTATGTGGAGAGAACACCACAAATATGAGTCGGATTTCTCGATTCTTGATTCACTTATGCGTGCTTTCTTGAATGCAGAAATGAGTTCAAAGGCATTGGAGATTTTGGATTGGATGAGGAACATCGGAGTGAGGCCAAGTTTGTCAGCTGTCACAGTTCTTCTTAAATTGTTGCTTAGAATTGGTGATTATGGTAGTGTGTGGAAGTTGTTTAGGGATATGGTCAGTAAAGGACCTCGTCCCTCAAATTATACCTTCAATGTGATGGTTCTTGGGTTTTGTAGAAAAGGGTACCTCAAAATTGGAGAGAGTTTATTGCATATAATGAGGAAGTACCATTGTGAACCAGATGTTTTTACTTATAACATTGTGATCAATGCATACTGCGTTAGGGGGAAAACTTTAGATGGGTTGACTTGGTTACATTTAATGGTCGAGAGGGGTTGTAGTCCCAGCACTGTTACATTTGGTACAGTTATTAATGCCTTGTGCAAGGAGGGAAATGTCGTGAAAGCAAGGAAGCTCTTCTGTGAAATTCAAGACATGGGTGTCACTCCAAACACCATAATGTATAACACTTTAATGGATGGGTATGTCAAGGCTATGGATATTGGTCAGGCAAACATGCTTTATGAAGAAATGAGGAAGAAGGGTATAGCTCCTGACTGGTGTGACTTTTAACATTTTGGTTGCCGGACATTATAAGTATGGAAGGAAAGAAGATGGTGACAGGTTGTTACGGGATTTGTCAGTGTCAGGGTTGCTTCCAGATTGTTCATTGTCTGATATATCGGTTGCAGGATTGTGTTGGGCAGGGCGATTGGATGAGGCCATGGAACTTTTAGAGGATATGCTTGAGAAAGGGATACCTCTCAGCGTAGTTGCTTTTAACTCCATGATTGCAGCTTATAGCAATGCGGGTTTAGAAGACAGGGCTTTTGAAACCTACAAAATTATGGTGAAATCTGGTTTAACTCCATCATCTTCCACATGTAGTTTTCTGCTTATGGCTTTGTCTAAAAAAGGGTGGCTGCAGGAAGCAAGGGAGCTCATGGATGTGATGCTTGAGAAGGATTTCCCTGTCAATAAAATGGCATTCACATTGCTACTAGATGGGTATTTTGGAAAAGGGGACATAGTGTCAGCTCAATGTTTGTGGGAAGAGATGGGAAGGAGAGGGATGTCTCCTGATGCTGTTGCCTTCTCGGCCTTCATTGACGGATTTTCTAAAACAGGGCTCGTGGAGGAGGCATACAATGTGTTTCTGGAAATGTCAAGGAGAGGTTTTGTGCCAAATAATTTTGTATATAATTCATTGATCAGGGGATTCTGTAACTGCGGAAAATTGAATGAAGCATTGAAGTTGGAGAAGGAGATGAGGCAAAGGGGTCTTCTCCCTGATAACTTCACCACCAATATTATCATTAATGGCTTTTGTAAACAGGGCCGAATGAAGTCAGCAATTGGCACTTTTATGGACATGCATCGAACTGGGCTGACTCCAGATATTGTTACTTACAACACTTTGGTCAGTGGGCATTGTAAGGCCTTTGACATGGTTAATGCAAATGATTTTGTCAATATAATGTACGCCAGTGGGTGGGATCCTGATATCATGACCTATAATATACTCATCCATGGTTTCTGTAGTAGTCGGAAGATGAGTCGAGCTGTAATGATGTTGGATGAGCTTATTTCAGCAGGTGTTGTTCCGAATACAGTTACCGTACAACACTATGATGAATGGTGTTTGTAATGACATATTGGATCGTGCTATGATCTTGACTGCGAAATTGCTTAAGATGGCCTTTGTTCCAGATATTGTTACGACTAACTTATTGTTGTCTCACCTTTGCAAGCAAGGGCTACCTGAGAGAACCTTGATATGGGGGCAGAAGTTGAGTGAGATTTGTTTCAACTTTGATGAAATAACTTATAAAATACTGGACAGAGCGTATCGTAATATTCAAAAAGATCCTGAATATTCAAGAGGAACATCAAGAAAGAGCCTCTTTCTAGATTTCCTCATCTACATTACTTATGACTATTTGTGTAGAAGTAGGACTCACAATGAAACAAGTCAATACTCTTTTAAACTAATTGACCGTGGATCTAATGAGTCCTGCTAGCTGACTAATGGGATAAGTTTAGAACTTTAGTCGTTGAATATGACAAACTTCATTTTATTATGAGTGGGGTGCATGTCCGTATGAAGATTGCCTGGGGTTTTTTTGATGTATTTTCTGGTGAAGGTGGAGGAGGCACTAATTTTTGGAAATATTCGAGGAATTGGATTGAGATGGTTCTATTGAAGACCAGCTACTGCTATGGTTCAAATCAGTGGATGCTTCAAGGACAAAGGGAAGGCAGACAAGTGCAGCAGTTGAGGCTCTGAAGGTGACATTGCGACCTATGATTTAACTGAAGATATGGTCCTAGATAGAGAATCACAAAAGAGGATTTGTTTAGTTAGCCTGATGTATTCGGGTTTGACTTTAATTGATCTTGAGTTGAGTTGGTGGTAGAGGAGGGATTTATAGGTAGGGGCTAGCCCAATGCGCGAGGATCCCACTAGGGTAGATGGATACAGCAAACCTCCGCAAGCAGAGAGATTGTTTTTGCTCTTGAACCCGTGTCCTCCAAGTTATAGTGGAGTAACCTTACCGTGCACTAAGGCATGTCCTCAAGAGGGAAGTTATAGTAGCTACAAAAAAAAAAGTAGGCTTTTGCTATTTTGGTTTTATCACCAGCATTTTTTCCTGTGTAATCATATCTGGATCATTATTAACAATGAAAGCCGGAAGCATATCCCCAAACTGATGATAGTTGAACTGAAATTAAAGACAATCTATGCTGTCTAAGTATGGATTGAAGTTAATAGAGCTGTGATGGGAACATTAAGTGTTGGGCCTTTATTACTGTGCACAATGGTTGCTCATGTTCTGTTTCTTGGAAAGCATCTGGGATTACGGCAAGGAGAAACCATCTTATGTGGTAATCTGGTGCTTTCGTGATATATCTTCGATGATTTATAACATTGTTTTCAGGGTTTGGACTTCATAGAAGTACCACATGGCAGGAGGTACACATGCTGAGCAGCTCACAATACAGGTAAACAATTTGAATATAATGTAATGTTGTCATTTTTGAAGGCACTAGAATTCTTGGCATATACAAACATTGTGAATTGTGAGACATGATGCATATCTCTTTTTGTGAGATTGATTACTATACTTCTTTACATTTGTGTACATTTGATTAATATTTTATATAAGAATATTGCTAAGTAGAACAGTTAAAATTTGATAGTTAGCAAGTCAATGTATCTTTTTTCTTTGGACTTTCTTAGTTAGTTACTTAATGTTTAACGATCTGATATACACTTAGTTTTAATAGGTTGCACTAAAGAGTCAGTCCACTTGCACAGCCATTACTTGTTTGAAGAGAGAATCAAAGACCGAACCTCAAGAGATTAGACAACGGAAATAAGAATAGAAAACCCAAAACTCTCTCTCTCTCTCTCTCTCAGCCCTAGTATAATTTAAAGTCAAAATCTGTTTCTTGATTTCTTCACTTTATGTGGCCATAGGTCCAACTTATTCTCTGTACTTGTCATGTACTTCTATTCGAGTCTGATGGGGCTGTATGGAGAGCTTTTAACCTTTGTTTCCCACTTTCCAATGTGCTATCCACATCGGCCAATTAAATCATGGAATCTAACTGTTAGCATCTACACACTGCATTTAAGTCTTGTTATTTATACAGTGATACGAAATGATTTTTGTTGAATTAAAATCGTTTTGGTAAATGACTATTGGATTTTATGTAATCAAGAGGAAGTTTAATATATATACCATTATTTGTCACTCTGTGGTAGACACCCCCCCAAATCAAACCTTGAAACAACTCACATGCATCTATCTGAACCAACAGTAGGTCCAACCACACCCCCCCCCCCCTCTCCCAACACAAAAAAAAAAAAAAACTTCTACAACAAGAAATAGAGATGCTTGGGTCGACCAGCACCATCATCCCTTATCATCCTCCACTGATCTTATGGCCGTTGTATGCATATCTCTCAACATGTGCCAGCACGCTCTTCCTTAGATCCGCATTTGAGGTTGAGGTCATCATGGGTATTTAGCAGCAAACACAGTCAAAGATGATAGCAATGGAGGTATTCAAAAGGGTAGCAATGGCATCTGGTGATTGTAATGATATTAAATTTCTTATTATCTAATAATTGAAGATGATCAATTTGGTGTTCTGTTGATGCTTCAAAATTATGACGTGTTCCATTGGTCGCACTCACTATCCATGGTTGCATGGAATTTCTTGGTTAGCATTAAAAGAATTTGACTATTTTTTTTTTTTTCACTTTCTAGATTATAAAGGTGGTTGCAAAAATGGAGGTTGTGAATTCAATGGATCTAGAATGATTGTAAATGTAAATTTTATAGATGATTACTTTAGGTATGCTATGGATGATCAGGAAATTGGTTTTAAATGAAGATGGATCTTATGGTGGGTCTCATGGAGGTGCTGATATGATGAATCTGATGGTGGTTCTCATGGAGGTATTATTTCATGGATTTGATGGTGGATCTCATGGAGATGTGATTTGATGGATCTGGTAGGATTTGATCGAGCTGTTCATTGTGAAAGAAGTTATGGTGGTGGGTTTTATTATTTGGTTTGAATTTAGGTTTTATGGAGGTAAATTTTGATGGATGTTTGTTTTAATGGAGGTATTAAGTGGTCTGATTTTGGGGTTTATATATGTGGGTTTAATTAGGGGCTATTGCTTGGTGCCATGGTGAAATGCTCATGCAATGAAGCATGAGAATGCAGGTTTGAGTCCGAGAGGAGCCACTTTGTGTAAAAATAATATCAAAAGTTAAGTCCATTCCAACCCCTCCTAGCACTCTATGTAAGCAGGACCAACATTGGGTAATGGCCTTTTGTATACGGTTTTGATTGTTGTAGTTTTGGCAATTTATCTCAATAAATTTCTCACTTTCATTTTTTTACTAAGATTTTACAGTCCTCAATCTATTTTAATCTATTTACCTACTTTCTTTCTCAATGTGAGTTGCCGGACCAAGAATAAGGGTGATTAGAGGTGGAGAGGAAGTTGAGTGATGGTGGGATAAGAATGGAGAAGAAGAGTTCTGTCCAGAATTAGAAAAAGTTGACTTTGCCTCTAAAATCAGATATGTCCCATGGATAATTATGTAATTTGCCACTTTCCATTTACGGAGTTAATTAAAATCTGAATTCTCAAAAATCAAGGTGTCACTTCATCAGTTTTCTAGTTCAGGGGAGTTAAATAAAAACGGATATTTGTATAATCTACCCACACTTTTATTCTTACTGTGTTGCTTGAGATAAGGCGGTGTATTTAGTGGCATGGCTGATTCGAATGAAATCTGCACTGCATGAGATTCAATTTTTTAAATCATAGTTTGGTATAGGTTTGTAAAATGAAGTTACTGAGTGAGAGTAACTATGGTGTTTGCAAGCAAGATGCAAATTAATGCTTGTCCATGAAGTACATTAGCAACCAAAATCAAAGAACAAGGCAACAAAATAGTGAAATAGATGTGGAGGAGATTAGTTATGGCAAGACCAGAAGGCGTTGATGGAAGACAAATGTCTCAAGTTGAGAGTGGCTAGAGGATCATATTTGAACAACTTTTAGAACTCAAGGGAAAGTGAGTTTGACAAGTTGCAACATCATAACTGGTTCTTGAATGAGAAGAAAAGGATATCAATGCATTATATGGTTGCTGAAATGATGAGGAATGGAAAAGAAAATGCAGAATCTCACTACTACTTAGGGTTGGGAGGGTTGAGACGAATCTAATTTTATTTTTCTTCACCTCTATTTTCTCAGGAATGAAAAGAAAATATTAGGGCAATTTAAAATTAAAAAAAAAAAAAAGTGATAGATGTGTGTGTATTCATATGTGCTAGATGGGGCTTCTAATATCAAATATCATTCACTGTATTGACTCTGTAGAAATCTAATTGCAGGAGCAGTGAGGATCATATTTGAACAACTTTTAGAACTAAGGGAAAGTGAGTTTGACAAGTTGCAACATGATAACTGGTTCTTGAATGAGAAGAAAAGGATACCAATGCATTATATGGTTGCTGAAATGATGAGGAATGGAAAAGAAAATGCAGAATCTCACCACTACTTAGGGTTGGGAGGGTTTTGAGACGAATCTAATTTTATTTTTCTTCACCTCTATTTTCTCAGGAATGAAAAGAAAATGTTAGGGAAATATAAAATTAAAAAAAAAAGAAGTGATAGATGTGTGTGTATATTCATATGTGCTAGATGGGGCTTCTAATATCAAATATCATTCACTTTATTGACTCTGTAGAAATCTAATTACAGGAGCAGTGTTTGTTGTTTCCAAAGAATTTCGGTGAAATTTATCAAGTAGGTGTTTTAATTTTCTCTAGAAGCAACCAAATAAGCATTGGCAACTATAATACTACATAAAAGTGATATATGTGTGTGTGTATTCGTATTTGCTAGATGAAAATTGTATAATTGAATTATAAAATTTACTTTTAATGTCAAATATCATTCACTGTATTGACTGTGTAGAAATCTAATTGCAAGAGCTGTTTTTGTTGTTTCCAAAGAAATTTAGGTGAAATTTTCAATCAGGTGTCTTTATTTTCTCTAGAAGCAACCAAATAAGCATTGGCAACTATAATACTACGTAAAATCTCCTCTTCTTCTTTTTTGGGTGTATGTTAAACTGTAATTTTTCTGTAAGAGTTGGAATTCTTAAGTAAATGCATAAAAATTGGAGAAGAGTATGAGAAAGAGTTAATTTGAAAAAAAAAAATTACAATAAACAAGACTTTTAAAAATAAAGATTTTTTTTTTGACGAGGCTGCAAAAGTAAGGGAGTTCAGTTCTTGCTTTTATTAACGGTCAATAATATCACTTTACATATTTAGATTATCATTTAAATAATTGACACAATTTATTGATTTTTTACGCCTGTCCATTGTTATGCACCTGACTGTGCAAATGAAAAATATAATGCATTTATTTCTTTTACAGCAATGGAGCTGAGTGCTGCAGAGACGGTTATTCTACTCAACTCAATTCAACAAGTCTTACCCCAATATTTTGGGGTCAGTTACATGAATCGTATCTCGCTACTTTTTTCTATTTAAGATCATTTTGTTGTGAGACAATTATTTTGCCTTGAAGAATTTTGTGGGGCGAAATTTTTGTTCTGGACGGGACTCCAGCATTGATCTTACTTGGGGCATAATTTCACCTGATTTTGGTTGGGAGGTCTGGAAATTTTTTTGTTGGTTATTGGGAAAATATGGAAGTTCGATTTGAGCTGAAGGATTGTGTGATGGCTCTTGAAAGCACAACCATTTTGTAATGGAGTCATCAGTCAATGTTAATGACGAAATTTTGGATGTTTCTTGAAATTTTGTAAAAAAATCACTGTATATATTAAGATAGGATCATTTTGAAATTTGCAAGAATCGAAATGAACTCGTTGCAGATGGTTGGGCAAAGGAATGATTTCGTTTCCATGAAGTTATGGTGTAAATCAAATTACATGGTGCTGATGTCTGTTCCCTACAAATTCTTGATCCAGAAGTGTGTTTTGGGTTTTTAAGGCTACGTATTACAACAAATGGCAGATACTGGCCATTGAAATGAAGCTGTGGCTGCTGCAGCAGCAGCAAAAGCAGGAGCTGTAAGCTTAAAATGCTCAGCTAAACAGAACAAATGTTAAACATCAAGGATTAATTCAACAAAGCCAGTGTAAAGAAATGTATTTCTTTATATTTTATATACTTTTTCATATGAGGCAAAATCAATCTACGACAACATTCTTTTACAAGACTAAAGCGAGGTAATAACCAAAGAAGGCAAAGTGGGGGAAGAAAAAAAAAACACATGAAGCCAACCATATGACTTCTAGTTACATCACATGTACATGGGAAAAGCAAAAGTTGTTTTTTCAGTCTAATGGCATGAACATTGCTCTAAGCCGCCCACTGATTTCCAAAGAAAAAGTTCAAATTTTCCAATGCTAGCAAGATCAATTCAGTTCAGTAAGTTTTTAACCTTTCCCGCTGTATTCTATCATCAATCACACTAAAAAAAAAAAACCAGAACCCTATCACAAAAATCCAATTTTGCAGCAAAATCTATTTTAAGTCACTTTGGCCCTTTGCATGATCATAAATCCTCTTCTACTGACTCCCCCAACATGCTCACTTAGTTTAGCCAAGTGCGCCATCCGCCTTCTCCCAGATTCAGAGACCCCTGTTTCACTTGATTCTTTGTCAACGGAGTCATTTTCATTACATTCGGAACTTTTCTCAAAGGGGCTTCCTTCATCAGAAACTTGGATTATCTGCTTCAAACTCTCCACTACCTGACTCATCTTTGGTCGATCCTTTGCACTCTTCATCAAACAACTGTCTGCTAACTTCGCTATTCTTCGGGCTGCATTGAGAGAGTACTGATTGTCAAGTCTTGGATCCATTAGAAGGCTGAATTTCTTACTATCAGCAGGGAACTGTTTCACCAAATCCAAGAGTTTTTGTTCTGATCTGGGTAGGTTTCTGTCCAAGGACCGCCTGCCAGCTAGGATCTCATACAATACCACACCAAAACTCCATACATCGCTCTTAGTTGTGAGATGTCCTGTTTGGATGTAATCTGGAGCAGCATAACCAAATGTCCCCACAACCTAATCACAGAACACAAATTCTTGTGGTCATTTACCAAACACACACATACATGCACAAACATTACATACCAGAAACACACGCATGTATGCATAACTTGTTTTGATCACTTACTATTCCATAATTTGAAAATTATTATGAATATTTCCTACAATCGTAGAACAAGACCATATGTGTAATTTCAAGTTATTTCTAGAATTTTGCATTAAAACAAGTCTAGAAATATAATATATGCTTTCTTTTCGTTTTCTTATTCACGTCTTCCATGCAAGCATTATATTCCTCCCTCACAAAGCCAGTTTTGAATTTTCTCGAGTCCTTCCCAACTAATTCCTAAATTCTATGTTCTCTCAGGAAATTATCCATAGTTCATCCCTCAACATGATCAGGGGTGCAGGCGTGGTGAGTTCTAAACATATTATATTGTATGGATCACAAAATAGTTCACTCACATGAAAACTTCAAATGCTACCAGAGAAAATAAGCATACTTACTGCTGTCGAAACATGAGTATGCCCAGCCGTTGGCCCCTCCCTGGCAAGCCCAAAGTCTGAAAGCTTTGGTTTGAAATCCTCATCCAATAGCACATTTGATGCTTTGAAATCTCGATATATCACCTAGACCATTAGAATAAGCAACAGTATGTTAGCAACAATGAACAGTAACATCTTAAATATTTGAAGAATGAAGACTACCAAAGCTCAAATAACAACCAATATCACAATTATTTATAGTAAACCATTTTTTTATCGTGTTAACCCGAGGATGAATGCATTATAATTGTGGATAATATAGAAATTACTGTTATAACGGCCAATATATCACTGAATTCTAAGTTAATAACATTTTAATAATATTCAAATGGTATTAAATTATTCATTTTAAAGATATATTAAACCCAAACAAAGGCAGTGACTGTTATAACAGTATCATGGGTAAATAACAACCAAGGTCCCCCCTTATCACAAGCATAAAAGTAACATAGTCTCAGACCATGATATGGACATTGCTTTTAATTATTTTCTAGCTTCTGCAAGCTACAATTTCAAATTGCTAAAGAAGTGTCAAGGTCATTTGGGACAGAGTAATGCATTCATCTTAACTATACCTAGGCAATTACTTCATAACAGAGTAATTGGTCAAAGGACCTTCTGCCACAACTCAGTTTTGAGAAAAATCTAAATCTGTACCAGTCATAAATTTCCTTGGTAAAAGCACTTATAGAAAAATAAATAAATTTCCTTGGTATAAGTAAGATCCTCGCCGCTGCTTCAAGGAAAGGATTTTCTAACTTTTTATATGAAAGAGTTCAATTAATGAGAGAGATCTCTACCTAAAAAAGAAAGAAAGAAATAGAGGAGAAACTAACCTCTTATCACAAAGGAAGTTTTGATTGACTAGAGACTATCCCCATCAGTGGGGTTGATTAATGATTCTAAATAATCAGGTATACTTTATAATTGAGTATGTGAGAAAGACAACCTATCAAATGTTTTAGATTATCTAAATGAGCTGCTACTAACAACAATGTGACAGGAAGGATCCCCTCTCGGCAGCATCAACAGCAAATGAAAAGTTTCCTTGGGTTCAAGGACATTGATGCTATTGTGGGGAGACCAAAGCAGTAATGCAACTATGGTGGGACCTCCCCCCCCTCCTCTCATTCCCTTTGAGGAAGTCCACGGGACATTCAAAAACCAAAAAGGTATTGATTCATTCAATGTTGTTTTAGAGGATAATAACTGAGCAAATTTTATTATGTGTAGAATCATTTTTTTCACCCAAAAAAAAAGTCACAGTTTATTTATTGTTTTCTCTGATAATGTTTATGCCCTCCGTTGTGAAAAAGAGAAAGGATAAAATGCCATTACTCAAGTGTTGGCCCAACTTATTTAAGGTGCTGGAAGGGATAGACCGGAGATAGACCTAACATTTGACATTATTTTTACACAAATTAGTTGCTCTCAGACTAGAGCTCACATTCTCATGCATAATAGCCCAGGTACATTGTTGGCTCTGTTAAGTTTTTTGAGTAATTGGTAGTGATCTAGCAGATTATGAGGTGAAGTGAAATCAAACCTGGACTTCAATTTCCTCGTGCAAATAAGCCAATCCTTGAGCAGCTCCAAGCAAAATCTGTAACCTTGTTTGCCAAGGCAAAGCAGGGTAAGCCCTATTGAAAACATGATCTTCCAAGCTTTTATTTGGCATAAACTCGTATACAAGCAGCCGTTGGATTCCCCTTTTTCCATCTGCAGCACAGTATCCAATAAGTTTGACAAGATTTGGGTGCTCCAGAACCCCGAGAAACTGTACTTCCGCTATCCATTGTTTATGACCCTAGATGAAAACACAAACATGGTAGACATCTTTTAGAAATAATAGACCTCTTATACCATTAAAATATGCAAAAAGGAAGGTCATTTGGACATATAAATGCCACGATTCCAAACAAAAGTAGTCGACATTTGACGCGTGCCTGCGTTATGTACAAAATAAATTTTGAAAGTCACATTATTTATGCCCACATTTTTTAATAACTATACATTGCATTTCTTGCTACACTTGAGCACAGTAACATTATTATCATAAAAAGGTAAATTTTTTTATTTTTCATTTTTTGATACTAGAAAGAACATCATGATAGATGCACCTCACTCCTAAATAAGCATTAATAATCAAATACACTCCTCCCTTAAGTACTAATTGCACTAATTTCTTATCCAAAACAAAACACATTGGACTAATTCAATCTCCATGGAACAGTAATTCAAAAATACATGAGTTTGCTCAAGATGGAAAAAGATAGGAGAGCCAAATTCAATCTCCATAGAACACCCAATACCCCAAATATATCTGAATTTGCTTGATTGGAGAGCCAAATTAGATTATTTAATTTTAAAAGCACATGATACTCAATTACACACCCTTAAACGTAGATACGTAGATGTTACTGCCAGAAATCGATGAATGTACCAACCTGTGGGCTCTAAATTACCAACTATATAATGGCTTTATTAAATCATAATCTTTTGAGTGAATTTCTTCCAATAAAGTGGTGACATGTTTAGTTCGAACAGATAGCTACCACTTAAACAGAAAAATGCCACACAACATATTTTATTATTAATCAAGTGAAGGAAAATTTCAGTCCCAGTGAGTAGCCTACCATTCACAGAACAATCCTCAAAATATACAAATCCCAAAGTAAATACAATCCAAAACATCAGCATACATTCGACTCAGGATCCAGACTTCCAATCCACCACATTTTTGGAAAGTATTGAGAAACAAATAATGTGGGTATCTGCAATTCATGGTTTGAATCAATGCTACCTCTGGTATTGATTGCAATGCCATGCAGAATGGGAACAGGTTTGCAGTATACCACCTATGTGGGAATGTGACACAAGTCACACAATGACAGTAGTTTTATCAATGTTGCTAAGTTAGAAGTTAAAAAGTAGTAAGCCGGTTTTAATGGGAGAACAATATTAACCTATAAACAAAGACTTTCTATTTGCTCTTGAAAGCTTGTTATATATGAATTTGTTGCAAGTCTCATTGAAAAGAATTATCATTGTGCAAAAGAGGTTCACTTGACAGAGAGTCAACTATAGGTTGTGATGCTAGTTCTGCTGAAAGCATAACAATACTACCAGGCTAATTTCATAAGGACACCCTATTTTACACCTAAGATTTCTATAATATGTTAGATTCCAACCCAGTGAGTGGTTATTGTCTTAAAAGAAAAATAAGAGATTGTCTGGATTGCCAAACATGGTATTATGCAACATAATTGTATGATGTCTCAGATCACTTGATCTGGATTGCTTATTGTTGGGGTACCAGTTATCCCAGCAATACTGGCCCGATTACATTTCCAGTTTACTGTATTATCAAACACCCATCAGATGTACTGAAAGCTTAGCTCATAAGCAATTTATTGAACAGATGTTCCTTAAGCTTGTCAAGGCTCTTCAAGAAAAATTGGTAGGAGCTAGCAGATATATTCATACAACTTCAAGTCAATAAGACTACTTTCCATCATACAGTGATGGTTGTGATACCAGATCCTAAAATATCAAGAAGGCAAATTAAAAATCTTATAACAAATATATTTTAATTTAAATAAACAATGAAATGCTAGATAGATCAACATTCATACAGGAAATAAGAGTCAACATTCGACAATGAATTGCAAGAATTAAAATTTATAGAAATATAACTGAAAAGAACCCTAATGATCATTTATATAGAGATTAGGAGATGATAGAATGAAAAATAAATAATGTCCAGGTATCAAAATCACAAAATTCTAAATTTATTTGGAAACAAACCCCCCTTGTGAACACGTAGAACTGTTAAATTTTAAGGGTTTATTCAGACAGCATCTGTCCAAGAGAACCAACTAGAGGTAAAATGGAAAGATGAATGATCACATGGCGTCATGGATACACGGGTAATCAATGGAAAATAAGAATGACAACTAAAAGATAGATATCCTTATGCTACATTGAAGATGAACCAAAAATGATCATGAAGAGAAAATGGATTTCCACCTGCAACACGTCTACCCTTTTTATTTTTTTCACGATAAATGCTTGGAAAAAGGGAAAAGATCCCTGTACCAAAATTTGACACCTGCATAGCTGTACCCATATATATGCGACACGGGAAAGAGAAACTTCTATCAGGGTAGAGAAGGTATCTAAATGTGGATATAATGGATCAAGGATGTACCTTAGATTCTTGGGAGGGAAACTCAATAAATCTAATAGTTGAGCCTTTAGACAGTGGAACCAAAGATTCAGCATCTGGGCCTTGGAACCAGTGCCTTTTTGACACATGAAGAAGGGCCCCGACTCCAAGATTGTTTAAGATGGTAGCAGAACAAGAAGTTCAAAAACTACAAAGTTGTGGTGGCACTACAACAGTTACATATTTAAACAAGGATTCCCCCAACCTCAACATGGACTGGGAGAGAATAAACAGCAAAGGCAAAGGCAACCCACTGCTTGTTGACTGAATGATTAGGTCTTGCAAAACAATGCCGGTACTGACGTAAATTGATGTGTTCATCAAGTGAGCAATAGATGCTGGGAGGAATAGATTTAAGGAGTGATGTATCAATCAAAAAAAAAAAAGATTTAAGGAGTGATGTGCTACCATTTAAAGAAAAGAATTGGCACTCATTAATCCATGACACCTACTTTGTTTCCATGGAAATCAACTGTAAACAAAGAAAGACAATGCCATAATAAATTCACAAAGCAAGAGCTATTACCCCTACATGTGCATACCTCCAACGTGATAAATTAGCATCAGAAGTTTACATTCTTTTTTCTTTTGAAATTTATTAAAATATTTGGAAGTAATAAGAATAAAATGTGTTACCAAAGACAAAACCTAAGCAGTTGATGGACCTCAACTTCATCTTATTTAACGAGGTAGCAGTCAAGACACAAAATTTATGTGTTAACCTTTCATGAATAATCAGCTAATTGTAGTGAAAACACATTGCCAGCTTATATAGAGAATACAATGGAATTAAGATGAAATATGAAATTAAATCTAATAAAATCAGA
The DNA here is from genome assembly GCA_008638375.1 of Nyssa sinensis. Lineage (NCBI taxonomy): Eukaryota > Viridiplantae > Streptophyta > Magnoliopsida > Cornales > Nyssaceae > Nyssa > Nyssa sinensis. The sequence continues at coordinate 38,597,235 of CM018052.1, forward strand.
CCCAATACAATTCACCTAAAACTCATTAAATATGATTCAACATAATACACAAACATTTAGAATCTTAATTTTCATTGAGAATTACCCAATAGATCATATCTCATGCATTATCTAACAACATTCTTAATTATATTGACCGATAAATCACTTGACATGATCACACTCAAGACCCATACCTGAAAGCTATCTCTATTGAGCTTTTTAATAGCAACAACAATTGGATCACCCTTCCCATCAACGGGCTTGATTGCACCCTTATATACGCTTCCAAATCCGCCTTCCCCAATCTTAAGTAACAGATTGAAATTATTAGTGGCCTGCCTGAGCTCCGAGAATGAGAAGACTCGCAAATTCTGAGCCTTTTCTTCATACAATTCGGGAATACTACGCTGCGAAGCGACCGAACATGAAGAGTTACTCACCCTCACATCTGCTGATACATCAGACTTATCTGGGTCTTTTAATTCGGGTGATGATCTTTGTACCCTATTTCCGGTTCTATCCTTGAAGTAATAGAAACACTTCATTTTTTCAGATTTTCAGAACACAAAAAAGGAGATTTCAAGATTCAAATATGAATTGTATGGACTGCCATTGAACTCCTGAAGAGAATTACAGTAAGAGAATTGACAAAACAAAGAAGTATTAGCGGTTATCTGTTGACTTGAAAATCATAACTGGAGAGAAGGAATTTTATCACAAATAAAAGAGAACTCTGTTAGGAAACAGAGAGTAAGGTAACAAAACCGACCCAGTCAAAACCCAGATGAGAATTGGATAGAAAAGTGTGGATAGACCTCCAAATTGCAAAACCCAGATGAGAAAAGCATGTGGAAATGCAAACTCAAGAGGGGCAAAAACGACCCAGTCACCCAAATGGGAATACACACACACACACACACACATATATATGGAGAGAGAGACTATATAAAATAATGAATTCAATAAACAACAGCAAAAGAAGAAGATAGACTCATCAATCAGTGTTTTTACCGTAACATATCTTTTCCTGATTTTGTTCAGCTACTTAGACTTTCACATACTTTCAACACGGTTGAGTAAAAGACAGACCTCGCATTAATTTTTTTTGTTTCCTTGGCGTCTCTGGTCCTTCTCTGTCAAACTCCGTCTTTGAAAATTCTGTCTGCTGTCACCGATTTGGCACTCGCCTTCTGAAATGTACCGCAAATCCGAGTGTCTCTGTCCGTGAGATGTACATATCTCATTGGGCCCCATGATTGAACAGGGATACCTCGTACCTAGTACTAGCACTAGCACAAGAACATCAAATCCCCCTCGTCCACTTGAAACTTGGCAAGTTGAAAGAAGCTAAAAAATTTCCATTGTTTCATGTTCATTATGTCCGGACCATGAATATTTTGTCACGTTGACGGATTTTAAAAAATTTGAGGTTTAAAGTAATAATTATAAATAAGTTTTTTTATTTTTTAATATTAAAATAATTTTTTTAATTTAAAATTTATTAGTCTCATTTTTTTCATACGTATTAATTATGTTTTCATATTATTAACACATCCTTTATCCTATCATTTTTTTTTTATTTTTACATTTATTTAATATATAAAATTCAAATTTTGTTGTATTAAAATAAGTTTCTATAAATACATTATTTTAATCTATATCGATTTTTTTAATTGTTTTTTTATTCATGATTTTTTGTAATATAATATATATATATATATACATATTATAATTCAGTTGTGTTTAGAATAAAATATTATATATTTCTCATTCTTATTATAATATCATCTACTAATAACGTTGATTACTTATATTAAAATATATACATTCTAATTACAGGTCAATTAAATAGGAAACATACTATAACCTATTTTAATTACAATTCTATTATAATATATCTAAGTAAAATGAGTGGGAAAAAAATAATTTCTTTATTTATTTAGAAATTTTTATTTCAATTAAATCATAATTTTACTTATAAAAAAAATCTTCTTTTATTAATTACCTTTGACACTTAGCAAATACATATAAGACTGCAATTCAATTTTGATATAAAGTCATTCCCCTAGTTTGACAAAATTCTAACATTCTTTTACTCAAAATTTCAATCAAATTCAAATTGAAACTATGAAGGTCTCCACTTGCACTTGTAGTCTTTGTCTTTTTTTTTTTTAAAAAAATAATTCTCATAAATCCATTAGCATGTTAACGTATATAATAATAGACAATATATTATAAAAATTAGATAAATTATAAAAAGTAAAAAATTACATAACAGACAATAAAAAAATTATTCAAAGTGGAACTATTTTTATTTATTATTAATTAAAGTGAGACAAATAATGTACGATAAAAATAACAAAAAAAATGGTGAAATTACCTCGATTGAAAAAAAATATATTGGGACATAATTGAGATAATGTTATGTGATTTTTAAATTAATTAGAACAATGGCGAGAGATTAAAGAAACGAAAAAGAGTCCTATGACAGAGAAAGACAGAAATAATGAGTAGGTGTGTAAAATAGATACTGAGTAGGTTGTATTTATTACCATACGACGGTTGAGTTTCAAGATGACTATTCAACTTTTTTTTTTTTTAATTTTGTTTATGACTATTCGGCTTTTTTATTTTTTAAAATTTAAAAAAAAAATCAGTGAGTTTGATATTTATGGAATATGTGGGTTTTTTTTATTATAAACTTTAGAATTCTATATACTTTATACTTCTATATCTAATACAATAATATTATAGATATACACAAAATTTGAGACTTTTATTTTAAGTGAGGCCTAAAGTAATCGCTTTAGTTGCACTATTAATATGTGAACTTAACAAGTGGATCACAAACTGATTCAATACAACAAACTCAAAAAAAGTCACTAAATCATGAGAAGAAAAGTTATAATAATAGATTTTTTCAAATGAGTTTTCTTTTAGTAATGATATTTAGAAGCTCGAATTTATATTAGACATGATGTTTTAATTATTAGTTGGTTTTGAGATTGAGTTTTTCTTTATTCGTTCTACTTTATTTATAGTTCTTAAGTCGTTCAATAGTTAAAAAATCTAACACGATGTTTTAATTATTAGTTAGTTTCGAGATTGAGTTTTTCTTTATTCGTTCTACTTTATTTATAGTTCTTAAGTCGTTCAATAGTTAAAACATCTAACACGATGTTTTAATTATTAGTTAGTTTCGAGATTGAGTTTTTCTTTATTCCCACTACTTTATTTATAGTTTTTATGTCATCCAATAGATAAAACATCTAGTCTCATATAAACTCGATCTCATAATAATATTACCCAATTTTATTTACTTTTATCATTAAGACAAATAATTGAATTAGCATGTATTTATTATTGGAAATCCTACCACCTTATGCTAAGGGTAAAAAAAAAAAAAAAAGAGTTTTCGATGCAACCCATATTTATTTTTAACAAACTTTTTGATCTTGGATTGCATGAAAACTCTTTATTTTCAATCTTAACATAAGATAGTATGCTAATCCAATTATAATAATAAATGCATGCTATTCCAATTATTTAATCCCAAGTTATTTTGACCTTATTCCTTATAATCTTGTTGTGTTAAAAAAAAAAATCTATAAATCTATAAATTTATTTTATCATGTTACCCTTTTGATAAGTAACATGAACTTCAAAAATAAATATATAAATTTATTTTAAAAGGTGCCTCTTTAAAATACCCTTTTGATAAGTAAGATGAATTTCAAAAATAAATAGAAAAACACTTGAATTTAAGAAATTTGTAAATAAATTGCCAGAATGATAAAAAAACTCATAAAAAAACTATATGTATCACATTATTCTTAACATGAAATTATTGTCAGCATTTAAACAAAAAAAAAATTAAATTTAAATTCCAATTTTTTATTTGGTTTTAAAAATTACAAGCCACCATAATGACAAGTTTTAACCAAATTCTAACAAATAGATATATATTAGAAAAAAGTTTATTCTTTAAAAAACATGTATTGGGGACTAATTAATTCCTAATTTTTCTACTTTGGATCTTACATTTATCTTACTTATAATTAATAGTCATGGTTATGGTAGATTACGATTTTATTAATTATTAAAATTATCAATTATTAAGTTTTTTTCATATTTTTATTAATTATTTATTACATGTAAATTATTTTTGGTACAAAAATAAGACTTTATACGTAACTTTTCAACAATATTTTGATTTTTTTAATTAAAAAAATACATATAATGCTGACAAAAAAAATCATAATATCCTTTTCAAGTAACGAAATTTTGTTTTCTAATGTCATAATTTTTTCTACTTATAATACTTTTGATTTTATTTAAGTTTAATAAATAAATACAATTATCAAAACATATCATAAATGGGATATATATATATATATAAGTACATATATAACTATTTTATTTCTCTAATATTTAATATTATAAAAAAATTATGAAGAAAATATTAATTAATAGGTAATATAATTACTAATTATCCACCCTAGAATCAAGTTAGCTTTTTAAAAAATTAGTAATTATTATGAATTGTTAATTTATTAAATATTAATTATAAGAAGATCAACTGTATGTATGTATGTGTATATATATATATATATATATATATTAAAGAAGTACGTTTTGCACAATTTTTTATTTTCTTGTGCTCCTTGGGTTTTTCTACATTGGTTAAGTCGCAGATGGGCTTGGACTACTCAACATTAGCAACTCATGGTTCTTCCTTCTTTGCGGAGAAAGCATGGTGATTGGAGAGCTATGTGAATTAATGTCACCCTCATACCCATTTGCATTATACACAAGAGAGATAGTGTGGGAACCTCTTCAGATTTTAAAGGTATAAGAAAACAAAACAAGCCCATCTGTATTCTATTGTTGAATATTTTAACCCCATTGAATATTAATGTTGTGGAACACCTTTAGAGTTCAGATTGAGAAATAGAGGCAGAAAATGTCATGTAAAATTAAAATTTTATATTTTTTATCTACTGCATTTTTCTCATGTTAGTCAGATGAATATATTTTTTTCACATTATTTTATATTATTTTTTTGCTCTAAATCTACAAACTAAAACAAATATAATTAGTGCATGAGGTTTCTATCATTGTAGGGTTTAGGAGGATTAGAAATTTAGATGCGTGTAATTTTATTTTCACAAATATAAGTTGTTTGTATAATTCAAATTCGTAATCTTTAGGTTGTAATAAAGCAATCTTACCATTGTGTTCAGACCTACTCTCAAAAAGATTAATTTAATATACAAATTTTCCGTCATTGCAAAGTATAAAAAGGGTCCGAACGTATTCCATATAATGCAAATTAATTTCATTATCGTTTTGGTGAATTGCAAAAATTAATAATAAAATAGGGAAAGTTAAAAACAGTTGTTTTATATATATATATATATATATATATATATATATATAAAATTAGCACTCCATGTTTGATGAAGACTTGCTCTGGTATGAAAAAGTCTCCCTTATGATATAAGAGCATCACTTTAATTAATACTTCTGGTAATATGACTTAATTTAAATTTCTCATTTCAAAAGTCAAAAGAGGACCCCTTAAATTATCCAAAAATAAAAAAAGAGGAGGAAAAATGACCATTAAGGACAATACTAAGTTTTAAATTCCGTTGGAAAAACTTTCTCTTATCTAGATATGTGTTTTAATCATAATCGGTCACATATGTAATGCACATGTACTATTTAATTTTATATAATTTTTATTTTTTTAAAAAAACTAAATAGTCACATAATATATATGTGATTACATGCGTTACATATTAAAATTGTGACATGTACGTGAATAAGATATAATTCACTTTATCTGGTTTAGAGTCAAACACTATTCCTTAAATTAATTGTCTCATGTAACTTTCTTTACATTATTTCCCTACACTTTTATAAATAGCATTACCTTGACAAGGTTCATGATTTTATTTATCTTATTTTTCCTCTTAAACCTAGGGTTTTGTAGGAAATTTAAAAATAGGCCAGCCAATTTAGACCCAAGCCATATTAACTGGCTTTTTGCAAAGAAAGTTGTGAAGGCTAACTGATCCAAGTTGACAACCATTTTGCCTTTCTCCTATGGTTGGTAGAAAGTAGCTTACCATTAATTCTTCTTGACCAATAAAAAGTTTGAATGCTAGCATCAACTAACCCTTTTAGAACATTATAAGTTTTGTGACCATTGAAGCTCCAAATCTATTAATTGCAAAATTTTATTTTGGTTGATTAACACAAGTTCCCTCAAATATATATATATATATATATAAGTATATTACTTTTATAATAAAAGATAGTTGGTCATCTTTTTCATGGTACCATTTTGCTATTCATGTATTAATTATTTACGAGATTGTTGTTTATTCGTTTATTTAATAAATGTAATTGTTTTTATTAATAAAATTTACGATACTCTTATAAAACATAGGTCACTGACTAGTATATGTATGTATATCAAAATATATATATATATATGCACGTATATATTTGGGTTTTGTGTTTCAAAATTTATTGTTGGTTATGCCAAGATTTAAGACTTCGCTTAAAAATAAAATAAAAAGTTAATGTGTCAAGCCTATCAAAATACACGAAATCAAACCCTAATTGAATATTGGTTAAGGAATGTCTTTCATTCATATAAATATAAATATATATATATATCCGATTAAATATAGGTTAATTAATTGGAGATGAATAGAATATGCAACAAAACTATAAAAAAAAAGTCACTACAGATGAGAAGAAGATTAATTAATGACAACTGTATTAAACGACCACATAATACCATTTACTATTTAATCTATATGAATACAGTTGTACTTTGTGTATATAATAATACACGACGGTGATATATATATATATATATATATATATATATATTCCTACATTGCTCTTGATCAAGTTGGAACAGGTTGCTGCCAATGAGGTGTACTTCAAGCTTTCCACTAAAACCGTCTACATGTCAACCAACCGTTCTGTTTAAACTCTAAGGTCCCATTTGGTACGCAGGAATGGAGGTAGGAATGGAATGAGCATTCCTGTCCACATTTCATTCCCACGTTTGGTATGCTTAAACATGTTAGAATGCCCATTCCGTTCGGAATGGCCATTCCACTTAGCACAGGAATGGCCATTTCTTGACAAAACCTTAAGGAATGGCCATTCCTTTCCTAACGGAATGACCATCCATCTCTATAGTCCACGACCACAAGTACAGTCAACTTTCTTATAATTAATAATCTTGGTAGATAAAAAATTTATTAATTATTATAATTAATAATATTAATTATTATAATTAATAATTATAAATTTTTTTATACTTTTATTAATAAAAAAATATTTTATACATGTAGATGAATTACAATATATTTAACTCTAATTAAAATAAAATTAGAAATATATTTGCCAAAAATATTATAAATAGGATATATATAAATATATGTATAATTATTTTAATTTTTTAATAATTAATATTATAAAAGATATATTTTTAAAAAATATTAATTATTAAATAATATAATTATTAATAAAACTAATTATATTTCTTAAAAATTTATTAATTAATTTAAATAAAATTAGAAATATATTTGCCCAAAATATTATAAATAGGATATATATAAATATATGTATAATTATTTTAATTTTTTCATAATTAATATTATAAAAGATATATTTTTAAAAAATATTAATTATTCAGTAATATAATTATTAATTATTTATCATAAAACTAATTATATTTCTTAAAAATTTATTAATTAATTAAAATAAAATTAGAAATATATTTGCCAAAAATATTATAAATAGGATATATATAAATATATGTATAATTATTTTAATTTTTTAATAATTAATATTATAAAAGATATATTTTTAAAAAATATTAATTATTCAGTAATATAATTATTAATTATTTTTCATAAAATTAATTATTCTCATTCCATTCTAATAATTTGATGGTTCAAACCAAACACAGGAATGAAATTATCATTTCATTACTAGGTATTCAGCCAAACAAAAGAATGGAATAATTATTCCCATTTCAATCCTACTCTATTCCATTCCTGATGTTATTCCATTCCTGTTCTATTCCATTCCTGCGTACCAAACATAGCCTAAGAGATAGTTTAAGTGGTATGAGCTAATTTGATAAATACTTAATTTTATCAAATTTTTAGTTCGAAATTCACTAAATGTGCATTCTTTTGGAGGATTATCGACCTTAAATTTATCTAATATGCTTGAAGAACTATTTTTGCGTAGATTCAAAAGAATTTATTCTAACGGAATTTTTTAATTACTGAGAATGCTACTAATATCTAATTGAATAAAAGGATGATCAGAGATTTCTATTTGTTACTGATAATTTTCATTTGTTACGGGAAAAAAATTTAATTTTTAAAAAAAATAATAATCTTACTTTACTTGTTATCTAATAGACTAATACTCATTTAATCTCAATTGGATTAAACTCACATTTGCTATACCTCAATTACATTAATGTTCTTATTTTCTCTCATTTCCCTTAGCACAATGCTTTTTGCCTTTTTTTTTTAACAGTCGTGTAATTACAGAACTTGAAGGATGGTAGTTTCGAGAGTTCACATTGTAGCAATACCAAGTGCGGGTTTCCAAAATGTACCTATATTTGTGCAGGCCCGAATTCAGTTGGAGTCCCCGCCATTTAATACGAAAATGCTCTCACTCTCTCTCAAAACTGTTCAACTTCTGCTTCTCGCTACCATAAACATGCAAACCTAGTTTTACCCCTTTTGATCTGTTTGTGTTTCCTCTCTCTGGCTTGCAAAGGAGCCTTCTTTCTCTCTCACTAGCCTTCTCTCTCTCTCTCTCTCTCTAAAAACACCTCTCCGACTTCCTCTCTCTCTCTAGTTTCCTTCTTTCATCTCTAACTAGTTGATCAAGCTCTGTTTCATACGTCTCAACATTCCCCCATTTTTTATACCCAGAGTCATGGACTACTACACTTCTGTTGCAAAAAGAACTAGATCTCAAAGAGATAAATATTACAAAGAACTATACTATGAATTGATGAGAAAAAAAGGTAAGTTCCCAACATCAAAGAAAGACGAACTCAGGAAGACGAATCATTCGCTTGGAGGCACATCTCCGGTGAATAGCGTTAGCAGCAGAACACGATCTGCCTCGAGAATTCGTCAACCAGAGAGGAATATTGATCTGGGTACGTAATATTTAAGATTTTTTTAAATGGTTTAAATGTGTTCAATGATTGGGTGCATGAATTTTTGATATTATGATCATTAGTGGCTTTAGAATCTTGGTTGTCAAGGAATGTGGAGAAAGAGACTCCAACTGCAGGTAAAAAGAGTTGTGAACAGTAAAATAAACGCAAAGTAATCATATTAAACGCAAATTTATGTGGTTTGGGCCGGTATTGAAATGGCTAAACACAGATTTACGTGATTTGTCTTAGAATTATACCGAAGATGAAAGCTAAGAAAAATGGGCATGGGAAAATACATTTTCTTGCATAATTTCTTTATGAAATTTTTTTACACTCAATTTAAGTGTGGAGTCTATTCACTACGGACCTGGCTCTATGTAAGTGTAAGAATAGTTGAAAAAATAATTAAAACGCAAAGTAGCAAAAGAACAGGCTATAAGTGGTTATCTGGCTCAGCGGCATCAGGAAATGGCATCGTGGAGGGTTAAAAGTTCAGTCGTATGGTACCACCGTGTCAGTGTCACTGAGATGTGTTACTTTTACAAATTCATGTTTCCGGCAATACCCAGATAACAGTGATAATAACATGGTGCTACCGTACAGGACTTTTTTCAGCTGTGGACAGGAGCATTTGGCCAAAAACGCTTGAAATTTGCTTTGAGAAGGCTCCCCAAATGGAGCCCAAGTCATTTATCCCAAAACCCTCAACCAATATTTATGTGCCATTCAATATATAACCCAAAATATTGAAACGATTAAATTGGTAAGGATTTTTAGGCCAGTCAAGTGTGGGTCTGAGCGGAATAGGAGACACACTCAACATAAAAGGAGTTAGCAAAGTGAACTTCTTAAAAAAGCAAAGTAAATATTCTGTCATTTTAGGGCAATATTTGACAACAGCACACACCAATTCTCTACGATTTCACAAATTCTTTTTTTCATTTATTTATTATATACTTATCTATGAATGCCTCTGTTTCTCTGATAGACTGGTTTTTTCTTGAATTTATGCATTATAATCTATGTTAGATTTGTTATTAATCCAACAAAGCATAGTAAATATATGTTTTGGGAATTATTATAACCCTTTGTGGTGTATTTATGATAGTTCTGAAAGTGCTGCAAAATCCATATTGTTGCTCATGGATTTAGCTATTTCAAGTGAAGTTTAAGTTTCTCAACTGTACAGTATATAGAATATGTTATTAGCACTAAGATCTTTAATTGTCAAAGAATGGGAGGAAAATCATATCTGTTAATTAGTGGTGAAGAAAATCATCAACAGTGGAGTTAACCAAGTAAATTTTTTGAGATATTCTTCTTTTTGTCACTTTATGGTTAGATTTGTCTTTTTTTTTTTTTTTTTTAATGTTGTAACTATCTCACCATTCTCAATAAAGTTCTACCGCCAATATCATCAATAACCTTTAGTAATGATATGAGATCTTGCAATTTTGTCCATCTGATCACGCTTTATGCACACACACACACGTGTGTGTGTGTTGTATATGAGATTGGTTTCATTTGAATTTGTTTATTATTATCTCTGTTAGATTTGTTATTCACTCAGTCAGAACCAAAATTTCTGTTTTGGGAAACACAATAACCCTTCCTGGTGTTCTAATGGATTTTTTTTCAAAAGCATTCCACATTATTAAAACGGTAGAGCTACCTTGGTGGATTAACTGGAAGATGCCAAATTTTCTTATCAATAATCAGTTTGAATGTGTAGGATCAACTTTTAATGACCAAAAATTGCAAGTTCTGGGATTGAAGAAGTTCTAATTATTAACTTGTGAATAATTTCATGACCAAAAACTTTCATGGCATCAGACATCAGACGGAAATTGAATCTTCTAATCTACCAACCCTTTTTTTTTTTCAGATTTAGATACAGGAGGACATTGAAAACTTATATAAATAGTCAAAGTGAATTTATAAACAACAAAGAAGAAGAAGAAGCAAGATTAAGCTCTTATTATTAAAGTTTAAAGGATAACAAGAATTCACGGAGCTTACTTTATTATTAGACAAATGAGAGTGGAATTTTATATTTCATTTTTATTAATAGCATTCCAGTTCTTCAGTTTTTTGAGTAATAATAGATAACCAATTCTGATTAGGTACTACATTGGGATTATATTGGTTCAACTTAAGAGTCTCCTTAGCGCTAATCATTTAGTTGTAAACATTTGAATCTGATTCTTCTCAGAATTGAGAAAAGGAAGGATTGGATGTATCGGTGTTAACAGAATCTGGCAAAACTTATTAGGCTAAAACAAAGTCCTGACTACTGCATATTTTTTATCTGACCATGGGCTGACAGGAAAAGTACCTTTTCCCTTCATCTTTTCCTCAACTAAGTATTGCTTGGACAAATTTTCTGAAATGTTTATTCGGAATCCACTTTTGTCCTGCATCACTCTCCCACTATGCTTTTCCCAAACAAAAAACAAGTGCAATTTTCTATAATTTCACTCTCTTTCTATTTTCTTGTTTTTTCATATCTAATCACTTCCCATGTTCCTTTGCAGGGTTTGATCATGATAATCAATGCGAGGAGATGGAAGTTGATGGGAAAAGAAACAAAATGGAAGTTCCTGATGCTAAAATTGAGCATAAATCAAAACCAGGACCCCACAAAGGTGATGACGTTTTCGATGTTGATGATGATCTATGCGAGGAGATTGAAGTTGAAGGAAGAGATGGAAATGGTAACAAGGAAGTTCAACACCCTTTAAAGTTTTTAAATATCCTTGATACTGCATTTAGTCGTGCTTGATTGTGTTATAGTTATTTCATTTTAGTTGAGCTTGCTTGTGTTCTAATTGTATTTTCTTCCTATAAGAATTGCAGTGCACCTACAATGAAAAGGATTAGGCACCATGGTGGAATCTTTTCTTCAAATTATAGCCTCTTTAGTTAGCACTTATAATCTAATTGTAAAAATCTTTATATAATCATCATCAATATTAATTTTGAGAATCCAAAATAATATGATAAATTGGAAAAAAGATCCCTCAATTGTATCAATAAAAATTTTATTTGGTCACAAACATCATTAGTTTGAATGTGTAGAGCTCAAAGCAAGAAGCCGAAGGTTTCATATAGCTGGAATTGTCACTTGTAAGGAAATAATGATATGAGTTTAACATTGTTTACATTGATTACAGCTTGATATAATGGTTTACAGTGACATAATCTGAAGCCATCATATGGAGCAATGCTACTACAGGGTAAGCATGTTAAAATAGTCCGTGACAATGCTTAAATGGAAAGTTATTCTCTTCTTTATATGTATAGTAAGCATCGGTATTGCAATTGAAATAATAAAATTCACCTACAACCACACACGTGGGGTGCCTGATTTGGTTGGCACAGAATATAAATCGCCCCCCCCCCCCCCCCCCCCCTTCTTTCTCTGATCCAAGTGTTGAATGATTGTTATTGGGGATGCAACTAGCTAGGGACTATGACAGTGCCCTCAAAGTTAATAATTGTCATTTCTTCATGAAAACCAGCATAGTTTAATTCAGAACAACTTCAATGGAACTTTCTTAATTTGTCATTATTATATGACTTGGGTCAATAATTTCTTCAGCACATATGTGAAATTAATAACACGATGAAACATTTAACATTTGTTTTTAAGATTGCTCTTCTCTTATACAGTTATACTACTTTTGATTGCCAAGAAGACCTAGGAATTGTATAGTAGGGCACAGATTGGAGTGGCTGATTAGATTACAGTTTTCATTTGTGGGACTGACTCATTAGGAATTGGGGTCTATGGTGAACACTATAATAGTGCCTTTTTTAATATTTAATATACTAATATAAATAATATTAATTAAAATTTTATACTATTTAAATAATATTAATTAAAATATATTTCTCTTGCTTTTTGAGATGCAAAATTACTAAATAAAGTTTCATTATCAAGTTTTTCATATCCGAGGTTTTGCTTGTTGATATAGATGAAATATTGTCTGTCTAGTGATACTAATACTATTGATTCAGATAATACAGATTTTGAAATGAAGAATTCTAATTTCTCTGTTAGTTTGGAGGATTCAAGATTTTCTGGGGAGGAAGGTAATATTTGGGTGCTATATTTGAAATGATTGTAAGCTTTTTCCTTTTGGATACTGATTTGTTTTGTTAGCTTTTGGATCTTGATTTGTTGAGAAACATGAAGAGAAAAATTGGTTTTGTTTTGGGTTGTTACCAACTCATTGGTAATGGAGCTAGCACAGTGAAATTATTAATGAACTGTTACAGTTTTCTCTTAAAGTGAAAGAAATTAAAATTTGTTAATCAAATTTGAATGGTTTAAGAGGAAATGAAAACTCAATAAAAATGTTTTGCAATGGAATCTGATATGTACTCTATTTAAGGCATGTTTATGTTCTATTTTGTTTTTCTGTTTTTGGGTGACAGATAAATAGCAAGGGCAGTAATGGATTATGGACCACAATACATCAAACAGATTGGATGTACTGTGTGCATTCAATTTGAATCATTTGGAAAAATTAAAAGGCAGACAAAAATTATTCTCTAAAAAGAATCCTGCATATGCTTCAGCTGTTTATGGCTACAGAAGAACAAAATTTTGCAGAATGATGTACTAGCAAAGCCTATATGCAAACCTGAAGTGAATAATGTAATTATATTAGTAAAAGCAAGAAGCCAAAAGGAATGACATAAGGCAGCATTTTTCATGCTTTAGGGAAACAATATGCTGTTCAACAGTGTACCTTTGTTCTGGGTCGTTGTAATGGTTATTAGTGGCAATCATATGGAGCAATTAAATCCATGATTAATACAACTTGATCATTCAGGTTTCAATATTGAGGGAATGCTTAAAATTCCATATTTTCTCCTTCATCATATGCATATTAAGTGTCATTATACATATTGTGGAATTGTGGATTAATAGAAGTCACCACTACCAACAGCAGAAGCATGCATATTTAGGACGAGGATTAGAATATATATATATATATATATATATACCTAATTCTTATATGCACAGTAACTTTAATTGCTAGGTACTACCATTTTCGACATGTCTCAAATTCTACACTACGGTCCCAAGCTGATACTGGTCTCTCAATGACTGGCACTGGTAGTTTCAACCAATGAGGGAACAAGACATTGCCCCCCCCAATGAGAGTTTTATTTTTCCATCTCTTTGTTATAAATATGATATACTATCAAGTTAGGCAAAACTTCTGCAGTGGCCTTCTTAATTTTCCATGATTTACATTTATTGCTCATGATCCCTTTTAGCCTGCACGTGTAATTCACAACAAGATTAACCATATATAATTTGTTGCTGCATTGCTTTTTTTTTTAAAAAAAAAAAAAAAAAAATCCTTTTGATTGGCAAGGTTGGACTGGTGGTTAAGATTAAAAATCCTATATTTTTAAATCCTACGACTTCTTGGGAATCAAAGAGCATGAAGCTCCACCTGCTAGATGTTTTATTAAAAATGGTCTTGGGATGCCTTTCACACCTCAATTTTACTAAGCAGAAATATGTGTTAGTTTCATAATTTTCTTCTTCTTCTTCTTCTTCTTTATTGCTTCTTTCTTGCCTGTGTCATTCACGTGTTCCTTCTGTAGGTTTTGATGATCAATGCAAGGAGAACGAAATCAAAGAAGTGCTAGATCGTGATTTGAAGACAGAGTTTGAAGTCAAAGCAAGGACTCCAAAAAAGTGAAGATGTTATTGAGATTGATGTCGATCACTGTGAGGAGATGGAAACAGAAGGAAGTGATGTAAATAATTCTAAGAATGTAGATTGTGATTCTGTGGTGAATTCTAAATCGAGAATTGGATTTGATGAAGTTAAATATGTTGATGTTAGTGAAGATCGATGCATGGAGATTAAAATAAAAGGGAGCAACGAGAATGCTAATGAAGATTTGCATTGTGATTCAGCTCAATCAAAGAGCTCTGATTCAGATAGGTTATATCAGACAAATTCAAATTTGAATGGAGGAATTACTATCAGTTCTAGTGAAGACGAGGTAACATCTTTTGGTCCTAGAACAGGGGGAAATGGTTTGGAGGTTGATGCTGGGATTGATCTTGGTATTTCAAGTAGGACTCGATTGAAGATGGGCTTTTGTAAGATGCCTACTGAAGTTAATGAAAACATGTCCTTTGGTGACTCAGATAACTCACTGACTTCTAGTAATGCTGACGATGATGATGAGGATTTTGAGGCCAATAACTACAATTCTTCTGTTAGTATGGAGTCCATTTCTTTAGAGGGTAATGAAGAAGACAACGAAGTACGAGAGGTTGATGAAGATGAGAGCAAGGGAATTGACAATGAGGAACAAAGCCATGATGAGCAAGTTTCAAACAGGGGGAGATTTTCTTGTATCAGGAGTCAGACATTTTCTGGTATCAAGAATATGATGGAGATTGGGGAAGAGAACAATAACAACTTGGATGGAGCCTATGACGGAAATGAAATAAGAAAAACCAAGGTCAACAATGATGGCACTTATAAAAAAGAGTGTGAGAAAGATATGGTAAGTGGGAAAGAAGAGGAATTGAGGAAGTCCACAAACATGAAGGAAACCTCTGCATTTGAAAACTGTGAGATAGGAGCGAGGGTTGTTAAGCCGTCTTTCAATAACAGAGGATGGTCCGGTAAGAAGAAACAAAAGAAGCTTGGTTCTTCAACCTGGACATATGATGGGAAGGGTGATAATGAATCCAATGGAATTCACAAAGGAAATGGTGAATGTAATGATAAGTTCAATGGTGATGATAACAATAAGGTAGACCTTTGGGAAGTAAAAGTATGTGGAAAAGAATGGGAATCAAGGGAGTCCACTAAGACCAAGCAAGCAAGTGCAGATGAAAACACGGATATAGGTATGAGGGTGGCCAAGCCTCCAACAGAGAAGAGTGATTGTTCTAGTACGAAGGACCTGAAGAAGCTTGATTCTACAACTGTGCCATATGAAGAGGAGAAGGTTGATAATAAATTCAATGCAGCTCCAAATGAGAATGGTCAGACTGCTGATAACTTCAATGGGGATGGCACATATAAAGAAAGATTTAGTGAAGACAAGGAAAGTAAAAAACACAAGGAAATGGATGAGGCCACTAAGAGGAAGATTTTTTATGGACCAAGAAATTATGATTTTTTAAGAATTCTTGTTGATTCTATTCTCGATAAAGGAGAAGCACTTGAAGGTGGGGCTACTGAACAAGAAGCTAAGCAGTCATCTTTAATTGAGTATACACTTCCTTTGAAGTTCAAGTTTGAGGACGAGGAGCCCAAACCGGAGGAGAAATCAGAACTTGACAAAATGGCGGATGAATTGTTTGCTGAGATGGAATTTGCTCTCAAATCCAAAGAAATGGGTAGCTTTGACCCACCTGCAGTAAGTTTCTCACTGTTTACTTGCAGACCTAAACACCAATTAGTGGAAAATAGGTGTCTGGATTTGTTTTCATGATTGAACTTTTGCATTCAAGGTAATCCAGGTTGGAAAATTAATGTGTGTTTGTCCTCTTAGACCGGTAAGTTCTAATCAGAACTTAGCTGCTCTATTTGAGACATATCTCTGGAGATAAGTAGAAAAAAACTGTGCAACTACTTTTCATCAGACTAGTGGACATATCAGGAGCTAATGTTTGCTTTTTTGCAAATCATTTCCTGATAGGTTACCTGTGTTTTTATAAATTAGTAAATTACCCTGACAAACAAGGTTAGTTTATGTCTGCGACCAGTAACTAAAAGATTCCTCTTAGAAACTCTTTTTCCAAATTTTGTCATGCTCCATCTGAACATAGATGAAAGATCTTAAGAGAAGTCCAAGCTTCCATTATAAATCCATTTGTTCAATGAGGTAACGATAGAAAGTAGAAACATTAGTTTTTTGCCAGGAAATGAGCTCCATTGAGACAAAAGGAGCCTAAGTAATACTGTTCTCATCTTTACAGTTCACTGCATTATTTAAATTTGAAAACATCAACATATGATCAAAGAATTAGCATTTCCTACTTATAGATGAGTATGAGATTGTAACTCCTAGCTTTAATTTATTACTTGCTTGGTGGTGTCTTTTGTTTAATACAATATGTTTCCTTTTGATTTCCCAAAAGAAATAAATATTTTAAAAGCTAATCAACCCACTGAATATGTGGTGTTTTACATCACACTATTTTTTTAATGCTTTAGGAGCGGCACTTATGAATTTCTTGTCACCATGTTACTCAGTTCAGGAGGTTGCATTTGTAGTTCCTTAAGAGGGGCAGTTGACATTCCATGGAAATCGAATTGATTTGTTGTTGTTTCATATAATATATTAACAACTTTTGTTGAATAAATTTACATGATAAGGCCATTAAAGAAAGTAGCATCCTTCATTAGCAAATAGTAAAAACTGGATATGGCAGCATATTTATTTGTTTACAACTAGTGATGATGGCTTGCATTTTCTTAGGTGGCCCCATTTTTGTTGTTGATTGTTTTCAAATAAAGAAAAAATCCATTTTCAGGGTTTTTTCCAGAAACGTGAAGTGCTAGGAGGCACGCACTGATAGAGGCTTAACCTTGACATTATTTCACTAACCACAACTGGAAATATTCAATTTCCAAGTGACGTCCACACATGCTCTTGGCTGTTAAATTGACATTGTTGTTCTCACATTTGCTCCAAGAATTGAGGACTATACACAGTAATAGAGGAGACATACAAGAAGCCAACCTCAAATAGAGATTGTTAAGGCTTTGAGGTGTTGACTATAATGTCAAAAACTGCTGTTATTCAATTCAGACTGGAATTTTTTTTTTTTTTTTACAGTTAGTACTATTTCATGAATAATATAATAAAGGATAAGAGAGAATATAAAGAGCAAAGGAGATTCAAACAATGAAAGGAAGAATGATGTTGGGATAGTCATGGAAAACTCTATTTAGGACAATCTCTTATGCTCATCCACAGCTGTATGAGATTGAACTCAATTGAAAAAAAGGCCAGAGAAGGACCATTTTTTCTTTAATGTCAATCTTGGGTTTATTAATTGCTCTTGTATTTTTTTCCTGTTCTGAAAGAAATGCGTAGAAAACTTCCACCACTCTTGTTTAGAATCTATGAATGTTGATACTTTGATAAATCAAACATCATAGCTCTCAAATGAAAGAAAATTAATTTTCTTTTTTTCCCTGGTTATGCTAACTCATTTTCTAAATCATTGATGCCATATGCATCCCAAATATATTTATTCCACAGAACATCAAATGGAATTTTTGCTTTCTGTTTCCCTGGATTGATTATTTGAGGTTTGATATATTTGCCCCTTTGCAGAGAAATCAAATAAAATGTGAAATTCCAATACTATATTTATTCCTTTCTCCTTGGGGCCAGACATGTTTCTAACTATATAAAATGGTAATGACTTTTCAAGTAAATTGAATCATTCTATGATTTCCATCCCTGTGAATTCCTTTTGATTGCCTCGGACAGAATAAACAATCAGAAAATATGGGATCTTACAATAACCATGACAACCACTCATGAACCTCTAAAGTGTCCATTTATGCAGATTCAAGCAATGTGTAACTAAGAGATCTTGTGATTTTCTGTAGGTTGGGAATGAAAACAAAAATGTCTCAGAAGTTCAGACAAATCAGACCAACCTTTGCCATCAAGTGAAGCATCATCTTGTCCTTGATGAGCAAATTGGATTAAGATGTTGCCATTGTTCTTATGTAGACCTTGAGATTAGACACATAACTCCACCTTTGGTAAGTAATTTTAATTTTTGAGGTGTTGCCACCCTTCATTTATTAACATAATGTTCTACAGTAGAGTTATTATCAAGCACTTGTAGAATGCTCAATGTCTCTCACAAGTTATATCTATGAAATTGCTATTTTTTTTTGGCAGTTAAAGAGAAAATATAGTGCAGGAGCATTAGAAAGAAATAAAGTTTCTGGTGATGAGGATTTCTCTATGTTTAATGGACTTGAATTTCAAGCTTCAGGGGATAATTCTCAGGAACCTTTTAATCACAACAAAGGCACTGTTTGGGACATCATCCCCGGAGTCAGAGAGAGCATGTATTCACACCAACAAGAAGGTTTTGAGTTCTTGTGGAAAAATATGGCAGGATCCATTGACCTTGCTGAGTTGAAGAGTTCCAATTCAAGTGGAGTGGGTGGCTGCATTATTTCGCATGCCCCTGGTACCGGGAAAACTCGTTTGACCATTGTCTTCATCGAGGCTTACTTGAAATTATTTCCATATTTTCTCCCTGTCATTATTGCTCCTGCTAGCATGCTTCTTACTTGGGAAGAAGAATTCAGAAAATGGAACGTCGAATTTCCATTTCATAACCTCAACAATCTGGAGTTCTCAGGCAAGGAAAATAAGACAGCTCTTAAATTTTTACCAGAGAGCAAGCGCCAAGATAAAGATGCAGTCCGCATGTTGAAGATATATTCATGGAGGAAGGATAAAAGCATCTTAGGGGTAAGTTACAATTTGTATAAGATTCTCGCTGGAGAAAAATTTATAAAAGATAAAGGAAAGAAAAAGCAGAAGAAGGTTTTTCTTGATAAGGACGCTGAACAGTTAAGGAAGATACTGCTTGAGTTACCTGACTTGGTAGTTCTTGACGAGGGGCACACCCCCCGTAATCAGCGGAGTCACATTTGGAACACTCTATTGAAACTCCAAACCAAAAGGCGAATCATCCTTTCTGGAACCCCTTTCCAGAACAGTTTTGGCGAGCTCTTCAATACATTACGTCTTGTTAGACCAGAAATTGCAGATGTACTTGCCAAAGGAAAAGCATTTGCAGACATGATTCCATCAAGAACTGGGAAGTGCTGCAGAAAGAAATTGAGAGAGACAGCGGCTTCTCATCCTAGTTCGGGTGGCAAAGTTGATGATGCAATAGAAAAACTTAAAGCTACCATAGCACCATTTGTTCATGTTCACAAAGGTAGCATTCTTCAAGAAAGTCTTCCTGGTTTGAGAGACTGTGTGGTTCTTCTAAACCCACCCCAACTGCAGAAGAACCTCATTGAGAGTATAGAAGGTTCACAAAACACTTTCAATTTTGAACATAAGGTGGCATTGGTCTCTGTCCACCCGTCTCTATTTCTGTGGTGTTCTTTGTCTGATAAAGAGAAATCCATCATTGATCAGGATACATTAGAACAGATCAGACTAAACCCTAATGAAGGTGTTAAAACAAGATTCATCATGGCACTCATCAGCTTCAGTGCAGCAATGAACGAGAAGGTTCTGATCTTCAGTCAATATATCCATCCATTAGGATTAATAAAGGACCAGATTAAAAAAAAATTTGGTTGGGATGAAGGGAAGGAAGTTTTTCAAATGCAAGGACAACTTGATCAAAAGCATAGGCAGAACTTGATTAACATTTTCAATGATCCAAAGACTGAAGCAAAGGTATTGCTTGCATCAACAAAGTGCTGTTCTGAGGGGATTAATTTGGTCGGTGCTTCAAGGGTTGTTCTGCTTGATGTTGTTTGGAATCCATCAGTGGAAAGGCAAGCTATAAGTCGAGCTTATAGGCTTGGCCAAGTGAAAGTTGTCTACACTTACCATTTAATGACATCTGGGACCACAGAGAGTGATAAGTACTGTAGACAGGCTGAAAAGGACCGTCTCTCTGAGTTGGTGTTTTCTTCTACTACCAAGGAAAGTGATAAACAAAAAGCTCCTGCTGCAGTTTTCAGTGATAAGATCCTGGAGGAGATGGTTGGGCATGAAAAGTTCAAGGATATGTTTGAGAAGATCATTTACCAGCCAAAGGAGACGAACTTGATTGAAAGTTTCGGTTTAGCTTCTCACTCATAGACATCTCAGTGATCTGAAAAAGTTCCAGATACTCCTCTTCAAGGTGCTTGTAAAACTTCAGGATTTTATCTTATGTTCTATTGCAGAATTTATTTTTTCAACTAAAAACATTTATTGGCGGTCATGATTTTCTTTTCTTTTATGTGGTTCGTTCTTTTGTCTTTTATGGCATGATTACTAAAACAAAGTTAAAGACTCTTGATCATTTAAAACGTTTATTAAGTTTTGTCTATGCATTTGATCAAGTTTTTCTTTCATTTGCACATTCCAACTGAAAAGTTCTCTAAGTTGGTCCTTTCTTAAGTGGATGGATACACGGACCTCTGGATTGTTCATACAGTAACCTAAGATTAAAAGAATACAGGTACTCTTTATCCCGAGGGTACATAAAACTGATTGGAAGTTGTTTTCAATTATTGTTTTATTTTGTTTACATGGAATGATAAGTTTACGAGACGCACTTTTGTTATCTATATATTGTGAGGTGTGTTTTATGAACTCGTGAACAGTAGTTACAAACTTGCAATTATTAGATGGAATTACAGCTTTTGGTTTATTATGCAAATTTTTTGAGGTTTATCACAAATTGTTTCAACTATAGAACGTCTTTGGACCCAACCTTTTTAGAAAAGCGATCAGATGAGAAAATTAGATAAACCATTTCTGGATGCTCATGGTTAATTCTAATTCATTTTTCTGTTGAGGCATCATGTTTGCTGAGTTGTATGAACATTCTTAGTCATCCAAATGAAGAGAGGAGCATAGTGATGGCCAAAAAACAACAGCACTGACTCATTTGGAAGAGATAAGAGGTTACCAAATTATCATTTGATGAACGAGCCCCCTGGTTCTTAGTAGGACCATAATCAATGAGTTTTCAACAAACCACTCAATAATTAAAGATTACATGTATTCCCTCACCCCCCAAAAAAATTCATGAGACTTGCTCATATGGCTTTAAAATTGCTACATGAAAGGTTGTAGGTACACAGGTTGGCGCCAACTGCAATGGATAATTCCGGAATAATTTTGCCTGTGCTTGTGTATCAGGTTTCCAGTCTTGATACTTGGCCTTCTTGTTTAAATTCTTTTGGAAAATTAGTTCTTGTTGCTGGTTATAAATGGTAGTCTCTTTTCTCCTAATCATCATTTTAGTGAAGAACACGGCAAGAGTTATAGTGGGTTGTGTTCTTGATCTTGAACAACTGAGATTTGTTAAACCTCAGTGAGACATTTCATGCAGAGAATAAACATTATCTTGAGTAATTTTGGGAAAAATCATATTAGTGGTATAAAGATGGCTGAAAAGTTCTGTAGTTTCTCGTCTTATTTCTGTGGATGACTCAACTAGCTTGTTGGATATGTAACAAAAGGTCATAATCAATGGAGGAGGTTCAGAAAGAGTGCTCCGTCAGCAGGTATAAGTGGAGAAATATGGAAGTGCTTTCTGCAGAAACATTAGAGACCTATGTTAGATTCGGTCTGCATAAGCATTTAGGGCAGGCATATTGATAGAAATGCTAACTGATAAGTACTTGGCCTGCTATTGTTTATTAATGGATTTGTTCCGGCATACTAATTAAATGTCATATGAATCCAGTGGTGGAAAATAATCTGTTTATGTGGGGAGGTCAACTTGATTGTATAAGTTGCGTTAGATTATATTGTTGAATAGGCACTTTAATTACAAAGATTTAGATGATAAGGGGAGAAATCCTATATATCTTAAGACATGGTGCATAATCCTATATAGATGATCAGGGGCAAAGAAAGATTTGTAGGAACAGCTCTTTTTTTCCCCACCTGGAAACAAATGTAACGAATATATTTTGTCAGGGTTTGTGTTTTTCGGTTGTTGATGGTTCTACATCGATAATTGGAAGGATTATGAGTGCCTTCCATTGATGATTTTTGCTTTACTCCGAGGGGAAATAATGTATGGAACATATCAGTGATTGCTGATTCTATAGATTTTCTTGCTGATTTTATAGATTGATGGATGTCATATTCTTAAATTAGGAAGCGTCTTTGATGAATATGCTGTCGAAGCAATATGAAAAATCAAGATTCTCAGGTTCTGAGAAGACAACAATCTGGCTTGGATGGCACCCGAACAAATGCTTGAAATTTTGAGGTTGGTTCAACATACATGGACCTATTAAATCACTTTGCATGGAAATTTTGATTATGCCAAAGGCATCGGCTTTAGTTGTCATTAATTCGGGGGCGTTCAATCATAATCCAACCCCACATTATATTGCTCCCATGAGGAACAGAGCTCTATATCATTGTGACTACTGTGATTGTTATGGTCAGTATTTCTTGATGCCACAAGTTTCATTGATAGCCATCCATGAAGAATGCCATTAACTGAGGCTGTGCTTCATTTCCTCACTCCCATGGTCTACAAGCAAAGGCTTATCAAAACTCTGTTTTTCCAAGGCAACATAGCCAATTTAACAGATCAGCGGCCCTTTAGTAATCAGTGTTACTCCACCACTAGCTACAGATCAGTATAATCAGATTCTTGCACTTCTCCAGCAAAGGTCGGCAATCTGCTCTTTTAGCAGTTATGGCTCTTCATCCATGATATCTAATCTATGGATTGTTGATATGAATGCAACAAACCATTTATCCCCCTCATTTCATTTATTCATATTAGTTGATCCCAAACAGTTGAGATAAGGTTTTGTTGAGTTGAATTGAGTTTTTTTGTTTATTCTATCATTGTTTACTGTTGGATCCTGTAACAGTTCTCATGCACATGTAACTCATACTGGTTCCATATATTTCAATTCTTATTTTAACCTTGATAATGTATGACATGTCCCCAGTTTTGACTTCAATTTGTTATCTGTGTCTCTGATCACTAAATCTTTAATTTGTTCAGTCACTTTTTTACCGGACTGCTGTATTTTCATGAACTGTCATCGAAGAGCACAATGGTCTCTCTACTATTTTCCAACCCCAATTTCTCTTCTTGCTACTACACAACCTTCATTTGACCTTTACATTGGCGATTCCGCCATCCTACTGTGGAAAAAAATCTAGTGGGACAGTAACATTTATCCTACTGTTACTGTGATTTGTTATTTTTGTGGGATTCACATGGGTACTCACAGTAATATTCAAATCACAACGGCAAAACTGATTTTGTTTACCCTTCTGCATCTTAGCTGCAATTAATTGCTAGGTTTGATTCTTCTGTTTTACTTCCAATAAGCATATTTGTGATGTATGTAAATTGGCTAAACATGCTCGGCCAACCTTTCCTTCAAGTACTTCTGCTACTGGCTCTCATTTTGAACTCATTCTTTGTGATATTTGGGGGCAAATTTCAATTCCTTTCACTTTTTTTAAAAAAATTTAATTATAGTACAACACCGGGAAGGGGGGAAAATTCTACGTAACTGTGTGTGCATGCGCTAATCCTCAAACATGGGTCATGTCCGTAAAAAATGAAGACCTTGTTGCACTCATTATTTTTTAACTATTATGAAAGTCTCGTTGCGCTTGAGTTTTTCTGATGAAGTACAAATCTAAGATTAATACACAACTCAATATAATAGCAACATAAAAAAGAAAAAGAAAAAAAGAGTAAATAAATAACAAACTGACAATGGTCTTTAATATTTGGATTTAAATGTAGAAATTTTTCTAGAGACAATGATGTAGTTGATCAGATAAGTTGTGTGGTCACATCTCAACAAAATGGGGCAGTTGAATGTAAACATCACATTTCTCTGAAGTTGATCGTGCCTTAAGATTTCAAAGCTATCTTCTACTCTCATTTTGAAAGTAATAATAATAATAAACTCACTGCTGGATATCTTATGAATAGAACACCTCCACCTACTCTTTCCTAAAAAATCACCTCATAAAGTTTTACTTCAAGACAAACAACCTAATACAGACCTGTTTATCTCTTTGACAGTCGGGTCTAATCCAGAACCGTTTAACTACCCATTGGACCCGCTCAAGACCCCCCCCCCCCCTTTTTTTTATTTTTTTATTTATTAGTGTCAGAAATCTATTCCTTAACCCTGAGAGTCTTGCGCTGGTTCTGCTATGCGACTCCCAAGCCCTGTGAGTGTGGGTTCTTGGTGCTTTGGACACAACCATT
The DNA here is from genome assembly GCA_008638375.1 of Nyssa sinensis. Taxonomy (NCBI): domain Eukaryota; kingdom Viridiplantae; phylum Streptophyta; class Magnoliopsida; order Cornales; family Nyssaceae; genus Nyssa; species Nyssa sinensis. Next base: position 38,622,434 of record CM018052.1, read on the forward strand.
TTTTTTTTAATTTTTTTTACTTATTTTGTAAAATACCCCTAACATTTATAATTTTTATTAATTTCTATAAGATAAAAATGATGTAGATGTATGAAGGCCAGAAGTGAGGAGTATCTATAAATTGTATAATAGGGATTTATTTTTCATTTTATCAAAATAAGCTAAAATATATGTTTCAGTTGTTTCAAGTGGTAGCAGGAAAACCATAGACAAAATCACAGGCACTAAAATAGGGTGTTTTGTTACAGACCCTTTGGTAAAAGGGAGAAGAGGAGAAAATAAAATTTGAAAAATCTTCTATTTTTTCATGGTTTGGTTCACCTAATATGAGAAGGAAGAAAATACATAGAATGTTGAGGAGATAAATGCTTGTGTCAGTGTCTAAAATACAACTTACTAAATTCATTAAACCTTTTCTTCTCTCTCTCTCTCTCTCTCTCTCTCTCTCTCTCTCTCTCTCTCTTTGTCTCTTTCTTTCTGATTATTTTTCTTATTTTCTTTCTCATTTAACAAACAAAATGGTGTTTAATATGAGAACTTTGTATCATAAACAAAGATGACTACCCAAAAGCCACTATAACACAATTATGTTAGTGTTAAAATGTCATTCAATTCAATCCTTACAAACATCTCATGGGTACTTGGTTTACCTTAAGTTAGTCATACAACAATTTACAATTTATAATAGGTTGATAAATCAGCACAAAATGTGATCTGAATGAAAAGACATCTATTCAAACCTCAGATACGTGGCTTAGCCTTGGATTGACACACGTGAACAAGTTTTCATTAAGGAACTCTTCAAGATTTGCATAGTGAAGTAACTTTAGAACAATGTTTCAACTATTCGTCAACCCAGTCTTACACACTTAAACCTAATCGAGCTACTCTTAATTTCTAGACTCAATGTCATAAGATAAGCCTAAATTTGGTCAAGCCAATCTTGACTTCTAAACTTAGCAATAACACGCCAAATTTGGTTAAAATTAATATATGGTTCCCAAACTTGGCCATGTCTCTTATAATTAACTAAGTTTTCTCGAGAAACTCTTACTCTTTTATTACATAGTTGCCTAAAGACTTGGGAGTAAGTTTTTAGAAGACTCATAGAATCTGACACATGGCTATGAGATAGAAATGTGGTATAGACTCACTAATTGAGAATATTTAGGATTTTGTGGCATGAATACTAAAGTATTGGATTCTTTCAAAGTTTTCATTGCATCATTCATGCACCGAACGGATGCTTTAAAATAGAGAGATTCAACCAAGATTCTTTAAAACTTTTACAGCCTTCTATCACTTTCCACTATATATTTCTAACTAACTCCTACTCTGAATTGTAGTTTTTGATACAAGATGATATCATCTTAACTATTTCACATGTTGGGACTACGGTAAATAGCTTTCTCACGTTATTATTAATAATAATGCTGATAAGATTTCTAACATTATACTCTTTACAAGATTCACACCAAAATCACCATACTACTAAGGAATACTTTAAGTTTTGTCCATCGTCATCAGTCATTCATTGTGATCTAAGTCCACAATTACACCCAATACCCCATATTCCTAATGAATCTCTCTTAATTTCTTTATTATCTTTACTTTCTCCCTATCATAGCATCCTAGGAACCTTGCTATCTGACGCGAAAGACTTACTTCCTATACAACTTATTCTTTGACTTTTCACTCAGACTATCAACGCATCCAAAATAAATTCATTCACAAGTCAACAACTAATTTTGAGTACTTTTTAACTTAAATATAATTATAACAAATTAATTGACAAATCATAACATTCGTTTAACTCAATGTAACTTAGCTTTTAAAAAAATGTAATTAAAGCACAAAATACGAAATTAGAACATAAAAAATTATATTTATACATATAAAAAAATTAGTTAAAATATAAAAAATATTAAAAATAATAATTTAACTATTGAATAAAATAATTAAAATAACATTTGTAAAAGAAATAATGGCCAAAATTTAAGGTATCAGTGATACCTTAGTTTTAGCCAAACTGAAAGTTAAAAAATAATATGTTTGGTTGAATTTTTCAAACTGATTTTGATTATTATGTATTTATTTCATATTAAAATAATTTAATAAAATATTAGATTTGATCAGTACATAACAGCAAAAGTAGATTGTCTTATCTATGAATATGAATTGATTTTAATCAAAGCCCGCTGTGGCCTGGCCAACTCCTGTAGCCAAAAGGCCCCGGACTCACTTGAAAATGCTAACCGGTCTAGCCAGTAACCGGGACTGTTGAACCGCTTCAGCCGGTTCCAAGTTCAAACCCATTCACGCGCCCACCGCACACCGAAGCGTCACATCACAATACATATAACAAAGAGTTTCAATTCAAACCCAAATCGAAATCGAAATCGAAATCGAAAACCAAATCCAAAAGGTTGTTGTATTGGGTAACTCCGTAACCACCGCAATAACCGTATAACTCCGTCGTAAGCATTCATTGTACTTACCAACACTCTCTCTCTAAATAGCATCTTATTCTTATTTATCCTCTCAAAAGCCCAACTTTGCGCCCCTACTTTTCGTTACTATAATTAGCCAGCCCAATAAGCAATGGTGGCGAGTGGGGAGTAGAGGACGGCGCGTGGGAAATAGCGTGCGAGTGTAATTAAGAAAAGAATGGTCGGTTAAATGTGGTGATTTACTTCAGAATAGAGAGTAAAAAGAGAGAACGAAGAGCTCGTCGACGCGCGACCCATTCGATTTCGATCTCCTGAAAAACCTACCTTTTGACCACCGTGTAGGTCAGTTTGTTAACAAATAATACCCTTCTCTCTCTCCTTCACTCTAGTTTATCTCTCTACATCCCCCTCTCTCTCTCTCCCCCCCTCTCTATTACCCAAACAGACATTTCACACACACACACACAGTCTCTCTCTCTCCTTCTTCGGTATCTCGCAGTGTCGTCATGGTTCCCGCCAAGCTATACAATCATTATACAATATAAAACCCTAATTTTCTGTCTCTCTACACTCTAAACTCCAGGTGAACGCACATAACTGGAAGATTAAACCGTAATCAGTCATTAGCTTTGTTGTTCATGTTAATCGGTCTGATTATCTGATTCTGTAATGTTAATTTTTGTGTTTTTGTTTGGTTGATTTTTGATCAATTTTGTGGTTTGATCGGTGGATCTGTGTGCTTTAGTGCAGAGAAGATATAAAGAGGATTGGAGGGACTTGACGGTTTGGCTATATGTCCCTCAATCAATCAAGGTCTGAGAAGGGCGAGTCGTTACAATACAGAAAATTGAGTCGATCCGGGAGCTCTGGTCAACCAAAGAACTTCTCTGGTGGTAATGGGAAGGGCGGCGGCGGGACCGCCCCTCCACCTTCTTCATCTTCCATCAGTTCTTCTTCGTCGTCCTTTTCCTCCAATCGAAGGTAAATTAGGGTTTGTTGCTATATACGTATCTGTAGTTATGTATGTACTTTTGCGTATCGGGGAATTAGGGTTTGCTGTTAACTTCCAGTTTTATGATAATTGCATGTTTTTCTGGTTGTGTTAGCTTTAAGAAGTCTTATAATGCACAAGGAGGGCAATCTAGGGTGAGCGTTGCGAGTCTGAGTTCAGATTCTAATATTGCTTCTGCTGCCCGTACTGTACAGAATGGTGCCCATATACAACCCCCATTACATGGTACGTGATCATATTTTTCTGGTTATTCTTTTTTCCTATTTTTTTTTTTATCGCATTGTTATTTTGCTCTATAAATTGTAAAGTTATGAGCGTTTTCACGTTTAGAAGAATGTAAAAGTTGTAGTGGAAGAGATATTTTTATGATTGGTTTTAATACATTTCTATGGAATTTTTTTTTTTGATAAGTGGAAATTTGTAATCTTGCTTTGCAAATTGTGATCACAGCTTATAAAAAAAAAAGTGATCACGACGACATTATTAGATGATATGGCAGGACTTAGGAGAGTCGATGAAATTTTTTTGCTTATTTCATCAGATTTTTAAATTGTTACAACTTTTGTTCATTTTCTTGTTCTTATTATAGGAACATCTGATGCACCAGTCACGGGCATCACTGGCAAGCCAACTGATACTTCGACTATTAAAAGCACCCGAGTTGTTCCAAAGGCTCCATCGTCTCATCCTGCTACTGTCAGTTCTGACACCATGGCACCTGGAACACCTGCAAAGGGTACATCCTTCTAGTGCTTGATATAAATTTAAGCCATAGATATGGTTTTGATTCTCATGAATTATAAGCTTTGGCACTTCTTTAATGTTTTGAATTAATTTGTGAGCTTCTCAGTTTTAATTTTTCTTGGCATTCTTCAGTAGGACCAGACTATTATACTTAATTAGTGTATTCAATAACAATAATATGCTAATACTGTTTTTGATGCCTTAGCCCCCGGAGACGCGTCGTCATTCCCTCTTCAATTTGGGTCCATAAGCCCTGGTTTCATGAATGGAATGCAGGTATTATAATACTGTTCTCGCACGCTTCATGCATCTTTGTTTTATTTATTAATTTATTTTTTTGGTAAGTTATATTTATGTGTTCTCCTGGATTTCATGTCATTTAGTTTTGATAGTCTTGTTCTAATGATAGAAGGTTTGTGTTCTCCTTGTGTTTGTAGATACCTGCTCGAACTAGCTCAGCACCCCCAAATTTGGATGAGCAGAAGCGTGATCAGGTCTGTGGGTTCTTTTTTACTCTTATATGGCAGTTCATTTAAGGGTAACTAGTTGTTACAATTAATCATCGTTATTCTTTTTCCCCTGATGAATTTTGGTGCACATATACCTTCTATGTGTTTGAGGTAGATGAAGCTCTTAATATTGATGCCATGAAACGTTGTTAAGTGTCTTTCTGACTCTTAGCATTGATATGTAATGTGTTTGTTGACTTTTTTTTTTGGTATATTTATTCTGCAATTCTTTGTCGGCAGGCACGCCATGATTCTTTAAGAGCTGTGCCTACACTGCCTATTCCATCTGCTCCCAAGCAGCAATTACCAAGGAAGGATGTTGGCGATGTTGGTCAATCTAATAGTGGCGATGCTCATCCGATGCCCATGGCCAAACGGGACGTGCAAGTTACGTCTGCACCCCCTGTAACCCAAACTCAGAAGCCTAGTGTCCATCCTATCTCTGGGATTTCTATGCAAATGCCATATCACCAGCCACAGGTTTCCATTCAATTTGGTGGCCCCAACCCACAAATTCAGTCGCAGGGAATGGCAGCCTCTTCGATGCCGATGCCCATGCCGATGCCCATGCCAATGCCAATGCGAATGCCATTACCAATGGGAAATCCTCAGGTGCAGCAGCAGGTATTTCTTCAAAGTCTCCAACCCCATGCAATGCAGGCTCAGGGGATCATGCATCAGGGTCAGGGCTTGAATTTCACTCCTCAAATGCCCCAGCTGCCACCTCAGTTGGGCAATTTGGGAGTTGGTATCGCCCCACAATTCCCTCAACAGCAGGCAGGAAAATTTGGCGGTCCTCGTAAAACTGTCAAGATTACTCATCCAGAGACACATGAAGAGTTGAGACTTGATAAAATGGCAGATACGTATATGGAAAGTGGGTCATCAGGCCAGAGGACACATCCCAATATGCCTTCTCAATCCCAATCTATTCCATCATTTTCACCTGCTCATCCTATCAACTACTATCCTAGTTCATACAATGCCAGTCCCCTATTTTTTCCACCTGTAAGTTCTCTTCCTTCAACTACTACCCAGATAACTCCCAGTTCTCAGGTGCCAAGATTTAACAATCCAGTTAGCCAGGGCCCACAGACTGTATCTTTCATGAGCCAATCTGCTCTCAACTCTTTTTCTGCTAATAAAACTGGCACTGAACCATCAAATTTGGAACATGCTCAAGATGTTCATAATGTGATCTTATCAGCTCCATCAGCTTCATTACAGGTGACAGTGAAACCAGCTGCTGGCTCCCATGGAGGAAAGGTTGCTGATCAATCATTGTCAATTAGCTCACCTGTTGTTGAGAAGGGTGTGTCTCCTAAATTTTCAAGGCCGCATGGGGAAGCTAGCTCAGTTTATCTCCAAGGGGATCCTGAGACTTCTTCTACAAGCTCTTTACAGCAATCAAAACTTGGTCTCGAGCCAGTGACAGAATTGTTGCCTGTGGCAAGTAAAAAATCTTCTCTGGAATCTTCTTCTGTTTCTGTGGAGGGCCCGTCTCCCAATTCTTCGTCTTCTGCCCCTCTTGCTCCTCTTAAGGAGTCTGCATCTGTTGTGACCAGTAGTACTGAATGCAGAAGGGAAACGTCTAGTAGGTCCGACATTATTAAGGACCAACAGAAGTTGTCAGGCAAGAAAGGACAGTCCCAACCACAGCATCAGGTATTTTATGGTGTGTTTATCAGAAGATGTGTCTTTACCAGCTTTTTAATTCTAGCCGAGCCTATTATATTTTGCGGCCATTGATTTTGTACCGCCATTCGCAGGTTGTTGGACAGTCTGCCTCTATTTTGAGCTTGTGTTCTCATTCTTCAGAACATACTAAGTCTTTCAACAGTACAACTCTTGAAACTGTAGAAGCTGCAATAACTCCTGCTTCATCAGGAACCAGTGGAGGTGTCTTGGAAACTACCGGGAAACCACTATCAACTGCTGCTGTTGCAAGTATCGCTGCATCTGACTCAAAGACTGATGGTGCTGGGGAAGGCTTAACTTGTGTGTCATTGGAAATGATTGGTTCTGCTGGAAAAATTGTTGATACTTTGGACGCTGATCATCTTACTAGGCAAGATAACTTTTCTCTGCAGGATGAACGACGAAAGCCTGAAACTGTAGATCCAAAAGAACAAGGAAAAAGTATGTTGCCTGAAGGAGCCAAACAAGATGAAAATGGCCTCCAGACATCTTTAGAATCTATTTCGTCAAAATCTTCAGAAGTTTTTAATCAAGCTGCACAGAACTCTGTTCCAAAGGTAATGACTAGTGGCAACAAGGTTGTGTCCTTGGAAACTGCACGGAGGGAGCTTGAAGAGCCTGCAAGTTGTTGCACTGAAGATAACAGGGTGGCTGATAATTCAGTGACATCCACTTCTACATCACTGGATGTTACAAATGCCGAGACGCCCTCGTCAATTCGTAGTTTATCTACAACTTCTCAGGGTAATGAGACTTTGACTTTAGATGCCTCTTCAAGTAGAAGCGTTGGCGTGGGTAAAAAAGAAGTAGCTATGAAGACTGGAATGTTAGATTTGGACTCGGCCCCTGTTTTAACACCATCTCTTTCAGAAGTTACTCCAAGATATGATAGGGAATGTGCTGAGAATATCCGTTCTGGCTTGGATTCTCTTTCAGCATCAGGTTCCAAGGATAAACCCATGCAAGAAGCTAATAGCACAAAGATAACAGCAAAGAAGAAAAGAAAAGAAATTCTACTGAAGGCAGATGCTGCTGGGACAACTGCTGATCTTTATATGGCATATAAGGGTCCAGAGGAAAAGAAAGAAACTGTTGCTACTTTAGAAAGCACAGAAATCACTTCTAGCAATACTTTAAGGCAGGTACCTGTTGATACTTCTCAGGAAGATGTTGTGTCAATTGAAAAAGGCGGACAGAGTAAAGCTGAGCCGGAAGATTGGGAAGATGCAGCTGACATCTCCACTCCAAAATTGGAAACTCCAGGAAATGCAAAGCTGGATCATAGTGGATTGAAGCTTCCTGGTGAATATGGAGATGGAGTAATGGTGAAAAAGTATTCAAGAGATTTTCTACTGAAATTCTCAGAGCAATGTACCGATCTTCCGGATGGTTTTGAACCTACATCTGATATAGAAGAGGCCTTCATGATTTTTAATGCTTCTTCTCGTGAATCACACCCTAGTCCAGGAAGGATTATTGATAGGCCAACCGGGGGATCTCGGGCAGACCGCCGTGGGCGTGGCATGGGGGATGATAATAGATGGAGTAAACTATCTGGAACACTTGCTTCAGGACGGGATCAGCGAATGGATATTGGTTATGGGGGAAATGTAGTAGGCTTTCGACCTGGCCAAGGTGGCAATTATGGTGTTCTAAGAAATCCAGGTGCACAAACACCTATTCCATATGCTGGGGGCATTTTATCGGATCCAATGCAATCAATTGGTTCTCAGGGAGGTATGCAACGAAATAGCCCTGATTCTGACAGGTGGCAGCGTGCCACTGCTTTTCAGAAGGGTTTAATTCCATCTCCTCAAACTCCATTACAAGTAATGCACAAAGCTGAGAAGAAGTATGAAGTGGGTCATATAACAGATGAAGAACAGGCCAAGCAAAGGCGGTTGAAAGCTATCTTAAATAAGCTGACTCCCCAAAACTTTGAAAAACTTTTTGAGCAAGTTAAGGCAGTTAACATTGACAATACTGTCACACTCAAAGGTGTGATCTCACAGATATTTGATAAAGCTCTAACGGAACCAACTTTCTGTGAAATGTATGCCAACTTCTGTTATTACCTTGCAGAAGAGTTGCCTGATTTTAGTGAGGACGAAGAAAAAATCACTTTTAAAAGATTACTTCTGAACAAGTGTCAGGAGGAATTCGAGAGAGGCGAAAGAGAGCAGGAAGAAGCTAATAGAGCCGAGGAGGAAGGTGAGGTTAAGCAGTCTAATGAGGAAAGAGAGGAGAAGAGAGTCCAGGCACGAAGACGGATGTTGGGTAATATCAGACTTATTGGGGAGTTATTCAAGAAAAGGATGTTGACCGAGAGAATAATGCATGCATGCATAAAGAAGTTGTTGGGTCAGTACCAGAATCCCGATGAGGAAGATGTTGAAGCTTTGTGCAAATTAATGAGCACAATTGGAGAGATGTTTGACCTTCCCAGAGCCAAGGAGCACATGGATGCATATTTTGACATGATGGCGAAATTATCTAACAACATGAAACTGTCTTCTAGGGTTAGGTTCATGTTGAAGGATGCGATTGATCTGAGAAAGAACAAATGGCAGCAGAGGAGGAAAGTTGAAGGACCGAAAAAGATTGAGGAAGTGCATAGGGATGCTGCTCAAGAACGGCAGGCACAGGCTAGTAGGCTGGCGCGTGGTCCAGGCATCAATTCTTCAGGTAGAAGGGGTCAACCCATGGATTTTAGTCCAAGAGGGTCAAATGCATTTTTGTCTCCAAATGCCCAGATGGGTGGTTTCAGGGGGTTACCCACACAGCTCCGTGGTTATGGCAATCAAGGTGTTCGGTTGGAGGACAGACAGACATTTGAGAATAGGACTTTATCAGTTCCATTGCCTCAAAGACCCATTGGTGACGATTCTATTACCCTTGGCCCACAAGGTGGACTTGCTAGGGGAATGTCCTTTAGAGGACAACAATCAATGCCTAGCATTCCTTTAGCAGATATGCCAAGTCCTGGAGACACCAGAAGAATGACAGCTGGTATGAATGGTTCTGTATCAGAGCGGACAGCTTATGGCTCAAGGGAGGATCTCATTCCGAGATATATGCCAGAAAGGTTTGTTAGCCCATCTGCCTATGATCAATCAAGTACACGAGACCAAAATATGAATTATAGGAACAGGGACCTAAGGGATGCTGATCGTAGTTTTGATAGATCTCTGCCAACTTCACCTCCCACGATAGGTCGGGGGGCAATTTCTGTGCAAAATGATTCTTCAGAGAAGGTGTGGCCAGAAGAATGCTTGCGAGACATGTCCATGGCAGCAATTAAAGAATTCTACAGGTATTATCTGGCCTCATGTATGTTTATTATTATTTTTCTTTTCTCTGATATGCTTATATTCAATATCATCACCAAAGAGCCTTGCATTACCAACATGTAAGTTTATGGGTGCTTGCACCATCTACAGATCTATGTTTGGTGGAGACACATATAGGATGGATGTGATGTTCCTATATATAGTAGATAAAATCTTATCTCTGAGTGCTATATCCTTGGAAGTATGCTTTATCTACTTCTCTAGGTATCAACAAAAAAGGAAATAAAGGAGTTTGGTATCTCCTAGGTTGAGAGTTGCAAGTGATATTCTGTAATTTTATTTGCAAGCAGTTTAACTAAGACTGTGTACATCTAACCCTCACCAGACCCCACAGTGGTGGGAGCCTTGTGCACTAGGCTAGCCCTACTTTGTAGGTGTAGGAACTCTAAAGGAAAGATATTAAATTGAATTACAATTTAAATGAAATTGATATGTTTAACTTTTTTCCCACCTTGAGAGATGTTGAAAGTGCTATGGGTACGTTTTGTAAGATTTGGAGTGGGTACTGGATAGGATCTTATTTTTGTGAGCTGCCATATTATGGTTACTATTAATAGAGTGGAGTGCATGGAACAACATTTGTAGGATTTGTTGGGACACCTGAAAATTTTGTGAGCCGCACACTATGTGGCTTGGTTTTGAGGCCTTCTAGTTTGTCGTACCTTGTTTTGACATGGAGGCACAGTCCTATTTGAAAAAAATGCACAAAATGCACTCAATTTTACCGGCTTTATGTTGGCTTATACTGGAATAAGCTTGCATGTGAGTGTGGCTGGTCTAGCTCCTATTGGGAGATTGCTCAACAGTCACTACTATATTTCAAAAATTGTTGTGTCAATATGCAAATGACTTTTTAAATAGGCTTTCTGGTTTTAATTGATTCTTGTACATGAGTGGTAATTTGGGTTAGATAATTGATAGAACCAATGGTTGAGGTGCAACAACGTCATTCTATTTGGATTAAAAACAAAGTTTTCATTAATATAATTACTTCTACCTATTAAATTTTCTTTTATCCTCATCCTGTCATCATAGGTTTCTCTGGCACAGTACTCCAAGCTTCTTCAAGCTTGTGTTTCTATAGGACAAGTATTCTGAAAACTTATTTTCAATTTTGTTTTGTAACAACTTTTTTATGCAATTTGGTCAATAACCATTGTGGGAACTGGGATTTCTTTGAACCAACAGGAAATTGTCTCCAATTATCATAGAATGTATATGCACTACAGATGTTACGGAAAAGCAAGCATTTGCTAGTTCTGTGATGTGTCTCACCAAGAGGTTACTGTGTGTTAATGCTGACCAGAAAGGGTTGCTACAGACAAATCCCTGTTTCCTGAATATGATAGATCTTTGAATTGCTTTTAAGGTACTTGGATCCGATGTGGCACTTCTTTTTGGCATTATTTTATTTCTTTGGTTTTTTTTGTGTTCCTTTTTATAGCGTTGGTGATTCTATGGTCAAACTGCTGAGGAATGCCAGGGGTTGACCATGGGCTGATTTGCCCAGACCTTTAAGAGGGTAGACCTTGGACATGAAAGTAGAGAGATTGTGGAAGGATATACCACGATTGAGAGATGGGGGTTGGGAGGGAGAAATGGGGTTGCCTTTTCCTTTTTATTGTTTTATATGACCATATAATAAGAACTTACATTATTTCAATCAAAATTTGGCATTAAAACACACAACTCACAGCAATATTATTAAAATTATAAATATGTATATATCTATAACCCAAAAGAAAAGAAGAAGAGGAGAAAAAGAGGGAATATCCATAAAAAAATCCAAAAAAAAAAAACTGTGTTCAAAATGTGCATGGCTGAAATTCAGAAAAATAAGAACAAATTGGACACTCTTTTTCACATGTCCGGGACGTGTCCAACACTAAAACGTGAGCCAAATAGATTGCCCGTGCGCCATATCTTGAGAATTCATGAAGGCAATATCTTTCTAATTATACTTTTAATAGATTTTATTTCTTCCCAAACTTAGATGTCAACAGTTGGTGATGAATTGTGGGCTATAAGGAAAAGTTATGAAGCTAGGATGCAAAGGTTGTAAGGGTAGGGAGGTGCTTTCTCAGGAACAAACCCGCAAAACTAGTCAGACTCGTCCATTGCTTGCTAATGGCTGAATACAAATGCTTTTTTTTTTTTTGGGAGTAAATTTGAGAAAAGCAGTTTAGTGTTTTACATCACTTGGAGGAGGAAACATTTGCTTTCAGTGAGGATTAAACCTTACTTTGCTTAATAACCTTAAGGTTTAGGTGGAGGGTGAGATTAGATGGAAGGCCCCGTGTCTGATATGATTACCAGGACATCTGTTCCATTTTGATTAGCTCTTGATTATGTGCTCTGGTTAATTTTGTTATAGTGTGGGTTTGACTATAGAATATAGATGGTGTGAAGATTATATGTGAATATTATTCGGTTTTAGAATATGTTTTTTTTTTTGGGCCAAGTATGTTGTTTTGAGTTTTTTAATCAGATTCATTACTTCCCTGTTTGAATTGTGGAATAAAGGCTTGATTTCTAGGCACCTATTTCTATTCTATTGAATTCTAAAGGGAACTGCAAAAATTTTTTTCAGTGCCAAAGATGAGAAGGAAGTTGCTTTGTGTATCAAAGATTTGAATGCCCCAAGCTTCTATCCATCGATGATATCTATTTGGATCACGGATTCTTTTGAGAGGAAGGACATGGAGAGAGATCTTTTAGCTAAGCTTCTCATCAACCTTGCGAAATCACAGGATGTCATATTAAGTCTAGATCAGCTCACCGAAGGGTAAAAAATTGTCCTCAACCTGCTTCTGATCAATAGAACTGATTTACTTGCCTAATTTAATGTTGAATATCCGTTTCACTTGGGTGGTGTTGCATTTCATTTCCAGGTTCGAGTCTGTTCTCACAACTTTGGAGGATGCTGTAAATGATGCCCCCAGAGCAGCCAAATTCCTCGGACGTATCTTTGCAAAAGTAATCTTACAAAACATTATTCCATTTCCAGAGATTGCGCAGTTGATATATGATGGTGGGGAGGAGCAAGGACGGCTGGTAGAAATAGGGCTTGCAGCCGAAGTTGTTGAAAGCATCCTGGAGGTAATTAAATCAGAGAAGGGAGAATCTGTGTTGAATGAGATTCTCAGAAGTTCCAATTTTCCGCTCGAGAAATTAAAGCCTCCTGATTCTAACAAGTCGCGGTGACTAGATAAGTTAATTTAGAGAATAGTGATCCTGCTCATTGTATCTTCTGGCTTTAGAAGAAATTCATCATCATGTGTAAGTGCTCTTAAGCTGGTATTATTTCAGTTTGCAGAAACATATTTGTCTTTTGTGGGCAGGTGGGAATTTTTATCTCTGGGGTTCTCCTCCTTCAAGTTCTTATATTATTTCTTTGGAAAAAAAATTAACTTCCAAATTCCAAAGAGGTTCCGAATCCAATTGAGAATCAAAATTTAAGCTCCTCTTCACAGTGGCAGGGATTTGGTTCCAGTTTGAACATTTTTATTTGATTACTTACTATTTCTGTTGTGAGTGATGGCATTTCTTTTCTTTATTTTTTTGGGTCGGATGCGTCATTGGAATGTAATTTTAGGGAAATGGATAGGCTGTAAAACAAGAAATAAGTCAGTTCGAATATATTTAAAGCCTCGTTAATTTATCGAGTTGTAACTTGAGCTAGCCTTTATTCAACTAAATTTTTGACTCATTAAGTTAAAAATAATTTAATATTATATTAAAAAAATTGAATTATTTGAGCTTCGATTAGCTATTGATTCAAAAAAATTAACATGTTGTGTTCGAATATAATTTAAAATTTGTTAATTTTAATGAGTTAAACTTGAATAGAATATTGTTGGGTTCGGTTCATTTACAATTTTAGAAATGTTTGTTAAAATGAATTTGCATTCCTTGTTGTGAAGTCAACGAAGGTGGCTTGTCCTACCAACAGTAAATGAGGCTCGGAGGGTTTATCCTATCGCATGGAAACTAAGATACAACAAAGTCGGTAGAATTTTTAAGTTGCAACACTAATGTAGTCAGTGCATGCATGGTCGAATTCGTAATTGCAAGTTGATATATGCCTATAAATAGGCGACGTAGTAAAGCATTAAAAAAAATACAGAGAGCAAGAAAAAGTGAGAAGTGCGAAGAGAGTAACAAAGAGATTGTATGTAATTAATTTAATTTTGTATTCTCTTTCTAATAGTAAAGTTGCTCCTTCCACCTGTGGACGTAGTAGGTCTAAAGCTGAATTGCATAAGTCTTTGTGTGCATTTATGTGGTTGTTTGTGTCTATTTATCCAATATTTTACAACACGTTATCAGCACGATAGCTCTGATTCATTATGAAAGAAGAAAATAAAGGTAAATACATTTTTTTTATAATAATCAATTGTATATTGATTTGGACTTGAAGTTTTAACATTTATACTGTAATTACTATTCACTGACTATTATCCACTCAAATTTTTTCTTTTTAATAGTAAGATCTAATATTTTTTATTTGATTATATCATATTTTTAATTTGAAAAATGTCAAATCTCACCAAACTTGAGTTTATTGCCTTGGATATTTCTTAAAAAAAAAGTATTTATCTTGGATACTTGATGTTGAAATTCACCTTGAAGCCAATAATCTAGAAAACACTGATTAAAGAAGGAAACACCACATCCCATCAGGATTGCGTAAGGACATGAATATTCCTTCACCATCATATTCATGAAGGCTTAAAGTCATAATACATCACGGTAAAGGATCCATTGGCCCTTTGGATGAATCTGAAGGAAATGTATGACCATTAGAGAACTATCATTCTCCCAAAAGCACGGTATAATTTACTGGACCTGAGGTTGCATGATTTTAAATCAGTTAGTGAGTACAATTCTGCACTATTCAGAATTACGTTGCAATTAAAATTATGCGGAAAAAAATATTACAGATGCAGATATGTTGGAAAAGACATTTTCTACATTTCACGTCTCGAATATTGTTTTGCAGCAACAATATCGAGAGCGTAGATTTACTAAATATTCTGAATTGATATCATATCTTCTTCTAGCTGAGTAACATAACGATCTTGTGATGAAAAATTACCAATTACGTCCCACTGGCTCTAGACTAGAGCTGTCAATGGATCGGATCTCGATCCGATCCGAGATCTGATCCGTTAAGTCCAAATATGGTTTTAGAAATAGTGATCCGTGACCCAATCCGATCCGAATCCGATTATCCTAAATATAAACGGACCGGATATGATATAAGCTGATCCGGTCCGTTTATATATATATATTAAAATTAAAATTATATATATATTAATATATATATATAATTTTAATTTTAATTTTAATATATATATATATTATAATTTTAAACGGATCGGACTGGATTAACGGATCGGATATCCGGTTATTAACGGATTCGGATACGGATTAACATTCGCCTGATCCGTCGGATTAGCGGATCGGATCGGATCACATTTCTTACTAAACGGATCAGATTCGAATCGGTTCTAATCCAGTCCGAATCCGATTCGTTTACAGCCCTACTCTAGATCATTCACTGAAGAGAATGGAACTGTATTTCTTGAAGCAAATGCAACTTCATCACATAGACAAAAACATGAGCATGGGCGTGGATATGGTTGTAGACATGGTCGTGGTTGTAACTAGCATTATAACTCATACCGAGGTGATCACTGCAGAATAGACATACCATAGCACATGAAGTGCAACAATAACAATATAGAGGCAAAGCATGGAAAGGGAAAACGAAAATTGACCCAAGATCCTGAAGAATTTTGCTATCGTTGTGGTGGAAAAGAGCATTGGTCGCATACTTGTCATACGCCAAGACATTTTGTGGATCTTTACCAAGCCTCACTAAAAAAAAAAGGAAAAGAAATAGAAACAAGTTTTACTGATGGTAATATGGATTTTACTGATAATCTTATGGATTTTATTGATGGTCCTGTGGATATCACACACTTAAATGTCTCAGATTCCTTTGTAGATCCTAGTGAAGAAATTGACCACTTAATAGGTGACGGAAATGTGCACACTAGTTAGTGTTTTCATTATATTATATTGTTTTGTTTAACTTATTGTAATGTTGAATTATGCTATTTTAATGCAATTTAACTTCTCTAATTCTTTACTTTTAATATATTTTTTATTATAATAAATTGATAAATCCAAGATGGGTAATGAAGACATATGTCTAGTAGACAATGCAACTAAACGTACAATCCTTTGAGATAAAAGATATTTCTTGAATCCGAAATTATCTAAAGCTTATGTAAACACAATATTTGGTACTTGCAAACATGATTAAAGGTTCCGAAAAATCAGACATCACATTACCAAATGGGACAACATTTCATATATATGATGTCTTATATCACATATGTTATTTCAAACAGGAAGAATATCCTAGAGAAACTTCCTGCTCTCTTATCTGGGTTGTATCAAACCACTATAAATACCATTGAATTATATGTTGTGATGAACCAAAAGTTCAACGATCCAAAGACTTTCATACTTTAGGCATAATCGACTTAGCCACCTAGGGACAATAATGATGCGGAGAATCATTGAAAATTTACATGGACATCCTTTAAAGAACCAGAAGATTCTTTTACCAAATGAATATCCGTGCATTGCTTGTTCTCAAGGCAAATTAATAATAAGGCCATCTCCCACAAATGTTAGTATTGAATCTCTAACATTTTTGGAATGCATTCAATGAGATATATGTGGACCTATTCATCCACCGTGTAAGCCATTTCGTTACTTCATGGTATTGATAGATGTGTCAACTAGATGTTCACATGTTTGTTTACTCTCATCTCACAATGTAACCTTTGCAAGACTTTTTGCTCAAATCATCTGATTAAAAACACAATTCCCTGAACATTTAATCAAGATAGTACGTCTTGATAATGCTGGTGAGTTTACATCCCAAACATTTAATGAATATTGCATGTCAATAAGAATTAATGTTGAACATTCTATTGCTCACGTACACACACACATAATGATTTAGCAAAGTCTTTGATCAAACGTCTTCAGTTAATTGCTAGACCTTTACACATAAGACCAAAGCTACCTACTTTTGCTTGGGGGCATGCCATATTGCATGTTGCAACATTAGTTCATATCAAGCCAACTGCTTATCACAAGTATTCCCTTTTACAACTTGTACTTGGCTACCCACCAAACGTTTCTCACCTACAAGTCTTTGGTTGTGTTGTGCAAGTCCTTATAATACCCCCACAACATACTAAAATGGGTCATCAAAGACAATTAGGAATTTATGTTGATTTTGATTCTCCATCTATTATAAGATATCTTGAGCCCCTAACAAGTGATTTATTTACTGCACGATTTGTTGATTGTCATTTTGATGAGACAATCTTCTCACAATTAAGGGGAGAGAAGCTAAAGCCAGAAGCTCAGCGTGAAATTTCTTGGAATGTACCAACATTGGCTCATTTTGATTCTTGTACTAATCAATGTGAACTGGAAGTTCAAATGATTGTTCATTTGCAAAATATTGCCAATCAATTACCAGATGTATTCACTGATACAAAAAAAATAATGCAATCGCACATACCAATTACAAATATTCCAGCACAGATTGATGTCCCTGTAGGACAATCCGTTACTACAGCATCAAATGAATTTATGACCTGCCTAAAACGTGGTAGACGTATTGGTGCGAAATATAAATTTTCCCATAAGAGGAAAGCACAAGAAATAAAAAGAGTGGCAAGTTCCGTAGAGACCACACATCATATAATTACTGATAAATCTAACTTTGGTATACTGACACCTCCTAAGGGAGGTAAACAAACACCTTTTGAAGAGGGAATGTTTCATGAAGAAATTGTATCCCCTAAAGTGTAATGAGTAACCCCTGAAGAGGCACATGTACTTGAAAATAAAGAGATCTTAACAAATTATATATCTAATGAAAATATATGGGAACAAAGTGATATTATTATTGATCATATATTTGTCTTTGCAATATCACTTAAAATCGCCAAAAATGATGAAAATCCCGAACCTCAAAGCATCGAAAAGTGTCGACATAGAAAAGATTGGCCAATGTGGAAGGAGACAATGCAGGCCGAGTTAAACTCGTTAGCAAAACGAGAACTATTTGGGCCAGTAGTCTAAACGCTTAAAGATGTAAAGCATACATGGTACAAATGGGTATCTGTAAGAAAACGCAATAAGCAAAATAAAATGATCAGATACAAAGCCGGACTTGTAGCACAAGGTTTCTCGCAAAGACTATGTGTCGATTATGAAGAGACATACTCTCCTATAATTGACACAATTACATTTCAATTTTTGATTAGTCTGGTAGTCTCTGAAGGACTCGATATGCGTCTTATGGACGTAGTTACAACATATTTATATGGATCACTTGATAATGACATGTATATGAAAATTCTTGAAGGATTTAGAATGCCTGATGTAAATAATGCACAATCTCGAAGCATGTATTCAATCAAGTTACAATGATCATTATATAGATTAAAACAAGCAGGGCGCATGTGGTACAACCGTTTTAGTGACTATTTACTAAAGAAAGGCTATGCGAATAATCTGATTTGTCCTTGTGTTTTCAAAAAGAAATCAGATGTTGGATTTGCAATAATATCCGTATGTATTGATGACTTAAATCTTGTGGGAACTCCTAAAGAGCTCATAAAAACTGCTACTTATTTAAAGAAAGAATTTGAAATGAAAGATTTGGGAAAAACAAAATTTTGTTTCGACCTGCAGATCGAACACTTCCCAGAAGGAATCCTTCTTTATCAATCAACATATAGAAAGAAGATTCTAAAGCGAATTTTATATAGATAAGACACACCCATTGACATCATCTACGGTTGTCCGTTCACTTGATGTGAAAAATGATCATTTTTTCCTTTGTGAAGATGATGAGAAGATCTTTGGTCTTGAAGTACCATATCTTAATACAATTGGTACTCTCATGTATCTTGCAAATTGCACATGGCCAGACGTTGCATTTGCTGTTAATTTGCTAGCAAGATATAGTTTTGTTGCAACTAGAATGCATTGGAATGGCATCAAACATATTTTTTGCTATCTACGTGGAACAAATGATATTGGCTTATTTTATTCAAGAGAATCTAAATCACCATTAGTCGGATATGCTGAGGCAGGATATCTTTTTGATTCACACAAAGCTAGGTCACAAACAGGATGTGTTTACTTGTGGTGACACTGCTATATCATGGCGATCTACAAAGCAAATAATGATTGCCATTTCCTCGAAGCATTCTAAAATTCTAGTATGAGGCAAGTCGCGAATGCATGTGGTTGAGGTCTATGATCCAGCATATTCAAGAATCATGTGGATTATCTTTAATTAAAGATAGTCCAATAATAATATGTGAAGACAATGCAGCTCGTATTATACAAATTCAAGAAGGTTATATTAAAGGAGACATAACTAAGTACATCTCACCAAAGTTCTTTTATACACATGAACTCTAGAAAAACGGTGATATCAATGTGCAACAGATATGTTCATATGACAATTTAGTGGATTTGTTCACAAAAATATTGCCGACAACAACTTTCAAAAAACTAAATATAAGTGTAGGATGCGTCAACTCAAAGATTTTTCATGATACTAAATATTCATATTGAAATGATAGGGAGTATGTTTTTAGTAGACGAATATATCCATCACGATCCATAAGAACATTGATGCTTATGTAGTAGACATTCAAGTGAGAGCGTTGTAAAGTCAACAATGATGGCTTGTCCATGAACAATAAATGAGGCCAAAAGGTTTACCTAATGCACGGAAAACCAAGAGAAGAGAGATGAAAAAAAATACAACAAAGTTGGTGGAATTTTCAAGCCACAACAGTAATGTGTCAGTGCATGTATGGTCGAATTTGCAATTGCAAGTTGATAAACGCCTATAAATAGGCGACATAGTAAAACGGTGAAAAAAGCACAGAGAACAAGAAAAAGCGAGAAGTGCGAATAGAGTAACAAAGAGATTGTGTGTAATTAATCTTATTTTGTATACCCTTTCTAATAGTGAAGTTCCTCTTTTCATGCGTAAACGTAGGCTTAAAACCGAAACAAGTAAATTTTTGTATTCATTTGTGTAATTGTTTGTGTATATTTATCTGATATTTTACAACATTCCTCAAATTGTTTCTTGAAGTAACATTAATTGTAAACAATGCGAATTGTAAATTTCAAGTTGCCATGTCCAAGAGGGGGGTTTAGATACAAGTTGATTGCAAATCAATAGCAATATGAATTCAAATGAGAAAACCCCACTCAACTATGATCACTAATCTGTAATCCCGATTTAAAGTAAAAAAATCATAAGGAGAATGGCTTTGCATACACATCGAATAGCTGGGAGGCAGTCAACTGTGGCTCCTGTTAGCAAAATGGAACACAACATAAAATCATCAGAAACCTACCGTAGCCATGCATAAAATTCACGATAATTATGTCATATAAATGCATGTGTAAACTCACAATATCAACCCTCGAATAGGGAAATAATTTCATTGGTCTTCCATGTGATATTTGTCAGAATTAAGGAGGTGAATGTAAAATATAAGGATATTGTAGTCGTATAAAAAAAATTAATTAAAATTATAACTCCGTCAATGATGAATTTATATAGAAAAAAAAATTATATATTATCAATATAAGACAGGAAAGATCAATGTAATTTCAGAAAATAGATTAAATGACTTTGTAATTATCACGTAACTCGGTTAGTGTAATTTTAGAAAACACATAAAAGGTTCCAGTAATTATCAGATAGCTTAAAAAAGGTCAATATAATTATCTTTTTTTTTGTAATTATTATTTTAGTTGCTTTTAAATAAATATTCATTGCTTTATTTTCTTGTCAGGTAAATAACAAAGGTGGATGTAATAAATTTGATTTATAAATCTGTTGATATATATATATATATGATCAAAAACTGTGGGGGGGGGAATCATGTCTAAAAATGGATCAACCAGACTATCAATGTTTAACATTACTGCCTAAAACAAAGTGAGAGAGTTACCTGTCTCGTGGGCCAGCCATTGGAACATCCTACTGTGGCGATACTATGACGAAGTGAATCTAGGATGTTCCCATATGTAGTCGCATGTCCACTCTGAATAGCTTTGATGAAACAGCTTGTCATGACACCACTATGAGTGTTTTTTGATGGAAGCTGTCCCATAAAACCATTACAACATTTTCAATGCAAAATCTCATTTTCTTTCGACAGAAACTATATTTAGCATTACTACAGTGTCAAGTCATATTTTGATATTTCTGTTTTAAAATGATACATTTTAAAAGATAGGTTCAATTATACTGATATTCTTTGAGGTATTTAATAATTACAAAAAAAAAAAATTAATTTCTAAAATGATACTGACCTCTTTTATTTTTGCTGACAAATTACAAATATTTCTCCTCTGCCCTAATTTTGTTTAAAATGACGAAAATATCCCTGTCATTTATTTTATTTTATTTTGGTATTTTTTCAAATTTGGCCTTTTTCTAACTTTTTTTTTTTCATTTTATATGAAAATAAATTGAAGATAAATCATTTATATTTTTTTAGCGAAAAAAAGGTTTTAATTAATATTTATTTGAAATTGGGACACTTTTCTCGTTTTAAAAAATTTTGGGTTGGAATGAATGTATTTGTAGTTTGTCAGTAAAAAGTATGAGAAATCAGTGTCATTTTAAAAATTTCAAGAAAATTCTATGTAATTATCAGAAAACTCAGAGAAAATTAGTATAATTTATCATTGTAATACTATTTTTTGACATAATTACACAATTTCTCTTAACTAAATACCATTCTACAACTTCCTTTCAAAAAAAAAAAAAGCTCATTTGTCATTCTAATATAAGTTGTCATATGACATGCCAAAATTTAGCATATGCTATCTTGTGCCACATATGACACAAGATATGATATTGTTATTTTTTTAACATATCATTAAAGTATTCCTTTTGATAATCGTGTCGTTATTTAGCACAGACAACTTAAATAAAATGTTTATTGGAGATGCTCTATTGCTCTTAACTTGAATCTTTCTTTTTCTAAGGGAGCTTATATGAGAGGTATTGTTTTAATTATTGAATTATTTAAGTATTGCGTTTTCATTTATTTCAAATTTCTAGATCATCTATTAATTAAAATACGATAATTCATATAAATTTGAATTTACAGTACCATCCTGATAGTTAAGAATAAATGTTTTGAAAAGGTGTAATTGGGCCTTATGAAACTTACTTGATCGTCAAAAGATTTTTGATGATCATCACAACCACTGAAGCAAATGACTTCACCATCTGATCCTTTCCATTCACCTGATCTGGGGTGATGGTCCTCGCACAGATAGTGCCCAGTGCTACATTCAAGAAGGAAAGCGATTTAAACACAATGTCAAATTTAGATTTACAACTAGAAAATTATTTGAAGCTGGGAATTGTGGGAATAAATGGGACTGATACTAATGTGGGAAGAAAGATCAGCCAAGCAACAAATTCCAGAAAATGTTCAGACGTGACTTAATAATGAATCTGATGACTATAGGAAGACAATAATGTATATTAATTTGGCAGAAAAGCTGCTTTTTGAAAAAGAGTAATGTTATTTTTACTCGTCGACGTTGTTGTTCGGGTGTTAGTAAATGTAATTTCTTAGTGTGTTCGGGTGTTAGTCAATAAAATTTTCTAGTATTAGACAATGGAACGTCTTAGTACTAGTTAATGCAGGTACATACCAAAAAAATCGCTTTCACTAGTACTTTGAACTAATTACGTCAATAAATAAAACAATTTAGTAAAATCTCATGACAAAGATAGTATGATTCCAACAAATTACTTGGACTTTATAAAAGACGAGGGTGGGTTTTGGTGCAATGATAACGTTACTCCATTGTGATATAGAGGTCAAAAGTTCAAGTCGCGAAAAATGCCTATTCCTTAAGAAGGATAAAACTGCGTATTTCAAACATTTTTAAATTTTACAGTAATGAGAGTCTCGTTCACTGAAGTATTCATTTTAAAACCATAAAAACATTATCGTAACTTACAATAAGCACATTTCAAGAAGTGAGTCAGTCATCTACTTTTGTTCCCCATTTGGATCAGCTCCAGGTTATAAAATAATATGCCTAAGCTACTAATACAATCATAAGGCCTTTGCAGAATAATACTATTTGATCATGTAAATTTACCAAATTTTTTTACATATTGACACTATTGTTAAAGTGTTAGTTAATGCATTTTTTTACTATATCTGTAGTGCTAGTCAAAATTTCTTGGTACTAAACAATGAATTAATTTTAGTATTAGGTAATGTAATCATATCAATTGAATTCAACATACTTCAATAACTAGTACTAAAAAACTTGAATTAATTAGTACCTGGCTCGTACATATTTAAAGATTGTATTTACTAACTCCCAAATAATGACATCAACAGATAAAAAAAAAATTAGTAAAATATTATGATAAGAATAATATTACTAGCCTTTACCTTACCTCCACGAACTCATTATATGCATAAAATCACTTTCTTTTGGTGTTTCCAGATAGAATTCCCCACTGATAAAAAGATAATAGAATTAGAAAGATAAAGATTGTAATACAAACCCACCTCATGTTCTTTCTGTATAAGAATGGTAAATCTAGCACAGTGGCACTATGGCAAGCATCTATGATTGCATGAAGCTTAACCCCATGAGGAAGAGGTCTGACAATTATTTTATTAATGTCATCATCAACAATCCTACCCTGAGTTTCATAGTCCAGGGGACATAAGGCTTCATCCTGTCCATCAACCTCATCACTATTAAAGTACTCCATCTGTGAACCATGGCCAGAATAGTAAAACAGCAGGGAATCACCAGGTTTACAGTCTTGTACAAGCCACTCTAATTTCCTCAGCATGTTGTATTTAGTTGGACGTCTCTTAGGGTTAGTCTCCTCTTCTGCATTTTGAATTTCAAAAAGTTAAAAAGAAAGAGATAAACTGAACTTAACATAATTTTTTATAATTTAATATTAATATATTATAAAATTTTAATATAATATATATATATATGTTATATTTAGTTGGATAGGATTGTTAACTGAATTCGTCAATCCATACTTATTCTATTTAATTAAAAAAAAGTATCTGAAAACTATATACAGATAAAAATCTGAGCCATTAACGGTACTATTTGAAAGAGTTGAGAGAGAATCAAAGCCGTATATTTATTTATATATATATATACACACACACACACACACACACACACACACTAACAAGCAATACTATCCATCCTAAATATTTTTAACAGAAGTTCATAATATGATATCATGAAATGACTATATTCAATTCATTTGGCAAACAATTTTGAAAATTTTTTGAGAAGAATAGTTTTTTACTATACTAATCTGTGTGAGAGAGATGAGAAGGCACTGTACCAGTGAGCATAACAATGGAAGACTTTGAAAACTGGAACTTATCAATCAACAGTTGTTTCATGTCCTTGGCATCGTTGATGCTACCACGGATTGGATTCTTAGAGTGTTTATACGATATGCCGCAGATGACGGCCTTTTTCCTTCCTTGCGCTGGAGCTGGCGGCGGGGTGTATTGGGACTGTGGCGGCACCGTGTCAGCTGACGGCGAGGGGTTGTAGGAGGGGATATTCCACTGAGGACGAGGCATCGTGTGAGTTAGCGGCGGTGGGTATGGGGTGTAGTACGGAGAGGGGTAGTGGGAGTGGTGGTGTGGAGGCGGGGTGTATTGGGACTGTAGCGGCACCGTGTAAGCTGACGGCGAGGGGTTGTAGGAGGGGATATTCCACTGAGGATGAGGCATCGTGGAAGCTAGCGTCGGAGGGTAGTGGGTGTAGTGCGGAGAGGGGTAGTGGGAGAGGTGGTGTGGAGGCGGAGGCGGACGCTGGCCGATGTTTGTGTAAAATTGGCATAAGGAGCAACGTATAAATCCGTCCACCGGCGGCTGATACAAAGCCGTTCGGCAGTTGGAACAATAGACGGGCGTGGACATGGTTGAAGGCAGATTGGATTGATTTGGTTCGATTCAGAATTAAACGACCCCTCAATGTATGCCTGCATAAAAGTCAATCAACGTCTTGGCTCCGCTAAAGTCTTCGTCAACTTACTAGTAATTTGCATGCTCTTCCATCTTAGACTGGTCTCATGCATGCCAATCAGTTCATGTGTTGCAATCATTGCAAGGGCGGAATCTGAAGGGAAAAAAAAATTAGAGGGGGTTAGATTTTTTTTGAAAAAAAATTTAGTAGGAATTTTGTTTCGGATCAAAATTTTAGGATAAAAATGAAAAAAAAAGGGTAAAAATTGAATTAGGCTTAAAATTTTAAATAATAAATGAGAAAAATAATAGATAAAAATTAAATCAAGCTAAAATTTTAAAATAGGCTAATTTAAAGAAGACTAAAATTTTACATGTATAAATATAATTCTTAAAATTTGGAATGAGTTAGAGTTCGGCCTAACCCCTACTAGTGCTCCTGCCCTGGCCTTGAGTCATTTGCTTGCAAATTTACTAAACTATCCAACATTTTATTTTATTTGATAATGTAGGGTGTCTCAGGTCAATTTGTGTGCATCAAATTAAATACCTACAACTCTTTCTACAATTATTCCTATAAGCTTTGTATATATACATATATATATATATATATCAATTAACTCAATTCAACTAACAATACACAGTCTAATAATATCATGAACTTTCAAATATAGACACTGGACACACAAATCAATTCAGTCCAGCCCATGGATAGGTAGAAATAGTGCCCACATTCTTCTAATGAGGAGAGTGAGACTTGACCTTACGACCTCCTCCTAACGAAGAGGATATGGTAGCTAACTGAACTTGTCCTAAAATTTTTTACTGACAACCCTTTAGGGTTGGGATTAAACTATCCAAACACACTTATTTGAAACTGTCAACTAGTTTAGTTAACAAGGAATGTTCATGGTGTGAATGATTCATATATATAAAAGTCACTATCCAAACACACTTATTTGAAACTGTCAACTAGTTTAGTTAACAAGAAATGTTCGTGGTGTGAATGATTCATATATATAAAAGTCACATAAGTAAATATATATATATATATATATATTGACATGTGTACATACTTTTCATCTAAATCGTCAGAATTAATAAGTCAGGACCATTGAATTTTTTATTTTATTTTTTTTGTGTGAAAGAGCTTTCTATTTGGTTTGGCAATTGGGTTGTCCATTTGGACATTTTCAACACCAAACTTCACTTAAGGCTTATACTCCCATTTTTGGACGGGCACGGTTAAGGCTAAATGATCAAAATGACACTTGTCAATTATACAACTCATTAATAGTTGTTTCCAACACGTCCTCAAAAGTCAAAGAACTTATAAAAAGGTTTGAACAATTAGAGTTTTATTTATAATTATATTAATAAAAGGTTTGAACAATTAGAGTTTTATTTATAATTATATTAATAAAAGTTCTTATAGTATAAATTATTTTAAATCAATATGTATTTTATTTAATTTTTATTTTTATTGCCTCTCAAAAATAAGAATAATTTTTTTTAAGAAAAAAAACCTCATGTCACTTTTGCTCAAATTAACTTGAGCTGCCTTAAACATGTGTCCAAAAGTCAATAACCTATAAAAAGGTTTGAACAATTATCCAAATGTTGGGCCAAGGAAACCTTCTCATTAAATCTAGATGAAATTGTCTCTAGTTGAGAAATTTCCCTGAAAAGCCTTACACAAATAACCTAAATGCCCTTTAAAACTAGAAATTCTTTTCAAAATTACAAAATAGAGTATATCTAATATACATAAAAAGAAAATAAAGAATACATTAGTAGTGATAACGGTAATGGCCGCAATGGCAATGGGTGGTTGCAAAATTGATAATATAGCCAAAAGTCTCCTGTAATTAAGTAACATCTCGTGTCTTTTTATAAAAGAAGTCACGGTTTTAAATTTTTCCAAAATGAAAGTATGTACTTAGATATATTTATTTTTTAACCGTGGACCGAACTTATAAATGGTTCAGATATGATATGTTTTATAATAGGTGAGGCTTGTTTGTAAAATTATATTTATAATATGAAATATATATATATATATATATATACACACTTTTTTTTTTTCAACTCTCCTAACAAGTATGTTTGACGGGCTTATATATAAGTTGGATTTTGGGAGGTCTTGGAAAAATGTCACTTTTTTAAAACCTTAGGCTGGGATTTGAACGGCAAAGGCCTGGGCCCATTCAGGTGAGCTGCGGCCGCTGGACTTGGTTCATTTCAAATGCCAACTGAAAACCGGGCCGGACTATAGAATCGGAAAGGCCAGGGCCCAAAAAATTGCAATCATGGGCTGCAAGGCAGTCTAAGCAATTTGGCAGACTATATAACCAACTGATGCTCCGTTGGCCGTTCCCGAGCGAAGATTAGGGTTTTTGCTGCTTCTTCAACCTCCTCCTCTGTTGAGTCCCGGAGCTCTGCAAATGGTTCTTTCTTTCTCTAAATCTCCCTTAGAATGTCGCTATGCCTCTCTCTCTCTCTCTCTCTCTATATATATATATATGTCTCTCTCTTTTTTTTTTTTTTAATATTACTCGAATCGGAGTTAAATTATAGATGTCTTGTTGATTCGGGAGAGCATAAAGTTAGTTTTTTCTTTTTTTTTTTTTTTTTGTATTGAAGAATTATTGTTAAAATTATTCTTTTCGTTACTCGTTTGTCGACAGATCTAAGCATCTTCAGGGGTGACTCAAATCCTGACTCAAATTTAATTTTGAGTCAAGATTCACAAAAATCTCTCCCGTGATTACCCAGACTCAAATAGGGTTTCCAAACCCAAATCAGTGCAAAATTGTTCAGACTCAAATTTAAGTGACCATTGGAGAGCATGATACTCAAATTCAACTTTTACTCAAATTCTGACTTAAATTTGGGTAAAAATTTGAGTCACCACTGTAGACGCTCTAAAAAGAAAAACTCGTCATTTTGAACTTCTTGCTTGCTTTATTGTATGAAACTGGGGAACAGGCCATGCCCATCTTTTTAGATTGATCTGTAGGAGTCATTTTCATGTTTGAGCTTTTTGGATAAGGTCTCTGCATATATGCATACACATACACATACAAATATGAAATACTTGTATGTGGATATATATATATATATATATATATATATTATAATCTTATCAGCATATACACTCTTGGAGGCCTTTAATGTTTGGGGGTGGTTTGTTCTTAAGCCCATTTACTTGGCTGGTTAATGGTCACGTCTACTGCCTTGAAAGATTTAGGTTTTAGTATAGTGAGTTGTCTTTTGCGGGGAAATGCTGAATGCTAGCTGTTAAGTACGAAAATAAATTAGGGGCGACAGGCAAGTTGGGATATGTTGCTTGTCTAGTTAGTTTGATTCTTCCTGGTGAAGAAAGTTTCTTTTGCAGATACATAATACTTAAAATCAATTTTATCTTTGAAATTTGTTTATCATGTAAACCCATATATCATTTTTGAAAACTAAACCAAAATCTCAATTATTGAAGCGTGGAATTCAGAACAATATTCACAAAATTTATGATAGTTTATAGGTTAAAAGAATCAAAGCACTTAATTTTTAAGCTGGCAATTCGCTCCCATGTAAGAACCATTGGGTCAAAATAAATACAAATGGGTAGCTCATTGCCAAAATGTCATAGTTTAGTAGAGCAGGAGCAGGTGGGATGGTAAGAGATGTTAGATGGTTGTTACTTGTTAGGCTAAGTATGTAACTTGGGCCAGCCTACGAGTGTGACTGAAGTATTTGTTGGAACTTGGAGAGGACTATTGTTGGCTTAGGAAAGGGGGCTTTTGACACGAAATCCTTGGCAATTCTCTCCCGTGTAAGAACCATTGGGTCAAAATAAATACAAATGGGTAGCTCATTGCCGAAATGTCATAGTTTAGTAGAGCCTGGTGGGATGGTAAGAGATGTTAGATGGTTGTTACTTGTTAGGCTAAGTATGTAACTTGGGCCAGCCTATGAGTGTTACTGAAGTATTTGTTGGAGCTTGGAGAGGACTATTGCTGGCTTAGGAAAGAGGGCTTTTGACACGAAATCCTTGAATTGGGGAGGATGGCCAATTGTTACTTGTTTGTTTTTTTCTCAATATTTGGATAACAAGTTGATACTAACTTGTATGCTGCTTGACATCAAAGGGTTGAACTTGGTTCTGCAACACACGTGGAGGGGGCAATAGTTTGTGAGTTTCTTGCATATTTGGGGGGCAAAGGAATTTTCGGTATAATGCTTTGTTTCCTTTGTGGTCTTGATTCTAATGTTACCTTTTGATTTGGACTTGTCAAAAAAATATTGCTTTGATTTGGTGCTAAACTGTTAGTGCATTTACATTTCGTATGGACTGCAGAAATAATGTTTCTTTGCATTTTTTTTTTTTTTTGATTCCCCCCAAAATATTTTACTGGATTATTTGTCATTACGGTTCAGTATACCAGCTTCACCATGATTCCTTTGTTATATGCAGACGAAAAGAACCAAGAAGGCGGGTATTGTTGGGAAGTATGGTATGTGCCTAGCATGGTTGTTATTTTGTTCTTAATTTTGCCTTCCAGTTCTTATATTTTATAAATCTGAAGATGATTAAAGGAAAATAAAGTCAAGTAGAGGCAAAACGTTAGCTTCCAAGATACACATTTATGCACTAGCAACGGCCCCAAGCTTATGTATCTGCATAGGATTAATCTGAAGATGTTTCTTGTATTTTGATTTCTGATAAATTTCTTGCATGCCTTTACACAGACAGTGTGTACTGTTTTATGTATTGTGGTTAGAAAGATGGAAGTACTTATCTAATGATATTGCAGGTACCCGTTATGGGGCTAGTCTGCGTAAGCAGATTAAGAAGATGGAAGTTAGTCAACATAGCAAATACTTCTGCGAGTTTTGCGGGAAGGTGAAACCGTCTAGCCTGCTAGTTTGTTGTTTATTGTGGCTGTATTGGGGCCTGCCTTTATTCCAATTGATATAATCGAAGGTGTCCTAATGAAAATTGAAAGTTGTGCTGTGCAGTATGCAGTGAAGAGGAAGGCTGTAGGAATTTGGGGATGCAAAGATTGTGGCAAAGTCAAAGCAGGCGGTGCTTACACATTAAAGTATTGATCCCCTTTTCATGCCATATAAATATATACACAATGACTATAGACACATTTATGTACATACATACATATGCACATGTTTGCATGTAGATGTAGATATAGATATATATTCTAATTTGAGAAACTCATGCTGCTTGATTGATTATGACAGTACTGCAAGTGCTGTGACCGTTAGGAGCACCATCCGAAGGCTGAGGGAGCAGACTGAGAGTTGAATATGCATTAATGTGGATGAGGATAATCCTTGGTTCAAACTTTTAACCCAAATGGGATTTTTGCATTTTGTATTTTAAATTTTGGTAATTGGTTAGGTACCTGGATCTAGAGCTTTGAATCTAGTTAATCAAATGTTGTTGAAAAGATTTGCATCGTTACTTAAAAACTATTTTACGTTTTTGTCTTTGCCTATGGATTGGGTGTTATTGTATATTGTGTGGCTTGCTCAACAGAGATCTTAATCTCATTTATTTTTTTCCTTGTCTGCCAACAGTGATGTCCTGCTAGGGGTTATTTCTGTTTCAGTAGTGCTGTTGGAGAAAGCTGTATCTCCAAATGCTTACATAACAGTATAATTCCATGGCTACCTTTTTGTAGGACATTGATCTCTGGTAAAAGATCTAGTTCATGTGGATGGTCGTTTGTTTGACTTTGTGAGCAGGGATTTGATTTAACATTCATTATTACTTTATATTTGGTGTCAGAAGTGCATATATATTGTATATGTATCTTCCCAGGTGCCATTCTTTTAACCGCTTTCCATAGGTTGAGAATGAAATCTACTTGAATAGTTGAATGCTGCGGGGATTGAAAACATCTGTTTGGTCAGCCCTGGCTATGAAGTGCGAATATTTGGATTCTGTAGTTGCAGCCGACGCCAGAATTAAATTGGATTCTGTTCATAATGCTTATGAGATATTTAACCCTGCCATCAGAATTTGTATTCACTGTTTGTCCTTGGTGGAAGAGAGGTCGCAGGAAGCAGGACATAACTGGAGTAGGTTTCGCTTTTGTGCAGCAACTAGACACCTGATCATGCCAGGACATGACTCATTCATGCCATCAGCCATGATTTGAGAGGGATCAATTTTGAAACCAGAGGCGAGTGAGTGGCCACAGCCCACAACTTTAAAGAACATCGAAAATCAAGTTATTAAATTTACCCCGCAATCCCAATTTATTTATTAAAATGCCACTCCAATTTATGTTGCTTTCCCTTCCATTTCTTTTCCTGATTTTTAGTATTTTATAATTTCAGTGGTTTCTTTTTCTCTATTTTTTAATACATTTTTTTTCCAACTTCATTCTGATATTTCCTCGGTACAAAACTTTGCTTATTTTATGAAACGAACAAATAACGTATTGAACAAGCTGGGACAGTGTTGAATTCTAGTCAGAATGGACATGTTACAATCCACCTGAATCTGAAAAGCCAATTCCGTGCTTTAAATCAATATAACCTGAATTTACATAATACTTTTAAAATTCTGTAATTAACATAATTCATTTACGTCAATATCACATCATTTGAAATATGAATTTAATAAGCATAGCATTTCTCTTTACAACGTCAATTCCAGGCTTTATATCAACCTGACCCGAACTTAACCAGAGAAGAGAAAAAAAAAATCACCAACATATTTTAATCTATATGAGTTCTTCCATTTGTCCAAAGGAACCAAAGTACAAGTGAGGAACATCCACCAGAAGGGAAACATCATAAGAAATTTCCTAAGGTTGGTACCAATGAAATTACATGACCTGAAGCTACATGGGCATCACGTAGTTAGCATAATATTATTCCTCATATTGGCAATGATCTCTACCTTCAAAATCAACGGCTTCATAGAATCACATTTAGAAGCAAAGAGCCCTCCAGACAGGGAGACAACCACGCCTATAATTTAAACAGCTACCTCCAATGTATCATAGTACTAGAATATGAAAAGAATGTAAAGATAAATCAAGAACTACAAGGAAATGCACTTCAAACAATTCTCAACCCAAAAAGAAAAAAAAAAAGGTTACAAAAGCTCGGTGAAATTCATAGATACATTTTAAAAATAAGTTCGCTTCACAGATAGGCCAGATTCGATTTTTTCATCACAGATAGGCCGGACTTTATTTTTCATCAATTAATCAATTTTCGTATTCTTGGAACCACTGCACTTTACCTTGCTTGTTAGAACCCCTCAAACATCCACAGAACTAAGAAGAGAACCGCCACTGGTAAACACTGAGATCTCAAAACAATGCAGTGGGAAGTTTTGTCTCATGCCTTGTGGAGCTTGAAGCCAAATACTCTTGGAACATAGCTTTGTGTTGCTTGCTGTGGTTTGAGGTGCCCGTAAGTCATCAAAAATAGGTGAGGGAATGTGGTTCCAAAGTAAGCTCCATCAATATCTTCCCAAGGTCAAGGAAATATGTCATTACAGAACAGTAAATTACATATCATAAGAGCCAAATGGTAAAATGGTATCATTTGTGTCTAGTGTCTGGAGAAGAGAGTTCAATAATGAAAAACCAAATCATACAATCATTTTATCCACTCCCTGAACTTTTTAGGATGGCCTTCAAGTGATACATTTAACCTCTTAATGGACTTTTTAGGATGGCCTTCAAGTGATACATTTAACCTCTTAATGGACTTAGCAACATGCAGGGACCCAACCCCAGCCCCAACCTCCATCCTTTCCAACTTTCCCTAAAATCCATCAAAAGCTACAACGACCGAAGACCAATCTCCTTCCTTTCCGTCCCTCCCTAAAATCGATCAATAGTTTTTTTTTTGGATAAGTTTTAAAAAAAAAAAATGGGTAAGTAAAATCCATCAAGAGTTGCAACATGTGCCCCACAAATCCATACAACTGATATTGAAGAAAGGCGAATAGATGTTTTCTAATTACAAACTTACAGTCTTTGGATGTCCAATTTTTGAATGGGTATTTCTAGACACAACCTAGGACAACATGAAAGATTCATGGAGGGATGGTGTAAGATTCATGAATCTGTTCCCAGGTTTAGGACTCGATAAGTCAATATACCATACATGGGTAATTTTTGTGTTAAGTTGCCAGAAAGTACAACCTAGGATGGAGTTTTACACTAACCTTCCACCCAACTACAGATGCAAAGTCAAACACTATTATGATGAATGAGAACCAATCATTCAATGCATGAACCATATAAACATGCCATAACTACATAAATGAATCAGCATCATTTGTGATTATATTAAAGCCGCATGTTTATAAAGAACACAGTTATTAATCATCCCATTTTGAACTTTATTTTTAATATTGAGGATTATGCATACAATAATGACTCCCATGAGCCTCAACATGCGCATCAACATAGTATCCAATTATTTCCGACATTAAGACTACTAACAGTAGTTGTAGAAACAACAGCAGGAGTAAACATTCAAAAAATTATATAAATTCAATTAATTTAGCTTCAGAACAATATAAGACTAAGACCTGCATGCATATGTGACCCAGTCAACAAAATTATGCAAACATAAACACTACAACTCACGTCATGCAGCATGTAAGACTAAAGATTTATCTGTTGAACTTCTCAGATTTTGATGATAAGGGCATGTTATCAATTAGAGAAACACATCAAGCTCAGGGATTATATCTTAGCAATTATGCAAGTTTGAAGCAGATGCAAGCTATATAAAGCAAAAGGAAAAAAGCTAGAGAAAGTTAATGCAACACTAAGGATACTGCCTTGGTACTTCGATCGAGGGTAGTAAATATCTTCACACTTGGGACAGTAAATTTTTACAGTACTTGAACGCGGAATGTCTGATTGACCAACTGGAAGGCAGGGTTGTCCACAGCAGTAAACTCTTGGGCATCTCCCAAAGTCATAGTTTTTGTACTTCTCTAACTGTAGAAGTTTTCCAGAAAACATGAAATATGATAATGAAATGAACAAAAAGAAAAGGCAAGATACAAATAACCTAACTTAGAATCTTACCATTGCTGCCATCCCCTTGCTCGTCAATATGTATCGGACATGAATTAGACCATATAACATCTCTGCTGCTGATTCAACTAATTCATTCTGTTCTTCAGTGAACATATCACCTGCGCATTTCCATCCCAGGGAAAGAAGATGCTTATTAGCAAAATCCTACTGAGAGAGAGAGAGAGAGAGGTGCAGTCAGTAAATTTTTTGATAAGTTATAGGTGCAGTAAATAATTACCAATCATGCAGTTTAAATATCCCACCAATGAATAGAAGGAAAAAAAAGAAGATGGACCACTAAACTAAGACCAGGAGTTTGTACCTCAAAGCCATTTGGAAATACTAATGAAACATTAATCATAATGAAGATTCATTCCACATCCTTTCTTCAGGTAGAGTAATAACACCATTGTAATATGTAAAGATACAACCTCTTTTTAGGCATACATTATATGAGAAATCCACACTGCAAATAATATCCCACATCCAAGAGCAGTCTAGAAAAGACACTTGCGTATAAAGCTGAAAAAATTAACCAGCATATACATGGAAATACCAACATTATTCTAGAAGCCTCCTAGCCACTGATATGATATGTTACACCAAGAAAGTAATTTTTTTTTTTTTTTTGCAAGTCTCAGCATGTAAAAATTTCCTCAAGAAATTAGCATTATGCCAAAAACCAAGAGCCCTAGACTTCATTCATCCCACTAAACAACTAGAATCGCCTGCAACCAAATAAGTGGACCACCCCAATGAAATTGCCTCTTTAAGGCATTGCAACATAAGCTAGGATATCTGCCTCAAAATGGTAAAGCCAACTCCAACTGGCTGAAAAAAGGAAAGGATCGTATTTCCATCAAAACATTTGAGAAGACCTCCACCACCAAGATGACAAGGATTTCCAGGAGAGTATCCATCACATTTCAATTTAATATTCCCTCTTGGTGGGGGTCTCTAAGCCCAACAGAGAGCCTTAACTTGCATGTGAGAAACTCGCCCCCATCTCTTCTTATGCTTACCTATAAATATTCTAACATTCCTTTCCACCAGAGTAACCCAAATCATAGCCAAAGAAGCACAAGTCCAAAAAACCTGGCTTTCTAGCACTTTCCAAAGCCACCAAAGGCATTTCTGTCTATTACAAAGTGAATCTCCGAGGGAACAACCCAAAGCAAGCCAGCTAAAGAAAAATCCCTTTGCCACAAAGCACATGAAATGGGTAATGTATAAAAAAAAAATGCAGGTCCCAACTTCCCAACTTTCCTTTTTGCAAAGAAAACCCATACCTAGGCAAATAGTTCTTCAAAAGGGGCAAAATCTAAGAATTGACCCTATTAAGAGTTGCTAACTATGCAAAAATTTTAATGTTGGGGGAGACTAACGTTACCTGGACACATATTGTTGTGATGCGTAGAACGGAAACGGGACCATGATAAGCTACATGCTTTAAATGTGTTACAATGAGGGGTAGACGTATGTAGATGGTAGGTAAATAGTGATGAGATAGGTCTAATTGTAAGGGTGCATTCTTTTCATTCAGAGATGGATACTAAAACTAATATCACTAAAATACACGTGTGAACATTTAGTTATGAAAATTGAAATGAAACATTTAAAAAAATTCAACTAAGACAACCTATTTATGTTAATCTCTTGATATGTTTTGGTCCTTTTTATTATTCTTCTCTTATAAAGAAAACTAATTAAAGAACTAAGAAGAAATTTTGCGGATAGCTAAATTTAGTATTCTGAAATGAGAGTGCTTCCTGTTTTAGAATTGCTCGTACAAAAAAGGAGATTGCTGGGGTATCAACATTTTCTAGTAACTATGGGGAAGACCATAATTTCTTACAAGGGAATAGGTAAGATGAGGCATTTTACCCCAAATAAATTTAGGCATGTAAGCCTCAAGGTGTTAAGAAGTAAGCTTTTTTAAATAGAAAATATAAAAGTTAGTTACAATTAGTAAGAAGAAACCAGATTCTTTTAAATAGAAAATATAAAAGTTAGCTACAAATTAGTGAGAAACCAGATTCAAAGCATTTAAATCTCCAAAAGGCTATACCCCAAAAACATAAAGTTTCAAAGTGATCCAGCTCAAGCATACTAAAATGCTTACCATGAGAGGACTCCACGTCCAGAATGAGATCAAGTGCATAATCATAATATGGAACTTGACTGCTTAGCCCACAAAGATTAAAATCATCTTGGATGTATTCATCATCAACTTCGCAGAAAAACTCATTTCCACGCAAATTGCAAAACCATGAAATCCAAGATGTGTCATCCCCATCAGAACCACTCACGTCAGACTCTTCACTGTCTGTTTCAGATTCCTCTGCAACATAAGAAAACATGATCATCATCAATCTTGATGAAGTAAGAATGACTGCACAAAATACACTTAGTTTGTTTCTTATGTCCCAAATAAGAAGAATCTTAATTCTGCCTTAATGAATTGCAAAAGATAACTAATAATTCCAAATGGGGAAAAAGGCACAAAGCCCGAAATATAAGTAGAGACTAACATCTAAATATAAATAGTATAGAGTTGAATTAGAAGCACATCATAGACTGGAAACAGTTGGAATTTGATGCCCCCAATGCGAGGCAAACCAATTGAGCTTCCATCAGTACTTTATAAAAGAAACTTATTACTCTTCTACATAATGTATAATAGGATGTAATATTAAATTTTTAACAAAGAAATTCCTATTGCATGGATTAGATAAAACATTCACAATTTGGTATTGATTGTCATGCCTAGAATATCTATCACTACAAGTTGAATCAAGTTCTTAAGTTACCACACACCTGATTACTTTTCTGCTAAGTGCTAACTGCCTGGCACTTCCCTTATTCACTCACTAGTAACATAAGAAGCATCACTAATTACATGCCCGGTCACTCATATGCAACAAGTGTCTCCATCTTTTATGATATCAGATGGTTTAAACATTCGCCGGCCATATTTTAATTGCAACCATTCAACAACAGAAGTATTCTGGGCTGTGCACAATGAACCAATGAAAGGGAGGACCACTGTAGTTGGAAAACTAAGCACAAGAGGGTTGTACCTTTAAATTCAGAAGCACTCTTCACACCACATGCATGGAGATTCCATTCATAAAGCATTTCACAAAAAAAAAATCCAAATCTTTAACCCATGTAGAATTAAGCAGAAGAAGAGTTTGTCACTATCATATTCCACTATCTTCATTCTCATTTTTCTTTCAAAAAGGAGGAGGAGGAGAAAAGGCAACTTCCACCGATGCCAACAAACAAAAATCAAAAAATAGACTTTACAACCAAACACTAATCACCTTAGTCCCGGCACCCATTTCCAGCTTTACTACCACAAAATCACAAACTTCCAAGCTCAGACATTTGACACAATACATATAGACATACATCACCCAGATCCTATAAATCACCAAAACTCATTTATGTAAAAGTTGAACACATAATTCATAATTGGCCATTTATAACTAAACTTCATAATATATAAAAATGGAAAAAGAAAACAAAACTAACCATCAGAACATTTGTTCTTTGGGGTCAGAGTAGACGATGACCGAGTGTCGCGGTGATCCAGCTGCTGCAATTTGCCACCGCCAGCGGTAGAAGTCGACGGCATCGATAGCCTCTCTTTGTCCTTGCTGCTGTTGTTCAAACCCCTTGAAGTCGAAGGCGACGACTTCTCCAGGTGCTTATCTAACGCATCGTTGATTCGTTTCCTATCTAGCGGTCCACCTACGATCTCCGACTTCGAGGATCCACCTCCTGCTCCTCGGTCTCTATACATTTCCTCTATATATATCTTTAAATTCCGGAATAACAGCTCTGCTTGGAGATTTCAAACCTGTTCACCGAACATCGTATGAGTAGAACCACTGAAAGCCCTGAATTTTGGGCGAAATGAAGGACTTTAAGAATTGAAGAAAGATCGAACCGAATAAGCCCTAGATTTTGCAGAGAATAACAAGAAACTGCGTAGATTAGAGACGTAAGAGTTTGGAAAGAGACGGAGACAACTAGGGTTTCGTCCAATTTGGGAGAGAGAAGTCGGGCCCCTCTAAGCTCCTCCTCTCTTCTCTCTCCTCTCTCTTGTTTTCTTGTTATTTTTTTATTTCATTTTTCGTTTCTCTCTGCCCCTCATTTTGTCATATAATCAAAACAAAAAAAAAAAAAAAACAAATTTAAATAATTACATTAATCGCCCTACATAAATCGTAAAAAATGATACTCAAAAATCTCTAAAATAAATTTTTTAATCTAAAGTTTCTTTAATACATTTTATTTTTCTAAAAAAGGTTTAAAAAATAAATTTTTAATTTAACCATTAGACTTTTTTAATCAAAGTTTCTTTAATACATTTTATTTTTCTAAAAAAGTTTTAAAAAATAAGTTTTTAATTTAAAAAAGTCTAATGGTTAACATTCTTCTTAACACAATTAACTTTTTAAAAAAATATATATAAAATAACTTCTTCAATCTTAAAAAAACATATAATATTTTATAAAGTAAAAAAAAAATTAGACTATTTAGATAAATAAAAAACGTTAATTTATTTTTTTAATTGAATAATTTATTTTATTAATATTTAGTATTTTTAAAAATATATATTGATAACTATTTTAGTCTAATTATTAATATTTTTAATGGTGTTAAGATGAAAGTTAAAAATTAAACTTTTTTGTAATGAAAACCTTTTTTGAATATTTTATATAAAAAAAAAATGTATCATGAACTTTTTGAATTAAAAATTTTATTTTAACTGACTTTTTAGTATTCTTTCTTAAATCTTATTATAATTTTTATGTAAAACATATAACAAAAAAAAAACATGACACGGATAATACGAGTTGTTATTCGTGGATCTCACACTCATGACACTCACATGGACCTATAACTATGTGAATATATGTGCATTATATGTACATAATCACATGTGCCTTAAAACATTACTCTTTCAAATTTAGGGAGTTGTGCATACAGCTCTACCATTGATTATCAAAATCCCACCTGTAATATCTCAAAAGATAGGGGAGGACTATTTTAGTCATATAAAGAATTTTGTTAAAACTTTAACACCGTCGATGACGTATTGTATAAAGGGAAAATTTTGTATATTATTAGTAGAATATATGAAAGATCCATGTAGTTTCAGATAACATATGAGAAGTTAGCGTAATTGTTAAGTAATTTGAGAGATATCAGTGTAATTATTCCTAACATATATGCAAGGTCGATTTTAGATAATTCGAAGCCTAAAACGACAAAGTGACAATTATAAATGAAGCCTTAATATTAATATGTTGATCCATTTTTACCTGAAAGTTATAGTCATAAGTTTGAAAACAGT
Organism: Nyssa sinensis; assembly: GCA_008638375.1. Classification (NCBI taxonomy): domain Eukaryota; kingdom Viridiplantae; phylum Streptophyta; class Magnoliopsida; order Cornales; family Nyssaceae; genus Nyssa; species Nyssa sinensis. The sequence continues at coordinate 38,661,791 of CM018052.1, forward strand.
TTTTTCATTTACAAAAGTAAAAACTATGCATAACTAATTCTTTTCAAACCTTGCAGTAACAAAAGTCTAATGTATATATTGAAAGTGTCATAATTTTTTAATTAAGTTTCTAAAGTAACTTTTTGCCTCTATTCGACGTCTTTGTCTCTTTTTGTCAAAAAAAATAAAAATAAAAATATCCATATATGTATCTCTAAGTGTCAAAATCTCTAATATTAAATTTAAAAACTTATTAAAAAAATATTGATTATAAAACAATTTATTGTATTGGTGTCACGTTTTTAACTTTAAAAAAATTGTATGTTTTTATTGCTCTAATGAGGATGACTCAACTCTTAAAAACAAGTAGTTATTTTAAAAGGTGTTCAAAATGAATGTAATTGAGATCCATATGAAATGAATTTCATTTATTATGTTTTTTTTTTTTTAATTTTATTTGTAAAGTACTTGTTCTTTAAGATGCTTTAAAATGGTAAAAATATTAAAATGTTGACCTGAATGTAGTAAAAGTTTTTTTTTCCTCACTACTTTGTGAAGCACTGTCACATAAAAGTTAATTTTAGAATTTAAAGCTTTTATGTTCAAATGTGTATTTTGAGTGATGCTTTTGGAAAAGCTATTGGTTTTTGAGTGTTGCTTTTGGAAGCTATAGCTTTAAGTCTCTGCTAAAGCATGTACTCCTAAAAGGAGACTACTTAAAGTACAATAAGCAAAGGAATATTTGATTATCATCACCATTTGGCTAAGCTTACAAAAGGAATTAATTAGATGCTTGGAAATATTGGGACAGTATGTAAATTTTGAGACGCATTTAAAAATTTTAATTTTATAACGTAATTTGTCTTCGTTCAATAGAGTTTGTTGATGAATTATTGACAAAATTGTTCTTAAAGAATATAATAAAACTTTCGATTTGAAGAACTATAACCAGCAAAAATTAAAAAATTTTCTATAAAATATTTTGGTTACAATTTCTATTATAAGAAAGAGAGAGAGAGTTTGGTTGTTTTCATTTAGTAAAAATATTGGTCCATAGATGCTTAATTTATACAAATTAGAGTCTCTTTAAAGAAATACACTAATTTAATGTGTATTTTATAAAGAAACACAACCTTACATAAGTGTCAATTCAATGTGTCTTTTGCAAAAAGATACAAATTTTTTGAAATATCCACTCGATGAGTATTTTGCAAAAGACATCCTCCTTCGTAAAACACATATTCAATGTATCCATTTGATCATCTTTAATATAGACCATCGATTAAGGGATTTTAAAAATGAATCAAAATTAATTTATTTTTGATGAATTTATATTTCGTGTGCAAAACATACTTTTGTAGATTTTTTTAAACAAATAGTCAAACATATTTTTCGAAATAATTTTTGTAAACATAAAAGTGGATATGCAAAAACTTCTAAATGGGCCCTAAGACTTGGTGGATAAATCATATGGTTGGGTTTGATTTTTTTAAAGTTGATCAGTGTTCTCATCCCATTTTTTTGCTTGTCTCATAAAAAAAATTAAATAATTGTACTGTAAAAAAGAAACATGTAAATTACTACATGGGGTGTAGTCGAACGATAAAAATGTTGAGGATAAAATTTAAATATCTTGAGTTCGAGTTTCCTTTGCGCCGATCGTTGGCGACTAGAGCTTAAAGGGTGAGTCTGACTGTTATGGAAAGAAGGACTTAATCTGGTGCGGGTAAAGTAACACAAGATACCCCTTAACCGATCTTACAAAAAAAAAAAAAAAAATTTGACTTAGTCTGATGAGCGTAAAGTGACACAAGATACCTCCTTACCGATCTTATAAAAAAAAAAGCTTTAAACTCACCACCTGAATATATTGGCAACTATAACTAAAAGGGTGAGATACACAAAATATTCTCTAACTGATCTTACCCAAAAAAAAAAAAAAAACTTTAGACTCACCACCTGAATATATATATATATATATACATACACACACACACACACATATATATATATATATAATGTGGAAAATGATGATAAAGTGGCTATCTAACTTGGATATATTATATGACAAGGTGGGAGTTTGATATTTGCAATTCAATATAATGGAAGGACTAAAGCTTGTCAACTATGTCTCGATCATAAATTAATAAAAATAAAAGTATAATATATGCCATCTTCATTGCTCTCAACAGGTGCAATCCAAATCATATGAATTGTTCTAAACACATGTTCATAATCCTTTTTTTTTTTCTATGTATATCATACAAGAATTGATGCTTTTTTTTCACTAATTATCATTTCTAAAAGACATTTACTTTAATCTTTGTTTCATGTTCTTTAATAATGACACATTATCATTCGCTAAATTTACCGTTACATGTTGTGTAACGGTTTGTCGTTGTTTTTTCTTTTTTTTTTCTATTTTTTCCTTATTTTTTTCTTTTTCTTTTTCCTTTTTTTTAAAAAGGGAGAGAAGAAAACAAGTAATGGATTAGACGAATAAAATTTTAATAGAGAGTTAGTATACTAATTTTACCATTTACTAACATATTTTGATCACAGAGTGTGTTGATTCAGGATGAATTCAAATTTTTTTTCCAACCTCAATCACTTTATTTTTTATTTTATTTTATTTTTTTGGTAGAGAAAATCACTCTACTTTGTTAGTGTCATTTATAATGATAATTGACTCTATTAATTAAACCAGTTGTGATGTAAATCCATTCCATAATAATTGGTTTGATAAGTGGAAACCATTGATATTCAATAATCAAATCCACCTTAACATGTGACCATTACAAAGAATAAATCATGGGTCTCTTTGCTATTCCATAAATAATCACACCTTACCTCCAAAAAAAATTGGAGTGAAAGTGAGACAAATTGGGTGTAATTGTTAAAACCTTCTCTTTTATTGGGGTGGGAACATTGATGGGAGTAATACAATAAAAGGTAATGTAGTTTTATTTTTTAAATATTATTATGTTTTACCCATTTTTTTTAATAAAATATAATACAAATAATAAAGTGTTATTAAAAATTTAAAAATATATATTATTATATAATTTATCAAACGTATCGAAAAATATCTGATTAGGTGGAGGAGAGGTGAATGTAACATGAAAATGATAAGATGTAATAAATTAATATCAATGACCTATTCCTTTTTTTTTTTATGTCAATTGATGAGTTACATTATGAGATGTAAACACCTCACCTACCCATATATATGATACAGGATGAAAGAAAGACTCAATTTCATCCCTTTAATATTACCTTATTTTGTGTTATCTTATAATTTTAAAATTTTTATTTTAAATGATGTGATATTGATATAATATTTTATTATTAATAATACTTAAAATCATGTAATTAATATTGTACAATGAAATAATGTCACATAATTTGTAATACAAATTTTAAAAAAAATAATCTCATTTTCTTTTATTTTTATGACAAAGACCTATTAATCATACTTGTAACACCCCGATCTAATTAATTAATAATTAGTCTGCTAATTATTAATTAGACACAATATAAAGAATAATTGAGAAAACTAATCGTAAATTTGTAGACAGTCACGATAGACCAATAAAATAATTTAATACGTAAAGAGGGGAGGGCTTAATTTAGCCATTTCAGCCCTATTTTAACACTGTTAAAACTCGAATTAGCTAATTGCGAAAAACACAAGGAAATAGCTGAAATGGAAATCTACGACAGCCAAACGAGGCATAAGCCTAAAATAAGAGAAAAATGCCAAAATGTGAGGCCAAAGAGATTTGAACCCTTGACTAGGAAAGGGAAGTAATTTCGTCCAAAAATTTTACCAAGTTGGCTGTCAACACTTTTGTGCTTAATTATGCAACAGAAATGTATATAATCTTAATTTAGCCAAGCCCACCTCCCAAATTGGCCAATGACCATTCATACAACACCTCAGGCCACATCACCCTATATCCCAGCCTCATCATCATGCTTGCCCTAGCTATCATCATCACAACTGCACACTATGATGTGCATGCATAGATAAATGTATAGGTATGCAATTATATATGCAAGTCTTACCATTTTGAAATACCTCAAGTGTATGTGGGTGTGTGTTGTTCAGACGTGTGTGTGAGAGACCAACTGTGTGTATGTGTGAGTGATTGTGAGTGAGAGACATTGTGTGAGGAGGCGTGTGTGTGCATGCATTGTGTGTGACTACCTGGAGGTGCACAAGGAGAGGGAGGAAACTGGGCTGGTTTGAGGAAGCTTGAGGGGATCCAGTTAAGCCACGAGTAGAGAGAAACCTCTGCCCATAAGGTATAAGCATTAACAATTATTTTTGATTTTTTTTGAATTTGGTACTGATTCAGTTTGTTTAGCCATATAGATTTCATGCATATAATACTGTAGCGTCTAAGAACTGTTTTGAATGGACTGAGAGGGTCGAGAGGCCTGAAAGACTCTAAACCTAGAAGAACCACCATTAACAGACCTTCATAAGTGCAGGTCTGAGACCATCGAGGCCAAACCAAATTTGGTTGATCAAACCCTAAACTAGAACTTCTGAGGATTTCAAAAACCCTATTCCGCGACCTAGAATCTTAAGAAAAGACCCTCAAAACACCACTTGCAGGTTTCAGATTTTGAAGCCCAACCTCACAAAACTACTTAAAACCTGATTTTAAGAATGGGGGCTTGGACCCCATGAAGAATAGAGCCCAACCGAAGAAACCCCAAGGGTTTTGAGCCAAAAACGAGCATATAAGACCGAGTTGCAGGTCTTGACTATCGACCCCCAAATTGCAATCGTGAGATCCATTCGAAGCCTAAAAACAATGCCAAACCTTACCTTGATTCCCCAGAAACGTTTTGGGATAAAAAATAGAGAGATTCAGTGAGAGAAAATCCACGAAATTGAAAGTTTTGATTTGCAGAAATTAGGGCTACAGTACGGGGGAGTTGAGGGAGACGATGAACAGTGTATTGGGTCGGTCATGGGTTGGATCTCGAGTTGGGTCCCGACCCATTTAAAACAGATCCTGGAAATAAGCTAAACGATGTCGTTTTAATAAGTGATTGCTGACGTTTCAATGACGTCATGTTGACGCAGTAAACCGAATTGAACCCCTTGACTCTTGACCAAACCGAATCGGTCCAGTTGAATTGGGACTGAACCGGATGGTTTACTTAACAGTTTCTGAAATTCTATTTTGACCCCCCAACTTTCGGTTAATTACAAAATTACCCATAAAATTAATTAAAAATTAATTTTAAATCTTTTTTTAATTAGAAAAATTATAAAACCCCCTTAAACAAAAAATTAGTCAAACAAAGTCCAAATAAAATAAAAGAATAGTTTAAGCCAATGTTTTTTAGCATTCCGGACTCAACGGCGAAGTCCAATTTATGAAATTAAGCCCCAAAAATTTAGACACGTGAAATGTAAAATTACCATTTTACCCCTAATGATACCCGGGGCCAATTGAATATAAAGGGTAGTTCTTCTTGACTATTTTGGGCAATCCGGACTCAACAGTAGAGTCCATTTTGGCAAACGAAGTACCAAAAAGTATGACACGTAAAAATATAAAATCACAAAAATGCCCTAGGCTTAAAATAACCTATAGATATGCAAATTTAGATCTAGAAAAGTCTAAAACAATTATCTTTGACACTTTGAACCTAACAGTGACATATTTTTGAAAAAATAAGACCCGATAACAAACTGAAAAATGACCAACACGTCCTTAAGACTTAATGAAGCTATAGGGAGAGGGTAATTGGAATAGAAAGGGATCTAGATTGACAGTTAAATTATAAGATACTTTGAACAAGAAAGTAACAAGATCTTGAATTGTGATTATAGGGACCCTCGTTAAGGAAGGATTTTTGGAATTTGCTTTTGGAACTTCAGGTGAGTATTTTCATACCATGTTGAGGTGGATTTTCATTATACATATAAATATCGAACTCTTTTATGATTTGAAAATAGACTCCTTCCATTTGAAATCAATTTGAATGACTTATTGATATTGTCATTTCCTGATAGCTTGTTAACAAATACATTGTACTTAGTATATGTTTTAAATGACTCATTGATATCTACACCATTTTCTCTTTGATTCAAGAACATACTCTGTGAAATACTAATGACACTATACAGTTTTTCTTACCAAACTCTGAACTATTTTGACTAAAGGCTAAATATGGAACTCTTATTTGAATAATTGAGATTGTTATTGATGTTATTGATTTTGGATATGATTTTGATGTTTTGAATGAAACACCTTTTTATGATTGGTTATTATTGAATAGATTGTGACCATATTGAACCCTGCCCATAGGGTTTATTGGTGGTGAGCCGGTGTGATACGGCATATTATTGAATTTGATCTCAGTCAGCGAGGTTCTAATTTGCTGGCCATAGAATCTTCTATGATTTGTCATTATCAAATAGATTGTGACTTTATTGAACCCTAACCACGGGTATATCGGTGGTACTATTGAATTTGATCTCAGTCAGCGAGGTTCTAATTTGCTAGCCATAGAAGAGTAATTTTTAATGATTTGAACTTTTATGAATATTGAATGTGAACTATGATTGAACTTTGAGTCTTCAAGCTAAGAACTATTGAACTACGATTTTGATTATCAACTATGAAATTGTTATCGAACTATGTTACCGAACTATGATGTTGATTTGACTATGACCATTGATATTGAAAACGACTTCGAACCATAACTATGAACGAGTTACAATAATAGACTATGATGTTGATTTGACTGTGACTATTGATATTGAAAACAACTTTGAACCATGTTTGAATTATAATACTAATTATCAAACTATGTTTTTGGATCATTATTTTGATTGTGCTATGTTATCGATTTTGATTTACGAATGTGATTGAATTGAGATTTATTGAAAATGACTAAGATACTATTATCTGATTTGATGTACTTGATATGATGTACTTTAATTCCATATGAATATAGACATTTCAGACTGTACTATATAGTAGTTTTAAAACCCTTGGCATGTTATGGAATTACTCACTGGGCTTGTTGAAGCTCACCCCATTCCCGTAACATTTTTCAGGTAAGGACCAGACAAACTTGCTTTCAGGTGATGCAGGATAAATGCTTAAGGGATGAAGCGAGTTCTTTTTGACAAGTCCTTGACCAGAGATAGACTAGACATTTTGAATTTTGTGTATTAAGTTATGTAATGTTATACTATACTTTGACTTGGAAGTTATGATCTTCAGTGATAATATTTTAAATTGCCTGATTAAGTTGTGTAGCTTATTTTGGGTATGTGAAAGGAGAAAAAGAATTTTATCTCGCTGCGTTGATTAAATGAAAATGAGAAAAGTATTGAAATCATTGAAAAAGATCTCAGTAGCCGATCACGAACTCTTAATCCGCATAGGCCGGGTTTCGGGTCGTGACAATACCCATGATTAACACGAGGTAGAACAAATTCTAAATATACAACCCACTCCAACCCATTTTGAGAATAATCCCTTCTTCTAAAAATCTAACTATCTAAGCTACCAAGAGAGTTCTTTAACATTATTTTTTATAAACAAAACATTTTAATTGTTTTTTTTTTTCAAAGAAAGTCTTATTTTTGTACAATGACACAATGCTACATATTTATATATATATATGTCATTATATTGAAAAGATATCGCTTTTTTATTTATTTGATAGTCTATAATTGATTCTTTTTTCAAATAAAGTCTTTTATTATCGATTAAAATAATCCAATTTTTGAATTTATAATTTTAATTTAATTAAGTCTAATCACAAACAATTATTCTAAATTATTGACGATCGTCCCAAATTATTAACGAGCAATCGCTCACGTAATCACACTTTATTATATTTTAATATTTTTATAATTTTATATGTATTTTAAAATAGTACATTGTAATTTTATACAAATTTTAAATAAAACTTTATAACTTTTAATTTAAATAATTAAGCATGTGATATGCCAATAGCTATTGTTAAAAAATTAGAACAACCGTTTGCAACTGATATTATAAATTAAAAAACTAAATTGTATCAATTTATTCCAACCATGATTCCAATTTTATCTGATTTTAATTTTTTTTTTTATTAATTCTTGAATTAAAGCTACAACAATTTTTTTTTTTATTAAATCATTCCAGAAACATAATTAAAAACAAAAATTAAAGCATACTGAGATTCTCTTTCCCCTTTCTCCCTCCTCTATTATAACATGAGAAGTCTTTGACTTTTGATATCTGGCTCCTAATGCAGCTAAGGAGCTCAAAGAGCAGAGAAGAAGAAGAAGGGGCATAGAAATGGAAGCAGAGCTAGTTATTGCAGCAAAGATCGTATTGTCACTGGTGGCGGGTAGTTTTGTAGTGCTGTTTGTGCATCTCTATGGTGTTTTGTTGTGGAAGCCGAAGAGGCTTCGATTCAAGCTTCAAAGCCAAGGCATCAAAGGACCTTCTTCACCTTCTTTTCTGTATGGAAATATACCTGCAATGAAGAGGATTCAATCAACGGCGGCGACCACCCCGGAAGATAGCCACCGTGACGGCGGCGCAGTTGCTCATGATTGGATTAAAACCGTATTCCCACATATTGAGCAGTGGCGAAACGAATATGGTACTATCTCTTTTTTGTTCTCTATACATTTGATTCTTTTTGATTCATGAACAAATTAAGGCTGTTAAGTACTGAAAGAAAGGAGTTTCTGATAGTCTAATGGAAGAGAACTCAGTGGCTTCTCCCTCCAAACCCACCCTCACCATTGCTAAAAGACATCTCAAGAAAAAAAAGTTCAGTGAGGTGCGATGGACCTTCTGATGTTGGTATTGATGTGCAAACTACTGAAAATTATGACTTAAAAGATCGTTTGGACGACGGGGTAAGAGGATTAGATGATATAATTCTTATTCAATTCCATGTTTATTAGTGTTTTCAATTGATTTGGATAATACGTTTTGTGAATCATTTATATCCCACTCGCATACAGGATATAATTTATACCAAAAGTTAGCGGTATATGATTCGATTCTGCGTTTTTATACAGTAGTCCAAACCTAGATGTATAACAACTGGATCAAGAGTTGGTTGACAACTTATTGTTGTTTGCAGGACAATACCACCTAATCTTGTCTTTGTATTATTTGTAATTGGTTTTTGTGAGACTAATCTACCCATTTCTAATTGATTTTCACAAAATGGCGCACACACACACACACAAACACAGCCCTAAAAAAGCAGTTGCTCTTTAGTGTTGTGTTGGGTGGTTGAGTTTATATATATACCCTGCCATATCTCTATCATCGTAGTAAGATTGATTATTAATAATGCAAGTTATAAATGTCATAGCAGCACTTATTTAATAATAATAATCACTACTATTTTGACAATAACAATAGCCTTTTCTTTTTTCTTTTTCTTTTTCTTTTTCCCTTTTTCTAATATCTAAACATAAGCATATTTAGATAGTTTTATAGTAAGGCAATATTATTAAGAACTTGTTTGTTTATGCAAACAAGTCTCTTATTTGTTAAATTTTTAGAAATTTATATGCAAATTAGTCTATTATCCTTAAATTAACTTAAACTCTTTGGTGGATGGGTGTGTTCCAAAGTCCAAACTACCCTCACTGCCAACCTTGCGGTGATGAATATTTCAATGTTCTTGACTGTTCTGAAGATAAGGGCTGAGAACAGCCTTGCCACAGACTCATTGAGGGATACAAAAACTTCATTAAGTCATTTATTTGATTTGGCTTAGATTTTTATTCCTGTAAAGATACAATGAATTTTTTTTTTCTAGAACACACGTCTTATCACGAAACCCAACCAATAATTCGATTTTCCTGGAGCATATGATCAACTCAATGTGACACTTTGGATGATCTAAGTCCACTTCTCACCCCATGTTGTCCTTTCTCTCTCTTTTGGGTTTCATTTGATTTGGTTACTTGATGATGGAGTAGAAAAATACAAAGAAAAATCGATTTAAGTCGTAAAAGAAATGAGAAGAAAAAAAATTCTTTTCCTCCACGAAATTTATGAACCAAAAAAGATAAGTTCTCTCTCCTTGAGAACCAACAAAATGGTACAGTTCCTTTGGATAAAGGGAGGTAAAGGAGAGGAGAGGAGAAACATTAATTATGAAGGGGAGGAGATGAGAGAAGAAGAAAGGGTAATTCTTCATTCATGTTTGAAAAACTAATGAGGGGAGAAGAGAAGAGAAAAGAAGAGAGGAGAGGAGAGGAGAGGATAGGGTAGTCTTTCATTCATATTTGGATAACTAATGAGGGGAGAAAGGAAAGGAAATGATTGTTTTATCATATAAGTAAGAAGGGTAAATAGGAAGGAAGATGCTAAACATAACGAATTTTCTCACTCCTAGACACAAGGTGGTAGGATTTACTATTATAAATGCATGTGGGTTCCACTACCTTGTGTTTAAGAGTGAGAAAATGGTCGCTATGTTTAGCATTGCTCAAATAGGAATTCACTTTTTTTTTTTTTAAAAAAAGGGCAAAACGGGTAATCACTAACTCTTTGAATCTCTCCCTCAGTCTCCTCTCACTTTTGGAAGGAGAGCAAAATGGGCTGTTAAGCCCCTTCCTCTCTCTCCCTCTTCTTTCTTCTCCTTCCTAAATTTTAAACCAAACATAAAGAAAGCTCACCTTCCTTCTCTTCTCCCTCCTTTTCTTTCTAACTCCTTAAATCCAAACGCATTGTAAAAGAAAATCAATTTTCCCTCAACAGGCTCAACTCAGTTTATCTTGACAACTTTGTAATTGGTGAACAGGACCAGTATTCATGTATTCAACTGGAAACATACCGATACTATGCATTACAGATCCGGAGATGGCAAAGGAAGTGAGCCTCTGCACTTCTCTGAGTCTGGGAAAGCCCTCTTACCTATCCAAGGACAGGGGACCCCTGCTAGGGCAGGGCATTCTATCTTCAAATGGCCCATATTGGGCCCACCAGAGGAAGATCATTGCTCCAGAACTCTACCTTGACAAGATTAAGGTAATCATCCCATTTACCTATTAATTCAACTGCTTTTTTTCCCTTTAATATATTATTCATCTTGTGAGTCATTTAAACATGTACCAACACCAATTCGGGTGGATTCTCTCTACTATTATAGGTGGATGCCAATTCATCTTAATAGTTTACAAAATGAATGATAATGCTAATATTTGAAATGAATGAGTTTCAAGAAGATTTTTAGTTCTTGTATGAATAATATGACATGGGGAGGTGTCAGGTAATGCACTTTCTTGCTACAGTCATCTTGGTATTTTTAGTTGAAAATGTTGTTTTCACGAGTCTGGTGAGGTCTCCCGTTCGAGCCTTGGTGTAAGCATGCCCTGGAGGCTCCACCCGAGATGTAAGTGTCGCAAATGGGTTGTTGAGGCACTCAGAGAGTCTTCCCAAGTTTTCTATTCGTAACCAAAGAAAAAACCTACAAAGTTCCTAGATGGCGACAGTGTCGAAACTCCAATACAGCCACTGGTAAAAAAAAAAAAAACTCCAATGCTATAGGTTTCATAATAGATTTGTGGCTCTCCATATTGAAAACATTTTAACCTACCAACTTTAGGGGCAAGGAAGAGCGTACTAAGAGATACTTCAGGCAATGAACTTTAAAAGAAAACTAAGTAATACTTTAGAAATTGCATGATCACTACTGTTATGCCTACATTATAATTGATTAGGCCTTGAATAAGAATTTGAAAAACAAAACTTGTACAGTCCCTTTATTTATTTATTTTTAGTTTCAAAAGTAATGATTTAGCTTCTTATTCAACCAAAGAATTTATCTATGTGATCCTTTTTGAAGGGCATGGTGAACCTAATGGCAGAGTCCACAATCACAATGCTAAAATCCTGGGAGAGTAAAATCGAAAATGGAGGAGGAAATGCAGTCATCAGAGTTGACGACGATTTGAGAAGTTTGTCTGCAGATATAATTTCAAGAACATGTTTTGGAAGCAATTATTCGCAAGGAGGAAAAATATTCTTAGAGCTTAGAAATCTTCAGAAGGTCATGTCAATGGGAAATATTGGGATTCCTGGCTTAAGGTACACCTACTTGAATCAACATCTCTAAGGTTCAGTGACATTCATACTCATTTGTTGTTACCATTTTTCCATGGCTCATGATTGATTTTAAAAATTTAAATCACTTCTTTTAAACCATTTCCTTTCATGGTTTTAGCTTTGCAGATTTATTTTTGTGAATATCTCTTACCTAGCACCCTATAAATGCTTATATTGATGCAATGAAATGTAATAGGCATGTGCCAACAAAAAATAATAGGGAGATATGGAGATTGGAAAAGGAGATTAGCTCAATGATATTAAAGGTGGTAAAGGCTCGCAGTGAAGATATAGCTGAGAAGAACCTTTTACAAATGATACTGGAGGGTGCCAAAAGTTATGGAGACCAGAATGGCCTACCAGCGGATGTTACTCCTAACAAGTTCATAGTTGATAATTGCAAGAATATATATTTTGCTGGCTATGAAACCACTGCCATCTCGGCATCATGGAGCTTGATGTTATTAGCAGCACATCCAGAATGGCAAGCTCGTGCTCGGGCAGAGGTGCTAGAAATTTGCAGGGACAACATTCCAGATGCTGATATGCTTAGAAGAATGAAAACAGTATGTTACCTAAACAATTACTTACATCCCCATGTCTAAACATCTTACTGTTATTTTGTTATATATATATGTGTGTGTGCATATATGTATATCAGTATATGTCTTGGTTCATGGCACTAAACTCACATAAAATGTAACCATCCAAGGAGGGGCTGACTTATACCACCACCTTTTTTTTAGTATGCATGGTGTAAGTCTTGCCCATTGCTACTAATTTTTGGTTCCAAAATCGATTTTTCTCATTCCCAGAGGGAAGAGTAGGGTTCAAGTCAATCCCTGTAGAGGCAAGGAGGGTTAGTAGGGATTTATACCATCGACCCTAGCAAATGGCTATGCTTCTTGTTTCTCACTGGTACCCATCATTGTTATATCAATATTACAACTTTCAATTTTAATTTTAATTTACATTGGCAGCTGACAATGGTGATTCAAGAAACACTGCGTCTTTACCCACCAGTGGCCTATGTGGTAAGAGAAGCCTTGCAAGATATAAATTTCAAAGGCATTAAAATACCAAAAGGCATCAACCTCCAGATCCTAATACCAATACTGCACCAGCTCCCTGACCTATGGGGGCCTGATGTACACCGGTTCAATCCAGAAAGATTTGCGCAGGGAATCACTGGGAGCTGCAAATTTCCACAGGCTTATATGCCATTTGGAGTGGGGACTCGCACCTGCGCAGGCCAACAATTTGCCATGGCAGAATTGAAGGTGATTTTATCTCTCATTCTATCAAGGTTTAGCTTCTCACTGTCCCCAGCATATCGACACTCCCCTGCCTTTGGGTTAGTCATAGAGCCTGGAGATGGAGTTAATCTCCATGTCAGTAGAGTGTGACCTTTTTATCTTCCTTTCAAAAGCTTTAGAAGAGAGAATTATCTTTTGTTACCTTGCTTATATATTTCTGAAATGATGGAGGGCAATTGCTATGCATATTTTCGACTAATAATTACTAATTTAGGCTTGTAATTGCACAAATGTTTTGTATGTAAATATTGGTGAAATTCAACTTTAAGATGATGCATGGCATGGGCAACATTGTAAGTGAATACATTCATGAGAGTTTGGAGGTTACCTATTTAGATGAAGATAAAGAAGAAACTTATACTATGCCATGGATGATCTCTCTAGCTGTAGTTTGCAAGATGAAGGAGGAGGGAGGATCCACTGCCTGCTAAAGAAGATTTTTAGACATGATACATCATTACAAATGATTGATCAAGACTGGATTTGTAGCCACAAGCTCCAAACAAGTGGAAGAATGAACTTTCTCCATTCAACTAACAAGCGGCTTGGATTTTGATTACAACCCAAGGGCTACAGAGTGTAGGAACATATAAAAGACTTTCATTTGTACTAAATTGTGACTCCGTAATAGTATTGTTTAACTTAAGCAGTTGAATATTTCAATGAACGAACGGTAAATAAGGGTATTCAAAAAGAACTTGGCTAACTTAATAAGAAAAATCAGACTTACTAACTTAATTTAATCTACGCTTAATGAAAAAGTTGTAGTTAACAAATACGGTTTGAAATTTCATCTCAAATAGCTTATTATTAATTAAGTACTTAATAAATTCCTCAAAATTCATTAAATAAGCTGGATAAGTTGAACCAAAACATAACCCGCATAAGGGGAAAAATGATAAAAATATTTTTAGAAAATATTTTTAATTTAGGATAAATTACACAAATCTTCTCTCAAGTTTCTGTTTTTGATAATTATACTAATTTTTTTGAAATTTTTAAAATTACATTAACTTTTTTAATTTTTTATGAGTTCAATTAATTTTTTTTTAAATGACAAAATTGTCATTTTCATGTTTTTTTTATAACATTTTTCAATTTTGATCATTTTTTTAATTTTTTTATATAAAAATAAATTTAAAATAAAAAAATTATTTTTATTTCATAAAAAACATAAATCTCAAGTTTTATTGATTTTTATTTGAAAATGAAAAAAAAGTAGGTTAAAAATGAAAAAATGTATTAAAAAAACATACAACAGACATTTTTGGTATTTAAAAAAAATAACTGAAGAAAAAAAATTTAAGTCAATATAATTATGAGAATCTCAAGAGGTCAGCATAAGTTAAAAAAACAAAACCGTACACATTGCAATCTTCCTTTCACGTGCGTAGGGCACTCGCGTGGATATAACTTTTTTGCCTTTGGTTCTGCATTTTTATGCTGTACGCTACTTTTGCCTCCCCGACAGCTCAAAATAAAGTCCTCGTAACTTTTCTTGCCGAGAAAAGCTCAAAGAAAATTTTGTTACTTTTCTTGCTCTCTCTCCTTAAAACTCTCTCTTTCTCTATATGCGAACTGAGATGCATAGAGAAAGACAGTTCTCTCAAAAGGGTTAATTTCCTCTCAATCTCTGTAATTCATCAATATTGTAATAATTTTTTTTTTTGGGTGTTGTTCTGGGTTGGTTTTGTTGGGGATAATGAGATGACTACCACAACAAAGTTCATCAAATGCGTCACAGTTGGAGATGGAGCTGTTGGGAAGACATGCCTTCTTATCTCATACACTAGCAACACCTTTCCAACTGTATTTATATTCCTTCTCTTACTGTCCTTTTTATCTCTCTCTCTCTGTGCATGTGTTTTGTGTTTGTTTAATTGTTTCTTTGTGCAATGCTTTTAATTTCTTACAGGTTTTCTCTTGTCTTGGTCAGGATTATGTTCCAACTGTTTTTGATAACTTCAGTGCTAATGTTACAGTTGATGGGCAGACTGTGAATCTGGGTCTCTGGGATACTGCTGGTATAATCCCTAGTCCCCCCCCTCTCTCTCTCTCTCTCTCTCTCTCTATATATATATATATATATATATATATGCACATGGAGATGTGCTTTTAGATCTCTGATACCCATTTCAATTGCTGTCTTTTTATATTCTTCATGGGTGTCATATTAGACCTTTGTATTGTCAACTTATTTCATGCATGATCTAAGTGACATGAAAGATTGTGTGGTATAAAAAGATTTCATGGTTTGATTCAATGTCGATTTGGGATCTGCTGAAACATGTAAACTGTTTTGTTCTTTTGGGAAAAGTTTAATTCTTCAATGTGATATTCCCAATTGCTCTGTTTCATTACTGAGAAAATGGAGAAAAAGATAAGAAAATTGGGATCTTAGACTTGAACTTCTCAAAGATTCCACCAGAAGATTTCAATTATTGCGATTCACATTCTAAAACAGGACGTTGGAAGATTACTTAGGAAAAATTTGTCAAAATCCAACTACCAATTTAACGTGGAGTTGTTGGCCTTTCAATTTGTTTTAAACTTTTTCTCTCTGACATTTTTACAACCAACCAAAGCATAAAGGATTATTATGCAGTCTAATAGCCTGAAAAGACTTAACATTATGTGGGAATTGAAACCTGAAAGAAAATTAGTCTAGGCCCATTCAACAATGGGGATGTCTTTATTTTCCGTTTTTGGCGGGTATTGCTTAAGGAATTTGTTTCTTTTTGGTGGTTGAGGTATTATTATCATCAATTTATAGATTATAGATTTTCTTCCAAAAAAACCAGCAATAATATTAGTTCTTTAAATTTTCTTGTTGACAAACATAATGTGATCCTCATGAACAAGGGAAACTAAAAACTGGAATAGCACCATTTTATGAAATTCTAGAAGTTTCCTTTACTTGATGAAAATGAAGAAAAAATCTGTGAAAAAAAAAATGGAATTCTTTTAATTATTTCTGTAAAATTATTCACTGCTTTAAAGACAGCTAAAAAAATGAAAGTGATTGTTCTGAGAGCAATGGTAACACAATTCCAATGTTGTGTAAACTATTCTGCTGCTTTAAAGAAACAATTACAGAAATTAAAAGCCATTTTTCTCAGAACAAAGAGTAATTGTTCAAGACTAACCTCCATGGAATGTAATTTCTGAGTTTTCAATTATTTCCACAGGTCAAGAAGACTATAACAGGCTGAGGCCTCTAAGTTATAGAGGAGCTGATGTTTTCATCCTTGCCTTTTCTCTCATAAGTAGGCCTAGTTTTGAGAACATATCAAAAAAAGTAAAGCTTCTTTTTCTCTTACTTTTTTCAATTTTAACCATCATATTGTTTCATCCAATATTTATATAATTCAATAATATCTATTTGCTTTTCTAATCATATCTTTATGTCTTCCTTCTTTGGCTTTCTACTCCTTGTTATTCGGAGAAGTGGGTCCCAGAGCTAAGACATTATGCTCCATCAATGCCCATTGTTCTGGTGGGGACCAAACTAGGTGAGTATTCTTTCTTCCTTCATGATCTCTTTTTACTTCTGTAAATGGCTATTACAAAAATGTGTCTTCACTTTTTCAGTGGAGTTTCTAGATGCTTTAAACAATTGAATGCATTTTGTGAAAAGTAAAATTAGGTTTTCCTTTACTTTTACTCCTTTCGAAGAGCGTTAAAGGTTCCTCTCCTGTGTTCTTTTCAATTCAATTTTCTTTTTTTTTCAGGGGGATGAATACGAAAGTAGAGCTTATCATTTTCTGTAATTCTGCATCTCATTATGAGTGCATATAATTTACATGGGCAGAAATGCATACATATATATATATATATATGTTTGTGTGTGTGTTAATTTATGTTTCATGTGCGCTTGTAGATTTATACATTTTGTATGATGCTCTCCAATGTTGCACTAAGTTTTACTCAAATTTCACATCTTGTTAACAAAAAAAAAGGCTGTTGTGTTCTAAGGGTTCGAGTCAAGCTATAGTATTATATAACTTTGAGTAAAACTCAATTTGATCGGGATTTAAATAAAGGATTAAAGAGGATTTTAAAGAATTTTTACTCAAAGTTAAATTTGATATGGGTTTGAGTAAAGGCTTGGAGAGGTCCTAAGTAATCCCAACTCAACGGGATTGAAGCTTTTTGGGCTAACTTGCACATATATACATACGTGTGGAATGGAAGTGGGGCACAAACTTAGCTGCTTACAGAATGACAGGGTTATGCTAATCATTAGCGGTCTATGAGATGTGGAGACTGATGCTGACACTGACAGTCCCCTCTCTCTAATAGAGTTCACTCTAATGCAGATTTGAGAGAAGACAAGCAGTTCCAAATGGATTACCCCGGGGCATATACCATTTCCACAGAACAGGTATGCTTTCTTGGATGGGGATCCTCTCCGGTAAAAGATTATCTCAATTCCCTCAAAACACTCTTGGATGAGTGACATGTGTAAGGAAGTCTTATGTGGCAAATATCTAGAAGTGTATTGAGGGAATCTTGTAGCGCAGAGGAGTCAAGTCGTGTGTTCTCTAGTAATACCATTTTCCTTTACAGAAACAATTAATTATGCCATTTTGTACTGCATTGTTACTACTTTGTGCCTCCATGAAATCTTTAACAACATATCAAGTGGAAACTGCTGGTGCAAAAGTTGCTAGTATGTGATGACCCTTGGAAAATTGGAATGCTAATCTAAATACTTCACAATGGCCTCTCCTTATTTGGGGAAAAAAGAAAAAAAGAGTTATTTGATGCTGGTCTCTCTGCATCTCTTGGAAAGCACAAAAAAGAAAAAATAAATAAAATATCGCAATAAATTCTGAACTAATAATCAGTGACACAACCTAAAATATTTGATGTTAATATCTGCATATAGTGGTTTCTCGCCCCGTTAGAGATCTAGCAAACAAATAATTATAGTGACAATCCTTCACATAGATAGATAGTTACATAAAACTAACACCATTAGAACACCCCCTTTTTTAATGCTAAAGCAATTAAGTCCCGAGTCAACTAGACGTGTTGCATAATTTAAATTGCTGTTTCAGAGGAAATTTTGACCTCTTTTTTTTAATCCTTCATAAATTGATTGCAGGGTGAAGAACTAAAGAAGCAAATAGGAGCAGTAGCATATTTAGAGTGCAGCTCCAAGACACAGCAGGTTTGTCCATCTTTTTGTACTCTTAGAAACGATACCCACATGTCCAAATCTGCAAACATATTGCTGTAGGGAACCATTGATCAATAATGGTTGATAGTTTATTATTAGATGATAACTTATAGCGGGATGAGGTCAATTAACGCTTCAACTATTGCCAAGCTACATATTTCATTTCACCAGTAAAATGGACTTAAATTGTTGAACTGAAAACATAATCAAGAAATTAATTAAAGTTCTTTACTAAATTTGCCTTGAAGTCCTCTTTTTGATGTTGTTTTTGACACAACCTTTGCTTGCACATTATTTTTAAAATAATTCCCTAAAAGGCAGAAGATGGCTGATTACTTTTTCTTGCAAAGATCATTAAGAATTGGAAAATTTACCCTTTGGGGTATACATTGTTTGCAGTTCATCTTTTTTTATATTGGACTACTTTTAAACATTTCCAAATAAATTTTGTTATTTAGATAGCCATCATAATTATTAGTCATTCTTCCACAAAGTTAGCTTAAATTGCAGCCAGTTGATTTTTTATCTTTATGTTTTAAATGCAGAACGTGAAGGCAGTCTTTGATGCTGCAATCAAGGTGGTTCTCCAGCCTCCAAAGCTCAAGAAACAGAAGAAGAAACAGAGAGTCTGTCTCATACTTTAACTGAATCTACTGAAGTGATGATGTGCTCTATTGTTGATGGTGACTTTATCATAAGATCTTTTCTGTCCATTCTTTCCCTTCTTTGTGTGATATCCTTCTGTTTGTTTTATTTTTTTAATTTTTTTTCTTCTTGTATGTGGGATGAAATATTCCTTTTTTTTTGTGCCCCTCTTTTTCTCTTATTTGTTCTTTAACAAGATTGATAATATGTATGTGCAAATTGCCCCTTGATTACAGAATTATTACTGTGATGTTGATGAAAAAAAAAGATGGCGTGAAGTCTTCCATGCTATTATAAACTTAAACAGGGTCTTTAAGTTTTTGGATGGTATAAAATTTAGAGGTAAAGTGATTGGGATTGGTGAAAATTTACTTCAACCATGTCAAGACCCTATTTTGGATAAGTTCGATTATTACAACATTGGTAGGGATGACAATTTGTCATCGTCCCTAATGAGAAGAATTTGGGAAGAAAATCAATGGACTGGGACGGGGGCGTGGGAAGATAGTAAATCTCAACACGGGTTTGGGGCGAGCCCGGCGGAGAGGGAGAAGATAACTCCGTCCCGTCTTAATTTTATATTAAAATTATATAAATATTCTTTAAATGGGTAATAATAAATGGGCCGGGGCGGTTATTTTTTAACAAGGGCCGAGATGGGGAGGGACTCTCATTCTGAATCTGTCACATAGTCATTTCTAAACATTATTTTTTATAAAAACGAGGGTTACAAGACATTTCACATGTCTGACTGTACCTACACAAATGAAATATTAATTTTTTGAAAATGCTATGTATCTTCTATTTTATTTATTTTTTATTACCTTCACATTGGAATTAGGATACTGATCAAACCACATCAGTACATAATCTCTCTTGTAATTGGTTATTTGATCATTTTAAAAAGATGCCATAATATGATCCATTGATTTCACAAATATATGAAGTAACACATCTACTTAAGATATTACATCTATTTTATAAATTTCAGAACATTTCAATAGCCAACTGTCTTAATTATGAAATTATATATATATATATATATAATATGCCCTCAAAATCTAATCAATAAAATTATTAGGATTTTCTATCACTTAAATTTTAGAAGAAAGAAAAGTATGAAAGGGAAATTTTTCCAAGAGCGAGACTTTGAATTGAATGATTAATTTGAATATTATGGTCATTTAGGTAACTAACATTTCTATTTATTAATTAGTAGTGCCTAAACGTTCTTCAGTGGTGATATCCCTACCCCGTTTGATATTTTGTAGTAGGCAACTGTCTTGACTATGATGCCCTCAAAAATCTAACCAATTAAATTATTAGGATTTTCTATCACTTAAATTTAAGAAGAAAGAAAAGTATGAAGAGACTTTGAATATTATGGTCATTTACGTAACTAACATTTTTATTTATTAATTAGTAGTGCCTAATCGTTCTTCAGGGGTCATATTCCGTGATCTCCCTACTCGGACTCTCTCTGTCTCTCTCTCTAAAACTCTCTCTCTGGACTCCAGTGTTCAAACTCAATATATATACGTCTTCTATCTCCACATGCATTATCGTTGAGAGATATTCAAAACACACTAACATATGGATTGCACAAACAAAAACATCTGCAACCTAACAATTCTCTCTCTACTGGTTGCCAGCATTATTTATCTTTGTGTCTTTGGTCTCTCCACCTCCAAACCCTTCTTTTCCATCCAAAATGTCCATACATGCTCACAATCAAATTCTGTAAGTATCTGTATATTATTTCTCATGTCTATTATATATATATATATATATATATATGTTTATATGATGGTAATGTTATTCTTTTTTTCAGTCACAGAGTGTCCCGAAAGATGAGCTTGAAGTAGCATTAGAAGAGGTTTCAATGGCGGACAGGACTGTAATTGTCGCCATTGTAAACAAAGCGTACGTAGAACCGCAGGACGACAGATACCCATCAATGCTGGATCTTTTTCTCGAGAGCTTCTGGCTTGGAGAAGACACCAGGTCATTGCTTGATCATTTGTTGGTCGTCGCCGTCGATCAGACGGCTTATGACCGGTGCAAGTTTAGAGGGCTGCACTGTTATAAATTGGTGACGGAAAGCGTAGATTTCACGGGAGAGAAACTCTTCATGTCCGAAGACTTTATCAAGATGATGTGGAGAAGAACTCTTTTTCTCTTGGATCTCCTCAAGCGTGACTACAACTTCATCTTCACGGTATTTTTTTTTTTTTTGTTGGTATATATGCCTATATATATATATATTTTATGGCAGTATATATGCCTATATATATGTTTATTGGTTATATTATATTATATAATAAATCCCATGGTTTAATATTAATCTTTCATTTGGTAGTACTGCATAATTTTGTTACGTTAATTACATAATTAATTTTACATATTATTAATAATACAGTGTTATAATATTTTAAAAAATAAAAAAATAAAATTAAAAGTGTAACATTATTGTTTTCATAAAACAAATAAAATCTTATTAAAAAAATATTTTGCTGCCAATAAATAAAATTAGAGAAGTCTTAAATGGGCCAAGGTCATTTATTAGACTAGTAAACGAAAATAGCAGACTTATTTGACACGTATTGAGGAGCTGACACATGTTGTGTGTGTGTGTATATATATATATATATATCTCTTTTTCTTTTTGAAACCCAATTCTGACGTTAGCCCAAGGAATGGGAATAATGAACCAGTCTTTTAATTCTTGGATCAAAAGGTCGAAATGAGTAATTATTATTTTATTTTTACAAATAATTTAATATTATATATTTGTAAATATATATATATATATAAATGAAAATTAATATTATTATAACATATTTTATACACTACTTACATGTGATGATGTATTTCTTTGTATAAACAAGCATATAATCATATATTTGTATAAATTTATGTTGTAATAAAAAATTTCTAATTAAATGGTCACTTTTTTCGGTCCATAACCAAATGGTTACTTGAATGATAAAAATTGTAACAAAAAAATTAATTTCCTGTAAAATTAATATTTAACAAATCTAATTATGAAATTAAGGTACTTTTTCATTACAAATTCCAAACAAGTCTCTTATAATTCATAAACGTGAGAGATATAAAATTTATTAGTTATTAAATTTTATATATTTTCATTAATCAAAAAGTGTTCTCCACATATATATTATTTTCGATAAAAAAAAAAGACTTCATATATAATTTTTTAACGACAATTTAATATTTTATATAACATTTATATATATAATGTTCAACTTAAGATTTGAAAAAAAAAAACTCATAATATCATTTTGAACTGAAAAAATTGTATTTTCTAAACTTTTTTATGACATAATTTTATCTAGTTACAATACTTTAGACTTCAGTTATGCAAAATTACTAAATATAATTACTGAGAAATGTCATGAATGAAATATAACTACATATATAACTATTTTATTTCTATAATAATTAATATTACAAATAACTTTTTTGAAAAAAATATTAATTGTTAGGATTAATTATACACCATGCAACTAAGTTAGTTCCTTAAAAATTTATTAATTATTAGACATTATTAATTTATTGGACATTAATTATAAGAGGATGGTCTGTATTCAATTATTTGATCAACTCAATTCAATAAAACTTTATCCAAATTATTTGAGAATGGTCATATGAATTATGTCATGCCTTAATCTTAAGATTTATGTTCATAAAAAAATTTAAATACATGTAACACAGAAAAAGTTATATTCAATTATTTGATGATATATTGTTTTTGACAGGACACAGATGTAATGTGGCTAAGGAACCCATTTGCAAGGCTAAGCAGAAACAGTAAAGAAGATTTACAAATAAGCACTGATTTCTTTAGAGGAAATCCATGGTCAAAGAACAACCCAATCAACACTGGTTTCTACTATATTAGATCAAACAATAAGACCATCGCATTATTTGATAAGTGGTATGCAATGAAAGATAGTTCAAAAGGGATGAAAGAACAGGATGTTTTAGCCAGTTTGATTAAGAAGGGTGTGCTTGGACAACTGGGACTCAAAGTGAGGTTTCTGGACACCCTTTATTTCAGTGGCTTCTGCAGTGATAGCAAAGACATGAAGGTTGTTACAACTGTTCATGCAAATTGTTGCCGGAGTATAAGCGCGAAGGTGGTGGATTTGATGACTGTTCTTCGCGATTGGAAGAGGTTCAAGGGCTCCATGGCCGGTGAAGAAATGGCTAATGCTAATGGAACACAGAGTTTCCAATGGTCTGGGCATATAGCCTGTGCCAATTCATGGAGAGGGTAAGACTTTTGGGCTAGGGATCGTTGCTCAATCTTGAACCCTAATTTCCAACCAGGAGGTAGTTTATACACGAAAGATCCCCCGTGTTTAACAATTAAGAATGTGACAGATACAGTTTATCACCTTTTTTATGATATTATAGTGTTTTGCATTACATTTGAAGAACAAAGTTATCTATTTTCCTGAAATATAGATCAATACTTCATGTAAATCATATTGAAATTAATAAAAGAAAAATACTAAACTTTGCCATTGAAATGCCAAAATTCAGTATTAACCATCATCACCATTTTCATCCCACCATGGTTGCTTTCTAAGTTCAGATCTAGGGATCCAAGCTTCATCCAAAGCTCATCAATGGCATGTGTAGTACTTCTCGTTTTAAATTTATATTTGTAAAAGTTGCATGTCTTGACATTTTACCAAACTTTCAAAATTATTTTCATTTTTATATTATTTTTGTTTTTTTCCAAACATATAAAAGTGTATTTAGGAATAAATAATTTTGGCTATCTTTTCTCAAATGCCAACCCTAAACACCCACTTATTTGGTTGGGTTTTTATTTTCTTTCAAAAATGAAAAAAAAAAAAAACCTTTATAATTCATTCTTGAAATACAACTTGATTGAAACTTTTATTGAATTAGAAATCCTCCAAAATACCATTTTCCCACAGTTACACTTTGTTTCTAGAGTGAATCATTCCACCATAAATTTAGTTCAAATTGGACCTTGATGATGCCATTCACATGTATGGACTGAATTTAGAGATAAAATGTTTCAGTTGTTGGAAATTACAATTAAATTGAGGGGGCAGAAAGAGTGGGAGAGAAAGAGAAAAGGAGATGAATGTGTTTGAGAGAGGAAAAAAATGTCAAGGGAACTACTTTCATAGGCATTAAACCGAGATGTTTTTCGGTGATTCTGATACACTATAGGATAATGTGTTTTTTTAATGACACTCTGTTATATGTATTATGACTCACTTAAAAAATAGATCATATTACACATAACACAATATCATGTCACTGTACCAGGTCTTATTCAATGTCAACCCAATTGGCAAAAGGAAGAATACGAGTTCCAACGAGCACAATATCATTAGGTAGCAAAATTGTTACATCTTCGCAATACAACAATTTTGCCCTATTTGAGCCCACACAACAAATGGATTCTCTTGGATTAAAATAATATAAAACTCATTATAAATGAATAGATGGACCCACTTTAAATGACTATAATTTTTATTTTTTTGAGATGAATACATATTTTTTTCAACACTAACATCTTATATTGTTTTAAAATTACACTGATTTTTTTTATGTTATATTAATAATATACAAATTTTATCTCCGTATATAATTAATAGTGTTAGGATCTTGATTAAATTTTTTATATGATTAAAATATCACGGTAAACAGTAATCACTCTTATTTTTTCAAAAATTATAAAAAACAAAGATCAATGTAATTATTTATGGGGGCAAAATAGTAAATTTATTATTTAAGCTAACGTCCCTCCCTTAACGATTCTGAGGTGAATATTATTGTCCCTAATTTTATTAAAATTGGGGGTGTTATTGGAATTTTTAAGCAGTTAACAGGCTTAGCTCTCCCTTTAGACTGATTCGTCAAACGGCTGCTAATAGCAGTGGTTTCCCTGTCCATAACTAAGGGCGAGCGGGGTCTGTAAGCATATATCTCAAATTTTAGGGGTGTTGGAGAAATTTACGAAGAAATGAAAGAAAATCAAGGATACGCAGGGGACAAAACGCTCGATCACTGCCCTCGTTTCAACCTTCAGTTCTTCACTATCATTTCAACTTCACAGGATTTCGGGTTTTACTGATAGATCTCTCGCTTGCCAGGTAAATTCTCTCTCTCTCTCTCTCTCTCTCTCTCTCTCTCACTCTCATTTATATTTGTGGTCGTTTTCACATATTTTTGGTTCGATGCAAAAACCCTTATCCGTTGTTTGGTTCCCGAGAAGACGGAGGAAAAGGAAGGTAAACATTTTTTTTTCTTCCTTTCTTTCTATGTTTTGGTGAGTGAAAATTCTTTTGTTTTTCAGAAAATGGAAAACTCACTTCAAACTAAATCAAATTGTGCAATGGTTAATTAATTGGAGGTTATTGATTTATCGAGCCCCAAATGATGAAAATCTAAGTCACGAAATTTTATTTTTTTAACTTTCCTGACATTTTTCTCATTGTCTAAATGGATGGGAATTTAGATTATTTGCGTGTTCATGGTTGCCACTAATAGCGCATTCTATTTCTTTCATCCCGAAAAGTGGTCTACCGCAAAACCCCAGCTTTGAAGCTCTGTCGTTAGCCGACCGTTTCTTCCTTCTCTCTCTCCCAATTTCAGCTCTCTCCATCTCTCTGTCTCTCTCTATTTTAGCTGGCATCGGCCCCGCAGCCACCTTAAAGTTCAAAATAGGCATGGTTGGTCCTTTTTTTTTTTTTATATAATTTTTTTTCCATTGCTCTGTATAAGTAGATTCAGTAGCCCCCATACAGTATATGATAAGAAGATTAAAGGCTGTTCTCTCGAATTTTGGGAACAAAGTAACACTTGGAACTCATTAAAATTGAAGGGTTAAAGGAAAAATCTTAGCCAATCTGCATTATATACTGTCTGCATTTTCTGAAGACATTTTGCATTCTGTGCATGGAAATTGAAGAGTAAATGATTTTTTTTTTGGAACAAAATAACACTTGAACTTATACTTATAAATAAATATTAAAAGAATGAACTTATTGTAGTATAGATAAGCACTAGGAGATCACAATAATTAGTCATGTTTTTGGTTTTTGGGCTGTTTTACAAGACGTTACACTGAATGCATTTTTGAAGACATTTTGCATTTCGTGTGTGTTTTTTTAACTTTTTGTCTGCAATCTGCATCTGAGGATTTGCTAATATGATCAACGGTTTTTGTATAAGTTTATGTCTGCAAATGCATGGATTCGAACCTTGATCTTCTCACACACAACATTATAACTCGTATGTTACAAGATAGGTGCGAGGGCTCTACCTTTTGAGCTACTTTCTCAAATTTATATGGGTGAAACAGTGGATATATACATCTTCCATATGTTTGTCATAGCATTTCCACATTTATTTTTTCATAGAGCTTGTTTTATGTCTATTTTAACTAATCTTTATATATTCATATATTGTTCATCCTTTTCTCATTTTCTTGGATCTTCTGATCTTTGATCCGATCCTACGATACCGATCCTTCAAACCACCCCAACACTCCAAGGTGGCATCTGATTTTAACAACCTTAGCTATTAATCCATATCTCTTGTATATATGAATCATTTATATTACCATTCAGATTCTTTTATTGAAAACATCTTTCTTCTTGTTATTGATGTGTTATAGATGCTGGTGTACTTTTTGTTTACTTAGACAATCTGCCATGCAAATCTTTTAATTATCAGAAAGGATGGCGACTAAAAGGCAGTTCAAATGTTGTAGGATTTTTTCCCCTTTTTTTGTGGGATTTGGGGGGGGGGGGGGTGTGATCCATCTTTTCTTTTTTGTTTGTGTGCCTATTGCACTTGTATAGAGAGATCTTTTTCCATGAAGCATGGGACTTATGCAATAAGAAGGAAAATGAATAAAATAATGGCTTTTGACTAGTTGTAGTGGAACAAAGTTGGTAGTTAACATTTTGATTTGTTGAACTGAATTGTGGTTGTTGTCAATGGTGGTGCCCCCTTCCCCCTTCCTAACTACCATGATTTTGGGGGAAAAAAACAATATTGTAAACATTTTTTACATGAATTAACACCAGCTGCATTTCTATTTAAAATTTATCAATAAAAACCTGTCTGCATTGCAGAATTTACATCCAAATTAATAAAATGCTTTTTGTATGATTTAACTGTACAATCTCCATTTCTTCTTTGATTAATTTATCAAACCTTCTTTTAATTTTCCACAAAATTTGTATGGATAAATTTGCTGAATTATTTTTCAATGTTTAAACAAACTCTCACATGAATGCCCCAATTTTTAAAATCAGTTGTTTCCACCTTTCAATTAGAATTTGGATTTGAGGTCATTCTTCTGAAACAATATTAACTCTTTCCATCCAGACTGTCCTTGCTTTAAGTTGGAGAATTTTTAAGATTTTTTTTTGAGTTCTGGGCATAAATACTCATAAATTATGAAATGTGCATAAACACTAATTGAAATTCTTAATCTAAAGTTATCCTATGATATGACAAATGAAAACCACAAAACGAAACTCACTAACCTAAATAAAATCACTATTTAAAACAAAGGAAATGAGGAATAAATAAAGAGAGAAGAAAATAAAAAATAAAAAAACCACACCCAATTTATTTGGCCTATGCCCCCACCCCCCCCGCTGCGCCAAATATCTGCACTCAGCAGCCTTGTTAAGTAAGTGTTCAACACACCCACCAATGGTGGTGGTGGTTGTATGTGTGCAGCATGTTTGGATCAAGCTTTCACACAAAGGAACTCACTGTAGACATGGGCTTATTTACTGTTTTATATTTGAAAGAGTAGCCTTCTTTTGGGATGGCTTACTTATCTAGAGTTTTCAGTTATCGCAATAACTTATCTAGAGTAGCCTTCTTTATTTTCACTTTTTTTGGTGTGGAAAAGGCAAAATACATATTTTGCAAGCTATGATCTGTATAGTGAATTTTAACATCACAAAGTTGCAGTTTTTATATCTATCAACCAAAAATAAAATAAAATTGTGGTAGTTCTAATTTTGGATAGGAAGTTATGGCTTTGTTTTATTATTGTAGGGGGGAAATTATTGGAAATTTATCCTTTCAAATTCACGTGATGGTGGAAAACATATTCCCTAATATTAAATGCCATAATTTGTATGAAGGATGATTTTTTATTTATATTTTTACTGCCGTTTTACCTTTTTACACAGTTGCATGATCACTCTAGTTTGATGGTATGATTTTCTCGGTGAAGTAAATTATATATTTTGAATTGTGGAAAATAGGAAGAGGCATGCAACATGATAGAGATAATTCAAATCAATAAACTTAAAAAGTACAAACTACCTTGATGCCTGTCTTTCCTCGCCTGATTTTAGCAGTAAGTAAAAAAATACAAGTTGACTGTCAACTTTGACAGGTTTAGTATGGCAACCCTTAGAAATCTGAAAATCAAGACAGCCACTTGCAAACGCATCGTTAAGGAGCTGCATTCCTATGAGAGAGAGGTTGAGAGAGAAGCTGCCAAGACTGCCGACATGAAGGAGAAAGGAGCTGATCCTTATGACCTTAAGCAACAGGTATTCGGGCATCTATTTTTCTTTAAGTAGCATTACAAATTTGTCAACAATTCTTCTAGTGACTGATTAAAATTGATTCTGTTTAAACAGACACCTTTGACAATATGATTGAAGAGAATGCATCAATTTCTGTTTTTGAGATTTATACTGTAATGTCTTAGTTGATTTTATATATTGACACACTTATCGTGTTCTATTTGGACAGGAAAATGTGCTGGCTGAATCAAGGATGATGATTCCTGATTGCCGAAAGCGTCTGGAGGCCTCACTAGCTGACCTGAAAGGAACTTTGGTATTGTATAATTTGTATGGATTTATTATTTATTTGTGCTTGTCATAATATATGATGTGCCATATTAAATGTGTCACGGTTATTGGATCCCACCATCAGAGGCTTGAAATTTGATATCTAGAAATATACAAACTACAAAGCTATGGTGAAGTTTTCTAATTTTACTGTGGTTCTTGGCTGGATGTTCTAACGGGATCAAGGTTGGTTTGGCACCATCCTGTTGCAAATAAAAGCCTAGTTGCTATACTTCATTCAAATGCAAAGGCTCGACCAATTCCAATATTGCTATTGGTATTGAATAAATTCTCTCCATTAGGAAAAATCAATGATTTGAACCTTTTAAGTCCTGCATGCTGTATCCTAAAGGAATAGACTGAGAATGTAGACAATAGGCTAATGCTAGATTGCAGAACATGGAATCATTCCAAAATAAAAAATACTAAGTGATTATGAAACAACTAAAATTAGAAAGAGAGGATCATTTGTTGAATTAGTGAAGGGTAGAGCTAGACTCGTTCCTTTTTTAGCATTTTGCACTCTACTTTCTAAGTAACGAGGAATGTTATCATATGTTGGTGACATGCAAAAGTGAACTCTAGTTGCAGTTGTGCTCTTCTGAGACAATGACAATATAAAGTGTTTGATAAAAATAATTTAATCTATTTTATTGCTACAAGGAAAAAAATAACCCAGTCTAACACTCCTTATTGTCATGGTATTAGAAAAACAAATCTTTATGTTATAAGCCAAATTTGATTGTTCTCTGGAATTTGGTTCCATTTATGTGGGTTATGGATTCGAAATATTAAAGAACGATAGATAGAGCCAATTTTTGTATCATAGTTTGGATTCTTCTAAACAAGATATCCAATTTCAGGCTGAGTTGGAGGAGTCAAACCAGAAAGAAGGCCCGGAAATTGATGAAGCTCAAAGCACAATAGCAGACGTTGAGAAGTTGTGTCAAACAACTGATGTTTAGTGTGTCAACTTTCTCCAGCACTTGATTAAAAGGGTTTGTTGCCGTCCATGATCGTGGGTTTTTTTGTTAATTTTACTGTCACAGCTGATGGATATTGAGTGTTTCATCTTGTGGGTTCTTGTTGCAAACCGTTTACTTGCCTGTTATTAACTGAAGAACTATATGAAATCTATAATTTGGGTTTATCACCAGTGTTTGTTTCTATTGAATCTTTACTATTTCCAACTATCAGGTAGTTATAACTATGGAGCCTATTCGGTATTGTTTCCTGAAACTAAAAATCTTCAAAAATTGTGTGATTGCTATCTGATGAGCATACCATTATGATTTTGATCTCAATATGTCATAATATGAAATATTTGTTTTCACTAAATTAAACAGGATAATTATTGTGATATCAATCATTTCTTTCTATGTGAAGATTGTGCATCACTAGTGTAATTGAGTTTTGCATATCATCACTTGATTAAGCTTTGATAAACCTCATTTTATCTGATTAAATGCCATTGGTTATTGTGAATACATTGTGTACTTTGATTGGGAGAACTGTTTTAGTGTAATCTTGGGAAGATGCTATCTACAATTCTCACTACACAAATGTTGGGATAGGAATTTGGTGAGTAGTAGTGGACACTCCAATGGGTGCCAAACGATACTTGATTTCAATTGAAATGCAATGAATCTTCACACTGATTGGTGATCTTTTCAGCAATTTCATTTTAATTAAATTCTTTGGCAGGAATAACAAATTGTTAACTGTATGTTTTGGTAAAAGACAAGTGAGTTGCTCAATTGATGGTCTCAATAATGGTTATTAAACCCGGCATGGATGGATGAGTTACTTAGTTTAATCGTTGGGTTAATTAGTTGAATCGAAATAACATAAAATTATTATTTAAAATAAAATAATATGAAATTATAAAAAACATGATAAGATTTTTTTTTTTTTAAGTAATGTCGTTTCATTAAAGTCATTATTATTGATATAAAATAAAAATATAATTTAATATATATTAAATATGTAAATTATTTAATAAGAGAATATGTGATTTAGTGATCAGAAATGTTTGCCTATTACTTTATTATCTTGGACTCATACCACAAGGCTAAAATTGTACCAGTTAGTTTAATCGGTCTGATCGATTGGACCGGATTTAATAATTATGGTCAAAGACAGATTTCAAGTCATGCGCACTGACTAGCTGCGGAGAATTCAGACTTCAAGTCATGCGCTTAAAAGTCATTACCATCGTCCACGTAATTCATCCAATCGACGTATCTCTTCCGCCCGTCAAATTGACGCTCACACCAATCTTTCCACTCCATAACAAAACACACAAACAAATATTTTTTTCACCATGCTCTTGCCATTTATGATCAAATTTACTAAAACATGCATTTCTCAATTTATTTTTTTAGTAAAGCCATTTTTTGATAGATACTTTATATATATATATATACATACATATATATATATAAATTATACGGAAATGTTGGGAGGAAAAAATTATAAAACTATGTATATATATATTTATATATATATATGTGTATTGATTTGATTTAAATTTTTCTGTATAAAAAATATGAATCTTTTAATCACTGAATAAATTAATTAATTAATTTTTAATTTTTTTAAGAGATGTATCTAAAAAAAAATTATAAAAAATACATTTTAATTAAAATTTTATTAACATTGATAGAAACAAATATTTTTTAAAGAGACCGTAAAGCATTTGAAAGAAGCTTATATAACTCTT
This sequence comes from Nyssa sinensis, assembly GCA_008638375.1. Lineage (NCBI taxonomy): Eukaryota > Viridiplantae > Streptophyta > Magnoliopsida > Cornales > Nyssaceae > Nyssa > Nyssa sinensis. Next base: position 38,693,659 of record CM018052.1, read on the forward strand.
TTTTAAAAATAGTTATTAAAATGTATTTTGAAAAGATGTTTTTAACAAATCTATTTAAGAGAAATTTTTATATAAAATATGAATTTAATAAATAAATTAAAAAATGTATAAAAAATGAGTAATGCTAGTTTTATTTTTATATTTTATCAAAAATATTTATTTTCATGAGTTGACAGTATTGTATTGGTTGAATATCACATCATTACATGACACGATGTAGTATTCAACTAATACAATATTGACAACTCATGAAAGTAAATATTTTTAATAAAGTTTTTAAGTAAGCTTAGTATTGTTGATAAAAAATTGATGGACAAAACAATCAAGGAACTGGAGGAGGAATTCCCCTTCCCTCAATTTCCTCGAGTTAAAAATCTTCTTATATTTTTTTAGACTTTTATTGATATTTTGTGTTTTGTTTTATTAATTTTTGTTTATTTTATTTATAAAATATTTTATATTAATTAATTTAATTATTATTTATTAAAAAGTATTATTAATTTTAATAAACTCCACGTAAATCTCCCCTATTTTTTATCACCTTTTCCAAATCTCTCCAGCTCTATAAATATCGCACTAGGGTTTCTATTAGATCCCCAATCTTTCTATTTGTAGGGTTTCCCTTTCACCTTCTGTATTGGATTCGCGCGCTCTCTGTCTCTTTATATATCTGGTGTTCCTAATCTCTCTCCCTCTTCAGCTCATTTTTTTTTTTGTTTCTTTTGATTTGTTCTGCTTTCGTTTCATTCACGATTTTGTGATACTTTTGAGCTTGTTGATCGGTTAAGTTTCTGAAACAATGCCTCCAAGAGCGGCGAAGAAGACTCCTCCTGGGCCTGGGGCGAAGCGAACGCCGAGGGCCACAAGAGGGGCGTCCAAGGCACAAAACCAGCCAGAAGTCGCCCAAGAACCGGTGAAAGTTGAGGAGGTTTCGGTTGAAGTTAAGGAGGAGGTCAAAATTGAGGAGGTTTTTGAGGAAAAGCCCGTGGATAACAAGGCTGAGGTTTCAGAGCCTGAACCGGAGCCAAAATTGGAGGCGAATGGAACGGTTTCTCTGAAGAGTAAGATTTCTTGTCTGATAGATTATGTAGTTATTTATTTTACTTCAGATCCGATTTTCGCATTGGATTACGCGTGCTTTTGGGCTTTGGGTGATAGAAATTGATTAATATGTGGTGGGGATTCGGGTGTTTTTAGTTTGTCTTGTTGCCTTATTTGACGGGTTTGTTGGGTTGTGGTAAAGATCTCGTCTTTCTAAAGGGATTATCGAGAAGGGTCGTAAAAAAATGTCTTAAAGTTATTTAATATTTTAGTCATGCAGACTAAAGTTTTGGGTCCTCTTTCGGTTAAGTAGGAGAAAAAGGAAAGTTTTTGGGGTCTCAAGAAATGAGATTTTTAAGCAGGATTTGGACTTGACCTGATCAACTTATATTTTCTTTGATGGGTTCTATTGATCACCGAAGATGATAACATTGATAAACTGGACACATTTCATGGTTTTTTATTAACAGCAGGATGCTGTTTGATTTGGTATAGGCAGACTAACTTTTACCAGCTATGGACGATTGTATTAAATTTCATTGAAATCCTACTGGATTTTTAAATAGTTAGTTTAAATTTTCTGCTGGATGAGTAGAAAAAATCAGTTAAATCCAAAAAATTAACACCTAAATTAATAGAATTAAAGTGGATTTTTTTGGTTCCATTACGTAATGTTTTCTCCTATGACCTGAAATCGATACACACAACCAGATAGGTTCTAGTTGTGGATACTTAGTTGGGTGTTATCCATATGTAGGAGTGAAGCTTTTTGGTAAGAGTGCTGGTTAATGATGGAAGCATTTTGAATATGTTTCTTATTGGTTTAAATTTCTTTTAGCTAACTGTCCGTGTATGTAAGTTGGAACTAAAAGGACTTACAAGTTACAACTGATTATAGATTTTTTTTTTTTAAAGTTCTACTGGAACCTTTGTGGGTAATTGAGAGTTCACTCTGTTGACTGGGCTGGATATCTTTTTTTTTTTCTTGCTTGGCAGAAGAAGATGAGGTGAAAGAGTCTGTTGATGAATATGAAAAAGATGAACGGTTAGACTTGGAGGATAACGAACCTGAATCTGAACCTGAAGAATATGGCGGTGTGGATTATGATGAGAAGGAAATTGAACAAGATGATGTTCAGGAAGATGGAGATGAAGTGGAGGAAGAACCCGAGGAAGGTGATGTAGGTGAAGAGGAAGAGGGTGATATGGTTGAGGAGGAAATGGAAGATGTTCCTGAGGAAGTTGAGGGTGAGGAGGATGATGAACATGCTGGCGAGGAGCATGCTCATATGGTTGATGCAGAGGAAGAAGAACACCATGAGGTTGTTAAAGAGAGGCTCAAACGGAAGGAGTTTGAAGTTTTTGTTGGGGGCTTGGACAAGGACGCCACTGAGGATGATCTTAGAAAAGTCTTCAGTGAAGTTGGTGAGGTCACTGAAGTCAGACTTATGATGAATCCTCAGACGAAGAAGAACAAGGGCTTTGCATTTCTGCGTTTTGCAACTGTGGAACAAGCAAAACGAGCTTGTGCTGCGCTGAAAAACCCTGTGGTATTTCCTTGATTTTGTCCTAGTTTAAATGGACACTTATTTTAATTCTATGTTAAATGATGTTTTTTAACCACCACAATTCCAGGTCAATGGGAAGCAGTGTGGTGTTACTCCGAGCCAAGACAGCGACACCCTGTTTTTGGGTAACATATGCAAGACATGGACAAAAGAAGCTGTAAGTTGATTAGGAAAAAATTAATGCGCCTTGCGCCTTTGCGCATCAAGTTATCTATATTAGATTTTTGAGAGTTGCTTAATCCGTATCTGATTGATATTAAATTGGCTTCCAGTTGAAAGAGAAGTTGAAATATTATGGAGTTGAGAATATTGAGGATTTGACATTAATTGAAGACAGTAATAATGGTGGGATGAATCGGGGCTTTGCATTCTTGGAGTTCTCTTCTCGTTCAGATGCCATGGATGCTTTTAAGCGTCTACAGAAGAGAGATGTGGTGTTTGGTGTTGATAGGGCTGCAAAGGTTTCATTTGCAGATTCCTTCATTGACCCAGGAGATGAAATCATGGCTCAGGTAAATACATGGATCAACTTCCTGCTTTAAATTGAGATAATCACATTTCTGGTTAGTTTAATGGTTTCATATATTTGTTCCCATAACTGCTTATGGTGACTAGCATGTGTTCTACGAGCATCTTCAATGGCTCAAGCATGGAAGGTGATATTTAATTTGGGAGATCCTATTTCAGATAAACTCATTTCAATTTTTCTTTAATTATTTTGCTCAGTAATAATATTCTCAAAAGTATCTGCCACAGGAAAAATAAAATAGAAAAAGGGAAAAGGAGCAATGCACGAGGATTAATAGAATTTATTCTTATAACTTCTTATTTTGATTCAAGAGCATTCTACAAGCATCTCAGTCTTTTGGTTTTTAGACTTATGATTTAGACTTTTGACTTGCTATCATGGTGCAACAATTAGGTTTGCTTTTGTGTAAAGATAATGTTTGAGCCAGACTGGGACTTTTTGTGATCCTAGCTTCATACCATTTTATTATGCCCTTCCCATGTGGTGTGATTACAAGGATTGTTAATAATGTATTTTTTGTTCAGGTTAAAACAGTGTTTGTGGATGGTCTGCCTGCTTCATGGGATGAGGATCGCATCCGACAGCTTCTTAAGAAATATGGGGAGATTGAAAAGATTGAGCTTGCCCGTAACATGCCATCCGCAAGGAGAAAGGATTTTGGTTTTGTTACATTTGACTCCCATGATGCTGCTGTAACATGTGCTAAAAGCATTAATAATGAAGAATTGGGCGAAGGAGAGAACAAGGTTGGTTCTTTTATCTTAATATCTTTGAGTTGTTGGCATGGGCTGTGCAGTGCTTTCTTTAATAGCTAGCTATGGTTCAGGCTAAAGTTAGGGCCAGACTGTCAAGACCACTTCAGAGAGGTAAAGGAAAGCATGTTTCTCGTGGAGACTTCCATCCTGGGCGTGCTGTTGGACGAGGTGTCAGGGCTCCCTGGGGTCGTCCAGTTCTGCGTAGCCTTCCTGTGCGTGGACCAAGAGGTAGTGGAGGTCGTCTTCCACCTGCCAGTAGTCGTGGGTTGAAGAGGCCAGTTGCATTTAGAGAGAGACGTCCTGTGTTGGCTATGCCAACTAGGGGCAGGCCCATGGCTCCTCCACCAAGGTCTTATGACAGGAGACCCCCTGGTATGCATCAATTCTCCACCATGTGTAGTGTCTGTTTGCCTATGCATTTGCTGTTGTGTGAATTATTCTTAAATGCTTTACCTGCAGTTCCTTCATACCCCAAAAGTAGCTTAAGGAGGGATTATGTTAGGCGTGATGATCTTACTCCAAGGAGCAGAGGTGCTGCAGACTATGGTTCCAGGGTTGCTTCTGAGAGACGTTCAGCATATAGGGATGAGTATTCTTCCCGTGGTTCTGGCTACTCTGATTTGCCCAGAAGCACATCTCGTACTGCAGTAAGGAGACCTTATATGGATGACGGCTATGGGCAAAGGGTTGAAAGGCCTCCTCCAAGTTACCGCGAAGGACGTGGCCGTGATTATGACAGTATTTCTGGGTCAAAACGTCCATATACTGCAATGGTTAGTACATATCTGTAGCATCTGTATGCTGTGTGGTGACACACTGTTGTTTCGCTTTCAAGATTTCGGCAAAATTTTTGTTTCTGATATATTTTAATGCTGCAAGGATGATGCTCCTTCACGTTATGCTGATACTGGGGCACGTCAGTCGAGGGCTCGCTTGGATTATGAACTTGGTAGCAGCACTTCTCAATATGGTGATGCTTACAGTGACAGGTCTTTTTCATCATTCAAACTTGAAGTGGTTGTAGTATGATAGATATTTTTTCATTTTTGAACTATATTGTTGTGGTCTGACCTTTCTGGTGTTATATTGGCAGAATTGGGAGATCTAATTTAGGATATGGTGGCAGCAGAAGTTCTATCTCCAGTCAGGATTCTCATGGGCTATATAGCAGTCGTCAGGGTATGGGTTATGGTGGAGGTGCGTTTTTTAAGTTTCTGATGAGATGCCATGTGCACATATCAGTATCAATGTTATAACGTTTTAGGCTAATGCTTTAATTTCATTGTTTCTTGCAGGCTCTTTCAGTAGTGGTGATGTTGGTGGGATGTACTCATCAAGCTTTGCTGGTGGTGGTGATTATATGTCTCGTGGGGCTGATGTATGCTTCTGTGCCCAACTGTATTATTTGTGGAACTTCTGATTGCTTACTATCAATTTCTTTATCATGCATATTTATTCTTCTGGAATTGCAGGTTGGTGGTAGTTCCTACTCATCGCTATATTCTGCTCGTGGCTTGGGTGGTAGTAGTTACATGGGTAGTGGTGGTTCTGGTTCATACTATTGAGGTATGGAAATTTTTTTTTTTTTGGTCATTTTCTTCGTAAAGCCTAAGAAAAGTCAAACATCCAATATCTTTGTCTTGGTTCGTTTCGTCGAAGATCATGATTGCCAGAAGACATGGCATGTCCTTGTTCTTTATAAGAGCTGTGTTTGGCAAAAAAGGAGCATTTGGTTACTCGTGAATTTGTCTATGGCACAGATATGAGTTGACAAAGAGGCTGCTGTAGGATGTGGCTTATTTGAAGCATATGCATATGATGCCTAGAGATTTGTGAAGGACGCATATTACGGAGCATAAAAATCCTCTCTTTGTGGGTTGAGGGAAATAGTATCTGGTTTTGAATCTTATTGTAGATGGGATGTATTTGCTTTAGGCCATCTTGGATTAACAGTTTTGGATTCTGTCAACTCGTATTTTGCTGCTGTAAGGGAAGTTAGTTAATTAGAGTTTAATACAAGAAGTTCTCAGTATGTGGTATTTATAAATGCATCTTTTATTCACACTCTCTTCCTAAGATTCCATGGATGGACTAAGAGGACATATGCTGCATCATCTGTTTCAATGGGCAACATCTACTGTAAAAGCTTAAGGTGCTTTTTCATATGGTTAAGAACCTTGGATATATTCTCATGCTGAATTTATTGGATAAGTTTTTTCTAAAATTGCTGAAGGCATCAAGGGAGAGTTCTGATGAATCCTATTTCTTTGTATTACCACCCTTATACCATTGTCAAAGAACAACGATAGTCAAACAAGCGAACAGAATTTTGAGTTGATATATCACTTTGCCCAGAATAAGAAATTGTCTCTTAAAGTTTTTCAGTGTTAATGTTTAACTGATTAAAGCATGTTGGGATCAGCCTGCTTGACTTGCTACCCTCCCTTTCACTGGAGTTGAGAGGCTAAGATGCCATTGAAAGTTTTAAGTTGGTAACAATAGAGGGTACCTGGACTTGTTCTCAACTGGGCTTATTCTTGTTTGTTTCTCCAATAATTGTTGCATTAGGCTAAGATGCCATTGAAAGTTTTAAGTTGGTAACAATAGAGGGTACCTGGACTTGTTCTCAACTGGGCTTATTCTTGTTTGTTTCCCCAATAATTGTTTCATTTTCGGTGTGCTGGTGTACATATCTTTTTAAGAACAGAAGTTGAGATTTATGTTGACAGATAAAATCATTATTCAATTAACTCTATTGGACTAGTCCCCTCTTTACTGTGCTTATGTGATTAAAGTAGCTTGATTCTATTATCTTGAGCCTAGCTAGTTTTGAAAGGCAAAATGATAGGTCTTGTTCAAGCCCCGAAGCCATGCACATTGGGCAATCTCTTGGTGGATTCTGTTTTGCTGAAGTAACATAGTTGAAGCAACCCTGGTTACTGCGCTACCATTCACCTTGGGTAAGTGGATTATGTCTCTCCTTAGTTATAAGGGGCAAAATCATGTTACATGCTGCCTTGGTTGCACTGCACATCGGATACTTTTTATGGTTAGGTTCTCTTTTACTATGGGCTGCTTAGTATCTGCCGATAATTATGGTGTTATGATTTCATTAGAGGCCATTTGATGGTGGGTGGTTGTGAAGAAATATACTTTTAACTACATCAACTGAAGCATGAATTTTTGTGGTTTGTTGAATGGGTATTAGGCCGTGAGACATTAGGTTGTGCTGACTTATGGTTGGTTGGTGTAGAACTCTTCACCACTTTGGAAATCTCCATGATAGTTGAAAATAAGGTAGAGCTATCTTTGCAAAAAAACTGAAAATCTTGAACTACATTCTAGCAGTTGATTGAGAATTAACATTTCAGTAGGGAAGTATAGACTTCGTGAGGGGCTACCCTCAAAGGTGAACTACCGTTTTGGTTGACAACATTAATAGAAGGAAAAATGAAACATTATCTTGGAAAACAGAAAGGAAAGTTCTTTAAGTCGATGTCAGTCGCTTCAGATTTAAATGTTACAGCCATTGCATTCTATGACTAATGTCACCATGATGAAAAATACTGATAATTAGTTAGCATCCTCCCATCCCAAAAGTGATTCCTATTACGGATTTCATTCAACTTTGTAATGTTTGTTCAATTGCTTTGCTATGGCAGAATGGTTAGTGTGGATCTTTTTTACTAGAGTAGCAATTTTATACTGTATGTTTGATTTCTTTTGTGTTTCTGGGAACAACATGTACCAGCGGACATATTTTTTATTTGAAGGTTGTTGCTTTGTTGAGTTGAATTGAGTTATTGAAGGAGTATGGGAATAGTATTGTTCCTGTCAGTGAATAAGCTGTTATGACTAAGTTGTTGGATTCGTAAAGTTAGGAGGGGTGTGCTCCTATATGACATTGGTTTCTTGACTTGTTGAAGTATTGGAGATAGTATAGGCATTTCTTATGGCTTGAAGGGAGCCGGTGGGCTTTTCATAAGATTTTTGATCCTGGGGGGTAATTTCCAACTTCATGTACTTGGTGTCTCTGTACAATGGAAGAGAAACAAAACTGAGAACAAGGTTCCTCAAGAGAGCCTTTCAAACCCCACTGAGGTAGAATAAGCAAGGAGGAGGTCTGCCATTCCCACCATATGGTCTTCTAGGATGACCAATCCGAGCCGCTGTTTTTCACCCAAGTTAGCCCACTTATACCTTCCCGCGATGTGTGAGAGTAGAGGCATGAATGAAATCTGTTTTCATATACCCACACATTTTGGTGCAACACCTAATGTTCCAGCTTGCTACTGAGAAAGAAGCCAACTGCAGCTGAGCGAGCGAGCCCAGTTCAGTTCAGATGGGCGAATTCATTCTATTAAGAAATGGTTTTGTGCCCGAAGTAGCTTTCGTAATCGTATTTATAACTTCTTCAGAGTTGGGACTCCACAATGATCTTCAAGATTCGTAGTGCTCCATTGTTCAATATGCTGTTTTTTCTGTTTGCCTTTAGGAGGAGGAAGTTAGAATTTGTATCTAGTATCTATGGAAACAAGTAGATAATAGTTAGTAGTTGGTGTTCGTACCTTTCCTTTGTTGTTTATTATTATTGTGTTTAGATTGTGTGTGTGCATCATTTAAATTGTTGTTGCCATCTCAATTATCCGGCTTGCCATAAGTCCTATCATTTTTTAATATGCTTCATGATTTAAGCATGTTTCCATGCTAGTTCATGACCTCACGAGGTAATAGTCAAATGTGTTTTGTATGAGAATTGCAGTCCTTTGAGATGTATTAGAAGGAGCTGGTCAATTTTTAGGAATGTTGTGTTTTACTACCATGATTTGTGTTGTTTTAACCGTATTTTGCATTTCTGTCTTCTATCTGCAATTTTGGAAATGAAACTACTGTTTGCTTTAAATTTGAAGATGGGAGTATGTGAAAGGTTAGTAATTTAGTTTTTAAAATGCAAGAGGCACTGCTGTGGAGGTAACCAAAGTTTCAATCTCAGGTCCAATATTTGTTCCCAACTTCCAGTAGCTGCTTCAATACAGGCATTTCACACATATTTGGTCTGTTATATATGGTAGTTGTCATACTTCAGAATATTTTGTGTTTTCATCTTTTCTAGACTTCCATTTCTAGGATGATTATTAGCTGTGGAGATGTTAGATTGGTACAGCCTAATGCACAGGGGTTGAGGTCCGTCCGTCCTCAAAAAGTGTGGTTTTCTAGCAGCAAGAAGAACATCAGTTATTGGGGGATCTCTTCTTGATGTCCTTAAAACTCATTTCTTGTTTGAATGATAATGTAATTTACTGCTTTATACTAGTGTTTGTGAAATGAAGTAAATATCAATTCTTTTCAAAATGTGTATGCTGTATGATTACACCTCAAAATAAATATAAATAGATTTGAGGAAAATAAGGGGGTGATTGTGTTCTTTTTAGTGTTTTGTTTTCATAAACAGTATGTTGGCAAGAAACTTGGACATCGATTTTCTGATGGGGATGGTTTTGACTTCACAGCAATCTTGATAACTACGATGCCATTTATAATCAATTCCGAGAAAAAGTAAATCATTCAAATTTAAATTCAAATTCAAATTCGTGACTTGGGGATAGAGTAGTAAAAACTTTATTGTTGTGCTAACATTTGTCCTCTATTCTAAGAAAACTAAAGACAAAATAAGAAATATTGTCTGGCATGAGTTTACTGTAGCATGTGTAATAAATAAAACTAGTTACTTGAATATTATATATACCAAGTTATGAACTAGAAACCTGATACGGATATAAAATAAAAGAGAAACAAGTTATTCTTGATGACAATGAAACAATTAAGCGACGACTTGTGTAAATGAAAGTTCAAAAATAAAAATAAATTTTGTATTGGAAATTGGAGGGGGTGATTTATTTTTTCCTATAGTATGTATGTACATGTGTTTGTGAATAATACTTGGTTACAAACTTGGTAGGATCTTGTTACTCGGATGGATAAGTGTTTTAACTATGATTTGTCACATATTATACAATGCAAATGTGTTATTTTAGTAGTTTAGAACTGGAATCTACAATGTCTCTCAGACAATGTTTCTGCCATTATCACCCAAATGCGAAGTAGTTGAAGTCATTGCAGTATTCCAAAAGCTGGAGAAGAAAGCTACAAGGGATTCCATTGGGTAGTAGTAGAATTTTCTCGGGCCATTTCTAAAAGAAAGCCAGTAGCACGGGAGGGTCCCTGCCTCTGCTTGGAAAGTGACAGTTTGCAACCAGTACAGCCACCAGTTAACAGATATATATTTGGACCAATCCTTTGAAGGTTCATGACGAAGTTACCTTCATATTTCAATGGTTAGCTGCAGAGAAGGTGCAAGAGACAAGCAAGCCCAAGCTTTGATAACCATACACGACGTTAAACATCATCAATTATAGATTCAAACAACAATAAACATAAGACTCGAAACCGAACTTCACCACCTAAACAACTATGAACATACCCTGGATAGATATTAAGGGCATGTTTAAGAACCTTATTTACAAGTACAAATACAAAATAATGATTACAATAAGGGATTTTTTCAATGATGGAACCAAAGAAAACTAGATGGGGTGAGAGAATGCATTTTCTTAAAGATAATGATTATACTGAGTGTCTTCAAGCCAAATTGGGTGCCATAATGTCATCATCCAAGGAGCTCATTCTACTGAAAAACTGGATGTTCTACATTGTTAAGTAACCTTCTAGAGCAGCAGAAAAAGAAAAGAAAAGAAAAGGATAGTTGTTTATTATGTGAAACCAGTAATTCCAGAAACAAAAATCTCACAGAATGAATACTGTATTATGTATTTATTATTAAATAATAGATGATGTGATATGAACACAAGACACCATTAAAGAAAATTGAAAATTTATAACCGGAGATTAGCAGTGTCCTCCAAGACATAACAGCACAAACACTATTTTCAATCAAACACATCCAAATTTAGGAAGACAACCAAATAAAATACATGAAAAATCACATGGTACTGAACAAACAAAGAACCACTTCAACATTCACAGGAAAAGTGGTGTAATATTTCTCCAAGGTCAGCAGCCCTGACCTGTTTATTGCTGCTATAGAAAATTCTTGAATGGAACTGGCCTTTCAATGATTTCATGCCATGCGTGTTATGATGAACCATTTTCAGTGAGTTATAATTAACTAGGACATATGGTAAGAGTGTCATTAAAAAGACACTGTCATGTCGTAGTCCAGTTGCTGACTGCTTCAACCACCTGGGTTGAGCCTTCTTTTGGTTTGATACCATGGGTTGAGCATCCGTAAGCAAACGCCATTGAATATATAGAGTTGAAGCTCTCTTTGAAAAGGGAATCCTGATGTGAAGAAAATTATAATGTTCAACGATGCGGCAAGATCGATTGTATTGACGAGTTAGAAGAAATTAGCAGCTAGAGGGGCAGAATTTGGAAGAAGAAATTAGCAGCCAGAGGGGCAGAATTTGCAAACAATCCGGCCAGGGGAACCGACTAGAGCTGGAGGCATCATGTCCACCATAGGAGAGGGAGGATAAGCCGCAACAGTATCTGATGTGGTATTGGAGTTTTTTTGGTTATTTTCCTGGAGAAAAGCCACTGGGAGGGTTCACTCCTACCTGGAAGCTGACGGTTGCAATTAGCACAGCCACCACTAGCAGTGCATTGTGGGTGTCACTTGGTGGAATCTCTTTGCAGCTGAAAACCAAAATATTTGATCCAACCTTCAAAATGAAGTGGTAGTGCCGGAGAGACACTCACAGTACTATCATTATTTTGAGATGGAAGGCCTCCGGCACATCAGAGGATCTCTTTGAGTTGGAAATCAATCGGCCTTTTGATTAGTATGTCCACTATATCCATTGCTGTCAAACCCCTTGAGTTCAAAGCATTCACTTTTGATAAATAAATCTGTCAGTACATCTTCTATTCATGCTATTATAATTTAAGTTTGTTTTTTGCATTTATCTCATCACAGTTACAGATTTACTTTTCATTTTTGCGTAGCATCATGCTTAGTTAGAATGCTACAACAATGTCCATGTTATAAAATTTGGGAAACACAAACAAGTCATACCACAAATTCTGCCTGTAGCGTGCTCTAAGCCAATAAAAAAAAGAAAGTAATTACAAAATGATATATCAAAATGATAAAGAGGCACTGTTGAGTTGAGTTAGTAATGAAATGATTGAAATTCACAGTTGAGAAGAGAAAAATGGCAGAGAGAGACAAGAACAGCAGATCAATGCAATGGATAGTTAAACTTGCCTCGAGTTGTTTCCTAGAGACCGCAAGGTGCAAGACTGTGTTTCCATCCTTGTCACCATAGTTTACTAGCTCTTCCAAGCCAAGTTGTTCCACCCAATTTACCAATTTTCTGAATGCTTCAATGTTGTAGTGCTTCACAGCAAGATGGAGTGCAGTTTCCCCAAGAATAGTTACATCTCTAATACATTCCTCACAAGAAGAGAGCAATTCATCTATGATCTCGACCCTCCCATGTGATGCAGCATAATGAAGAGCTGTTCTTCCATGTCTTCCCTTCATTCTGCAAATTTCAGACCATGAGTTGTCTGCAGAAGCACTTTCACTATCTCTGCAAACCCCAATGCTGAAGCTATTATGTCCATTGGCCGAAAACCATCTTGGTTAACTTCTCTTGCTAGTTCAGGCTTCTGTGTTATGATTTCTTTTACAAAAACAAGCTGCCCGGCCTTTGTAGCAATGAGAGGATTCTCATGTGGAGAGATCAGTGCAGAATCAGCAAGGATCAATGGATTTTCTTGAAGCAATTGGTGCAATAAGCCTATATTGCCTGTCCGAGCTGCCTCAAACAATCTGTAGTGTTGCTATACAGAATTCATCAGCACTCCTCTAAAAAAATATTGTTTCGTTAACAATTGTTGAGAATATATATATACACAAGGCTAAAATGTGTTGTCTTGACTTGATGGCAGTGTCAGGTAGTTTTCATGACTGAGGGTATTAATGCTTCCATGGACTTTTCTGAGAGCTTACTGTCCAGAGAAAAACAATCTTTGTCAGTGCTTCTTGTCCAGAGAAAAACAATGTGATGTATTTCATTAGGTCACGTTGGGGGTACCCTCTGTTCATGCTTTGATATACACGTTAGATCTCAATTTAACCCAAAAACTTCAAATCGTTAGATATTAGGTGTAACATGTATATTACTCTTATGTCACGTTTGGGGGAGTACTACTTCATCTTTTGTTCATACTTGATTTAATAGCCTGCCACAACAGCACCGTGTGCTAATCTCAGGCCAAGTCATCTGTTTTATTTGACACAATACTTAGTTCCAGACTAGGTAGTAGGAACCTTCTCCGACTCGGTCCAGGACACAACAATGACCAAACCAAATATAGGTTGAGCTATCAGTATTCTTTTGGAAACAAGTATCTAGTGAGTGTGATTGTACATTCTCATAGCCTATAACCAAATTCATAGTCCTAAAACCGTTTAGTAGCGGATTTTGAAAAATTTAGGGAGATCAAGGTAAGCTATCTCGTATTCTTAGGAAAAGAAAAATATCTGGAATGGATTCTCACATTTTAAACTCTAAAACTAATGCATTACCAGAGCACTTGAATGGAGAATTGAGATGCCTTTCTTCTTGATGATGCACAAGAAACACTACCAATGTCGATGATGCTGTACAGACTACAGAATCACTCTTCTTCCAGTAAATCAAACCATAACTTTTTGGGATTCAGGTACAGAGACATTTGAGGTCAAGGTGACAAACAAACTGTCCAGAGAGAGAGAGAGAGAGATGTATAATCTGTCCATGTCTTACTGAAAAGTGAAAAGCATTTTAAAGACACCAAATTGCTCATTGTAGACCCACTTTAAAACAGGAAAACGTGGATGATTATACTGGGCAAGAAAATGGGATAGCAGGCAATACTCTTCAAGAGTGATAGTATCAACCTCACCAATTCAAACAGTAGTTATTTATTGAGGAAATTTTAAGATCTACCCAGCTACCAGAAACTCCCTTCCCCAGAATGAAACCCAATTTGAAAGGCAATAGAAACTTTTCTAATTCTTCTCGAATATTAAAAACCATTTCTAATTCCTCAGAAACCTTTCAGGTGTCTTTCAAAAAGTTAGAGAAATGCAAAAATTTCTTATGATTCATTGTTTTTAAAACATTAAGAAATTAGTTCTCTGGTTTTGAAACATTATATGATAACATTCTCAAATATATATATAATATATGCGTGTGTGTGTGTGTGTGTGCACGCACGCCCGGGAACCAAATCACCACCACCTTCATTGCAATCTATAGGTTCAGCAATTATTTTTCAAGGTTTTAGTAACCCCCACAATAAATTTTGACCATTTTCCAAATTAGCTTTCCTTCAAATTTCTTGGTTATCATTGGATTTGCTCCTTTTTTTTTTCCTTTTTGATATGTTCTTGGTTATCGTCAGACTAATTCTCAGGATCACAGTTTCAGTTTCTTTCCCATCTCAACTCAAATCCCTATTTTTCCCAAACTGACTTGTAGCAGTTTAGCTATGATTCATGAGTACAATATATTTAAGCATTGATATTTATAAGTATCAACTATAGTTTTGGATAATGAACAAACTTCATAGGCAAGAGATACTCCAATATGAGAAACACTGTGCTCATACACCTTTATTCAAAGTGAAGAGACAAGATTATTATTTCTCTATTTGTGCAATTCAAAAACCAAGCAGCACTAATCTAATATCAAAGATACAAGTGATCAAGTTCTGAATTCTTCAATCACTCAAAAATAATAAAATGCAGCATGAAAGAGCGCTAAAAAGGAAATTCAACTACAAAACTTACATAACTTAGTCATGAGACCTATAACCAGAAGCCTATCTTCGGAGCTTAACCAATTTGTGCACAGCAGAGAACATATCTATCCATTATCCAAGCTCCTGGAAAGGCAATTTACAAATCTTCAATTAAGAAACCTATAGTCCAATGTTGATCCAGTTAAGACTTTGAAGTTAGAATTCTCTTTGCTTTCTTTTCTTGTCTGTAAATGACTTTGCGAACGCCTCAACTATCCGCTGCTGAGATTCAAGGAACATCTCAGTGCGCTTCAGCTCCATGTCCATTCGCATAGCTTCAACTTCCCTGGCCATATCCATCTTCATCTTTTCCATCCTCACAAATCCATCTCCCAATACCTTAATGGCTGACACCATTTCCATCACCGGGTTCTCCTTCCTCTTCTTCACCCCACCAGCACCACCACCACTCGTCCCCAATCCAAATTTTCCTGAATAACCATCTCTCGAAACCCTAGTAGACCCAAAATTAGGATTAGGGTTTTCATCAAGATTTCTGTAGATTTTAGTTCCGGCAGGCGCCAAACTCGACCGACCGGGAATTCTAATACGAAACCCGCTCCCTGAACCGCTTCCACTGCCAACCCCGTTACTCATTGATCCATAATCATTCCGATTATAAGAGACGCCATGTTCAACATTATTTTCATACAAGTCTTGAAAATCATCGTCATCCTCGTCATCTTCGTCGGCACCGTGATCGATGGGGACTGAATTGACCAGGCCAGCGGAAGACGGCCCCTTTTCCATGGAGTCCATTCTCTTGAAATGGACCCAAGAGGACGAGAACCGGTGGATATTGGGAGTTGCAAGGGCTCGCTGTAACTCAGAGCGGTATCGTTTGCGGAGTTTCTCCATCTTGTGGCGGCATTGGATGGAGGTCTTAGATGGGTTGCCGGGGGAGAGTAGGCAACGGGCTGCGACGGCGTCAGCGACTTCTTGCCAGTGGGTGGCCCTGAGGTTGCCCCGCCGTAGAGAGTACCACTTCTCGCAGTACGCATCGATTAGGGCCACGGTTTCGTCGTGGGACCAGCATGGCGGTGGGAGCCGCCGGGAGGAGGAGGGCAGTGAGGGGCCCGGCAAGACTGGAGGATCTCGGGTTGATGATGACGATACAGCGGCCATGGTTTGTGTGGTGAAGGACAGAAATAGTGTAGGCGCACGTTAGACGGGGCAGGAAGGAGGAGAAGAGAAAGGTGGTTGCGGTGGTGGCGGCGGGGATGGTTGGTGACATAATGATGGATTGGGGGCTTAAGTTGTTTGCGTGGGGTGGGGGGAATGGTGTGCGGCTGATTTGTAGATCTGAGGGGAGATTGGGCCACCGCTAAGGGAGGAAATCTATCGTGCGCTGCCGCTAAAGCTGGGCACCCCTCATAGATAGGTCCACATGACTTTTGCAAACCCACCGCCCAGGCTCAGCCGGGTTGGGTGGGGATGTTTGGGCTTTGGCCTTCCATTTTTTGGTGGCGATGGTTGGCGCTGTGTTTTGATTAAGACCCTAAATCCTATTGCCAGAGGATTTTTAACCAAATCTCCGAATGAAGAAGATATATATACATATATATATATATATATATGGTACCTTTTTCTTTTTGTTTTTGGTAATCATTCTTTTATGGCACTTGCCCAGGACTCCGGACTCCGTAATGGCCATTGCCTTGTTTTGGTGGAGCTTGAAACCTGTCATTCCCTGTGTCACTTTGTGTGCACGTTAATGTAATGGAAGCAAAGTTCTTATTTGTCAAATCTATAAACTTCTTTGTTCAAAGAATTTACGGTTGATTAGAGAGTTTTTGGACAAAATTATTGTCAAAAAAGTGATTTGTTTTTTTAGATCTTAAAACATTTATCAAATAGAGGTGTTTTACGTCTGTTTTTAAAAGTCTATCATAAACATAATATACAATCGATGTGATGTTTATAAATTATGACAACATTTCAAGCGACTTTAGATTCTTTTCTCTCTTCTTAAAAATGTTAAACATAACAACACACTTGGGCCAATACAAAACTTACACATGCTACATCTTTTATGTGTACTGATTTCTCTCACAATGGCCACCCACATATATAAGGTGTAATTGACATGTGATAGAAAAATTGACATTCAATTGGTGGAGAACATAATGGATTGGTTCCAAAAATCATTCTGAAGAATCCCATGATTTATGCCAATCATGAGTATTTCTAACACCCTCTAATCCATTAGTCTTCTCTCTCTCTCTCTCTCTCTCTCTCTCTCTCTCTCTCTCTCTCTCTCTCTCTCTCTCTCTCTCCTGCTTACAGCCTCTACCAATAAGTTTTAGATTTTCTATGTTTTTATATTATTTGGTGTCTTATTGGGGCTCTTGCATTGCTCCAAGCTTATTATCTTCCTCTACCTTGTGAGCTCTTTAATTCACATATCCTAGCAAAACTGTCTTACTTTATACTGTTTTCTTTATATTAATCCTCTTATTACGATCACTTGAGGAAACTTTTGCATTACACCCTCCTCCCCCCTGTTTTTGTATTTGTAAAAGCTGTTTCAGAAAATATGTTTAACCGTTTAATCCAACTTTTAAAATTGCTTTTGTGTTGTAATCAAGAATATTGTTATTAAATATTTTCATATGCATTCTTTATGTAAATATTCTAAATCACATCTCATTCTCCTTCAAAACATTACTTAATATATATATATATATATATATGCATTAAAGGTGATATAAAACATGCCAGTGTAAACACATCATAAGTCAAGATGTATCCATTGCAGTGCTGACGTTGTTATTTGGACATTTTCAAAGTTTAAAATAATTGACTATTTGTTTCAACTCTTCCTGATCTCACTTTTAAATCTGTTGCCATATTTTATCCATGACACTCAGATTGATATTCTCAATCAAACTCAGTAATGATTAATTTAAGCCATAAAAAACTCAATTAGAAAATAAAATGTGAGAAGAATGAGATTAAATTAAGCCAGTCAAAATTTTGAAAAGATAAGAGATTAGGAAGAGTTCCTTTTGAAAATTCTGAACCTATAGGTTCTGGCAGCAAGATGTTGTAAATCTAGTTTTAGATATAACATCTCAAGTCAAGGACATCCCAAGATTGCTGAGGTTCTCTACAAGAATGGATAGAAGGCTGTTTGAAGCTGCTTGGACAGGAAATGTTGAATACTTGCTCCAATTGATGAAAGATGATCCTTGTATGCTTAGTGCTGTTGCCTTAGCCGGTGCAGAAACTCCGCTACATATTGCTTGTATGGCCGGCCACCTCAGTTTTGCAAAAGAGGTGATGAAATTGAGGAAAGAATTTGCAGGAGAACTGAACCAAGATGGTTTTAGTCCCCTGCATATTGCCTCAGCTAATGGGTATTTAGAGATTGTGAAGGAGCTCTTGAAAGTAGATCATAATCTCTGCCTGCTCAAGGGGAGAGAAAGAAGAACCCCCCTTCACTATGCTGCAATCAAAGGCAGAGTTGATGTCATAAGAGAACTGCTTTCAGCCAGTGTAGATTCTATTGCAGAAGTGACAGCTCGAGGAGAGACTGCTCTTCACCTTGCAGTGAAGAACAACCAATTTGAAGCCTTTAAATTCTTGGCAGAACATCTCAAGCAATTCAACAAGGATGATGTCTTCAATAAGAAGGATGAGCAAGGAAACACCATCTTGCACCTTGCGGTATCCAGAAAACAATACGAGGCAAGTATCATCCTCTATAAAAGTTTTCTTGCTGTTGTTCTTTCAATTCCTTCTCACTGGTGAGAGAGAAAATTCATGAGCAGGTGGTTCACTTGATGCTTAAAGAACATGTTACTAAGAGCGTGGTGGAGGTGAATTCCTTGAACGACATGGGTCTCACACCTCTTGATGTTCTACAATTTTTCCAAAGCGAAGCTGGTGATAGGGAAATGGAGGAGATGCTTAGGGGAGCTGGAGCTATGAGGGGCAGAGACACTCAAAATCAGGTTGTTGCAACTAATAGTCCATCAAATGACCAATCAAGAACTCAATCTCCTTCCAAGCAATTGCTAGAGTACTTCAAGTATGATCAGATTAACGATTCCCCAAGCAAAGTACGCAATACACTACTCGTGATAGCTGTACTCATTGCAACCGCGACATATCAAGCCGTGCTCAGCCCTCCAGGTGGTGTTTGGCAGGATGACTCTGGCTCTAACAACAACAATGACACTGCAAAAGAAAAACACACTGCTGGGCAGGCAGTCATGGGCTTACACAATTCAATCTCCTATGGTTTATTCCTGTTTTTCAACTCAATTGGATTTTTTACATCTCTTCACATGATAAATTTTCTCACCATTGGATTTCCTTTGAGATTGGAATTGCAAGTCTCAATTGTTGCACTCATAGTAACTTATGATACCTGCATGACTGCAATTGCACCCAACAGCACCATAACTGTCTTCTTTTCTGTTATTTCTGCTGTTATACCATTTATACTACCAATTGCAACCATGGTGGTGAGAAACTATCTGAAGAGGCCACTGGCTGCATTATGGTGTGGGAATCAGTCAAATGCTTGAAGTAAAGATTTGTTGTTGATGTGATTTCTTTTTGTTTCCTTTCATTTGTTACTCAGGTGGAAACATATGTAATTATTTGACTGAAATAAATATTTTTATTCTTGTCATTGGAAATATAGATATAAATATAAATCAAATTTGTATTAGATTTTTTTTTTTTGAATCTTTTAGATATTTTGAGAATTAATTGGATGGTCATTGATTTTTTTGCCATGAAAATGTGGCACTCTGTGACAGCCTCATATTGTAATTTGACTCTGTTGATTGATCACTCTGGATCTTCTTTCAAGTTTTTAAACTATGCACTTTACAGTTTACACTAGAATAAAAATGCTAAATCTACTAGTTTGCATGGATCACGAGTTTAATGTGCAACACATGTTATCTGTATTTATAGTATATAATAAAAAAAAAGTAAAAATGAATATTTAAAGTAAATCAAACATTTCTATCGTTTCTTGAAAAAATCTATATATATAATTAAAAAGCAAGAGAGAGAGAGAGAGGAAATTTATTAATTATTAAATTTTCAGTATTCCTTATATATAAATGACTTTCAGTGCAAAAAGAAAATTTTACTTTAATTATGTAGAACTAATAAATATAATTATCTAAATATCTCATACATGATGATATAAAGCAATTGATGATCTAACAAAATTAAGGCATACAAAAAATTTGAAAAGATATATTAGGAACATTTCAGTTCCTATTGAAAGGTTTCTGTATATGCCATTTATATGCCTTACTTAAACTGGCTTTGCCTCCATTGAGACGCCTTCTAATGATACCATACTTAAAAAAATTGTACTGGTACCCAGTTGCTACTTCACCAAGGTGCTGGTGGCATTATATATAAAAACTCAGAAGTCTAACACATTAATTCTAAGTTTGTGAGGTTAATTCTCTAAATTAAAGAATGGATAGAAGGCTGTTTGAAGCTGCTTGGACAGGAAATGTTGAATACTTGCTCCAATTGATGAAAGATGATCCTTGTATACTTAGTGCTGCTGCCTTAGCCGGTGCAGAAACTCCGCTACATATTGCATGTATGGCCGGCCACCTCAGTTTTGCAAAAGTGGTGATGAAATTGAGGCAAGAATTTGCAGGAGAACTGAACCAAGATGGTTTTAGTCCCCTGCATATTGCCTCGGCTAATGGGTATGTAGAGATGGTGAAGGAGCTCTTGAAAGCAGATCATAATCTGTGTCTGGTCAAGGGAAGACAGCGAAGGATTCCCCTTCACAGTGCTGCAATCAAAGGCAGAGTTGATGTCATAAGAGAACTGCTTTCAGCCAGTGGAGATTCCATTGCAGAAGTGACAGCTCGAGGAGAGACTGCTCTTCACCTTGCAGTGAAGAACAACCAGTTTGAAGCCTTTAAAGTGTTGGCAGAGCATCTGAAGCAGTTCAGCAAGGAGAAGGATGTGTTGAATAAGAAGGACGAGCATGGCAACACCATCTTGCACCTTGCTGTCTCCAGAAAACAATACGAGGCAAGTTATCTGCTGGGGAAAATTCCTTCAGATTCTCTATTTTTATTTCAAGCATTCAATAACAACAGTAATAAAATTTTGGATAAATTACATTTTTTTTTTTGTTGAGATTTGTAAAATTATATTGGCCTTCTATACTTTTACTCACAAGTTATAAATATTCTTCTCAAGTCAAGTTTTTTCTTTTCAAAATGATAAAATTGACATTTTTATATATATATTTTTGTTGCATTTTTCTAATTGTGATTAAATTTTTCTAATTTTTTAATTTTATATAAAAACAAATAACTTATTTTCATTCTATATAAAAATAAATTTAAATTTTTAATCAATATTTAATTGAAAATAAAAAAATCAAAAAA
Organism: Nyssa sinensis; assembly: GCA_008638375.1. NCBI lineage: Eukaryota > Viridiplantae > Streptophyta > Magnoliopsida > Cornales > Nyssaceae > Nyssa > Nyssa sinensis. The sequence continues at coordinate 38,714,819 of CM018052.1, forward strand.
AATTGGTCAAATTCAAAAAACGTAAATAAAAAAAAATGAAAGGGACAATTTTGAAAAAAAATTGACTTGGTAGGATATTTGTAGTTTGTCAAATAAAATAAGAAAGGTTAGTATAATTTCAAAAACCTATAGGGTGGTAAGATAAACCCCTGAGAAACATAACCCAATAATTCAATAAATTGCAACAAGTATAAAAACAAAACTCAACAAAATTAAGAGAAAGAAATAAACTACATATCCCTCTAGTGGAGGGAAATGAGAGTAGAGCCTATGACCTCTTTTTTGAGAGAAGTCTTGAGAAGTAATGACAATAGGACGAGGTGTTCCTTTTCTGTCCCCCTTGTCTAAATATTTACTCAAACCCTGACTCGGACCGAACTTTTTTTTATTTTCAAGATAAGTTAAAACTTTTTTTTGTAAGTAAATTAAAATTTATTACCAAAACAATGGAACACAATAAGAAACAGTACGAGAAGCCTTAAAACTCAATTTATATAGTATAATTTATTGGTAAATAGTGTAACTTACGAATAATTTTTTTTAAAAAATTATATAAACGAGGTGAGGCGACCATCACTCGTTTCGACCTGACCACATTTATGAAAACTCCATACCCATCCCATTAGCGACAGGGCAAGGCGAGTCTTCAACAGGATGAGTTAATTTGTCACCACTAATTATGAGTTACCAACCATAATACATCCAGTTTGGTGATAATAACAAAACTAAGCAATACAATAAAACTATAGAAAATAACACATAAAAAAATTGACCCGTTAGTTTTGAAAGGCAAGCAAAGTGCTATTTTAAAGTCGTTTTGCAATCTAATGTGGGAGTATTGATGGTTATTGACCCCTAACTAAAAGTTATGACACAATAATTTACGTGAGAAACTTTTACAGAAAATAAAACTTACCACAAGTTGCAAAGAATGATATACAACTCCGCAGAGTTCTCGACCTTGTTAAAAGAAAATTCCAACAATATCATCCTCTATAAAAGTTGTCTTGCACTTGTTCTTTTAATACTGTTTCCTTCTCATTGGTGAGAGAGAAAAATCATGAGCAGGTGGTTGACTTGATGCTTGAAGAACATGTTACCTAAGAATGTGGTGGAGGTGAATTCCTTGAACTGAGAGGGGTCTCACACCTCTTGACGTTTTACAATTTTTCCAAAGCGAAGCTGGTGATAGAGAAATCGAGGAGATCCTTAGACGAGCTGGAGCTACGAGCGCCAGAGACATGTCCTCGGACATTCAAATTCACGTTGTTAAAGCTAATAGTCCATCAAGTGACCAATTCTGTGCTCAACTACGTCCTCGATCTCAACTTAAAAATATCCTAGATTACTTGATAAGGAAGCATGACCAGATTAATAACTTACCGAATGAAACATGCAATACGGTGCTGGTGGTAGCTGTACTGATTATAACAGGTAACATATGAAGCTGGGCTTAGTCCTCCAGGTGGTGTTTGGCAGGAAAATGGGTCTCACAACACTACCGAAAACAAAATTGCAAAACATGTTGCTGGGGAGGCAATCATGGCCTCACTGGCTCCAGGACAGTATGTTGCCTTCATGTTATTCAACTCAGTGGGATTTTCTGCATCTCTTGCTGTGATGCTGGCGTATCTGATTATCAACATTGACTTTCCTATGAAAATAGGAATGACAATCTCGATTATTGCGCTTGTATGTAGCTATGTAAGCTGCATGGCTGTAATTGCACCTACCGAAAGCAAGTGCTACTAGTGATGGTGGTAGGTGTCGCCGTTGCTCTGCCAGTGGGATTATTAGCGATAATGGCAAGTTTAATATTGGCATGGCACTATGTGACTAGAGGAGGACGCTAAGAATACATTAGCCTCTCCAAATGGATCAAATGGTTGAAGTAGAGATATATTTGTTGATGTGATATTACTTTAAGCTGGTGGAAATATATGTAATCATTTAACTGAAATAAATATATTTCTTATTGTCATTAGAAACATGGTTATAAATATAACTATAATTTGTGCTCAATGAGAAAAACTATCGATGCTGATTTAGAGTCGTAATTAATTAACTAATTATTCTTCAGAGAAATATAGATAGCCCCGATCGAACAGTCAACCGATTATTCTAGATATAATTTAATACCAGATTTCACAATTAAATATGGTCAAGCTGCTAAATAAAAATTTACTGAGCAAGTTATAATATCAAGCACAATAGAGAGCAAGAGCTAGACACCACTGTCTTATATTGTAGGTAGGTTCAAATAGTGCAGCAGCTGCATTCAGACTTTAGAAGCCTATTTAAAATGGGAGTAATATTAAAATGGCCTTGGTGACTTGAACATCTCAATTATATCACATCATGGGGAATTGAATTGATATTTCAAATTACCAGCTGCAGAAAGCTATTTTAACAAGCAGAACTTAGCAACCTGCCACATCAACTGTGTAAAAGTCTAAAACAGAACCAGACTACTCCTAATGTGAATTTGTTGATAGTCGTAACCAATTTTTATTGTTATCATTGACCCACATATGTGTCTTAGATCAACAATTAATTAAGCCAGTGCAAATCCTCAATCAAACTCAGTTATGTTTGTATGTATGTAAGTCTTGAATCAGAAGGATGACCATGGCAACACCATCTTACACCTTGCAGTATCAAGAAAACAATACGAGGCAAGTATATATATATATATATATATATATATATATATATATATCATGAGTGAATAGCGATGCTATCCATAACGGATTTTCTCAATTTCTTGTATTCGTTGTTCTTTTCTATTCTGTATCCTTTTCCACCAGTGAGATAGAAAACAAATTATGGGCAGGTGGTTGATTTCTTGCTCAAGGAGAAATGTGGTTACTAAGGGAGCTGTGGACGTGAACTCCTTGAACCAGAGGGGTCTCACAGCTCTTGATGTTTTACGGTTCTTTCAAAGTGAAGCAGGTGATAGGGAAATCGAAGAGATCCTTAGGCAAGCTGGAGCAAGGAGGGCAGGAGACTCTCACTCTTTGGCACAGGCTGCGGTTTATCAAAATCAATCAGTATCCGAGCAGAGTCAATCTCCAGCTAGAAGGATGCTAGAGTATTTCAAATATGATCACATTAAAGACTCCCCAAATGCAGTGCGCAACACTCTGCCTGTGATAGCTATACTCATTGTAACAGCAACATATCAAGCTGCGCTTAGCCCTCTGGGTGGCGTATGGCCGGATGACAGTGGCACCAATGCTACTAAATCACACACTGTTGGGCAGTCAGTAATGGGCTTCCACAATCCTACTGCCTATAGTTTATTTCTGTTCTTCAACTCAATGGGATTCTTTACCTCTATTCACATGATTTATGTTCTCACTTGTCGGTTCCCTAAGGGTCTGGAATTGTTAGTTTCAACCATGGCACTTATAGTAACTTATGATACTTGTATGACTGCCATAGCACCAAGCAGCCACATATCCCTTTTCTTTACTGTCATATCTGCAGTAACTATCTGAAGAGGCGAGAAGAAGTAACACCGCTTACAAACATGGTTGAAAGTTCTGAACCGATCCAATCCCAAGATGTCTTGCACGTCTTGTCTGAGACACTGCTGTCATCTGGCCATACAGCTTAGAAAAAATGGTTTGAAGATATGCAAAAAACAGCCCAAATGCTTAGATGAAGACTAGCCTAAATCGTGTGATCTACATGCAATCTCCATTAGACAGCAGTCTTGATCTCACCATCTTCAAACTGATTTGTATTAGATGTTCATTATCGCACTGTATTGAATATCCATGGATTGTTTTGGATACTTAGCTACTCCACTGTTTTATAGCATGATATTATAGTAGAGTAATCGAAGTGTTTATATTGATAATAGACATGGTGTAGATTGCTTGCTCAAAGGAATTGACTTCATATTGTCTTCTTAACCAAAGAAAAAGCCTGTTATGAACTCCACTTTTCGCTTATTAATCTCCATAATGTGAATGCAACAAATTTATGTTGCTACAGGAGGAGGGGTAGTGTAATCATCAAAAGCCAAGGCAAAAGTAGTGCTATTTTTTGATTTTTGAAGGACCATGAGGAAAATTCATGTTTGAGATATGTCCAGGAAGTAGCTTAATTAGTTCACACAGAGTTACCTTAATTTAAAATACTTGTTATCGACAATGGAAGCTAAACTCAGGTTTACGCTATTAGGTTTTGGGCCCAATCATGTTTATTAATCTTCCTTATTAATTATAGTCATTATCCGATACTGGGACTCTAGACTTACTCGTTACCTCAACAATACCAATATAATTATCCACTTGGTCAAGCCTTTTTTTTTTTTTGGCTCGAAAGGTAAAATGCTATATATGATGAAGAGAAAAACCAAAATGCCAAAGCCATGAAATGACAGAGATCAAGTCTGAGAGCCACAAAAGAGCATCATATATATGTGGAACTTTGAAATCATTGATGAAAAGGCCATGTAAACTTAAATTAGCTATTGGAGAATGTAAGTAATTAAACCTCTAGACTGTTCTACTGGGATCTGGTTCAATTAAAATACAAAGTCCAAATTAAATTTTGTCAACAAGAAAATTAGCCAGACTTTATTCAGAGGATTTAGCTATGCCATCACTGCCATAGAGACATGTTGGGTTTTATTATCTTGGTCAGTCCATTGAATTATACCCTTATAAACATATAGATATTATTTTAATACGAGGAAATGGTTAATATTATGAATTGAATCGTGTCTCTCATAGTTGTTTACCATATCCTTGTGATGATGAAGTCTTTAACTGTTAAAAATCATGAACCAAATTTGTTGGACTGGGTCTCCAATGTGCCTGTCCAGATGCGCATTTTTCTCATATTCATAGATTAAAATAACTAATCAAAGCAGACCAAAAGAAAAAGAAAAAGGACACAGTGACTCTGACTGGATCTCTCTCTTATCTCTATCAGACTATATGAATGTTTGGTCATCAGATGCAAGTCTGTCATGAAAGCTAAATTCTTGTATGTCTTCTTCTTGCTTCCCAAGAAAGTATAATAATATTAATAATAGGAGAGTTGAAGTTGAAAGTCATCATAATCAATCACTTTCTTCCTTCCCTTGAACCCAAATTTATTATCAATTTGGTCAGTGATGTCTTCTGAACATTCAAATGATTTGAAGGTGGGAAAGTTCAGATTGAATAAACAGACTCAGGTAAAAGTACATCAATTAGAAATCCTTCATCTCGAAAAGACCTTCGAATAGAGAATGAGCCATGGTGATTCTATATATAAAGAAGCCCACTGGTCATTATTTACATAATCTTCTTTAAGCAACCTGTTCTACCCCAGCTAAAGCCTTTTTTTTTTTGTAAGATCCTAAAATGGATCATAACGATAAATTACTGGAAGCTGCCCTTATAGGAAATGTTGAGGTTGCTCAACAAATTGCTTCAAGAAAATCCATTGATGCTTACTGATGTTGCACTCACCTCTCCTTCAGAGTCCCTTCTACATGTTGCAACTAAAGCCGGGCAGCGTCATTTTGTACACGAGCTCATAAAACACAAACCTGAACTAGCTAGAGAACTTAACTTGGATCCTTTTTGGCCTATGGACATAGCTGCGATGATTGGAAATGTGGAGGTAGTGAAAGAAATTCTAAAGATTGATAATGAAATTTGTTGTCTGAAAGGCAGAGACAGAAGAACAGCTCTTCACTACACTGCTATCAAGGGGAGAGTTGAAGTTATAGATGAATTTCTCTCCAGCTGCCCAGAATCTATTAAGGATGTGACTATTTGTGGGGAAACAGCTCTTCATCTTGCAGTAAAAAACAACCAATTTGATGCCTTTAGCACCTAGGTCAAGTGGCTTGAAAGGCTTCGCATGGACCAGCTCATAAACTGGGGTGCTTGCGATTTACGATGGAAACACAGTTCTGCACCTTGCCACAAGGAGAAAACAATTTGAGGTAAGTTTAGGTGTATTGAAATTTCCTTTGTCCATTTCTCATGAGTTTTTCTTTCCACTCTTCTGCTGGTTTTTCTTGCCACAAGGAGAAAAGACTTTAAGCAAGTTTAGGTGTATTGAAACTTCCCTTGTCCACTTTCCCTGAGTTTTCCTTTCCACTCTTCTGCTGGTTTTTCTTTTGTTATGTTATCATAGTTGAGGCTTGAGTTCTTTCCACGAAATGGCTGCTTGGCAATTCCAAATCTGAACATGGGCATTTTTGCCCTGTGGAGGACAGGTAACTTCATTTGATTGCTGAGAAGGCAGGGTACTTTTTCCCGACTCATCTTCCGTAGCAAATTAGAGTATAATTTCATTACCATATAAGAATTTGGTATTTTCTATATGAAAACTTATTATATTAAGAGAAAAGTTTGTGGAGGTGATCAATGCAATGGATGATACAAAAGATTGCAGTAACTTTAATATGAGAAGGAAGCAGTTTTACTGAAAAATGTGGATTCCGGACACTAGTAACATATTGATGGACAAGGCTTTGATCTAGTACAGAAACCCTAATTTCTCTCGATGGAGTCTTGGATGCATGATAGATCATCAGCTAGTCCACTTTTTAACTATTGACAATGAATCAAAATTAAAATTACAATGATATTACTAATCATGTTCATCTTATCATGCAAACCACTATTTCTCTGAAATTTCCATTTTAAGCATATGGACCAATCTATTACTCTGTTTTTACATGACATATTTCTCCCTTGCAGACCATAGACCTACTGCTCAACAAAAGCAATGCTATTAGAGGGATGGTGGATGTGAATTCCACAAACTCAAAGGGTTTGACGGCCATGGATGTATTGGACATTTTGATGGAAAGTCCTGATTCCCAACTCAAGGAAATCCTTAGCCATTCTGGTGCACTCGGCGCTCAAAATGTTAGTGCTATCCCTTCAGCACCACCTCTTCAACAGGCTACAAAGACAGAACATCCTCAGGGTGAGCTTCAATTGGAACCTTCTAAGGATTGGTTTGAATACTTCAAATTTCAGCTCCAAAGAGATTCACCATGCGACATGTGCAATGCGCTACTAGTGGTGGCTGCACTGATTGCCACAGTCACTTTTGAAGCCGGCACAAACCCTCCCAATGGCTTACTAGAATTAACTACCCAATCAATTTCTGGTAACAGAACTTTGATTGGACCAGTAGCAAGCTCTGGTCTAGCAGTACCTTCTGCAATTTTAGGCTCTCATGCCACATCATTTTTGTTCTTGTTCGCAAACTCACAGGGGCTAACTGCTTCATTAAGCATTCGAATTTATCTCACTGGAGGATTTCCTTTCCAAAGGGAGCTTCTGATTTCTATATATTCAATGATGTTTACTTATGGATTTTCAATTAGTATCACAGAAGAAAAGGAAGTCATTACATATCTACTTTTGGGAATTGCCTTCATTCTACCATTCTCAATACGGTGGTTTCCAAGGTGGGGGGAAAATGTTTGGAAGTGGTGGATAAAACATTCCCCTAGTCAGGCTTTTTCGCCAATTGGAAGCTAATGGAAATTCAGAAAATCTCCCTAGAAAATTAATTTCCATGCTTGTATACACATACGGCTGTTGTAGTTGTGTCATTCAAACTCCTAGTCATTGTCATTCCTCTGTCTATGGATCTTGAAGGAAGTCAATCATTTTTGTTGGGTTATGAACGAGTTTGAGACCGAGCACATCCAGTTAATTCGAGAACGAATTCTTTTAAAGTATTTTCAAGTGAGTCTCATGTATGACAAATATGGTACCTTTAAAGCATAGATATATGTTTTTGAGTTATTGTAAGATTGTTTAGTTTTTTAAATTTGAGTTTATTTCAAATTGATTATTTTAGATAAAATATCTATTATTTTTATTAAAAAGTATAGTTTTTTAGTCAAAATAGTAGTATTCAAGTTATATAAATATAATGTAATAGGTCTATATTTTCAAAATTGTTGTAAAAAAACATAATTCACACGATTTTTTCCCAATATTCTGTGCCATATAGATTGTTCAAGCATGCAGGAGTTGAGCTCTGGTTCAAGGAGAACCTGCCAAAAATAGAAAAAGGGAATACCGTAATGATGTATTTTCACACCATGAAATTGGAGTCATTGTCATTGAATTGGAATAGGAGGCAAATTAGTTCAAATTTTAGTCTAAGTTAGCACTAATTCCATTTCTAAGACCCAATTTCAAAGTATCAACATAAGATATCTTTGTCTTCTTACTTTATTAGCACATAGCTGTTGCAACAATGTTGTTTGTGTGAATCACCAACTCAACTAAAAGCTTAAACTGTTAGAGAGAGTGTAACTTTATTATTATATTCTCTAACACGCCCCTTCAGATGTGGCCAGTCTGAGCCTACACGTGTCAATTTATATTTTCAGGGTGACGGTGATGTTTGAACTCAGGATCTTTTGCCTGCTCTGATACCATGTTGAATCACCAACTCATCTAAAAACTTAAGTTGTTAGAGATGGTATAACTTTATTATTATATTCTCTAACAGTTGAAAAGCTAATTTCTTTGAGCATTAAGTTGATGGATCAAGTGACAGTAATTGAAAGCAACACAACTTAACAAGCAAATCAGAAAGAGAACAATCTCTATATATATGCGTGTGAAAACACACAGAACACCCCAAAAAAATTTAAAAACAAAGTCAATTTGTTCCTAATATTTTTTTCTTTCCCCAGTAGAGTCGCAAAACACTCGTATCCACCTCCCCTAGTTACTGACAGAGTAATGTTGATCTAGAAATTCAGCTAAATAATGTTCCAAACATTTTCAAATCCACCAACTCTTAGAAGGAAAAAGACAAAGAGAAAGAGAAAGGAAAAGGGAAGGAAAAGACTGATGCTTTTCTCAAGGCAATCCAGAGGTCGGAATAGAATGTAGCCGAACAGCTTAGCAAAGTCCCTGCCCAAATTTCGATCTTAGGTCTTCACTTCAGAGCACCACCGGGATGATGGAAATATTTCGGAATGCACATTTCAAAATATGCTTGGTATGCTTCTCCAAAAATTTGTTAGGTATCTGGCGCATCATCTGGCAGTGAAAAGTTTCCTACCATCGCAGCTCTTGGTGGCAATGCCACTGTCAATATTGTACATGCACTATGTGTCCAGATGTATTTGAATTCTATGAAAGATTTTGTGGGTTACCGAAATTGTTACTGGATAGCACCAAAAAAAAAAAAAATTGTTATGGGATGCATTAGATCTTCAAATAGTTACTTGGTATCTCCATTTCAATCTTCCCAGTTCTTTCATATTTTGATCTACTTTTTAAATTAATTAGTACTTCTTTGTTTATATGTTCGTCTTTAGCCTTGTCACAATCTCTTTGTCTAAAATGTCAAAAAAGCTTCAACAGGATTAATTTCACAGGCCTGCAATTAAATAGACTAATAATAAAGATTAAAAACAAAGGGTCAACATGACTGAATATAAAAAAAAACTCAGATTACAACTTTCTGGATCTATAAGTTATTGCATAGAATCCTCCAACATGGCCTCCTTGTTTAAGGAGAGATTAAAGAGGATTGGGAAAAGAACCTCCAAAGGAGCATCGCCACACCAAGGATCTCTCTAAAATCTAACCCTCGACCTCCTTCCCACCTCAAAGCGAATAGAATTGACAAACTCTTTCTTACCTCCTTGAATAGTCCTCCAAATACTATACCCATAAGCATGGTATTAAATAACGGCCATTACGTTATGTATTAGCCGTTACGTATCGGTTTTTTGATCATCCAATACCAATACTGGCCGATATATCGGTGTTACTAAAACTCACAACCGTATCGGCTAATATCGTTACGTATCAACCGTTACGGCCGTTATAGGACCGTTACATCTATTTTATATTTTTTTTTCAAAATTTTTTTCTACAGAATTTTTATGATTTCTATTTTTATAATATTTATATGCAAGTGAGATACTGAACAAAATAATCTAAAAAAAATCGAAATGGGTTGTAAAAACATTCGGGTCAATATGAACTCGAAAATGCCTCTTGCCCTCAAAATTTTTAATTTTTTTTAATTCCATAACTAATCAACTAAATTAATTTTTATGATTATGATTATTTTTTGTTATTATTTATATTATTCTTTGTAATGTTACTAAAATTAAATGATATTTCTTATTAGTTTAACTTTAAAATATCCATATAAAATAATAAAATATCTTCTTAAGTGTTATTTATAAAAAAAAATATTTTTTTATATGTTAGAAAATTAAAAATTAATAGTAAAAAATATTAAAATGTGATAATTTTAATCAAGATATGTGTATAAATGATTTCTAAGAGATTTACTAGTGTTTGAAAAAAATTTCCGATATCATTATTGTAATACCCCGACCCGAGTCAGGTGGGACCGACCCGAGTTAGCCGATACCCGACCTGGTAAACCCAGGCCATGGCATATAAACTTGTAATAAATTAAAGAAATAAAATAATAATAAATATAATAATAATAATAATAGTATAAAGAAATAAATATATATATATATATATATATATAATTAAAGCAAAGAAATGAGAAGTAGCAGAGGTGCAACGTGTAGATACCAGGTGTTAGTGTGCGTGTGAGGTTTCTGTGAGTGGCTGCATGCAGCAGCCATGTGTTCAAGTGTGTATATGTGTAGTGTTCTCCAAATACCAGGTAGCAAGGCCACCGACTCAAGGTCGGTCAAGTGATTTGGATAAATAGAGAGAGAAAAAGAGAGAGAGAGAGAGAGAGAGAGAGAGAGAGAGAGAGAAGGAGCTGAGTTTTGAAGGAAATTGGAAAACAAAATTCTGCTAAGAACAGGTAACTAGCTACGTTTGGACTTTCTTTAAATCATCTCCATGTTATTGTAGCTTTAGTTCTGAATTGGTAGGAACTGTTAGAAATCAAAAACATAGAAGAAAACATAAAACTAGAACTGCAACTCTCGGTCAAGAATGGTGGGTTCGAATATGTTAAATCAATCGTGATTTTGAAACTCGAAATAGGTAGTAAATTTTATCAGGAATTTAACCCAACTTGAATCAGTTCAAACGGTCAAGAGACAGCCATTTTATGGCCAATTATTCAGTCACCGGTGCAACGCCGGAAAACCCATGTGGGTGTCGAAAACCGGTGGAGATCGGGGCCAAAATTTTGTTTGAATTAACTGTTGAAATATTAGAAGGGAATTGGTGTAAAAATTAGAAGAAACAGATGTTAAAAATTTTGAAAATCAGTGGGGAAGAGGGTGGTTCCGGCGACTGACGCCGGAAGTGGTAACGGGGTGTTGATCGGAAAAACGTGAGATCTTTAAATGGTTCACCTGAACCGGTTGGTTCACCTAAACCGGTTGGTTCACCAACCTATTAGACCGGTTTGGGATTGGGTCCAATGAACCCACTGGTTCAAACCAAAACTGTTAGAAATTATAAACCAACCCCAGAATTTATGAATAATCCTACTAAGGCCCAACAGAAAAATTAATAATTTATGAAACGGCCCGAGTCCTAAACCAAGTCAAACAAAGGCCAAATAAAATAAACAAATAGTGTATTTTGATTATTTTGGACGTTCTGAACCCAATGATAGGGTCCATTTCACGAGATGAAACTCCGAAAAAATAAGACACGTTAGAGTGTAAATTACCAAATTACCCTTAGTGTCCCTAAAACCAAATGGAAGTCAAAGGGAGTCCAAATTGACTTTCTTCGACGTTCCGGACTCAATGGTGAGGTCCGTATTATGGAATAAGGTACGGAAAAAATATGACACGTAAATATGTAAGGTAATAGAATCAAACTTTAAAACTTAAAGAAGTTACCCAAAAAATGTAACTAAAATAAGAACCATAATTAATCATAATTAAATCAGAGTGATATTATGGAATGTGACCGGACTTTGAAATGTGGTTTTAGGGAACTTCAAAGGAAGGATTTTGGAGTTAAGTCTTTGGAATTCAGGTGAGTGTTTCATACCATATTGAGGTAGAAACTTTCATTATAAATATAAATATTGAACTCTTTTATGATCTATCGAACTATACTGTGTACGTTTTGAATGATCTATTGACAACTATATTGTCTTCTTTGACTTCAGAAAATGTGTTCGAAAGATACTCAAATGTTTTACGATATTCTTACAAATGTTTGAACTGTTTGAACTAAATGTCAAATAAAGAACCTTGATTTGAAATAATTGAACTGCTATTGATGATTATTGATTTTAGATATGATTTGGATATGATTTTGATGCTTTGAATAGAACACTCTTCTATGATTGGTCACTATCGAATAGGTTGTGATTTATCGAACCCATCCCACAAGGTATATTGTGGTGAGCCGGTGTTGATACGGCATATCGAACTAGCTAGCCCATCGATCTCAGTCAGCGAGGTTCTAATTTGCTGACCATAGAAGTGGAATATATGATTTGAATATGAATATTGAAAATCGAACCATGAATCTGAATTGTCGAACTATGATTTTGAGATATTGAACTATTATTTATTGAACTATGAATTTGGGCTATTGAACCATGAATCTGAATTATTGAACTATGAAATTGAGATATTGAACTATTATTTATTGAACTATGAATTTGGGTTATTGAACCCTGAATCTGAATTATTGAACTATGAAATTGAGATATTGAACTATTATTTATTGAACTATGAATTTGGGTTATTGAACCATGAATCCGAATTATTGAACTATGAATTTGGGAATTGAACCATGATATTGAACTGTGATTTTGATTTATTGAATTATATTATTGATTATCGATTTACCATTATCTTTGAATTGAGATATATTGGAACTGAATATTGATACCGTTATCCTGTACAACAAATTAAGATAACATATGATATCTGATCATTGACATTTTTATATTAAATTACATAGTAGTTTTGAAACCCCTGGTATGTTATGGAATGCTTACGAGCTGTGATACTCACGAGCTGTTGAGCTCATAGGATATTTTTATCCTATTTCAGGTGATGATATCGGATAAGAAATAGCAGGTTCAGTCAGACTAGTTGAAAGTTTGTAAAGCTATGGACCCTTTTTGTAATAGGATTTTGCTAGTCATGATGTAGTTACTTTTGGAAACTTTGGACTGTATATTGAATATGACATCAACAGGCTGGGGAAAAATTACATCATGTACTTTTGTAATTGCTATGGAATGTAGAAATAGATGACTGATGTTGACTTGTGTATTAATTAGCGCTTTCGCAATAGAAAAAGAAAATTAATTCCGCTGCGTTTGATTAATGAGAATTATGATCATTGGCAAAAAGGCCTCGGTGGCCGATCACGAACCGCTAATCCGCGTGGGCCGGATTTGGGGTCGTGACAATTATAGTGTGACCGATTCGTATCCCGTGACCGCGATTTAAATCCATGCTCATAAGGCTCCTTGAATTCCTTCACAAACCAACCCATGCCATACTGTCGGCACCAAATTTTGAAGACACAACATCCTTCCATAGAGATTGCCCCTCCTGAGCAAAACGTGAAAACCGTTTGCCAAGAAGAGCTTTATTGAAAATCTTTAAAACCTTAAAGCCCAGACCCCCTTCCTCAATCAGACTCTTCACCTTTTTCTAATTGACAAAGTGAATCTTCCTTTCCCCCTCTTTCCCATCCCATAAGAAATTACGACGAATTTTCTCTAGTCTCTTCTCCACCTTGGAGGGCAACAAAAAAAGAGACATGTAATAAGTCGAGAGATTGTCGAGGGTACTTTTGATCAGTGTAATCCTTCCTCCTTTGGAAAGATACCGTCTCTTTCACCCCGCCAACCTTTTCTGAAACCTTTCCAGAACCGCATCCCAAATCGAAGAAGAATTCAAAGGCACACCCAAAGGCAAGCCTAGATACACCGAAGGCATCGAGCCCACCCTGCACCTAATACTTCAAGCTAGCTCTCCTATTCCCTCAATTAACCCAACCAGAATGATCTCACTTTTACTCATGTTCATGCAAAGCCTTGAGATTGCCTCAAAACACATAAACAAGCATCTCAAAAAAGCTCAATTGGTGAATATCCAGTGTAATACCCCGACCCGAGTTAGGCGGGACCGAACCGAGTTAGCCGGTACCCGACCCGGTGAACCCGGGCCATGACATGTAAACCCGAACCATAAGCTAAAAATAAAAAAAAATAATAATAATAATAAATAATCTTAAATAAATAAATAAATAAATAAAATGAAAACAAAATATATAATAATAATAATAAATTTTAAATATATAAATATATATATATATATATGTATCAGATTGTGGTGTGTGTGTGTGTGTGTGTGGGTATGTGTGATGGAGTGTGCCACACTCAAGGTGGCATGGTGGGAGATGGAGTGTGTAAGTGGGTTGTGTGTGGCAGTGAATTTCAGGGCATGGATGGGGTAGACAGATTTGATTTAGAGAGAGAGAGAGAGAGAGAGAGAGAGAGGAAGTGAGATATACACATATATACATTGAACCATTTTTGAGAAAAGAGAAAATCAGAAGGAAAAAGGAATCGGTAGGAAGAAGGAACAGAAGTTGGGAAGCATCGAGGAGAGTCTGAACCAGAGGGGAGAAGAGACCACACGACTAAAAGGTGAGAAATTTGAAAAATTATCATTTTCTCTCTCTAAGATTTTAAGCATGATATGAACTGTTTTTAAGTTGTTAAAAATATATGATGTTACATATATGTTTAAGACATGAATAAGCATGGAAATTTCATGAAAAAAAAAACACCCAAAAACTTGAAGAAAAGGAACCAAGAAAATAGGTGAACTCACGGTCAACCATGGCAGAATTATATCCATCAAACAAACCTTGATTTGGAGATTGTAAATCAATAGGAAATATCTCCAGGAATCGAACGCAATTTGAATCATGAAAAACGATCAAGAAACGGCCATTTTATGGCCAATTATTCAGTCGCCGGTGCAACGCCGGAAAAACGATCTGGGTGTCGGAATCCATAGTTTTTGAGGTCTAAAACCATGTTAAATGAGTCCTTGAGGTTCTTAAAAGAAATCTGATATAAAAATCATGAAAAACCGACGTGAAAAACCATGAGAAAAGGGGGAGAAACAGTGAAGCAGTGCGTTTTTTCGGCGACGGCGCCGGAAGTGATGACCGGAGTATTGGCTGGAAAATCGTGGGCTCTTTTAAATCGGTTCACCTGAACCGGTTGGTCTTTTCACTGTCTGGGCCGGTTCACTTAAAAATTGAATAAACCCATTGGTTTATTTAATTAGTTTCCAAAAATTATATTTTGGCCCCCATCAGATTCTGAAATTATATTTGGACCCCCAGAAGTTTTGTTAATTAGAAAATGACCCCAGAAGTTATAGAAAATTCAACTAAGGCCCAACAGAATTAAATTAATATTAAATTAATAATATTTAAATAAGAAAAATTACTAGAATGCCCCTAGGTTAAAAATTAGTCAAACGAAGTCCAAATAAAGTAAACCAATAGTGCATTTTGACTATTTTGGGCATTCCGGATCCAATGGTGAGGTCCGTTTCACGAGACGGAACTCTGAAAAATAAGACACAAATACTAAAATGATTAAAATACTCCTGTATCCAAACAAGGCAAGTCATTTATGTATTTCAACTATCTCGGACCCACTGAATCCAACGGTGAGGTCAAAATTATGGAAAGAGGTCCCGAGAATAAAGTGATCATAATATATCAAAAGACAATTTTACCCTTTTCAATCCAAAAGCCCAATTTAAGATCGGTAAAAGCCTAAACCGACTTTCTTGGATATTCTGAACTCAATGGTAGAGTCTATTTGACCAAAAGAGATTAAGTGAAAATCTAATCAAGTGATATAATGGAATGTAACCGGAATTTGAAATGTGATTTTAGGGAACTTCAAAGGAAGGATTTTTGGAGTTAAGCTTTGGAATTCAGGTGAGTATTTCATACCATATTGAGGTAGACATTTTTAGTATAGATATAAATATTGAACTCTTTTATGATATATCGACATATGAAATCGTTTTCCTTTATAGCATTTGTTTAACAGTTATACGGTATACGTTTTGAATGACCTATTGACAACTATATTGTCTTCTTTGACTTAAGAAAATGTGTTTGTAAGGTTCTCAAATGTTATATGATCTTCTTACAAATGTTTGAACTGTTTTAACTAAATATCAAATAAAGAACCTTGATTTGAGTAATTGAACTGCTATTGATGATTATTGATTTTAGATACGATTTGGATATGATTTTGATGCTTTGAATAGAACACTCTTCTATGATTAATCACTATCGAATAGGTTGTGATTCTTTGGACCCTCCCACAGGGTATATTGTGGTGAGCCGGTGTTGATACGGCATATCGAACTAGCTAGCCTATGATCTCAGTCAGCGAGGGTTAATTTGCTGACCATAGGAAGCGGAATATATCATTTTGAATATGAATATTGAAAATCGAACCATGAATCTGAATTATCGAACTATGATTTATTGAACTATGAATTTGGGTTATTGAACCATGAATCTGAATTATCGAACTATGATTTATTGAACTATGAATTTGGGTTATTGAACCATGAATCTGAATTATCGAATTATGAATTATTGAACTATGAATTTGGGAATTGAACCATGATATTGAACTGTGATTTTGATTTGTTGAATTATGTTATCGATTATCGATTTACGATTATCTTTGAATTGAGATATATTAGAACTGAATTTGATACCGTTATCTTGTACTATAATTAAGATAACATATGATATATGATCATCGATATTTCTATATTGAATTATATAATAATTTTGAAACCCCTGGTATGTTATGGAATGCTCACGAGCTGGGATACTCACGAGCTGTTGAGCTCATAGGATTTTTATCCTATTTCAGGTGATGATATGGGAAAAGAAATAGCAGGTTCAGTCAGACTAGATGGAAGCTTGTAAAGCTATGAACCCTTTTTGTGATAGGATTTTGCCAGTCATGATGTAGTTGCTTTTGGGAATTTTTGGACTGTATATCGAATATGACATCAGCAGGTTTTGAAAAATTACATCATGTACTTTTTGTAATTACTATAGAATGTATAAATGGATGATTGATGTTGACTTGTGTAATGACGCTTCCGCAATAGAAAAAGAATTTTATTCCGCTGCATTTGATAGTATGGAAATCAGAAAAGCATTGTGATCATTAGAAAAGGCCTCGGTGGCCGATCACGAACCACTAATCCGCGTGGGCAGGGTTTCGGGTCGTGACATCCAGACCATAGAAAATCAAAGTATCATCAGCGAAAACCAAATGAGACACCTCCACTCTCCTACTCAAGCCATTGGCTAGAGAGAAACCTTGGATCCAACCTTGGCTCACCGCTTTATCAATCATGCGTCTTAAAGCTTCCATGACAATCACAAAAAGAAACAGAGACAGCGGATCCCCCTGCCTCAAATCTCTAGAAGATTTAAACAAGCCTGTCAAGGAGCCATTCACCAGTATTGAAAACGAAGTAGAAAAGATACTCGATTTGATCCAACCCTGCCATTTCTCCCCGAACCCCATTTGAGTAAGAAGGGAAATAAAAAAAATCCCAATTTACATGATCGTAGGCCTTTTCAATATCCAATTTGCACAACAATCCAACCACCCCACTTTTCCACCTAGAGTCGATGCATTCATTGGCCAAAAGAACTGCATCCAAGATCTCTTTGCCTTCCACAAAGGCACTCTGGCTATCCGAAATCACTACAACCATCACGCCACGGATCCAAATAAAAAGGACTTTCGCTAGCAGCTTATACAAGCTACCCACCAGACTGATAGGACAGAAGTCCTTAATATTATGCGCACCCTCCTTCTTTGGAATCAAAGCAATGAAAGTAGCATTTAAGCTCCTCTCAAAACTTCCATTCTCAAAGAAGCAATCAAACACCGCCATCACATCCCTTCTAACCACATCCCAACAGGACTTATGCCTCACTGGGTGTGATTATAATAATTCATGAATGATGAACCTTTGCCATATTGAGACAGAAACTATTAACACCACTAGTTTGCCTTGAAAAACACAAATAAAAAATAAGATGAAGCAACTCAGTAATTTCTAATCAGAACAAAACAAAAAAAATACTAAATGATTTCAAAATTAAAATTGAATAATTATATAACCACTATGCAACTAACCTCCCTAAATTTGAACAACATAAATTATTAAATGAACCAAACAATAATAATAATAACAAACCCAAAGACAGCTCAGTGATAGGAATGGCACTTGAAGCACAGCACACTTGACAACAACTTCAATTTCATCCGTGTCAATACCATCCTTTTTTTCATCAGTTGTTTAGGGTCTCATCCAAATATCCAATAAACCCATTTCATATACATAAAATATAAATATACATTATAATATATTATATATAATATATGCAACGTGTATATGTATATATATACATAAATACATACATACGTGTGCGTGTATATATATATATGTGTGTGTGTGTGTGTGTGTGATTTTATATAGAGAGACAAAGAAAGACAATAGATTTATTGACTTACATTAGGAGCAGTAGCCAACAGTAGAGGAAGATGAATAATAATGGGAGAAATCAACAAGTATCACACTGAGGGAGACTTTGGAGTGATAAATGAAGTCGGAAAAAATAAGTTAATAAGTAATACTGCTTGTCCCAAAGTTTTTTTAACAAATTTTATATCTTAAATTACATGACATTTTTATTATTAGTGATAGTTTAAATGCATTATAAATATTTTATCAATAATTTATTGTCACATATAAAGTTATGTAGTAAAAAAAAAATTAGAACATTTAACATTATTCAATCTAAATTGAGACATTTTATAATTAAGCTTAAAATAAAAAATTAGAAAAGAAAATAAAAAATTAGAACTCAACCAGGACTTATGAAGAGTTTCCTATGCAAAATAACTGTAAAAACAAAAAAATTTCCAAAGATGTAAAAATATCAAATTGAAAGCTTAAATAATGTAATTTGACCAAAATTCAACTTATGTCATGGACAAAGTCGTTATGTATTGTCTGTTTCACTGTTTTGAGTCAAAATAGAATCTTAATTATTAAAAACGTGATCCGCTAAATTTGTATTTGGGACACTCCTAATACTCTAAAAAATCAAAAATCACTTGTTTAATATAGTAAGATTAATTTACAACGGTGGATTAGACTTATTTATAAATTATACTTACAAATACCTACTCTCTCACCCAAAAAAAAAAAGAAAAAATCCAAACCATTGGATGCTGATTGAGGAATTAAAATATTTTTCTTGTTAGTGTTCATTTATGGAGACTGAAAAGTGAATATTTATGAAGGTTTGGGAAATTTCCAGGTTCAAAGGGTGCCTGCCAGTGCCAGCCTATTGTTTTGAGGTGCTTTTCTGTAAGGTTTCTAGATACATGTGAACTGTGAGGTTTGGTGTGTGTGGAAGGTGGAAGCTTGTGTTATTATTAAGTCAAGTCTCTTGTTTCGAGTCCTTTTCTTATTCTTCATGTCTTCCAAAAATTAAATATTTTATACAAGCGACACAACATTTTTTTACTAATTTGCCCGCGTTAGACGACACCAGCCTGGGTCAACTGGTTCCATTTCCATACTCCTTCCTGGTTGGATTGCATTCTTCAAAATAAATTCAAGGAAAAAAGAGGAATCATTTGACTCATTCCATCCCTTCTTATGGTTATAAATACTCCTAGCTAGTCTGGGTAAGTCTTCATATCATTGCTTCATAAATTAGGCCAATTACCCTCCTGAAGATACCAGGATGAATCTTTCCAAATACCTTTCCAAATACTTCCAATATGACGAAGAGGAAGAAGAAGAGGAAGACGAAGACGAAAGACAAAGACAAAGACAAAGACAAAGACGAAAAAAACCAATCGACGTGAACTCTCTGCTAGTGGTGGTGGCGCTGGTGGCAGCCGTGACCTTCCAAGCCGGTGTCAACCCGCCAGGGGGCGTTTGGCAAGATGATAATAATGGACACAGGGCAGGGAGGGCGATTTATGGGGCTTACAAAGAAGCCTTCTATGTGTTCTTGATTTTTAACACCTTGGCTCTTTCAACTTCCATTCTCATCCTTATGTGTCTCACATTTAAACTCTCTTTCCGTTTCGAAATCATGGTTGCCACTATTTCAATGATTGTAACCTATGGGTCTGCAGTTTTTGCAGTCACGCCGAAGGAGTCTGTGAGGTTTCGCTACATCTTGCTCGCATCTGCAGTGCCTTTTGTACTAAGATTTTTGATTGTATTCAGTAAACAGGTATCACCCCAGCGTCCAACCCAGCGTCCATCGCAGCGTCCAACCCCGCCTTCACGCCAGGCTCCAACCCAGCCTCCAACAGAGCCTCCGACCCAGTCTCCACCCCAGCGTCCAACCCAGCCTCCACCCAAGTCGTCCAACCCTGCCTCCACCAGTCTCCACCTGCCTCCAACCCAGCCTCTTGTTTAGTGTGTCAGCCTTCCAATTTCAGCTTCATATGATGAGTTTTGTAATTTATTACGGAGTGATTGTTATGTTTATGTTTGTTGTGCTAGAAAATGATTGAATTCTTGGGGTTGCTTCTCTTCTTAGATATGGTGGTCACTGGTCAGACATCCATCTTTGACAGCATGAGTGGTGTGTGGTCGGATTGTTAACTTGGAGCTCATCCAAAGGTTTTCACATATTCTTGCGTTATGTGAGAGGATGGCCCCAAAAACACCCGTTTTAAATCAATGACTTGCACCTCTTTAGGCACTTATTCCTTTGACGTTTTTAATCGAACGATCCCTTGAGATGCATCACCCCAATATTTATTTGTGTGTAACTGAAGTAAAGTTTTGTAGCTGAATGTTTAATAGCCTAAACAGATTATAATCTCAGTCTCATGTGCTTAAACAAAGATCAATCAGCCATTTAGAATACCCAAACCAGTGTTCATCAGAAGACTAATGAGGAATCCTAGAAGTTCAACACTCTGTAGATGCATTCTTTTTCAACCAAACGGATGACCTGGAAAGTAAATACTGCATATAGGTGATTAGAAAATCAGCCATATATGCTTAAATTACTCATTTAGTTTTCTGATATTGTTTGATAAGGCCCTTGGACTGAGTTGAAGTGATAAGCACTGCCATGTCCACTTCCATTTGATTAATAAGATACCCTTCATGACATTAACCAGTGACATTAATGGTAAATATCAACCAGTACACATCAAACATTTTTCTGACCAGATCAACTGATTTTTCTCATGAAAGCACCATGATGATTCTTGGTTATTGACTTTTCAAAACACCAAATCATTTTACATATAATTGTGATAATAAATATTGGGTTTTTACTCTACAAGTCAAATATTATTGTTTTTAAAGTTTTGGTAGGTCCAATAAGCAACATGAATGAAACTTCCTTAATTCTTTTTCCTCCTCCCAAGTTGGACTTCAATTTCTAATCAAATTAATAGAAAAATAAAAAAAGAAGTCTAGGTGACTCATTCCTAACCTTCTTCTCTGTATAAGGCCTCAAGCCTGACTGTCATTTTGCTTCAGAAAATGGCTAACATTTCTTAACCAACTAGGAAAGGCTGGTTCAGATTCCAGTATGAGTAAGGCAGGGAATCCCTAAGTGACACCCGCAATGTCCTGCAAATAGTGGCCGTGCTGATCACAGCAGTGACCTTCCAAGCCAGGGTCAACCCACCAGGCAGTGTTTGGCAAGATGATAAAGATGGACACAAAGCAGGAATGACAATTTATTCATCTAAAAAACCAGCTTTCTTGATATTTATGAAAATAACAAAATTTTTGAGGCACAATCTTTATAAAATTTGAAAACCTTTGAAAACTCTCAATACAAATCAGAAATTCTGTTAAAACTGTTGGGGGCATCGTCCCCCACCTGTCCTCCCCTAAATCTGCCGCTGCCAAGTCTATTGTAAGCTTAAGTTATTTTTGATCAGCGAAAGAAAATTTATTGATATAATCCTCGTGTACGAGGTGTACAAGTAAGATTATATCAAAAGCTAAGTACAAAAGCTTCAAAACTAACAAACTCCATCCCAAATATGTTGGCAGCAGGTAAGAAGTCAATCATAAGCTAGCACAAAGTTAACAAGAAGAAAAGAAGGAAAAAAAAATACATTCCAAGTACTACTCATCACCCAAATTGCTGAGAACAAAAAACCAACCCATTATAGACTTCAATTACCCATGTATTGAGATTCCAAAACACACCTGAACCAGGCAGCCACTGTAACTGCAGCAATATATCATACCAAAGTCAAACCCATGATCAGTCATCTGCTGTAAGAGACCAAGCCCGAATAATAGACTAGGAGAGAAGGACAGAAAACAAGCATAGAAAAAGACTCCAAATCAAAGCAAAGCAAAGAACAACCGAATGAAAAAAGAAAAAAGAGGACAGAAGACAATGAGTAGATCATGTATGTGTGTAAGTATGAATTCTAGAAATAGAATTCACGAGGAAATCCAAACCTTTGGCCCCTCACTAATTGAGTGGAATCGCATATCTCTTTTTATAGGAGAGGTCACGGCTTTGAATTTTGTCAAAATAGAATTGTGTGGTATTATGTTGATTTCTGAGCCATGGATTGGACTTCTTGTTGGTATGATTAATTTTTCAGCAGGGAGAGTGAACTTGGTTGGGCTGCTTGCTGACATGGTTAATTTTCCAACAGTGACTGTGCTTGTTTACAAGTTCTATTCTCTTCCTCTTGAAAAAAGAAAAAAAATTTCCAAACCATTGGATGCTGATTGAGGAACTAAAATATTTTTCTTGGAGATGTCTTCATTTATGGAGACTGAAAAGTGCATATTTATGTAGGTTTGGGAAATTTTCAGGTTCAAAAGGTGCCTGCCAGCCTCTTGTTTTAAGGTGCTTTTTATATCAAAATTCTAGATACGTTTGAACTGTGAGGTTTGTTGTGTGTGGAAGGTGGAAACTAGCTTGTGTTATATTATGATGTCAAGATTCTTGTTTTGAGTCCTTTTCTTATTCTTCCAAACTTAGGTTTTATATAAGCAAATACAACATTTTTTAACCAAATTTCCTTCCTTAGACCACATCAGTCTCTGTCAACTGGTTCCTTTTCCATTTCCTTTTTCCATCCTGGTTGGATTGCATTCGACAAAAGAGACTGGTGTGGTCTAAGGCAGGAAAATTGGTTAAAAAGAGAAATCATTTGACTCATTCCATCCCTTCTCATGGTTATTAATACTCCTAGCTAGTGTGGGCAACTCTTCATATCATTGCTTCGTAAATTAGGCCAATTGCCCACCTGAAGATACCGGGATGTTTTTTTTCAAACACCTCCAATATCAGGAAGCAAACGACACACCAAGTGATGTTTGAAATGTTCTGCTAATGGTGGCCGTGCTGGTTGACCTTCCAAGCCGGTGTCACGCACCAGGGGCCATTTGGCAAGATGATAGTAATGGACACAATGCAGGGAGGGAAATTTATGGGGCTAACAAACAAGCCTTCTATGTGTTCTTGATTTTTAACACGTTGGCTCTTTCAACTTCCATTCTCATCCTTATATCTCTCACCTATAAATTCCCTTTCCATTTCGAAATCATGGTTGCCACCACTTCCATGATTGTAACCTATGAGTCTGCAGTTTTTGCAGTCAGGAGGAGTCTATGAGGTTTCGCTAAATCTTGCTCGCATCTGCAGTGTCTTTTGTACTAAGATTTTTTATTGAGATGTTAAAAATTTTAGGAAACTGGCATCAGCCTTGGCAATTCCTGGTTAGGATGTCAGCCTTCCAATTTCAGCTTCATATGATGAGTTTTGTAACTTATTAATGAGTGATTGTGATGTTTATGTTTGTTGTGATACAAAATCATTAAATTATTGGGCTTGCTTCTCTTCTTAGATATGGTGGTCACTGGTCAGACATCCATCTTTGAAGGCATGAGTGGTGTGCGGTCGGATTGTAAACTTGGAGCTCATCCAAAAGTTCTCACATATTCTTCTGTTATGTGAGAGGATGGCCCCAAAAAAAAATCGATGCGTATTAAATCAGGGACTTGCGCCTCTTCAGTCACTTATTCCTTTGATCTTTCTAATCAAACTACCCCTAATAATTTTGTAATTCTGTTTGATAAGGCCCTTGGATTGAGTTGAAGTGATAAATACTTCCATGTCCACTTCCATTTGATTAATAAGGTACCCTTATCACATCAACCAGTGACATTAATGGTAAACGTCAACCAGTACACATCAAACAATTTTCTGACCAGATCAACTTATTTTACTCAAACCACATGGTCATGAAAGCACCAAGATGATTCTTGCCTATCGACTTTTCAAACACCAAAGCATTTTTACATATAATTCTGATAATAAAATTTGGGTTTGTTACTCCACAAGTCAAATATTATTGTCTTTCTAGTTTTGGTAGGTCCAATAAGCAACATGAATGAAACTTCCTCAATTCTTTTTGCTCCTCCCAAGTTGGACTTCAATTTCTAAACAAATTAATAGACAAATAAAAAAATAAGTATAGATGACTCATTCCTAACCTTCTTCTCTGTATAAGACTTCAAGCTCCTGACTGTCATTTTGGTTGCTTCAGAAAATGGCAACATTTCTCAACCAAGTAGGAAAGGCTGGTTCAGGTTCCAGTGTGAGAAAGACAGGGACTCCCCAAGTGACACCCGCAATGTCCTGCTAATAGTGGCCGCACTGATCACAGCAGTGACCTTCCAAGCTGGGGTCAACCCACCAGGAGGTGTTTGGCAAGATGATCACGATGGGCATAAAGCAGGAAGGGCAATTTACTCTTCTCAGAAACAAGCATTCATGGTTTTCTTGATATCAAACACCTTGGCTCTTTTCCTCAGCAATCCTTGTGCTTATATCTCTCACCTATAAGTTCCCATTCCTTTTTGAAATATGGATTTCCATGGCTTCAATGTATGCAACTTATGCTGCTGCAGTTTTTGCTATTGCACCAGACGAATCTGTGAGGTTTCGCTATGTTTTGCTTGCAGCTGCTGTGCCTTTTGTGCTAAGATGTGTCATTCAGTTGTTCAAGAAGTTTAAAAAATAAAAATATGATATGGGTTGCTTTGAATTGAAGCAAGAATTTGAATCAGTCTTCCCTATTTCATTTCTATGCCCCATTGTATCTCAAATGTTGAATTTTTATAGACATTGAGTTCATTAATCAATATGATGATTGATTAGTTTGCCAAAATTCTAATTCATAATCCTTCTCTCTCTGTTTTTTTTTCTTCCATACATTGATATTTGATGGTATGTTCCCTGCTTCCTTCCAAGAGGCTTTTGTGGTAGAGGAGTTGTGCTGGAAGAACTTGCAGGACTCAATGTTTTAAAACCCGGACCATTCATCGACCAAAAAATTGATCTGGTCACGGGTCACCAGTTTAACCGTTAGTTCAACCGGAATCAAACGGTGATGTATAAATATTATCAATAAATTAAATTAGAAAAATATGAAAAGATCACTAAAACCTGCAGCATATGATCAACAACTCAAACAGCAAGTTCTGTGAAATTGAAACTTTGTACATGCAATCCAATTCAAAAACAAGAGCTATTTTATCCTAAACTTTATGCTATTTTATAAACAAGAGCAGCACAATCTGTTCAATAATTTTTTTTTTTCTTTTAAAAGAACACAGCATAGCACAGCACATGGACTGGAGTTGGGAAGGGAGCATAACACAACACAGGAACTTGGGGAGCATAGCACAGCAGTACAACACAAAAATCTATCACATATGATGCTATTATTTAAATTGTATTAAGAACAATAAAAAAAAAAAAAAAAGAAGATGCTATTGCTTTAACAAAAAATAAGAAAAAAATCATGAATGCAATCTATAAAAAAAAAAAATAGAATAATTTTTTTTTTATGGAGCAGGAAAAGCAAATGATAGAAGATCAACTTTGAAAATTTCATGAATGTAATCTTAAAACTCTTTTATTATTTCTTGAATTTTTAAAAATTTTTGCGGTTCACTATTCTACGAGATGGTTGTTGGCAAAAGATTAACTTTGAAAAGAATCAGCCTTTTTTGGATGTTGCAGCTGATTCTCATGCTTTTCAGCTACTAGTATCACATATGAGCAGTGAGCACACAGGGCTTTATTTTCTTTAACTAAAAACAAAATCAGCAAATAATTTTTCACAAAAAAAAAAAGAAAAAAAGCAATCAAAGTTCAAACCAGTCGTGAGCTTGACTTGGAGAAAGGAGAAAAGATGCAAAGGAAGAAAGAGAGAGAAGCAGAGGAAGTGAGAGAGATAGAGATGAAATCACGTACCTGCCGCTGCTGGAGTTGACGCCGAAGAGGACCTGGTCGTTGAGATTAAACGGAGCCGGAGACGTAGAGCAGCCACAGACTCGCAGAGTGATTTCAATTTTTGCCCTAGTCTAAGCGAGATTTTTATACTTCGTGTGAACCGGCCGAACCCGTTGAAGCGGTTCCGGTTCTACGGTCTAACTGTTCAACCATCTGGTTCCATCGATTTTCAAAAATAAGCCGATTTTTAAAATAAAACGGTTTAGCATATTAAATCGGATCGTTTCTTGAACCAGTTCTCGGCTCAACCAGTTGAACCGGCCAATCCGATCCAATCCAATTTTTGAAATATTGGCAGAACTGAGTCTCTTTAATTAGCCTAAAGTCATTTGTTAACACAATTTATCAAATGTTAGATAAAGGAGATGTACTTGCCTGAAGGCAGGTCCACTGCATTTTTCTAATTTTGTATTTCAACTTTTTTTAAATGATTTGCATCTAAGGGGGGGCTGTCTGGAAAATTCCAAAATAATCTGGTTTACAAGAAAACCAAAATTGAGTAGTTTTGGAAAGACTTGTTTGTTGTCCTATTTTTTGAGCAAGCTTGAGCCAATTGTGATTATTTACAGCTAAAACTAATGTCTTATCCATAGCTGACCTTGTTCTTAGGTTTCCCAAACAGCTCCTACTATTTATCAATGCAGCCATTAGTTCTAGCACTAGACACTATTTTGGAGGCTCTACACTTAAATGGAACATACTTCCTAAATCACTAATGCCCCAAGATGCAAATTATGAGATGTTTCTGAAACAATTTCTGTTTCTTGCAGAGTTTAAGTGTATTCTGTACTATCAACTAAATTTAATTTTTAATATATGAAAGCAATGGGTTTAACTAAAAAGAATGTTTGTATAATTTATTCAAAAAATAAAAAAATAAAAAAAATTGCAGCATTAAACAGTACTGAATCGGACAGTGAGTACCGAGTTAGTAGTAGTGTTGCAATGAGTCGGAGCCTGGCAGAATATAGATAAATGTGAACTGTGAGGTTCGGTGTGTGTGGAAGGTGGAAACTTGTGTTATTTTATCATGTCAAGACTTGTTTTGAGTCCTTCTCTTATTCTTCCAAACTAATGTTTTATATAAGTAAACACAACATTTTTTTCTAATTTGCCTGCCTTAGACAACACCCGTTTCTTTCAACTGGTTCCTTTCCCATTTCCATTTCAATTCCCCGTCCTGGTTGGATTGCATTCGGTAAAAGAAATTCAAGTAAAAAAAAGAGAAATCATTTGACTCGTTCCATCCCTTCTTATGTTATATATACTCCTAGCTAGTGTAGGCAACTCTTCATATCATTGCTTCATAAATTAGGCCAATTACCCACCTGAAGATACCAGGATGGTTTTTTTCAAACACTTCCGATACCAGGAAGGCAACGACACAACAAGCGACGTTCGAAATGTTCTGCTAGTGGTGGCCGCACTGGTGGCAGCCGTAACCTTCCAAGCCGGTGTCAACCCGCCAGGGGGCGTTTGGCAAGATGATAGTAATGGACACAATGCAGGGAGGGCGATTTATGGGGCTAGCAAACAAGCCTTCTATGTGTTCTTGATTTTTAACACCTTGGCTCTTTCAACTTCCATTCTCATCCTTATATCTCTCACATTTAAATTCCCTTTCCATTTTGAAATCTTGGTGGCCACCACTTCCATGATTATAACTTATGGGTCTGCAGTTTTTGCAGTCACACCGGAGGAGTCCGTGAGGTTTCGCTACATCTTGCTTGCATCAGCAGTGCCATTTGTAGTAAGATTTTTGATTGAGATGTTCAAAAATTTTAGGAAACTAGCATCAGCCTTGGCAATTCCTGGTTAGGATGTCAGCCTTCCAATTTCAGATTCATATGATGAGTTTTGTAATCTATTACTGAGTGAGTGATTGTGATGTTTATGTTTGTTGTGCTACAAAATGAATAATGCAAGACCAAATGGTGCAATCTTCATTTCAAATCTTTTCCTCCCTTTTCTCCATTTACTTGCAGATTCTTGCTATATTTCTCTTTAGGGTGTCAAGAGGGTGTTGTTACCCTCTAATGTTTGGTCCTAACTATATATAATATTTATTTGTATATGAAGAATGTATAATTTTAGTAGCTGAATGCTTAATAGCTAAACAGATTAATTATAATCTCAGTCTCATGTGCTTAAATAAAGAAGCAATCAGCCATCTAGAAAATGTGCAATCCTAGAATCTCAACACATATATGCTTAAATTACTCATTTAGTTTTCTAATATTGTTTAATAAGGCCCTTGGACTGAATTGAAGTGATAAGCTAGCACTGCCATGTCCACTTCCATTTGATTAATAAGGCATCCAAAATGACATTAACCAGTGACATTAATGGCAAACATATATCATCCAGGACACATCAAACATTTTTTTCTGACCAGATCAACTTAATTTTACTCATGAAAGCACCATGATGATTCTTGGTTATTGACTTTAATTTTCAAAAGACCAAAACATTTTCCATATAATTGTGATAATAAATATTGTGTTTGTTACTCCACAATAGTTTTGGTAGGTCCAATAAGCAACATGAATGAAACTTCCTTAATTCTTTTTCCTCCTCATAAGTTGGACTTCAATTTCTAAACAAATTAATAGAAAAATAAAAAAAGTAAGTCTAGGTGACTCATTCCTAACCTTCTTCTCTGTACAAGACTTCAACCCTGATTGTCGTTTTGCTTCACAAAATGGCTAATATTTCTCAACCAACTAGGAAAGGCTGGTTTAGATTCCAGTGTGAGGAACACTTCAAACTTATCTAACAAAAAGGTTTTCTTTTGAAGATATGCATCTGTTGAAAAAATTTGATTCAAAAGTGTCTTTGAAAAATGTACAAGTTCAGAAAATAATTTTTTTTAAAAAAAAAAACTGCATGGATCGGAAAAATAAGAAAATAAACTACATGAGTCTGGTACATTTTTACTTGGTCCAAGGAAGCCATACGAGTGAGACTTCTCTTTCCCAGTGAGCTTAGACATCAATGACTATTCTAAATAGACTAACAATTAGAAGACTCATTCAACCTTCTTTCTCTATATATATTAGACTCTGAGAGGGCAAGCCTCGGTGCCATTGCTTCAGAAAAAAAAATGGGTGAAATTGCAGAAAATACTAGAAGAGGAGGTTGTTTCAGATTCAGATATGAGGAAGAGAGAGACTCTCCAAAAGAGACCCGCAATGTCCTGCTAATTGTGGCCACGTTGACTGCAGCAGTGACCTTCCAGGCTGGAGTCAACCCACCGGGCGGTGTTTGGCAAGACAATACAGCTGGACACAAAGCAGGAAGGGCAATTTATTCATCTCAAAGACAACCATTCTATGCTTTCTTGATATTTAACACCATAGCTCTGTCCACCTCCATTCTGGTCATCATGTCTCTCACCTATAGGTTCCCTTTCTTCTTTGAAATATGGATTGCTACTGCTTCAATGTTTGCTACTTATGCATCTGCACTTTTTGCCATTGCACCAGATGAAGAGATCAAATTTCGCTATGTTTTGCTTGCTGCTGCTGTGCCTTTTTTGTATCAAATGTTGAAGAAGTTCTGTAGATAGGTATGATGGCCAAGTATTGTGTTAGCTAGCCATCTCTTTAGTTCATTTCTGTCCCACATATCAAATGTTGGCTTCTGTTGAACATTGGAATTTATCATGTGCATCAGTCATGTAATGGTTTATTACCTTCCAATAATTGTAATCTGTCAATTTTTCTTGAAGTGTCTTATAATTACACATGCTGCTCATATATTTTTAAAAATAATGTTGGCCTCTCTTGACGTTTGTAACGAAGAAAAATTCAATGATAGAACAAGCCTCAAGTGTTTCTGTAAATCGTATTCTGAACCTAGTGTGGGCTCAAATCTCTACCGGTGCAAGAGTTTAGGATTTAACCCGGGTACACGATGAGGGTTGGTTCATGTAGAATCTACCAAAAGAGAAATCTCCCTTGGGAACAAGCTTTAAGGGGGATTTCCCTTTGGTTGGCCTTTTTAGTGTCTCTTAATTTCCAAAATAAAAAACTTAGTGTTTGTTTGATAAAACTCTTTTAAAATACTTTTTAATAGGTTAAAAATTGGGGTTTACAATTTTATTATTTTTACTTTAAAAAAAGTAAAAAATTCTTGGTAATTATTTTTTAAAAATACTTTTACTATAATATTAATGTTTAAATATACTTAATAAAATTATTCTTGAAAAATAAAATAGATATGTACCACCATTGCACCACCACACGAAATCAGCACTTGCACCGTGGTGGTGGTGGTGGTGGTGGTGATAATGATGATGTCGGGACAACAACGATAGAGTGGTTAGAATAAATAATTATAAAAAAATTGTTTTGCTTTAATTTGCTTAAAAGTGACAATGTTTTTATGGCATTTCAACATTATAAGGGGAAGAAATTAAAAAGAGTTTGTCCAAATTTTTATAATATAATTCCATTACTTGCCCTCAAATGTATTTATTAATTCAAGTTGGTCAATTAAATCAACCTTTTTCCAGTGGTTGAAACGAGTGCTTTGAAATTCAGCTCATTAATCCAACTAGCATGAAAACTTCACAATATCTACATTCCCATAATCAAAGGAAACTGGCATCAGCCTTGGCAATTCCTGGTTAGGATGTCAGCCTTCCAATTTCAGATTCATATGATGAGTTTTGTAATCTATTACTGAGTGAGTGATTGTGATGTTTATGTTTGTTGTGCTACAAAATGAATAATGCTAGACCAAATGGTGCAATCTTCATTTCAAATCTTTTCCTCCCTTTTCTCCCATTTACTTGCAGTTTCTTGCTATATTTCTCTTTAGGGTGTCAAGGGGCTGTTGTTACTCTCTAATGTTTGGTCTTAACTATATATAATATTTATTTGTATCTAACTGAAATATATATTATTTTAGTAGCTAAACAGATTAATTATAATCTCAGTCTCATGTGCTTAAACAAAGATGCAATCAGCCATCTAGAAAATGTGCAATCCTAGAATTTCAACACAAATAAGCTAAATTACTCATTTAGTTTTCTAATATTGTTTGAAAATGCCCTTGGACTGAGTTGAAGTGATAAACACTGCCATGTCCACTTGGTTATTGACTTTTCAAAACACCAAAACATTTTCCATATAATTGTGATAATAAATATTGGTTTGTTACTCCACAATAGTTTTGGTAGGCCCAATAAGCAACATGAATGAAACTTCCTTAATTCTTTTTCCTCCTCCCAAGTTGGACTTCAATTTCTAAACAAATTAATAGAAAAATAAAAAAATAAGTCTAGGTGACTCATTCCTAACCTTCTTATCTGTACAAGACTTCAACCCTGATTGTCATTTTGCTTCACAAAATGGCTAACATTTCTCAACCAATTAGGAAAGACTGGTTCAGATTCCAGTGTGAGGAACACTTAAAACTTATCTAATAAAAAGGTGTCTTTTGAAGATATTCATCTTGATATACCATAAAATGACAGATCAGCCTTTACATGACAAGTATGCGTACAGAGTACTCATGCATACAGAACAACCAAGGTTTTCCCATCCAGAACAGACTGATATACAGAGTTCAGAGCCTCCTTGATCGGAACCCCACACGACCTCCAGTCTCACCTTCAGAACAAGAAATACTGAGAACACGCATACAGGGCTCCCGAGCTGGTAACCGCCTTATATGCTTTACCGACATGGAGATAAGGAATGATAGAAAAATTACCATTATTGGATATCTTTCACTCCCTACTTCTACGGAGCGCAGAATTCAACATGGCAACTATCATTTTCGGATATCAATTAAATCATTCTTTACGACTCCAAATCTTACTCAATTAGTCTATAAATTAAACTCTAAGGTGCACTTTTCAATTATGCTTTCTAAATTACTTTCAATTACAGTCTTTTTATTTCAATTTATTTACTTTATTATCGGAGTGGCTACTGCCAAAACTAATCTGGTAACCTTCTAATCTTTTTCTTTGAGTGTTCAACAGGCAACGAAGAACGGAGCCCTATTGACCAGAAAGTTTAGCATCACATCTGGTGAAAAAATTTGATTCAAAAGTGTCTTAGAAAATTGTACGAGTTCAGAAAATAAAGTAAAAAAAAAAAACTGCATGGATCGAAAAAATAAGAAAATAAACTACATAGTCCGGTACATTTTTACTTGGTCTAAGGAAGCCATACGAGTGAGACTTGTCTTTCCCAGTCAATGACTATTATAAATAGACTAACAATTAGAAGACTCATTCAGCCTTCTTTCTCTGTATATATATTAGACTGAGAAGGCAATCCTCGGTGCAATTGCTTCAGAAAAAAAAATGGGTGAAATTGCAGAAAATAATAGAAGAGGAGGTTGGTTCAGATTCAGATACGAGGAAGAGAGAGACTCTCCAAACGAGATCCGCAATGTCCTGCTAATTGTGGCCACGCTGACTGCAGCAGTGACCTTCCAGGCCGGAGTCAACCCGCCAGGCGGTGTTTGGCAAGACAATACAGCTGGACACAAAGCAGGAAGGGCAATTTATTCATCTCAAAGACCACCATTCTATGCGTTCTTGATATTTAACACCATAGCTCTGTCCACCTCCCTTCTGGTCATCATGTCTCTCACCTATAGGTTCCCTTTCTTCTTTGAAATATGGATTGCTACTGCTTCAATGTTTGCTACTTATGCATCTGCACTTTTTGCCATTGCACCAGATGAAGAGATCAAATTTCGCTATGTTTTGCTTGCTGCTGCTGTGCCTTTTTTGTATCAAATGTTAAAGAAGTTCTGTAGATAGGTATGATGGCCAAGTATTGTGTTAGCTAGCCATCTCTTTAGTTCATTTCTGTCCCACATATCAAATGTTGGCTTCTGTTGAACATTGGAATTTATCATATGCATCAGTCATGTA
The DNA here is from genome assembly GCA_008638375.1 of Nyssa sinensis. NCBI lineage: Eukaryota > Viridiplantae > Streptophyta > Magnoliopsida > Cornales > Nyssaceae > Nyssa > Nyssa sinensis. Next base: position 38,748,080 of record CM018052.1, read on the forward strand.
ATGGTTTATTACCTTCCAATAATTGTTATCTGTCAATTTTTCTTGAAGTGTCTTATAATTACACACGCTGCTCATATATTTTTAAAAATAATGTTGGCCTCTCTTGAAGTTTGTAACAAAAAAAAATTCAACGAGCCTCAAGTGTTTAGATAAATCGTATTTTGAATTTAGTGTAAATTCAAATCTCTACCGGTGCAAGAGTTCAGGATTTAACCCGGATACACAATGAGAGTAGGTTCATGCAAAATCTACCAAAAGAGAAATCTTCCTTAGGATCAAGCTTTAAGGGGGATTTCCCTTTGGTTGGCCTTTTTAGTGTTTGTTAATTACCAAAATAAAAAATTTAGTGTTTGTTTGATAAAGCTCTTTTAAATACTTTTTAATAAGTTAAAAATTGGGTTTTACAATTTTATTATTTTTACTTTAAAAAAAGTAAAAAATTCTTGGTAATTATTTCTTAAAACTAATTTAACTATAATATTAATGTTTAAATATATACCTAATAAAATTATTCTTGAAAAATAAAATAGATATGTACCACCATTGCACCACCACAGCGAATTCAGCAGTTGCACCGTGGTGGTGGTGGTGGTGGTGGTGGGGGTAGTGTGGTGGCAGTATTTGTGACAATGATGATGTTGGGACAGCAACGATGAAGTGGTTAGAATAAATAAAGTATTAAAGTAAATTTTTTACTTATAAAAAAATAGTTCTACTTTAATTTGCTTAAAAGTGACAATGTTTTTATGGCATTTCAACATTATAAGGGGAAGAAATTAAAGAGTTTGTCCAATTTTTTATAATATAATTCAATTACTTGCCCTCAAATGTATTTATTAATTCAAGTTGGTCAATTAAATCAACCTTTGTCCAGATGTTGAAACGAGTGCTTTGAAATTCAGCTCATTAATCCAACTAGCATGAAAACTTCACAATATCTACATTCCCATTATCAAAGTTAAGAGTCAAAAGAATAAATTAAAAATAATAATACTCTCTCTAGAATAAATTAAAAAAAATAATACTCTCTCTCTCTCTCTCTCTCTCACACACACACACACACACACACACACACAAGTTGGCACATGCAGCCCAACTAGTTGTCTATGAATGCACCTGTTCCATGCCCCCCCTCTCAAGAATCTATACAACTGTAAAATAGCATAAATTGTCTTCAATTCCACAAAAATAACCACAACACAGTATAATCACTTTGTCTACACAAACTTCTTTTTGGACACCAGCCCATATCACCAAATGAGGACCTTTCACTCACCACTAATGCACCTTTCCTGATGGGGTACTCTCAGTAAGAACATTGCCACCTGTGAACTTTCTTGGGACTCCTAAAGGAGAAAGTTTTGGATGCCAAGGGGCACCGCATGGCTTTACTACCATCCAACGATGGACCACGACATATGGATTATGTTTCACTAACATAGATAGACATAACACAAATGACATCCCATGATTCTCATCATTAAAAGATACCTGGAAGACATTGAAAATATTCTCCTCTTAAAGAGATTGAATCTTAACTTGAATAAAGCGCAAGTATCTATTAGAAGAATAAAAAACACTTAAATAACATAAAAAAGAACACTTAATGGCCAGCCTGTAAAGAGGAGAAACCCATCTGTATATACTCACCAAATCCAAATCCAAAACACCCCAACCAAAAATTACAAAAAAAGAAAAAGAGTTTAGTACACAGTCATAGTTTAGAGAGAGAAAGAGATAGAGATTATCTCTATTTCTAGCTACATTTAGAGCTTCATAAAAAGGATTAAACAGCTAGTTGTTGTTGTTGATGAGAGGCTTCATCTTCATTGAAACACAAATGCAGCTTTACAGACCTTCCTACAATTAGGGAAGATTCTGCTAAATTTAGAAGAGGCTGCTGCAGCAACATCTCTCTTTGGAGGTAAGAATAGTATGTGTGAAAAGTGGTTGGGGTCACATTTAAGTGGAATCCCAATCCGAATAGGAAATCCACTTCAAGAAAGTTCATCTCAGTTGTGCTGATTCCTCCCACTTTAGCATAATAAGCATTGTTATAATACCTGAAAATTTTTCAAACCACAAAAGAGAAACATTACTTCACTAATGCAATTGAAATATGAGACTTTTACAGATGCCCAAAGGGTGACTATACCAAATTAACCTTTTTCGGGGTTTATATTACTAAGAGACCCCCAAGTGCCTTTATGAGTGTCCCTATATTCTAATGCCTTGTAGCCTATGTTAAACTTTCACTTTCAATATGAGTGTCAACCCCTTGTCATGCAATTTAAGAATTGATAATGTTACTGAAAGTTCGTGATTCAACTCTCACAAAATATAATTTTTTTAGGAATTATTTTTTTTACAAATAAAAAATTTGTGCGAAATAGTCATAAAATGGGTTTCAATATATAATCTAATCATGCGACGAAAGTTGTAGTTGGTGGGTCAGTCTAAGTTACCAAAACAATAAATAAAATAAAAAACCTCCATAATACTCTTTTTGGGAGGCTGATTGAATAAAACCAGGGTTTCACAGCTGGCCTTAGCGTGATTTGCAATTCAGTACAATTTCAGAATTGGGGAAACCATTCAAAAAAAATTTCAAATTGGAAGCTTTATTGAACACCAGAAAATCTAGTCAGCAAAGTAAATTTTGGTATTTGGGTTGTTCAGTGTTTGGTACTTAAGAAACTAATTCCAAGAAAACCAAATGCAGATTGAAAATCAGTGAGAAAAGCCACACAAACTGCAATTCAATTATTCAATCATCATCATCAATATCAAAAGTTCAAAACACATTGAAGTAGACCAAAGAAAATAAAAACCCAGAAAATAAAATTCAAGAATTCAAATCTGTCTTCATTATCAATAAAACAAAAACAAAAATTCAAAGAAATATTTAAAGAAAAAAAACCCACAAAACAAATCCAAGGATTTCATACTCTCAACCTCTTCAAGCGTCAATTCAACAATCAAAACTGAAACAAATTAAAGAAACTCAGAAGGGAAGAAAAAAAAACACAAAAAACAAATCCAAGACATAATTTCAAGATCTCATTGTTCTTGACACTTACATGTCATCCATGAATTTAGCAGCCACCATGACACTAGTGATGAGCAGCCGGTGAACGTTGAACGAGTTGATGGGCAACGCCGGCTGTCTCTGAGCAAACCGATCAAGATAAGCATAAGCAACAATGAAGCAAGATGGGCTGCAATTCGCATACTTAAAAATTCTCTCTAGGTAGGTTTGAATTGAGATGGTGGGTCTACTGAGACCATGGAAGACTGAAATTTTCTGAGTTTGGAAATGGCGGTTGAGATCGTTTGATTCGGCCACCTTCTGAAGCAGAGAAGAGAGGAAGGTTATGAGTTTTGGCATCACATCTGGGCTCTCTAGCTCTGCCATTGATGGATGATCAGAATGTTTTGGTGAAGAGTGTTGAATATATGTTTTGATGTGAAGATATATATAATAACTGAGCTTTTACTTTGCTTATATATATATATATATATATATATATATATATATATATATATATATATATATATATATATATATATATATAACAACCTGTATGGTGTTCGTTATTAGGTGGATATTTTCAGTGGACGAAAATAGCCTCAGAAATTTGAATTATGGCTAATATGTCCCCACTGATGATTTTTTTGCTTTTTTCGGCTCAAAAGTTGGGGGGGTTGGAGTGGGATTATGATTTCTTAATTCAAACTTAACTTTTAAAAGAGGGAAAGATGGAATAATTATTGTGATTGTTTTAATTTAATTAAAGAAAATGAGAAAAATTTGGAGGGTTTTTAATGAGAAATTGATAGATATTAATAGACATATAGTGATGGCATGCCATACTTATCATGTGATTACATGTTGATTAATGGTGATTGTAAGTTATGGGTCCCACTTTAGAGATCTAAGCATGTGTTGTGATTCTTCTATACACAATTGGGTGACATTGTAAGGATTTGTTGTGCACCACCATGGCATTTGTACATGCTGCCACGATTCCAGCCATACAAAAAATGAATAAATAAATAAATAAAAAATCCTAGATTAGATTGCTTGTTGGTTTAAGCTTAGATTCTTGCTTATATTTCCTATTGTTATAATTCACTAAAAGATTTTTTTGTTTTATTAGACACATAAAAATATGATAATACGATCCGACCGCGATATGAAATTATAATAAATTTTAGTTGAGTATAAATAAATTTATATCATAAATATATCAACATATTTAATATGATTAATAAAACAAGTTATGATCGAGTTCTAGTCATATTAATTCATTTAACATGACTTAACACGTTTTTAATTATATAAATATATATATATATATATATATATAAATTAATGAAATTTGTCCGACATAAAAAAATTTATTAAAATTTGAAAGATTTTTTTTTTATAACTTATAACAGAAGTTTCTATTTTGTTTTATAAAATTCCAAAGTTTATCAAATTTGTATATTATTTCCCATTTATAAATAAAATAAGTAATTGTATTAACGTGTGTAACTTTGATCTTTAATAAATAAGTTGTGACATACTTAATTAATCATGTCAGATTAGAGTCGAAGCATATTTTCTGACGTACTTGACCAAAATGTGAATGATTCAAACTAATAGTTTCATGTTTTCTTTTTCTTTTTTAGCCAACCAAACCAACCGATAGTTTCTGAAGTAGAAGCAATTGAGTTGGTGAATTGATTTGAAAGCAAATAATTATGTTTGGGTATTATGATTCAATTAGGTTAACTACGGTTGAAAGGTCATTGTTGTTATAAATTATATAGAAAAACATACCAAGAAAGATAAGGGAAAAATATAAAATTACTTGTAATAAAAAAAATATCAATGAAACTTTTATCTGAGTGTGTTTTTTTTATTAGAAGACAACTATATATTATAGAAGGGTATTTTACTGGCAGTGCTGTTAAGGCTGGGAATAAGAATTATTGGTGCCACACAAACGCACACGCGTGCACACACACATAAATATATATATATATATATGTTTTTTGATAATTTAATATTCAATTTTTTAAGTCAATCAATTTTATCAGTCTATTAGTAAGGATCCGATTAAAATTAAAACAGCGTATGTCTTATATAAACTAGTTATAAAAAAAAGTAATATTCGTTAAATTTCAACCTAGGAATCTCATAAATAAGTGACTTAATGATTGTTTATTGTCCATTTAATCACCCGAATTCACACACACACACACGTATATATATATATATATATATATGCACTAAAGCCTGGCCTCAGGGGTATAAGGGACAAGTGTGAGAAGAGTTTAAAATTAAAAGGGGGTATAAGGGACAAGTGTGAGAAGAGTTTAAAATTAAAAGAGAAAAAGACACTTGACTTTACAGCAAGATGGCTATCTGTTTGTAGCCATTCTGAGTTCTAAGTTAACATGCTGGCAACGTACGGTTATCCTGTCATTTTGTCTTCAGTGGGAGAAGGCCCGGAACAAACAGACACATGCCCAAGTATTATTATTTAATTTGGTACATTATTATTACATTTTTTTAATCTTTTGATACGAGTAAAATTAATTACACCCATAAATTTAACTCACGTGTTAACAGGATAATTATGGTGATAGTGTCTGTTATGCCACTTTGAAGCCTATATCAGGATAGAAGTCGAGTATTGCGACAGCTAATAAGCAACCAGTCGTCCTCTCTTTTACATCAAGCTTTTTTCTGGACAAAAGTTCAGAAAGAACAAAAGTCGTGAGAGAACAGGACCACGACCTAAAAGTCCCTAAAACGAATAATATGATGCACGAAAAGGCGACGGTGAACACACAAAAAAAGTGCAGCAACAGTGTCAATGATACTCTTAAAAGACTGACATACAAATGATGTTAGCTGTCTAATTCCATCTTGACATTAGAATTGCAGATGTGTCTTCAAGCACTGTAACAATACTATTCGATAAAGACTTGTATTAGTAGTGTAGACCATCATTCAGAAATGGAGACTAACCAAATCTTTATCTTTTGATTCTTAAAGTGTGAAGGTCATTTTTTTCAGATCTAATAAAGGTTAATCAGTGGTATTATTTTTGTCCGACGCATTAATAATTATTTTTGACTTTATTATGCAGTCGATAAAAAAAATCTTCGTCTTGTAACGCAAAGGACGGAATCCTTCAAAACTCAAATACCTGTAATCTTATCAAAATTCTATGATAGTGAAACTATATTACGTTAAGCTGATCAACTCACTTAGGCAATTTCTTTATTTCACTCAATAAAGAATTCTATTCAATATAGAAATTATCCTACCACAAAGAGAGACAAGATATGCACACAAAATCCTAATTATAGTCTCTTATTTCTCTCAATTTTTTAAAGAGTCTCTTTAATTTTTATTTTTCTGACTTAATTATCGGAATAACCATTAAAGATACTCCAGCGGTGCTTTAATATTTTCTTTTGGCGTGCTTTTTAAAGAAGCAAGGAGGAAACCTAGTTGTTCACTTCATCAACAAGTTTTTGACCACCACTTTTCCCTTGTTGAATGGTTGAAAATAAGTAGATGAGATGGCTCACTCTCTCAGGAGATGGCTCATTCACAGCTTTTTTTTTTCCCAATTATTTGCTTACATTTTTATCTTAATATTTCACATGGTTGGTTTTAATATAGTTTTGTAAGAATCAATAACAGTCCTTCATAAATCATATATAAATTATGCATTCACGCTATTATTCTTGTAACACACACACATACCTACTTTCTTTCTCTAAAAGTAATAATCATTGACTCTCAATTCGACCCATTTTTTTCTTTATTGATGCCATGCTAGCCCTTAGTAGTGTGATATAACCATTTCAGGGATAATGCACTCCATATACATAGGAATATATATATATATATATATATATTATTTATTTATTTCAAACTAAAAGTTTGGTGAAACATTCTTTTAAACAAAAAGAGGAGGAAATAAACAGGGAACAGTGCAACATGTAGATAGATAAGAAAGGGTAGTTGTGGGAATTAAGTAGAAAGAAGGTAACCAAGATGCCAAGCTGGAAGCATGTTTTTTTATTTGGAGTGAAACAAGAGCGAAGCATGTCTTGTAAGAGAGCTTTACAATCTGTTCGTAGATTGGGATCACAATTTGTTGCAATAGTGCATGTACCACTCCCATCCCATGTGCTGTCCATGTGAGTGCCCCTCTCCCTATGACCCGCATTCTTCGCCACCACCATAGTTATATACACACACACACACACGTGTGTGTGTGTCTGTGTGTGTATATATTATGTATATATTACTTATGTTATATATATATATATATATATGTATGTATGTATATGTACGTATATAAACATAAGAAAAAGCAACCCACATGGTCATTCAATTGATATTGTCTCCTAGTGGTCCTTTTTTTCCCCTTAGAATATGACCCTTCATGTCATAAAAAATAAAAATTACCATAAGATCTGGTGTGCCAAAATGAGTCAAGCATGGGGACGATGACACGTGAAATAAATTAAGTCGCAACAACAAAGTTCCAACCTTAACACCTCAAAGGAAGGAGTCTCGCATCAGAAGAAGTGGTGACCTGTCACCAATCTATGCCGAGCACAAGAGGTAACGAGCATATGTACTTCGATTTAAAGCTTGTAATCAGGATTCAATTAAAAAACTTTTCAAACTAAATAATCATAATCTTAATTTTCTCTCAATCCGAATCCTATGAGGAAAAAAAAAAAGCGCATCTATAGCATAAGATCAACATGACTTCTCAAGATATGTCCTAATCTTTTTGTTCAAGTTTTAGTTCAATTCTCTCTAAAAGTCCGACTAACTTAATCATTAAAAAATAATTCATCGAACCTTCTGCAATAACTTCTTAACCATTCTATTTTGCAAGGTGTAAATCAAATCGATCAAAAACAAATCTTCACCATCAATCTCTATAATCAGAAATTAACCGTAATAGAATCAAACAAGGAATGATTAATGAACTTTGGATTTATGGGTATTGGCCAATGAAATCATGGCAGGTCATTACTCTTGGTAATAGGACTTCCCCATGTTGCCTCATGCTACACAAGTTGTTGGTTATATGGTGCATGTTTTTTTTTTTAGATTTTTTTTTTTTTTTTTGTGTTTTGGGTTATAATTTAAGGTTGAGGTTGCTATCACCGACGGATTTTAGTTGTCAATTAGCTTATTATTAAGACCCGAAAATTGTACTTTAAATAATGGCCAGTAAGGCGAGAAAATGGCCTTACATGATATGCCTCTCCCCTTTCACCTCAAAAATTTGGAGTTAATGCAATGTTACATCAGTCCTTGTAGATAAGGGCACAACAAAAAGTGTGGGTCAAATCTAGTCACATCATACAAGCATTTGTATTAGGATGACAATTGTGTGTAAGCAATGTGGGAGATTAAAATTAGAGTTAAATATCCACTTTTAAGTGTTGCCGAATATATGTAAAACATGTTGGATCGATAAGTAAGAATTTTTATTATCACTCGATGTGATTTAACGATAAAAATATTGAGAATAAAATTTAAGTATCTCAAATTTAAATTTATTTTACATCGATTATTGATAACTAAAATTATCTAGAATACCCTCTACTGATTCATACATTACTTTCTATGGATGTAGTTTTTATTGACTTCCTCTTAATAAGAAAACCGATTACAATTAATATAAATATGACCACTTCTATAAAATAATGAGTAATTAACTATACCTTACTTAAATCTTGACACACAATGTATATATATATATATATATATATATATATATAGTGAGTGAATGAGAGGTGTACTATAAATTCAGAAGTTACTCGTTCAAATTTTACGCTTTCCTGACTTGCTAGTATACGAGATGTGGGATCGTTTTGTGCACCTTTGGATTAGTCTGAGTCAAAAACTTGAGACATCACATGTAAAAAAAATATAAAAATAAAAATTTGATGTTTCTTAAATTCATGCATCATGGGGCCTCTTTATTAGGGGTTAGGGTTCAAGTCTCACTCCTCTCATTAAGGGATTGTGACTAATATTATCACCCTGTTGGATTGTCTATTCATAACCCATATTTGAAATACTCTCAGTATTGTTAAGTTTGATTTATTTATTTATTCAAAATTATGTATTTTTCTGTAATTATATAATATTGAATTACTTGATTAATTTTAATACTTTTCGTTTATATATATATATTGGTGATGGTCGTGCTGTGACTATAGAAGTTGTGTAAGAGGAAATAGTGGTAATTACCCACAATGTTCTTTTGGTTTTTTTCAAAGTAATGATCGCCGGTCTGATGAGATGCAAAATTGTTAGATTAAGAAATGGTATAGTCAATTACAAGAGACAGATAGTTACAATTTAATTAACGCGTGTAATGTATATACATGAGTGATATTAGCCCATAAAATACACACTTATACTGCAGCTTATACTGACTAACTCATTCTCCACTAAATTTTGTAGGTCCTGCCGACAAGATTGAGACCGGTGAAATGAGGGATATAACATCAACTTTTACTTGAAAATGATGTATCAATTAAATTTCTGAAAATTACTTATGGAGACAAGTTGTTTGTTGTGTGGTTTTATTGGGTCACACAAATAATACATACAACAACATAGTTGTTTACACACAAATAAGAATACAAAATAGAGAACAAAAACCTAACAATGAAAGTAGAAGAAGCTTGAAGGGTTTTAACAGTCTTTGACTATGCAGGAGGATAATCCCAGAAGCACCAGAGGAGGGTATTGAACCAAAAACCTATAATTTTGGTAAGCAATTATTTCTCCAACTGAGTTATCCTGCGAGATTAACAATGAAAAATAGGGAATAAAATCCCAACAATAAAAAACTTTCTGCAATAACAAAAATCTAGTGGAACAATGCAACATCAAGGTTGAAGAAACTCCAAGGGTTTTAGCATAGCCTTCAATTATTTGTAGGAGGATAGTCCCAAAAACGTAGGTGGAGTATTAAACCAAAAACTTTACTTTGTAAGCACTTATTTCTCCGACTGATCTATCCGTCAAGATTAACTCTCAACAAAAAGTTATCAATGTTATGACAGTTACTTTTTCAACTATCATAGCATACATAACAACCTCTCATTAGAAGGACATGTCTTGTTACCCCTTTCGGATGAAAAATTATTTATTGGTCTCGTTGCATTTTAACCAAGCTAATGAATATCTAATACATTAGCAAGACATATATATATATATATATATATGTAAACCACCTGCTAATGTATTCAAAAGCTCTACAATAATAGCCTAAAATGAAATCATTTATGATCAGATGCGACAATTCCTCCCAGCCATGTGCGTTGCAAGCTTTTGTGATGCGACATGACAATTCATGGTACTGATCAAAAGAAAATACCCAATAGTCACTCAATTCATCACATCCAGCCCTTTTTTCATAACAATGACATTCATAACATAAAGCCCCACATAGTGGGAGAGTGAGTGAGAACGCATAAATTCTCAACCAAGTTAGTTCTATTTTGGCAGTCTACCCCTATATCCTTCTATAAACTCTATCTGCACACACGAAATGAGTGCACATACAAATTTATCCTGCTTCAATTTTAACACAGACCAAAACACAAGAAATACTTTATTCTAAAAACCTCCAAATTAAAAGGGTTTCCCAATTACACACACACACTAATATCCAAAGAGGGGTTTTATTTTTCTCAAAATAAAAAGCAAAAAAGCATCATGAAATCTTTCAGCACGCACATCTCTAGGTCATATAGCTTTTAGGCGCTTCCACTAGCATCTCATCATCACAGTTTGGACTGGTATAAGGTATGGAGTAGCTATAGAGTAAATGACAAAGAAAAGGGATATGGCATTCTTGGGTGCAAAAGCAGCTATAGAAATATCAGAAGTAATCATAATTGCACCCAGTGAGGTATTCGACTCCAACTGCGTGGGGAATCAGGTTGTGAGAACTTGCATCATGTGAAGAGAAAAGAAGAATCCCACTGAGTTTGTATAAAGAAAAAAACCATACAAGACAGAACTGAGTAAGCCCATAACTCTGTCCAGCCTTGTGCGGTTTAGTAGTGCTACTGGTGGTGGGGTTTTTGATGGATTCTATATAATCCTGCCCCACACCACCTGGAGGACTAAGCACAGCTTGATAAGTTGCTGTCGCAATGAGTGCAGCTATCACTAGCAGGCAATTGCGTACTTCACTTGGGGAATCTCTAATCTTATTGTACTTGAAGTAGTCTGGCCATTGGACGGATTCATGTTGACGCTGCTCTGTTACTGCCTCGTCATGATCTGATGGGTTATTTGTAGTGACAAGCTGAATTTCATCAACTGCTGTTGCCTGTGCCATGGCCCCAGCTTGCTGAAGGATCTCCCCAATCTCTCTATCACCCGATTCACTTTGAACAATCAATAGAACATCAAGAGCCGTGAGACCCCTTTTGTTTAAGGAATACACGTCCACCAACCCTTTAGTAAGATTATGTTCATCAAGTAAAAAGCCAACCACCTGCACATAATTTTTGTTTTTGTTTTGCTGCACAAAAAGGAAGCTGAAAAAAAAAAGGATACAGAACAAAACCAGTAATATATGGAGTACTGTAATTACTTGCCTCGTGCTGTTTTGTTGAGATTGCAAGATGTAAGATGGTGTTGCCATGTTCATCCTTGTTATTTAAGATGTACTCCTTGTTGAATTGCTTGAGATGTTCTACCAACACTCTCAAGACTTCCAACTGGTTGTTCTTCACTGCAAGGTGAAGTGCAGTCTCTCCTTGGGAGGTTGCCTCTTCCCCAGAATCTGCACTAGCAGAAAGCAATTCCTTTATGACATGGATTCTGCCTTTGATTGCCGCATAGTGGAGGGGGAGTCTTCTTTCTCTTCCCATGATTAGGCAGAGACTGTTGTCTTCTTTCGAAAGCTCTTTGACAATCTCTATATCCCAATAGCTGAGGCGATATGCAAGGGGCTAAAACCATCTTGGTTCAGTTCCCCTGCGAATTCTGGCCTCAAATTCAGGACCTTTTTTACAAAATTAAGGTGTCCAGACATACAAGCAATATGTAAGGGGGTTTCACCACCTGCAAATGCAACAGCCCTGAGCAGAAGGGGATCATCTTTCGTCAAGTTGAGCAAGTAATCGACATCTCCTGTTTGAGCAGCCTCAATCAGCCTTCTATCCATTCTTGTTGAGAACCCCGCAACCTTAGATTGTCTTTACTATAGATGTTGTAGCAGTTGGAGATCATGCTGCTGCCATAACTTATACATCCAGAAACTTGTAATCTGAATTTAAGTATGTATATATATATATATATATATATATCTTTTTTTTAAATCTTTATTATTAATCTACATGTGAAATCTTCAACTTAAGACTCGATTAAATCATGAGTTCAAAAGGACAATATTTGTTTCAAAAGAGTTTACAGTGTAGCTAAAGTGCAGTGAATTGAAACTGTGCCCAAATTAAATGTTGGTGAGTTTTTAATGGACAAACTTCATCTAGAAATTGAAACTGTGCAAAAACCAAGAGAAAAACAAGAAAAGATGAACGTATAAACAAAGAAGTACTACCAATTGACTTAAAAAGAAGATCAAAATGGTTTATTTGACCGACGAACTCATTCTCTACTCGTTTTTGTAGGTCCTGCCAACAAGAGGCCGATGAGATGCGCGACACAACATCAACTTTTTCCTGAAAATGATTTATCAATTAAATTTCTGAACATACCTCGTGGAAACAAGTTGTTTGCTGTGGTTTTATTGCGTCCCACAAATAATACATCTAACAACTGGAAGTTTTTAATGCTTTGAGTGCCATCTCATATCTCTTCTTAGAGAAAAGGTCAGATTGAACTTGTTGATTTGTTGGTAGTATAGTTAATTTATCAGTCATAACTAGAACTTGTTTATAATGTGTACTTATAAATAGACACTCTTTTTGCTGAAAATATTTTTGCAATAACAAAAATTCAGCAGAGCAATGCAACGTGAAGGTAGAAGTTAACATAACCTTCGACTATGCAGGAGGATAAATATCAAAAGTATTGGTGGACTATTGAACCGAAAATCTTTCGAGATTAAGTTATCTATGTTACGAGAGTCACTTTTTCAAGTATCATAGCATACATAACAACCTTCCGATAGGACATGAGGACATGTCTTGTTACTAGTTTCAATGAAGAGTTTTTACGTTATAATAATGAAAAATTATTCATCGGTCTCATTGCATAACAACTAAGCCAATAAACACCTAACACATTAACAAGATATGTATATTACCTTCTAATGAAAAAATTAGTTGGTGTGACCGTCATTTCACATAATTATCTTATGTGGAGTGACGGACTTTCACAAAATTTTAAATTTTTTCTGATTTTTAAGATAGATAATTTTTTCATGAATTTAGTAAAATGGTTGAATATCTAAATGATAGTCGCACCACATTTGATGATGATATGAAATAACGATCACAGCACCACATTTGATGATGATACGGAATAATCGTCACACTTAATAATTACTTCTGCTAATGCGTCATAAGTTTATATTAGCCCAATGAAGAACACCACCACAATAATAGGCTAAAGAGGAATGCTACCGTCAATCACGATTAACAAAAATCGTAATCTGATTAGCATGTGCATTGTTATTGGCGCATGCGTTCGTGAGTGAGAAAAGTCGTAATCAGATTGGAGCGTGCATTGTTATTGTACGCGCCAAAAAGATTACGAGTAACAGTCACTCACGACTAACCGTAATATTTCTCATAGGCTAAAATGAAACCATTTATGATCAGACGTGACAACTCCTCCTATCCATGTGCGATAATGCAAGCTTTTATGATGCGATATCAAATTCATTGTGCAGATGAAAAGAAAATACCCAATAGTCAGCTCAATTCATCACATCCAGACCTTTTTTCATAACAATAACCCTTATCATAAAGCCCCCACATTGTGGGAGAGTGAGTAGAACTCATAAATTATCAACCAAGTTAGGTCCATTTGGCAGTCTACCCCGATATTCGATCTAGTCATTAGGTATTATTGGGAGGAAAAACTGTTTTGCACAGCAATAAAAACTAAATAGTAAATCGATCTCAAACAAAAATAATAAACAAAAAATTCATAAAAAAGACACAGGATATACGTAATTTGACAAGATACCTACATTCACAAACAGTAATAATCAATCTACTATGTATCGAAAAAACTACAAGAGCAAAATACTCACAAATCTGAAATTCCTTACACCTGATAACATCTCACACAAAATTAATTATATTCTCACGAGAAGGAACCCTAAAAACAATATCCTTATATATGCAATTTACAAAATAAGAGATGAGCCCGGTCAGAAATACTAAAACAAAATAAGTCAAAAAAATTTCTTCAAATGCATCAAGTCATCAATAAGTCATAAAAAAATCCGAATAAATTCAAGACAACCACCCAAAAAGACACCAATGAGTGCACATACAAATTTATCCTGCTTCAATTTTAACACACACACACAAAATACTTTTTTCTAAAAACCACCGAAAAGGTTTCCCAATTACATACATATCATAAATAAATAAATAAAATTTCCAGCCATCTTGGTCTCTTTATTCCAGTACCAAGATCTCTTATCTATTCATCCTGAGTTGGCTTGTGAACACCACCAGCCAAACCAAGATGAATATAGCAACAAATGTTGTAAAACTCAAAGGTGATAGCACTGAGGCCACACAATTAAACCAGTAGCTTTCACCACCATGAAATGAGGCAGTGTCTGTGCCACTGCCAAGCTATAATAATATAAACTTGGATAGCAACATAAAAAAAGAACAGGCGTTCTCAAGAGCGACAAGCATACAAGAAAAGACACTAAGCAGCGATGAAAGATATTGGATAAAACACATGAGAATGTTGTCCAGATCCTAGCAACAGCCCTATGATGTAACAGTAGTTGTGTCCTTAATCCCTATAGTTGTCATTTGGACATCCAGGTAAGCAATTATATGTAGATGTTGCTACCAGCTGGTATGGTACAAGTAGTAGCACTTGAAGCAAAGTACCTGTTTCCATTGAGCAATGTATGAGGGAATGAAACACCATTTGCCATATTGCTTGTGTTGTAGCCGGCATAATTTGAGTGTCACCTTTAGTATTAAAAAATATCACCAAAGAAGTCAGCAAGAATTCTCTGACTCGCCTTCTTTTGCATTGCCAGGTCATTAAGGATCTTTAGAGCTTCAATAGAAGCTTCAGCA
Source organism: Nyssa sinensis (assembly GCA_008638375.1). Lineage (NCBI taxonomy): Eukaryota > Viridiplantae > Streptophyta > Magnoliopsida > Cornales > Nyssaceae > Nyssa > Nyssa sinensis. The sequence goes on from CM018052.1 coordinate 38,763,395, forward strand.
GACTATTAATAGATCCTTCAGCTGAAACTCCATTCAAGAATGACAAAGCCTCAAGAACCCTCTTCTCTTCTATACTTCCTCCAGCAAAAACCTCCCAATGCTCAAATTGTCTTTCCCAACATTAACCATGTGGTGGGATAATTCCTCCGCTTTCCCTAAAACCCTTCATTGACAAACCAACCCATGAGAATATTTCCTATTAAAGGATCACGAACCACTTAACTGACAGCCAATTCCAATTCTCATAAATTCCCAGTCCCTCAAAATCTCCAAGCCTCAATAGCTAGACGTTTCTGATTACTGATGAGAGTGTTCATATTACAACAATGAGAATATCCTTCCATATTTAAAGGGATCAAACTAAATTTACAACAAATGTGTGAGTCAGCATCTGATCTTATTTGCAATATCTTTCAGATTTCCCAATTTCAGCTGAAAGAGTTGATCTTCATTAAAAGGTATCTAAATATGAAGAAAATTTTACTATATTTAGAGGAGAAATTTTTAGATGTGTATCTAGGGGAGATTTGGCATCTCCTGGCTTTGCAGATGGGAATAGCAGGCCTTCAATGTGGCAAGTCACATTTAAGAGGAAGCTCAAACCAAATAAAAAATCTACTTCAAAAAGTGTTCACTTCTTTGTGCTGATTCAAAAATTACAAAGGAATATTAGTTTAACCACATAAAAACTAGATAAAACAAATGCAATGAATCAAGAAGGGCAGATAAAACTAATAGATAAGTAAATTCTGATAAATATAGGGATCAAACCCATTGCACTTGAACCAGTCCAAAGTTGATTGGCTAAGAAGATTCACTTTAAATTAAAACTGATCAGTAAAGGGGCCAGCAAGGTAAAGTGTCATATGATTGAATCGCAGATAGATTGTCACGACCCAAAACCCACCCTATGCGGATTAGGGATCCATGACCCGGGTCTACGGCCCGTGGGCCGTTCCCCGTCCCAAAAGGATCTAAAATGCTGGGTAAAGTTTTAACAAAAGCATTTCTTAATCATCAAAATATCTGGTAGCACAGTTAGTTCACCATTTGATGCATGTCCAAAAATTATAAGTGTTAAATACAGATCCTTCAAAAACAAAACCAACAAACAGGACCGTGGTGACATGGGAGTATTAAGACCTGACAATTTTCAACTTAATATAAAACTCGCTAAAACAGCTACCAGTAACTAGCAGCGTCTAAATCCCTGGAGCGCCTGAGGGTTCCCCAAATTCTTGTTGTCCTGAAAAATTTAAGGGAGAAGGGGTGAGCTAATAGCCCAATAAATAATTTCCTGGCTTTAATGTGGGTTCGGGTTTGTCCAATGAAATGATAGAACAAAGAATAACAGATAGCCAATATGAGCAATAATGAAGGCGTAGCCAGTCACCAAAAATGTGCAAGGTATCGACCCGAGGGTCCAAAAGGCATATCCCACAATATAACACAAGAGTCAATAACAAAGCCAAATGAAATTGGGATCTGGCCTATCGTGATGGATTGCTGCCACAACAATACGTTAGCCAATCAAAGATATACCATGCTTGCAACAATATGATCATTTCACAGGGTAAAAAAAATATGATCATACTATGGAAACAATAATAAGTCAACATCGAGTTCAAATAACCCAGATATACGTGAATTACCCGGGGCCCGGCATACCCCACTAAAACGCACGCTCAGATCTGCCACGGTTCCTCGGGCTCTCTGAAAAGCGTTATAGCTCTTTTCAATATAGGTCCCGTAGGACACAACAGACCCTAATGGGTCTTTTTCCCCACGCAATCTGTGAATGGATGGGTCATTGTGACTGAGCACAACCCCGAGTACACACCAAATATCATGACCGACAAAATCCCATACAAGATGTACAATCGTACCAACATTTGATATCACAAACAACAAAACACGAAGTGTATGGAATCAGTAGAATGTATCTCAAGACTAGGTCATGGTACGATAGTGTAATAATATTCAAATATCAATGATCAATCTCAAAGTGATGTAAGCAAGCAAGTCAAATCCAAAATCAAGTAAACTGATATCTACAAGTCGATTGGCTCAAATCAAGTGCATCAGGTAGTAATGGAGTACAAATTGGCAGCATATGAACAATAACGTGACTGGCTGGGAATAACCCATATTAAAGCGTCAGAATTACTTACCTCAAAAATGATTCTCAGTAGTTCAACTAATTAAAGTCTCCTTCCCCTTCTCTTTTGACGTGCCTGTCAATTAAAAATAACTCAGTCTATAACTGTAATCGAACCATACTCGATATTCAAATTTGCTAATCTTGGCTATCGGTATCTCTATTACTGATTTAGATGTCGTCATTGTATTCGGAACGTCGAATAAAATAAGTTTAGGCTTTTACAGATCTTAAATCGGACGTCCGGATTAAAAAGGGCAAAATTGTCTTTTGTACTTGTAGGTACTTTTATTTCCGAAACGTCTTTTTATAATTCTGACCTCACCGTTGGATTCAGTGGGTCCGAGATAGTAAGAATACCCATATAACTTGCTTTATCAGGACATAGGGGTATTTTGGTCATTTTAAGATTTGTTTTTATTGTATTCTAATGTTCGGGGTCCCATCTCGTAAAACGGGTCCCACCATTAGATCCGGAATGCCCGAGATAATAAAGTTTGACTATTCATTCGCCCCGTTCGGACTTCATTTGACTTATTTGTGACTCAGGGGTAAAATGGTAATTTTACCTATTTAATAAATTATTTAAATAATTTATTTTATTATTTTATTATTTTTCCAGGGGTGTTTTTGAAATAATTCTCCAAAGTCTGGGTCAGATTTGGAATAGGGTGGACAGTTGGGGTCAAACCACAATTATCATAAGTTTTGGTTTATTTATTTTTTAATTAAAACATTGGACCAAAGGGTTCACTTAACAAAACCCTAAACCGGACCGGTTATGCACTGAACCAGCCGGTTCAGTCTAACTCAGAGAACCGGTTCACGAGGTCATGCTGACGTCATGATGACGTCAGCCCTAATCTTAAATTTTAAAACCTTTTAACGAAACGGTGCAGTTTCATCGCCCCGTTGGATCCGGTCGGGTCCCGACCCGACCCAGACCCGGATCCGGTCCCTTCTTGACCCGAATGGCCCCCCGTTTTTCCGGTGGTCTTCTCCGGTACCATTTCCGGCGCCGGTCACCGAAAAAAACGCACCAGCCACTGTTTTACACCATTTTCAAGTCCATTTTCTCTGTTTTTTGTATCAAAACAATTCTAGAATCTCAAGCATCATTTTTAAACTAGTTTTAGCCCGATTTATCACTATTTTCCAACACCCATAATCGATTTTCCGGTGTTGCACCGGCGAGAGGATAATCGGCCATAGAATGGCCATCTCTCAACCGTTTTGAGTGATTCAAATTCCGTTGGGTTCCTAATGAACTTGGCTACCCATTTTAAGTCCTAAAATCGCGATCAAATGGACCTACTAAAATCTGCCATTGTTGACCGAAGTTAAGTTTTCTAGTTTTTGGTTTTCCTTCACGTTTTTGTTTCATATTTTGATCTAACATGTATTCTACAAAGATATACAATAACATACTAGAAAACGAACGCATCAAGGATAGATTGATTACCTGTTGAAGATTTTGGTTCTTCCAAGACTTTTCTTTCTCTCTCTACTGCTTTCTCTCTCTAATTCTTCTTCAACCGTGCCTAAAATCAGTGGCTTGGCCACCTGGATATGGACACTGTCACCCTCTCTCTCTCTGATTTCCTCACTCCCACACACAAGAGATGTATATGCATTTTCATATAAAATATATATATATATATATATATATATATATTTATATTTCTTTGCCCCAACCACACTCAACCAAGCATGGCTGGCCATACCCTCCTCCATGATTTTCTGATTTCTCCCATACCCCTCTCCATACCTATAGGTATAGGTTAGGTGGAGTAGGTTTTGATATTAATTTATTTTATATACAATATATATATATATATATATATCCTATATTATAATAATGTATAAATACATAATATATGCCCACTTAATACACATGTATATATGTATTTTGATATTCATAAATTATAGAATTAAACAGCTCCAAGTACAATTGATATAGTATTGCCCGACCCGACTGCCTCGATATTCGTGCCATTTTGGGTCGGGGTATTACATAGATCATCTCATAATAAATTCCAAAAAATTACAGCAAAACTTACTGAGAATTTAAATCCATCTACCAGCAACAAATCATATTACTTCTGTTCTGTCTTTAAAGCTAAACAAGTGAAGCTTGTATATATTTATCCATAAGCTACAAAACATTACAGAACAGATTTGCATAAATCCAAAAACAGAAGCAAAGAAGGTATTGTCACACACGAGAAAATGCAATATTACCATCTAAAGCTTCATCTAGCAATAAGCAGATGAAAGGTAAGATCCTAGAGAGAGATTTAAAATTTCATAATCTCGGCAATCATTTGCAGCAGGAATAACTTCGGCACTTGGTATTTACCACAAAAAGGTAAAAAATATTAAAAGCTCCACTCAAATAAGAATCTCCTTTGCATCTTACACTCAGTTGCTGAGATCCTTGGCATGTAGAAAGAAGTAAATAAGCTATCACAAACTTCCCTGCAGTTGGTCGAGAAGCATTTCGGCTCCATCATTCTCGTCACCGTCGTCATCATTATTAATTCTACCTTTCTCCACTGGTAGTTCCTCTCCAGTAGATACCCCGTTATATATGGGAATATATGACATATAAGCTTTATCTTCAAGACACCCCAATTGCTTCAACACCTCCACCAAAACCTCCTTACTTGCAGTATCAGCTTCTTGCTCGCAAAGCTTGAGAATCGAAGACACGTTTACAGGCTTTGGTCTCCAGTTCATTGATCTCTCAGCCGAAACAGCCTCCTTTAAGCAAGACAAAGCCTCAGAAATCCTCCTCTCTGTGATATGACCTTCTGCAAGAATCTCCCATGTACTCGAATTTGGCTTTCCTCCCACTTCAACCATTTGGTCAAAAAAAGCCTTGGCCTTCTCAAAAACCCCTTTCTTAACATACCAACCCATGAGAAGATTTCCTATTCTAGGGTCATATGTTGTCTTAACCGACAGCCATTCCTCATAAATCCCTTCTGCCCCTTCAATATCACCCAGCCTAACCAAAGAAGAGATCACAGCTTGGTATCCCAAGTTCGTAATATTGGGGAAAACTGATTTGTATATGTTCCATACCCGATGAACCTCCTCCTTTTTACCAACACTACCATATAGACTAATGAGATAATGATATGGAGTTCGATCCCGACCCGTTATTCTACTCTCGACATTCTTTAAACAGTCTTCAGCTTTTTCCAACTGCCCCATCTTAATGTACATTGAAGCCATTGTGCTAAATGTAGTCCAGTTGGGATTAATGGTTCTGTCCAGTTTCATCTGTTCAAACACTTGTTCCATCTTTTCAATAGATCCTTGGGATCCACAACAAGATAACCAGATATTGTACGAATATATATCTAATTGTATTTTCTTCTCCATCATCTCTGAAATCAAAGAGTCAACTTTATCATAATCTTCAAGGTTCATGTAGAGAGTCATCATCACATTGAAAGGAAGTGAGTGCACAGCGTAATTTTTATTTCTCATTTCATCAATTAAAGATTCAGCCTTTTCTCTTACTTTAGCTTGCACATAAGCATTTAGAAGAGCCCCATATGTCCGTTTGTCCTTTAAGGTACTAGGCAAGCTCAGGAAGTAATCCTCGGCACCTGATATTCCACGCACTTTGGCAATCAGATCTAACTGAATTGCAATGTCACTGGTGGATATTCTAAACCTCTCTCCTCTGTTCTGCATCCAATCGTACACCTGCAAAATATGTGAAAAGTTGATGTTACAAACAGAAAAAAACAATTGAAACTCTTTCATTCCATGCACCAATTCATCATATTATTTGGCAATAACCAGAATAGAAACAGAACCGAAACACAAAACTCTAAGCACCCAACTGATGGTGTTGTTCATGGGCCACCACTTATTTCATAAATTGATTTTCCATTAATGGAAAGAAAAGGTCAATAATGACAATCTAATCACCAACCAGGTCAAACATAAAACTTGTCAAATCCCCAAGAATCAAAAGACAATATAAAACCCCAACATAGGCTTCACTAACGAGATTGTTATTTACAGATTCCGTCTCAGATGTAAATTAATTCATAACACCATCAATTCAAACAAATTATACAAACAAAATCAATTTTTCATGATCAACACAACAAAAAATCAAATTACTACCCATATTAGGCTTTTCCTCGAGTGAGATGATCATAAACAGAATCAAACCTCCATAAATTCATATCCCCACCAATTCAAACAGTGTACAAAAGTACAGAATGCCCATGATTCAAAACACAACCAAGCGATCAAGCTGACTCAAATTGGGTTTATTTCAAGAACAAGATATGCCAAACAGAAACAAGAGCACATAGATCAATAACCCTATCAAATTATCTATAAAAAAAATACCAAATACCCCATTTACCAGAACGTAACGAAAAGATCAAATCAGCACTGGTTTTACCTGAAGAGCAAGTTTGTAACGCCTGAACTTCCTCAATTCCTTGACAACCCTACAGAGATCCCACTTGGTAAGCTTCTTCCCTTCTTTTTCCCACTGATTCAACACACTGGCAGAACCCAATTCTGGGTCCTCCATTAACGATATTCTCTTGTATATAGCGCTCCATTTCACCATAGGTCTCCTCTCGTAGTCCACTGTTCCATAGCTGTGAACCTGTGATATTGAGCATGTAATGATTGGGTGCTTGTGGATTGTACTGGTCCGAGGAAAGGTTGAATTGCGAAAGCCAGATGGGAACAATAGAGATAAAGAGGAAGTCGACGAGAAAGAAACATGGTTGTGGTGGTGGTGGTGGGAGAGAGGAGATTGTGAGATGGTGGATTGGAGTAGCATCTTGCTTTTAGGGTTTTGAAGAAGTGTGAGGCATCAAGAGTGAAGTCTGTGAAGTGGGGGGTTTTTATTTGTACTGAAAGTTCCGAAAATTGGTTTAGGGTTCGGCTTGAAGATAAGTCAAGCTTAATGAATACGGGATCTTCGCAGCACAAAAATACCAAAAGCTTTGTTCCTATTCTGAAAAGCTTGCACTGTAGCACATATGTCTATAATTTCTATTTGAAACAAAATAAGATTTTTAATTTTAAAACATAAAATAAACACTTCACAAATTATTATTTTTTATTTTTTATTTTTTTATAATTTAAATTATTATATTTAAATAATTTTTAGAATTTTTAAAAAATTAATTACAAAATTTTTTAAAATATTTTTTAAAAAATTATATCTGAATTACTATCCAAGCTCAGCCCGCACTCTAGCCTTATTACCTTGCAATGACAGCAAAATCAATTCAGTCGGTCCTTTTAATTATGACCATCATATTGTAATGTATACTAATTTTTTTATTAAAAAAATAATGAAAATATTAATGAATGATATTTAAAAAGTTATTTATTTATTTTTTTTATAATGCAAGATATTTTGAATCAATTTGCATATATCAAATTAAATTTGTACAGTTTTTACACGCTTACACGTAGGGTAAGGTGACTCTAAAATTTACTACCAAAATAAATCGAAAACAAATATTTCACGAGTTAACATAATTTATAACACAATTCTCTTTTAAAATAAAATTTGAAAATATATTATGAAATTTAGGTTTGATGCTAGATTATTTATCAAACATGTTTTGGGTTTTTATTTTTATTTTTTAGAAATAGTATTGTTGTATTAAATGTATTTTTTGTTTTTAATTTTTTAAAAAGTAAATGGAAACTAACTTTAAATTTTAATGAGATTCAGGTATCGACTCCCAATTACGACAACAGTTTTTTATTTTTTATAATATTGGTAAAAGATGTAGAATTACTCTTTAATTTTTTCATGCTTCTATCCATTGCTTTGTCTCTTCCGCGACACGTCCTTGAAAGCCAACTCCCAGGCCGTCCTCCAGATTAGTGAAGAATCTTTCTTTGCAACTCTTTCTCTGTATCTATATATCATATTTATTATTTTCTTTTATAAACCACAATTAATTAATTGGTAAAATGACTAAAACTTATCTAAATTAATTAGTCATTTACAATATCAATCAAAGTTACTGTTTAATATCATATTTTTAAGACAATTTTGCCCTTGCATAAGTGTTCAAGATTAATGAACGTTTGTCTCCTAGAATATAATAATCATATACATTGATGTAACACTGTAATCAGTATGCTTAGTAAACCAACTTATGTTCATTATTCTTTCATTCAGACTTTATGAAAGCAGAAAAAATATACAAAATATATTTATCTTCAAATATAATGAGGGCATATCGTTTATGGAGCTCTCCGTGATTATTTAATATAGGCACGAATACAAAGGACGCCTTTGTTCATAATGAACAGATAGCTTAATTTCGAACTGAAGTATCCATTCATGTAAAGTATACGACTGTTCAATCAAACCGCAATAGTTTGGATTATTTCAAACATTAATAAAGATGGTAACGTTCTGAAAAAAATAAATTAATTAATTAATTAATAAAATCTTATCCAAAAACATATATATTCAGCAGGCTTAGTCCATGATCTCTTTTAAACGAGAGATTATGAATTCAAGTTCCACTTCTTTCAAGAGAAATGTGAACTAGGCATAAGCTAGATTGCCATTGCTTGCTTGAATTATTTGTCAAAAAAGGTGTAATAGTTCAACAAAAAAAAAATTGCAATACATGTAATATAATACTAATGTTGTAATCAAAAAATATATACACACATAATGTATGGGAGATGGGCCACCTAACCTAATTTATTAGTGCAAGCAAGGCCTAAGCCCAGCTTAACCCGGCCCATGGTCAACCCCATTATCTCATTTAAACATTTTAAAGATAATTATGAGAAATCAAAATGGATAAGAATCTTCTCCCATATACTTGTTTCTTAATTTTTTTTCATTGTAACCTTTGATACATTTTACATCTCTCATCTATTATTAAATAATTAAAAATAAATGATGTGACATGTAATCTTTTTTTTTTTTGGTCTAGCATGTATCTTGCCGAAGATGCAAAATTATGGTAACGCACACGATCTGAGGACAATTCACAGTCCACAGATCACGACCAGAGATTCTTTAATCTAGCCTATCAATCTGCATCGAGAGAAGCATAACATCATTCGTTGGAGCACCCACAAGGTCCTCTAACCTTGTCACCTACTCACATAACTCAGCGTTACGACCACCAGTCATAGATTCCGATTCAAAACCATGCTCTGAAACCAATTGTCACGGGATTAATTTTTGTTTCACAGCAATATCTCTTCAATGATGACGTTGCCTCTCCAACCAGCCCTAACATCTTTAATTTTATCATACTAATCAACTTCTTACATGTAAAATAGTTTAAAAATTATATTCAATTCGAAATTTCTAAAATTATAGTTCGATCTTCAAGTCAATTCCCCTATCACCCAAATTTGATGTGACATGTAATCAAGATATTTAAAAAAAAAAATTAATGAAAATGAGCCGCCCCCCAAAATATATATATATATATATATTAATATATAATGAACTGTATATACAAGGCTAATCCACCTTTGAACTTTTTGTTATTCTTTGACTTAACCAATTCCGGTATTCATTTTAGCACAACAATAAAAAGGCATTAAGATTACGGAGCTATTGTCACTTTGACTGGACTCATTCAAACTGGCTAATATTAATTAATTAAGCAAATGCTTTCTCATAATCAAAGTGAAATATATGCTTAACTACAAAACCATTAAATCACACTGAAGCCGAAGCTGAAGCCGACGACTCGGCATCACCGGATTTCCTGTGCACTAACGGATGCACGAGCGGAAGCAATTCTCCGGCAGCACAAGCCTCTTCACCGACAAATAAATCATCTCTGATCCTCAAAACCGCATGAACCAAAATAATTGGTGTGGCCGCGGCCAGGGTCACAAAAAGATGAATTGCAGAACGCGTCAAAATCAGCTCAACCGCGGTGACAATTGCTAGCAAAGCGAGCACTAATCGCTTGTCAATAATCCTATGAAGCACAACCGAGTTTGGCAACAAACGTAGCAAGAACAAGTATGAGCATGTCACAACAGTCATCGCCATAAAAAAGATCAATGAAACCTTGCGCTTCGGTATGAGGGCTATGAAGAGTATTACCCACACAAATAGAGTGTAATACAATCCGAAATGACCTAAGTTTCTGATGATTCGGACAGCAGCTGTTTCTGGGCTGGAGGGGATGTCGAAGGGGCATATGAGCTTGAAGTTGTTTCGGTTCTTTCGGGTTGAATTTTTGGACTCGTCGTCGGTTTGAGAAGTGGTGCCTGATGGTGAGGTGAAGGGTGGCCTGTGAATGGTGCCATAACTGGCCATGACAAAGAGAATATGTGTGAAAGAAATGATCAGATGGTTGAATGAAGAAATTTTTCTCAATTTTGAAGTCTTTGGGAACATACAGTAACTGGATACTTATCCAAGAAAATGTTTGTCAAGGAATTCAATTGGACTTTTCTTTTCCTCAGTTTCTAGGAAGAAAAGGTGGAAATCAACGCGGAATGTAACTTTCAATGTGGAAACTATGGGCACTAGCCGGTCAGGTAAATTTTTGGATGAGACTAAGACACTAACATGATAATATATGTTTTTAATAATATTATATTATGTATAATATTATCTTTTTTAATAATGAAAAAATATTATTGTTTTATATCAAATCCATGAAAAATATCTTCAATCTTTGCCAGAGAAATTTAGATGATTTTATTTTTTAGTTAAAATTAAATAGTCACATGATATATATATATATATATGTGTAAGTGTATGTATAATACATTAAGATTGTGACACGTAGATAAAAAAAAAATTCCTTCTACCTGGACCATCCTTAAAATAAATAAACGGGAAAAATTACGTGTGAATTTCTACCCAAATTAATTAGTTACAAAAATTCTATAATATATATAGGGACAAGACACCTTCAAAGCAATGAATTTTCTTGGGTGTTTTTGGTATATATAAAATTCTTGAGCTTTGAACATATGCAATAATCTCTCTCTCGCAAGTAGGGGACATTAAGCATCCGAAGATGTATTGAATCATTCAACTTAGGGAGCAGTCTCCTAAAATTACATTCATATAAGTAAGGGCCATAACTCAAAAGCATCAGAAAATGTGTTAGTCATTCAACATGGTGAAGCAGTCTCCTAAAATTACAGAGCTTCATGAGTAGGGCCCATAACTATGAGAAAATGTGCTACATATTTCTGTAAGTAACATTTTCTTAGTCATAACCTGCCCATAAATTCACAAATTTAGAGAGAAATTCATTGAACACTTCATGACAAAACGATTGTACAGTATGGACCTTCAATGAATCATGAGTTTCCTGGCCAACTTCCAAAAATGACATCCTTGTTTCTGATATTTCCATGAATAAATACTCTGGGCTCTTTGACCTGTTGAAAATGTAACATGCAAGTGCCAATATGAGATGGATCAAAACCCTTACCAGTAAAATAGGTGGAAAACCAATTTAAAAACAAGCCCTGGAGAACCCATTTAAAGTAAATAAACACTGGAATCCGTTGACATTGGAGTGCTCACTGTAATGCCAAGAAAATAAAACCACATCGGGATCAATTTAAAAGAAAAGGATTGGGATAAGTTGCCCAAAATTAATTCATTCTGATTCATTTCACACAAACAGAGGATGGGAAATTAGAAGGGAGAAAAAAAAAAACAAAAGCCAATCCATCTTTCAGTTGTAATTTTTCATCAGTATGGAGAACTGCAAATATGTGTTTGGTATAGCACGTCCTTTTTTTTTTTTACTATATGAAATCCACACTTTTGACACCTTGGATTCCGTAATGAGTAGATACTTCCACAGGAGCATAATCCATTTTCTGGTTAAATACATTACGAGTTGTTTTACCATACTTTCCACATTCAGTTCTAGCTATTTATGCACCTTCTAGTCGACCTAAACAACATATACGGATCCCCTCCACCCCTTTTTTCACTACGTAAGAAGCACGAATACGGATACGAACACGAACACGAACACGAACACGGGACACGGATAAGACACGATACGGATACGCAGAGACGTATTTCTCAAAAAGTTAGGACACAGACACGTTAAGGATACATTGAATATATATAAATTTTTTATATTTTTTTATGACTATATAATAAAAACCTAATATTATTTCAATTAAACTTGGCATAAAAACCCACAAATTTAAAAAAATATTATTAAGATATTAAAATAACAAAATCATTAAATAAAAATTAAAAAACTTCTTCATTTAATTATCAACATCCTATGATTCAAGTGTCCGGACACGTGTCTGGGAAGTATCCGAAAGCGTCGGTGTCCGACACAGACACATAAGTCAAAATAGAGTGTTCGTGCTTCTTAGTTCATTACTAATAGAATATCCTTCACTATTTTACTACAAACGGAACGAAATGATCTTAGCTGACTGAAATTTTTGGTGCGTTTTTATGCTATAAAATCCTAATATGCACAAGGTCTATCAGCCATTCCTAAAAGTGGGACCATAAAGGCCAAGGGATATGATACTAATTAACAATTTATTTATCAAAAATCAAATAAAATAAAAGTCTAATAACAATGAATCCTCCTTTCTGCAGTCATTCAGTTGAATTCTTGACCTAATTGTTAAATCAAATTTACATCCCTGCATTGGGCTAATGGGATTAGGTTAATATGCTAAAGAAATATATAACAACCTAATCCATTTGCAGAATCAAAAACAATGGACCAAGGCAAGTTATTCTATGTTCTGGCTACATCCATGGCATTGGATTTCAGCCATTCATGGATAAGGTTCATTGATAATAGGCCAAGTTCCCCCCTTTGGTCTTATTAAATCTCAAACCTTGACGGTAGATGGACAATCCATAAGGCAGTGAGTGGTGGTTTCTATTCCCTGCCCACACCTAGGACATTATTGGTCATTGGTCATTCCTCTTAAGGCTCTTAAGGAATTGTGAGGAGTCTATCATGGACTGCCAACCAAAGAAAGTTTTCTTAAGTCTGTGGGGGAGATTTCACTCTCCAACCCCAGTCCCAATTAGTGGCAGGGGGTTGTTTGGTATTGCTTTCCCTAACAATGGCTTTATGGGAACTCCCACAGGCAGCTCGACTAGATAAAGTCCTAGGCGTAAGTCTAGTGCTGCGGTCACCCAACGACAGTACGAAGTGTTGTGTGTAAAAGCTTGGGGAGGGGGGTAATTTATGCTCGTAAATCTTACGTGAAATGGGTAGTTCTGTTCCAATAGTACAAAAAGAAATAATGGCTTTATGGGCCTATTTGGAAGAGAATTCCCTTTTTTAAATTAAAGGAAATAGGGGTTGCTTTTATCATTTGAACGATTTCCACTGGGATTAAAAGTTTTCTAAATATTGATATTTCATTTTTCTTTACTGGTGAGAATATTAGCCACAGTAAGATTTTGATCCTCAATATCAATATTTTGAACTATATGCTCCAGAGGACCTTCCCCCACTCACCAATCTTTCCACAAGAAAATTGTCTCTCCATTACCAACTCTCCACTTAGTCCCTTTTCAAGATGATTCCTGCAGATTTGGATATGCTTTTCCAGTTTTGAGAGGAGTTCCTTATAGCGGTGGACTGATTTTCTATGTTTTTTACATTGTATTTATTTCTTATAACAGAGGCTCATATGGCACTGGAATCATTTTTGAGAGCAGGGCTAGGTTTAATTCTTGGCCTTTCTAATGCAAAGCCCTCCTCTAGACTAGTTTGCAAACTTCATTCCAATTAAGAAGATGAACTTTCCTTTGGTCATCAGTTGATTCCCATAGAAATCTTTTGTTGGAGTTGCAAGTAGAGCTTGGGAGTAATGAGGTCTACATAACATAAGTGGGAATGGATGTTAGCTCTATCATTTTAGTTTTCTAATAAAATTTGGAAAGAGAATAGTACGATAAAGGTATGTTAGAAAATTTTAATGTATTGAATTAGGATTAAGGTTTAATTGTAATACAGTATAAATACATTGTAACTATTTTTTTTTTTAAATAATGAAAAACATAATTGGTCCCGTATATATAAGTACATTGCCGAACCACATAATATTTTTATGTCACTTTCTCTCTAACTTTTGTTGCATAGATCACTAATTTTACAACACAATGTTGCAAAAATGTATACGTCTGTGTGTGTATATATATATATAGTATGTATGTATACTTGTACATATTTGCATAAATCATCCTCTCTTTTTATAATTCTCATTGTCTTGATACTTTTAGTTTGTACTAGTAATTAATTTGTATGTTGATCTTAAGGCCATCTTCGAAGAAGGTAGTAAAACTTTGAAACTTGTATTTTTGATGGGCCGTATCTTGCTACTCAGAGAGAGAAGTAACAATTATTCTTTTCTTTATTAATAAATGTGTAATGTTAGATACACTGAATCGATTTATTAGCAGATGACATTATTTATCATAATTCTTCTTTAAAATTTAATATAAAAAGACAAAACAAATTCATTAATTACAAAAATATTATTGACACATCATCTGATAAACTAATTCGGTAAACCAAATCAGTATATCAAGTATTTTCTTTAAAATTGTGGGACTCGATGAATACACAAAACTCTCATCTTTATATCCACAAAAAAAAAAAAAAAATTATGAAACCCACTTGTTAATAAAAAATATAAAGATAAAACCAAAAATCAAAATTTACTACTTTCAATTAAAGTGTTAAATTTTAATATAAATAGCAAATTTATATATAAGATAATAAAAGATACATTTGTTACCTTATTTTTTAAGAATCTTTTAGAGATGGTCTAAGGTTTTTAGTAGCACAAGTTGATGGTCCTAAAGCTGTACCATGCAAATCTTTTTAGTGAAGAGGAATGTTAGGGTGAGTGTGAATGTTTACACTCACTGATTTGATTAATTTGTGTATTATATGTATTTATACACTGATTATACGTATGTGTGTAATGTAAGTATCGATGAAATCGTAAATATTAAACACTCACGATTGATATTAACAATTTTTTTTTACTAAAATATAAAATAGAAAGTTGAAATGTTTTTTTTATTATTTGTTTTCAACTTTTTATGAATTGACTCATTAGACAGCTCCTACACATGTATAACGTATATTTCTATATATTCTAAAAAGTTCATCCTCAACAATTAATTATTATTTCTTGGTGTGCTTCTACTTTCTAGGAACTCTAATATGTAATTACGTGAACCAAACTTCGGAATGACGGAATTGAAATAAGATTAAAATTAAAAAATTAAATTGACAAAATTAAAAAAAATAAAGATTAAAGTGAAATTCGAGATAAAGTTCAAGGATAAAAAGTATATTTTATCTTAAATTTTATTAAATTAAATTTGATTTTATTAGTACATTTTGAAAATTGAATAATGCTAGTCTTATTTTCAAATTTTATCAAAAGTATTTACCTTTAAGAGTTGAAAGTATTGTATTAGTTATATATCACATCATAATATGATATTCGGGACCAATGCAATACTGCCAACTCATGAAGATAAATATTCTTAATAAGATTTTTAAGTAAGTCTAGTATTATTGATTGAAAATGAAATGTGTCTATTTTGAATTAAAATATCATCTTGATATCATTTATGTAACATATTCGATCCTGATATACATGATTATAGAATTTTTTTCATAGTTGAAAGACGTGACAAATCTGAGTATGACAAATCAAAGCAGACTATATTTTTAGGTCTAACCCATTGAATTTAAGATTCATCACTTGTGGATTATGCATTTGAACAATAAATGAACATGAAAAAGATATTCAAATTGAGGAATTAGTGTTCGGACATTTGCTGTAATAGTACAGAATAAAAAATTATTGAGTATAACTTCATCTAATGCACTGTTTTTTGACATAACAGTGCCTTGCATCAGGTTAATTTACATTTTGAGCCAAAATGATGCAGAATTAGAAATAGCCTAAGATCATGTTTGGTACATAGGAATAAATTGGTCATTTCATTGAATGAAATAAAAAACTTAATAGAATACAAGAAACTCACCTGAATTAAAGGAATGCTTGAAATTATTTTTAAGAGAATGTTTATTACATACAATAGACATTCTTAATCATATTAAATAAGATTAAGAAATGAAGAAATTAAAATGAATATTTTTAAAATATTAATTCTATTGTAGCAAAGTTGACGGAAGAGGAAGCAAATGGTAATGTCTTTCCCTCTCATTAGAGTTGTAAGATGTGTATGATCAATTAATCTAGGTGCCCTTGCTTGTTTGTAATTATTGAGAATTTATTTCGATGTGACCATCACATTGCATCTTGGCTTCAATGATTCCAGCACTCACAATGAGTTGTAATAAAAATTAGAATAAATTATACTAATTTTTTTAAAATTTTTTGATAATCATAATAAAAAAATATCTTCAAGTTTTTAAAATTACATTACATTCTTCATTCTTTTACTGATAAATTACACATACCTCACATTTAATTTAATTTTTTTAAATGACAAAAGTGCGCCCTTTATTTTAATTTTTTTTTTTTCAAATTTGACCAATTTTTTTAACTTTTTTTATTTTCAAATATATATTAATTAATTAAAATATTCTTGATCAACAATGAAATATAAGTTATTTAATTTAAATCTAATTTTATATTAAATAAAAAAATTTACTCTAAATTGAAAAAAGAATGTAAAATAAAAAAAATATAATGAAATGGATATTTTTGCTATTTTGAAAAAAAAATTTAGACAGGATGAGAGATATGTATAGTTTATCAATAAAAATAGAGTGTATTGTAATTTCAGAAACTTCATAAATTTTTTTTTGTAATTATCAGAAATTTTAAGAGAATTCAATATAATTTATCCTAAAAATTATAAATAGTTAAATAAGAATTTGACAATCACAAGAACTAATTATGTGTATAAATTATGAATAATAAAAAGATCAAAAAGAATCCATTTGAAATACATTTTCCATATTATTACAATTTTTGTCTTAAGATTGTTACAAGAACATTACATCTATATATAATTGCCAAGTTCATATCTTCCACAATAACTTTTTTACAATTAACTTTAAATAATATATAATACATTGTCGAGATTAATGACTCAACAATTCCTATACACAAACGGTACGAATCCTATAAATACATACCAACAAAACAAATCATGAAATAAATTTCAAAGAAGTAAAAATCTTAACACACACACAAACACTACTGATTTTCAAGCTTTCAACAACAGTTATATATGGGGGGGAATTAATATATATGGAAACCCTAGCTGGATCATCTCCTTGAATTAATAAAGATTGATGCAAACTCACTCATACAGTATATATAAAATCATTACAACAAGTGTTTCTGGTGTTTTATGAAATTAAAAAGAGGTAAAGCATTCATGTTCTGATGAATTTGAGTCGTCACAGGGAGAATGGTTGTGTCTACCTTCATATGTTGTTATCACCATTCGACAGTCCTCTGACAATCGCTCCACCCTCTTCTTCACTCGACAGTTACTGTGTGTGCAACGATAATAACTTCTGCCATTATTTCCAAAATCATTAGCAAATAATCACCATTTTTGGTAATGTTCATTACATTACGTGTTTAAGAAAAATGAGATGCCATTTTACCCACAATATATATACACACACATATTACCAATGAGCTTTAACTCAGTCGGTATTACTTCATCATCTCCAACTTAAATAAGGAAATCTTTACACTAGGTTTAGGATTTCCTGATGATAAATATTTCCCTTAACCTAGACTATATATATACACACTCATGTAAAATAAATGGTTTTTATTTTATGGAATAATAGCAGCACTCCAAGGACCGTTCAAAGCAAAGTTGTGCGTTGATCAACAGTAACCTGAATGCAATCCATTTTTTTTTACTTGATTTTGACCTGTTTTCTTGAATTTTTCAAAATTCTAATTATGTTTGGAATAGTGTTAGTAGATTCTTTTTTTTGGATAATTAAAGAATTTATTAACAAAAGAAGAATCTAAACTATATAGAGAGCACAGACTTAACAAGATAAGAAATTAGTAGTTTTTTAATCATATTAGTAAAAAATATTATTAGATGTATTCAGTTATTATTATTCAGTTTTATTAATAATATTTCAATTTCGACACTACGTTATGCCCCCGCACACAAACACACACACACATACATATATATATATATATATATATATATATATATATTGAAAACTATGTGAATATTAAACATAAAGTTCATCGGTTTTGCGTGCTTAACTAGAGTCATTATTATCACATTGACCTCTACACAACCAATTGCTTGCTAATTTAATCTAAATTTGACCACTCAACTACAAGTGAAAGTTTATGGATCCAATAAAATAGAGTTCTAAAATTGAGAGTTTCAAAGCTGAGACTGAGTGGAATGAAGAGACTTGGCTTTGAAGGAAAATATAAAGACCAAATGGAATAGATACACTATAACACAAATACAATACTTTCAAATGAAGCTATCTAAATACAACCTATATAGTCCATTTTAGTGTTTTTTTTTTTGGGTCTTTTCCTAATTTGGTAAACATATACATTAAACTCTTTAATAATTAGATAATAAATTTAATTATCGAATAACAAAGTTATTCAATATTAATTTATTTTCAATTTTTATTAGTCAAAATCTTGTTTTATATTCATATATATGAATAAAATAGAAGAAACATAAGTCGTTACATATCATTTCAATAAAAGATATATCTATTTATTGGATAGTTTATATTCATCTAGAAAAATTATCGAATTTATCTATATGGTACTATGGATTACTATAACTCTTCTTTAAATTTAAATAAAAGAATCAAATTTAACAAAAATAAATAACTAGATATGGTATATCAAGCATTTCTAAAAGAATTAATCTCATAAAGCCAGCAAAAAAAATAAAATAAAATAACTCATTTAAATTATGTAACTATGGGTGCAAATTTTGATGAGATAGGCAATACAACTAACCTTACAAATATGAAAACATGCTTAGACTATCATCCATATGTCTCTCTACATTTTGACATATTTTTCAATTCTAATAAATAATCATGTAATAGAACTTCTCAGAAATTATTAATTAGTATTAATTAACTACCATATAATTAAAATTATACAAGACCAGCAGCACGCTTAAGGAAGCAAAACAAAAGAGAACAAAAATCTCAGGTCTCAACAATCAGAGTCTATTAAATTTCAGGAAAAAATATTAAAAAGTCTCTAAAATAAATTTTTCAATCCTAAAAACTTAATGATAATTTTTTTCTAACCTAAAAAATACAACAAAAAAAAGAAACTTTTACTACAAAAAAATATAATTACTAACTTTAATCTTAACATGGTTAAAAAAATATTACTGATTATAATAAAGAACTTTCAAAATAAATTTTATAAAACAATATTAAAAAGTATATAAAATAAATTCTTCAATTCAAAAAAAAAGATTCATAGCATTTTATGAAGTGAAAATTTCTTTTTTAAGCCTTCTAGATAAATAAAAAATTGCTATGTTTTTTTTAATTGAAGAATTTATTTTATAAATTATTTAGTATTTTTTTTAAAATATATCTTGAAAGTTATTTTAGTCTAATCAGTATTATTTTTTAACAGTGTTAAGATAGAAGTTAACAGTTAAACTTTTTTGTATTAAAAGTTTATTCTTTGAATCTTTAAGATAAATAAAATTTATTAATGAGTTTTCTAGATTGAAAAGCTTATTTTATGAACTTTTTAGTATTTTTTCTTAAATTTTAATTCACGCTCTCACACTTGATCATCCAAATATTTTACTATTATCTTAAAAATTATTAATTATTAAGTTAACATATATTAAATATTAGAGGGTCAACCATAAATGCCGACCTAATTCACCTAAAAATTTCTCTCTAATCCTTGAACAATCGCATTTTTTTTTCGCCTTTAAAGTTTGGTACGAATTTTATTTTGATCCCTATATTTCTTGTTTGAACAATCATGTCTTGAATCTTAGTATATACGTATTGCAATTTGATCGTCCCGTTAACTTGCACCGATGTTGTTCAGGAAAATATTATGTGAACATCATATTAAAAAATTAAAGACCAAACTCATGAAACTAGTTTTATTTTCTTAAATGTCTCACGAGACATGAAATTTTTCTATCCCAATTAATGGTCAAAGTTGATGGATAGATGACATTAATGTAATACTTATTAAAATTCAGAGATCTATTTGTTTAAGTTGAAAATATAAGGATCAAAGTACAATTCATACATCTTTGTTCATATTTATAAAAATTTCTTCACTTACCCAAAAAAATAAAAAACCTAAATTACCACTGTCACATAGAAATCCATTCCTGCACCAACTTAGAGGTTTCTACATGCCAGAATGCAACTTTGTTTGTTTCAAAGGAATATACTCTTACCTTGCAAGACCAGTGAATTTACAAAATCAGCTTATATATTTTGTGAATTTTGTCCACTTTAATAGTCTAAATGTTCTTTTTAATTAAGCTGCTACTTGTCAACATGTACATCATCTACTTCTCATCAAAAAATAAAAACTAGAAATAAATGTTCATCACAAAAATTCTTCCTTGAAAAAGATATAATATGGTCATGAAACTTTTTTGGGGAAGTATATATATGGTCATAAAATTACAAGTATTCTTTTTTTTTTCCTTTAATTGCTTATCGGAAAAAAAAAATTCATAGCTTTTCTTATTTTCAAGAGTGGGTGTTGGTGTAAGAGTAAATTTGCTTCATCGTGATCTGGAGCTATAGTTCATCTTTCTTGAAGCTTATATATATATATATAAAATTCCAAGTCCTAATGCTGACTTCTCACTATTTTTAATATTTATAGTGAATAAGCAATTTTGTTAGCATAAGAAAAAATAAACTGCAAAGCCTAAAACAAAGTCCTTAACTAGTGCCAACTAACAAAACAAAAGGGAACAAGAAGCATACAAAAAAAACTCAGCCCTGGAACACAAAAGCGACAAATGATCTCGCAACCAAGAGTAACTCCATCAGTGGGGGAGCCATTTGGGTATCCAAAATGCCCATTTGGCTCCTGTTATATATTGTTTTGGCAACTCTAATTTCTCCCACCACCATATATGCATTCTAATAATAATAATCAAAATCAATGTCTATTTTTATATTTTAATGTATTTTAAATTTAAAAATGTAAATAATTTGATCTCCCTCTTTCAACTACTTTCTCACCAAAATTTGGTTTCCTCTCTCTCTTCCCACAATAACCATATATGAATCCTAACATCTTATAGAGCTATTTTGAATACCTAGCTAGATTTCCTGTTGCAGCACAAAAACTGAGAGTTGGAGAGAAAAAAAAAAGTCAGATAAAGACATTTGGTTCCCGAGATGACTCCCCTCTTGGGGTTGCTCAAAAGCCAAAAAGGCACACAACAGCTCAACCGCCATAAAAGGTAACATTTGCACCTTTAAATTTAGGGAGTTTCCTTGAGGTATTCTTCTCCCATTAATACTCAAATGAGGAGCTGCATTAGATTTTCTAAAGTTCCCCTTATGGCCTCCTCTGGGAGCCTAAGCCGTTATTCCATTCTAAGGGACATCTGTATAATTCAATTCAAGGGACATCTGTGTTCCCTATTCACCCTTTCTTTGTGTTTGACATAATTTAGGTAAAAACCTTTCCTTTTCCATATAATAGCAGGTTTGTAGCTAGATGTCTTTGTCATTCTTATATCTTTGTAAAGCTTTCTAACAGGCCCTTTTTATATTGATTGCCAAGTTTCACCACCAAGTTTCTGTGTGTGTGTATATATATATATATATATATATATATATATATTATCTTTGATATTCTCTGGAAGGCTTTAAATACAATCAACCATCCCGTTTAACATATCACTGTTCAACCACCTAACTAGGTGGAGGATTAATTAGCTAGACAATCGTTCTAGGTTTTGTTTTTGGAATCATTTCCCGGATGAATTGCATGCAAGAGTTGTTTGAAAATATGGCAACAAATTATGGTCATGCAGTACATGATTTTGGTGTGAATTGCTCAACTATATTAACATAAAACACAGCATAGTTTCTGAAGCACATATAGTTAAAGTTGGGAGTCCATGAAGTAGACATATATAACTTGTTTTCTGAGGTAATTAACCAACATAAACAAATGTATCACGGATCAAAATGCAATCAAATAAGAAAAATAAATAAAATACATAAAGAAAATACAAACTTTATATGATTTGATAAGATGTCTATATTTCTGGATAGTACAATTAATCTATAATGTATTAAAGAGATTATAAGAATAAAAACTCTCAAATTTGAAATCCCCCTCTACTCCCGATGACCGTCTTTTTATAAGTCGAGATTCTAATAGATAATATTCTTGTATAACTAGTTACAACCGAAGAGACAAAATGGAATAAAAAAAATTTAGATTGCAACAGGTGATTAAGAATTTAGGTGAATTTGTTATAACTACCAAACAATTTCAGACCGACGAATAAGGGTGATTAAGAATTTAGGTGAATTTTTTATAGCCACCAAACAATTTCAAAACGACGAATACCAATCATGTATACAGAAATTTAGTATACGTTTTTTTGGAACATGACTAATTTTCAGTCCTGGAACAGCGATGACTGCCCGTTAAGTGTACAGAAATTTAGTATATTTTTGGGAAACTATTTTCAAGACCAATGAACACAAAGCATGTAGAAAAGACATGCTTTCTTATCTAGCTAGGACAAGAAAGAGACTCAAATTATCAGATAATAATTTTCTGCAGAAATTAAAAGGATGACACACTGGGGAAATGAATTCTGAATATTGTGTTTTCAGAAATATTTCTATGTTGTGGAAATGATTTCCAAATATGATTATGGACTTTTACGAAGTAATAAACAGCTTTGTTTCAACTTAAGATTACATGTCAAAAATACCTAAAACCTAAATGCATGACCATTGTTTCTTTTCTGGCAATAAGAAAAGAATCCTAACTGGCTGAAACAGTGTACGCAAGTACTATTATTCTTGGCCGCTACCTGTGATAGTATGGAATCAGTTATTATGAGCCGTCCATTCCATGTACTTCTCAACTTTTTCTTTATCCTTTCTTCTCCTTGATGAATTCCTAGAAACGTTTCTTCTAAAGGGGCATTTATCCTAATCTTTGAACATGCTGTCTAGCTATAAAAATTTATGGTTCAATCGATAATCCTAAATATCCGTGTATAAACCTGATCGAGCAGTACGTCATATATATGTATATGTGTGTGTGTGTATTTATATATATATATATATGGACTGTGTGTGAGCTTTGAAAGCAACAGAAGAATACCTTGGATGAAGGCTGTTCTTGACTACTTTCTGGCCGTATTTTCTCCATTTGTAACCATCATCAAGGACATCAATGTCACTCCTTGTTTGGAAACAGAACCTTGGCTCTCTAAGTTTTCTCCTCACTTTTACCTTGCTCTTCTCTGAAGATGAGCTCCTCCACCTGCCATATTCAAGTATAGCTAATAATATATATATCGCCCCAGTCCAACCAGTACTCATTGAAAACTTGAAGATGAGTCTGTTGTTGGATTTGGGAATCAATGAATATCAAATGTTGATGGGAATATATATGGATTTGGACATCATTGAGTATCAAGACTATAGTAGGTCTAGTACTTATTCCTTTCCAGAGAGCACATGCAATAAAACTCACACAGAAAGCAGGAAAGGGGGGGGGGGGGGGGGGGGTAATTCTTTATATATAATGTAACTGAACTCCTCATTTGGAGATCTCCTCCATATATAGCTAGCTAGATCTCATTAGATTCAGAGTGATATCAAAAAGAAACTTCTCTAGGGTCAGAAAGATTTCCTTTTGGTGCTAGAGAGAGAGAGAGAGAGAGGGAGGGAGGAGAGGAGAGGAGAGAGAGAGAGAGAGAGAGAGAGAGAGAGAGAGAGAGAGAGAGAGAGAGAGTCCCATAAGAAGAAAAAGAAAAAGAAAAGTTAGAGAAAGGATATATACATACCATGAATTGCTACCATCGTTAGCATTAGCAGTGCAATTTTCGTCACTTACAGCCTTGGGATCCAACGCCCCCGCCTATATTTTATTCACAAAGTACATAAAACAAAAAGATCAACAATTGATATACACACAAACACACACACACACACACACATATATATATATATATAAACATGCATGTAAAATTGACAATTATTCCTCAATTTTAATGAACAATTAATGGAACTACCTGATCGTTATTCCAAGAAGGTCTTTCAACGATGTCGCTGTGATGACTAAACCTAAGAGAGCTGTTGTTGTTGTTGGCGGTTTCAGCACTGTCGTTGACGGCAGCCTGAGAAATCTGAGACGACTGTGAGGGGGCCAAGAAGCAGAGAACCTGGTTATCGAACTGCGGAAAGCCCATTTCAGGGATAGCTTGGGGAGTGGAGAAGGAGACCTGCAGATCGTAATTGGGAATCTGGACTTGTTGATCTGCTTCCATTTTGTTCAAACTAAAATTGATGGATTGTAAGAAAAACTTGTGTAGTTGTATCTTCTTCTTCTTAGTGGCCGCTGGGTGTGGTGGTGCATGTGTCCGTGCAGTGCGTGGAAGTGGTGGTGGTGGTCAAGCTATCCGTGCTTCCACATATGGGGTGTTGTTTGGTCAACTAGTAAACGCTGGATAGAATGTTTCCTAATTCCTCTATATTATTCCTTTCTCATCTTCTTTAAGGTTGCCAGACCAGTCTTTTGTAGACGTGTATTGGGTAACTCTCTCTCTCTCTCTCTCTCTCTCTCTCTCTCTCTCTCTCTCACACACACACACACACACACACACACATGAGTATAACGAGGAGGTGCAAAAAAAAATCTAAATATAGGGATAAGGGAAAAAGAATAACCTTTTTTTGAAAAAAAACTAAGAAAATATCATAGTAGATATATAATATTAAGACTTAATAATTATTTTTAAAAAAAATCTTATATTATTAATAAGTATAGTGAGAAAATATGCCTATGTGTATATATATATAAATACCACCACATGTATTAAACAAATTTTAATAATAGTGCCGCATATGTCATGTTTTAGCTGATGAAAATTTCAACTAATCAAAATAATATTATAGTGAGAATTTTTTTTTTTTTTTGCCTTACAACGCAGTTCATAGAATTAAGATATATATATATATATATATTGTCCAAAATAATGTTGGATTATGGCTTAGACCATCTCTTATTCAAATTTGAGTTAAAATTTGATTATTTATAATAATTTAAATATATGAATAGTATAATACAGATTTAAGTTTAAGTCAAATTAAAATAAATTTGATATGAATTGAGGTTAAGAGTTAAAGAGTGCTTTTTGTAAATTTAAACTCGAATTTTGAGTTTGATCGATCCATGTTTGAGTCATCATATTAACTACAATGTTAGAAGATATGTTACTCCTTCCGTACCGAATTAAAAGTTCCTTATTCCATTTTGAGATGTCCCATAATACGAGTTCTGTTTAAAAAATTAATGTATAAATAATTGTGAAATTTTTAAATTATCCTCACAAATTTAATGTGAATGTACTACTCAATGTAAATGAATGTTAGTTTTGTAAATTTATCCTCTTAATCAAGTGTAAAAGCATTAAATAATTGTTCAAAATAAAAAATTGGTTTTCCCAAAAGAGACTATTAATTCAGGACGGAGAGAGTATTTTTTCTTTTCTTTTTGTATAGAAAGTTTAAAAAATATATAATTAATTAAAATTCTAATAAAATTACTACTTAATTATAATCCTCAATTTCAATTCAAGCATTACCGCTTTAATTCAATTATTATACGAAACTTTTTATAAAGTCAATTTTTAATGAGTTAGATCCAATAATGTAGAGAGGAAGAATCGTGAGTCACGTCTATAACTGTATAAAAAAATGGACACTTTCATTAGTCGAATAAGATTTCAGTCATTTTATGATAAGAATTTTAAATAACTCATTTTATCTTTTTGTAATTTTTTTTAATTTTTTCAAAATTGTCTAAATGTAGCTCCTAAATCCATATTTTGATTTTGTTGATCAAATTCATATTCATC
The DNA here is from genome assembly GCA_008638375.1 of Nyssa sinensis. NCBI lineage: Eukaryota > Viridiplantae > Streptophyta > Magnoliopsida > Cornales > Nyssaceae > Nyssa > Nyssa sinensis. Next base: position 38,789,692 of record CM018052.1, read on the forward strand.
AATCCAAACACAACCTAGGGTGTTTTAAACCTTAGCCACTCCAATAATAGAGGGCATTAAGAATATTGTTAATTAACATAAACATGGGATTTAAAATCTTATTTGGGTATTTAGGTCATTTCATCACATAAAAACGTGTTTTTGTCATTTGTCTAATCTATACGCTCGGCATAATCATACTTCATCAAGAAAATTAAGTCTTGCATTCACAAGGTTCATGACTTTGGACCCTGGAATTGTTTTTTATTAACATAAAATTGGAAAAAGTAAAATTTTGAATCATTTCTCAATTTATACAGGTCAATTAATTTCCATAGGATCATGCCAATCTTGTGTATATATATATATATATATATATATCATTTTTATTTTGTAAAATAATTTAGATTATAGTGTTAACAAAGATCTATTGTAAAATGGCGTTGAACAAGTCTAGAGGGAGCGAGGTATACCGTATCAAAACAAAAAATTATTTTCAAAAAAAAACATCATTTAAGAAAAGGAAGCAAGGACCGAGTTAGGTCTATTTAAATGGTACGACTTACGAGCACTTATTTTTTATATAATTGATGTAAGTTTGATTTTCTTCTTCCCGGAATTGCATGCATAATTGATGTAAGTTTGATTTTCTTCTTCCCATGAATTGCATGCTGGTTTCTCACAGTGCATTTATTATATATATATATATATATATATGTATAATCTGTATTGTTTGGATTACCAATTATTCTCATTTCATGCTGCATCTCTTTCACTCTTTTACAGCACTTTCATATATACAAGAATATCAAGTTTTGATGGTCTAAAATTATACTATACTGTCAATACTCCTGTACGTGTCTGTGTGATTTCTAGCTAGCTATTCCTTTAATCAATTCCTTCATTTTCTCAACCACCCAACTGAGAAAATAATAATACCAATTATAATTACTTGACCAAAAACATATTTTTGGATTGGACTCGTAAAGGATGGTCCATGATCCATGCAGAAATTAGCAAAAAATAACAAAAACATGCAGAAATTGTCGTAACCAATTATAAACATTGTTTCAGTATTCACATTGATCCTGAGACATGGCATGGCTTAATTAATTTCCTATTTTCACACGTGAGACTATTAAATATTATAGAAAGTTCAATGAATTAAATATCATGATAATTGACCATCTAATTGGCTAGCTATTCTTTATATATCCAGTAAGTTCTTTCCTGATCTGCAAGAACGAACTGGGAATCAAGCACATAAAATCATCAGATGGAGATGATAAGATAATATTAATGGATTAAACTCCAAGGTAAGAAGCTAAGTAGTCACTAATTAATTAACTGTCTCGAGAATACACAAACTGGCACACACTTTATCAATATATATATGTGTGTGTATAAATATATATAGATCATTCAGAGGGTATAAAAGTCTAGGGGGCAATAAGTAGTTGGGTCCATCAAAATTTCCATCCACGTCAAAAATGTCCATGGCAGTTGAAAGAAGGAAAAATAATAAGCCTCTCAAATCCTGACAAATCTAATTCCAATAGATGCATTTGTCTACTCAGACCACCCTTCCCTGCAAAAAGAAGAAAAAACTATGATAACTCCCACATTTCATTTGCATCTCTCTCGGCCTTCCACTCACTCTCACCTGTTACTTTCATCCACAGTTGTCTCTCTCCATGAAAAGACCCTCCCAACACCCCCCCCACAATAACAACAACAACTTCAACAATTATCAAAACCTCTCTCTCTCTCCAAACACCCCCCCCAACAACAGCTGTCAGGAGGGCATGCTCTCGTCTGTTCTGTAGCTTTGTTTCTTTTCTCATTATTATAATACATCTTACCTACCCAAAAAAACGAAGAAAAAGAAAAAGAAGAAGAATGAAACAACAACTAGCGACAGCTTAATCCATTAAGCTTTGAACTAAAAGCTTGTTCCATAGTGAACTAAAAGCTTTGATGATCTGACATATATAGGTATTTCAGGTATACTATATTATATATATTTGGTGCTCCCATGGTTTCGTGAAGCATAGGAATTAGGGTGAGAAGAAAGCTGGTTAATTACCAAGTGTTTTACTAAGAAGTTATTATTGGTTTGGGATATGTCTTATTCATTTGTGCCATAGATCGAGTTGGAAAATTCTTTATTTGAACAATTAATGCATGGTATATAGTATTTAATTAACTAAATGACCATTCTAATTAATTATAACTTGTTATTGTCTCAATATATTCTCTAGTTATTGTATGGCAATATTTTAATAACTTGTTAGAAAGTTGGGGCAGAAAAGCAAATGTATGCTTCAAGGTGAACCAAATTTTATAAAGCTTTGCAAATTTGCATTCAAGATATAAATGAAGTCATTTTCACGGTTTCCAAGTTGCACTATCAAGAACTGTCTTTAAATAGTCGGCACGAAAAATTGAGGCCAAGATTAGGAATGGTAACGGGATAGGTTTGGAATAAGGTGGCCATTTTCCAAATCTGACTTCGTCCTGCCTAGCTCGTTTAGAGGTTTATCCCGACTCTGACCCTGACTCCGTTTATATTTCCCGACTTTATCCCGCCCTATCCCGAACTCCGATATTTATATTTTTTAAGTAAGTTAAAACTTTTATTTTGATAAGTAAATTAATTTTTTTTTTGTCAAAATAACTAATACAAGAAAAAATATATGAGTGTGATATGAAAAATATTAAAACTAATTTTATATAGTGTTGTTTATTGATAAATATAGTGTATATAAAAGTAAATAAAAAAACTTAATCTATAAACGGGGTGACCATCTCCCGAATTCGCCCCGAACCCGACTGAGTTTTAAAAGCCACACTCTAATATGAACATCTCATATCCATCCCATTAGGGACGAGACGAGTCGGGGCAAGACAAATTGTCATCCCTAGCCAAGACTAGTATCCTATTACTATGTGGTACAGAATCTAATGATAATTATTTTGAAACGAAGGAACAAAGAGTTGCAGTATGTTTTGGTTGTAGTAATTTTATAGAAAGAATGTAGAAGAAGAGTTTTGTATTTTTCGCAGGCTAAAGTATGTCGTGTATAGACTCTCATATGACTTTTTAATATTGGGCATGCCTGTCTAACGAGTATCTATTCATTTGAAAATGGGTCATTCATTTAAATAAGTATATGTTCAGTTTGACAAAATGTGTCATTTAAGCTCCACTATGCAGTCACACAACTCAATGCCTCGACCCATGTCCGCCTAATGCACCCAATTCCACTTTGTCCCTTATTTTGAAAATGTCTCAACATAACTAGTCTGTTAATTAACACGGGAAACTTAGATCATGCTTGAACAAATGTAATATCTACTCAGTGGGTGATTGGTTTCATGACTTAATGACGATGGGAGCTTGTAATGAGATCTTATTAGCAAAAGGTAATGAAATCTCATTAGCAAAAGTATACGATTATTAATTAAGTCATCTTTCTTTGTTACAAACTGTTAAAAATTGCTCGGAGCTAGAGACGCCTCCTGAATCACATTATAGACCAGAGGAGCTAGAGACAAAGGGAAGGGAGCAGGTAAGCGGCTCCGTGCAGCTAGCTCAAAGTTAGAGCTCTGACCTGGTTCTGATACCATGTTGAAAATTGGAGGCCCAATTCTAAATTAGCTCAGTCCTTAAAACTCAGGTGTTAAGAAGAGGGAGAGAGGGCCCTTATATATAGACCGGAGGAGCTAGAGACGGGCGATGTGGGACAATCCAACACAAACTATTACTTAATGATGATGGGAGCTAGTAATGAGATCTAATTAGCAAAAAGTAATGAAATCTTATTAGCAAAAGTATATAATTATTAAGTAATCTTAATGCAGACTAAAATTTCCTAGTTGGGATTCACAAGAATATAAGCCAAAATGACACATAGGTGATCATAGTAAAAAACTTCATTTCAAAACTTATGAATGAAACAAAGAATCTAACATGGCTGATGTAATTTGTCGGTTGAGAAGATTTCCCCTTTAGAGTTTGGCTGGGGAAAAGGAGCCGAAAGATTGGAGAAAAAACAAAATAGAGAGATGGAGAGATACACCCCCTATATATTTTCAAAAGACTAGCTAGATATAAAGATAACAGATATGGACAATCTAGACTATATAACAAATGAATTGATTGAGAATATAGGTATCTTGTGAACAAGGGTAAATGTTCTACAACCACTCGTGGAGTGTTAAATCAACGATCAACACCTTTATAAAAACTTATTTCTTGTTTCAAATGAATTATCCCTCAAATTTTTTATGAGAAAATGTTTTACTCATAAATATGGATAAAATTATATTGTATTCTCTTAAGGTTTTTGACACTTATAAAATTTTTTTTTGGAGATATCTGAAATTATATTGTTATTCTTTATTTTTATTGACAAATTAAATATACCTCATTTTATGTCTAATTTTTTTTCAAAATGAGAAAAATACCCTTTTCAAGTTTTTTTTTTTACTTTATTTTAAAATTTTGCCCAAATTTTTCTAACTTTTCTTTAAAGAATTTTTTCATTTTATATTAAAATAAATTTGAATTAAATAACTTATATTTTTATTTTTCATCAAGAATATTTCGATCAATATTTATTTGAAAATGAGAAAAAATATTTTAAAAATTGGGCAAAATTGAAAAGAAATGGGAAAAAAATAAAATAAAATAAAATAGATACTTTTGTCATTTAAAAAAAAATGGATTTGAGGGGAAGTATGTATAGTTTGTTAGTAAAAACTAGGAAATAATGATATAATTTCAAAAATCTCAAAGAATATCTTTATAATTGTCAGAAATCTCAAAATAAATTAGTATAATGTACTTTATAAATAATTATTCCTTTGGGCCATTTCCCTTTCCCCTTCGGTGATAAAATTTTAATTACCTAAAAGAATATTCAAAAATTAATATCTATCATATTTAAGCTAATTACTAATCGAATCATTAAATATTTTAGGAATAGAATTAGTTTCATAAGAAGAGCAATACCAATTAAAAACATATTTAAAAAATAAGCTTGGATAGTAATTCAGATATAATTTTTTAAAAAATATTTTTGAAGATTTTGTAATTAATTTTTTTAAAAACTGTGAAAATGCATTTGAATATGATAATCTAAATTATAAAAAATTAAAATTAATAACTTGTCAAATGTGTATCCTGCGTTTTAAAATTAAAAATCTATTTTTGAAAACGTAAACAAACGAAAGTTTTCCTCATTTTTCACTCCTCTCTAAATATATTTAAAAAAAAATCAAAGAAAATTGAGAATCAGGAAGATAAAGGAAATTGAGATGTAAAATTAAAAACTTCCCCCTCACTTTCCATCAAATTTTCTTTTGCCCTTGTACTTCTCTTGATGAACAAATAAGAGAAAATAGTCTCCATTGTGCTATTTTTCTTCCCCTTTCGAATTCCACAAACCAAATGAAACCTAAAAAGTTACTAAAAGGTTTCACCATTATAAATATAAATATATATATATATATGAAATATCATGTATACTGCGAGCTGCTTCATCCGGGTAGGAACTCATCTTTACATAGATGGCAGTGAGCATTCTGGAATCTTACAAATGACTGCTGCCAAGAATTCTCTCATTGATTGATTTTCAGTCTTCCAGTGGAAGACAGTGTGTGTAACTCACAGAGTATCTTTGACTATCGAACACTTCTTTAGCCAAGCTTAGAGTTTTGTACAATATTCTATATCATTCGAAATTTGAATACAACTCTATATCTCCTTCTAAAATAAATATATATTTTAAAATAAAAAGAACAGAAGTCCAGGGACAAATTTAGAGACATTTTTTTTATAAAATATGCTTGTATATTACACTAATATTTTTTTATTTTTTTAGATATAATAAGAAAAATTAGTATAGTCATATATAAATATAAAATAATACATTCATATTTTCTATTAAGACAATTCCGACAAAAATAGTTTGTGTAATAATAGAAATCAAAAGAAGATCAATGTAAGATATGAGAGGAGAAATCAGTGTAATTATTCCTACATTCGTTATTTTGTTTTGATAACAGTATTGATTGGTTCTGACAGAGAGTTGCTGCCGAAATTCCCGGGGGAAAGGGAAAGGGAAAGGGATTAGAGTTAGAACTGAAAATTATTGGTTTAAGAATGACAAAATTTTGCTGCTGCTGCTTCCTCTGACAAACCACCGGCCAACTCCATTAACATCAACACCACAACCACCTCCACTTCGCATCACAACTACCATGATGCAATCCAATTGGGTCGCATTGGCTCAAATGTTTTACTCAACATTCACCAATAATATCATTAAGTATACATGTTTTTAATGACAAAAAATGCCTTCAACACAGGCCTTTGGACACGTGATTATCAGGAAAAATTAATCTAGACGACAGTCCAAGCACATCGCTTAAGGAAAGAAGTCAAGTTTGCAATCTCGAGATAGTAACCTAAGGCCTTTCCCTCAGAGCTAACCTCCTGCAGTTTAAGTAAATAGTTGTTGTTAGGATACTAGAAAGCATTTCTTGTTTTTTTGACTAATTAAGGAAAATGCTTAATCATACATATGATAAGTTCTCATGATTAAAGTTTTAAGTGTCATGATATAAGGAAGATTATAATTCCTATTGAGGGTTGTACTGAAGAAAGCCTTTGGTGAATGTTAACCCAAACCACATTAATGATGAAGTCTTGTCTCAGTCTTCCAATGGTAAAACCTTCATCTGGTCATTGGAATGCTTGTCTGATGCTAAATAACTCCTACCATGCTCTCATGCATCATTCATATATATATATATATGATTTGGCCTTTCTGTGGCAGGTCTCAAACAGCCTTAGAGTGAACTTTATATAATTTTTCAGTACATTATGTACTGGCTTCACTTGTTTGTCTATCTAACATGACTTGCTGTAAACTAATAATGAGAACTGGAACAGGATTATCAATGATGATTGAAAGGGCCAAGGGCAGAAAATTTTTTATGATGATTGAAAGGGCCAAGGGCAGAAAATTTTTTTTGAAGTAGAGAATGATTTAGAACAGAAATAGTTTAAGATGGAAAGTGATACTGCACTTTTTTGTCTTGACACATAGTAGATTATGCGTGTATCATATTATTCATTTTAGGCTTAAGAGCTCTCACGGTTTTATTCTTTTTGGGAGAAAAAGACTTAATGCAAGGAAGGGGACGACTGGGACTTATAAGCGACACCAGTGCCCGACTCCTATTCGATGTGAGACTCAAAGTGGCACAACAGCTACTCCCCTAGTCGGGACTGGTGAAGCATAGGAATGAGGCGCGTGGCACTGGTGGAGCATAGGAACGAGGCGTGTGGCCCAAGCGTTCCCACAGACGGCGCCAAACTGATGCTGCACTTTTTCGTCCTGACACATAGTAGGCTCCGCCGCGTGCACCATATTGTCCGCTTTGGGCTTAAGAGCCCTCACGGCTTTGTTCTTCCTGAGCGAAAAAGGCATGATACAAGGGAGAGGACGATTGGAACTTATAAGAGACGACAGTGACTGATTCCTATTCAATGTGAAACTCAAAATAACACTACATAAAACTTTTTTATTATTACTATATATTTTGAACACAGTTTCAGCAAATTATGATGCCTCCAGTTAAGAATTGTATAAGCAACATCTTATTTATATATACTCATAAGTTCATATGATAACCATTTCATTACAAGAAAAATAAAAAGAACACCAGTCTTTTGGCAAGTGGAAGCTGCCCAGTTTTTTTAAATAAAGAAAAGATTCTCTTATTTATTTGATAATATTATAAATTAACGGTTGTGATTTCAGTACCAGTGGGCTTAATGTGAGGATTAGAAGTTCTATTCTTATAGTTTATCGTCAAAATAAAATATAAGGGTAAATTAGAGTGACTCTTTTTATGTTTTTAAAATTATATTGATCTTATTTATTTTTACTAACAAATTACAAATACATTCCATCTAATCAATTTTTTTAATTAAAATGACAAAACTGTCAATTTTATGTTTATTTTTTACATTTTGAGTAAATTTTTCTAACTTTTTTAAAGAATATTTTTTATTTTATATAAAAATAAATTTAAGATAAATAACTTATTTTTATTTTATAAAAAAATAAATTTAAGGTTTTAATCAATATTTATTGAAAATCAAAAAAAAAAAATCAAAAAAAGGATCAAAATTGAAAATGTAAAAAAAAAAACATGAAAATGATAGTTTTGTCATTTAAAAAAATGACTAAACGAGGGTATTTTTAGTTTGTTAGATAAAATATAAGAGGTCAGTGTAATTTTAAAAATTTTAAAAAATATTAGTTTAATTATCAGAAATTTCGAGAAAAATTAATATAATTTACCCAAATATCAAAGAATATGTCTTCAAATGTCACAATTATGCCGAGGGAGTGGAGTTGCTGGCGGCATGCTTAACACATGCAAGTCGGATGGGAAGTGGTATTTTCAGTGGCGAACAAATGGGTAACGCGTAAGAACCTACCCTTGGGCTAAGCCTATGAATTGAGCTTTCTTGTAATAATATGGAAGAATAGAAAAATGTGTCTCTTGGATCTGAATAATGATGTTATTAAGATTTAAATTTAGATTGCTTTGCATGCTTTTGGCAACCAAATGGAGCATCACTAGCAAATTAATTATTCAAAATTCCTTGATTTATTCAGTTAATGGGGCCTTGGGAAAACTCAAGGAAAGTGGGTCAGCCCAATTTACACACAAGCTATAATAGTTACAGAACACAGACCACTTGGTTCATAAAAGGAGCAGCAATGTTCTGAACATCTCCAAATTATTCACAAGAACCTTCTTTTGGTCTGGATTGAATTTTAATGAAACCATCCTATCTTCATATACATATATATATATATATGCGCACCCACACACACACACACACATATATTGGCAGACAGTGGGGTTAGCATCCGCTCCCTAATGGCTCAAAGTTATTTACCCGCCCAACACACGTAAGTTCAAACAAGGTTCATGTCTAGCTAGTCAGATTCTCAACTTCCAAACATCCTTTCCTGTCCAACGTTAATATTGCTAGTATTATCAACACAATCGTGATAAAAAGCATGACACGCGATAGTTGGTAGTGATCTATGCTATTAAATTAACTCTAAACAAATTAAATTTTAGTATCTAACTTTAATTTCAAGAAAGTGAATTAAGTGTATGTTTAGTAACGCTTTTTTTAAGTACTTTTTTGGCTTTCTTCACAAATTTATTGTGTGAAAAAAGAAATTTTATTCAGTTCATCTCGACGTGTTTCCGCTCTTTTGCTTTTCTTTTCACTTCACCAAATCAACAATGTCAAATGTATATCTGCAAATCAAAACAATGTCCAAATGCTTCTTGATTTCAACCAGTTAGGAAACAGGAAAAATAAGAGCAAAAGAACCTCAAGATAATGGAACTCATAATCATTCCAATTCAGAACACTGTTGAGATAATCACACTCCAAGGATTGTGTGTGTGTGTGTGAGTGTGTGTGTGTGTGTGTGTGAGAGAGAGAGAGAGAGAGAGATCCCTGATGCAAAGCACCATGCAGTGACACAATAATACCATTCTTCATAAACCTTGCTGATTATTTTCTGATTATTGAAATTTAGTGAGAGAACAATCTAAGTTTGTCCAAACACAACCCAGAAATCATAATATAATCAACACCAAACAGCTCCTAAACATTCTGCACAGGAATAGAGGAAGTTTACCTAGGGATCCGACAATCTAATGATTTCAAATTGAAGATTGGAAGTTGTAATAAGTGAACCTCCAATAATAATACAACTTGGAAGCAATGAATGAGGCAGTATATACTGAATTCCATGCAACAATCATGGCCTTTCAATCAATGTCAAAGAGTCTTCTTTATCTCATGATGATAGTGTGTGGCATCAGATATTTGGTGGGTCTCTCTCTGTCTGTCTCTGCCCTTTCCCTTCTGTTTATGTGTTTCATAAAAGATTATTTGAAACTAATACAGAAAGTTCTACAGGTGAGACTTAACAATCCTTCAACTAATTAACCTAGCTATATTTTAGTGTTTAGGCGATAATGTGGGCCTAAATCATATCTTAATTATGAATTATATCAATAAATCACAATTGTCTTTACTAACTGATAATTAGCAAAAGCCATAGATCAGAAAGCATTCGAAAAATCATTTAATAGGACCGTCACTCCATACGTTGCCTTTCACCTTCTTCCTCCAACCCAAAAAAAAACCACGATTACTCCATATTATTCTCTGATATGGTGTGACCATCTCTCACCAACTCTATCACTTTTTGCAAAATCATAGAAAAAAAAATTAACATAAATTTCGAAAAAGTGATTTGAGTTTGTGAGGAAAAGACACACTAAGACGTGGTATAACCATTCGATCAGATAATTTCGCCCCCATCTCCCTCTTCCCCCAACCAAAAAAGAACATCTTTTCTCTTTTGGGCGCCCCATGGTGGCATTTGCTCTAAGATTCAAACAGATTTGTGGGACAGTTCAGATTTTTCAATATAATGATCCCAAAGAGATCCCAGTTTCATATAGGTTACTGTCTCACATACATGCCTAGTTTGTAACTTGCAATTATATCTCAATGTGGTTCTAGTCATAAAATAAGGATTTCCTTGCACTAACTGTTTCAATAGCATTATAATTGCTTGTGAATGGTCTAAGACTGAGCTCATGTTCTCTGCAACTGTAATTTTTCACTGTAGTTCTGACATGTTTCTTTTCATCTATAAATTTCAAATAAAAACAATTTCATTCCAATTTTTTTTTTGATAAGTAATTTCATTCCAATTTCAAAAGATGCAACTAAAGAAGAAAGACTGTATGAATGCAAAAACTGATCAAAGACAAAGTAAGGCCAATGACTGTACTACTGTTAGAATCTTGCAGGTATGGCCATAGACCATGATACATGAGTGATTTAATTCAAATTTATGGTGCTAAAGAAATTAAGAAAATGGCCAAAAGAAATCAAGCTACAAGTACAAACATAATGCCCATGATTTTTCAAGAAGAAAAAAGAATGAAATTGATCAATAAGAATGGCAATTGGCAAAAAAACAGATTGCCACAACCGACCTCCTTAAGTAGCAGGGAAAAATCAGTTGAGTTAGATTGAAAACCTTGCAGATACCTGAATCTCAACTCTCACCAAGCTTCCAAATAATGAGATCCTCCATGACCATAACAAATATTTGATTTTTCCTCATGGGCCAATCAAAACATATTTTGCACTTTAACATATATCTAGCACGAAACCACCATGAAAGCCCATTGGTATCTCATAGGGTAAAGGCAAAAGATCCATTAATTCTCTTCCCAATGTTCAGAATTCATGTTGATAAAGTTTGATAGTATGTTTTACATTGATCACAGAACCGTCTCCCTATTTCAAAAATTCATGTCATAAGTCATGACTATATGTTTTACATTGATCATTGCCTACTAGAAGTGTCTCTATACTTGGAAGCAGAGAAAAACATGAATGTAAAGAACGGCCCCCCAGAAGACGAGGGGGGGCAAGGGGTTGTCAAGATGGTAGAAAGAGTATTCATATTCATAACTATCATTCACTTTAGACACTTTCATTTTTTCAGTTTTTTCCTTTTTCTTTTTAGTTTGAATTGAGTTGAGACCATAAAAAAAATATTTGATCTTTCTTTGCGGATCAAATCCCCCAACTTGTTATGCCCAAAATTGAAAGTTCTCCCATACCAAGCCTCCTTAATTTGGTACACCATAGGGCCAAGGGCCCAAGGCAAAGATCCATCACACAAATTTAATCCATGCAAGAAACTAATGTACAGTTGAGCCCTCATCTCAACCAAAATAAAGGAAAGGAGTTCTAAGTTTTCTTTAGTAGCTTAGCTATATCCCCACTTCCCCTTCTAAATGCTTTTCATTTCCCCTTTTCCAAGCAAGGGTTCTCATATATGGATAAAACAATTTTTTTAGTGATTGGTCTAGGCAAAAGGTGAATTTTCACAAATGAAAATCTGTTTTTCATCAACAAAAAAAAAATCATAACAAGCCCATCCACTTTGTCACCACAAACCTCATAAAATACATAGGAGTTCCAATTCTTCATACACAGCAATGGGCACACAGATTTCCACACGGACATCATCATCTAAACTCATGGTAAACTCCCTCATTGGAAAAGGCCAAATTGCAATATTTAATCAATCAACTCTCATTCAATCAGTGAATAATCACATTTTATTTAGTCTGTGCAGAACACATGATTTCCAACTGTTTGTTGCAATATAGTGATCAATTAAATTGCAGTTTCCACTTGTGTATAGAAGGCACTACCAAGATTCACTTTCTGAGTTAAAAACCTGTTTTCTCTCCCAAATCCATTCTGAGACTTGGCTTAGAATAAGATTTGGAAAGTGTAGTTCTTCTGTATACACTTGGATAACTATGACTAGAAATATCTAAGCAAAAGTGTAATTACAGTTATGTCCTAAAATTTCCAACTCAATGCCAATGAATCCTAAATTTTGGAAATTAAAGAGGTTTACCTGATCTCCCAAATGGGGTTGGCTTGGAATGTAGAAACTGGTGATAAAGTCCAACCCAGACTCACTCTTGATTGTAATGGTCATAAACAGCAACTAAATATAGAAATTGACACAATCAATCCTCACCTTAAGTCTTCGTCTCATAAAAAGTAGAGGCAGTGCATCCTTGATGACCTCATTTCAAGATCACTCGAGTATCTCTGATCTCATGAAGGATGCTCTTCTGACTCTCCCTGAGACAGAGTGAATCAAAACAAAGCTTTAATTCAACTAGTTGGGGCAGGCTAAACAAAATAGTTTTGACCATTCTTACCTCTCTAGATCCATATCTTTGTTGTTCAACTTGAACCAAATCAATCTTCTTAACTAGTACAATCATTGGTCATTTCACATATGGCCTTACCATCTAAGTCAACTTCCTGTTGTCTTGCACTCGGTGCAATCTACTCAGAAATGCTTACATTTCTAATTCTATACTCTTTTCTTATCATTCAAACATCTCAAATCATCGTCTCAACAATGCCCATATTATGCCATCATCTTTTGGTTGATTGGTGTTCTTCACCACAAAACATGGTTGGCCTTCAAGCCATCTTACGAATTTTCAACTTCAAATTAGATTGTCAGCCTTTGATCACGTGACACTACATGGGCACTACTCTGAAATACACAAGATTCTCTTCATTATCCTTTTTCTAATGGATAATCAAACCAAAACAATGAATACAATCCCTTTGGGTATTTTTCACAATATCCTTTAGTCTACTTCTAATTCCATTGAACTTATATTTCTGCAGAACTCTCAGATTTTCTAGCTTTAAATTGAACCTTAGTTCAGTTTTATCAACTAAACTCACTGGAAGGTTGGCATGTGCAATGTAAATATGATAGACAGGAGCATGGTTGGAATCTGAAGACCAATCTCGATGCCTTATCACCTGACATAGGTCATGAAGTGGGCAATTGAGCCTAATGACTTAACAAAGTCGAAGAAGAAGCAGTAATCAACTCATGATATAACATACATATTGCAGAACATGTTAATCTTTCACTTGAACATCTACAAATCATCAATAAATTCTAGAAGAAACCTAACTAAAATGAACTATACAGAGTTTTCATCAAATATCTGAAGCAAACAAAAGAAGAAGCAAAACTTGCAAGGACTCAAAATGGTGCAAGATATGTGGGCATATATTGGTAGTCATAATCATAAACTGTATGATATAGTAGTCATTGACAGATATTCCCCAGTCCCCACATATTATAAACGTTTACCATTTGAGGTTGCTGTAATAGTGACACAGTTTTTGAATTTAGCAGCACCCTATGTAAAATGAGATTCATATAATAGTGATAAATCAACAAAGAACAAGATAACAAAGAGCATAAACTACAAAAAGCATACAGAACTCTGATCCATACCTCAAATAACAAATGGTTAACCTTAAAACCCTTGCATTATACATAGAAGACAACCAGTTTGTTCACAAAAATCTCGAAAGTGAATGGACGCACTCCGCAAAGAGGACAAATTCTCCAAAGTTGTCATCATGTAGCACACAGCCAACTCAAAAGAATGACAAGAGCTTTGTGGTGAAAGCCTTGAGCACACCTCTAAATGAACCATTGCATGAACATGCCCGGGCCCCGGGCCATTATTAACCAAGGTGGAGTTTTTAAGACTAGAAGTTTGCAAACAAAATCCTCGTTCTGTCAACACGAGAAGGAGACCCGAAAGCTCTCCACAGCCCATAGAAATTGGCGAATTATGGTAATTCAAGTTCAATTTCAATATGACCAATGATCTTCCAAACACCAAGGCTTGGCAATTCATACGATTCACAAGAGGCACAAGATTCAAAGTTGAGCTCAATTTCTTGTACATTTCGCTTGTGTGCAGTGTCAAGCCACCAATATGCAGTCCAACCATCACACAAATCAAAAACATGATCGAAGATTGCTACGAGCAATTAAGAAAATTTATGGAATTCACTTCTGACCCACAAATACCGAATATTTGTTTCAAGAAAGGTATTGAAAGTCCAAAGATTCCTCCATTGTTTTGATCATACGGATGATTGTACAAGATTGATGGTCTGCAGATTGGACAAAGATGTTCTTTTCGCAAGTTACTCATCCGGCCCACAATATCGACCTAAAGGATCAAAGGCGTAGCACCCAAAACACGAAAGTGCTTATGTAAGATGCTTCATCTTTCTTTTTCTCTTGTCACGAACATGAGCTAATAAATAAAACCTAGGTGGGTCGGATCCTAATCAAGCTGAATTCTGCTGACCCTCTTCTACTAATTGTAACATGGACAAGTTGCCTTGTTAATATATATCATTAATTAAATTTATATATATATATATATGAAAGTATTTAGTAAAATATAAAAATATTAAAAAATATTTATATAATTTAAATATATTATCCGGATTGAAATGTAAATATCTTTTTTATCTTCGTCTTGAATTTTATGTCAGATTTTATTATGTTTTCTTATTTTTATTAGTTTATTTTTTTATCAAACCCTTCTAATTAAAAGGAAAATAAAAGTAAAGGTCATCAAATAAATAATAATAATAAATTTAACACTCAAATAAATGTTATAAGAAATTTTTAAAAAAATATCAAAATTCCTCAAACAAATAACCCTAACTCAAGACAAAATTAAGATGGATTAATAAGTTGGATTAAAATTTTAAAATAAAAATTGAGAAAAAAGATGGTAAAAATTGGACTGAGCACATCATAATCCCTACTTTGGATTCAATTACCATTAAGATAATGAGATTGTACGTTGTGGGCACGTGTTCATATACGATTGGTCCGTCCTCCATAATACGAAGGAGTGAAGTGCAGCAAACATTAGCTCAAAAAAAGAATAAGCAAAGGGATATGCCCTCACAAGTTTAGGGTTCCTCTGCAACCATATATATGTGTGTGTGTGTGTGTATGTGTAAAGCTCCTTTCTCACTCTCTTGTCGCTTGATTTCATCATCACTGCCTCAAACCTGAAACCCGAACAGCAGTAGGCGTGAAAATTTCACCAAAAAGGAGAAATGGAGCAGACCTTCATCATGATCAAGCCTGATGGTGTTCAAAGAGGCCTGGTTCGTAATCACACTCATCAATCTCTTTTTTTTTTTTTCCCATTTTTCTGTTAATTTATAGTTATTAGTCTTTTTGAAGATCCGAACAACTGTTCTAATTCTTGGGTTTTACGTCTTTTTTTCCTTTTATGTATAATCCTGATGAGTCTCATAGTTGTAGTGATTGGTTACTGAAAAAATGCGGGAGAGAAAAGACAATCTATTACCATTTTGTATTAGTATTTGAGGAAGTCGGGACGAATCTAAAAACTTTCTGGCTAGTTTTTTATAAAAAAAAAAAATTGAAAAATTATGGAGATCTTTGTATGTTACAGGAGAGAACATATGGGATGCCGGGAAAGTAAGGAAAGAAATTTTAGATTTTTTTCCATTAAATGGATACCCTAGAAAGCTAAAACATAATGATCCAGATACAACTATATTCAGCTGAATCTAACTGGGTTTTTTTTTGGAGGGGGGTTGGGCTGGGAAGATTCAATAGTGCATTTTCTTTTCTTATCTTTTCTTTTGATTTTTTTTTTTTTTTGGCAACCCAACGTGGGGTAAGTTTGTATGATTTCTTGCTTGCTGTTTGATCACATTTTCTTTGAGATTTGTTTGATCTCTTTCATGTGTTGGTGTCGTTTGGAATGATAACATTTATTATATGTGATACCGATTGTAACCAATTATACATAATTTTGCTACCCTGTTTCAGGTTGGTGAGATTATTAGCAGATTTGAGAAGATAGGTTTCTCTTTGAAAGGTAGCTCTCTCTTTAGGCTTGACCAATGATGATATATATGTCATACATCTACTTTTATCAAAATTCAGCTTGATCCGTTGATATTAGCCATTTTATAATGATTAATTTTAAGAATTTGTTCAATGATGTGAAGTATTCTAATAACATTTTTGGAAAATGAAAGCAAGCAAGCCAAATGATTAACATCATATAGTCAATCTCACTTTATTGGGTGTTGATGTGCCAAATCATACCTAATTGATGCTTCTTTTTTTATTAAAAAAAAAGGCTGATATGGTGAGATTTTGTCTCTATTTGGTTTGTAGAGTTAGTGAGGGGAAAGAAAGAAAAGGAATTACAATTTCTTAACATTTTTTTTCATGCTTAAATAAAATTAACAGTTAAAGATTTTTCAGAGATGTCCGGAATCAGGAAATGAACGGGTAGCTAGCTATTATACTCTAGAATCTTGGAACCACTTAAGCCTTGAGGCAAAACTTTTAATTAATAATTACATTTTCTTATTTGTAATTTTGATGTTGATTTGTCTTGTTTTGTATCTTTAATTGGGTATATGGTTTGGAATTTAGGCTTGAAGCTCATGAGCGTGGAGCATTCTTTTGCTGAGAAGCACTATGCAGACCTGTCAGCAAAACCCTTCTTCCATGGGCTTGTTGAGTATATTATCTCCGGTCCTGTTGTTGCAATGGTTTGGCAGGGTAAGAGTGTTGTTACCACAGGTCGGAAGATTATTGGAGCCACAAACCCCGCTGACTCAGCTCCTGGCACCATCCGTGGTGATTTGGCCATTGACATTGGCAGGTAACTTGCCGTTTCCCAAGCTAGTTTGATTGATAGTGTTGTATGTAAGAATTATGGAATTTTTTATCGCAAAGCATCTGGCTACATGGGCATTGATCTATTTGTCTAATGTCTCACCTCATTACACAAAATCATATTTCATAGATGATAAATATAAATGATAATAACATTGTGTTCTTTTCTAAACTGAGTGGTTTTGTTACCATGTTAGTAGAAACTAGAAAACCCCATTTGGCCCACAACTTACTGCGACTACAATTTGATGAAAATGTGGGCACACATCCAGGTAGATGAGTTGTAGCTTTTTTTTTCAAAGTAGCAAGCAAACCAATCAACTTAAAATTAGCTTGCTCTAAAACTTCAACAATTGGTTTTTAATTCCTTGGTGAAATAACAGAAGAGCTAGCTTTAATTGAAGTAGGGGTAGAATTGAAGCAAAAAAATTCTGAGTTCATGCCAGCCTCATGGCTCAAAATAGTTTCATTGTTTATATCTTGGTTTCAAATGTTCAATCCCACTTGTTCTACTGTCAGTCAATGAGTTGCTTTTTGTAAAGTTGGCTGAACTTATTCTGCACATTTCTTTAAATCCCTCATAAGATGCTTAAGTAAACAATTCAGATTGTAATTTGAGGAGGAAAATGAGGGTGAAAGCACTGCATAACTTTACAGTTATCTTTCAACCTCCAAAGAGACCTGTTTTAATAGTTTACATAAAGCAGAGGTAAACTTCTACAGGGTTTGTGAAATATTTATTCATGTGGTAAGAATTGAGAATTTGCTTTTAAACATGAGCATTAGTAGCAAATCCTTGGGTAATGAAAATATCTTATGTGGATAAATCGCTTGTGGCTTTGCAGGAATGTCATTCATGGAAGTGATTCAGTTGAAAGTGCAAGGAAAGAGATTGCACTGTGGTTCCCAGAAGGCATAGCAGAATGGCAAAGCAGCCTTCACCCTTGGATCTATGAGTGAATTTTCTTCTGAGTTGAGCATGTGTTTCTCTCTGTGTCTTGTTTGTTTTAGTTTACTTTTTATGACTGTGATTGAGTACTAAATCCTGATGTTTTATTACTGGCTCTCTGCCTATGCTGAGGAACTTCATGTCTTGTTATCAGGTTTACATTATTATCATGGTGCCAAACACAATGGTTTATGTTACTCCGAAAAGCTTGAACACTCTACATGTTAGTATTAATTATTTCAAGGCAAAATCCAATTTCAGTTCATGATCAATGAGCTGAAGGGGTAGCAATTGTTTTGGCAAATACAGGAGATCTAGTTTTTGCCTAAAATAACCAGTAGCAATTATTGGCAAAATCAGGGGATGGGGTTATAATCAAATCTGGTAACTGGTTGCTACTGTGTCAGCCTGTGTTTGGTGCACAAAAACTGGGTTTTTCCTAAGGAAAATATTGTGTAATTGAATTCTTTGATGGTACATATACATGACGAGTTCCAAGTGTTTTTGTCAAAATTTACGCCTCACCCCTAAAGCAGAAGCAATAAGCTATTTGCTAAAATTAGGAATTAAAAGCGTGCTGGAAAATCTTGTTAGAGAGATGTTATTATATTTGGACAACTTGGAAAAACAAAAGGAAAGCTAAATGGCGTTGTCGTGGATATTTTTAAATTTGCCTAGGATGATTACCACCTGCTTTATGCGTGAATTCATAGGCTGGCCTTGTGCTAAATGTGTGAGAACAGAGTTAGTAAGGGGTGGGAATTGGGGTTTATCCAAAGTAATTCAAAGAGTTGGTCTAAATAAAATTGGGGCCTCGCCATCTGGATCAATTAGTAACCTGAGAAGTTAAAATGATCTTTGACAATTATATTTTGGAGTGCTGATTTCCTTTTTTTTCTGGTTAAAACAAGAAATTCAAATCAATTTGAGATTTTGTAGCTCACTTTCAAAATAAGAACTTGGATCAATTTAACATTCTAATCACTCGCTTTATGGACTAATAAGAATCTGCCAGCCAGCATAGAACATAGTTGGAAGAGCATTTAAGAATTCTGAACCACATAATCCTTCACAGAACATCGTATTTGATTATAAAGATTGCTAATTAACAAGACCTGAAAATGAAACTCAATTCTTGTTCCAATACCCAAAGCCATACAAAACTCGATTCTTGTTCCAATCCCCAAATCCATACACAAATCTATCATCCTACGACACATTTCCAGATAGGTACATGCTACTTGCAATGCCAGTTTGGACACTTGACGAGTAACATTTCCTCAGCGCCTCCTCGCCAATGCTTATCTCATGGCCAATTAAGAAACTGCATCAGAGAAATCCGTGGAACAGAAAAGCAATCCCCCATATCAATATAAGAAGTCCCCTATACAAGCACCCCACATTGGAGTAATTCAGGCTCTGCTCTTTTGAGACCTCAGAGCGGATCACACTGGAGTCACTGGATCTAATATTACAGTCACCAAACCCAAACCACTCCTTTTTCTCCCCTTGAGAAACCAAATCAGAAGATGGCAACATAGCTCCCACGTTATGTTGGAAAGCTATCACGGCCAACACATGTGTTAGCCAAGACAACTAAAAGAGACAATATGGACCAATCAAGTCCAATGATTCTAAATCTCACAACTACTACACTATCAGGTAAGAAGGTCATATGAGGGCAAGTCTTCTAGCCGTCTTATATCTTCTTGCAGAAGCTCCCTTTCCAGCTGACGACGAGTAGCTTTCATCACAGCCTACAAGAAAAACAAGGTAACAGACAAGAAACAACATAAAATCGGACATATTACAGGAAAACAAAAAATAAGCAGAGAAAAATTTTAGTAATAAAAGACTCGAGGATGTTTAGAAATACTAGTTTTGACTATTACATCATTATTTTATGGACAAAAATCATCATATGTTTTACCAACAAATTACCCAAATTATACAAATAAAAAAATAAAAAAAAAGGTATTAAGGAACTAAAAAAAAAATTGGTGTAGGCTTGAGAGGAAAGGTTGGGACATCTAGAATTTACTCAAAAAAAAAATTTTGGTAGGTGATCAGAATAAATTATAAACCCAATTAAAATTTTTTTTGTTGATTTATCCAGAATCCAATTTTGTAAGGTGACTCTTTCAGCAATATCCAGCACAAAGCATGTCATGGGAAATTACCAAATGCAACTGTAATTTTTACATGAAAGTGTAATGTTGTTAAGATGTCTCCCTCACCACATTTAACACAAGGCACTTATTTCAATAGACATGCCTGACCGGTTGGTAACAAGGAATTTTGATATGTGTGTAATTTTATCAAGAGGTCCCCCTCATTTTTTTCCTGCAAGGCCATGCTCTAACTTGTGCATCTATGACACTACTATCAATACATTCCAACAAGGCACATGATACCAACATCAAAATTTGAACACAAAATGCTTTAGCATTGTCTAAACACGTGTCAAAGATAAGACGAAAAATAGAAAAATATGACCATTGAATCATGTACCAAAAACCTGCAAATCCTTGTGTTCCAGGAAGAACACATATTTGGCAGCTTTTTCCTCATTCCTACTAATATTCTAATATCATCCTCTCTTTTTTAGGACACTTACATTGAAGTCCATGTATGATGCATGCATGGCAAGCCATTGATGATCCATCAGCTTGAATGTGATGCAATAGAGAAGGTCGAACGCTGATGTATTTTCTGTCAGGCAAAATGCAAAAACATTTTTACCTAGAACCAAAATACTAAAAACAGTTCATTGAGATACAAAACTAAATGGAAAACGAGTGGTTTGCTCCTACAATCAAATTCAACAGGCATTCATCTCACCAGATCATTAACAAAAAAAATTCATTGCCTTGCCCGTGCAGATGCACAGCACATTGAATCAATGAGTCCTCTCTCTCTCTCTCTCTCTGAATAGAATTTTTTTAAAAAAAATGTGATGGTCCAAAATTACCTGCAAGAAACTTCAAGAAAGTTGCTCCAACCATGGTTCGTGGCTTTACTGCATGGTTATATCACAAAATTAGCTGAGGCAAACATCAAATGCTCAAACCTAATATTTACTATTTTTAGCTTTAATACAATATTGCCCTCACAGCATCGAACATGGGGTAGAACATAGACCATAATTTGGACCTGCCATGGAAACAGAACCATTCCATTGTTTTATCACATAAATTTTTTTTTCCATCACCTTTTCTTTCTTTTTTTCCGGAAGAGGGGGGGAGTTCTGAACACATGATTTGGCCCGGTAACTGGTGCATTAATATTTTTTTCTGATTGATACCATATGATATAATAAATTAAATGAGCCTAGCTTGTTGAATTGATCTTATTTTGAAGCTCTTTGGAAAAGATTGGACTCCTACAAATGCCACAAAAATATAGAATGAACTCATTTAAAGATTTATGTATACTACAAAAGCAACACAATCTTTATAGGAGGTCCCAAACAACCCCTTATTCAACAAGTGCCAAAGATATGCAAGATAGAATATTCACGGAGGTTTCATCGAAGAATTGCAGAATAGGATTCACAGAAGATACAAACTCCATTATGATAGCATGATTCCAAAAAATTCAAAAATATTTGGCAAAATTTTTTAAGTCCACTTCAAAAGTGATGAATATTCTTCAAAGCAATACTGTGATGTTACAAAATTACAAAACCTGCTTCAAGATCAAGCATCTGAATAAGCATGAATGTGATGTTCACACCAGCTACAGCAAATGGGTATTCCCACATGGCCCGATCACCTTCCTGTTTTCGGAGAAGATCCTGGAAGGATTTCTACAAATATATATATATTTGATAAATTTTAGTAGAAACAGAGGATAATATAGCACTAAATATGAGAAGTTCAGATTTAGACTTCGTAACCACTCAAAAAATAGAAAAGATAAGAAAAAGGGAACAGCATTAGAGAAAAACTTGAGTTTTGTATAATTTTTCTGCCAATATTATCCTTGCTTACATGAAAACTAATATGGCTCACATTAGCTTTTACATGAACAACTCAAATTTGCAACCCTTGGATTAAGAAAAATTAACTGGTTTACTCCATTCAGTTAAAATTCTTGAATCCATGCTCCAGGAAGGGAAAATTGCCACTGACAGGTAGGCTGTAGGCTCTCAAGCAATTTTTTAGTATAAGGTTTTGCCGCCTCATAGTAGCATGGTGGTGGTTGCAAAAGGGTTGAGGAAGTGACAGCTTTCTTGTTATAGTTTTAACATAATTTGCTCTCAGCTTTTAGTGCTTGATTCACATGGAGCATGCTAGTCTATGCCTAAGACTTCAGCATGAAAGAAGTGAAATATGTGAGGGCAAGACGCTGTAAAAAACACCCTTGCTATCTTGTATTGGCTAAGATGTGCTTTCAACCAAAAGCACAAAAGACGAAGATATCTAATAGTCAAAATGTCTTCAAATTCTAATTTATAGATGAATGTTTTCAAATCAATATTCCTTCTTTTAACAGCTAGTTCACTATGCAAATTCAATTCTACACAACAGCACTGTTTAATTGTGGCAGTGTTTCAGTCAATATATTTATTTGTTCAATTTTTGATAAGTAATTACTGTACTAGAAGGTGCTGAAAGGGGGCACCGCCCATGTACATATTTATTCATATTATTGCATTTATTCATTTTTGAACAATGAGTTCAATAGCCGTCTATGTCATGCAGTATCAACCTCAATAAGTTCAATAGCCGTCTATGTCATGCCATATCAAACTAAAACCAAATGACACAGCTAACAATTAGATGTGTCCTATTTAGTAGATTAAGTGCACCAAAGATTACCTTGATTTGGGGATTTCAATCATTGATTATCCAAAAACATTATTTGAATGGAAAACAATTAGAACTCATCAAATCAAGATGATTTTTTACACATTTGATCTCCACTACACAGTATATCTCGTTAAGCTTCCAACGCTTCCCTTACACCATTTTATTAGCTCTTATGTATTATGCAAAGCTTTTCGCTGGCACTAATATACAGAAAGAAGCTTTATTTCAACATATAACCTTTCAAACACCCCAAATGAGAAAGCTAAGGGTAACATAGCAATTTCTCAGAAGTGGATAAAATTTTAACAAAATTATTCAGCCCGCCATTCTTCCACCATTGATCTATTGGTCAAGTGGGATTGGCCCTAAGACACCCAATTAAGTTCAAACATAGCAGGGGATCAAGGATTCTTCTATATTGTAAAAATTACTTTGAAAAAACATTATTCAATATTGGATGTAGTTGGTGATAAACAAACTTTTTACAACCACATGCATCCCACAACCTTTACGCCACAACCTTTACACAGAGGCTACATACAATGTAAAAGTTTCCACATCACAATAAGAAAACCAATGACGATAGCCATATTAGAAAAAGTCACATGACTTGCACATGATAACAATCTAAGGAATCATGTGACCAATCATGCGACTTTTTCTAATGTCCCAGTTAGTTCTTAGTTCACTTAGAGTGGAGGAGAGGCATCCACTATTCCACAATAAACTCTACCTCCTCACCGTCACTTCTTTATCTTTTCTGGTGGAAAAAAAAATATCACTCATCTTACAGTGTATTTGCGCACCAAACATGTAGCCACCCCTAAAAAACTATGTTTCATTCTAAACTAGCATTTTCGATTCGACTAAAGATAAATCTTTTTTTCTGATAAGAAAATTGATTCCACTAAATATCTAAAGGAACCTACCCTTTCCTACTACAGTGTATGATTATTTCCCCATTCCCATTTGTCCACATAGAGTCATGTTCCATATAATAGTGGTCTGGATAGCATAATTATGACAGTCAATCAAGCCCCACATATGTACAGGGTTCACACTCCATATGGTGATGGGAAACTTATCTCTCTTTTCTTTCTTTTCCTTGTCTTTCATCTTGCTTAATTCTTTTGCCCAAAAAAGAATGAATAAATAGGAGAAACAAAGCAAGCACAACAACATATGAACTTAAATGCTTACTCATATTGAATAAAACTTTTTTTCATTGGAATTAAAAATATTATTAAATAAGCGAGTACTGAAATTACAAATTAAAGGAGGCCTCCACAGAGGGGAAACTAATTGACTTCTGCCACAAGAGTTTGTTATATTGAAGATAATAATTTGAGATAAGCAGATAAAGCTGAAAGTAATTCTAATTTACAACAAAGGCATTTTTTATCAATAAAGGTAACTCTATCTATTAACATGGCACCCAAGGGGGGTGAACCAGACATACAAAAAAATTGAAGTAATGTGCATATTTATATGAATATTTATGAACACAACTTTCTCTTGAGAATTTTAAGCAACTAAGAATTTAAGGTATTTGATTTGGCTAGTGCATAGTTTCTAGAAAACATTAATAACCTAATGATTCCCATTCCAAAACAAGGAACAATTAAGTTTCAGAACATTAAATTTTACAATCTGAGATATTTCTTCTTAAATTCTTCCCTTAAGGGGGGGGAAAAAAAACACCAACACAAAATAAGAGATCTCTATAAATAAAAATGTTTAGTCCAATACTTTTACATGTCTCATTTTAATATAATAAGTTTGTATAGTTGTATGAACAACTTGTACACTTTAATGATGTTAATTCTCATTACTTATCTATGGGGAAAAAATAGAATACACTCTTACATGTAGACCAACCCCATCATATTCCACCTGTCACCTACACAAGCCTACCCCTTGTAGTACAACATTTAGAGTATGTACATATTGCGCTCCCATTCCACATACCATAACGATCTGTGCTGTAAACTTGTAGGTAACATTAGGCAAGTGAATGATTTAAGGGGTAGAAAGCTAACTGTGAACCTTGGAAGTACTCTCATTTGATTAAGGAGATGCAAGACAATCTACTTGAAAAATTCAGACTGCTAATAGAAGCAGGCTTTTAACAAAGCCTTCCCAGTTCCCATACCTTAGTAATTTGTTAAATAACTTAAATTAAGGGAGTAATTTCTTTTTCTTGGTCTTTTTCTTTCTTCTTTTTTTTTTTTGAGGAGGTGGGATGCTTACAGGAAGTACCACAAGGTCATGGATATGTGCACCAAGCCCCGACCTAAGCATGCATATGTGCACCAAGCCCTAAGCACTGCAGTTAGTTCTTGATTTTAAATGAATGTGTCATCACAAAGTAACTACGGCCACCTATTTCATAACGTATCACCAAAACAGATAAAACATCATTTTGTCATCCACTATGTAAAAAATATAGCTCTCAATTCATTTCTCAGGGGGAGGGGGATAACTTATAGTGGAGAACTGGACATACCGGAAAATTCCTAGCAAAATACAACAAGTTCTCCAGGGATATAAAACCACCACCCCTACCAGAGAAATCCGTATGTCAGGAATAACCAATGAAGAGAAAAAGAGAGGGGGGGGGGGGGGGGGGGGAAGGAGCACAAGATAAGGAGAAAACAAAGAAATGCTGGCATACCTAAAGTCAGTTGATGGATCTTTTCCTTGCCAACCCATTTCCTTCCACTGCTCAGATATTAAACCATGAAGTTCTTCTTCAGGGGAAAGCAACATTCCACAAAGCTCTCAAAGCTTCCTACGACAGCAAATAAATATTCAATCGTAATGAGAAAAGCTCCTCACTCTTCAAGTTTTAATCTGAATAAATGGAATCGCTACATGCATTAAACAAGTTATTGGCCAAGTGTCATAAACTTGAGAATATGCGATCTTTTTAAACTATACATCAATTCTGAAAAGCTAGCAGAGTCTTAAGCAAGAAAAGTACCTGGTGTTCATGGATTGAACTATCGTAGGCAACATCTATACGGTTCTGTAGCATTTGCAAGCATTCCTCCTGACAGCACCAAAGTTAATGAAAGAAAATGTCATGGATTTTGTGGCATTAGCATTACTTGTTATTCACCACACGCACACGGCCACACAGACACAGTTTTCCTTGTCTTAGTGGTCCTCCAATGACACGTGCGAATGTGTGAGATAAATATCATTTTTATGTATCCGTGTAGTTCTGTATTCATGGAATCATTGATGTCTGATTCAACCTAAAATAACAATAGAATCCAATTTACCCACATCTGTCTCGGGTTAAAATTTTATGCATGGTATGATTTTGTCAACATTAGTTGGCTTGATCATTTTATCACTATCCCAAGAGGGAAGAAGAAGAAGAGGAAGAAGTTTGGTTTGGTCATTTTATCAACAAAATTGCTATAAAATGTGGGGCAAATTCGAATAGGAATTCAAAAAAGCAATATATATATGTGTGTGTGTGTGTGTGTGTGTGTCACAAGAACATCACCTGGGCAGGTGTCAAATCAAACGATGGGCGAGTATCACACTCCCTTCTCTGTGCACAAACACAAGAAAGACCTCTGCCAAGCCATGCTGCCGATCCTGCCACAACTTCCGCTGCAACAGAACAAAACAATTGCTTGAAGAAAAAGAAAAAAAAAATTCTAATTCTTTGAACAGTGAATGCCAGAAAAAGAAAAATCCCACAATATCCACGGTACAAAGGCCTTCTTCATCTCACACAAATAGCAGGGAGAAAATACAAGCGTTAAAGAGGAAGAGGAGGGAGTAATCACTCTAATCTCTATTCTTCCATTCTTTTGATATGGCCTATCATTATATATATATATATATATATATATATATATGTATGTATATTATATATAGTTGCAATGGAAAAAGGGGTTCACTGCACGTTTTACTTGGTCAATAAGTCTTTCATTAGTGAACAGAGTCAGCTTTATACAATTAGAGACCTGAAGCGATAAAGTGACAACTCTAAATGAGACCTTTTTTTTTAATGTTAATATAATTTTTTACTTTGTTTCATATATATACTTTTGTTATATAAAATTTAATTATTTTTTAACAAGAGAAAGTTATATATTGAATAAAATTCTAATAATAGAGGTTTTACATAAATATTTTTATCTAAATAAATAGCAATAAAAGATTAGAGTAAAACACAAATAAAACTCTAACAGTAGAATTAAGTTTTTTTATAGAGTCTTTAAGGAGCTTTTTTGTAGAGTTAGATTTTTAGTAACCTTAGACTTCTAATTTGATTAAACTATAAATCCATAAAATTTAGGGCCTTTTGTAGGGTTAAACTTCTATTAACATTAGACTTCTAATTTGATTATAGCACAAATATATAAAGTTTGGGTCTTTCTCTTTAGGTGGGGCCTAAAGCGATTGTTTTGTTGGCTTTATGATTGAGTTAGCCCTATTAATGAACACATTTATGACTTCATTTACACCAACATATGCATCACCCTATTACTTGGTCACCAAGTTCAACTACACATTTTACTTGATTAACAAGTCTTTCATTAGTGAACAAGGTTGGCTTTATACAATTGGAAGCCTGAAGCGATAAAGTGACAACTCTAAATGAGACTTTTTTTTAATGTTAATATAATTTTTTACTTTGTTTCATATATATACTTTTGTTATATAAAATTTAATTATTTTTTAACAAGAGAGAGTTATATATTGAATAAAATTTTAATAATTGAGCTTTTACATAAATATTTTTATCTAAATAAATAGCAATAAAAGATTAGACTAAAACACAAATAAAACTCTAGTAATAGAATTAAGGTTTTTTTATAGTCTTTAAGGAGCTTTTTTGTAGAGTTAGATTTTTAGTAACCTTAGACTTTTAATTTGATTATATTATAAATTCATAAAATTTAGGGTCTTTTGTAGGGTTAAACTTCTATTAACATTAGACTTCTAATTTGATTATAGCACAAATATATAAAATTTGGGTCCTTCTCTTTAAGTGGAGCCTAAAGTGATTGCTTTATTGACTTTATGGTTGAGTCGGCCCTATTAGTGAACACATTTATGACTTCATTTACACCAACATATGCATCACCCTATTACTTGGTCACCAAGTTCAACTACACGTTTTACTTGGTCAACAAGTCTTTCATTAGTGAACACATTTATTACATTTATGACTTTATTGACACCAATATATGCATCACCCTAGTACTTGGTCATCAAGTTCAACACTTGAAGTGTTGAATTTGATGGCCAAGAAACAAAGATGATGCACGTAGGTGTAAAGAGTGGATATAATAAATGTTTGATAAATGTGTTCACATTTGTCTTTATAGGATGACTTGGTGACCAATTTAGGTGACTATATATATCTAGCTACATACTTTATTAAAAAGCCATGATACTAGGGAGATAAAGAAAATATTCCTTTCCCTCTTTTTTTGATTGGTAAAGAAGATATTTCATTAAAGGCCCAAGATGGGCAGTAGTCAGTAGATAAACAAAAAAGGCAGCTTACATTAATGGCTTGGCCCCTCCAAAAAATTTACAAAAGAATTTATACAAAGGGGAAAATATTCCACATCCTAAGAATATATCAAGTGTAAAATTCTTTCCTTTAACCTATTCGAGGGAGTTTCCTTCCACTCCAAAATCATATTATTTCTTTCACACCAGAAAATGCATAGAGGAATAAAGCGCCTAACTTTCTTCACATTGTAAGCAACCCGGGAACCATGCCAAATCTTCAACAAATCTCTAACCACCTGAGGGGAAAACCAGTGCTTCCCCTTATCATTTATGTGACAATAAATAAAGCCTTTGTACTATGAATTTGTGGGTTGCAATCGTTCATATAGAGATTGTAGTGACTCCTATTGCGATATATTAACAGTAAAAACTATCAGTCAAAGCACACGAAACATCATGTTCCCGCTATATCGAGTAAAGCTAGTAAGAGGTTGAATTTTTTAATGCTGCCACCTATATGTGTATATAATGTATATTTTCCAACAGTGGGGATAGAGAGATGTTTTGAGATAAACCCAAACAAGAATGGAAAATTTAGATTTCGTTCTTACCGCAAAGTTTTGTATGGCGTTACTAGATTAGGGATCCCCTGGAAAAGAACTTGGAAGGTTAAAGTTCCATCAAAAGTGTCGCTTTTTGAGTGGAATACTATTTGGAGGTCATTGTGAGTTTAAATAATCAGGGAAGAAGGGGTGAGTTTTTACCTAACCAGTGTTAAGTGTAAAATAGCAAAGGAGAGCACTAATCATCTACTTCTTTATTGTGCGGTGGTGAGTAATTTATGGTCCATGATTTTTTCTTATCAAAAAATTTTTCAAAGATTTTGTTGGTGTTCAAAAGGTTATGCCTTGTTCGATTCAGGAATTTTTGGCATGTTGGGGAGGAGGTTGCCCAATTGGGAGAGTTTGTTGGGCATGACAATCAGTTCCTCGTTCTTTGATGTGGTGTGTTTAGAGGAAAAAAGAGTAGACATACTTTCTCTTGTTTGTCCATAAACATAAGAAGATCCTTCTTGATACCTTTCATTTTTTTTTATTTTTTTTGGACATTACCCAGATTCTATCCTCTTTTATAAATTTTTGGGTGACTTGCATTATATAGAAGAAGCTTAGCTTTAGTTCCTACACGTCTCTCGTGAATATGGGTTGTGCCCTCCGTGCTTGTTTATAATACTATGACTCTTGGCTATATATAATATAATAGAAGAAATAATAATGATGACAATAATAAAGGGGAAATCAGAATTGGGAATCAGCAACAAAGGAAG
The DNA here is from genome assembly GCA_008638375.1 of Nyssa sinensis. Taxonomy (NCBI): domain Eukaryota; kingdom Viridiplantae; phylum Streptophyta; class Magnoliopsida; order Cornales; family Nyssaceae; genus Nyssa; species Nyssa sinensis. The sequence continues at coordinate 38,819,509 of CM018052.1, forward strand.
AAGTAGTGGAACAAGGGAAAAGGAAAATGGATTTGTCCTCAAAACAAACAAATCAATAGTTACGGATTATGTAGGTTATGCATTTTTTCTATCCCTCTAAGTGCATGCATACATATTAACATCATTGTGGAGGTTAAAGAAGAACTCCAGCCCAAATAATCAACCTGATATTTCGTTGGTAATTTGGTTTTAGATGCTCCATGCATCTAGAGATAATTGATGATATACCATAGGAAGAGAAAATGCAATGAGATAAGCAGTTATGCAGTAACTAAAAGGACAGGATAACTACAACATAGATATTATTACTTAATGGTGTGCAGTCTAAGTGCCATCAGTATCTAAAATGAAACCACACAACATTATTACAACTAAGGACCCACATTGATGACCTAAAGTTTAATCCACACTTCACACTGCTTACAAACCAGGTAGCTGGAAATACAAACCAACTCCCCCCCCCCTCCCCGCCCCCCGCCCCCAAAAAAAATCCAGAAAATAGGTTTATCCATTTAAAACTGTTGTAACTGTTATAGTCACATTACTTAATTCACACAACATTGACTGCTCAGGATTGTCACATCCAAATAACATTAGGATTAGCTGCAATCCAAGGTTCTCATGAGAACAAGGAGGCATCAAATATGAAACAAACGCGCATTTGCGCCTACAAGAGCAGATCTAGGAAAAAAATTGACGGGGGCTAAAAGAAATTTCATGTAATTTTTTTGTTGGGTTTCTTGGTGGTTGTTGTTTTTGGGGGGGGGGGGGGGTGTTGGGGCTGCTAGGAACAACAACAATTTAACTGTTGATGCACCATGTCAAGAGGAAAACTTCTACATAACGATGAACTTGACATTTCCGTCCAATAAATAAATAAAGCACATGTCTAAGATAGTCCATTTCATACAAAACACGCCTTGTGTGATGCATGTACGTATGTTGCTACGTATACACGCAGAGAGATATGAACGTAGATTTATATTTGTTTGTGTGTGAAAAAGAAAATAGAAACAACAATTCAGGGAATATATGCAAATAGCTCACTCACCACAAATCTCAACGCAAGTAGGCATGAATTCTATATGGTCTATATTCAATCAACAGATCCAAACTTCTACAGATTACTCCTGATAGAGAGAGGTGCCAAATTAGCATTTATTAGGTGAACAACAAGAACTAAACGGAATATACCAGAAGTTGAATGGCAGGCGTTGCCACGCTCGAGACCTTGAGATATCCTTCTGACCGCGACGAATGATCCACCACGATCATCCATATCCGCCTCCAAAACCAACTAAACCATCATCATATAAAACTAATACTTCTTCGAATCACACGCGGGAAAACAGAGAAAATGACAAAAGCCAGAGATTTCTCCAAAATCGAACCGAAACCTCCAGAACTCGTTCTCAAATCCAAAATGTTGAAAGAAACACCACCGTATCCGATCAAAAATAGCAAGAACTGACTTGGTTCAAACTCCGAGTTGGAACAACGTATGGAACGAGAAATTCTATCACGACAAGGATTATACGAAAGCACTTAACGATCACGAACTTCTTGTTGAGAAAACAAGAACGATTCTTGAAGCAAATGCACGAATTTTCTTCGCAGAATATAAAGGTAGGGTTTCAAGATCTGAGACAACACGAACGCTGTGAGAGTCCACGAGTTCTCTCTCTATATATCTGTTGGATATCTTCTTCTTTGGAAGGATATTTGTTTGGGTCGCCTGTAAAGGAGGGGAGAGAGAGAGAGAGAGAGAGAAGGGGACGACTTCTATTTTTATTGTTTTCTTTTGAATTTAGAGATTACGAAAGGGGATTAATTAATTGAGAAATAATAAAAATTTATTATTTTAATTCCTAATGCTTTTTATGGGTAACGAATAGTTGTAATGTGATGAAAATGGATGAATGTTGAATGGTTTTCCGCAAAAACATGGTTGCAGTTTGAGGACCGGCGTTGACTTGATTATGACTTAAATATTTTATAAAAATAAATAAATTATATTTAAATTCCTAACTTCTTGTTCTCCTTCCATCTTCTTATATTCATTGGTGCTGCACTTTTTTGTCCTGTCACATAATAAATTTTTTAGCACAATATTATTTGCTTTGTCTATCTGTGGGTCTTATATCCTGTGGGTCTTATGCTCGTGGGTTTTGCGACTCATGGCTTTATTCTTTCAGAGAGGAAAAGGCGTTGTGCTAGGAAGAGAGCAGCCTGAAACTTATAAGCGACGTTAGTACACGACTCCTAATCAATGTGAGACTCAAAGTGGCACAACATTCATAAAATATAAAATTCGATAGTGAAACTCACGATGATAAGTCTCATTTCACATATGTATCACATAAATATATATATATTACGAATGATTTAAAGACACTGTCGATTGGTGCGATAGTATCACCTAAAATTTACTTTTGTTGTATCGGAAAATACAAAATTAAATTTTGAAATATTTAATTAATTTTTTTAAAACGGAGTTTTTCAATGGAAGTAATAAAATTCTAATTATAAAATCAAATTTTGAAAAAGTTTTACAAAATAGATTTATAATTTTTTTTCTGAACTGATTACTTACATTTTATTTAATATATATAATATAAAAGGTAAAAATAACTTTATATCATAGAATTACCTTTATATAATATTGGTTAAATAACAAATCAATTTTCTAAAATTTATTTCTCAAAAATCAATATTACACATTTCTGACATATGAAAATATTAAATAATCTACATAACTCACGTGTATATATCAAGTCATTAATATTAACATATATGTCATTTTAATACAAATTTTTTGACAAATAAATTTAATTTTATATTATAAAAAAGAACAAATTAATCTAACAGGATAATGAAACTTGAAATAAGGTGTTTTTTTCAAGATCAACAACATGTAATTTTTACTATAAAAAATAAAATAAAATAAAACAAAAAATAATATACATGCACGTGGCAAGGTGAGAGACAAACGCAAGGAGGGGGTACCCACAAAATATATGGGTGTTGCAAGCATGCATTAATTGCTATGAATGTGTTGTTCCCTTGGAAAACAGAAGAATTGGTCACATGGGATGTTGGTGGACGTGCACTCGGTCATGATGGCACAGTTCATTTAAAGGGCATGTGACCCCCCCCCAACACACACCTCAATTTTGTACTTTGCTTGGGGCCACTTTTATGATCACCAACCTCCAAATTAGGGTCATGGCCTACACGCATGGGTCTCTAACAAGAAAAAATTATTAATGCCCGGCTCAATGATTTAGGAAAATGTTATGTTTTTTTTTATATATATTTTTAATCTTATTTTTAATTTAATATGTCAAAATATGGTAATTTTAAATTATACATTATATAATTTTTAAAATTATTATATCATGATATATTATACAAAAAATATAAATTAAATATACTTAACATTATTCACGATTTTAATGACTAAATAATAGTCTGCATGTGATACTCATGTTTCACATCAGTTAAGTGAAAGTAATATGATTAGTATATAAGACACCATAAATTTTATTATTAACAACTTGAATTTAAGTTTTTGAGTCATAATGTCGTGTGTTCTTCAAGTTATTAGTTCAGTAAACTTAGAGTGTTATATTTGTGGTTGTTGAAAAATGGAGACCCAATTCTAAATTAGCTCGATCCTTAAAACTCAGGTGTTAAGGAGAGGAAGAGAGGGCCCTTATATATATATATATATATATATATATAGACCAGAGGAGCTAGAGACGGGCAATGTGTAACAATCCAACACGTCCCCTGTACCACATTGCCCGCGAAGGGAAGACAAGTGAGTGGCCTCGTGCAACTAGCCCAATTCAGTGTATTTTCTTAATAAGCAGTGTAGAAATTGAAATTCACCTCATAAGGACGTGTGGTCCTAAGAATAACTTGGGCTTAAGTATTTGAGCGATAATATTGTGGACTCTTCATGTTGTTAGAACAGTAAATTGTGCATGAACAATTGGGAGATCGAAATTCACTCCACAAAAATTTGTGATCGTAAAAATAACTTGAACTTAAATTTTTGAATCATAATTCACTCCATGAAAACGTATAATCATAAATATAACTTGAATTTTAAGTTTTGAATCACAATATTATGAACTTTTCATATTGTTAAGTCAATAAAAAATACACCTATCAACAATATACTGTTACATGTATAACTTTGAAGCTAACCTTTGATACCGTGGCCCAATAGTTAGTGCTTCTCCAACAAAGTCTGAATTGTGGGTTGCTTTGCAACTTTGCGTGTAAAATACTCACACTCTTCATTATATACCTCTAATGCTTCTTTAGTATTATGACTAAAGAGGTTTGATGAAAAGGAAATTGTTCAAAATCTTACAATAGAAAAGCATCAAGTGTGATGATATTTGGCAATGGGTATGGTAAGTATCATCTTTATTAATTTTAGGACAAATTTTACATTATATCTTCTAAATTTTTTAATACAACCATCGACATATTTTTATCTAAGTACGTGCGTGTGTACACTAAATCTCGAACTCGAGTCATACTTATAAAATGAAAGGATTTTAGTGTCTGAGATAAACTTTACTTCAATGTTCATTTTTTTAATTTAAATAAACTATCCCTAAACGGATATATTAAACTATACTCTTGACCATCGAAATTTAAAATGAATTTCAATTTAATCTTTGCACTCCTTTTTTTTTCATCGAAATATTTAGAGGTAGTTGGCATAGAGTTAGGGGTGTAATTCAAGCGGGTCCGGATTGAGTCATGTTCAAGTCTAATCCAAGTTTTAAAATTGTTAACCCGAATCCGGTCCGAACCTAACATTGAACTCGAAAACTCAACCCGAATTAAAATTCATGAGTATCAGGTTCAATCCGAGTCCGACCCGAACCCGATTATTTATTCCATTTTTTATATTTTATTCACAATTTATTTAATAAATTACTATAATTTTTCTTATTTTGATTATATACTAAAAGTTTCAATAATTTCTCACAATTTCTCTTTCTAAAAGAAACAAAGAATTGTTAAAATAACTCCTTCAACATAATTTAATTTTGAAAAAATGTTAAAGATTAACAAATTGTTGAAATTATAAAAATATAAATAGTAGTTATTGTAAGGAAATCCTATAAATCTAATAATGAATAACTAAAAGTATAAAAAATATAATATATAAAATATTAAATTCAGGTTCGAACTGGGCTCGGATTTTCAAAGTATTAATCCAAGCCCAACCCTAATTTAAATCGGACTTGAATTCTTTTGCCTAAGTCTAACTCAAAGTATAAAAAATAAAACTCGAGCCCTACAAAACTCAAGTCGGACTACATAGAGTACATTAAACTACCAATGGAAGGTCAACACTACAGACATTGATTTAAATTATAAATATAGGAATAAAAATAAAATTTGCATCAAACTTGAAAGTACAAAACGTTATCAATATTAATTTTTCATACAATAGAAAAAATTTCATGAATTTTGTTCACGCCCCTATCATGTTAAAAGTAATAACTTACCAAAGACGTATTTTGCATTTTAAAATTAAAAAAATTGTGTTTGAAAATGTAAACAAACAAACCAAAGTTTCATACTTCATATTTCTTAATTTTGATGTGCATATTGTTACCTTAATCTCATAGTAACTTTTTTTTGTGATACAATGATGAGGAAGAAAAATCAAATTAACATTAATTGAGTAAAAAATAGACACTCGTTTCACTCAAATAGAACATTTTATCATAATTTTGTAATAACTTTGTATCTACACAAATGGAACATTAGGATCAAATTGTCATCATCTTTTAAAACATTGACACAACTTAAATAACATTGAGTATCAATTTGGATAATAAAGAGGAGTGGGCACTTATGTCTACCTATAATGATCATTGTTTCCTTTGTGAGTGTCATATGCAAGTTGCTTTCTTATTCATTGTGTTACCTGGCAATCTTCAAAGGGTGAAAGCAACAACACTACAACACCATGGAGAGTCTCTACATCATTGTGTTGAAACCAAATGTTATAAAACTCATAATAATAGGTGGACCCCAAAAGATTATTATTATTATTATTAATGGTGGAGGGATCTAATTATTATTTATGTGCCAATTGATTGGAAAGTGGACACTCGCACCATTCTAATAGAAGCTTGGTCATAATAATAATAATAATATATTTTTTGTTAGATGAATGGTTTAAATTTAATATTTTTTTTGGCTCGAAAATATTTTAAACGGAGTATTCAATTTTTAAAACAAATTCGATGGTAATATTTTAACAAAATAAATAAATAAAATATATTCAAAGTGTATTTTTTAGTTTTAAACTTGCTATTTGTGTAGTGGTTGCTTCCAAAATAACATAGTATAAGGTGAGAACTTAAATTAATAAGCTTGTTTTTTTGTTGATGTGATTAAATTTTGTAAAATTAATTAAAACATCTCATTGGACACTAATTTTTTTTCATATAATATACTAATTTTTGGTTACAACCATCCAACAAAGTGGAACATTACTCAAACTAAGCTTTAAATTTTTAAAAATTGATGAAGTCAAACTTAGATGTGCTTGTCATTGTGCCAATCAACACTGGATTTACACACACACACACATATATATATATATATATATATCATGTGGATGGAGATAATTAAATATTGTGATTTCAATTTTAAGTAATTACAAAATCCAAAGCCAAGTACATGCATACTCTTTATTTCTTTCTTTTTTCTTTTTTTTTTTTGCAATCACCTAACTCTTATCCTAACTAATTCTTTAAATTTTATGTTTAAATCTTAAATTATGAAATGTATTTTCATAAAAATTATAAAATTAATAAGTATAATGGCATTATATAGACATAATTCATGATAAATTTTTAATAAACTTACATGTCCAACATTTTTATAGTAAAAAAAAAAAAAACTAGCACGTGCCTTGCACGTAATTATGTCAACTAATATTCAATACAAAGGAGGATGGGATGTTTATCTTTACCGAACACCTTTTCTTCACAATTTTATTAAACTAATTCATGTTTGGTGAATAGGTTGACAAAGTGACCAAACATTTTTTCAGGTCATTATGTGATCATTGAGATCAATGCCACCCAAATCAGTGACCAAAGAGCTTTATGATCTGTGTCAACTGTGAATGATTTGGTCTTCGAGCTTGTTTCGCATCTGTGATGCAAAAACCGAAAGCAAGTCTCCATATTTTTTTTTTTTTTGGGTCATGCGGCCAAGAGTTTATAAAAAGTACTATAATTATTATTTAATTCAAGTACAAATATATTAACTCATAAATTTTTTTTATTTATTCAATGCCAAAAATACTCCTAACTATCAAATTTACCGTGAAATCAAGTAACCATTTTTTTTAAGCAAAAGTTTAAAATTTAATAACTTAAAATTATAAATTTATTTTTAATAAAAATTATATATTTAGATTCTAAACATCGGGAATCTATCAGACAAGATCCATGCTCTGAAGAAAAAAATTATTTCAAAAGTATAAAATTTCATCTCACCGTAAAAATTTACACTTTTGAAGTGAAAAGCGGACTATCTAGCCAAAAAACTGTGAATTTTTACAGTTTTATAAAAATTGAGAAACCTCCCTATTGTTATTAGTTTTATTTAGCTTTTGGGCCACATGTAGAATGCTTAAAACTGACTTTCCAAGATTATGAAAATTTATTTTAAAAAAATTTGTATTTAAAGAATGAGTAATTAAAAATTTACTAATTATATAAAGTGTAAAATTTATATTATTATAAAAGCGTAAAATTTTACACTATTAAACCTCGAATTCTTGATCATTTTGTAGGTTTGTCTTCCACGTGATTAATAAATAAGATGTCGGTAAACAGCTTGGATGTAGCACATTTGCTAAAGTGTACCATGCTAGGGAAATAAGGACTAGTCAGAACATAGCCACCAAAATAATCAGCAAAGAAGAAGATAGTCGGCACTAACTATGTCCAACTTCAAGCACGATATCTCTATCATGGGCCAGCCTGCACCACCCTCACATCATCAAGCTCTCTGAAGTCCTCGCCACTAAAACGAAAATATACTTCGTACTGGAATTCGTCAGAGGCGGTGAGCTCTTCGGGAAGATTGCCAAGGGACGCTTCAATGAAGATTTTAGATATGTTTTTATCTCTCTGTCACTTGAATTATTTTATGTTGTGATCACATATTGATCATTCAGTTATGTTCCCAGGATTGATGGATCGGGCGTGGATTGAGAAGCAAAGCCAGGTTTGTCAGAGGAAAAGAGAGGCGGCTTGGATGGTTGTTTGGATTGGCGGGGAGAGACACGCGTGCTTGGGTTAGAATAAAAGGTAAGGAGCAAAAAAGTCATATATTAAAATTGGTTATGTACCAATTCATCAAAATCGGCTTTAACTCAAAAGCAAAATAATCAATTGTCCTTTAGTTTAAAATAGAAGCTTGTGTAAATTTTTTAATAATTAAATATCTTTACAAGAAACTTAAGTCTAATTAACTATTTTTTTTAACGGAGTTACGAGGAGTGTCTTCAAAATTGCAGGCCTTGCCTACTTTTTAAAGGTCCGGCCACTTGACCAGACTTACTTAGGGGTACAACTTGGGTAGATTGGGTTCGAGTAAGTCATATACAAACTCATTCAAATTTTAAAATAATTAACTAAAGCTCGACCTTGAACTAGAAAACTCAACCCAGCCCGACTCGAATTAAAATTTATTAATATTTGATTCAACTGAAATCTAATTATTAAAATTCATTAATATGGGTACGTACGAGTTTATAAATTTTTTATTGGTTGTAAAATATTTACACATTTTTATGAAAAAATCACTTAAGATTCTTTTGTTATTTTTTGAATATATAAATGTGTACGGATATGTACACAGACATCTAGATATTCACATGTATATATACGTTACACACTTGATGTATATAAATGTGTCTACACATATATATTGATTTGCGTGTAAAATTAATAATCAGGCTCGGGTTAAACTCAATATCAATAAATTTTAATTCGGGTTAAACCCAGTATTGTTCAAGTTCAAAGTCAGATTCAGGTTAAGTTCGAATTGATTATTTTAGAACTTGATTTGGGCTTAGACATGCATCGATCCAAGCCCGTTCCACCCAAGTTGCACCCATACTTTCTCCTCTATCATGACATTGAGCTCCCCGTCACTCCCACACTCCCATGGTGCCTTCGCCGCCTCTTTCGCCCTCTACTCCACCTTGCACACCGGCTAACACCACCACAATTGTGGCCTCCACCACTTTCATTCTCACCATCGGACCTGAACCCCATTATCAATTTCCCGTAATTTCCTTCTCCATCACCTTTCATCCCATCCAAATCCTTCAAAGTCCTCTTCTTAGCCGTCTCCAACCCTACCACTTCCAATGCTAACCGTTCAATATATCATAATTTTTATTTTTTTATCCGGTAAAAATATGGGTTAAATACATTTTAGTACTCTAGTTTATTACCCATTTTAAATAAGATACTCTATTATAAATTACTTCAAATAAGACCTTCAATTTATATTTTCATTTCATTTAAAAAAAAATACTTCATATCACTTGTTTTTTTTCCTTTTAAATTGAAGGTCTTATTTGAAATAATTTAAAATAGTGACCTTATTTTCAAACGAAAATATAAATTGAAGATTTTATTTGAAGCAGTTTATATAAAATGTCTTATTTGAAATAGGTAGTAAATTAGAGGGTAATAAAATGTATGTAACTCTAAAAATATTTCTAATGTATTATGGAAGAAGGGATATTTTGGTCAATTTATATCATATTTTAATGATATAATTGATTTTTTCTTTTATTTTTTAATTAAAATAAAGGTAAATCGGTCATTTACTTTAAAGTCAATCGGTCAAATGTAGCTCTCCGTCCACGAAGGTGTGACAGACGATAACGAAAAGGAGGGGTTTTTGTTTATTTTTTAAACAAAAAGGATTTCATTGCAAATACACCGAATCACAGAGATTGTAAGTAGAATTAACGAAGCAAGTCAGACCGTTAACCCGCCCTCAATTCCTTGAATTCTTATTTCAGATCACATCAAAACCCTAGAAAGAGAAGAATAACTAACATTCACTCCCTCCCCCATTCTCGTTCCATACTTTCCCTCTTATCTCTCTCTCTCTCTCTCTCTCTCTCTCTCTCTCTCTCTCTATAGAATATATACACACACATATATCACAAGAATGCAGTATCCTAGTATTGACGCCTGCAAGACCTTCACGTCTTTCACGAGTACATCCCAACAATTTCTAGGATCTCGAAGTCATCATTCCCTCTCCTCATCATCATCGCCATTTCTGACCTTCTTACCCACCCGGAGGGCATATCCCCGCGTTTCGTGCAGTTTCAATAGCGGACGCAATGGAAGCTATAATCGCCAGAAGGCTAGAGAGAGAAGCAGCAGTCGTGAGGGTAGAGAGAGAGTGAAGATTAAGGGCAAGGATAATGTATGGAGTATTGATAACGAGATGACGAAGGCGAATGCCGTGGTGAAGAAGGATAAAGAAAGTCGGGGCAGGAAGAGAGGGAGACGTGTGAAGAATGTAAGGAAGAGATCTAAGAGTGATAGGGTTATGATCTCTCGAGCCATGTTAATGGAGGTTGAGACTGTTCTACAAACTCAGGTAATTCAATTTCTTTGAATATAGTTGTTGAAAGTATCTTATGCCCAGAAAAGTGGGAAATGTTTTGTCGAGTTGTTGAAAGTTCAGTTACATATATCAGTATATGTGTATCTATTTGTATGCATGTATTTATTTGCAGCTACTATGGCTCAGCTGGCTAAACCCAACCTGTACCGTGTTGGAATGAGATTAAGTGAAAAGGGTTGGTCCTAAATTTGGAAATTTGGTGAAATTCGGCTGAAATTTTGAGAAATTGAACAGGTGAATTCGTCCAAAATTTGCTGGATATATGATGGAAGCTGATTTCAGAAGGCATGAAATAAAAGGATGGATAGTTCTATAATCTAGGGATTTCTGGACTGATTTTGCATTGTTGATAAGAGGCTGAGACTGTTTTTACAAATTTTGGTTCTTACTGTTACTTTCGATCCCTCCTGAACATCTAGTTTTAGATAGCTTAATTTGGTATTGGAAACAAAGAATGAAAGTTTATGTGTGGTTTACAACACTAGGTAGTTGTAGCTATGGATGTTATTCTGCCAATATTTTATTTTTTGGGCCTGATATGAAATTTTAATTATTAATTGATCATCGAGGCTTATTGTTGTTGTTTGATTTTGGGAAATTAATGCCTTCCAAACTTAGTGATTAGTTGTGGCTAGGCACGGGGCGGCCGAACTTGGGTTCAGACAGCTACCTTGAACCAAATTGGGGAAAGTTGAGTTCGAATTTTAAAACATGGTCAAATTGATGTTTTGAATCATTAGAGCTTATCCAAAAAGGGGCCCAATATGTGGGAATTAAGACACAGTCAGTTTTGTGCCAAAGAAAACCCTCAATTAAGTTACATGAATCCTTATCCCAATTTTTTGGGGTTGGCTACATGAATCCCGTCTCCCTCCCCCTCCCACACAGATATGGATATTTATATTTGTCTAGTCAGTTGTTGATAGAAGTGCATTCAACTTTGTGTTTAGATGAATTTTAATGGGTGTTTTGGCATCTCGTACTATAATCTAATGATAGGGATGGTTTTTGTTTCAGGAACCTGTAATTCGACCAGCATGGAATACATTTGCAAGTAGTGTCAGTGGGATATGGAAGGGAGTGGGAGCAGTATTTTCACCCATCACTTCTGAAATGGAGCCAGTTGAGATTGGGATCAAGAACGAAAACTTATTTGACTGCTATACTCTTTCCCACATTGAGACTGGTGCCATCTCCCTCCCGGAGGGAAAAATTCTCAAATCCAAAGGAAAATAACTTGGGTGACTTTGAATCCTTATGGTGAAATTCAACAGAAGAATGGTGGCAACACAAATATAGAGAAATCTATTGGTGGAGATCCATATTTATCCAGCGAACAAGAGATTTGATGGAAGTCTGACAAATCATGTTTTGCCGAAATTTGAGTCCTTTGACTTCGAAAGAAGTGATGTAATGGAAGAAGATCTCATGGGCATGGAGCCTGGGCTTGTTTTCTTTGAGGTTAGGATTACTTCAAATTTTTTGATAAATTATTAGAGTATGGATAGAAAAGTATTGGAAATGCACTCGCTAAAATGCCCTCAATCCAAACCCAGTCTGTTTCCAGTATTTAAGCTTGAGAATTATGATTAATAAAGGCCACATATGCATCTTTAATGAGAATAATGCAGGTTGATTCACTCTAGATTTTTTTTTTTTTTTTTACATATGTGAGGATGACGAATCAAGTCTCTTGGATGTTTTGGCACCATATCAGGGAATTTGGGGCCTATTTGGTCCCCCCCCAAACCTCAGTTTCCCCCCCTTTTTTTTCTCATTGTGATAAATTCCCTGTCCTTTACATACATCTATTTTCACATTACTGCTAGTTGTTGTCCATCACCAAAATAAAAAGAGAGGAGTTATTTCCTCACATTTTCAATATGCTGCATATTAAATGAGAATAATGCAGGTTGATTCACTCTAGATTTTCCCCCCCCTTTTCTTATGTGAAGATGACAAATCAAGTCTCTTAGAAGTTTTGGCACCATATCAGGGAATTTGGGGCCTAATTGGTGTCCCCAGTCCTAAGTTTCCCTTTTCTTTCATTGTGAATGGATTCCCTGTCCTTTGCATACTTGTATTTTCACTTTACTGCAGGTCGTTGCATATCATCAAAAGGGAAAAAAATTTGTTCTTTCATCACATTTTCAATATGTCATTCATTGCTAGCTCTCATAGTGCCTGATATCAACTCTTTGGGGATTGGTGACAACAATCTATTTTGCCATATTTTTTTTGAAACATCTTGGCTATTGTGCCTCTTCCTTGTACCAGTTGATGCTGCGGTAGTGCCTAATATGAGTTTGCTCCTGCCCCTGGGCTGAAATTCATACCCTATGATTTGGCAAAGATTTTCAGCAATAGCCACCCTTGAGACGAGTGCGAGTTTCTTGGTGGTTTAGTTTGTTTCAATGCAGAAAGTTCTAAGAAAAGTTAGTTGTAAAACTCGTATTGTCGAGTTTTGGTACTCTTGCATCTTGCATGCATTTGTGCAGAGGATCCATTATTTTGGAATTTGTAGCTGGTGTTCTTACATTTGTTTATACCATGCAGCGTATTCATATTTTACAGCTTGTACATGATTTGAATATTACTTTAACTTTGTTGGACGGTTATATTTATTTATTAGCTTTCTGGGAAGTCTTGGGTAGTTCGTTAAGTTTCTCACAAGTCTCTAATGGGCAGAAGAAAACCAATAGCCCAATAGCTTGATGATGGATGGACAAAACATTGGCTAAATTATGTGGTTCATATTGGTCGGGAGATTTTGGTGGTGCAGTTTTGAATTCCTTTCTTCTGTTTGAGTTCCATGTTTTAAAAATATTTTCAGAAAACAATATGAATTAAAAAATTAACTTTGAAGTATTGATAAGAAGAAGAGTACAGAAGAAACTTAATTAGCATCATAGTTTCTTTGAAAAAAATAGTACCTGAACTGTCTTACTTATCAAATATATATGCACATGAATTTTATTTAATGGAAGACACATGATGATGATAGATTCTTGTATAATTAGGCTTACCAAATATATACATGAATTGTCCCAGTGCACAAGGCTCTTGCACCTCGTGCGCTGGGGCTGCCCTTTTACCTTTTCTAATGAATCATTTGGTTGATTTGCAGGATGGATCGTATTCAAGAGGTCCAGTCAATATTCCAGTTAGTGAACTTGATGAATCTAAGTACTACCTTTCCCCAACTTTTAAGTTTGAGCAAGTAAGTTTTTCTATATCAAAATTTGGATTTTTTTTAAAATGTCCAGGGAAAAATATAAAAATCAACTCAGCTAGTGCTGATTCTATGGTCTGCAATCACAATATTTTCTTATTAATTTAGAGAAATCATCTAAGTAACTGTTAGAGTCTTAGTTTTGGTAGCTATAAGGTGCTCTCATCTGTAATGCTTTGCTATATAAAAATTTGGTGCGCTTGAAAATGTCTGGGGAAAAATATGAAAATTAGTACTGCTGATTCTAATGTGCAACAATCACAAGATTTTCTTTAATTAATGAGAGATTTAAGGAATATTTCTTTATTTGAGTGTGGTTGTCAGCCTGCACACTATGATGTTATTCTATGCAATATTTGGTGATCTTATGATTGTTAGATTGGAATGTATTAGGAAACTTATCTACAATTCAGCTTGTACACAAATAGTTTGAAAGCAAGATATCTCAAGAATAAATTGTGAAACTCACATGAGAATCCACAGGGAAAATTAACTTACTTTTTTATGCTCTTTGAAAATACTTTTAAAAGCCAATTAGTTTTTTTTGGGGGGGCAAAGGGGGGGGGGGGGGGGAGCATGTGCAAGTGTGTTGTCTATGGGGCTACTATTACCCTAATTGGACTTGTTGGAGTGTATCTGATGGTGGTTACAGTTTGGTTGCGTGGTGGTAGAGTAGCAATGTCAACTGATGGTGGGGTGTTGATGGCTGTGGTGAATGAGGCAGAGGTGACTGTGGCAGCAGAAGGAAAAAAATTGGTGATGGTGATAAAGGCAATGGAGGTGGTGGTAGCGAAGTGAAAAATTTGTTTTAATCTCATTTTTTGGGCTATTCAGCGGAAGCATTCTGTCTATAATGAAATAATATTCTGGTTTCACCTTGGAAAAAATTTACCCTGTTTTGTGTTGTTTTGGCCAGTTTTTTAAAGCTAAAATTCAGTTATTCGGCCGGAAAGTTCTCATGGCCAGAAAACTTAAAGGGGTAGAGAGAGAGAGTTGGAGAAGATGAAAAGAATGCTCCTCACACTTCAAGCAGAATATTTTAGGAGGCTTTTTTATTTTATAATTATCTATGAAAAATGAAATATTTGTTTCATGCCTACTATATTAGAAAGCAAAGCCATTCAGCTACTTCTGGGGATGGTTATGAGATTAATATTTCTGTTATTTCCTATGATACTCATGTTCCCATTTCATTTATTCAGGCAAGAAGAGATAAATGGTTAATTTAGTAATTTATTCTAAGTCAGAAAATAACTCTGCCTGTGTTGACCTTAGTGTCATGTCAATGTCATTGAGTGCGGTTACGCTAGGCAGCTGACAGCTGGTGTAGATTTTTGTTAGAACCCATATGAACATGAATCTTTAGGAAAAAAAATAGAGAAGAATGGCGAGACAAGATTCATATAGCCAACCCCAAATTATTGGGATAAGTTTTGTTGAGTTGAGTATACTAATTCGGAAAATGGTATATATCACCCACTTTTTTATCATCCTTCCACTTTCTTTTTTTTAGTCTCCATGTCTATCTCTTTTACTAATTAATCTCTTGCATATCTTCACTAGTTCTGATGATGCGCATTGTGTATGCACCCACTTCTATTTTTTTTATTATAAATATTTACAACATGTAAAGACTTCTATGTTAGCAGTTCACACTTTGCTCCTCCCACTTCATATTTTGTATTTTTTCATTCATTCATTATCTATGTGCGCGTGCGAGCGAACACACAGATATGTGCATTCTGATTAATCAGAATGCGAATACTGGTTCAGTATGTTATCATTACTTATCGTTTCACTAGAAAAACCAAAATGCCAACCAAAACAAAATAATTAGTTTTGGCGGTGTTCCTAGGGGAGGTGCAACAACAGTGGGGGTGGTGTTGATGGTTATGAGATGTGTGGTGGTCGTGGTGTACGTTTTCATGTTGATGGAACCGATGATTTTAATGGCTGTCACTGGGCTGTAGGGTAGTCATGGTGATGGTAGTGGCTAGAGGAGAAAGGCAAAACCTTGGCTTATAAAGCAATACTTTTTTGCTTGCACACATGTTTTTGGCCTATAATGGTGTAGTGAATAGTACTCTTCTATGAAGCACGGATACTCTATTTTGACTCACGTGTCCGTGTCGGACTCATGTCAGATACCGACACTCTCGAACACCTCCCAGACACGTGTGCGAACGCTTGAATCATGAAGGTTGATGATAAAATGAAGAAGTTCTTTATTTTTTATTTAATAACTTTGTTATTTTAATATCTTAATGATATTTTTTAAATTTATGTGTTTTTATGTTAATTTTAATTAAAATAACATTAGGTTTTTATTATATGGTCATATAAAAATTTTATATATATTCAACGTGTCCTCATCCGTGCTTCTTAGGTACTCTTCACAGGTTCATTATTAAATTTGGCTTTCTCCTTTTTATTCTCTTTCTTCCTTTTGCTCCCAAAAGAAAGAAATGTGCTAGAGGATATCAGAATACTGCTTCAATGTAGACTCTTTTAAACCACTGGTTCTACAAACTTCTATTAAATGTCATGGTAAAACTTTAGTTCTTTTATTAATTGGATCCAAGGAAGATAAACGTAGTTTATTCAGTCTCAATGTTTCTGGCTCCAGTGTTTGGTTAAAGGTTGCCACAAAAGACTGCGCATTGTTCATACTATAGAATTCAGTAATGGGGGTTCGGACATCCAGATAATGAGGGTTGCTGTTTATGAAGAACAGTGGGTCAGTCCTGTTAATCTCCCTGATCAAAGGTACCATTATACTTATTTTCCATTTGGTACTGTAGCTTGCAATGCTCGATGCATTAATATCGATTTTCAGAAATTTAAGGTAAAACGCATTGTCGCTTGTAATATCTATTTAACTTGCAGCCATAAATGTATATCACCGCCGAATGGGGGTTCAGATTTTACAAAAATGTGGTTTGGATTTTTTTTTTTTTGGGGGGGGGTGGGTGTTGCCGTGTTGGATTGGCTATTTGTTATGGGTTTACTTATCAAATAAAAAAAGAAAATATGTCTGCAATGGCTTCTCAAGCAAATTTTGTATTTTGAAAATTGTTCAATGATGTACTATCTACTGCAGTATAACCATAAGAATGAATAAATTTCTCTTTCTATCACATAATAATTGTTCTCACTGCAAATCTGCTAGTAATTCTTCACTTTCTAGCTGAAGGTCCCATTGGAATTTCTTTTGTTTTTGAGTATAAAATGGCTCTCTGTAGTTTTGTGAGAGTTAAAAATTTTGTGGGGAGCATTGCATCAGATGGTTGGGTAGAAGGTACCCTCCTTTACCTGTACCGGTACTGGTACCTGTCTGCATATTTCACATGGAAAGTGTAGAAAGTACTACCATCTAGTCACCTACCACATGCTTGGTCCCTGATGTGAATATCTGCGAAAAATAGATACTTTTTGCAGATGCATCTTTTCGAATTCTGGGGACTTACCCATTAGACCTTTTTTGTTCCTGTTCTGATTTCGAATTTATTCTTAACTTTATAAAATATTTTAGAAACGCACAAACATTAGTCATTTTGTCTCATCTGCAAAGCTGTTTTCCTTTTATTTGTGCAGAATGCATTTTAGCAATATGGAAAGTAGATTTTGGGAGTGGTCCCTGAACTTTTTGAAATTCTTTTAAAAGGGGAAAGCCTGCTTTTTTTTTTTGTAAACCAGTGCGAAAATCATGACTTCCTAAGAGTAAATTGTAATGGAACATAATGAAAAAGTGGTTTTCCATGTGTTCATAACATTTAAATGTATGTTCCTCTAATTTAATTATGAATTTCCTTTGGATTTTTGTAAGTTTGTGTTAATATCTATTTGGTAGCGTCTCTCGGGGTAGTATGTAGTTGTGATCTTGCTGGCTCTAGACCCATATTTTCTTTATGGAGTTGAACTAATTTCAAATGAATGTCTCAAGTGGCAATAGAAGTGCATTGGGTTTACCGGTTTGGGCGCAAGGTCTCTAGGTTTGATGTCGAAAGTTTGTACTTGCTGAAGTGACTTGTTGCATTGGGCCATGGTGAGATTCTCTTTGGATGGACGTGTCACAAAATTGAGTTCTCATGGTTGTGTCCTTTGGAGAGTATTACTAATATCAAATTTTTCTGGAAGGGTAGAAGTTTTTGGTGATTCCAAGGAGGTGAAGGTTTTGAAGATTTTCTTGATATGGAACTCAACTTATGCAGATGTTCCTAGAAATTATTTTTGCAATTTTTTTTTTTCCAAAGGTATGAAAAACTCTTTGCAATGTCTTTTATGAAGATACATATGTCAAAAACTACCCACAAATTTGGAAGGGGTTATTTATGGTCCCTTTGATTTTATCATTAATTTCTGGGTGGGGAAATAAAGTGCTTGGAAACCCTACTTGCAGAGCTATGGGTATCACATTGTGATGGGTGAGAGTGACAGTTCTGATAGAAACCCGGTAGATTCTACCAGTTTTCAGTGAAACCTTTCTTTTCCTCATTGTTAGACTTCGCAGGAATATCTTTCTGATCCTATAGGTTATGGCGTTCTGCAAGTTTATTAGAGTAGCTTTCTTTGCTAGATGCTGCTTTAAAATTCTCCATATCGAACACTATACCACTAGGAATGGAGTAATCCAAATTGATGCATTTATGCACAATAAAATTGTGAGACACTTGACCACCTTCTCCGAGGTGCCTCTTCCCCTACTCTACATAGGTGCAGTTGTTCAAGTTTGGTAGTTATTCCAAATAAGCCCTGGAGCTTTATGGTGGAAGGTTAAGAAGTCTGGTATGCTTGGGGTCACTGGTATGGAAATTGCAATATTTTCTTTCTTTTAGAATACATGAGAGGAACTAGTTTGTCTTTTTTCTATTCTTGTAGATGTTGGAGTATGTGGTTCCTTAGTAGCATTTTCATGCTTTTTAGTGTAGTCTGGAGCATTCATATCATGGTTACCACAATTCGTTCACTCCCTAGCAAATTGGGAATTGAGAATTGAAATCGCACGATCCAATAAAATATCAAAAATCCCAAAAGAATCATACAAAATACAAGAAACTACACTCACATATCATTGGGATTTTATTTTATAATAGCTTAGATTCGTTGAAATTTTTCTGGCTGTGTAAATATATATACACACACACACGTACGAATATTATTACAAATACAATTAAAAATCATATCACGTTCTAAATAAACGTATTTCGGTACAACAAAGCGATCCGAAGAAGCTTACCTCCTAACGTATCACATTTTATAACAAGTGATTATCTGCGTTCTCATTTCCGTTCCACGTATCATAATGATTCACCTTCCAAGTAACATTGCTTTGCCTAGGCGATAAGGCAAAGCAAGATTTACTGATGTAGGAGGTGAAAGGGAAGAGAAGAGAAAGAGAGAAGAAACGAAATTTCTTGTTTACCTGTCTTCTTCTCTCTCAAGTTTCCCTCCCTTTCCTTTCTCATCGTCGCTTCCTTTCTCTCTCTTTCCATTCCCTTCCCACTCTATTGGTCCTACATCATTAGGTTATAAAACATCTTACATCACCCTAAGCCATAGTTAGTATCTTACGATACGCGATACGTATCTTATGATACGTTTCAATATGGACATAAAACGATAAGTATCTTAGAGTTGTATATTTTTGCACCGTATATTGCGATCTGCAATACGTATCTTACGATACATTTCTATACACCTGATACATGCAATACGGGTAATCAAGCTGAACAACATCGTTTTGACCTCTTTTTTTTATTGTTTTGTTATATATATGAAAATATTTTTTGTTTTTTTTTTTGATTTATAATACATTTTTGTAATGCTTAGAGATCATTTCTCAAACAAGAAGAAGGAAAAGTAAATATTTTGAGAAAATGATGATGAGTGAGCACATACAAGATGTTGAAGAAGAAAAAAAAAAGTGAAAAATTTGTTGGCATCTTCTAATGATGATGATGATGATGATGATGAATATCATAATATTGAATGCCATTGAAATTGGATATTAAGATGAAAATATGATAGATTATAAAAATGAATAATTTTGGACTTTGTCTTTAAATTTGGATATTGACTGAATTATGTTGGAAAACTTGGATTATTAAATTTTAGTTTGAAAATTTACAATATTTATAAATCTTGATTCTTGTATTCTATGGAATTTAAGTTAATTTTTTTATAAGTGAGTTGAAGTGTTATTTTTATTATTTTATACACATTTTATACACTATATATATATATATATATAACATGATATAATATATTTAAAAAATGAGACAATTATGCTCGAGATATTATTTTTAGTATGGTATGGATTATATATAGTGTACAATACAACCAAAGAATATTGAGAAGACATTATTTTTTGTGTTGTATGGACTATATATACATTTATAAATATATTTAAAAAATTACGTGTATCTATGATACGTGATACGATACAAATTTTTTAGAAATTGATACGGCCTCCAATACATGTTTTGACAACTATGCCCTAGGCGATGTGAGTTCACTAAGACTTCATTTAGGTAAGCACCTCAACTAAGGTGACTGCCTATTTAAATAAATGTTTCTTTTATCTCCTCCTGTCATTTGAGACTCTCTCTCGTCTGTATGTAATGCCTCTAATTCTTCGATCCGTGGCTCTGTAACAGTTTTTTTTTATTCGTTCTAAATTTCCCAGTATATCTATTGCTAGACAGAGCATTTTTAAATTATTGAACTCTCTTATTTTCTCTCTCACTTATTTTGACCATCTCTCTGTGTCAAAAAAACTCTATTATACAATTTTTTTCTTTGATTCACTCAATGTTTATGCATATCTAATTCTGTCTTCCACAATATTAAAACCTACAAGTTGATAAAAGTATTCTACACAAGAGACTGGAATAAAGAATAATGTTTGGAATATTCATTGGAAGAAGGCAACAAAAGCTTAGAATAATCCAATTGCCTTGATGCTGCACTCCTTAAATAAAATCTGTTAGTTTTATATGAAAATATTTATTAATATATTGCTTAACTTGGAATAAATGAATTTTTATTGTCTAATAAATTTATGTATTATTTTGTAAGTTAATGCCTTATTTAGGCTAACGCCCTTTTGTTGTGTAGTGCCTTGAGGGTGCGTGCTTGTTATAAAAGCTTTATAGTATTTTTTGTGGCCTGACTTGCGGAGTCATGGCCATCTTGACCATTTACCTTTCATTCCATATAATAATTTTACTTTTGTTTCATGTTCTGCATATATTTTTATTGTAATTCATTAATAATAAAATAATATATTTTGTATGAAATTACTTAATTGCATTGTTCATCTTATATGACTTTCACTTTGATTAAAATAGCATATAGTTGGTGACATCATAGTATGACGTGCCATAACCTATAGCAATTAGATGCTAGCTTTACATTATTTTAGTTTCTAGTATTTTTTACCCTCGAGATTTCACTGAAATAAACTATAAACAGCTTTCATCATCTACTTTGGTTGGGAAACTGTGATGAATTAGGGTCTTGTATTATCTTTGATACTATTGTGCCGTGTTCCTTTATCTCCCCGGGCAACAACTAATGTCTCACTAATGCTTTCTTAATTTTCCAAGCAGTGACCTAGAGTTTGATGTGAAGCCATTTTCTCAGAGGAAAAGAATTCAGCCATCAGAGCTGACTGGCTCCTGGAAGGTGTTTGAGGTGAGTGCTACACCTATCTATGGTGAGGAGATGGTGGTGACAGAGGATAGCAATAGCACCCCTTATGTGTACCTCTGCACAGAGAACTTAAAGAAGAGAAGCTTGCCTGAGAATCCGGTTTACTTTGGAGAGGAAGAGATGCTAGACATGCAGGATGTGGCTGTCCTTTGGCTGCCAGGAGGTGTCACAGGCTATGTCGACGTGAACAAGGACGGCAGTCCTATGTATCGGAGTTGGGTGGTACTCCGAATGAAGGAATCAACCTTGTTATGGAGAGGGATTATGGAATCGACGGAAAGCTCAAGGAGGTTCGTTGGAAGTCTGAAGTAAAGAGAAGGTGGACAGATCCACTCCCTGTATAAATTTTTGCATAGCTGCTATTAGTTACGACTGTACATGTATGAGATCAAGAAAACTAAGAAATAGAAGGATCAAATTGTAACACTTGTTGATAATTGAGTGTTGAATCGACCAAAAACTTTGCAGCACTATAATATAATGGTCAGGTCAATTCACTTAGTATAAGATTCTCACGAAGTTTTTCTTTTAGGGGCAATTAAGATTCACTTGGCTCCATTTTTTGCAGGAAGCCAAAAGTCTCCCAATGCTTTCAAATTGGCCAAATCTCCAAATACATGGTCATGGTTTCTCCATCTAATTTTAGCTTCAACTAGCAAATGTAATCTTTCAGGCTGCTCATCCAACTCCAAGCTTGACTGGCGAAACGACCTCATTTTTGAAACCATGGTATGATGTCTCAATGGGTTTGCGCAGCCAAACTAGACAATTTAATACTTTGTGAGATGGGGGAATTGAACTCATGAACATTCATCTTTAATTAAAATCAAATTAATGATTATGATACAACGAATAAATAACATAGGGAATAATGATCTAAGGAACAAAAGCCCACTTGACGGCAAGGCAGACTCAACAATTGACATTATTACATTGGAGACTATGGTTAACCTTTTAGTTAGAACACTTTTTTTTTTGGGGGACTCTGCTGACCAGTATTGTTCCAGCAAACAATTAGATATTTACTGGGACTTTACTTTTCCACATATAAGATGGTCATTTCGGTCACTTTTAGAATCCAAACTACGCCCCTGACGGAGCATCCTTTGCTCCCTCAGGCTCTCATGGCAGGGGGCAAAGAACTTATGCCTGAGAGCTTCCTCTGCGGTGATCCTTAGCCTAGGATTTACTTTCAAGCACTTGTCAACAAGATCAAAGAGTGACCTGGGTATAAGCTTCAAGAACTCTGGTCTCCTTGTGTTTGTCCTGCACCAGTGCTGAAGTTCTATTGATGGAAAGTATTGTATATCAAACAACTCCTGCAACAAATAGATAATCTTTAATACAATGTCGAGTAGTTTTGATAACAGGTGTTACAACATTTGGTAATGTTAAACATTACTTAAAAAGTAGATGGATAGCATAAGGCATAAGGAGCCGATGCTCTAACAATTTTATCAGAGAAATTTAGGAAAGCAATCGATGCAAAGCCAACACACATGAAAAGTCACTACAAAATTTGAAACTGAAATTGTGATGCTTAATATTATTACAATGTCTGATATTTTAACAGTGTTCATGAAGTAAAAAAGGGAAAAAAAAAACAAAAAGATCCCACATTTCAGCAGCTAAATAATGGCAGACTAACCCTGCTGATCATAAATAAGGTTATTGATGTTTTGCAGTTGCAGTGCACATTTATGCATATTTTCAAAAATTAAAAAAAAATAATAATAATAATAATAAAGAAAAGAAATCAAAAAATAAATACCACTGGGAATGAGGATTCACGATTGTGTAATTTGGCCCCTTCCCACAGATCTTCGCTCCCCCTTAGTATTGCAATGTCTTTTATATTCCTGCCATGACAATAATATTGCTAGTGAGTGGAATCCACGTGTGAAGTGTAAGGTGTAATTTATGCTTGCATTAAGCACTGGACATTACTGTTCTGGGTCCCCAATGAAAGGTGTTCTTCCAACCATCAGATAGAGTAGGGTGACTCCAGCTGACCAGACTATCAATCTTACAACTTTGATGCAGAGATCTAAACAAGACCTGCACAAAAATCCATCAGATAAAGCATAAATTTACATATAGCAACAGTGTCCAGTGAAAATTATTAAAGCTTTAAAAAAAAAAATTGAGAATCCAAATTTAACCAACCATCCTTTTTTTATACCTCTTCTGCACAGAGCTCCAGCATTCAAACATATTTAAAATAATTTTCAACTATGGGAACTTCTCTGTGCTTCAAACCAGAATAGAAGTTATGTAAAGAGATATGATGCGTCAATATACCCTTTGCATAATTTAGGAACTTAGTGATTAGCAGGGATTGGCAAGTCTAAGGAACCAAAGGGATAGGCATCCGCGTTATTTCATATATTTTCAGATTTCTAGAAGCAGATGTTATGATAATGCATGCAATCAGGAGCAAAGGGAGAGGGGGGGAGGAAGTGGCCATGGCCTCCCCTAAATTTTAGGGATTTTCTTGTGTTGTATGCTATATATGATAAGCCCCACCCCCCACCCAAGAATTGAGAATCATAACTAAAGCAAGAGAACTCTTAGTAACAAATGCTAATCATTTGTCTATGACAACTCATTCATATAACTACACATCATTATTCTTTAATTAGAATAACTATCTCTTATCAGTAGTATGAAGGTGATTTTGATTAGTAGATAATACCATATATATTCATCAATTCATGGTCAATTACTTTATATTTGAAATGATTATAGTATCATAATTTAATATGCATTATCTAGATTATAAGCATGGTGAAGAATAAAGGTGTAAAAGAAAACAAATTACAATTTGAAAAAGCAAATTTGATTAATTTGTATTATATGTACAATTGAAAATATTAAGTTTTTAATTGTAATAGGAAAAAAGTTAAAAATTCTCTTGGTTACAGTGTTCATCTTAAAAAATCAATGCAAAATATGAAACTACCAAAATTATATTATGCAAACCCCCAAGACAAAATTCCTAGCTTCACCCCTATCTGCAATAACTGACACGTGATCTGTCATACACATAAAACACATTACTAAATCATGAATAAAAGGAGATATGGCTGTACTTGGTTTTTGTTTGTATTTTTAATTAGAATAATCACTGTATTTTTCTTATATGCCCCAAATATTTATGTCTCAACTTGGTGTGCGATATCCCATATTGGTTGCATGGGAAGAGTTTAATTGGCATATAAGACACCACCAACCTTGCTACTAAAAACTTGCTTAAGCATTTCGAGCCATCTGGTTAGACCCTTCTTTAGGTTAATGGGTCACCAGGCTTAGGGCATTACAAAAATGATACCATAGCGGCAGAGCCGACTTCTAGAGGGTAGAGGCCCTTAGAGTATCTGCTTAATAGGAAGCTGGGAGAGATTTGAATTGATCACGCGTCACATACATGTGGTCTTTGGGGGCAAATGTGATATCCCGCATTGGTTGGTGGGAAGAATTTGATTGGCATATAAGACACCACAAGCCTTGATGCTAATATGTTGGCTTAAGCATTTTGGACCATGTATATAGGCCATTTCTTTAGGTTGTCGGGTCGGTACAGGGTAGTTATTTTAATCCACATCCTTGACTCTGAATCACACCTAAGGTGAGCTTGAGCAGTAGATGTTGTCTAATAGACGACAGCAAGCAAAAGAAAATTATCACAACTCAATCTGTAAAAACCCTATATGAGGTTCTGCACCTTCAGTTAAGCTTCTGGATTTGGACCTGCAACCATGGTTGTGGCTGTGCTCCGATCTCACTCTAGTCAACGACTGGCAGTAAAACTTAGCAACTAGTAAATACTTGGTCCAAATGTAATTAAATTAATGATCCCTGCCATTTTTATATTAAGAGGACTTCTTGGGCATGGGCTGATGTGGTTACAAAGATAAAAGAACATATATCTAAAGAGAGCCTTTAATTTGTGTTACATCATATCTGAAAAGGTTGAAACTATGATTTTTTTTTCTTGGGGGGGTTGATAACGGTGGTGATGGTGCAATAATGTGGTGACCTTAATGAATTTTTTTTTGTATTACATAATTTGTAAACAAAAATAAAATAATTAGTGGGAGGTATTATTGGAAAAACAAATAAACCTTTATATGAAGGGAAAACCTGAGTGATTTTAGATACCACGATGCACTTCATTAAATAAAGCAAATGTTCCACATGCATGTAAATGTACTTGTCAAGCTGAAGCAAACCCAACAATGACAATACTTAAAAATAGAATATCAAAAAACAGATAAAAATGAATGCAGACATAAAAATAGTAATACAATTACACAAAAGAGGCTGAAAACTACCTCCTGGAGCCCGGAACCCCTTGGTTCCAACACAAGGACCTTCTCTCTTGGGTTTTCCATCTCCTAGAAAGAAAACCATATGATCAATATAGGTTATTGCTAAATCAAATGCCAAAATAACTGATTTGGCTACTCACCTTTGCTTTTCAGCAAGCCAGAGCCAGCAACAGCAACACCAGTAGAGTGCAAAGGCATCGGACTCAGATAAACAATCCTGTTTACATCACTGGGAGAGGTGGCAACCCTTTTCCTCTGAGAAGGAATATTTACAGCATCATGATTTGGACTCTGCATCACATCCTGCACCAGGCTGATTAGTTCTTTCCTGCCTATTGAAGGCAGGGGTTCTCTCAGCCTTTCTGCAGAAGGAGTCCTTGTGCTTGTTGCATCCCTTGTGGAGGTTATACCCGAGGCCTCTGCACCTTGGCTTCTCAACACATTCGTATCATGCAAATCCAGATAAGCCTTCAGGGAACCAACAGTGGTCCTCTTCTTCATGTTCTGAAGCTCAAGAGTTGGTTTAGAATGTACTTCTGCCTCTTTGTTTACTGCTTCTAAAGAGTTACCTTTTTCGAACTTCTTATCTTTGATTGATGAAGCAGATTTGAAGTGAGGATGAGGAACATGATCAAAGCTTACAGTATGACTCAATTTTGACTTGCCTGGAAAATAAAATGAACTAATTACTTCTTTGATTTAATGTCAGATGATCTCCACTCTCCAGGATCAAGCAAATCATAGCGATCAGAGGATATCACTGATATGGCACTTGTAATCATCAATAATTATTAGAACATAGACGTGCAAGAAATTTAAGCCAGAAAGCAACATGGGAAGGAAGAAGGACACAAAGAAACATATGTGGGCATAATTAAGCAAGAACTGTCTCAAAGAGCTTATGATTTTGCAAATTGCAACGGGCTTCTTTTATTTTCAGGCCAATTACTTTTGCAATAAAAGAAAAAAATAAGTCATGCAAACAGAGAAATCTATTATTATTTAGGACAATAAAATCATATCTCTCAAGTTAGAACAAAGTGAATAAGAGGCTTACTCCCAGCACCATACTTCTGCTGTAAATCCTGCAAACATTACCACATAACATCAGATGACGTGTTCATTAAGTGAAAGGAAAACTCATAATAAGATGTAAAGGATGACATGGCATTAGCAAGACAAGCTTCCTAACCATTGCTAGATTGAAATCAATGAGATAACCTTTGTTCAGCTTCCTGGAGAAAAGGAAGTTGCCAGGCTTCACATCTCTGTGAACCACCCCCTGCAATCGCGGAAAGTAATAATGTAACACATGTTCTCCAGAAAAATGAACAATGCTTTGAAATTATGCACAAATCCAGCTGTCATTTTCTTACCTGCTTATGCAGACAAGCAAGGGCTCTAAACATGCAATACCCATACCATTGGAGCTGAAATATATCTATTTCTCTTTTCAAAACCTAATGATGAAGCCAAAAGAGACCACAATGATAAAACAAGAGTTAATATTAGACACATGAGTGAGGCTAAAAGAGCCCTCAATTTTCTGTTAACCCAACGGGTTAAAAAGCATCAGAATAAACAACCACATCTTAATTTTGGTTTCTTGTACTGGTACATGTAACATGAAGCTCTGAGCTTTTACAATCTTTTTTTTTTTTTTTTTTGATAGGTAAATCACACACACACACACACACACACACACTTTTCCCTTAAGGGGACTTGAACCCTCAACCTCCCATATGGGGAGGTGGAGGAGATAACAACCAAGCAAGAGCTTATGGGTGAGCTTTTACAATCAAATGGGGTAATATTAACATTATGATCTGTGAAGCATTCAATAATTACCTCGGGGCAATCATGCTCAAAGTACTCCAGAATAAAGCACTCGTGATTGGCATTTTTGAAAGAGCCTTCATATTTTATTATGAAGTTGCTGCCCCTGTGTGAAAGAACTTGCTTATATATTAAATTTCAGATTATACTTTACTTGGAGATGTAAGACTGTAATTGAAGTGATGACAACCAGCATACTTACCCAAATCGCTCAAGCATTTTTAGCTCATTGTTAACATGGTGTATGTGAGCATTCACATGAGGACCTGAAGAACCATGACCACGCATTGAAACATCAGCTTGGGCTTAAAATTCTAGTATTTAGCAATATGTAAACCATTGTTATAAAAAAAAAATTGATAGGTGAATTACACGCTTGCACTTTGCCCCCAAGAAGACTTGAACCCTCGACCTCCCATATGGGGAAGTGGAGGCGATACCAGCCAAGCTAAAACTTGCTGGTGTAATCCATTCTCATCAATAACGGTATCAATGTTAAGACTAAACATTCTTTTGAAACCATCTCAAAATTGGTTTCTATATATTAGCTGGAAAAACTTAAGAAAGTATGGAGAAATGAGTTCATAACAATTAAATCCTCTAAACCCTATCCAAGTTATCAAATCAAAAGATTTCAAGTTTCAGTTTTGTTTTTGTCTCAGATTGGATCAAAATGACTGTTAAAAAATTAAATTAATTAATTAAAATTATTTCCTATTGTGAAGGACCTTTTTCTCTGGCAATATTGTTCAGAACACAGGAAATTTTGTACAGAAAAATGCTGGAATTGGTAGACATAAAAAATAACAACAGTTAAATTTTATTGATAGGTTAAATAATAACAATTAAATAATAAGAAAAGAAAAAAAAATCCTAAAATTTATGAAATCCATTACAATCCTAAATAAAAGACCATGCGATTTCATCCTAAAAGTTGTTGATTCATATATAGTTTTACAATAAAGTTCTAAGAAATAATATTTATAGTGTACTCAACCTAATAATGATTCATTCATTCTAAAAGTACAACTCTAAAAAACAGATTGCATTTTCAACATGAAAAATCGTTAGCTTTCTCATTATGCGACAGAGTTACAAAACTTTTTTTGGTATGTCCAAGTCATGATCATTAGTTAATAACCATGGTTATTCACATTAAATTTACAATAAAACTTGCACCTATAAACAATAACAAATTTGTCTCTTCATTTATAAAGGAAAGAACATATAATTTAGTTTACTAACGCAAAGGAATTTTTGAATGCAGCTGGCCGGCAAGTGATCCCACCCCCCAATTTTTCTCTAAGCCTCTTGATAAGAATAGCATTTTAGTTAGTCAATTGGACGTGATGACCTATATATCAAACCTGAGCCACAGCTGAAGAACTGAACAGGCCTGCAAAAGTAGTCTCTGTCCAGCCCTACATGCCATACCATATTCAGAGCACTGGCACATACAACAAGTCTTGAAACGATTGCAGATTAGTTTACAGTTCAAAGTCCATATATATAAATTCGATGATACCATGTCTCAAATGAGTTATCTTGGGAAAAAGAATACTGGAATTTTAACATTAAAAATCACAAAATGCTGCTGTCAGAACTTCTCAATGGTTGGGCCAATAATACAAACACAATCTCAAATTCTCATAATTCAACTCTTATCGAAAAAAAAAAATTACAAACTATTTATTGGCTGCTGGTTTTCCTACTTATGTTAGGACTACAACTCAAAAAAAAAATTGATACTTTGACTAATAAAGAAAAATTCTAAATTTACAAAAAAATAAATATTCTCATTTTGACTTTGCAACAAAAGTGAAGAGACCAAGAGAGATTTTTCTACTATGCTTTAGACTAGTCAACGGTTTTGGAAAAAACTTCAGCCATTTGATTCCTTATTTTGACTAGTATGAGTTCAATGTTGCTCCATTCCCCCACTTTTTTCCTCTATTCGTTTGGTTGGCTATTTTGCTATGATATATAACAAAAAAAAAATGGACAAGAAATTACTTCAAATGGTGCTTGAGACCACACACACTCTCTCTCTCCCTCTCACTCTCTCACAAACACACATAGATTGAATAAGTTCAACCCAAGAACATTTCCATCTTTCTTTCTTTTCTTGATAGGTCATGAACATTTTCCATCTTAACTTGTCCCAATGGTAAGTTGGGTCCACAATGAATGTTTCCAACGCTATATAATTTAGGATCCCAATTTCAACCATGATCAATAGTGCTAGATATTTCCTCTTTTCCATGAAAAGTAGTAATAGCAACAATAAGTCCCAGACAACAAAGAACATGTAAGAGATATTACAACAATATTTTAATTATCAGTCTTGGTCACAATAGTATAGCCATCATAATTTTGATAAATAAATGTAGGAGACAAAAAATAGAGACTTGAAATTAAAACAAAATATACAAACTACTTCTTGGGATAATCTAGAGTTTATTCTTGTCTTATTTCAACTGCATTGGATACTTCTACAAGAAAAGTTACTAAAAAAATGAAAATTATGGAAACATGCATTATCAATTTTGTATCACACAATGTATCGGAATTGTGGACATTTACTGGTGAGTCTCACTGAAACTAAAGCCAAACTGAAGTCTATCATTTAACATTTTAACCTTTCTGATTCAGTGCATCTTTCATAGCATTAAATTCCAAATATATGCCAACTTTTCACATACATTTTGAGATCAACCGATACCCAAAGTCATTGCCAAATTATCCCAAATGTCTACTTTTAGATAACAAAACAGTCAATTATATGATGTAAAGAAAGGAAAGTTCAACATACATTTGACAGCAAACCTTTTTCCATCATTTTTTCTTCGTGCCCTGTAAACAGTGCCATATCCTCCTGTATATTATATGTTCGAGAAGAAAGTAAGAAGATCCATGGATTGACATCACATATCATAAAATATAAAAATAATGAAGTGTCAGTACCTGAACCTTCTTCTTCCTCTATGATAAATGACTTGAAGTTGGATAACGGTTTTTTCTCCAGCTGATCCTAGACAGGAAAAATTAAGTGTTCTAGTGAATCATTTAGCTTCAACTAGTTGACTAGCAGAAACACTCCTTGCAAACTCATCCAGTCATCTCTTAAACGAGAGTACCAAAATTCTGGCAAGCTTATACGAGATTCAATTTTCTTTGGTGCTTACCTTCAGAGAAAGAGAGGTATCTTCTAACATGTTTTCTTTAACATACATGTTTTGGTTATGACTTTGTTTAGACTTCTGCTTCATAGGGAAGATTTTCTGACCACTTTCACACTGATCATGCTCTTTCGGAAACTTAACAGCTTTGTTATATTCTAATGACTCCATGAGAACTCGCGGATTTGGAGGTAAAGATTTCTTGTCTGTGTTATTCACTTTGGATTTTGTTTGCTTCTTTTCAATAGCAGGGCATTCAGCTGATGGAAAGGTATCCTGAATCACCACCTTTCCAACTGTTTGGACTTTGTTCAAAGTCATCATATTTACTGGCTTTGCTGAGTCATCTGGCAGCATTTCAGTTTTAGCAGAGTTGGCAAGTGAAACAGGACTGCCTCTAGCTCCCACATTGCTATTACCAGAAGCAATAAAACCTCCTTCCTTTCCATTAACCTCCACTATGATTTCTTCATCTTTCAAACTGCTAGCTTCACAGGCATGACTGTCATAAATACTATCCTTGCCCGGTGAAGCAGTTTTCTGTTCATGTACTGCTAGGCAAAATGGGAAAGTGAAACCCATCTTATTTCTGAAAAACATTTCAATGATCTGAGATTCTTGTGTAGATACTAAATTTCCAACACTGCTTATTTGATGAGATGACTCTGTATCAGGTTTAAATGCCATAGTTCTCTCTATTTTTAATGGCTCCGGAATACATGAATCTAATTCAGTATTACAAAAGCTATACAGGCATTGCAATGTATCAACAGATCTAGGGACCTCCCCAGCAACAACTGCATTTCTCCCAACTTCATGTTCACCTTCCAGACACTCAATCTTGGTCATAGAGATACTTGAAAACCCAGCATTGGAGTCAAAGAGAATAGGGGTTGTTGCTCCCTCTCTCTCTGAAATTCCACAATCAAATTCTGCAACAGATAAGTTGACAGGCAGAAAACTCCTATTTCTGATAGTATCAGCAGGTTCCTGCATGAACACCAGAGTCCAGAAACTTGCCCCTAGTTATTAATTGATCGACCACAACTTTAAATCACAGAATAAAAATGAATAATGGATAGAGCAATTTTTTTCCACGGAACAGACTAGTCATGGAGGATCAGAGCAATGTGATCGTGTCATGTATCTTGAGAAACAATAATTCCTTTTTTTTATGATACAGAATTAAGAAGAAACTTGACCATGTAAATAACTGTATTGGTTTGCAGCAGTTCAGAAGTTTGAAAGTAACTCAACCTAACCAACACACTGAGAGGACTGTTACATTAAAGTAACTTTTCCAGCTCTGCTATCCAGTCTAAATTATGAGGCACTTGAAGAAACACACAATTAACATTTTGAAAATTGGAATAAACAATTTCCCAGAAAATAGTATGTTGAATACAATTGAAAATTGTAAGAACACATAGAGAGTCAGATATTTTTGTGGATGCGGAAAGGGGCCATCTGTCAGACTATGGCAAAGATGATATATGAATAGGTTAAATTAGGATGTTCAGCTGAAGCAATAAAATAAAATAACGATGTTCACACACACACACACACTTTTGACTCTTAAATTTGTTCACTTATGATCCTTTCTGGTATATATTATGTTTATTTTATGGATAATCTTCAAATTAGAACTTATCAATTTTTTTTTTCTTGATACAACAATGGGGGAGGGAGAACCTAACTACTACTAGTGTGTGTGCGCTCGGTGCGCAACTGTGAAGAATCAAACCCATGCCAATTGCATGGGAGTGGGCACTTGCACGATTCTGATAGGACCTCGGCCCTAGAACTTATCAATGTCGTACATTATCTGCAACGTACATTTGTA
Organism: Nyssa sinensis; assembly: GCA_008638375.1. Classification (NCBI taxonomy): domain Eukaryota; kingdom Viridiplantae; phylum Streptophyta; class Magnoliopsida; order Cornales; family Nyssaceae; genus Nyssa; species Nyssa sinensis. The sequence continues at coordinate 38,852,368 of CM018052.1, forward strand.
TTATTAATTATTCTTTCTAGTATAACACCAAACAACCAGAAAACATGTAGGATTTTCGACCTCCTCTAGATTAACAGGCCATATACTCGTCTATTGAACAAATTACAACTAAACTAGTCAAAATTGGATTTACCTATGAAAATGAACTTCTGAACTCCTCTCACATCGAAATGATGGCATCATGGGCCTGTCCCATAGTTCAAAAATCCAAATTCTATGTGAACAGTGATGTGCTATAATCTCAGAGTTGCAGCAAGCCCAGAAACTTTATGCAAGTGATCCAATATGAACGAGGAGAGCTTCCTAGTTTTAACCTTTCACACTTATCACTTTTCATTATAGAGGCACTATGCAATGAGAAAGAACATATTTTTTATATATTTCTAGCAAATCATGTTTCTAAGGGGGAGGGGGAGATCGTAGCTTTTGAGATATTAACTCAATAAGGCCTTACCCCAATTATTTGGGGTTGGCTAAGATTCAAGTTTTTGGGACATAAAGAAAAAATGTTACAGAGTATGGCAATTAAAATTTAGTACGGAAAAATGAGTAGCAGTAGGTGTCAATGTAGGTATATTACAACAAAAACTAATATAGTTGAAACTACATGAAATGATACCTCAGCGGGAGTGTGCCAGATCGTAGTGAAAGAATGAGGTGGAACTTTATCTCCAAGTCCTGCTATCAATTCATCCCCATGCAATGAAAACCAAAAAAGAACAAAAAAAGCATTTATTGACAATTTGAAATAATTCCACACATTATACCATTTCCAGAAGGCAAACACAATCTTCTTTTTGCTGTGGACAACACTAACGAATCCACAACCAGTCCTTTTCGCTTCCTATAGTATGTTCTAATATCACCCCACAATCTCCTCGATCCCAAACCCCTAACTCCAAAGCGCGGAACATATCCACCAATCACCTTGGACACAAACTCCCATAAAGCATAAAACGCAACAGTAGATATCCTTACAAGCCGATCATCCATCAAAACAATAGGCGAATTGGGAATTGAACAGAGGAATCGAACATAATCTGGCGATGTGCGGAACAATCTACATTTCAGAGCGAGCTCTTCTGGACACGCAGGGCGGCCAATACTCAACAGAACTGCAAGTAGATGCCAAACTTTTTCTCTCACCTCTGTGCCTACGCTACAGTCTTCTGAATGCGTAATATAAGCTACCATGGCTACTTTTCCTCTACTGAAATTCAGAGTTTCTATCAAATTCAACAAATTCGAAGCTCAGATCTGCATTCGATCGAAGTCACGGCACTTGCACACGGTATGAATTTGCCCGAGTTATAAACAGTCTACATCTGCATCTATGTAGATTTGTAATCCTCAATCCAACACCCATTTCTGAGGGTAGAGTAGAGAGAGTTGAGAATTTTTAGAGTACGGACAAAGCAAAGGAGCGCGAAAATGATGGGCAAATTTTGAGGATTTGCATATGCGAAGTTCCCGCTTAATTTGAGGCTTTAACCTCAGTGAAATTACGAGAATGTCTCTGGATTTAGATTATATTTACGGGAGGGCCCTTTAAAAGGCCGGGGTGCCAGGCTGGCCCATTACTTGTCTTGATTTGGGCTGAATAAATGTCATGTTTGACACATTTTCCGATGCCCCCGAGTAAAAATTTCATTTGATACAAAACTTTCTTATGGTTAGCAGGAATTTTACTCAATTTTTTTTTTTAACTGAATAAATGTCATGTTTGACACATTTTCGGATGGCCCCGAGTAAAAATTTCATTTGACACAAAACTTTCTTATGATTAGCAGGAATTTTACTCAATTTTTTTTTTTAACTGAATAAATGTCATGTTTGACACATTTTCTGATGGCCCCGAGTAAAAATTTCATTTGATACAAAATTTTCTCATGGTTAGTAGGAATTTTACGCAATTTTTTTTTTTTAACTGAATAAATGTCATGTTTGACACATTTTCCAATGATCCCGAGTAAAAATTTCATTTGATCTAAAACTTTCTTATGGTTAGTAAGAATTTTACTCAAATTTTTTTTTTAACTGAATAAATGTCATGTTTGACACATTTTCCGATGGCCCCCGAGTAAAAATTTCATTTGATACAAAATTTTCTTATGATTAGTAGGAATTTTACTCAAAAAAAAATTCCATTTTGTCCCAAAAAATTCCCAACATTTTCCAAAAAAGTTATAAATTTGATTTTGAATAGTAACTCGAGTTCACAAATTATTTTCATATTTTGTAAATTTGGATACGAGTTCAAGTAAAACTCATTTTAAAATAAATTTAAATATAAAATTAATTTTAATTCAAATTTAAATTTGATTTAAATTTTCGTTAATAGTTGGAGGTGTCCTTACTAGGTTTTCAATTGGGTTCGAAGTTTCGGACCCATTTCGTTCAGTACACAACCATGCATGATGTTTCAGTGTCTATTGCAGATAAAATTCTCCTTCCCCACCAACCTTTGCATGTAGCTTCACTGAGTACTGATAAATTAGTACGTAATAACTCGTGTGTTATAAAACATCACGAGCTACTGGTACTCCTGCTGGCTTGGCTCTGGAGACGGTTTACCGCTAGCTCCTCCCTGTTACCATAACCATAACAAGTTTTCATATAGAGCCTGCTAGCCAGCAAACGAGCGTTCAAGCTCCAACATGTCAAATCTCAAATGAGATCCAGCAACTTATTACTTCGGATAATGGAGTGGCCACAAATAAGAAGCAACCCTTGACGTAATAAAGCCACCAGAACACAAACCTTCAGAACCATTCCGTTCACAATATAAAGTAATGCACATGTAATCGCACCTGCCGTGTTTAACTATTGTGCTTGCTCATCCTTCTTTACTATGAATTGCTTGGACGAAAAATAACTCATACAAGACCATATTCCAAGTGAGTAAATCAAAAAACAAACGCTTAGCAATTTTCCATCTACATTCCATGCAGGATCAATTAAGGGACTACAGATATATCAAAAAACTCCTGGACTTGTTTGGACTAGTAGCATAGGAGCACCATACCGTTAATAACCAAGCTCAAAAAGCCATGCATCATGTTGTTGTTATCCTATGACAAACACAAAAAACCCCCCCGAGTGTTGAGGTCTGTTTCCTCACCCGCCTTTTTACTTTTGTTTTCCTAAACCCCCCATCCATTCGACCCATACATGCCTACCCTAATAAAAAGCAGAAACAAAAGCATCAAACAGCATAACCTGCATGGGAAAAATAAAAGGTAGCTGACACACCCGATCCGGGAAGAAAAAAAAAAGAGCAACTTGCTTAACCCACATTCAATGGTAGACACTGCAATCCTTCCGATTTAGGCCTCGTCTTGAAATGAAATGAAATAAGAGATAATACAAAGCTCTTTGACCACATTGTATAGTACACATTCTGATCGATCCTAAATAGGCTTGATCTTGAAGTGGAGCGAGATGAGGGAGAATACAAAGCACTTCAAGTCCTACAATCACAAGAAACAGCAATGAGAAATAGTGTTGGGATCAAATTGATGATCAAGACAGCCTCTAAATCACCCACATCCACAAACACACACACAAAAAAAAAATTATTTTATTTTTTGGGGTCTGGAATCATCCTTTAAAATGTCAACTTCACACGCAAGATTGCAGTCTAAGCCATGGCCACTTAATGGAAGATTACAACATGAACTCCAGCAAAACAAGTTCAGACAGAGCGGCTATGGTTTTAAATATCAGCCATTATCATCACATAATAGCATTGTGTAGCTTGTATATTTACCAAGAGTTTTCAAGTTTAGTAATATCTACAATTTAGATTAAAACCGTTGTGAATTGAACTGACCTTTGGCTGTTCAGGTTTGGTTTATTTTTTCTACTTAGCCGTTCGATTCTGGGTTATAATTTTGGAGAACCGAACCAAACTCAATTCAGTTCTGGTTTTGGCTACCAAACTACACTAAATCAATCCATGTAAGAAGCCCCTACAAAACTATGTATCAAACTATCAATGCAACCATCAATTCAGGCAACAAAAAATGCAAAATCCCACCAAGAAAATTTTATGTGCTTGGGTACCAATTCAACTCTAAGTAAGCCTCTACAGCAAATATATGTCATCATCTACATGAATTCATATTTCTCCATTTCACTCGATCCAGAACCATGCCAAAAACTATCTTTTTTTAATGAAGAGACTTTCTCAAGTAATATGTTAACAATTTTTCAATTGAGGAGATTACAATGATTCTTTGTGGATATCCCTTTCTCATTTCTCTGCCATTGTGGAGTTGACAATAATCTTGTTCCATCTCAATTACAAGTTTACAACCCTCTTTGCTTCACTAAACTTATCCCTGCTGTTATCTTAGTGATAAGTTTTATAGGAACTGAATGATTTTATTTGGTCAAAATTCAAATACCCAGCAACAAAATCCCAACTTTCTTTCATTACGGTATCTCTGAAGAAGAAACCTAACTATCAAACCTAAAGAAGTTTCCTTAACGAACACATATGCCAGTGCCAATATTGATTGTCTTTGATACAACTGCAGCTGTCAACTAGGAGGAACGAGCTAACTATGAATATCATGCCTAAAATAGACCAAACTTGTCAAACTTACACATATACACACATATTCACTAGAATTGTAGTATACATATTACATATCCTACAATACATTGAAAAACAATACAACATATCCATATATGATGCGGCAGTTTAAGCATGCATCATATCATATTGTATAACAAAGTGTTGTGTAGTACTGTTACAAGATTAGTCTACACTCTACAAATATATATAATGGGTTATTCAATCCAAGCCAACACAAACTTAGCCAAATCTCAAAAAAGTTGACCTTGGAGATTGAGTAAAAGATCGAGCTAGAGAGTTAACGCTAGAATCATGCTTAAGCTAAATCTAACTATTCTAGTTTTCATCTCGGGAGATAACATAATCTCAACCGAGTATATTTCTCGTGTAAAGAGACCATTTAACAACTCTAAATATACTTGCTGCGGTTCTCAAGCATACTCCTAAGGTTCCTAATTCAAAGGTAAAATGCATCTCAAGTGAATTGACAAAACCTCTCCCCTCAAAGCCTTTTAGCTGCCTACAATCAAACCCAATTTTCATTAATAATTATCTTATAAATTCATTCCCCAAGTATAATGCTGTGAAATGGAAAAGAAGTAAACTCATATCTGCAATCTCTTACAAAAAAAGCCATCAACTTATATGCGCCAAATTGGCAACAGTCTTCCATAAATGCCAGCAATAGCACAAGCTTCTATATAAAAGACACCAAACTAAAAATAAATAAATAAATAAAAATTGGTCATTGATACATATTAAAGGGAAAACAATAAGAAGCTTCTATAAAAAGGAAAATATAAAGATGAAGACATATTCACAGCTATAAGATTTTGTAAAGCATATTTAATATTTTTTTTTAACAAGTTAAGCACCAAATTGATAACATTCAATCCCAACGTATAAACCCAAAAAATAAGTACAGAGGCAAGCTGAGGAGAATCAGTTAGAGGTGCCCATAGAGAAACTCATGATTGACTGTGACAGGAACTTTAAAGGAAATTTTAGTCATACAATAAACTTAGCAAAGTAAGAAGTAAGAACACAATATAATGAAAAAACCACTAACCTAAAAAGGGAAACAACCTATAAATCGCATAAAGAGCACCTTCTGTACAAATAACTAACCTGAACAAGATAATAGAAAATGCGAAGCCCTTCAGGATCCTTACTGGTTTGCACATCCACAAGTGACCCAATCTTTGAAGTAGTGAAGGAGATGTGTTCATTCCCCATCACAATCTCCAGTTCTTGACGACCAACACGATCTGGCTCTGGCCAGTTGTTATCATCTTCCTTCATGATCTAATCTCACCAATTAAATTAAATTACATATGTTAAAAGTCATAAGCCATAAAGTAAAAAATATGTATTCAAAATCCCTAATTATAAAGCCCAATTGCGTCAAACTATAGCCAAGCAGATCATAAATTCAAATAAATCTCACACAACTAATCACAAAAACAAAAACCAAACGAAGTTCAATTTGATCAAAACAAATAAAAATAAATCAGCCAAAATACATATGTTTCAGATGTCAACAATAGAAATTTAAAAAAAAAAAAAAAAAGGCTAGAAACTTTAAAACTAAATAAATAAGAGAAGATTCAATTTTAACAACCCACCAAGTTCAATCAGATGGCACAACGTTACAACAAAGAATAAAAAAATAGCAATACCTTTAAAACCCAAGTAAGGCCCTAAAGCTTCAATCTGATTATATTCTCGCAGAACAGAAAACCCTAAGTGAGACACATTGTATAAGGCACAGAAGAAACGAATTATAAACCCTAAAATTAAGGGAAACCCAAACCCCTCAATTTAAACTCGAAGGCCACCACGAACAGGCAATGTGTTTATGCACAAAATATAATATCTCTAAGTTCATCAATTTCGCCAAAATAACAGAAAGAAACAAAGAGTGACAAAAACCCTAGAGAGAGAGAGAAAGGAGAGAACTAACCTCGCTTTCGAACAATGATGCGGCGGCACTCACGCAGGACGGCGGGGGTGACAAATACCTCCTTGCGAATCATGGTGTCGTTCTTGTAGTTAGAGTTGTTGGCGTACCGGAGCTTGCCATCCGGACGAAACTCGAACTCCAAGAACTCGTGGCCGAACTTCCCTTTGTGCCCTACGTAGTACCGTAGATAAAACTCTCCATCTTCTTCCGCTGCCATATCTCTTCTTTTCTCTCTTCAGCAAGGAGGGTCAGGAACGCGATGGAAAACGAATTCGGAGGATGACCCTTCAAAGAGAAAATTGCGACTCCGATTCCTTTCTAGGTGTCCAATCACGCGGCAAGGGTGAAAAAATTATGACGTCATAGGTGACCGTCATTGTAATTTAATTATTATTAAGTATTAATTTTTAAAAAAAATTAATACTTAATTATTAGCTTAAAAATAAAATTTATAAAAAGTATGAATTGCGCATACTGATTTGATAATATATGTGATTGTTATACTGATTTGATAATATATCGGTCTTGTCATTGGTACATATATTTTCATTTGAATGATACACCCAATTATCTTCATACCATAAATCAATGAAATCAAGTTGATATTTAAAAAAATCTATTATTAAATATTAATGATTAGAGAGCTAATTATGAAAAGAGTTATAAAAGAAAATATTTATTTTAAATAAATGTTTTTTGTAGTTTTATTATAATAGTTTTTTTTGAAATAAATTACACTAATTTTTAAAATTTCTAAAAATTACATATAGTAGCCTTTTTTATTTTTAAAATTATATCTATTTTTTCTTCCATATTTATTGACTTAACTCTTGACAAATTGTATACAATTACCATTCTTTAAATCAAAATTAGTATTTTATAAATTTAAAACATTAATATTAAACAATATATATGTCACGTGACGTGTGATATATCTTTTTTCCGTGAATCAGCATAAATGTTTTTATCCAATCCCACTAAAAAATATACATAAAAAATTAATTAATTTAATTATAGTTATTTGTAGGAAGTGAAAATTAGGGGCGTCAATTTTTGATACAACTATGATAATAAGACTTGGATACGATATTAAGTTAATGAATTTGAGTTGCACATAAATGAATTTGAATCATAAGCAAATTCATGTGTATAACACGACTAATAAATGTTGTGTTTTAATTTTTTTAATAACCCGTTTAACACAACTTTAAGACGTGTAATTATAAAAAAATAACATAAGTTAAAGTAATTTGTATCACATCAAAAGTTCATAAAAAATTAAAAATAAAAATAAACGAATTAATTTATTAATATGTATAATTAGTTTAATAAATGAGTTGAATTTGAGTTTTAAATTTGGACACGTTCCAAACACAACATGATTAGGGGTGCATATCGAGTGGGCCAAGCTCAAGTTAAGTCTAGGTCTAAATCCCAAATCAAGTTTTAAAATAGTTAATTCGAACCCGGCCTGGACCTGATTATTAATTTCAAAATTTAGATTTTATTCATGATTTCTTTAATAAATTATTTATTTTTCTTGTTTTAATTATACATTAAAAGTTTAAATAATTTTTTCTCAATTTTTATAATAAAAAAATAAAAAATTGTTAAAATAATTCATTTAACAAATTTTAAATTTAAAAAAATATTAAAGGTCCATAAGTTTATAAAATTATAAAAATATAAATAATAATTCTTTGTAAAAAATTATTATTAATCAGAATAATTAAAGTATAAAAATTATAATATATAAAATTTTAAATTTTAAAATTCTTAATTTATATATAATTCTAATTTAGGTCAGAATTGATTTTTTTTTTTTTTGGTCAAAATCTAATTCAAATTATAAAAAACTCGAACCCAACTCGGATTGATTTCTGTTGCCGCCCAAGTTGCACCACGATGACACCAATTGACATGTATCCCATTAAACGTAACCACCTGCAAATATGTAACTGTACGTAACCTTTTCAATTCTATAGACGTCTTTTTTTTCTTCAATCCTTTTCCCCTTTACGTGTTCTATCCCAATTTTCTTTCTTAAATCCTCTCTCTAACCACTCCTGGAGAATATCTGTCAGATTGCGGCAGCTCATCACCGCAAAAACGCCTATTTCCGGCAACGTTTATATTTTTCGATCAGAATTACAACCATGAATCCAGAGTAGTAAGTTCTTTAATACTTCTCTGTTTTTTTTTTTTTTTTTAATTTGCTTGGTTTGTGAAGTAGGGTTCATAAATCTGCATCAGATTTGTCTGAAGATAACGTTTTAAAACATAAATCTTCTAGTTTTAGTTTATAAGTTTGTGATTATTTATTATTATAAATGATTGATTTGAAACTTGTGTTTTTTTTTTTTTTTTAATTTTAAATCTGGCGCGTTAATCCTAGACTTGAAAATTTTGGTTATAGATCCATTGTTAGGGTTTAGCTTCATCTCTGCGGTCACTAGTTACTTCAAATCCAGGCTGTGTTAGTTTCCCCTAAAATGGTTAACTTTTTTTGGTTAGAAGGTATAGGGAAAATCTAAGTCCAGAGAACATGGATTTATTGATACACACACATATTGACATTGTTTTAGAAAATATGAAAGAAATTAATGAAAGATGTTAAAGTAAGGTATAAAATATAGATACGAATACAATGGATATGTCATGGGGCTGAGATTACTCAGATATCAGATATATTGTGGGATCTTTGTTCCACGCATGATTATTATTTATGTTGATAATATCGGTAGTCTCTATCAACTACCCATGTCGATAATTTTTCTCGGCATGCTATATTGATGGTGGCAAAGAAGTTGGTTCGATCCTCCCTATTGCAATTGGCTGTCAGTCGAATGCTCAAATTTCAGCCATTACCAGGGATGGGACAAGAATGGAGGACTGATCACCTTGTATTGTATTGAAAAGTAGAATGGATTTGTGGACACCTTCTCTATCTGAGTATGGTTGAGAAATTGTTAGCAAAAGTTGCAGAATACTGTAATTAGGGTTTTGGAGATTTTATTAACACTTACAACTTTGTAAGTTAGCCCCTTCTTTGACTTCCTACAAAGATGTGATCTTAGTGAAATGGCTTTTTGGCCTTTTCATTAGTGCTATTTTATTTTCTGTTTTATATTGGTTTATCTTATCAAAAAAGACTATTTATTTGGTGGTTAGCATCATTAAGTCAAATCTAAACCAATGTAATGAGTTTTCCTTACATAATACACTGAATAGTTTACTGGAATGATAATTGTAGTGGCCATTAAAACTGAATTTGCATATGAAAATACAATCCTTTAGGACTGTGGCCCAATGGTATTATACTGGTAAATTATCCTTGTAAATGACCGAAAAATGTGTCAGTATTACCTCCTTCGTACTTAGAAAATTAAGTGTTGAGGGTTGTGTAGATGGTTGACCTTGGTTTTCATGTATCAACAAGTTCTAGCTTGGTTGGTACATTCTCCACCTCTCCATACAGGAGGTTGAGGGTTCAAGTTCCCTTTAAGGGAAAAGTGGGGTGTGTGTGAGATTTACCTATCACAAAAAAAAAAAAAAAGAGCATTGGTTTTCATATGATTATTTAAATTTAAATAATCATTGATAAGTAGATTATCCTTTTCTTTCTTTTTAACTTTCTTGCTATATTTTATTTTATGTTTTGGGAGGGGTGGGTGGGTTGGCGTGGGGGGGGGGGGGGGGGGGAGATAATGTAATCAAGAATATGTTTTATCTTCTGCCAATGGAATGGTGCCAAAAATATAATCTTTTTTGTCTACTCTCCTTTGCAGTGACTATCTTTTTAAGCTTTTACTCATTGGAGATTCTGGTGTTGGCAAATCATGTCTCCTTCTGAGATTTGCTGTAAGTTCTTTAAAATATTTTTGAACTGAATAGAGGTTATTGGGTTTGTTTTTAATGTAATGAATTGGGTTTTGTTCCTCAGTGGTTAATAATTTATTTATTTTCGCTAAAAACATCCAAGGAACTAATATTCTATTGAGCATCTAATGCTGTTTCCTTTTAAATAGTTATTAGGGTAGGGAAGTCTTTTTTATACTTTCGTTCTTTTGTGGAGTTTTTGGATTGTCTTGAATAATTGAATTGTTTGAGCCTTTTTTTTGGGGGTGCTCTTGTATACTTTCTGTCACTGTCTTTTTCATGCAAAAAATAATGGTGATAATGGAGGGTATGGAGGGTATGGAAAAAAAAGGATGTCATCGATATCTTGGATTTTGGCTGTTATTTTTCCATGGTGGCTAAAAAACAGGATGTCTTCAATAATGCATTTTGGTCGGTTCCATATGGTAATTATGAACACTGAAAGTTTCCTGGGTTTCCTTGCTCCATTTGATATAGGATGATTCATACTTGGAGAGTTATATAAGCACCATTGGAGTTGATTTTGTAAGTAAATACTGTGAAATTACTGAACAGTTAACTTGATTTTTCATTAGCAATTAAATTATACTGTGTAATCTCATGTTCTTTTCTGTAGAAAATTCGGACTGTGGAGCAAGATGGGAAGACTATTAAACTTCAAATTGTAAGTTTTTGTTTTTGTACTTGGATCGTTTCTAATCATTACATAGTGTTCTTTGGACATGAGTTATTGATGGAATTCTTCCTTCTTCAGGAAATTGGGCTGATTTTTTTTTCTTGTTTACCAGTTTTTTTTTTTTGAAAAGTCTTCTTTACCAATTATTCTTTGGGACACGTGGCTTAAATTTTTAACTGATAATATGTTCCTCATAATTCCTAACCCTTGTTATGAATTGATTGTGGCAAATAAATATAACTTTTTTTTTTTCATTTCCCATTGCTAGGGTTTCTTGATTACTAACAAATTACTCAGTTTGCTTCTTGTTTAATATGCACAGTGGGACACTGCTGGCCAAGAACGTTTTAGGACTATCACTAGTAGCTATTACCGTGGGGCACATGGCATAATAGTAATTGCTATCCTCCATTTTTTTCATTACAAAAATTGCTCCCTCAGTGTTGGCTAATTGGTATGTCTCTACCTGTTTTTTGGTTCTGAAAACTAATCTCTCTTTTGGAATGGCTTCTCCTTAGGTGGTTTATGATGTGACAGATGAAGAGAGCTTCAATAATGTAAAGCAGTGGCTGAAGGAAATCGATCACTATGCGAGTGAGAATGTGAACAAACTTCTTGTCGGGAACAAGTGTGATCTCACCGCAAATAAAGTTGTGTCATCTGAAGCAGCCAAGGTATGGCTAATTCTCCACACATATTATAGGCTTTCATTGTTAGCTTGATGAAGAAATATCAAACTTCTTTAAATAGAGAATTTAATGATTGGGTTGTGTTCATTCAATTCCTTATAGGCTTTTGCTGATGAAATTGGCATACCATTTATGGAAACAAGTGCAAAAGACGCTACTAATGTGGAGCAAGCCTTCATGGCCATTGCTGCTGCAATAAAAAATAGGTAGGTACCATATGCACAATGTTACCACTTTATCAAATGAAAGAAATTATGCCATGCTTGTTTTGAATGTCTAGTAGTAACTTAATGAAGAATGACTTGTAAGGTTTGGGTTTTTCCATGCCATTTGCTTAGAGGTCGTGATTAAGGATTAATAGAAGTGAGAATGGAATGCTTGCCCTATAGGAAAAGTCAGTTAAGCTCTTTTTAGGTTAAGAAAGAAGTATCTACTTGATGTTAGGTGCCAAATTCCAGTTTTTTCATTTAGGGTAATATGACCTCTCATTTGGTTTTTTGATGATTTAATTGATTCCTTCCAAGTTGGTTTGTAACCTGAAGAAATATAAGAAAATGCTAAAGGTTAGGTTTGTCAATAGTCTACTCCTCCCAACACCCAGTGTAAGCAAGACCAAAATTGGTAGTGGCCTTGCAAATTATCTTAAAACATTAACATGGCAATGTCTCTAGTCTACTCCTTCCAACACCCTGCATAAGCAAGCTGGTAGTGGTCTAAAATTATCTAAAAACATTAGAATGGCAATAAATTAATCATTCAGGTTACCCTGCTCTATCCCTAATCTAGTTATGACGACACCAGGTCTACATCTTGATTGACAATTGCCTTCATACATGCAGGATGGCGAGCCAACCAGCCATGAACAATGCGAAGCCTCCGACAGTGAATATCCGTGGGCAGCCTGTTGCACAGAATAGTGGATGCTGCTCTTCATAAGCAAAACAAGAAGTGCTCGTAATTTCTGAATATTCTAGAGTGCTTGCTCCTAGGTGGCATGCAAAATTTCTTCCTGTGTTTATTCTCTGATTCAAAGTTAATCTGTTTTCCTTCTTAATCAACTTTGTTTAGATTTGCTTCTACCCAGGGGATCCCATTCTTTTCAAAATAAAGGATTATGAAATTGATTGTACAAATTAAGAGTATCAATTAATTATTAGTCTTGTTTTAATAGTTGCCATTCTCTTCTGTCTTCAATCGAATTGGCTAACATACATCAATCTATTTATCAATCTCTGCATTGTGTGGACATGATTCATGTTAATGGTTGATTATTTGGGTGGGGGGGCGGGGGGGTGCTCCACCATATAAAGCAGAGCGAGCTCATGCAATGGCCTTGAGAATGCAGAATGTCTTCTTCTTCTTTTTTCAGTCAGGTGAAATTTTGTATTCACTCAACAGCCCAAAAAATTGGTGTGTTAGAGCTCACCTATATATCTGAGCGTAAAGGCAAATATGTTGCCTTCAAAGCATTTCACACTCCATGCAAACTTAATAGTGAAAGCTGAAGGCTATCTGCTTTGGAGGACTACTAACAAGAGCAAATTCTATCCTTTAGTTTACCAATTAATGTGAGAATTGCATTAAATCTTATCATTTCATGATTTGATGTATAGAAAATGAGATTCTACCATTTCTTTCGAGATTACACTTTCGCGAAGATGTTTTGGGAATGGTATTTCCTCAACTAACAAACTTAGCTGTTTCACGCTTGTCAAGAACCACCAGAACCTAGACTTTCTCCTGCCCTCTGGAACAAGCAAGCACAAGCACAGGGTAACCTTCCTTGAAACACATTTCCCATAAATCAAGCATCACTCACAAGTGTCGTGGAGAAAGCTAAATTGTTGTTAATCTATTCCAAAACAAAACTGAGCAACAATAAATTCAAGTCAAATATATAGAGTTCCATATGCCCCAAAATATCAAGACAGGACATGCCATGCCAGCAGGGAAAAAAGCTACAAGGAACGTATGACCAAAATTTACATTTAAAGGCATAAAACTTAAAGAGACCTTTTGATACAGGAAACTCCATTATTTTCTAGTCAATTTCCTGCCTTTCACTCAGAGACCAGAGAACGAACCCAAACAAGGTAAACCAAAGACTGATAGCTGGGTAACAGAGAGTATCACTTGGCACCTAAAGTTGGGAACTGCCCAGGATCTTCGATGGAAGGGGCTTCCACATTACTCATTGTGCTGCCTCCGCTGAAACCACCTCTTGAACCACGTCCACGCCCTCGACCACGACCGCCAGGAGCGTAATATTTCTCTCCTTCAGCCGGCGTCAAGAACTTGTTGATGCTGACAGACTAGAATCACAGGTAAATGAAAGAGTTAGCGAATGAACTGAATTAAAAGTGAGTATAAAAAAAGAAAGTACTAGCACATTTTTAATTTATTTATAGATACCCAAGCCAAGTGAAATGCACATGTCTACATGGCCTCTCATCCATGTTTATTACAAATTACAGGTCAATAGGTTCAAAAATGGTGGACTTGGCCAACCTCTGGTCCACTGGCATGAAAAATACTGGTTACATAAAAACATCCACCAGACATGGTGGCAGGATTGGCTACTGTTCAAAAGTGTATTTTTGGTGGATCTGGCTACTACAAAAATGTATTTGAGAGCATATTGTATCGCTTACGGAAACAAAATGCATCTTTGACATATTGCATGAAGAAAAAAACAATTTGAAGGAAACAACATGCATATTTGACAAGGATATTGTGCAAGGTATGAAATTATGTTTAGACATAACTACACAAAAGGGGAGAGAGATAGAGAGAGAAAGGGGAGGGGGGGGCATCTTCAGAGTAGTTCTCTGAGAACAGCACCCACATGGATACATGGAAATTATTATTATTATTTTGAAAAAAGGTACATGGATACTGCAATGAGATTATGTTCAGCAAGTTTGTCACCAAAACAATCGATATATTGTCTCTCGAAACTCAATAGATATACCTGCCACCTACAATGATCCCATAAAAAGGGGAAAAAGGATGGAAAAAATAACTGAAAAATACATAGTTTAATGCACATCTTCCAAGATTATCCTCAAACCAAATAAAAATTGGAAAAAGAAAGATCTAATCTTAAGTAACACGTCATCAGGATTCAAGAATCCTTGAGCATGGGATTTTTTTTCAAACTCTGTAGTTTGAAAAAATCCACGAACAATCTGGAGGCAGATTAGCAAGAAAAGCAATGCATGACCCAAACAAGAAGAAGAAAAAGATATGTTGTTTAAACTTATTAAAACAAATTGGGAATCAGGATGCATGGCATACATAGTAATGCTTGTCAAACATCACCAGCAGTGGCTTTCTGTAAGCTGCTAGTGGACACCAACTAGCACAAACACTCTTAAGAAAGCAGGTGTGCACTTAGAGATACAAGCATTGTTCAGATATATAGTAGCACAAACACTTGAATGAATTTAAAACAAAAAAATAAAAGAATTCAACTATAGGACTACGAATTTTTAAATTACAGACAATTCTTCTGCAAGCCGTTGTCTACAAATTCCTCATAACATGTATTATGATTATAAAAATAGTTAAGCAGACTACATTCTGCAAGCATAATATAAGAATCTGAAATGAGCAGCAGAAATTCCAATTATAGTTGGCCCGTTCATAGTGGATCAAATCACCAATGGGCCAAAACTGCTTATAAGGGCAAAACAATGGACCAAAAGCAGTGACACAAAAATGGGTGCTAACAAATAAACAGGAATGGAATGCTGAAAGTGGGAGGAAAGGCCATGTAGATTTGACCACAAGGTCCCTTGGAGTTTCCTTTATACATATATATGTGAAAGTTAATTGATAAGAAGTAGAACCTTCTTGGCTTTCTCTTCCTTCTCAGCAACCTCTTTCCGTTTATCCTTCTCAGAGCCCTAAAAACAAAGATTAAATGAAACACAGAATTAGACATACTCGACGAGATTCATCACATTAATGAGTTTGTAGAAAATTCCCAAGGAATGTCAGCGGATTTCACCAATTTAATGAAGATGTCATCATTGCCCTTCTTGCTTGAAAGCTGTTGCATGGATTTCAACTCTTTGTCAACTTCCACCTTCCTTTCTGCAGTTTTAAGTGCCTGCAGTGCCTTCCTCTTCTCTTCCAGCACCTTCTCATACTCTTCAAGTGTCATCTCCTGTATTTTTCAAGAAAAAAATTACCAAAAGCATATCTAGAGATGCACAAAGGACTAAACCAGAATGATACTTATAAAATGAATGAAATATGTCTGTTTTTAAGAATCTGTATTCAAACTCTTCTAGTATCTTGTTCTCCTAAACATTCACTTGTAATTACCATAACAGAAAGTTCATCATCTATTAAGAATTGGAAAAACCAATATCAACTAACCTAGCAATACAATACAAAGAAACACAAAAGGAGCACAACCTTTAGGCCACCGAAAGAAAAGAGAAAACAAACTAAATCCAACTAATCCGGCAATACAATAAAAGGAACAGAAAAAGGCACTGCATTCGGTCCATGACAAATAACAGAAGCAATACTGAATAATGAGATTAAATCCCATTAACGTTCAGGTTATGGAGCAAAAGGTTGTAGAAATTTCAGGACTTGGGAAGTTTGGCTGTCAGGCAATTTTATAGGTGTAAATGATCTGAAAGATTGCCCCAATGCCCAGGGCTCCAAGCAAAAAACGCAAGTGCACTTGCATGCACACAACACAGTCAAAACTATTATTCAATTTAAAAAGCATCAACATTATTGTTTCAGAAAAAATTGGGATTGAGCAACAGAAGTTATAAGAATAGAATATAAGAGAAGGTGATGGCAAGCCAAGCTGCAGATCAGCTCAGACTTGTGGTGATTAAAAATCACCAAAGCTATAAGTGTTGATATGTCAGTAGGAGAGTCACAGTTTTTGGCAAATGTTGGTAGACTCAATACAATATAGTAATATTTCTCATAATGAGAATGCTGTGGACTGGATCCACTTAAAATACAAGGACTTATCTTCCACTAAGAACTAAGAATTATGTATAAACTAATTAAATTAAGTTAATAAATATAAACAGATTAACCTCATTAAAAGAGCTCTGGATCAAAGACAATTTTCTCATTTCATGAATGCAGTTGTAAAGGAATTTTCTCTCTGAAATCAAACACTTGCATTTATATTCTTGTCTTCCCTTTCAGCTAAGTATCATTACTAATGACTAGAATTAAGGATGTCCAGAAAATATTTAGTGCAGTCAATTCTGTAAATAACAACCTTTGGAATTGGAATACAATAACTTAAAATATTTGCTATATGCTTGCTTACAAAAACAATATTCTTTTTAACCAAGACCAAAACCATGAATAATTTCATTTAGGAAAACAAGAAGGCTCTTGCCTTTTCTTTCTCCCATAAGATGTGTTTTACTTTGGGCTGTTCTATTTCTGTTTACTGCCAAGGAAAGCATGCAACAATTGCCCAGGGAATTTGCCACAACCACTGCTATCAATTTGCCTATTAAAGCCCACTTATGGTGGATAAAAAAACCATAAAACGGCAACTTTTAGGATTAAGAATACATCTAACATAACAAAATAAGACATTCACCTTTTCCTCGGGCTCTTTTTCCTCAGGTTCGTTCACAGGATTCTCCTTGTTGCCATCAGTTGCATCCTCCTCTCCGGATGGCTTCTCAGCACCCAAATTCTTATCACCTTCACTGACTTCCTCAGTTGCCCTGATGAAGCAACATGATAAAAAAAATATTAATTTATACAGATACACACCCTGGCACAAGTAAAGCATAGGGTAAATTACGCTGACCTCTCCTAAGGAAGGATGATATTACACAAGTTCCCCTGTAGTTTTGGAAAGTGCACCGACATCCATTTTGCTTTAATGTTGGTAACAAAAACCTCCCTTTTGAGAGTCAAGAGGTAATTGACCAAACATTTACGCTGATGTCATCTCCTATTTTTTTCCCCTAAGTACAAACTTTGCCCTTATCATCACTAACATCTCTTTATTATCTCTGCAAAAAAAGCTCGCTCAACCCCTTTCTACCCTGTCAAATAACAATCTTACGATCATCTTCACAACACCATCACCCACCAACTGACATCATTACATTATAAATGAAGGCGGGCCAAAATTTTCCAGTAAAATGGCACCTGGGGGAATTGGAAATCGGGAGAAAGACTCCAACCAATACCAAATAATTGGCCTGATCTCAACCCCCGGCTGACCCAATTGCAAGGCTAGATCAAGATCCCCCATTTCCTGTTCAGTACGAGGAATGGCTAGTGGAGCACTCGGATTGAGCAGTAGGGCTGCTTGCTGATTTACAGGGTCATAATCGGTGGCACAAGAAGCAGTGAGGCGACCAATATCTGCAGCGGCCAAAGCTGTCCCTCCAACAGCAACAAGGTTCAATTTTTACAGTCTATTGTCCTACATTGATTCAACGCCTACATCCACTTCCTTAGAATCATGATATCATTGATTCAATGTCTACATCAAATTCGTTCATGTTGTCAGCCTATCAGCTGCCTTTGTCGTCGTCGTTGCTGAAGAGGAAGTTTAGCTCGATGAACAATGGTTTTTGAAATTCTGTATAATTTGGTTGTTCATGGGTACCCCAATTTGATGTTCAATCAGAAGTTTTGGAATGCGTTGAATACGGGGAACTTTCTGTTTCGGAACTGCCAATAGTCTTTGGATTTACCAGATGCTTTGGCTCCAATGGTTTAAATATACACACACGAATATGATAATTTTTGAGGAGATAGAAGTTTTCCCTATAGAGTTGGAAGTATTTTTTTTGGTACACTTTGTATGAATGGGTGCGTCTTGTAAACCTCTGTTAGATGATTTTAGAGTGTTTTTGAGTAATAAGAGACGCTAATTAAATGAGTCTCCTTTTGTAAATGGGAGTGCTCCCCTTGGGCGCCTTCTAATGCAATTACACTTTGCCTATCAATCAATATATATACCCCTCTCCCACTCTAACACTCTGTTTCCCTCTCTAACTCTCAGTTCCCTCTCTCACTCCAACTCCATTTTCACTTAATTATCCAAAAGCTTGAACATTTGGTGGACCCATGAGGAGGGTTAGATGTGATTGAGGTCTGTGATGAGTTTAGATTAGAAAAAAAAAATGAAGGGATGACCGGAGGCTCGCCATTATTGTACTTTTGGAGTCGGTGCTAAGTTCAGATTGGAGAAAAAATGAGGGGGACAGGGACTTGTCTTTAGATGTAGAGGTCGACATTTGGGTGGGTATACACAGATCTGATGTGTTCATCTTTACAATTAAAATAAGTTATGCTTTAAAGTATAAGGGTAAAAAGTAATTTTATTTCATTTATTAACAGTGTCTGGAGACTAACTATGACAGAGGAGGTCAGTGTAATTTTCCAAAACATTGCAGTGTGTGTGTAATCAAGACTTACTTTAGCAAAAGTCAATGCAACTTATTCTAAAGCATATCTATTACAGAATATATAGTATGAAGGTCCTGAATATCATATAGAACATCACAAGTGGCAGAGGAAATACTCACTGAGCAAGTTCATCAGTTTGTGTTCCCCAATTGCCTCGACCAGCTCCTTCGCGTTTGAACTCATTCCTGCACATAGGATGAAGATGGATTAAACAAATAAATGGAGAATACATCAAGATGAACTAATACATAAAGGAAAACTACTAAAGAAACTAAATGAAAGATACATCAGGAAAACCAATAGGAGGAAAATATAATATGTACCCGTGTCCAGTTCCACTGCGGCGTTCAAATACCCTACGAGGGCGTTCCCCATCACCCACTTCTCCATTGCTAAAACCACCACGGCGACCTCCACGGGAAGGACGAGGCCCACCATAGCCCCCGCGCCTTTCAGAAAGTTTCTCAGCATCTGCCTCTTCAGGGGCACCTTGACCTGCAGAAAATCCACTACTGTTGAATGAATTCTCATTGTTGGCCAAGTCTCTATTAAATCCACCACCACGACCACCACCACCACCACCACGACCACGCCCATATCCACGTCCACCACCACGGCCCCCTCCACGCCCAGCTTCATTCTTTGCCTCCCTTACTACTCAAAACAAACAATCAAGCAAATAAGTACTGAATAAGGACAAGGAGAAGACTAGAGAAGCATGAATGTGAACATCAAGTCCAAAAAAAATTCTCAGCCAACAAATTCAATTTGCTGCACAGTTTTTTTGCCTCTCTAATATATTACTATAAACAAGGAGAAACTATATACCTACCATGAAAAACTGCCAATAGAAAATTAGCAAGACACATGGTGAAGAATATGATATAAAGCCTTTAAATATAATGGTATTGTTCTCCTTTAGCATGTGCCAAAAGTAAGCAAACAAATGTTCCACTAACGACTATTCTCTTTGCCACACAACTTGACCCTCTAATCAGAAATATATCTAATCACCACCTTCACCGTAGCACCAGCCACATCTTTTTTGATAAATAATACTTTATTCAAGAAGCGATTAAAAGTAGACTGCACCCATGTACGTTAAAGATGTACTTAATAAGAAAAGAAAATTACAAAGAGAAGACTCCAACTCCAAAATTGCATAAGCCCCATAGTCATAGAACTCAAAAATTCAACTAAGGAATCTACAGCAATAGTGTGGCTGTGCATAACCCAATAAAATACAGAATTCTAGAACCAACTCTTAATCACCCCTATAGACAGCTCTAACCCCTAAAAAATTCTTCAATTCCGCACTACCACAATACCACCATAGCCACAGCCACCCGTCCCTGTAGCTACCTTTCAGTTACATCAATTCAGCACTAACATGATACCATTTCCCAAACCATTGCCACCACATTCATCATCATTAACTTACATCCATCACAATTCAGCATTAAACCATAATCATCCGATACACAAACCAAGAATTGCATATAACGTTGCCACTAAGCCCTTCTACAACAAAAGACCCATTTGTGCAATGAATCAATCCCCGTTTTACATATCTACACACTATTTATTCCCTATTTGTCATTACTTCTGATCATAACTTGAATTCTTTTGGTCAGCATGCACCATACATTTTATGGTAATGTGTGTGTAAAGCACACTCTTCTCTCTCTCAGTATAGAGAGAAGAAAACATGTAGAGTGATATATACAGATGTCAATTTTCCAGTTTCACTCTGAACAATTGGAGTTGATACAAGGACAAAACAGATAACCATTTCTTGTATTAGATTCAAATTGGCATCATTAGGGGTATTGGTTTTTTCAAGTGGCATTTTCATGGTTGGTGGATATCGGTTTGCAATAGTGGTTGCAATTGATGTCAGAGGCAGGAGATGTTGCTTTCAAAAAGGACATAACAATTTTGATCAGCTCTTTCTTAGATCTAAAAGATGGGCTAAGGCTTCGATAATAGTGAGGGGTTCAAGCAGTCATTGTGCTTATAAATAGAAAATTAGAAGATGAGATGGGTTTTGCGCTGGAAGGGGTTGACAGTTGTGATTGAGTAAAAAAGACTTTAAATACTTCAGGTGTTCGTGAAAATTATCCTAAAATAAATTTTTATCCTTTCTGGAGGGAGGGGCTAGAGTAGATCAACTATGTATATAAAATGAAACCCCATCTGATCTACTCTAGCTTATCATTTCAATATTTATATGCAATTATATGTGTATATAAATATATATATATATATATATGTATATATACAAACAATTGGGAGAAAAAGATTTGACAAAAAAAAATCAATCGATTGCTCACCAGCCTCAGCCGGAGGGAGAGGCTTGGCCGGCAACTTAGACGGTTTCTGCTGCTGAGCCTGTTGAGCCGTGGCTTGGGTGGGAACTATGGCTTTCTTCGGCGGGATCTTTTGCTGCTGAGCAGCGATAAGCTGCGACGGGTCATCGTTATCGTCATCACCCAGCAAATCAAAAGGGTTCCCTGTCGCCATTTCTGGTCTCACCCACAGTTAAAATCCTAACTTTCAGAGACAAAGCACTTCGAAAGGCGGCCAAGAAACCCTAATTCCACGTCATATCCATCATTTACAGTTTACACAGATCCGAACACACTGAACACCGAAAAACCTTCAGAAGTTTTAAAGAAAGAAAATAGACAAAAAGGCGGAGAGATATGCTTGGTGAAACCCTAGCCGCAACACAGTGTAGAGAGTGAGTGTAGAGAGCAGGAGATACAGAAAGAGACGAGAGAAACCTAATCTGAAAATCCGAAATTTATTGTTCTATGGAGCTCGTGGGATGTAATTATAATATTACTATTTTACTCGTGTGTTTTTTCATGAGGAAGTAATTTTACGATTTTGGTGCTGCTATGAAAGAGTATTTCGCATATGCCATTTCAAACTAAGCATCCATTTGGTTGAACCCTGTAAAAATACATTTTGAGTTAATCAATTATTTAAGTTAAGCAAATGTATAAAAATATTATTTGAATTAAATAGTTTAATATTTGAGTGAGTTATTAAAATATATTTAACAATTATCAAATGAGAACATTCATAATAAACTTGATCAATGTAATAAAAAAAATTAAATTTATTAGCTTAACTCAAATCGTACTTAACAAAAAAGTTATGACGAATAAATACGGTTTAAAATTTCATCCTAAATAACCTAAAAATAAATTAAGTACAGTTGGAAAACTCAAAACGCATTAAATGCATTAAGTGTGTTTGAAAAATTGATCTAAACATAACTCTAAATTGAAAAATAGTTTGGTTAAGAAGATGTTACCAATTTACTCAGATTTGAATATTGTACAAAATTTACCAAATTTTAAATAAAATACTAAAATTTGATTTCCCTAACTTGATCAAGACCGCTCATTGTCCATGTTTGTGAAAAAAAAGTTTCAATGAAAATATTTCACCCATTAAAATTTTGCTCAAAATTTATGAATGTTTCGCAAAATTACTCAAATTTAAGCGAAAATCTCATTGCCAGACATTTTATTGAACACCTTTAATTAAGTGTGTTTGAAAAGTTGGAAGACTCAAAACACATTAAATGTATTAAGTATGTTTGAAAAATTGATCTAAACATAATTCTAGATGAAAAAAAAAAAATTTGGTTAAAAAGATGTCACCAATTTACTCAGATTTGAACATTGTACAAAATTTACTTAATTTTAAATAAAATACTAAAATTTGATCCCTGCAACTTGATTAGGACCGCTCATTGTCCATGTTTGTAATAGCAATTAG
Source organism: Nyssa sinensis (assembly GCA_008638375.1). Classification (NCBI taxonomy): domain Eukaryota; kingdom Viridiplantae; phylum Streptophyta; class Magnoliopsida; order Cornales; family Nyssaceae; genus Nyssa; species Nyssa sinensis. The sequence continues at coordinate 38,875,386 of CM018052.1, forward strand.
AACTTTGCTCAAAATCCATGAAAGTTTTACAAAAATACTAAAATTTAAGCCAAAGACTCGTTGCAAGACATTTCATTGAACACCTTCAATTGGTAGTTGTCGCCATGCCTACAAGCTTAAAAGTCAATAATCAAGCCACCATCATTGATCTCTGGCTCTGTTATTATATGTCTAGAAGTACCCAAGACATTTTGTTCATATACCTGCTGCTGCTCATAAGATATCAGTTCATTCATTTGCTCTCTCAATATTTTAATTACATAAATCAAACCCATCAGCCACTTATGCAAATTTGCTGCTTTTGTCACTGCAAATCCAAAACTTTTCAAACATTTCTTGTTTGAACATATATGGTGGTCAGTTGGATGTGTGATATATTAACTGTAAATGAATCAATCAATAATGAGTACAATAAATTATATATGACAAGTAGTGCTACAAAATTTTCTTGACAAAAAATGTTACAGTATTTGTACAAGCCTGAGATATAAATATATTATTTTTTCTTACAATACAATGTCAAATGAAACATCATTTTTACTTTCTTCTCCTCCTCTTTTTATTTCTTCCCCTCTTAAAACAATGCCAAATTCCCTCTCTATAAATGGAAAATGGTAGAGAGAACTTAAAATCCGGGCAGAACTGATAGGTCTACTATCCCTCTTGGAAGGTCTGAAATTTTCTTGAGTAGTGCAAGCCTGTTCTCTCTGACTTTTTCTTCTTCCTGCACATGAAAATTCATGAAAACAGTGTCACATGAACACATATCCATTAGCAAATTTATAATTACGTTTATCAAGGCATTTAGCTGATAAGAACCATGACAACTAAACTTTTCTGACACCTCATATTGCCGAAATTAAATTTACAATCTTGTCTAATGTTACAGTCGGGTATTCGAGCACTTCCAATGCTACAAAATAAAATCATCAAAACCTTTACAAATTCAGCTCAACATGAAATGGCAATATTAAAAGGACTTGCCATGCATCTCTTTCAATATCATGTTAGAAATACTGTCTTTTTTTTTTTTCAGTCAAAGAGCTTTTCTTTTCATCCAAGTGAAGAACATCTTGAATTATTTGTGCACGAGTCTCCAATAATATTTACATCCCTGCAAAACTTCCCTAGGTTTTGCATCAGTTATGTTCCATGGAGATGGGAGCTTGTGACTAATTTCATAGGGCTTATGCCTATAAAACCAGCTTCTTCATTTAACAAGATATGTACAAGCAAATTTAAAAAAACTGGGCAGTTTTACCAGAGACTCATTCAATGAAGTTCATTAATGTCATTGCTAATGATTACAAAGACTTGTTCAAAAAGCAATTGACTAATTATAAAGAAAATTATGTCCTTGTTTCTGCTGGTGCGAAATTCTTTATTGTTCATGAAGCTGAAGCTAAAGATGCAATTTCACTACCGGTCCCTGCATTTTCCCAATGTTCTTCTTTTTCTTTTGTTTTGTATCATTTTTTTGAACAAATAGAGGCAAAGCTAGTAATTTGTACGCATGGCAGAATATTTGAAGAGAGAAAAGGAGGGGGGTAGGGAGCAGAGGCAAATGTAGTAAGGGATTGTTGTGGAGTAAAATCTACCTAAATGATTGTTTCACTCTTAAACTAAAAAGCCTCATAAGTCATAACATTCAAACCTAAGAGCACTTCTGGAGTCAATGGTGGACCTACAGGTACCCAAGGGGGGCTATGCCCCCCCCCCCCCCCCCAAAGTTTTGAAAATTATATTTTTGACCCTTATTTTCTATGCAAATTTTTTAAAAAATTAAGATTTTCCCCCTCAAAATTTTTCATATTTCTACATAAACCCTCTAAAATTTAACTTTTATGTTTTTGCCCCCCCTAACTCTATGGGCTAGGTCTGCCACTGTCCGGAGTAAGGGTTAATTAAATGTGTGGATGAACTGAAGCTCAATTTTCTTATATAGTAGTGAAGATTTGAAGGAACTTACCACCATTACAAACACATTATTGAAAAAATCCTCAAGCGGTTGTAATAGTTGTGAAGATGTTTTGATAAAATCATCTACCTCAATACCTGTTGGAAGGACAAAAAGTTAAATTATAGACATGATCAGGAGAAAACATCAACATATATAAAAAGAAATGTATTACCAAAATAAACAAATCAGTTGTTCATAAGATTAGAAAACAATATGCCCTATTAATAATGAACTCAATAACAAGAAAAGTTGCAAGTTAAATAAAGAAAGATTGGAGTACCAGGACGAATTTTGCTTCTTAATAACAAGAAAGTGCTCCATAAAGCTCTCTCTTCATTTGTTACAAATGTTGCTTCATCCACCTAATAAGATCAATTTAATGTGGAGTTAAAACAAAAAACAGAAAATAACAGTGAGAAAAATGAGCCATTCACATAATAATAAATATAAGAAAGTTCCCGTTACGTACAAGTCAAGCACGCTAAAACAGAGAGATCATATTATTTACTTAATTTACTATTCATTTTCTTTTTGGCATAGAAGTGATTAATTTAAAAATTGAACGATTAAGAAATCTTCACAATTAGAGACAAATGGAAGACCAGATTTCACTTGCAATGAAGTACATTATTACATATCTAAATACCATCATAACTACAGAAAAAAGGATCAGCATTGCAAGTTTCTTTCCTAGATCTTCATTGATTTAATCAAACCCAACCTGTCTGAACGAATGTGCAACATTCCAATACTATCTAGCATTGGGGTTTTAGAGGATTGTGATTCTCTGAGTTTTCGTGTTTGTTGTATGGTTGGTTTGACCAGGTAAGTTCAAAACACTTTTTGAAGGTAGTAACTAGTTTTTGTAGACAAATTTATAAGGTTGCTAGCGTGCCATATCTTGTATTTATTTATTATTTCTAAAGTATAAAAGATGATCATTTTGGTGTCATAGTTTGGAGGAGAGTGTATCCCCACTCCCGTCCTACATCAGGTGGGCTTATATAAGTTAAGAATAGATTGCTATGGTGTTGTTTGCTGGAGTCATGGCAACATCATCACATGTTGCTTCTATGTAAGTAAATAGAACGGTGGTTGTGGGCGGGACTCATTGAAAGAGACTGTATTTTTCATTACTACATCATATCAGCTTCATGGACGTGGGGGGACAAGTGGACAACTAGTAAAAATATAATAGTACTTTGTAATTAAAAGGTCAAATCTTCTTCTCTATTATTGCTTCTTCGGTGAAACTTATCCATAAATTGCAGTGTCATTAGGCCGACATCATCCACATAATCAGCTATTTAAAAGTCATCAATAGATTCATCACTAAAATTTAACGGGCCAACTTTTCAGTTTAAACAAAGAGCGACCAAGTATTAATTCATGCATGAGATTTAAAATGAAAAAAAGTGATATATAATACCTCCCATGTTGCAATTTCACATATAATAAATAAATAAAAAAAGAAAACACAACTTTACACGTACAATTATTTTAGGCCAACTCCATCCTTTTGGACAAATTGTCATCTTTTGGTTTTATACACCAAAAATCCCAAATTTATATTAGCATGAAATGTAATGAGCATAGTCAAAACTGTTACGCCCTGCAACTGATGGTCATTACTCAGTGCTGGTACCTGCAACCAGAACCTTTTTGAACATATCTATCCACAAAGACCAGTACAAACCCAAGGTACAATTCTCTTATCCACAAAGTCCACCACTAACTTTAACAAAAGAAAGATTTTTTAATGGAAAACAATAGAAATCTGAATCAAGAAATCATTCCAAGTTTCCAACACAAACCAGATAGCAGGACTTAAGCGTACTTACACCCCCCCCCCCTCCCCCCCAAAAAAAAAAAAAAAAGAAGAAGAAGAAGAGCTCTGCTACAAACTTTGGCAAGACAAGAAGATAATAATAAACAATAGGAATAACATCCTGAAAAGACACCAGAAGAGGGGACACATTCAAGGGTTTTGTAGGCTTTTCTAATATACAAATAAATAAAGACTGATATGTAACACAAGGATCAAAATATCGTTTCGATGTATAGTTTCGGTCTGTCTGGAAACGGAAATGTTTCGGAAACGTTTCGAATATATAATAGAAATGGAGAAAAAATTAGAAACATAATTTAAAATTTATTTATTTATACAAATAAGCCTATTTATTGAATATTTGTGCATGTTTAAGACATATACATCATATTCATGATAAATGACACTAATTCATGATAAATGACATAATAGATATATACTATGTAATATCTACGAATTAGATAATTTGACACAAGTTACATATAAAATAAAAAATAAAACAAATAGCAATTTAAACCTGTTATTATTAGTAACTTAGTATTAAAATAGTTGTTTCTCTACACTTTATTTCATCTACTACTTTTTTATTATTTTAGGAAAAATAATAGAAATATCTTATTGTAATTTGAGTCTTAATCCTTGAAAAATAAATGGATATTATTTTTTCCTAACCTCTAGAATTATTGTTGTTACAAAAGAAACGTATCCTCTAATTCGGTATGTTTCCATGGAAACAATTTGTTTCCATAGAAACATGTGAATTTCGATATTCCACTAGTGTTTCGTTTCGCTTCCCTGAGAAATGGAAACATTTCGGTCGTTTCGATGGAAAAGAAACGAAATTTTGATCCTTGATGTAACATATATAGAATGAAGTGTTTAGGCATGGTAGGTGACCAAAGACACCTTCTGCCTCTGGAGATGTACTCATTCGATTATCAGTATAGGCAGATTGTCCACTCAATTATCAAGTTGAAAATCTCATTGAAGAAAAAATCTACATAAGTAAAATTACTTGATAGAACAGAATGTGTCACATATATCAAAATCCACATTAATATAATCTTATAAGAAAAGTAACTACATGCAATCTTGAATTTAAACATTGCCATATACCAAATAATACTTCAAGCAGCAAGGCTCCCATTCTGCTTTACAGTTCAACACACACATCAAGTAAAAAGTAACAGTCTAGAAAAAATTCTTCCGATTGTTAGACAATACCTTGATGTGTTGCAATATATCTCATCGATACTGATCAGCCAAAGACTCACAGTTTATGCACAACAAATACATAGCATACTCAACTCAACAAAGCTTTATCCCAAATATTTGGGGTCGACTAACCAATACATTGCATGATAAATAAATTCTAGCAACACCCTAAATAATTTATAACAGAGAATATCAATTCTGACCCCAAGCCCACTAACCTTTCAAAAAAAGAAATAAATTTGTAACAGAGATTATTAATCCTTCAATAGCCCAAAAGGTAGAAGGGAATTTTTTTTGATTGGTTTGAAGTCTCTATAAGAGAACAGGTGCAGTTCTCTTAAAACCCTGAATAATTCCAAAAACAATGGCAGTTATATTTTCATGTGAAATATAAAGGTACCTCCATATCAGCATTTACATCCTTTCCACGAACAATTCTTGTTGGACGAGAATAAGCTTCAACAACCTTTGGTAGAAGCTCACCTCTTGACAAAGCTTCCATCTGTGCACAAATACTCATACTAATATTATAATTTGCTATATATGATACATATATATATATATAAATATATACACATATTATATGAACATTAATCTTGAGATTATTAGAGTAAATACTAAGGTGTCCCCCTTTAAATGACGTGTGTTGCATCAACTTCTACATGCTCTGAAAAATGGGTAAAAGAGCCACTGCATCGGTGCTCAGACGCAATGAAAAGTGGGGAAGGGTTCTTGGGTTGTTTTGGGTGAGCACAGGTAAGGAAACTAGTCCAAGATAGTAGAATTAAACTAACAACTTGAATATAGAAACATCAATAGCTAGATGGATGAAGTAAATACTATAATTGTAAAAAAGGGGCTAATATATTAGCCTTACAAGAAATTGAGTGAGTAGGATAGGAAGTTAGAGAAATTGAAAAGACCGAATGTGAACTCTATTATACTAGAAAAGATAAGCTGAAAAATGGTATGGATAATAGTAGATAATGATCTAAAAAAATTTCGTAACTGTTATCAGAATATGAGATAGGATATTACTAAAAAAACTTATGTTAGGAGATACTATAGTCATTTAACGCTTATACAGCCCATAATGGATTAGACAAATTAAAACACAATTTTAGAAATTTAGGGATGAAGTAATTTAAGGCACACCTAGAGAAGAAAAAGTACTTATAGGATGCGACTTTAATAGTCATGTAAGAAAAGATTGTAGATAGTATGAGATGGTACATGGTGGATATGGATTTGGAGTTAGGAACACATTGGCAAGGTAATATTGGGTTTTTTAGTAACATTTATTTTATTGGTAAAAGTAAACTTGTATAAAATACAAGGGGCCCGGGGAGGGCAACCCCGCAATACAAGAGAAAGGGACTGGTTAAAAATTTAAAGACTAAGATCCCCCCAGAATCCATAAGCCTATTTAGAGCATATGATTTTATGATAACAGATATCTATTTAAAAATAAATAAATGAACATCTAATAACCTTTAAAAGTGGATCAAATATAAGCTAAATAAATTTCTCCTAGCTAGAAAATAGATTGATTAATGAGCAAAGATTGTAAGGTTGTTCCAAAAGAAAGCTTGACCTTGCAACGTAGGTTGATGTTTTAGACGTATGTATTAAAACACAAATAAGAAAAGAGCAACAAGATTAAAAAAATAAGAACTAGGTAGTGAAATTTGAAAGGAGAGAAAATATAGTTATTTAAAACTAGATGCTAAAAAAACAACATGGAATTTAGAGAATGAAACTAATGTAACGTGGAATAAGCCGACCAAATGTATTAAAAGAATATCAAAAAAGGTTCTTGGAGAAACAAAAGGAACATGGCCACTATCTAAGTACACTTGATGGTGGAATGAGTTGAGAAGTTCAACAGTAGTAAAATTAAAATAGGAGTTATAAAACTTTGCAAAAAAATAGAAATAAAGAAAGCCGGGAAAAATATAAAATTGTAAGGAAGGAAGTTAAGAAAACAATAAAAGGTGCTAAGCATAGAAATATAATGATCTTGATCTTAAATTAGGTATAAAGGATAGCAAGAAGAATAGTTGCAAACTTGCTAAGTCGAGGGATAAGAAAACCACAAACTTTCATCACACTAAGTGTTTAAGGGTGAAGGATCTAAGTGTCTTTAACAAAGTTCTCTTAGGGAATTTTCCAAATGGACCCAAAGCGAGGTGAAGAGAGACTATTGGGGTCAAAATGGGGCGTGATGAAGGAGGCCTTGGTGGAAGATTATGTGGTCTTCAACGAGAATGGATGTTCATGGGCTTCATGTTTTCGAAGGACTCTGCATGATTGGGAAGTGGACGAGGCCATCTCTTTGTTGGCCCTCTACAATATTCGATTGGATAGGGAGAAGGAAGATGCGCTTTGTTAGAGATTCAATCCTAAGGGAGACTTTTCAATAAAATCTTATTATTTCCATTTGGCTAGTAAAGGAGTGGAAGATTTCCCGCGGAAATCCATTTGGCATTCTAAAAGCCCCTACGAAGGTGGCTTTCCTTTTGTAGACGGTCGTGTGGGGAGCAATTTTAACATAGACAACCTAACAAGGAGGGGGGTTTCTTTGGCTAATAGATATCCTATGTGCCTAGAGGGAGAGAAGTCCATCAATCACTTGTTTCTCCAATGTCCGGTTGCAAAAGAGGTGCAGGATCTTCTTTAAGCTCTTTTTGGACATTCTTGGGTAATGCCTAGGTCGATTGGGGTTTTGGTCAAGATGTGGTGTGGTACTCGAGTCCCATGTAATGTAAGATGGACGTGAACTGTGAAGACTTGCTCCTTTATTTACATTTTGGTATATATGGAAAGAAAAAAATAATAGAACTTTCGAAGGAGAGTCAAACTCCCCTCGGTACGTTTAATGATAGGCTGTTACACTCTCTCATGGAGTCATATCCTCAATGTACAAACTCTTTTGTTGAGTTTTTTTATTTTTATTTTTTTAAAGGAGGGGGGGGGGGGGGGGTTAAGCATTTAATTGTAAGCTGCCCATTTTTTGTATTATTTGCCCTTCTCAGGCATTTTAATAGAATTTCCTTTTACCTATCAAAAAAACAAAGGTTAAAAGCTCAATCGCCTTCATGAATGATGATGAAACTAAGATAAGTGCAAAAGTTACTTTGAGAACTTATTAAATAAAATCAAATAGAAAGCTTAAGTTTAGAGAAATCTAGGGAGATTACAAAAAATATATTTTTTCGTAGGATTATAGGGTTTAACGTTTAAAAAAAAAAGCTTCGATAAAGATGAAAACAAATACGTCTTTAGAAAGAAAGATGAAAGAGTATTTATTACTTATATAAAAAAATAAGGGAATATCCAAAATTGTACAAATTATCAGTGGTATTAAATTAATAAGTCATATTATAGAAATTTAGAGAGAGTGATCGAGTATTGATTAAGAGTTGAGAAAAATGTCAGACAATCAATTTGGATTCATGCTATTGAGGTCAAAAGCTGCAGAGAAAAGACCAAAGATGTTCATGTGATTTTATAGATTTGGAGAAAGCTAATGATAGAGTCCCACTAGATCTAATATGGTGGATTTTATAGAAAAAACGAATCACAAAAAGATATATCAAAAAGATAAAAAACAAGTATAAAAGGACTGCGACCAAAGTAAGAACAATTGTAAGATAAACAAGTAAATTCTCTGCCACTGTAGGCTTACACAAGTACTCAACACTAAGGCCTTACCTTTATGCCTTAGAAATGGATGAATTGACTAAACATATATAGGATGATGTCCAATAGTGTATGCTTTTTTCTAATGATGTTGTTTAAATTGATGAAACTAAAATAAGGATAAATTTTAAATTATTAGATGGGGAAGAGACTTTTTAATCAAGAAGGTCTAAGATAAATAGGACGAAAATCGAATATATGGACTGTATGTTTAGTAATTAGGAACACAAACGGGGATCTAGCAAAATTGAAACTCAAAAGATAATAAAAACTAAACAATTCCATTTTTAGGTTCTTTTATCTAGAAGGAGGAGAAATCGGAGATGATGTTGCTTATAAAATTAAAGCAGAATAGGTTAATTGGAGAAAACACTTCTGGCATATTGTGTTATCGATACATGCCTCTAAAATTGAAAAATAAATTCTATACAATAGTTATTAGATTAGTCATGAGAGTGGGCCTTGACATAATAGAAATGTTACTCCATTGTAACATAAAGGTCATGAATTTATGTCACAAAAATAGCTTCTCTACTTGCGAGGGGTAAGGTCGCTACATCTAATCCTTCCCAAACTCTACTAGTGGCAGGGAGCCTTCGGGGGCTGCCCTTTTTAGCTATTAGAGTCGTGTTGAATGGAACAAAATATTGGGTAGTTAAGCAACAACACTTTGATGAAACGAGTGCCGTTGAAATAAGAATGTCGAGATAAATATGTGATAAAATACAAAAAAAACATAAAATTAAAAATGAATACATTCACGAGATAGTAGCAGTAGCAATTATAGGATATAAAATGAGATAAAACCAATTAAGGTGTTTTTGGCTATATACAACGAAAACTAGTGAGAAAGAGCAACATGATTTATACTGAGGGTTGTGCAAGGGAAGGGGAGCCCAAAATTAACTGGAAGTGGACATTGAGAGTGTTTTCATTATTGACAATGTCCAAAAAATTACAGTTCCTCCCGTAAGATTCCTTAAAAGTGCAATAGTTTAAGAAACTTTTTGTTTACTAAAACTGTATAAAATTAAAAATACCAGTGGGTTGAGTTGGGGGAGGGGGAACACTTCATAGATCATCCATTAGAAAATTCAGGCGAGAGAACATTGATGTGGCAGTTGATGAATTAATGGACAATTTGAAGTAGGCATCAGCAATATGAATACATTATAAAAATCAACGATTAGGACTGACTTACTTTATATGCTGACCTAGCTGCCAGATAAGGCCAGTTCGCACGCTCCATAAGAATAGAACGAACCACTTCTGGACTTATTCCCTTATCAACCTGTCATCAAAGAACAACCAGCATGTACGAATGATCATTGTCTATTCTTGTCCAAGAATTTATGCATGGCACACAAGAAAAGACTTGGTGTTCAATTAGACAGTAATAAGTAAATGATGGTCTGCAAATGTAGCATGAGTTAAGTAATTGTTTAATCACCATGGATGGAGCAAGCTCACAGCTAAAAGGTGTATAAATACACCCTTTTAATCAATTCATCTTTGAATACCCACAATAAATTAAGGGGTTGTTTGAATTGGTATTGTTAAGATTAACAGGGCTTTGAGACAATAAGAGAGAGGGAGGAAAGAATTATAGAACAGAGGGCATCACCAGTAGAATAGGCTGGTCCACATATTTATATTAGATAGGTTGAAATTACCAAAATGCTCTTAACCTACACGGAGTCCCAATTGGCACTCTTGGGTTGCCGATCAGCGCTCAGTTAACTAAAATCACCCTTTCAACCTACTGATCGGCACTCACAACTTTAACAGGTATCTTTCTTCTAAAATTGAACTAAGGTTAGAGGATGGGTGAAATAATTGAATCATTCATGAACGGCCTGAGCTTGCCTTGGTCTTAACATTCCCAATTGCAAAAATTAAATGAGTCATATAGCAGATACTCAAGATCCAGATTGCCACGGCTTGTGATGTTTGTCACATTGCGGGGACTAATTTGGAAATATCACCTCACATTCCTTTAGAACTTTTAGAAGTCTTAGAATATAAAACAAAGGTCAAGCCATACATGCTTAAAAGCTGTCAATATTTCCAATGCAAAATTGGAAAAGCAGTAAATGCTATTAACCTCTGAATCAAGGATCAAAACTTCGTTTCTTTTCTATCGAAACACTCAAAATGTTTCTGTTTCTTAATGAACTGAAACAAAACACAATTGAAATACCTGAAATTCACAAGTTTCCATGGAAAAAAAAGTAGTTTCCATACTTTGGTTTCATTAGTGTTATCAAAGGCTAGCGCTTAGCCGCCTAGGCAATCAAACAAGGTAATTTTCAGTCTGCCTAAAAATGTTCTAGGTCAGGCGTCTTCAAAGAGGCGACCACCTTACACTAGGTGAGAAATTTTTAATTATAACGTATTTTACTTGTATGGTCCTTATGTTTATTGTGTTTTGAGCACAATATTTTTTTTATAATTATGTGTTTTACTTGTATGTTGCTTATGTTTATTGTGTTTTATAACGTATTTTTTTATTATGTTTTATGCACTTATTTAACAATTATGTAAGAGACATCAGTATAAAATAATATAGTTGTAATCTAAAAGTATTATTATCCGATCTATTACATTAATACAAGTCCTATTATCAAATATTACCAAAAAATTTGCCTAGTAAACATTTAATTTACTTGAGTCGTTGCCAAAAAATACAAAGCTTTTAGGAAAGTAGTACTTTCAACATGTGAAAAATTATAAAAAGGAATTAATATTGCTATATAACTAACACACTGTAATCATTCTTCATAAAATCTAAGCCTGCCCATAATAATAGTTACTCTCCATTAACCGGATTAACCACCTATATGTGAAGTCTTCCTAACATAGGTTTGACCTTTGAGAATCAATTTAGAAGTTTATGAGATCGGCCTTGTCATGTCTTCTACATTATTAGAACCAGTGAGTTCACAAAAATTTCTAATATATAAGACTTAAATAGATAACAAAACTTTTAAACATTCACTAAAAAGAAAGCACCAAAGCTTAAACTTGTCACATCACTTAAATATGCCATGTCACCCTTAAATTGAACTATTTAGTGCTACTTGATAATTGTTATAACTATAAGATATTATTTAATTCAAAGTGAATTATGTTTTAATGTCTAATATATTTTTTATTATTTCTACAAAAGCACCAAAGCTTACAATTCTCACATCACTTAAATACATTATATATCACCTTTAAATTGAACTTTTTAGTGTTGCTTAATAATTATTATAACTGAAAATATTATTTAACTCAAAATGAATTAACTTTTAATCTCTAATATATTTTTTATCATTTTTATAAGTTAGCACCTTGCTCCACTCAAGTTGGCGCTTTTTTTTTGTCTTGTTTTGATCGGATATTAGCGCTTTAAGGACTGCCTTTCGCCTTTAACTACAAGTAGTTTTCAAGGAAACCTCCTGAATCTGGTCGAAATATACTTAAACAGTAGAAACATTTCATTTATATCAATAATAAATATAAACTTTGATAAAAGATAATATTTATATCTTTTCAACTGAAGGAGTAGATTGAAGGATTAAGATCTAAAATTACTTTATTTTTTTCCCATAAACAAACAAGGAAAAGTAGTAGTAGTGAAAAATAAAAAAGTAGATGAACTATTTATTTTAATACTTAGTCATTACAATAGGTTTAACTTGCTATTTGTTTTACTTAAATTATTATTTTATGTGTAACTTATGCCAAGTTATTTAATTCATGTATACTTGCATAATACATATCAATTATGTTATAGTATTATATTTAATTATAATAATTTCATATTTTTATAAAAAAATATTACAATTTTTTATTAAATAAAAAATTAACTATAAAATTTTTATACTTATTTTTAACTAGTAAATAATTATTTCATATTAATGACTAATTTACTAGCAAGTGTGATTTATGATGTCCCTGGGAATGTAACCGCTGATCATGAACAAACCTTAGCCATTCGTTGGGTCCTTGAAGCAACTTTCAAATGACATATAAAATTTAGGAGTTTGCGTTTGTTTTTCAATTCACCTTAGTGTTCTCTTATGTGAATATATTGTACCATAAAACATTTTCAATTTGTTAATTATGATATTTATATTTTCACATTCATATAGTTTACTTTATGTTTTCAAGCGTGTTTATACATTTTAATTTTTTAATCATTTTCATTACGTTTTTAAATGTTCCCGAAACCAAGGTTGTTAAAATCGGGATCCTACAATGGATCAATGAGAGGGTCCTTAGGATCGGATTGAGAATCGTAAGATTTTACAAAATGAGAAAACTAATACCAATTAATATTTTTGCATCTTAAGAATCCTTAAAAATATTGAATAAATAAGTTTAAAATACATGAAAAATATGAGAAAAAAAATTATAATAAACATTTAAAGTATAAAAACTTTTACTAGTCCTAATTTTTTTTAGTAAATTAGTATAACAAATTTTTTATTTATATAAAATTTAACTAAAACAGCACATTAAAATATTAGATTTAGATTAGAAGAAAGTTTTTATTTTAAAATAGTTGGTCTATGTGGCCATGAAAGGTTTTTTAACAAAACCTATGATATAGGAAAAGCTCTAGAATCTATATAGTATAAGAGATCAATTAGTTCAAAACAAGCTTATTGAGTTTTTGTGTGTATATGTGAGAGAGAGAGGGGAAGGGGAAGAAGCTAATTAGCCTAAAGTACTTTTTTAAATGGCAATATTGGACCATACTAGTCATGATAAAGAGTTAAATGACTTAAATTAACTAGTACAACACTTGATTAGTTTAAAGCAAATTAAAAGAGTTATTCAAGAAGTAAAAACATGAGCAAGTTTTGCAATAATTGTTTCACTTAAGATATTTAAGTAAATCTTGATATTTGTTCTATAATATTATTATGGTCTCGGGTTGTAACTTATCAAAGACACATGCAAAAATAACATTATAGGACTATATTGTAGGATCATTAAAATCGGTAGAATCGGGAGGCAACTCAAAATCCTAGTGATCTTATAGGGATTTCATAAGATCTTACCCTTAAGAGATTTTTATGGGATCCGGATCAATTTTGTATTTTTGGATCATAAGATTCAGATTGGGATTTTAACAACCATGCCCGAAACATCTCCAAATGTTTCCAGTTCCCAGGTGACACAAACAACATTCCAAAAGATATTTTAATCCTTGCTCTGAATTATAAAGCTTACAGGCTGCCCATTCTAATGGAAGGCCAGGTACTTCATAATGACAATTTACATCAAAGCCACTAGAGCCCCTGCTTATATCATTATAACCAATTTACACGTTTTCTGCTTCAAAGTTCCCTAGAAAAAGCAAATTTAGATGTTTGTTAGAAAATTGAATTGAATGAAGCTTTGATCACTCATGTAATGAGTAGTGTGGAAACAGAGCCAGTGAGATAAAATTGAACTAGATTCAGTGTAACCAAGATAAGCCTAAATAATCTATGAAAAACTGGCTTGCTTCTCTTCATCCCTAGAGATTAGAAGACGGGTTCACCATTTTTCAATTAAATACATAATTTTAATACTGTGCATTCAAGAACTTCAATTCTGAAATATTTTTGTTCTTTTATTGAGAGTGCATGTGTTTTTGTGTTATATTTCTGAACTTCATTGGAAATCCCCAGTTGCACTCAAGTCCCAGCTTCAACATCACAATCCAACATTTGGCTTTTACATGAGAAATTAGCATTACGTTCTTAAGATACCAAGAACAAATACTTCCATCTCTATTTAAGAGTTAAGCAAGATATCATGTCCCCTAAAACCATTCCCACTTCTGCATCCAGTAATTTTTTTTAACATTTTGTATTGAAACAAAAAAGAAAAGACACTTCAAGAAATGTACAGTGTGGGAACTACACATACCAGAAATTGCTCCAATCTCCGTGTTACAAATTGATGTACCTAAAAGAAGAGAAGCAATGATCATAATGTGATACTCTTACTGTGGAAGACAAAATGAAATGTAAAACAAAGTAATAGCAAGACATGACATAAATGCTAATAATGCCCTATAAGTACAAAAAGGAAGCAGAGAAATGATTGTAGTAGATCCTGTCAGATGCCAAAGCCCTCAGAGGTCAAGGTTTCAAAACTTCCCAAGTGGGAGTATGTGGTGGTATATTTATTTCTCAGTCATGGGTTAGGCTTGTAGGTGGTATGGTATGGGTATGTTCTTCCAAGCTATGGGTTGGACTTGTTTGTAAGGTATGCTTTTAAATAGACACTCTTTCCGTTGGTAAAAAAAAAAATGATCCAGTCAGATGGTCATAATGACCCAATTTATTGCATGAAGCATATTAAGAAATGATGTGTGTGTTAGAAGGGAAATATTGTAATTTCAGTTATTTATTACTAACATAGATAAAGAAGCAAACTGAAAACAGAAGAGTGGTGAGGTGCTGCCACTGTGTATTTAGAATGTCCAAGGAAATTACGATGTTGGATTTGATAGCAGCAACCGTAGGAAATGTTATATTCAACTTTCTAATGGCTCAACTCAATAAAGCCTCAAATCTCAACTGCTTTTGTATGATTGATTACGAGCTTTCCTGATAAAAATAAATGATGATATTCTTACATCAGCTATTGTTCCGGCATCTACTTTTATGGGTTGGACAGCAGCAGCAAGTTGCAAAGCATATCTTAAGTCCAAATTTCTGTTGTTTTCCACCAACATTTGGACCTATACCAAACAACGGCAGCATTAATCTGATGTAACTAGACAACTATGAAAGCATTTTGATGATCATATAACTTACAAGACCATAAGAGATTCTCCGTAGGCCAAATGGGTCATTAGTGGAGCTTGGCTGACAACCAGCTCCAAATAAGCCAACAAGGCTATCCAGCCTGCAGACACATAGCATGATATGAGACCATAAAATGGGGCATTCTGGTTTGAAAGAATAAAGGTATGGTAAGGAATAAAGAAGTGATAAATACAAAATTTCAAATAAATTAAAGAAATTTTTACTTTTTTCTTTTATTTAAAAAATAAAAAATTGAGCAGATGTTAACCCAGGGATTAGCTCAGCTAGTAAGGCCTTGAGTATGAAGGACTATGTCCCCAAGAGGTCTCCCAGATCAAGCCACACCCAAAGCATGCTTGTCTTAGCCGATATGCGCTTCTGGAGGGTGGGGTCACATATCTGGAGTTTGTTGTGACAGCCACACAACAAAAGGACCCCTGGTTGCTAGGTCTCAATCATCACAGAATAAATTGAGCAAATGTTGTATATCTTACTACTGAACAATCTTTTAATTGAAAGGTAAATAGCCAACAACTATGTTTTTCCCAATATGAAGTCCACTGACACAAAGTTAAAATACTCCATTTGATAATACCCCAAAATGCTATTGTCCACAATAATCAACCATCATTGCTTGGTTCTTTCAGGCAGTAAGACTAGCCAGTCTAGCCCCAACGTGAATAATTTATAAGAATGAGTTTAGTGCTTTGGTAATGGGTGTGACCCAAATTTTTTTGGGACACAAATAATCTCTGCAGTCCAGCAATCCAACAATCCAGACTTCCTGCTCAGAGTCCAAAAAGATTCAACTCAAGAATCATTGCATGAAAATTAGTAGAATATTTGCTCAGGAGTATCATAAAGTAGTGTACCATGCAGTTTGTCCATTCGAATTTACCCAACAGAACTCCATAGCCAATAATTTAACGTGTCTTCCCCTTTTCTTGTTACCCAAAAAAAATCTATATTCTGTTAGCTTTCAGTTCATTATTTCTAGTCTAATTCACGTGACAATGGGGCAAAAACTTGCTAAATTTGGCGTCTGAAACCAAAGTGTACCTTGTCTTGGACAAGATCCAGATCACATAAAGCCAGGGTACAGACATTTTGTGTAACATTGGGTCAAACTTTAGCAAAATTACTGTTTGGGACTGCCATTTTGTGAAAATGTAACACACTAGAACAGTATAAAGTTTTGGATGACAAGAAAACATATTTTCATAACATTGTTTTCGTGGCAAACAATGACCCTGGAAATAGTGAAAGTAAGCTTGTATTTCTACTGCACCTGTCAGCAATTGCCAATACAGTCCCTGCATCAGTTTTTGGAAGTATATCTCCAGAAAACCTTGGAAGTGTGATCTCGAACAATGCCTCAGAAATCTGCTACATACAAAAACACAACAACATAGAGAAGAATGGTAATTAATTCTAAGGCAGAACTACTTTGCAACGTAGTAACGAGCAGTCAATAGGGAATGATGTATAAGAATTCTAAACAATGAAAAGGAATTTTTTTAATTAGTATTGCTATAATTAAGCTATACCCTAGCGATCCACAAATCAGATCAGACTGATCAGGAACATGATACACTCAAATTCCAAAACACTATATTCCACGACCCTAACAGTTTCTTGTTTTGTTATTCTTACTCCCGCTTTTTGTCAGTCTGTATCATGAAACATGACAAACTAAAACCAAATATAAAAATTTTGGTGGTTAAAAAGGGGCAATGGTCATAACATCAAGAGATGTGTGCAGATAGAAAATAGGAATCATTATGCCTTTATTGTTTAATTCATATCAGTTCTTGTTGTCTGAAGTGAATGGAAACCTTTGTAGTTTAAAGACAATGCTTAATGTATTATCTTCTTTTGAAAGAAATCGAAACATAATTGCTTATCACAGTCCACATTTCAATAAAGCAAACTATATAAGCGATCCCATTGGATAGTGTTCCAGTGTACAGTGTAACACATCCTACTCCATCCACCTACCATAGCAGTCCACATTTTCAGTAAATTTGGCTTAAATGCCAAAGGCAGCATTTTGACAGTACTTGACTTCACTTAGAAAAGCAAGAAAATGAAGTTGGAATAGGTTGGTTGTAGGTTTTAGGGTTTATGAAGAAGAAGATGTTCCAAAAATTGGGCAGCAATGAATTGATTCTCTTTCCTACACCGTTCTCTATTTATATTATTAAACATATAAAAAATTACAAGAATGCCCACCATTTTAATATTTCAAAATTTTTAACACTCCCTCAGGCTAGTGCATAAATGTTACACATGCCCAAATTGCCTAAAACACTACGAAACACCTTACTCAACATCCCTTTACTCAAATCTTCAACTAATTGTTCTCTAGTCTTTACAAAAAAAAGAGTGTAGATAAGACTAGTATTCAGCTTCTCTTTAATGAAATGCCAGTCTACTTCAAAATACTTGGTTTGATCATGTTGAACTGGTTTATGTGCAATACTGGTAGCTACTTTCTTGTCACAATAAAGTCTCATTGGACCCCACAAATCAACAAGAAGCTCTATCATCATAATTCTCAACCACAAAAACTCACATATCCCATGTTTCATAACTTACATTCAGTCTCAGCCCAGGATCTTGCAACAATTGATTGCTTCTTACTATGCCAAGTCATGAAATTGCCTCTAAGAAACGTACAATATCCAGAAGTGGACCATCTATCTATGACTAACCTTGCCCAATCTGCCCTTTGTATTTGGCTCCAACCTTGAATGATTATGTTTGGAAAATAAAGGACATCTCCAAGGAGTTGACTTTAGATATCAAAGAATTCTAAAGACTTTTCGTAAATAGGATGACCGTAGAGAATGCATAAACTAACTCACCACACTCA
The DNA here is from genome assembly GCA_008638375.1 of Nyssa sinensis. Taxonomy (NCBI): domain Eukaryota; kingdom Viridiplantae; phylum Streptophyta; class Magnoliopsida; order Cornales; family Nyssaceae; genus Nyssa; species Nyssa sinensis. The sequence continues at coordinate 38,893,763 of CM018052.1, forward strand.
TAACATAGGCAAAATTCGGTAGAATATATGAGAGATAAATCAACTTGCCCACAAGAATGTAAAAACCTCATTGTCATCACTATTCTCACCAACCTAGATTCAACTCAACTGGACTATCACAAGGTTTGTCTGGCCCATAAGAATGTGGTATTTGCCTGTGTCAACCTCATTGTCATCACGTGTACTATAAGCACAATAACCTTCCTTTTGGCTAATGAAGAGAGTGTGATCAGCCTCACTCTACCTATAGCCATACTTTTATATAACTCTACCAAGTCTCTCAAACAAAGCTCTAGGAGATTGCTTTAGGCCATAAAGAGACTTCTTCAACTTATTAACCCTCCCTTTAGAAGACAAAAATAGAAAACCAAGAGGAAATACAGCTCCTTTTCCAAATCACCATAAAATAAGACATTCTTCACATCTAGTTATTGAAGAGACCACCCCAAGTTTGTTGCCAAAGAAAGCAATACTCTAATGAAATTCATCTTAGCCACTGGTGCAAAGATTTCTTGGTAATCAATGCCATAGGATTGCATGAACCCCTTGGCAACCAACCTAACTTTACACCTCTCCAGTAATCCATCTCCCTTATGCTTTATAGTAAATACCCATTTATATCCAATGGTTTTTTCCCTTTAGGATGAGTTACATAGCCCCACATGTCATTCTTTTAGGGAGTTTCCATCTCTTCTACCAAATCTCCAATCATGTGGAACAAATAAAGAAGACGGAAAAGAGACAGCAACACGATATAAGGGTGCGAGTGATTGACAGGACTATGAAGTTTGAGTGCAAGATTGAACTCTTTTACGAAGTGCAATAGAAAGTCGGTATCATCCAAAGCAGGAGAGGTAGAAGCTATAAAAGGTTTGAAAGTATTACCTAAATCCGAAGAATCAAATTGACAATTAGCATGAGAATGATTAGCAGTCTCACCTTTTTTTGTCCTCCAATAAGTCAACATCTCTTTAGCCCCATGCACCCTTTTTCTCCTAGTCCACCTAATAGATAGGAGACCCACAAATAATAAAAGGTTCGGGAATCAAGGATTAAGAAGAAGGTAAATCATAAGGGAATTCTTCACTATCATTCTCTCCCTTAAGAGGAGTCTTCAAACCAGGAAAATAAGAAGTGAACTAAAAAAAAGTGGCATTTATAGTGATAAAACCTCGCCAAGTAGGAAGATGATAATAGTGATACCCTTTTTGAGTAGCCAAGTAACTCGAGAAGATACATTTCAGGGCCTTGGGATCAAGTTGACCCTAAAATGAACCATAAATATTAACAAAGTAGATGCAACCAAACACGAGAAAGAATAGGAAACACAGAGGATGAAACCCCCAAGTTATCAAGAGGAGATTTGAAAAAAAAAAACACGAGAAGGCATTCGATTACAGATATAAGATGCAGTAAGAAGTGCATTTCCCAAATAAGTTTGGGGAACAAGCATAATGATCATGAGTGCACGAGAACCTTCTAATACACGATGGCTCTTTCGCTCAGTTACACTGTTTTGCTGTAGAAGACTAACACAAGTAATCTGGTGAACAATGTTATGTGTATTCAAATACGAACTAAATGCACCATCAATATATTCACTACTATTGTTAGATATAAGCACATCGACTTTAGCATCAAATTGAGTACAAACTATTCTATGAAAATCTATAAAACAAGTAAACACCTTGCATTTTTCATGAAGCAAATACACTAGGTAACACAAGAATAATCATCAATTAAGGTAACAAACCATCAATAATAAACCAAAGTAAGAATACGAGAACCCCACACATCAGAATGATTAATAGAAAAAGGTGAAGTACTTTTATGTAAACTTAGAGGAAAGAAATACGATTATGTTTTGCAAGTCTATACACTTCACAATGAAACTGAGAAACATTTGACTTAGAATATAAATTAGGAAACAATATCTTGAAAGAATAGAAGAAAGGATGGCCAAGGCATTGATGCCATCGATCTAAATGATCTACAGTAGAAACACCACCACAACTAGTAGACTAGAAAGCTCTTCTTTTCTTAGAGGGTGTAGAAGCAAGATAGTCTAAAAGATGGAGGCCACTCTTCTCGCTACCATGGCCAATCGTTATCTTTGTGTCCAAGTCGTCACAATGAGTAGGAAAAAAGGTCACACCGGAATTCAAGAATTTGGTTATTCTACTACATATAAAAGGTTCGTAAAAATATTTGGAACATGCAAGACAAATGATAAAGACATGGACATAAATTGAAATTGAACCGTTACCAAAAATGAAAGATAAAGATCCATCTATTATCGTAATTTTGTCTCAAGATGAAGAAGTATTACTAAGAAGAGAACAAATTTGGCAAGCCAGGCATGTGATCAGATGCCAACAAATCAACAGGAAGGAAGGAAACACAATAAGCCCTGACATAAATACTCGAGAGAGAAAATGTGGAAGCAATAGTGACAATAGAGGAGGCTTTAGCTTAGTCATAAGGCATATCAGGGACTAGATCTCCTCATGAGAAAGAACTAAGGTATCTAGAGTCGAAACTGAAGAAGTCACTTGAGAATCAACAAAAGTAAGATGAGCATGGGACTTGATCGCTCCTCCAATATGACCCCCTTTGCCCCGTGCAGGCTGAACTCTCTCTAGTATGACTTAACTTGCCACAATAATTACACACAATCTTATCCTTGTCATCAGTAGTGATGGAACCACCAACCCGACCACTATTGCAGCCCCTACTAAACCCTTTGCCTTTACTCTGAGAAGCAGAAGTAAGGATAAATCTCTGCTAAGTCAATGACTAAAATATTCCTTTTCTAGTCCTCACCCAGATCATAAGCAAATACCTGATTGAGAGAAGGTAGAGAGCCGCTTCCCAAAATTTGAACTCAAATCAAGTCATACTCCATATACAAGCCAGTTAAGAACTAAAAAATGCACTCATGTTCCACCATCTTCTTAAATATATAGGCATCACCTGGTCAAGCAGCTTGAAACTAATCGAACTCCTGCTGTAATTCTTGCAGGATATTATAATACATAGCCAGAGGCACATCTCTCTGTTTATGCCCATGAATCGTGAACTTCAAATCATAAATCTAAGCAGCATTCCTCATCTCTACCCCATATCTCTCCTCTTGTTCTCAAGAACACATATTCATTATTAATCTTGGGTTGCATGGAGTGAAGAAGCAAAAGATATAACAGTAAAGTACTCTACATCCCATTTGAGAAATAACAGATCTGTGTTACTTGATTCCACAACAGTGCCATTAATATAACCCGTCTCCCTCTGCTTTTAATAAACAAAAGTGCAGAACAAGACCAATTGAGATAATTACTGCCTTCAAGCTTAGCCGTGGTGATTTATAGCATACAATTTCCATTTTTGGTATTAAACTGACCCAGCACACCGCTACTAGAGCTGCCAGAAATTTGGCTAATCTCATACATACAATCGCAACAGGTCTAAAAAATCAATAAATGGAGAAAAGGCAAAGAGGACACCAAAAAACACCAAAAACAATATGTTTCGATATGGACATAAAACGAAACAGTATCTTAAACCAAGTATCTTTTTGCACAGTATCTTACAATCCATTTCGATACGCACGATACACGAGATATGAAAATCAGGCTAAACGACATCGTTTTGACATCTTTTTTGTTGTTTTGTTACATAAATAAGAAACGTTTTTGGTTGTTTGGTTTTATATTGCCTCTTGGTAATGCCTTGAGATGTTTCCTCAAATAAGAAAAAAGAAAAGTAGGTATTTTGAAAAGATTTGGATGAGGACCGAGTACATACAAGAAGTTAAAGAAGAAAAAGAAAGTAAAAGATTGTTGGCATATGATAATGGTGATGATGATGTTGATGCCATTGAAATTAGATATTAAGATGAAAATATGATGAATTATAAAAATGAATAATTTTAAATTTTGTCTTATTGAAATATATTGGGTAGATGATTTAATTTTACTTTGAAGTTTGTAGTATTTATAAATCTTGATTCTTGTATTGCATGAAATTTAAGTTATAAAAAGTTATTTTTTATAAGTGAGGTAAAATATAATTTTTATTATTTTATACACTGTATATATATATATATATAACACTATATATAATATGATACAATATATTTGAAAAATAAGACCACTATTCTAGGTACCACTTTGATTTTAAATTGTTGGATGAATAATAATGATTTATTTATCTAATTTGTATGACAAGTAAATTGAAATGTTATTCATAACATTTTAAACATTATATATATTGATGTATATATATTATATAAATTTATAGATTTATTTTCTTAAAAATTACACATATCTACAATACATGATAAGATACACATTTTTTTAAGAACGATACGGCTTCTGATACACATTTTGACAACTATGGTGTAGCTGATATTTTTCTGCAACTTAACCTGAAAGGATCCAATAGCAATAATAGATAACATGTAAGCAACAATCTTGAAAAAATACGTTATTGCAAGTTTTACAACCTGCTCCGAATAGCCATCTCTAAGGGCATAGTGGCGTGCCATTACTCCTGACAGTGAAGTAAATTCCATGACAACTGCAGTAGCGAGATCTGACATAGCCAATGATGCAGCATCCTGGACAATATGGAGCTTATCTTCACTAATTCCCAGAGCCAAGCCCAGTTCAGTTACTATGTTTTGGACACGTGTCATCTTGTCCAGCATTGTTCCTAACTTCTCCTGTTCAAACAATCAGGGTATGAAAGGTGTTGGAGATCAAACAATGTTTGCTAACCAGGAATTGCATATACTTACGTATTATACAATCATTTTGCAAGGTCATTAAGTAGAAATTGTTTTACAACGATACAGTATGTTCTATCATTTGAGCAGAAAACGTATATGTTAAGTTCTCTTTAATCTAGCAACTACAACATCACTCATTCCCCTCTCAGAGAAGAGAACTTCTAGTTCACCCGATGTCAACCTTGTCCAAAATGGCGCAAATTACACCTGAGATAGAATGAGATAACTTACATGGAAAAGAATCCCTTTCAGTTGATTTCGAAATTCTGAAAACTTTTTATGTGTGTCCATGTCATAGAAAAACTTTGCATCTTCATATCGAGCTCTGCACATATAAATGATTTATTTGTCTAACTAAAATTCAGTGAAAACTAATAAAAGAAGGCATGACAGAGGAAAGTTAAAAAAGAAAGAATTGAATCGCACTAAGGAGCACAGAAAATATGTGAAAATAAATGGCCTGTTTAATGCAAGTTTAACTTTGTATTATAGTATAAGTTGAGATCACTTCTAAGAAGACTTTAAAATTCTTTTCTACTTAAGAAGAAAGATATTTAAATAAAACTATTGAAGTTCCACAAAACATTTATGTTTCTATTCGTAAAGTGCGAATAAGGTCCATATCAACCTGAGTACAGCTTCATTTCCTTTCCTTACTACCATCTCATTGATTGCTCCATTTGCAACCTAAAAAGAAACACAGTGTCACCAGATGACTCGTGAAACATTCAATCCATTCCATTTAAAGATCAATAATAAAGTTACACAGCATATGTTGATTGGTAAGCATGTCTCACAGCAATGAAATATGGCAACAGTCTTCCATCCTCGTTAGTGACGGCAAAATATTTCTGGTGCTTCTGCATAACCTGTATGATTTGAGGATATCAATTACCATCTCAAACTGAAAAAATAATAATAATAATACAGTTTTGTATCTTTAAGAGTGATTATTGCAAAAAGTGCATCTGCCAAAGCCAACATGAGCTATTTTTGTAGAATTCAACAGAATTCCAGGAAGAGTACCAAAGAAGACGGAGGCATTCCTTGGTAAATTGATCATGAAACATGGAGAGAGATAAAATCTACCTTTTTTTCTTGTGGACAGTAATGGTTGACTTGAAAGAAGCATCATCTTAATAAGATATTGGGGGAATAACACATTTCATCTGATTGATATGGATTGTAATGTACTTTTTCTAAAATACTACCGCTTGGAGCGCACACTATAAGGCAATGCAAGTAAAATATTCAGCACATGGAACTACTGTTGATACAATAGGTGAGAATTTTCAGTGATAGGAAAGGAAACAAGCAGTCTATTTTACGCTTATTAAACCTGAGTTTGATCAGAGGACAAGATACAATGTGAATATTCAGTTTGCCAGGGATATCGGTGATGAAAGACAAAAAGTCACCTCTTCTGAGAAGTCATTCAAACAACTCATGGATGTTCTTGCTGAAGCTTTAAGGAAAGGTCAGTTTCATGATATCCATAACAGCATAAAGGAATGGTGTTTACGCTTCGGCTTGAGGGACTGTTAGAAATTATTTTGTAGCATATGGAAAACTTAACAATCAAACCCATTAAGTTACTGAAAATAAAACAAGTGGTCATTCTTCTTCTCCTTCTTTATTCATCTTCTTCTATTCCTTTATTCATCTTCTACAAAATTATGTTGTGATCTTACAGATGAAATTAAAAATTTGTGGCCTAAAACATTGCTGACATAAATATCTATGATGGAAATTTGAAGACTCAACCAATAAAAATCTCATTTCTAAAGACTTCAATTCAAAAAATTATAACTAACAAATATATGGGAATTTTTTTTTTGCCCTCTGTCTCTCTCTCAGCGCACAACCTGGACAAAAAAACCAGTTTATTACTAGAGCGAAAAGGAAGGAAAGTACATAGAGGGAGAAGGATGATAGATCCTTTCTCAAAATGACAATGGACGTATCCAAGCAAGAGAATGGTAACTCAGGGCTGCAAATTGGCTGTACCAGGCTTGATTGATACCCGAGTTCAGAAGTAACTTACCCAGGCCCATACCGAGCCCAATCTTAAGCCAGAACTAGTCAACCCGAGCCCAACCCAGAAAAAAAGTCTCTTGTATCGGGTTCACTTGGGTTACCTGGCTAATTACAAATTTTCAACTTAGATACTTAATTGAAATTTTAAAATTTTTTTTTTAAGCATTGGACATCCTTAGTACAGATTTCCAGTTGCCATAAACAAATGCCACACATAATAAAGCGCTCGAGGGGGAGGCCGCTTTAAGAGAATAAAGGAACCTTGATGTTTTGGTTATTTTCCGCTGTGGGACAAAAAAAAAATTGAAAATTTGAGATGAACACCGCTTTTTCTCTCAAACTGCTCAAACACTTCTCTCTGTCATCCATTGTCTTTTTCCTGTTGTTTTTCACCCCAAGCGCATATAGAATCATTTTATTTGCACAGAACTCAAAGTGAATATATTCAAGTGAACCACTCAACAGAGTTGACCAACTACAATTCCACCAAGCAAAACTCACCCGAAGTGGTTGAAAAGCTCTCAATATAACTTTCAGATTTCCGACAAGTGATCTAGTTAAATTCTCCAACAATCATATCTATATAAAACAATGAAGTCAAGTTGCCTAAAATACCTAGTTTATATTCCAAAATAAATACATAACATCAGCACCATCATTCAACCATTCCATCTAGGTTAATGGAAGACGAAATACTGCTATTCCAATTCCAAATCTAACAGATCCTTCAGTGATATTATATGAAAATGCAAATCCAGACATCCTAACTATTCTCAATTAACTGCTAGGCCAATCTCATCCACATGATCTCGAAGTACATTCCACTTCACAAGAGAAAGGGGGGTAAGAAAATATAACACTTTCAATGACTAGTAAATAAAACAGAAAAAAATAATAATGCATATGTAACGCCCCAAGCCTATTGCCTCAATAACCTGAAGAAAGAGTCCAACCACATGGCCCAAAATGCTTAAACCCAAGTTATTAGTAGCAAGCTTGTAATGTTCTAATATGTCAACCAAGCCCTTCTTACCCAACCGATATGGGATAGGGGTATCACAGCATATCGATGTTTAGTGAAATTCCTGAAACTTAGATGATGCATTTACTGCTGATAATATTGAAGAAGATGATACTCCACGTTAGAAATGGGGTTGGTTCTCACACCAAGGATAAGGCCGTGCAGTTTCTGCGGGTGGTACCAGAAGGAAAGAAGTAGGCAAGTGATTGTATAACCAGACAGAAAACCGGGGGGGGGGGGGGGGGGGGGGGAAACTAAATAAACTTTTCCATTCCACTTCAAAACTTGACTTCAAGTCAAGTTGTTTTGTATCTCTCAAGATTCTCAACTCCACCAGACATTTGTAAGTTCAATCACCATCATTACTTGTCCCTTCTTTATTATAATAAATTGAATTTTGGAAATAAAATACAATACGAAAATAAATAAAATATTAAAATACATATAGATAGTCAGGCTCGGGTTGTCAAAGCCTTAGCCCAAGCCCAGCTCGAAGCCTCGAACTAAGGTCGGGCTTGGGTGTTTCTGTCCAGGCCCATCCCAAAGTACAAAAAATGCAACCCAAGACCAAAAAAGAATCAGGCTGAGCTCAGGTTAGCCCACCCGACTTGCAGCCCCAATGGTGACAAACAAAATGACAGTCAATCTCCTTATGCTTCGTCTGCTAGTGAAATATTGGACTACTAGCAATCTGAATAGAATTTTGTCACAGTAGAAGGGGATAATCTGGAATTAGTAATTTCCAACTTAGCAAGAAGATGTCGTAGCAAAAAATCTCATGAATTACAGTAGTTATGGTGAGATACCATACTTCATACAAGATCGAGATACAATCCTACTTGGTCTTCCAAGAAAAAAGAGTCTCTAAGAAAGAGATAGAAGCCAGGAATAAAGCAATTAGTGAAATCACCAACTCTATCAACATTTGAATAGGCACGGGGCTGAAGCAAAGGAAAAGGCAGTAAGAGCAATGCATGACCACCATTCCATGAAGATAATGAACGATCTGTAAACAACAGCTTAATGGAAGGAGCAAAAAGAAGCATCAAACTGACCATCCATGTGAACAACATTAGGAAGGCCGAGATATACTGAGATTAATCCTATCAAATAGCTCATGATAGAAGGCAGCATCAGGAAGTGGCTCACCATCATCAAGACGAAACTTCACATGAAATTCTATAGGAACTGGAGGTAGACAGGCAGTACAACTGTTTATCAAACGAGTGCAAGAAGTCATATTGGCAGTATACCTTTTTTTGAGAAAGCATGTGACCATGAGGATCGTAAGAAAGGCCCAAAAAATTACTGAAGAAATACAAGAACCTTTATCTCAAACCACGACTATAAAAGCTAATCATATCACCAACATATAAAAGCAATATCGTACACCCATAAGTTGAAGTGAATGACATAGCAGAACAGGATAAAACTCGGTGCGTTCATTGAAAGGACAGTGAACAAAGCAATACAACCAACTATGAAGCAGAGATAATTCTACAAGGTAGCCGTATCAATATTGTATTCATGTTGGATAACAACACTCCTTGGATACTTGCAGATACATGTCCGATACTTCCTAGATGTACCCATGATTCGAAGCTAATTAATTTTTTTAATTCCTAACACGCATCCTATACTTCTTGGATATTCTACAACATGTTTGGTATGATACATGAAAATAAGGGGAAAAAAATAACAAGAGTGTCAAATACTTTAATTATTTCTCAAAAAATAATGAGGGTAAATCATATTAAATTTGGTCCCAAATCCATGTCCATGCACCAGAAACCTTATTTTTCTCACGTGAATAAGTTAGGAACTTAAAATATCTGATAGATTCATTTAAAAGTTGTTCATAAAAATGTGTATATATCATAACAAATAATTATGTTCAATGCTTCAATTTTATATATTCACGCATAAATATACATATATGTATATGTACATGTGTATGTGTATTGTCATGTTCTCGACATATCCATGTCCCATTTTTAGATATATACATAAGCAACCAAAAATCCGTGTCCATGCTTTACAGACAACCAAATAACATAAATAGGGAAAAAAAGTTTGGAATAAAGTTGCTGGAAAAAAAAAAACTAGTAAGAACTGATAACAACATCCAATTAATAAGACAAGTCATGGTAAGAACATCTTCCCCAAAACTGACTGCGAATGGTAGATTGGAAAAAAAAACAAGGTGAAAGAGTAATCTATAGAATATGATGATGCTTACATTTAGCAACACCATTTTACTGATGTTTACTAGGGCATGAAACTTGCTTGAAGAAGCAGCAGCTTGAGTTGATCGATTCATGTACAAAGCCCAAAAATTGAAGTCACAGAAGTCAAAGTGACAATTTGTTGCATTAGAAGTGATAGAGGCAACAAACTTCCATGGATACTATGGTAAAATCAATAAAAGTTTCCATATGAAAGCAACAAAAACAAATCTACCCAAAGAAGAAAGGACACAGGACATGGATACGACACAAACACATCATTTCTCAAAAAAGTAAGATACGCATACGTCATGAACACGTTGAATTTATAAATACTTTATATGATCATGTAATAAAAACATAATGTTATTTCAATCTAAATTGGCATACAAATACTCAAATCACAACAATATTATCAAGATATCAAAATAACAACTCAACTTCTTCTTCATTAATCATCAACATATACGATCCAAGTTCCAAAACAATTTATTAACTACTACATAAAACAGATATGTGAGTGTGTATAAACCAAAAAAAAAAACAGAGAAGAAGATGAGAAAAAGAGGAAAAAATGTCCAAAATTCTAGACAAAAATAAAAAAATTTGGATACTCTTGTTTCGCGGGTCCAACAAGATATCTGAGCCAAAATAGAGCGTCCATACTTCATAGGAAAAGGAGAAAGCCACAATGTCAAAATAGTAGAAAGAGGTTGAAAACTATAAAACCATCTTAAAAGGAGTGATAGCAACCCCTAAAAAATTATGATATCTTACAAACAAATAGGAGTTTTGACTGGAAGTTGGCATTATTTGAGATTTGCACAAACCAACAAACATTTTCAAAGTGATCCAAGCAACGAAAAGGAACAAATTGGGGGGAAAAAACTAAGGCTAGGACGGAGTCAATCTTTTTTTTTTATAAAAAAAATGATGATTGTTATACGATACTAAATGTTAATGCATAAAACTCTAGGTGAAGGTGGATAAGACCAAAATGACATCAATATCAAGTTACATTGCAAATGGAGGCCAAACAGTCAGAGAAATTTAAAAAAAAAAAAAAGTTATTCCTTGTGCTGTTTGAAGAAGTAACCAATAACTGCAAGAATGTACAGTAAGATCCCGCGGTGAAGATTAGAATAGATCACACAAACATAATTAGTAAAATTCTGAAATGAAAATAAACCAAGAGGGATTAGATATGATACCATGTTACACAGAGAATAGGAGAAAGAGTGTATATTATGAATGAAGGCAAAGCTTAAAGTATATATGCAATGGTTAAATATGTTGTAGGATATACAAGAATTATGATATACAAATATATTTATTGTATCAACCAATATAAAAGATTATGATGGTGAGTGGAAAAAAGGCACAATATTTAGACAAAGAGGCTGCATGTCTTCTCAAATGCAAGAGAAGGATACCCTAAATAGTGAAAACGGCAGTGTCTCAAGTGCATCTTTTCTTGCTTCATTTTTCAGTAAATTAAGCAATCACACAACCAGAGGTAAAAGAATATTTTATTTGGGCCAGATAACAAAAAAAATTTCCAAGTGCAAAGCCAATTTGCTGGAATACATAACTCAAGTCCTTGAAAATTAGATATCTTACTTATGAGAAAAAAATTAAAAATTAAACATCTTACCATTATTAGTAGATCTTTTGGAAGCTCTAAGAAAGACTCTTTAAACTTCCCAAGCACTGGGACGGGTGCCTCAACAAGATTTACAACCTAAATTTCATGAGGAAGAGATTTCAGATTCATTCCTAGAGAAAACAAGATCAACAAAAGACAATAACCCATCTATTACCTCATCAAGCAAGCCACTCTGCATGACAACACATCCATTAACACCTTTTGTTAAAGCGTTCGAATGCTCTAAAATTGTTTTCTTCCGTTCCTGTAAGTAAAATAATTCTTTCTAGTATAAGTTCTCAACCCCATTAGTCTAAAACTAACAAATGAGGAGAGACTTGTAGCAAAAAAATATTCATTTTTTTAAGATACCTCAGTTTCAACAGAAATTCCAGCGTGCTTCATTGCATTGGCATAAGATTCTGCACTTTCTACCTGTGAAAATTTGTTATCGATAGATGTACTTATATATTGTTCAAGGAAATAAGCAGAAACACATAATCAAAGTTTAACCCAATAATGCACAATTATGAAACTGAATTGTGATATCTACATACTGAGATATCATCACTTTAAAGAGTTTATAGAAATAATAATATGATAAAGTGTTAAAAAGCCACAAAAAGCAATAACATTGAACACTTCTTCGTGAAAAGAGCAGCTAAACATTAAAAAAAAAAGTGAAATACCGCAGAGAGATAGGGAGAGGGAAAAAAAACCTGAATGGGGAACACTCCATTCCATATTATACAACTTATAAATAAGAGAAGGAAAATGATAAAGAAAGTTAATATAAATATTATAATCTAACTTCAAACACATACCTTGACAGTGGCTGATGGAGTATTCCGAAGACCATAAGATAGGTTGCCACTATAACATCAAATTAGACAATGTCAATTCTAAATATTGATATGTAAAAGGACTAAAAAGAAATCACAAGAAACGCAAATGCATTTGTTGGCAATATCTTGACAAGTATAGTGTGTAAATCATATATAAACACCATAACCAGATAAATAACTAAAAATTCCTGCCTGACATGCAGCTTACAGATCAATTTAATATTGCCAGCACTCGGCCTAAATGCTATAACCAGATCCAAAGTGAAAAAGTATATCAAAGTCAGAACTCAGTTTAGTCACAATATATTCAGATATTGGGAAGGTACATACTTTTGAATTCAACTCCTTATGTCAACAGGTGTGCCCGTCAAAGTGATTTATGCATCACCAATAATAAATTAATACTTCTAGCATATCTGGCTGGTTTTGTAAAGACACCCAATATAGCAAGTCCATTGATTCAGGAACAGTCAGAAAACAGCTGTCATTATGAATCCATGTTGCCATATTCTTTTCTTTCACTTGAGAAAAATGATATGATCCCAACAGTTTTTTTCTTTTTTGATAAGCAAAAGATATATCCTAGAAAAGCACAAGGGGGGTGGCCCATGTGCATAAGAGATATACAAAAATCCCTATCCCCCTATACACATCACTCAAAAAATTCACAAAAGATCCCACATCTATTTTGTATGATTCTATGCACCAAGAGAATATAACACAGAGTAACAAAAGTTTCAAAAGGTAACAGAGTGCATGACAGATGTTGGGTTTCAGAATCGGTAAAGGGACCACATGGGTTGAGTTTGTGGAATTCAATCAAAAGGGCAGAGAAGATTTTCTAAACAGGGTGGGGTTCTCGGTTCAGGAAAGGTGAGCATGTTGGATGATGTTTGGTGTGGAGATTACGCATTGAGGGAGAGATATCCTCATCTCTTCCAGCTTGCTTCGAATAAGCGGGCAAGAGTGTGGACTATATTACAGTGCTGGATAATAGAAATTCCTTGCTTCCGAAGGAACTTTTTTGATTGGGAGATGGAGGAAGTGGCAAGCTTGTTGACTCTTCTTCATCAACAAAAGCTGAGAATGGGAGAAAGTGACAGGATAGTGTGGAAGAGAGATCGCAGCAATTTTTTTAAAGTTAAATCTCACTATTGTGATTTGGCTAGGAAGGGTGATAAAAATTTCCCACGGAAGGTGATTTGGGGTACAAAAGCCCCATTGAAGGCTGCGTTTTTTGTGTGGACCCTTGTCACGCCCCTGAAACCGAGGAGGCCCGAGTGTGAGGTGAGTGACCCCATTTCCGCGCCACTCTAAGGTGATATAATTAAATGTAAAACATGTTCTTTTACTCTTATTTAAGTTAACTAGTCCATTGAAGGCAAATTGGGTGTCGAAAAGTGGGTCCAGAAGCCAAACTGACAAAACTGGGAGGAGAGGTGATCAAGCCTTCCCCTCAGTGCCGATCAGCACACTGAAAGGGGGGTTTCCCACCTTCCAAGTGCTGATCAGCACTCATAGTGTGCCGATCGGCCTTCTGGCCCCTGCTCTGACCTGCTTCGAAATTTTGCCTTATTTTGACTCTCCTCAATTCAACTTATTTCTCTAGTCCCAAACTTATTCATTTTTATTTCGTCCAACATCAATAACATCTCCTAATATTCATTAAAATATAATGTTACTTTCATTCATCAAAAAGAAAGACTTCAGTTTTAAGTTCGAGTTCCATGCTTCACAATTTCAAAAAGGATCAAAGGGAAGTTATGTGTCTCACTATGTTTACATCACTATCAAGCTTCTAGTTTATATACATTTAAACTACGAAATACATCATCTATTCCATAGGAATATACATCAACAAGTCTTCCTAAGAGATCATGACATTCAATTATACAAAATAGTAGTCCTTCCAAAAATAGCGTACGATGATTTTTCAAGTGTTACTCAAGAACATGACTTATAAAGATTATACATATATATGTACAAAGTGTTCAAAATACAAATTACTACGGGTCTCCACATATGTAAGGTCTTCCAAGTGCACATAAAAATGTAGTCTTCCCAAAAATAGCTTCAAGAGTGTTCTTCAACTAGCGGCCTTCTCTTTGCTAGCTCTTGCATCTAGTAGGGGTCAATACAACAACCCCAGTAGAAAAAATCTAAACATAGGCAAGAACATGTGGTGGCACATGTATGCTTGTGCACATGTAGTGACAACTAAGTGCTCATCAAGCATGCTTCGTCAACAACAAAGATTCAAACCAATGACCAAGTTCTCATGTGCTAAAGCATATAAGCATTATAAAGAAACATTATCAAGAAGAGCAAGAGCAATGTATATCATTCTAAAATTTAAGATTTCATTCCATTTGAGTTCTTTCAATTATTCAAAGTTTCAATTTCCATCTCTCAAGTCTTAATCCCAAGACTATGCTCCTAGTCGGCTCCCAGTAACCCTTGTGCGCTTTACAGGCTACTAACCCAATGGAGACATACGACCACCCACACGGGTTTACAGCTTGCAAGTCGAAGGGAGACACCATCCGAAACACCAATCAAAACCCTGGGTAAGTAGCAATCTCACCATGCTCAAAATCACACAATTGACGTGCCCAATCCTAGCCCCGTGTTCATCATTTTCCAAATGTTCATTCTCACATTTCCAAAGGGCTTAACATTCACATTTATGTTCACAATTCATCATTATATTCATTATAGGACTAAACATTCAAGTGACTTCATCAAATTTTCATAATTTCACATCAATGATTCATTCAAGCAATTTCACAAAGACCTTGCATGCCATTTACAATATCAAGCATAAAGCACATCAACTCATTTCATGATTCCAACAAGCAATTCTTTTCGTAAATAATCGGAGAGTGCATTTAATAGTTAGACAAAATCAAAACAAACTATCTCATGGTAGGAATGCACTAATTTCATGGAGTTTCAATGTACATGCCATATAGTGCCCTAAAATACAAACATGAGCAATCTAATGGCAATAGATGAGATAGATATGCAATGAACCTAACTACACATCTGTTATACCTAGGTTTAGAAATCCCCTATCTCAATTTCTCCAAGTTATGGTAGAAACCCTAACTTTTTCCTTGTTGAATTTTGATGGATTTTTCAAATTTCTTGCTTCTAGGTTGAGACTTGTAAATAAGGAGGCTTTGTGCTTCTTCAATCTCCCAAGAAAAACTCCACTCCTCCAAAGATCTTCAAACCTTAGCCTTCCCTCTCTTCTTCTACTTCTCTTTTTCTCCCTTTCTCTCCCTCTTTCACATAAATGTGTGTGTTTCTAGTGTGTATTTTAGGTGTGTAGGGGATTGGCTTTCAAGGGCCAAAAGTAAAGACAAAATGTGAAATTTCTTTTTTGCCCCTCCTTATTTCTTTTCCTCCTTTTTATTTTCAAGCCCGTTTTAGTCCTTTTATTTAACAATTTTAATTTCTTAATAAAATTTTACATTATCATTATTTTATAATTTAAAATTTAGGAAAAAAGTTCTGGGTCTCTACAACCCTTGCTTGAAGGGCAATTCCAACAATGGATGGCCTCAAAAGGAAAGGTTATCATTTGGCAAGAAGATGTTGTTTTTGTCTTAAGAATGAGGAGAACATAAATCACCTTTTTCGTCACTGTCCTTTTGTGAGGGAAGTGTGGGATTTATTGTTTTCCTTATTTGGATGTTGTTGGATCATGCCTTACTCTATGATGGAGTTTTTTAAGGGTGGTTGCGGTGGGAGGAAGAGGAGGAAGATTTGGAGGATTACCCCCGTTTAAGAGAGAGGAATCATCATTTTTTTGAAGGGGATATGATCTCTATATGTAGATTCAAAGACTATTTTTTTGAAAATATTATACGTTTAGATTGTTGAGGCATACCCCTCGGATGTTTATAGTTTTGTAAATTTTTTTGGAGAACATGAGACTCTAGTTTTTGTGAGTCTCCTTATGTATATGGGTTCGCCCCCTCTAGTTTTTTTTTTTTTTGCAATATATACTTGATCAGAAAGAGAAAAAAAAAGAGTGCTCCATCCCCTCAAAAATTCTCCTATTCCGCTACTTACAATCCTCGCCCTCCAAACACACCACATGAAACATAAAGGAGTTATGCCCCATATCCTTCCTTACTCACGAGAACACTTACAGCCCCCCTCTCAAGCTCCTGAAAAAAACCACTATCCCTGACACAATCCAATAAATCCCAAAAATAGACCACAATAATAATTTAAGCTCCCTAGAGATTGGGTAAAACTCCAGTAAACGGCCAAACAATTCCTTCAGCATTTTTTGCACAAGCATCTATTGGCAATTGTATGCCCTCTCCTTTGCAAATTATCCATGGTTACAATAGCATCATGCACAGCTGTCCATCCAAAGAAATTCTCTTTAAGCGGGGCTTTAACTGCACCAAATGCCTTTCCACAAAAAGTCGTGAAAGGATCCTCTAATCAAACCAGTCAAAGCACTATAGAAAGAGACAATCAAGAACACTCCTTTCTTAGACACTATCCATCTAATAGCAACCTCATTTCTCCCTACCCCATGCATTTTCTGTAATGCATCCAACAAATCTGAGACTGTCTCCAACTCCCAATCCTAAAAATCATGCCAAAATCGAAGACATCAAAGTAAGCCTCCAAAGATGTGGTAACTCCCAATAAGGTTAGGCTTTGGAAAGGTATTATCAGAGAGCGGGAAGCCTTTTTATCTCTCATTATTTCAAGGTAGGAGGAGGTAATCAAGTGAAGTTTTGGCTTGACAAGTGGTGTGCCAAGGTAGCGTTGAAGAATTGATTTCCACTACTACTTTGAATCACAGTCGATGTGGACGCCAACAGGCAGCGCCTTTTCAAATTTCTCATGGTTTAACACCAAACAATGATCTCTTAATTGCTCCTCCAGCAGAAGAAATAATTGTAGTAGTAGTAGTAGTAATTCTATAAATGAAACAACAAGACAGATCTCTAAAATTGAACCATTAAATATAGACAAAATACAAAACACCCACACATTTCAGATACGTGTCCATGTTCTTATTGATATATACAAAAGTAAACTGAACTATGATGAAATTAAGAAATGTTCTCTCTTATTGGAGGAAATTATTTCCAGATCCATCTGATAACTTCCAGTAGTGGACCAATCCCATTGACCTCATAATCTCTGTGCAAGTAAATTAGAAAAAAATAGGAAACACAAGAAGAATATAAAAAAAGAAAAAAAAAGCTTCAAAGAAGGGTATTTTAAATTACCTTAGAACACCAGCAAACATAAATGGAATGACTACATCTCCATGGAGGGCCAAAATCCAACGTATAGGTCTGCTAAACATAACCTACATAACGGCAGTAAGTTAATTGAAAAATTCAGTATAATATGTAAAAAGGAATAATCCAATGAATAAAAGACTTCTTTTGACACATATTAAAACAAATAGTACGTAGAAATATTACTCAAAGCGAAAATTGCCACTAACTGATGTAGTATAATTTTGTTTTACATATATGGTTGACAAGACACTGACGTTAGTGATTTCTCAAGCTTAATTCCTATGATAATGAAAAATTCAGGACAAGTTTTATTCAAATCCTGTCATTGTGTTTTCAATTTCTATTCCCACCCCTCCATATACAGCTGAAAGGATTTACAGAAAGGCAAATTGTCAATAACAATCCAAATAAGAAACTATCAGTAGCTAATCTTAGTTTAGAAAAACGACACTTCTTGTCAAAAACAAGTGTGAATGAATTGCAACTTCAATTTATTGAAACATAGAAAACGACAGAGTAGTTGATATATTCACAAAAAGACATTTTCAGTGCAAAGTTGGATTTAAACAACATAGGAGCTGCCCAAATCGCATGAATAAAAAATTAAGCATCCACATGTTCAAGCTAAGTAGCTAAAATTGCACACACCTGAGAGTTCCAACGCATTGACTTTGGGAATGATATTTTCGCAATAGCACTAGGCAAATCTTCAGATAAAACCTAGCGAAAAGTGACAAACAAAATCAGTTGTAGAAATAAAAATAACTAGATCCTAGAATGTGAACATCATCATACTCATTAGAATGTAAATCCCACAGATGACATAGGAGGCTTCATAATAAGCAACCAGTCCAAATTGTACTCATAAAGCCATGGCAAAAAAGCACGTCTTAACAGGTAAAACAAAAAAAAAATCCCATTCTTCAGCAAGAAAGCAGAAAATATAAATGGTACAAGAACGAGTATGATATAGGACATGGCCTTAAACAAGGGAATCAAAGCTGCCCATACAATTAAATATGGTGGGTTAGGGCTTTAGTTTTTAGGGTTTATGGTTGAGAAGATAGAATTAAGGTTCAAGGGTGGATCTAGACTTGAATTGGCCAAAGTTTAAGGCTGAAATTGGTATGAAATTCAAGCATTTAGAATGCAGGAACTTCTGGAAAGGGAGGGAAATTCAAGTGTTTTAAGCTACAAAAGGTAGGAGAATTTAGGGATAAGATTTTAGGAACAAAGTTTAAGGTTTTACAATAAAGGAGGGCTTGTGGGGGATAATTAGGCACACCAGTGCTGAAAATTAAAATTATATAATAGAAACCTTGGAGTCTCTCGAAGGCCTTCTACGAGTCTTAGAAGAGTTTTAAAGGAATCTCACCATTAAAAAAGTGATTTGAGTTAGAGACTAAAACCAACAAAGAAAAGTAAAATTACAAATCAGGATGCATCTAATATACCTCAACTACACATCGCATCGGCATCACAAAATACAATTGTATCGTCAGTGAACAACAAGTGAGATACTGCCAAAGCCTAACCCCTCAAAGCCCCAACCTGAAAAACCCCTAATCAAATCACCCTTCAACACCCTCCCCATCATATGACCGAATGCCTCCATGACAACAATAAATAAGAATGGAGAGAAGTGGAACCCTCATCAGAAACCCCTTGAACTATTAAAAAATCCAGTCAGAGATACATTAATAAGCAAAAAAAATTTCATTGTCAAAATGCAAAAGTTAATCTACTTCCTCCACCTCTGGACCAAAGCCCATCATTTACACCACATAAATATTATATTTTATGTGTATAAATATTAAAAGGTAAATATTATTTTATAAGATAATTTAGTATGATATTATAATCCTATTCCTGCCACACTTGTCCAAAAAAAAAAAACTATTCCTGCTATGTCCAAACAAGTGAATAGAATGAATGACAGTGGGATTCTCACCAATGGGCACCCCAATCCTAGTAATGGCACTTCAACCCTGACCCCCCAATCTTGCCATCAAGAAGGGGTCTTAAGTTTCAAGTAGCTTCTTTGGCCATTAAGATGATTCTAAGCTAACAATTGCAGGTACTTAGAAGGTCTGCTAAATAACAAACATGCTTTACCATAAACTGACAGGGAAGAAGAAGACAACAACCCCCCCCCCCCCCCCAACACACAAAAAAAAAAATAAAATTCTTGCCATCAGAAAGGGGCCCTAAGTTCCAAGAAGCTTCTTTGGCCATTAAGATGATTTTAAGCAAACAATTGTCATTAACTCTTGTTGATATGTTAATTTAACCTTCAAATTCCATAGTCATGTAATTAGAAGGTCTGCAAAATAACAAACATATTTTACCATAAAAACTAACAAGGAAGTAATCATCTGGCAAGAAAACCTCTACAAATACAATCCATCTTCATCAACA
Source organism: Nyssa sinensis (assembly GCA_008638375.1). NCBI lineage: Eukaryota > Viridiplantae > Streptophyta > Magnoliopsida > Cornales > Nyssaceae > Nyssa > Nyssa sinensis. Next base: position 38,914,028 of record CM018052.1, read on the forward strand.
ACGCTATCAAAAGAGAAAAGTTTGGTAATATACCTCGACAGCAAGTTGAGTAGACTCCACTACACGAACATAAACATACTCAGTTTTCCCTGTTATAATAAACATGAAGCAAAATTTATCCGAAGTGAACATTAAAGATTAGTGAAATATCGATAAGAAATGTGTATAATGCCTAATATATTTCAAGTTCTTAAAACCAAAGCATGCCATGTTGTTGTAGCTTAGTCTTTTGCCTAACAATCAACAGAAACCACTTTAAGACGGGCCTTATTCTTCTCTTTTTTGCATGTGTGGTGGTGGGGTGGGGTGGGGTGGGGGGTCGGGGTAAGGGCTCCATTTCCTGACTTTAGAAGACCTATGTCTCATGTGTAAGCTAACTCTGATTATCAAATTATGTGCAATGTGTGAAATTTTGAGATACAACACGTCATTGGCCACCTTCATGTTAATAAATTGTGGTATTTCTCTTAAAAAATACTTAACTTGTATATAAAAAATATGGTTATAATGCAGAGACATTTGTGAAGTTCGCTTCATTTAAGGCAATTCAAAAATAAAGATCTGCCTAAGAGGAGACGTGAAACTCCTTTTGCTAGGATGGGCAAGCAAATCAGTTCATGAGGCCATTGATAAAAAGACAAGTGATGCCCAGTGGCTAAGCATTCCCGAAGGATTCAACAAACCTCCTTTTGTGATTAGGAATAATCAAGTACAATTATTAGGAGCAGATTATCATCGAGTAAAAGGTTATGCACATCAGTAATTGACATTTTGTATGCAATTAATGGTTTAACAGTTTAGGTTTGATTGGGTTGCCCAACAAAAAATGCATCATGTCACCTAAATGGGTGATTGACATGTTTCTGAAATCAGACTAATGGGAATATGATAAGCAAGACATTCTGGATATATAGTGTCAAGCATGTGCCCAGGGATCAGGAGCGAACCTACATTTTGCCCCCCAAAGTTTTGAAAATATTTTTTATTACCCATACAACTTCATAATAAATTTTATAGGTGTTCTTCAAAAACATGTAGCTGCTCCCTCCCCTTAAGTTTTAACATCTATTTTAAAGAACTTCAAGAAAAAAAATAGGAAAAAAAATACTAAAACATCCCTAAAATAAAATTTTTAATCCAATGATATAGTTTTTATATCTAAAAGATTCAAAAAAAAAACTTTTAATACAAAACGGTCTAATTATTAACTTTCATCTTAACACCGTTAAAAATATTACTGATTAGACTAAAATAGCCTTCAAAATACATTTTTTTTTAAAAATACTATAAAATAAATTCTTCAATCCAAAAAAATCATAACATTTTATAAAGTAAAAATTTATTTTTTAGGCCTTCTAGATAAATAAAAATGTTATGCCTTTTTTTAATTGAAAATTTTATTTTATAAATTATTTAGTATTTTTTAAAATGTGTCATGAAGGTTATTTTAGTCTAATCAATAATATTTTTTAACGGTGTTAAGATGGAAGTCAACAATTGGACTTTTTTGTATTAAAAGTTTCTCCTATGGGTATCTTATATATAGAAAATATATCATAGACTTTTTGAATTGAAAATTTTATTTTAAGGACTTTTTAGCAGTTTTCCCAAAAAATATATGCACTTTGTGTGCAGCCAAACAAAACTCTCTGATGCTCGAAGATTATTTAGGTTGGTAAATCTTCAATGCCTGGGTGGGGCTTAGGTCTTTTGAGGACCACTGGATGTAAGACCAGCATAGTTAGAAGTCTTGGTGTCACTGGAATGACAAATGGATAAAAGAACTCAAAGAAAAGAAGCACCCTTTGAAAAACATCAGCTACATTACAACTGTGCAGACAAGCAGGAAGAGATTTAAATGGAAGTCAACCAAAACTTTCAGATCAGGTGAAACTCAATAGGGCACAATGAGGTACACATAAGCAACTAAACACTGTATTTAACATGGAAAAAGTTGGAAAGCATTCAGATGATGCCTATTATGGATCATCACCACATAACTATCCATAGCCAAAAAGATTTTTCTATGATGGTGAAAATTACTTGGCTAGGGAGTTCAACATTCTGGGCACATTTGGTTGAGGTATGAAGCAGGACCTTTTTTTTTATCAAGGGATAATTTGAAGAATAGAGGATTTAATGTAGCCAGACGATGTAGCATGTGTTTAAAAGAGGAGACTATTAACCACCTTTTCCTTCATTGTTCCGTCGTAAAGGAAGTGTGGAGCCTTTTGTTCTAAATTTTTGGATGTACTTTGGATCTTGCCCTTTTCAGTGATGAATTTTTTGAAAGGGTGGTCGGGGGGTTGTGCCAATAGAAGAATGAGGAAGGAGTGGAGAATAGCTCCTAAATGCTCGCTTTGGTGTATATGGAGGGAGAGAAAACGGAGGTGTTTTGAAGGGGAGATGATGTCTATTTGTATATTCAAAGATCGTTTTTTTTAAGGTTTTATACGTCTGGATAGTAGAGGCATACCCCCTATATACATAATTTTGTAGATTTCATTAAAAAAAACATGATACTCTATTTTTTATGAATCTATTCTTGTAAATGGGTTTGCGCCCTTGGGGCCTTTTATTATACACTCTTATCCAAAAAATAAAAAACAGTAAGCACCAAAAACAGGGGGACTTCCATGTACACGAGAGGAATACATAGACAAGAGCCTTATAATTAGTCCTGCATTTGGGAGGCATTTTAAGGGGCTTGGTATTAGTCATAATTTGGTAGTTGGCATACCCAATTTTGGGTACAAAATGAAAACGGGGGTAGAGGATATGACTTAGACCAATATTTGGGATTGTAAACCTTTTTATCAACAAAGCCCCCTGATTTTTTGACCCTCTGTCTCTCTCTCTTTTTCTCTCTAGTATAACTTTGTCATTTTTCAACTAAGCCACATTTGCCATGTCTAGTCCAAACTGGTATAACAGGTATACTGGACGTTATACCTTTGCCAACCAAACAACATATACAATTATTGAAGGGACAAAAATGTCCCTACTATGAGACATCCTAGGATGTCTCATACCTGTATGAATCATCCCACCATTTCCTATACCACAACCAAATGGAGCCTCTATGTATAAGAATACATCCTAGAAGGATTCCAGAAAATAAATGGGATCACCAATCAAAAGCTATTAGGATAAGCACCTTGGGAAAGTTTCACCAAATGACTCACTAAAATCAATAATGTAATTAGATGAATAGTGGTAGATTAGACTTTGTTCAAGATAACACCATGACCTAATGTCATGCACTGTAAGTGATATAATGATTTGTAACAAGCGGCTGGATATTTCAACAAGGCATGTGGTACTTCAGATTTTTGCCCATTCCAAACTGAATCATAATGCAATATTAGGCATTAAGTTTCTCTCTATCGCCTCATTATACTCCAACTTTCTATACATCAGAAAAGTGTAATTCGCATTACTTAAGACATAAAGTAGCAAAATCTAACCCAGACATGCACCAACATGCATAAAATAGATGGGTTTGGGTCAACATGAAAATCCAACAGTCCAGCCCAATCATAAATGAGTTAGATTCAAGCTAGACCTACAAGCCCAATTAACTTCAGACTAATTATTACAAATATTTAATATTGAAAAGATTTTACAATATTTATATTATTATATACTACATATTAAGTGGGTTTGCAAACATATTTGGGTTTGAAATGAGGCATGTTAGGTTACGTTTCCATTTGACTTTGAAGTCTTTGTACTCCAAGAACATTCTTAATGCATTAAATGGATTCAAGAATTTATCAATTAAAGAACCTTTCAAACAATTGAAGGAAGTTGATATCAAGGATCAAAATTTCGTTTCTTTTCCATCGAAACGGCCGAAATGTTTCCATTTCTCAGGGAAGCGAAACGAAACACTAGTGGAATATCGAAATTCACATGTTTCTATGGAAACAAAATTGTTTCCATGGAAACATACCAAATTAGAGGATACGTTTCTTTTGTAACAACAATAATTCTAGAGGTTAGGAAAAAATAATATCCATTTATTTTTCAAGGATTAAGACTCAAAATTATAATAAGATATTTCTATTATTTTTCCTAAAATAATAAAAAAGTAGTAGATGAAATAAAGTGTAGAGAAACAACTATTTTAATACTAAGTTACTAATAATAACAGGTTTAAATTGCTATTTGTTTTATTTTTTATTTTATATGTAACTTGTGTCAAATTATCTAATTCGTAGATATTACATAGTATATATCTATTATGTCATTTATCATGAATTAGTGTCATTTATCATGAATATGATGTATATGTCTTAAACATGCACAAATATTCAATAAATAGGCTTATTTGTATAAATAAATAAATTTTAAATTATGTTTCTAATTTTTTCTCCATTTCTATTATATATTCGAAACGTTTCCGAAACATTTCCGTTTCCAGACAGACCGAAACTATACATCGAAACGATATTTTGATCCTTGGTTGATATGACTAAACATGCTTCAAATTAACCATTCAATTATGCAATGCAGAATTCAATTGAAATGAACACTCAAAAGGAATACTTCAACATCTCACAAACATTAGTCTTTAGAGAGAAGCAAAAGTGATCAATATGGTATGATATAGGACAGGAAAGAACAAATTTTATTAAATATAATCCATCAAGTACAAAAATGAACAATCCAACCACGAAAGCAAAACAAACGAGAAAACAAAAATAATACCCCCAAACACAGATTACCTACAGACAAAGTCAAGGGGAGACCGATGACTCCTAGCACATTCAAGGGATGTAGCCCCAATATGACATGATATATAATAATCTTGAACAAATATTATAATGGGCTTCACATGTGAATGCTCTTTTGGTAGGTTTGAGAATCAAACATTCAAATTATGGAGGAAACAAATATAAGAAAGGAAATCCGCTGAAAGGAAAATAGAATGGAAGTAAGATTTGAAACATAGTGTCTGTGCATGCATCTGCAATGACATACCATCAACCCTTCTATATAAGGAGTCCAGAGGTACAGAGTATCGACGGCAAAATCCCTCAGCAGCCTGACATGTAACAAGAAGTTAATAACTATATGACAATTAAATTCATATGAGCAGCCCCCTTTTTTTGTGTTTGCTTTATTTTTGGGCCAAAGAGGCGTTTCCTTTGTATGTAGGTCCTTTAGTTGATTTTTTTTGGGAAGCCTAAGGCCGTAATTGTTGTTGCCTCTCCCTTGTAATTATGGGTTTGCCCCCCCTCGGGCACTCTTTTATTTATATACACACTTTTGCTTATCAAAAAAAAAAAGAGATATGGCAAAGTTAAAATTCTAAGTTTAAACGAGAAAGCTCTTAAAAAAAAACATGGTTAATTGAGAAAGCAGTCAATATTAATATCCTTAAAATATGCATGGAATGATAATTATGTCCAAGTCACACACAAAGACATAAATGAAAGCAATAAGGAAAAAAAAAACTTCTTCAACAGAAAAATGCATATACATGCACATCCATGCAGACACATACATGCTTCATACATATATAAACATACATAGCCTCTTTGAAGCACGGACACTCTATTTTGGCTCACGTGTTCACGTCGGACACAAACACGATTGGATACTACCCGGACACATGTCGGACAAGCGAAAAAAGAGTGTCCAATTTTTATTTTTTTTCATGAATTTCAGGCATGTTTTGAGTCTTTTTTCCCCCCTCTTTTTCTCCTTTTCTCCTTAAGTTTTGTTTCTGGTTATATATGCATATATATATATATATATATATATGTTTTATGTAATAGTTTGTAATTTTGTTTAGGAACTTAAATCATAGATGTTGATGATTAAATGAAGTTCTAGAATTTTTATTTAATAACTTTGGTATTTTAATATCTTAATAATATTTTTTTAATTTGTATGTTTTTATACCAATTTTAATTAAAATAATGTTAATTTTTCATTATATGGTCATATAAAAAATTTTATATATGTTTAATGTGTCCCTGAGGCCTGACGTATCCATGTCCTACTTTTTTGAGAAGTAATGTGTCTACATGTCCGTGTCGTGTTGTTCCATGTCCGTATCGGTGCTTCTTAGCATAGCATGTTAAGGGCATAATGGAGAAATGGCAAGGTTTGAGGCAATGAAGCACTGTGCCAAGACTATCTGCAAGGGCACCTTTCCCAAACCCACCTCAAGCCCAATTCAAGGCAAGGTGAGTGTCCCGACTCCCAACTAACCCAGTCCATTACAATCCTCTCACATGTTTCAAATTCAATGCTGCCACCTTCTAGCATTAACATTCCTCTACAAAATCACTGGACAAATATCAACTTTTCAAATCACAAAAACCTTCATAAATCAACAGTATAGACTTCTAGGAGAGCGAGACCTTTGTAGGATTTCCTTCATGGTCAAATGCCTTTGAGACTGGAGGTCCTCGAAGCTCAACCTCATTTTTCACTTGCATAGGGCAGAGGCTCTCAACACAAACCTGAAAATAAAAGGTGATGCTGCTTATCAATATTAACAATATAGAGATATCCGAAATCAAGATGTAGGAATTGAACATATAAATTGTATCTGTATAGCAGGAAGATAATCAGACTTAAGCACCAAATACAAGAATTAAGGGGAGTGGATATACCAAAGTGAGAATTACTAAAGTATTTATCATTCTTATACATCTTGTAGTTGCACATCAAACGATAAAAATGGAACCATAGCTATTCTTCTCCTCATATACTTTTTTCCTACTCTTTTCACTTGATAATTGGAATATTTTGTAAGATTTTTTGCCCTTTCCCTCTTCTGGTAATTCAAGCCCTAATTCCAAAGACATTATAGAAGGGAGGTTTTCATGAGCTTGTGATGCAACCAGTTATGTCAGCACTTCATTAATTCAACATTAATTCACTTGATAAAACAAGGAGCGTATCAGAAAGGAATTAAAAGCAGGATGGATAATCATGGAACCACGTTTCAAGGCAATAATTTAGCCAAGAAATCCCAAAAAATTCCACCTAAAATAAAGAAAAAATAATTTAATTGAAAAAGCCAAAATCTTCATCTTGTTAGAATGATACAAAGTATTCATAAGCTACTAGCCAATCCTAATTAAATTAAATGTTAGCCATAACTTGTACCTAATGATAAGGCTACTTCTACAGTTCTACCGCAGATAAAGGTTTTAATTCTAGAAGAACGTTGATCCAAAAGTCTTCCTTCCAGCCTGAGCTTAACTCCAAGGACAAGAAAACTAAACGGATTGCCCCCTCCAAAAACAATAATTAAAAGAAAAAAATATCATTCAAAAAAAAGAAATAACTACCACATTAGCGTGAACAGTAATGCTATGGTAATGTAAATAATAACTTGCAATTAAAACCAAATGAAAAAAAAAAAAAGAACAAAGCCTCAAAAACAAAATAAATCTCAAGTTTCTACTTAATTAAATCTTACTCTCCTTTAGTTGCTTTTCTCGATCTTATTTGTCCACAAACTCAAGTGCTATGGGCCTACATCAGTCCCGTAGGTGAGAAGAAACTCACCATCAAGTTGAGTTCTAGCTTTCCACAATCCACTAGATGCCCAAAAATCTTTTCAATCGTATGTTTGTCATCAATTGACATTATGAAGAACACCATGCATTAGCCTTAATTATCTCATGAGAAATCTTTCCCAACGAATTTGGTTTTGTAACTTGTTTTTGTTTGATTGAGCACGAGATCAACATGTTGTGGACCATGACCTATTATCATCGCTTATTTGAAAAGATAATCTTAGCTCTGACCTTGCACAATTGTTGTCTTGTAGAATTCATGACATGCCATGAAATATCCCATATGTAATCAAATTGCAGTTCTCCCCTGTATCCTCTAAGCACTACACAATCTAATGCCTTATAAATTAAGGGAATATAGACGTTGCCAAGGTAGTTATCATAGGATCATGAGCATGGTTGAATCTATTCTCTTTGGACATTCTTCAAACATTGGTTTGGCTTTCCAATTAACGATTATAGGGTGAAAGACATCAATGATGTCATGATGTTCATAAAAAATCGGTGGTGAATCCAAATACAAATAATCTCCCACATTCATTTTTCCAAAAAGCAAAATCAACAACTTTTACTTATTATGCACACAAATCTTAAGCACTATCCAATCGATCCAAGACTCCTCACTCAGCAACAACTTTCAATCCAACATCATTGACTCTAAACTTTCGAAATCTGCATATTCAATACTACATTTGGGTATGTCTAAAGAGTTGTGGTTTCCTAATAAAAGATGAAATTTGTATCATATATTTCATGTTTATTTTTTCCTCTCGTTCACTGTTTGCTTCCAATTTTGTGCTCATCTGGCAAAACTGCCAGAATTTTCCTTGAATGGTGTTGAAAACTTGAAATTAAAGTCTTTTCATTGAGATATCTCTTATTCTCAGCCATCATTTTCCCAGCCATTAATATGAATTTCAGTAACCAGTGACACCTTAAACAATTATACAGGCAATCAGGCATTATTTCACCAAATAAAGCAGTTGTTTTAAACCATGATAATTGCAAACATAAACAATTTGTATGCCAAGTTGCAATCAACTATCTTGCTCGAGAGTTGAGACTTATTAAAAACAAAAAAACAAAAAACTATCTTGCTAGAGTACAGCAACCCCACCGTCACTCGGGCTCATTCACCAGTCAAAAGTAAACAAACGTCAAACTTAGGTGGCACATTCAATTATCAAAATAATCCAAATTCAAACAACATGAAACTTCACCCCAGCAAGGCTCATAATAATTCAATTTGGTGTTAAAATTATATTAATATTGGACCTTAAACTCTCCAATATTCAAAAATTTCGTATTAAACAAGTGAGGAATGGCAAAGAATTGAGCAACCTCTTAAATTATCTCACAATTGCTAATTCAGGAGTTCTTGCCAATATTAACCAACATCACACTAAACACAAAGAAGAGAAAATGAGATTATATCTGGCATCACATCAATTTAATATCACTCCCCTCTTTGAAGGGAAAAAATGCCATAATTTATTTCCCTTTACATTTTAAGCGGACTTCTAGTCTCTCTCTCAGAAAGAGAGTCGACAAAGGAAATGCTAAAAATGATTTATAATGGAATCATTGCTCAAGCATGTTCAAGGATTTTCCTTTCCTTCCATTCAGAAATAAAAACTAAAAATTCGGGAGTTATCAGGATTTTAGTTTAAATCACACATCCTATAGTTGCCTGAGGCCATGCTCATCAACAAGCTCAATTAGGCAGCCAACCAAGGTCAAACTAAACAAAACTATGAGCAAGGATCAAAATTTCGTTTCTTTTCCATCGAAACGGCCGAAATGTTTCCATTTCTCAGGGAAGCGAAACGAAACACTAGTGGAATATCGAAATTCACATGTTTCTATGGAAACAAAATTGTTTCCATGGAAACATACCGAATTAGAGGATACGTTTCTTTTGTAACAACAATAATTCTAGAGGTTAGGAAAAAATAATATCCATTTATTTTTCAAGGATTAAGACTCAAAATTACAATAAGATATTTCTATTATTTTTCCTAAAATAATAAAAAAGTAGTAGATGAAATAAAGTGTAGAGAAACAACTATTTTAATACTAAGTTACTAATAATAACAGGTTTAAATTGCTATTTGTTTTATTTTTTATTTTATATGTAACTTGTGTCAAATTATCTAATTCGTAGATATTACATAGTATATATCTATTATGTCATTTATCATGAATTAGTGTCATTTATCATGAATATGATGTATATGTCTTAAACATGCACAAATATTCAATAAATAGGCTTATTTGTATAAATAAATAAATTTTAAATTATGTTTTTAATTTTTTCTCCATTTCTATTATATATTCGAAACGTTTCCGAAACATTTCCGTTTCCAGACAGACCGAAACTATACATCGAAACGATATTTTGATCCTTGACTATGAGAGCCTACCTGAACCGAGCAAGCTAAGTTACTTCAAGCACTAACTTCAGATAAAGCTTGAGCAAAATGTGCTCAAACAGCCCAATACTTGGCTCAACTCTGCTCGGCTTCTTAACAACCCAACTGAAAATCAAAATCGCATGGGTTTGAACCCGTATAAATGCTTTCTAAGTTTCTAACCATGATAAAAATCAAACAATTAATATAGATGAACGGTTTCATTCTCCATATCCAAAGGTGGTATGCTGCCAAACATAAAACCAAGGGACTGTCAACAAGACCAGGAAAATAAGGAACAAAGATCTACCACTAGTCTGCGTGGTGTGCCAAATGCTTGCACTTCACCATGACTCAACCTTTGTTTTCCTAGTAACTGCACAATCAGATCTTTAAGCTGCAATGACCAGCACAGTGTGGTCAGTAGGTAGCAAATGGATGAATGTATTAAACAATTACATAAAATAGAACAAAACTTTGACAGGAATAATCTATTCAAAACAATAACTATAAATTAGCAGCTTTACTTCGAAAGTATTCATTCATGGACTACCCGAAGAAAAAAAATGTGACTGAGAAGGTATGAAAAGAACCCACAAAGTAATCAGGTACAAGAGTGTATCACAAAAAAGAAGGGGAAGAATTGCTTATATGAAAATGAACTATGTACTTGCTGGCTTGCATTAACGACATCATGAGGTGGCAACTCTTCTGTCCCGATTTCAAGAACAAACAACCTTGGTTTCCCTGCCACCTGTGTGACATGAAGAACAATTGAAAACTAATCAGAGGAACATGAATCCATATATATCTAATCATTCTCTATCCTGTCAAGGTCAAACCATAGAATTTACTAAGTCAACAGTTAACTGAAATACGATAGATAGTTTTTCAATTACTTTACCTGGTTTCCTATTCTTTTGGTAGGAAACCACAGAATACAGTGAAGAGAAGAGTAAAAACAAAAATAAGGAAAAGATCCGAAATATCTCTAATGAAGAAAGAGCGAAAAAAAAAAAACAGCAGCATGTTTGGCAAGGAAACAAACAAAGAAAAAACAAAAATGACATGGCACATGTTCTATGAGTATTCATGTCTCTCAGCTTTAGATCATTGGGGGTTGAAGAAAAAAAGTGCTGGAATATCTAGGCAACAGGTATTTTTGTGATTTTTAGTATTAAACTAAAGGCCATATGATAAGGGAATGGGTTAGCATTAGTTAGGGGCTGATAAGGTAAGCTTTTGGTGCTGGAATGGAAGCTGAAATATTGCTGCAAAAAGTAACTTGAAATTAGTAATCAAGAAAAGAAGAAGAAATCTAGAAATCTCATGTAGAATTCTCTGTAAAGGTTAAACCACATCACGCAAACACAATCTCATATTTGCACAAATTCAATTTTATTGAATAAGAGTTTACATAGATATTTATAGGTTGTTGGGTTACTCTTAACTCCGGTAGGATCATGACTAAAAGTAGAAATATTAGACACTATTGTAGACCAACCAGGACTTTATATAAAAATACCAAATAACATTGACCCAAAATACAATCTACAGACTACAACTACAGCCCATGTTTATAAACCCATAAATTACCAAAATACCCTTAACTCCTAAAACTTAATAAAAAAGATAAATCTGACAAGCAGAATTTTAGCTTAAAATAAACATAAAAAAGATTCAAAAGCAACCCAAAACTAGATTGAACGAACTCCAAAATCATTCTCCAAGTGAAACTATAATTTGCTCGATTGTAAAATCTTGTCAGATATCTTGTAAACATGAGTATGCTCTGCATTAAATGCAAATGTATTTAATTGGCGGGCTAAATTCAACCCATGTACAGTTCCCCAAAACTCTTAGAAGTCTAAGCAACACCAAGGAAGCATTACAATTAGAATACCAACAGTAATTGGTATACTAGGGGAACCAATCTAGCAAGAATTCTATTGTCAGCTATTACAAAGAATCAGTTTGAAGATGTCAAGAAAGATCAGTTATGGTAAATTCATTAGAATTTAGGAAATGGAGAATCTGTGTAAAAGGGAGGAAAAAGAAAGGAAAAAATTAGCTTTGGTGGTATTAAAGAATTAATACATTAAAACAGTAAAGTGAAAGAAAAGAAAAGCTAAGTTGCCCGAAGAGACCTTCTTAACTGCTGCCTCCAGAACTTCTTTCGGGCAAACTAGATTATCAGGTTCAGAAATAATACCCAACGGATGCGCAAGAGACTCCCTTGTCTTTAACCAAAGTTGTGCACATTGACGAGCTAAACTGAAAAAAAAAAATTTGAAAAAGCCAAGCATAATAAAAAAATCAAGGAAACTTGTCAAAAATTATAATGGAAGAATATCCTCAAAAGTCTAACTTTTTGCCAGAAATGTTCAAATAAATTCAAAAACATATTTGAACATTTGCAAAAATGAACACTAATGTGAACCAAGACACGAAACTTAGGCGGATATATTGCCATGTCTATTACACAAAAGAGTCCACCAGTAGTTAAAACTAAACAGCACCAGTAGTCACCCAGAGGCTTTAGTCTTCACACATGTTAATATTGCAATATCACTTGGAGCAACTTCTTTCTTGGGGAAAAAAATGAAATTAACCTCACCTACGCATCCGACCAAAATAACGAGCACGTTCAGTTACCCCAACAAAGCCTCGAGAGTCTAAAATGTTAAAAGCATGAGATGTCTTTAAAAGCTGATCATACCTAGCACATTGCAGAGAAAAATGTTAATTAATAGAAAATTTGACTAAAAAATTCTAGACAACATACAAATATACAACAGCAGAGACATGAGAATTTCTCATACGTACGCAGGTATTGCAAGGCCTAGACCAAGCAAAGAACGAGCTTCTTCCTCAAAAAAATTGAAATGCTTTTGAATATGATCAACACTAGCATGCTCCAGATAATAGGCACTCATTTCCTTCCTGAAACAGATATACAAGATTCATCACCCTTTTCAAATAGTTGGAAAAAATTAATCACATTCAAGTTTGAAAAAAGCGGATATCTTAGAACGAAAAAGACGGAGAAAAGTGGATAGAAGTCACAAAGATTATAGCATTATAGAAATACCTTTTAAAAATAGCCAGATCATAGCAAGGAGAAAAGCAGCACAAGAAAATGAACATGCAAAACATAAATCCAGATTCTTGAAAGGGACTACTTGCAAAATTATTAAAAAAAATTACTGGACATTATAAAAGGGTACCACAGGCACGCTGCTCGCAGCATCAAAAAAATATCAGAAAAACACATCTGATAAATATTTGGCCTCGTCAACAAAAGAGATGAAAAGGGCAAGGAATAAGTCGACCTGACACTGTATCATGAGGTAGGTGTCATTTGCAAGGCATAAAGAAGACGGACAACCAGGTAAGTTGGAAGTCAGGAATTTCTATTCTACATCCTTAGAAAAACTGGTTTCATGACAACCAGCAAAGGTGTTCATACCTATAATAGCCTAACCTATATTTTCAACTCTTTTATTTTTTAAAAAATTTTCCTTTACACTTAATTCAAGTACTTGACAACTGGTGAATTAACAAAGAGCTTGTTACAAACAAGTTCTTTTCTCTGCTGTTCCAAAGGGTTTAGGCAAAGAGATCCACTATCACCTTTCGTTTCTATCTTAACTCGAGCTAGACCAAGAAGGCCAGCATAGGGAGCTGCTAGTAGATGGAGAAATGGAACAGTTAAAAAACACACACACAATGGTAAAAGAGAAATTGCAAATAATAATAATAATAGAAGAAAGGGTAGTTCCTGATTCAAGCTTCAAATCCCATGACATAAAACCTCCCTAATAGAGTAACTTCCTTTCTTCAAAAGAGAAGAAACAAATGAGACAAAGAAACTTATTCTAAAATCTAAATAAATGACAATATAGTTATATGTCTAGAAGATTTACAGTGGAAGCTATATTCAAAGATAGCTGTAGTACCAATCAAAAAAAAAAAAAAAATTCCCAAGATAGCTGTAGATCGTTACGCCATGGTAGCCAATTGTTTACACTTCTCGAAAGAAAGGACGATTTGGGATATTTTATTTCATAGGCTGCTGCGGGATCTAAAGATGAGGGAAATAATAGCTTTTATGGCATTATGTATCTTCAAAGGATGGAAGAGGTAGAGCAACATTCATGTAGGTAAAGTTTCCCCAAAGATAACCCTTTTTGGTAAGATTTTCATAGCAGGAACTCAAAATTCCTTTGCTCCAATTCCGCCCCTACTTCAATTAAAGCTAGCCCCCAATCCTCCTCCTTCATTATTGTTGGTCCTTTGTTCATAGTGGTCATTGTACAGTGAGAAAGTTCACCCCTTGCATTAGATGAGGAAGCCCTCTTTTACACCCCCTAGACAAATCAATAGGAAATGCTACAACCTATTATTGTTCTTTTGACAACGAATGTTAGGACTATTAGTCTAACTTTGTGTTGGCTAATCCGTGTTGACAAAACTACATTGAGTTGTAATGTGTCCAAGTCCAAGTAAGTCAATTTCTCAAGCCTTATATACGCTCAAGCGAGCATCATGATCAGATTGATCAAAGTGCACTGTTCATAATAGAAGGCAAAGGTAATGGTTTGAATACATTGATCTAGGGTTTATCACACACACACTTCATGCATTCAAATTTTTTTAACATAATTTGTTTAAGAGTAAAAGTGTGATTGGAATTTTGGTATATCATTGACTCAAGTTTCAAGCGAAATTGTTTTCAAAATATTCCAAAGAGTGTTGCTTCGCCTTTGTTCGATCCCTCGTTCGAACGACAATTCCAGTGTGTGCTTGTTTGCCTTCGTTCAAACAATAATTCCAATGAGCTCAAGATTTGGTTTCGTCCACGTTCGTTCGAAAGGTTGTTCAAACGAGATTGTTCATTCGAATGAGTGTCGCGAGAAGCAATCTCCGAATTGGATTAAGGTTTCCAAAAATTGTTTCAAAACCTATGCCTATATAATGTCTTTGATTATTGTGCGTAAAGGACTTTTGGCTACTACACTTTTTCACATACATATTGTTCTAAAAGCTTTTCAATTGTATTCTAATGCACACATAGATGAAAGGCCAATTGTTCAAGAACCCTACCATCTTCTAAAAATACATCCTCAGAGTACAAGTTTATGGAGTTCAAAACTTGTGCGATCGGTAGAATTCGAGGTTGCATGGAGTTCGCAAATGTGATTGAGGAGTGTCGTTCATGGATTCGAAGCGGTGGACCACTTCAAGAGCGCTCGAGGATTTGAGTTTGAGGATATTCAGATCATGAACAAGGCTTAAGGGACTAAGTTGTCGTGTCTACGGAATCTGTAATCACCAAAGCTCATATAGTGGATTGCGTGTATCCTTATCGCTTTACTATTATTGCTTTAGTTTATTGATGCTTGCCACCGTGTTTGATTGCACACACGTGAACCTAATGCACACTTAATTGAAGTGATATACTCAAATCATTGAAAGCAAGTTAAAATTTGGAAAGATAATTTTTATTTGCTATATAGACCTATTCATCTCCTCCCCCCTCTAGGTATATTTTGAACCATCTAGATAGACATAGGGCCACTCATTGAACCAACCGGTAGCACACTGTGCTAGGAATTTGTATCTCTAAGTGTCTTGTGCCATCAAAAAGAGCATAATATACATATTTTTCAGTCCTAGAAGCTACAGTGACAAGAAGGAAACTGTTGTTCAGAGCTTGATATACATTATCAGCCCATTCTCTAACAGCTTAAACTTTTGGAGCAATTGGTTGCTTAACATGGTATTAGAGCCTTGGTTATGGGAGGTCTTGGTTTCAAATCTCTCCATTTGAATTTGCATTCTCTTTTATTTCGCATTTGTCTATAGTTTCTTTGTCTCTCCACACGCGAGTCCAAGATTACACACGAAAGGGAGTGTTGAGAGCTTGATTTATATTGTTGGCCCATTGTTTAATAGTTTAAGCTTTTGGAGCAATTGGTTGCTTAACAACTGCGTCTTATAAGAATTTGGAAACATAGCATGCTTCCACAATAGAAAAATATTGTTATTTGAGTTGGTTTCTTTCCCTTTTTTCAAGCAATTCATGTACTAGTTTAATTGGTCATTATTACCAGCCAAAATTAGCATTATATTGCTGTGCAGGATACTATTTATAAAGTGGTAAGCAATTCAAATAGCTTATTTACTCGTTCTCCAGGAACAGCTCCCCATATGTGATTCCATCTGCATATTGAATCTTCTTGAAATGATCAACTCCCTGCAAATAGTTATGAACAAACCTCAGGCAGACATATATAAGGAAAAGCAAAAGAGAAGACAGAAAGAGCAAAAGAACAATATAAAATGACCTGAAGTAACATGAGGATCCGTTCAAGACCATAAGTGATCTCAACAGATATTGGCAGCAATTGAAGACTTCCAGCCTGGAAAGAGAGGGAAAAAATGAAGGGGAAAATACGGATCACAAAAAAAGGTCAAAAAAGAAAAAAGAAAGAAAGAAACATTCTCAACAAGGCTAAGCAGAAAAAACATAATCATAAAAATAAATCAGAATTGAAGTCTTATTTCAAGTATGAGAACGAACCTGCTGGAAGTAGGTGAATTGTGTAATTTCCATCCCATCCATCCAAATTTCCCAGCCCAATCCCCAGGCACCAAGTACCTGTGAACATTTCAAGCCAAAACGAGCTTTCCAAATGACTCAAAAGTATGCAAAAGTTAATTCTGACTTTAAACGAAAATTTAAAAAGTACAAACTTTTGTAGTCTTCTGGTGTTCACCCACTATGCGCCAATGCAATGTCATCCAATCAAAATAGTGGGATTGCAACCGAATAAACAAGCATCATTCTATACCACATAAACTGAAGAACTACACAAAATCATATATCACATACATAGAGTTCATCAGTAAAAGACAAGACATTACCGGGCTTTCCCAGTTGTCCTCCACAAAGCGTATATCATGTTCATTAACGTCAATACCTGTCAATCATTAAACTGCAAATGCTCAAGCTGAGAATGGAAATAATCAGGGAACAAATTCTATAGAATGAGTATTACTGAGACTGGCACATCATCCAATAGATGGAAAAAGAAAATCCACAAACTACACAACTCAAGACCCATGATGATTTTGTAAAATCATGTTCCCTAATTTGATCAAAAACTGTAGCAATTTCTTGCTCTTAGTGTCAATTTAAAAAAATTATTTTCTATTTTAGATTAGACAAAATGTCTAGGCTATCAAACAAATTCTGAATGAAAAAGATGTATACAATAGCTGAAGGCCAATAGCCAATGCTCCCCAAACATACAACATTTGGGGGAAATAATCAGCCATAAGAGTGGGAGCTATGTTATCTACACTAAACTAGTGAACAGACCTTACAATTATCAATGCAAAGACTAAGCAGTAAGATAGCTAGAGAGAAGAAGATTGCCACTCCAACCCTAAAACCCGGAATCCACCAGAGGCTCTAGAATCCATTAGGAAATCCTTGAATGCACAAAGAATATAAAACATCTCTCTAAAATTTTATCAAATTGATACCTATCAATGACAATTTATCCCGTAGTTTTTTACAAGTAAAAGTACTTTATAGAAGGTGGCCAAGGGGGGCAAACCCAAGAAGACAAACCTAAACTAAATTTACAAAGGTCTTAGAAACCCCAAAAAATCGACTAAAGGTAAAGCATTTACAGGGAAAGCCTCATTAGCCCAAAAAAGTAGTAAACTCAAAAAGTTGTCCTTTAATGACAAGATAGTGTTCCTCCCCATAAAAAACGTGACTATTCCTCTCTTTCCAAATGCTCCACATCAAACAAATAGGAGCCAAATTCCAAACTTTCTTGATATGTTTGCTCAACGTGCAGCCCGACCAACACTCAAGGAGATCCTGAACAGTGTTTGGCATTACCCAAGAAAAACCAAAAATAGTAAAAACCAAATCCCAGCATTCCCACATCATTGGGCAGTGTATAAGCACATGCTCTACCCTCTCTTCCTCCTTTTTGCACAGGTAACATCTACTAACCATTAACCAAGTAAAAGCTTATCCCATAGTTATACTTCATAAGGGTCCATAAAACTTAAAAGTATAAGAGCTTGCTAAACTACAAAGACTAATATAGTAACCTAAAAGGATTTTTGACCAATACCTACAAATCAGCAAAGATATAAATGAAGCATAAACTCCTTACAAATAGAAATTATATGATGACAATAAACAATATCAAACAATCATATGAACAACCCGAACAATAATGATTACCAGATAAATCTATCATCCATCCAAAATGTAATTTTGGACATGTATCATGGAGCTCAATTTCTCTATGCTTGTATTCCTACCAGTGAAGCGACTTCAGTTTTTTTTTTTTTTTTTTTTTTTTTTGGGGGGGGGGGTTCTGTGTGGAGGTGAAGAAACATAAAGGCTAGTGAGTACCTAGGGCCGATAGGCTACGGATAAAAAGGTCTTGTGAATTTCCGGGATCCGGCTTCAATATAACCTGATATGAAATTGAAACAGAAAGCATAAAGTCAAACAAATGACAGTCAAAAGCCTTTTTTTATTTTTTTGATGAGTAAACTATATTCAATATATCAACAAAAAAAAATGCTAGAGGGAGCACTAACCGTGTACACGAACACGGCCCCTAAAATTAAGCCCCATATATATAACTCAACTCTCCCAAAAGCCATAATATTCCTTCAAGAGCTTTGAGAAAGCTCTACAAATCAATCATGACTGTACGATTTGATCAATAAATGAAATTACAACTAACCTGAAATTGAGTGTGACGTTGAAGCCTATTTGGGTTTTCACCATAGCGACTATCATCGGGCCGGATACTGGGCTCCACATACCTTCCATGAGACAGTACCACATCAGCAGTCACATTGACAAACTTAAACAGACCTTGTGTACTTGCAGTAGTTAGAAAACAAAAGGAATAAAAAGTAGATAACTTTCCATCATTTCTTAGTAGATCATTATGAAAACTTCAAAATTCTAGAAAAAAAAAACACAATAGAAAGTCAAGTATGCAACTTCATCACAAAATGAATAAGAGTTAGAATTAAAAAATATATATATTTGCAACTACTGATAAAAAAAATACTAAAAAGTCCCTAAAATAAATTTTACAATCCAAAAAATCCATGATAACTTTTTTCTATCTAAAAGATCCAAACAAGAAACTTTTACTACAAAAAAGTCCAACTATAAACTTTCATCTTAACACCATTAAAAAATACTATTGATTACACTAAAATAGCCTTCAAGATACATTCTAAAAAAATACTAAATAATTCATAAAATAAATTCTTCAATTAAAAAAAAAAAACATAAATTTTTTTATTTATCTAGAAGGCCTAAAAAATAAATTTTCACTTCATAAAATATGATTTTTTTGGATTGAATAATTTCATTTATATCCTTTTTATTTTTTTCTAAAATATATTTTCAAGGTTATTTTAGTCTAATCAGTAATGTTTTTTAGCGGTAAATAGAAATTAACAATTGGACCTTTTTTGTAGTAAAAGTTTATTGTTTGGATCTTTTAGATACAAAAATTTATTATGCACTTTTTGGATTGAAAAATTTATTTTAGGGACCTTTTAGTATTCGTCCCAAAAAAAAACCAACTTTATCACAAGAAGAATAAGAATTGCACATAATCCAGTTTTTATGAAGGTCGGTCCACACGATGCAGGTAACATGTTTGGAATTCTTTCAATCCCAACTGACACCTCAAGTTACATATATGTCTGTCCACTTATATCCCTTTTCTTTCAAATCAATTGGGATTAGTTGGAAATCTGTCTACTTTACGGATGGCAATGTCTTTGTGCAGAAAAGTACTTCTAATGTAGTATTCTTTGATCAAGTTGAAGATTGTGTTAAAAAGAGTGACTCTGAACTGTGGAAACACTTAGCATCATCATTACCCAAATTCACATGCCTAACTAGTTGTTCCATGGACTTGGGGATAGGCATGATTGCAGTCAATCTTGATATAATAGAAGAAACTCCAAACAAAAGGGCAGGTTCCTTTTGTAACAATACCGAGCACATAGTAAGCAATTCCTTCTCCGGTCAAATTCTCAATCTCGAAAAGTTCTCCTAAATCTTAGGCACCAAACCACACCATTACTCAAGATAGGGGTCAATGCATCTTTACTAGTTGTGATATGAAACAAACTCATGAATCTATCCTTCAAGGCCGTTCATGTACTGCTAGGCAAAATGGGAAAGTGAAACCCATCTTATTTCTGAAAAACATTTCAACGATCTGAGATTCTTGTGTAGATACTAAATTTCCAACACAGCTTATTTGATGAGATGACTCTGTATCAGGTTTAAATGCCATAGTTCTCTCTATTTTTAATGGCTCCGGAATACATGAATCTAATTCAGTATTACAAAAGCTATACAGGCATTGCAATGTATCAACAGATTTAGGGACCTCCCCAGCAACAACTGCATTTCTCCCAACTTCATGTTCACCTTCCACACGCTCAATCTTGGTCATAGAGATACTTGAAAACCTAGCATTGGAGTCAAAGAGAATAGGGGTTGTTGCTCCCTCTCTCTCTGAAATTCCACAATCAAATTCTGCAACAGATAAGTTGACAGGCAGAAAACTCCTATGTCTGATAGTATCAGCACGTTCCTGCATGAATACCAGAGTCCAGAAACTTAATCTTACTAATCAAAAAAAAAAATCTATCCTTCAAGGCCACCACACCACACCACACCAATTATCATGTCAAAATCTAATATTAAACCCACTACCAATGACAAAGAAGATGAAAGCAAGAAGATCCCCTACATCACCACACCAAGTGCCCCACCAAAACCTGACATTCAACCTGAACCCATCTTAAAGGAAATTAGTGGAGCATAGGCATCCCAACCATTCCTTGTATTCTTCCACAATGCTATGTTGTAAGATCCATGAACCTCATCTGAAACCCAACCACCCCTAGAACACCTATACTTGCAACGATAATCCTCCTCCAAGGAGCCTCCTTCCCCACTACAAACCTCCATAGCCATTTCACAAATAGAGCTTGGTTAAACATTTTGATGGTCTTTATACCCAAGCCCCCTTGCTTAATGGAGCAGAAGATTTTCTTCCAACTGACAAGGTAGAATTTTCTTCTCTCCAAAGTCCGCCCACAAAAAGTCTCTTATGTATCTTTTCTAACTTCTTCTCTACCACTGCTAGAATGTTAAATAAGGACACAAAATAAATCAAGAGACTATATAATGTACTTTTGATCAACAATAATCTAGCCCCCTTAGATAAGTGCACCTTCCTTCCTTCTAACCTCTTTTGGAAGCGCTCCTCAACCAAATCACACACTGCTCTCGCCTTGAAAACTGATCCCAAAGGAAGGCCGAGGTAATTGGAGGGCAAGGAGCCCAATTTGCAGCCCAAATTAACTGCCAAGTCCTCCGCTACTCCAAGATCACCTGCCAGTATGAGTTCACTTTTTGCAAGGTTAGTCCTGAGACCAGCACTTGCCTCAAAAGCAAAGGACTCAACAAAGGTATTGCAATTGTTCCTTGTCCACATCCACAAAAATCAATGTATCATAAACAAAAAGTAGGTGTGACACAATCATAACTTCCTAACTCCCTGGACACTGAAATCCTCTAAAAGGCCTCCCTCCATGTCTTCGTGCAACAACCTATTAAAGGCCTCCATGATGATGATAAAAAGTAGTGGAGAGATATGATCCCCCATCACAATCCCCTGTAATTAGGGAAGAAATCTTCTGGAGTCATATCACTATAACAGAGAACCTTGCTGTCGAGATTCAAGCCCACACCCATCTCCTCCGCTAATCTCCAAAACATATCCTCTTCAACAAATACAGCAAGAAAACCTAATTAGCATGGTCATAGGCCTTCCCCACACCTAACTTGCATATAACTCCAGACTCGCTACTTCTAATTGTAGAATCCACGCATTTGTTGGCTATAAGCACCGCATACAGAATCTGTTTCCCACTATTAAAACCATTTTGCAACTTTAACACCACATTTCCCACTACACTCTTCAATCTAAGTGCCAACACCTTTGCTAACAGCTTATAGATGCACCCCACCAAGCTAATATCCATGGCTCCACCTTCCTTTGGAACTAATGCTACAAAAGTTGCATTGAAATTGGAATTAATGCTACAAAAGTTGCATTGAAACTTTTCTCAAAGCGGCTGTTAGAGAAGAAGTCAGAAAACACAGCCAGCATATCTTCCTTCACCACTGACCAACACTTATGTAAGAATGCTATGGTAAACCCATCAGGATCAGGGGTCTTATCATCATAGCACAAGCCAAGAGCCTCCTCCTCAATCTGCTCTGTCCAACCAGATCTTATCCTCGTCCGATATAGAGCTGAACTTAAACCCTTCCATGAATACCTCTAGCCACCAGTCTTGTTGTAAAGGGACTCATGGAATTGCACTGTGCATTTCTTCAAATCCTCTTCATTACACCACACCTGTCCCTATGGAAATCCTTCCAATATGATCTGCTGACTCTGCTCTCCTATGAGCGACAACATTTCAATGGAAGAATTGTGTTTAACTCCCCTTCCCTCAACCACAAAACCCTTGATTTTTGTTTCCAATATAATCAACTGATCCAGTTCCCCTTTTTTCCAATATCCTAACTCCATCCTCCTCATTCAATGGCCAGTGCTGCTACGCATCAAACTCTTGAATTTCCGTAAGTAATCTTTCCTTTCTAGCCTCCAACTTGAAAACCACTTCCTTGTTCCACTCTATCAAATCTTTTTTAATTCAAGCCCCTAGACTATTGCAAAGTTACTCTACATAACAAAACTAACAAACTATAAAATTGTCTCTTTTTAAAACTTTTAAAGAGCATGGATGTAAAATAAACCTCATTTTCATTTCAATGTCACCCTTTCTAGTCCTCTAGTTTACCTCTCTCTTCAATTGACAAAAATGACTTAAACAATCTCATACTTTTCTCAATCCAAAAACATCCTTTATCGTAACATCTATAGATAGGTCTTTGAACTCCCAAAGGGACAGCAATTAATCTTTTAATGGAATCAATAAATATCTTGTGCAGTACTTATTAGCATGATTGTTTTGACCGATAGTGAGTACTGACAGAGTCAGTTCCGTATTTAGCAATCTATGAAATACCATAGCAAATCCATCAATGTTAACACCGGAATTTCCATAGATAAATTCAATTCAATGTTTGTGTATTCAAGAGTCTGGAAATCGGGAAATATACATACATACATACATACATACATACATATTGATAGGTAAAGTTGTACACCACCACCATTAAAATTCATCTACAAGTCTATTTTTAATGTCCCAACATAACCATTATTACCAAAATCTACAAAGCATAAACTTTTTTTACAAAGGCAAAAGCATACTTACGCAACATTCCATGGTTCTGGACCAAGAACCCTTAAGAATGTTAGAGGATTCATTGTCCCTGCTCCAACCTAATCAATACAGTCAAAGCCCAATGAATCAAACAAATATTTGATAAGAAGCTGCATCCAAAAATTTAAATAAATAAAATAAAACCGCAAAGAGGCTAAATGCAGACCTTCTACTAGAATAATGTATAATGAATATTTCAAAACAAATAAGACACATCCACGTGTGTTATTGTACTTTTTGAGGAAAAATAGACATGAAAATATGATTTTCATTAGGCGAATATGTTAAATGCAACAACTCCAACACATTTCATTGAACATTACTTGGTTTAGTATTTCAAAACAACAAGACATGAAATCAAAATTTTCAGCTCTATCACCTATAATTGACCCAACATAAAGCATAATATTATCGGTCGATTAGCTTGGTGGGGTCTTGTTACAAGTTACTAGCCAAGGTAGTCGTATGCAGGTCGCGAGGTGTGCTAGGAGATCTAGTCTCAGAATCCCAAAATGCTTTAGTAGGGGAAGATAAATCTTAGATGTTGTAATGATTGCAAATGAATGCATTGATGTGAGGAAAAGAAGTGGGATAGGGGGATTAGTTTGCAAGCTGGACATAGAAAAGGCGTATAATCATGTTGGGAATTCTTACTTTACATGATGAGGAGGATGGGTTTTGGTGAGAGATGGGTTGGGTGGATTAACTGGTACATCTCCACAATGTCCTTTTTGTTGAGAGCTTGATATGTGTATGTGTGTGTGTGTGTATATATATATATATATATATATATATATATATTGTTAGTCCATTCTCTAACAGCTTAAGCTTTTAAAGCAATTTGTGATCTAAAATGGTATCAGAGTTGTAGTTATGGGACGTCATGGGTTCAAATCTCTCTATTTGCATTTGCATTCTCTTCTGCTTCGCATTTATCTATAGTTTCTCTGTCTCTCCGTGTGAAAATCCGAAGTCACACATGAGAGGAGTGTTGAGAACTTGATATATGTTGTTGCCCATTTCCTAACAGCCTGAGTTTTTAGAGCAATTGGTGATTTAACACTTTCCAGTATTGGTAAATGGAGAAGATATTGGCTTTTTCCAAGCTCTAAAGACGTTCGGTAGGGAGATCCACTATCGCCCCTTTTGTTTGTCATTGTTATGAAGGGACTGAATAAAATGATAGCTAGAGTTGTTGATGGTGGGCCTATTATCAGATATGAGGTTGGCATGATCAAGGAGCAAGATAATGAATGATCTTTGACTTACTCTTTGCAGATGATAGGGTTATCTTCTACGGAGCTTCAAAAACCTCAGCTGAGATTTTGAGATGTGTACTGCTTTGTTTTGAGACGGTTTCGGATTCGAGAATGAACCTAAATAAGAGTGAGATAATTCCGGTGGGGGAGGTGGCAGATATTGCTTCTTTGGCATGGAATTTGGGATGCCAGTGAGGTCTTTTCCCATAATCAATTTGGGTATGCCTTTGATCCCCTTGTTGGTAGATTTCAGAAAAGATTGGCGGGGTTAGAAAATGAGATATTTATCCAAAAGGGGCAAATTAACTTTGATCAGGAGTATTTTGGCAAGTCTTCCAACCTATTTCATGTCTATCTTTCCAATCCCAGCCGCAGTGGAGAAAAGATTGGATAAGATTTAAAGAAACTTCTTATGTGAAGGGAAAGAGGGGGAAAGCAAAAAGAATTTGGTTAATTGGGATGGATTTCATTGTTTGAAAAAAGAAGGGGGTATGGGGATGAAGGAATTGAGGACCTTTAATAAAGCTTTATTGGGAACATGGTTGTGGCAGTTTGCATGGGAGCAAGGGCCTTTATAGTGGAGGGTTATTGAAGCTAAATCCGGGTGTGAGGTGGATGGATGGGCTTTGGCAACAGTGGAAGGATCCTATGGTATGAATCTATGGAAAACCATTAGTAGTGGCAAAGAAGACTTCTTTAAAAGGGCAGGCTTCTTGATAGGGAGAGGAGAGCAAGTCACCTTTTGAGATTATGTTTGGTGTGGAGATGTTGCTTTAAAGGAGAGCTACCCCTGGCTTTTCCAGCTTGCTTCGAATAATGAGGTAAGGGTGGTGGATTACTTGTCTTTTTGGGACAATGAAGTTATTTGGACTCCTTGCTTTCGCTGGAACTTTTTTGACTATGAATTGATGAAGTGGTGAGCTTTATGAATCTTCTTCATCAACAAAAGCCTAGCTTGGGAGGAAGAGATGAGATGGTTTGGAAAAGGGACACCAACAATGCCTTTACAGTTAAATCCTACTACTTGGATATGGCTAGGAAGGCTGACAAAAGCATCCCTTGGAAGGTGATTTGGGGCACAGAGGCCCCCTTAAAGGCTGAATTTTTTCTATGGACTCTTGCTTGGGGGGTTGTTCCTACAATGGACAATCAAAAGAAGAAAGGATTTCAACTGGCCGGGACATGTTGCATATGTTGCAATAATGAGGAAAACATAAATCATCTCTTCTTTCATTGCCCCTTTGTGAAGAAAGTGTGTGATTTCTTGTTTTCCTTAGTTGGGTGTTGTTGGGTCATGCCATGGTCGATGATGGATTTTTTGAAAAGATGGCTTGGAGGTGGATGGAGGAAGAGGAGGGTTTGGAGGATAACCCCTATTTGCTAGTTTTGGTGCATTTGGAGAAAGAGGAATCACCATTTTTTTGAAGGGAGATAATGTCCATATGTAAATTTAAATATCATTTTTTGAAGATATTATACTTTGGCATTATCGAGGCATACCCCTCGTATGTTTTTAGAATGGTAATTTTTTTGGAGAATATGAGAGGCTATTTTTTGTATGTGGGTTCGCCCCCTTTGGCGGTTTTTAATACACTTGCTTGTCATTAAAATAATATAACCAACAAAAATAATAAACAGATCCATTTTAGTTTCAAGAAATAACAATATTAAAATATAAAGAAATCGAAGTAAAATGAAATAAGGGTAAAACTAAGGAGCTTGATCCATTACCTCTGTGTTGCTGCATTGCATTACAGCACATCCAACAGAAGCCCAATACTCCTGTAGCATGGGGAGCATTAATAAAATGAATAGACATGGAGAATAAACACCACTGCACCAAAACTGCAATGTTCAGCCAAATAATAGAGTTCTCTGAATCACTGAAAAAGAGTTGGAGCTGAAAAAAAACAAATACATGTTCTACAATGCTTCCACTTCAGACCAAACTGAAGTCATGGCTGCAGTTGTACTTTATGTCAGTTCATATGATTTCCAAAATCACTTCAAAGCCCATTTCTGGGAGTTGGGATAAAGTTCTGTGTCCTTTATTGAAATGTTCAGCATTTTGATACTTCCAAAATAATATATCTTACAGGAGCAGCATGTCATCCTTAGATGTTACTTGGAATTCGAAATCCTCAATCAACAGACAATATTCGAGGGTAAAAAGGGTCAATCATTTGGATAAGTTGCAGAAGCTTTGGCATCCTCCCCCATAAGGTAGATTAAATTTGATTTCCATAGGTGCTCTTTAGGTAATCCCCGTGACATTGGGATTGGGAGTACTTTTCTCCATAATGATGGAAGCATTATCTTCAATTTCTCCATGCATTTTTGGCAAATAAGGACAAAGAATTGTGCTTTCTTGTATGGTCTTCGCTATGCATAATGAGAATGTATTTAAATCGTGCTGTTGATAGTTGCAAGCTAGGTTACCAAGAGCGAGAGAAGAGTGTGATAGATAAAATCTTTAAATTCTTGTATAAGGCTCACTTGAGAGTAATCATTTTCTTTTCTGGGTTCCAAGCAATAAAAAGTCCATGATTCAATCTTTTGTTCTATTCCTGAGAAAAATGTGTAAGGCAAAAAATAAAAAAGAAACTACCAACTCTAATTCTTTGGCAAAAGCCCAAGAAATTTGTACGACTAAAAACTCTAATTTCTTCTGTCTTTTATGTTTCGATCAATTCTTTTGGCAACCAAACGAGGTAGTTGCGAATACGAGGGAGCAGTCAAACCTGGAGTCGCTGAATGGCTTGTTGAAATGTGGGAACGGTGGCTTTCTTGTGGCGCTCAGAGTCTTTAGATGGCGACTGATGTGGGCTTGCAGATGTGGTGAGCGCAGAGACTGTGGTTTTGCTGAAACCGCGACGGAAGGACTTGTTGAGGAGAAGAAGGTTGGGTCTTGTAGTGAAAAAGAAGGAAGAAAAGTGGGGTTTATGGGGTCTGAACAGCGAGGTGACTAGGGGGAGAGCGACTATCGCCATGGATGTGAGTGTGTCGTTGAGAGAAAGGAGAAAAGACGTAGAAACTAGAAAAGAGGCGCTGAAGGAGAACAGAGAGGAGGCATTATCTCCTGAGATTGCCATCTTATTCTGAACGTACATTTTTAAAAGTAACTTTTTTTTTTACATTTTTATTTTTTTACTTGTTATGCATTTAACGTCCTTGACCAAAACTTTGCTTTTAAGGTTAATATATACATATATATATATATATATATATATAATGTTTTGGTGCTCATGTGTGCCTGTACGCTCATATGAGATAGGTTTCCTTGGTGATATCCATAATATTGAATTTTACCTCAGAAGTATAAAATTACTATATGAATCCAGTATATAAGTCAGGAATTATTATTTAAAAAAGAAAAATCACATTTTGAAACTCAAAAAACCCAACCCCCAAACAAACACTAAAGTTGGTG
This sequence comes from Nyssa sinensis, assembly GCA_008638375.1. Taxonomy (NCBI): domain Eukaryota; kingdom Viridiplantae; phylum Streptophyta; class Magnoliopsida; order Cornales; family Nyssaceae; genus Nyssa; species Nyssa sinensis. The sequence continues at coordinate 38,942,130 of CM018052.1, forward strand.
TTTGGTTAAAAAATTCAAAATCATATTTTGTATAAAAAAAAATCACCAAATTCTGCTTGCAAAAAAGATAATATTGGAAAAAAAATTTTAAAAAAAAGTATTGTGCATTAACTAATATATATAATGATATACCAAATTTTGGATGTGACACGTGTTTATAATAAGTTTTTCGGATCACGAAGTAGTTATTTAGTCCAATTCAACCAAGCACAAAGAGGTAATGAGTTCCAAACTTATCACTGCCTTCCACAAATTATTGACCTTAGAATAAAAAAACAGAGTTATGCATGAAAATTACTAACTTCAGATATCCTCAAATCCCTTACTTTTCTTAATTCTGCTCAACTTATGATACATACAACTTATAAATAAATAAAGTTATAAGGTACGTTTTCAATTTATACTAAATTCTTGTTTTGATTTATTAATTTTTATTTATTTATTAACTTTATTATCAAAACAGTTACCATTGAAACCTTATCGGTGATCCTTTTATCTCAAATTCTTAATAGATAATTCGAAACGAGAAACCTTCAAATCATAAAAGAGTAACATTATATAATATAAAGAGTGAAATGAAAATTTTATGGTAAATAATGATTTTTACACAACACTTCTTTAAAAATGCTAAATGGAAGTGATTGTGTGATGAATAAATTTGTAAAATGTATTTTTGTTTAGAAGCAATTTGATGTTTGGATGAATGCTTTAAAAAATAATTATGATGTTAAGAGTTGTAATAAGTATTTGGGTAAGATTTTTTAAAAGTGATTATTGAAGATATAATATATTTTTTGCTTTTTGTTCTTTAAACTTTATTAGATGGTTTGAAATATGTTATTTAAATAATAATTTAAAAGATTTTGCATAATAAATTAAGTATTATATATATACAACAAAATGCATTAAATAAACATATATTAAATATATATAACAATAAAATAAATAATAGAACATTATAATTTTAAATATATAATTAAATACTATTCAATAAAAAACAAATATTGAATAAATAAATTATATATTATAAAATATGAAACAATATAATTTAATTAAACATATATTTGAAAATATATATATATATATATATATATATATAATTTGGTAAAAGGTACACAAATAAAAGCCCAAAGGTGGTAGAGTTGTTAAGAGAAGTGATTTGCCAACTCTCTGTACCAGGGCCGAGTCTCACATTTTGTCAAATCAGTTTTCGCGGCCCAGCCCAGAACTTTATAGGCCCCACTGCATGCCCAAACATAGAGTTTGTAGCCCAAATCATGATTGAAAAGTTTCTTGGCCCAGCTCAGCACTTATACAGGCCTCACTGCATGTCCAAACAATCAATTTATAGCCCAATTACAACTGCGGGCCCAGAAACACGGTCCGAACCGCAAAGCAAAACAGGCTAATTCTAACATTTTTCTTATGGGCCTCACTGCATAAGCAGTTTTTAACATTTTGCATAATAATAAGCATAAGCAGCCGTTCACGAGCCTCTAAACAGGGTTAAGCCATTAGTTTTCCTTCAGCAAACAAATTTGTATACATACATATATATATATATATATACATGTATATATTACTTCAACCATTTATACCCAACTGAAAATAAAGATTGTTGTATAAAGATTAAATATTCGTGTATTTCAAAAACTTTACTCATTTTTTAACTAACCGGGGCTAGCTCAGTTGGCCACCATGTCCTCCTCGTTAAGAGGAGCTCGTGGGTTAAAATCTTACTCCTCTCATTAAAAGAATGTGAGCAGTATTTTCATTCAGTCATGGAATGGACTGATTTGTCTATTCAAGTCTATATTTGAGAGACTCCTGTGATGAGTTGATTGATTGATATAATGTAATTGTTGAGTTAATTGTTTGTAACATGACATTTTCTTTTCTTTTTTTTCTTCAATAACTTATTCTAATGTATTTTTTTTAAGGGTTGATCACTTTTTTATCCCATTGTGCTAAGCATGAAAATAGGAATATCCATTATAGTATAAAGTGTAACCATGAACTGATATACTTGTCTAATAAAGGATCGGTTCTACCATAAAAAAGGAAAAGCAACGGCTTGGGGTTCCACCAATAAAGAAACTGAGCCTTATCTATTGGACCCCGGATGACCCAAAACAGACCGTTCTCATTGAAACAGATAGGCCAATCATGCCAAAAAAAGGGGCACCCATTCTAAGTTAATTACCTTAATGTTCTTTGATCTTTGGCTCCTATTTTATGATATTTTATTCTTCTGTTTCTATTCTTGTTCTTATCGTTGAGAAAAAGAGTGGTTGTTTGAGAAGAAATATATATTGGAGAGGCACATTTTATTTTCCCTTGTTTAATATGAAAAAATGGTGATATGTATATATATATATATATAAAATTTAAGGGCACAGTACTAGCCCTTCTAAAAATTGGGTTTGGTCGGATATATCTGAAATTATTGCACAACCCACATCAATGCATGATCTTCTAAAAATTAAAGGCAATAACTCATCATTGATTGCACTTTGTTTTAGTTAATGAACAACACACACAACTAGAATTACAGGATAATCTAAAGTTATTTGAACTTAATTCATGGTCAATTCGGTTCAAGTCACTTAAGATTGGTAGCTGGGAATTATTTTTTTTTTTATCAGCAAAAGAAAGATGGATACTATATATATAATACAACGATGGGGAGAGAGAATTAATCTAAGCGTGTGTGTGCGCAACATAAGACTCGAATTTTGACATTTCATGTGAAGAAATGAATTTTAACTATTTCATCTCGATATATTTTTACGAAAGATGGATCTTATTATTTACTTAGGAAGTTGACTCAATGATTTAATGACCATAATACTAAAAAAGATCAAACCACTTAGGTTAGGATTGAGATTGGCTTGAGTAAAATCCCCTTGAACTTCAAATTTCATGTGCAAGCCCATGTGCATTGATATTCGTGTACGTTATAAACATATCAAAAATTCATGGCCGGCAAAGGAAGGCACCCTTAGTGGAATCTTTTTCCTTCTTCTCATATAGTTTGTAATTATTGATGGACATCACATTTAAAGGTCCAGTCCTTCAAAACTACAAAAATAGCTAAGTATATAGGGGATTGGAATCTTACAATGTGCATTCAGGGCTCCTTTTCAGTTCCAAAATTGACCAGTTCTTCAATCATAGAACCTATATATACATACATACATACAATCACTCTTATAATAAATATTAAATAAATTAATAATTTTTAATAATTAATAATTTTTTAAGAAATCAACTTAGTTTTGCTGTAGATAATTAATAATTCTATTACCTAATAATTAATATTTTTTAAGAAAAATTCTTTATAATATTAATTATTAGAAAGATAAAATACTTATATGTACTTTTATATATATATATATATATATATCTCATTTATGACTTGTCTTGATGATTATATATATTAATTCAACATAATTGAAGTCAAAATTATTATAAATAAAAGAAATTATTATATTAAGAAACACAACTTCTTTACTTGAAATGGACATTAAATTTTTTTTATGCCTTCAGTTGAGTATTACATTTTTTTTTTTTTAATGAAAAACTAAAAGTTATTGAAAAGTTGTATATAAGGTCTTATTTTTATGCCGAAAAATTATTTACATTTAAGAAATATTTATTAGTAAATAAAAGTATGAGAAAATTTAATAATTAATAAATTTTTAATCTCTCATGTCAATTAATTATAAGAGAATTGACTGTACACACATACCCATAAATATGGTAAATCCCATCTTATCATACCCAACACCATTGATATTTGCTCAAAAAAAAAAAAATTGAGAAATTGTAGATAAAGAAGATCGGGGATGGGTTTCAGCGCAATGGTAAGCTTGCTCTATTGTGATCTAGAAGTCATGGATTCGAGTCGCATAAACAACTTCTCTACTTGTGGGAATAGGGTTGCATGCTATAACCCTCCAAAGTCTACAGTAACAAGTCTTGTGCACTGAATTTGCCCCCTCACCCTGTAGATGAAAAAGATCAAAATAGGATGAGTAAAATCCCAAGAATGGGATCTTACGGTGATGGGGTACCCTAGTCATCAAAGTGCACATTAATTGGAACTGATAGCTACTTCGATTTCTGATGGATAAAGAGGAAAGTTTGGAAATGTTTCACCTCTAAGAAAGTAGATGATTATTTCTGGAACCCAAAACATGCCAAATTTTACTTACACTAGCAATGACCTTTCAAAAATACTTTGCAAAAACACTCTAGCTAAGGGATTTTTTTTTCCAGACATTTTCTCACCACTCACCTTTGTTGAGGTGTCATCCCATTTATTGTTTTCCCTCTGTCTCAGTCATTTTTATGTGGTTCCAAACAGATCTTTTACTAGTTGAAAGGGCAATTTCTCAAGAAAAGGTATTGTAACCAAGCTCTTGTGAATAATTACCCTATTTGGATATTAGAACAAATTAAAGTGGAGGTGATCAAAAGATCTAAAGAGAGTGGGAATTGAGAAGGAAATAATGGGTTTGTGGGGCTGAGTAATTCACTTTTTGGTGGATTTTTTTTCCTTCTTTGTTAAATGCTTATAAAAAATGGAAAAGCATGATTCAATAATCAAGATTGTTGAAAAAATTAGTTGCCTTTTTGAGGAATGATGAATAAATAATTACCGATGAAGAATATACTTCAAGGAATTTGAATCCTGAATTTGGTTGATAATTACCTTATGAAGAAAAATGTTAAATAGAGGTTACAATCAAGAGAGTCAAGAGGAAATCAGATTATGAGTAAATGGCTTTGATAGGGGTGACTACTTATTCTATGAGTCATTAAGATTTTAGTATTTTTGTGGACAGGGACGGAGGCATGAAGGTGTTGGGGTGGCTTATAAATTTTGGTTAATTTCAAATTAGCACATTCTAAAATTTTGGCTTAATCTAATTTTAACGTATCATTTCTCAATTCAAAATTTTAGCCCACACCTAAATTTTCATCTTAATTTTATCATTTCTCTCATTTTTTATTTCAAAATTTGGGCCCAACCCTTTAACTATCTCAATTCCTAAAGTTTAACCATTAAATTTGATAGATATTGATGTTTTCTTCAAAGATTTCTCATTTAATTTTTGTTTGGATGGTTAAAAAAATTTTCTTTGCTATTTATTTGATGGATTTTGATGTTTTCTTGCTAAATTTTTTTCTCTTAAACTTTGTTTGGTTACTAAGAAAATTTTTATTTCCATTATTTGATGGGTTTTCACTTTTCATGATTTCTTGCTAGAATTTTCTCATTTAACTTTTTTTTGGTAGCTGAGAAAGGAAAGGAAATACAAACTCGATATTTCTTCCCTTGTCATCTTCATCTATGAAAAAAAATATATATATGTAAAATTTTGTCAATTTGTAGAAAAAATAAAAATTATCCCGCAAATTTATTGCAAAATTTTTCTTAATCCTCCTAAATAATTTTTCATGACTCTACCTTGCATGTAAAATTCACTATAATATCAAAATCATAAAAACTGTCACACTCATGTGACAACCTCATGAAATATATAACTTCTTGATAGGGGAATAGGATGAGTAATTCACTCAATGAAAGTGGTTCATGGAACTTAAAAATCATATTTTATTGTAAATAATTAGCGTATAAAGGAGTGGAAAAAAAAAGGGGATGTGAGATACTGATCATGAAGGGAACCTTATTAAAGGAATGGAAAAAAGAGGATGTGAAATAATGATTAAGAAGGAAACCAAATTAACCACTTTCTTTTGTCATGTTCTGATTTCCAAAGATGGTAGGAATTTAGGGAGAAAGGGGTTTAGAATGTTGACATATGCACAGTCTAAGTCATTGCATTTCACTATCACTTTTTAGTTCCTGCCACCACTATCTTAAAAATGTTGCAACCGAAAAGAAGGGGGGAAAAACTCTTGTAATGCTTACAATGTCCATATAATTCAAATCACCTAAGGTTTGGACCGAGATTCTATTTGAGAGGATAAGTTTTATTTTTTTTATAGATATGATCTGAGATTCAACGCATATACACATACATCTATATAGATTCTTTCTCCATCATTGTAATAAAAAATATCACTTAAGATAACATCTGTAATGTAGAGCAATTTGTGTATTTGACTTAGAATAATGTTATTATAAGATTGAGTGCATATGAAATATGCTGTTTTAATCATTGGATAATCTAGAGATTATATTTTCATTTATCTCAACTATTTTATTTCTAATTTCAAGATCATCCAATAATTAAAACATCTTATTTCATATACACTTGATTTTGTATTATGATTTTTTTTATTATTAAAAGAGAATTTATTGATGTAAAGAGAATGTATTCTGATATGTATTCTTTATTTTTTTACCGAGCTTCTTTCCTAGTGCTCTTTCTCTGTTTTCTGCTTTGTTGGTACCTTGCCAACTAGTTTAAATATGGAATTGTTTTAGGAGTTGGTAGGTCTTAAGCATTTGTATTCTGGGATTGTATGTTTTTTTTTTTTTTGGGGGTGTACTCTTTCTACTCAAATAATATTATATATCTTTTTTCCTTATCAAAGAGAAAAAATGTATGAGGGATACAATGCAGCTTACATCAAAAAGCAAAATACTTAGAATATCAAAGTTTCATTCCAACTAAGTTGGCATCAAATAGGGAGCATATCATTTGACAGCATAAGACGAAAATAAAACTATTGAGCCAAACTCTTATGTTTGAAAGTATAATAGTTTTTAACTTTATCCCAGATCGATTTTGTACTACTTATTTTTTATGTTTATATATGAAAACTTATTTTTTTATATTTAATTAGGTTTCATAAGGTCCTTGTTGACTCATGGGTTGACAGAATAAAACCAAAAGGAAACTATTGAGCCAAACTCTTATGTTTGAAAGTATAATAGTTTTTAACTTTGTCCCAGATCGATTTTATACTACTTATTTTCTATGTTTATATATGAAAACTTATTTTTTATATTTAATTGGGTTCCATAAAGTCCTTGTTGACTCATGAGTTGACAGCATAAAACGAAAAGGAAACTATTGAGCCAAACTCTTATGTTTGAAAGCACATCATTTGACAGCATAAAACTGAAAGGAACCTATTGAGCCAAATTCTTATGTTTGAAAGTATAATTGTTTTTAACTTTGTCCCAAATCGATTTTGTATTACTTATTTTCTATGTTTATATATAAAAACTTATTTTTTATATTTAATTGGGCTCCATAAGGTGCTTGTTGACTCATGAGTTGACAACATAAAACCAAAAGGAAACTATTGAGCCAAACTCTTATGTTTGAAAGCACATCATTTGACAGCATAAAACCTAAAGGAAACTAGTGAGCCAAACTCTTATGTTTGAAAGTATAATAGTTTTTAACTTTGTCCCAGATCGATTTTGTACTACTTATTTTCTATGTTTATATATGAAAACTTATTTTTTATATTTAATTGGGTTTCATAAGGTCCTTGTTAACCCATGGGTTGAACTAAGTCCAATTAAATACATGTTTCATATATTTTAGAAAGAGTGTATCTTTTCCAAAAGACACATTGAATGGGTATGGTTGTGACTCTTTGAAAAGTCATATATGTTTATATTTATGAACAAGTTATACTTTTGTAAAAAGACACCTCTGTATACAGCAGAATAACAAATTAGAAAATTAATCAAACTCTCTCTCTCTCTCTCAGAATAAGAATTATAATCAAGTGATTTCACAGAAACTCCTTCAACTTTGCTGGTTGCAGTTCTTCAAATTGAAAACTTTATTGTATTTTGAAAACAATTTTGTTAGAAACTCAACAACAAACTTTACCAAATGAGAGCAAATTACATTATGAAAAAAATGGTCTTTAAATAAGTCTCAAAGCCCATAAATTTTTTAATACAGTCCCAACAAAAAAAAAAAAACTTAAAATGACTTTGGAACATGTACTTGTATGTATGAAATTGCGCTGAATGTGTGTGTATACACATACACATACACATACACATACACATACACATACACATACACATACTATTATAAATATAAAGATTAACTGCTTCATGTGGTAGCGTTCCTGCCCTTTCTATAGAGTTTGTATTTCAATCATCTAAGCGAAAAAAGGTTTGGAACTTATCAATACAAATGCCACAATGCAACCTCGGATACATGAAATATCTAAGGCAGTAGGGGTCAGACAATTTTTCTTTTACCTAATGCTTTTCTTTGTGTTTGATTGCTTTCATTTCCAGTTTGGCTTGCTTTGGCTAAACTTCGCTTGCATGCGGCTGAAATGTCTGAAAGTTTCGTGATATGTTCTTCTGTACTGATGGGTACCAGAAAGTGACCCATTTAGGCTTATCCGTTCCTTGTTAGGGCCAAAATTGAAAAAGACTAACACCCTAATTCCAATTGATGGAGTTGGAGAGGAAAGAAGAGGAAAGGAAAAGGGAAGAGAGATTATTTCATGTTTGGTTTAAAAATAATAAACAAGAAAAAGGAAAAATCTTGTAACCAATTTTTGATCCATTTTGCTCTTTTTTCAAAAATGGGGAGATTCGGAAGAAAATAATTAGAAAGTTAATGAATATCTATTTTACATATTTTTTTATTTATAAATAACTCTCTATACTCATATAATAAAACCTCTCATATCATTTTCTCTCTCTCTTCTATCTTTTTAAAATAAGATGATAAGGTTATACTATTATTTTCTTTCGTTTTTTTTATTAGTCATTCAAACATAAAAGAATGAAGTATCCTAGGCTGAGCTTGGATAGTGCTTTAGATATACTTTTTTGAAAAGTATTTTTAAAAATTTTATAATTAATTTTTTTAAAATTATAAAAATACATTTGGATATATATGATAATTTAAATTTTAAAAAATAAAAAAAAAAAATTTCAAAACGCATATCCCGCATTTTGAAATTGAAAATCTACTTTTAAAAACATAACCAAACTTACCCCGCTCATTTTCTCTTCCTTATAATCAATGCATCCTCTCTTCTCCATTTCCTCTTATTTGTCCAAGTATATATAGTATCCAGTGAGAAAAATAAAAAAAGAAAGGAGTGGTGGCCGGGGGAGGGGTGGTGGAGGGGGAGAAATGACATGGTTCATGTGGACCTCGGAGGAAGTGATTACGGTCACTTAGTTGACTTAAAAGATGATAAATCAGTGGCATCCATACTAAATTTTTGGATATGGCAAAAGGGTTTGCAACCATTCTATCACCAAAGCAAGGGAAAATGCCAACTTTGAAGGACACAAAATGGAGAATCAATGGTGCATCTTCAATTAACCTATAAGAAAGGGAATTTCCATGCAATTCATGGCTTACTGTTTTTCTTTTGTTTGTTTGTTCATTAACTTGTTTTTAATTTTATTAATTTTTACTTTCGTAAGTCACATGCAATGTTTATATATTTCAAAATGAAATTCTAAGTTTTTTTTTTTATCTTTTATTTTTTAATGATGAAAACCTATCCTCAATGCTTTACCAGTAGAAGTAACCCCGGTTGAAGTTCAAAAGGATTATTGTTTGTAATACCCCGATCCGAGTTAGCCGGTACCCGACCCGGTAAACCCTGGCCATAGCATAAAAACCCAAACTATAATAAATTTAAAATAATAATAATAATAATAATACTAATAATAATAATTATAATAATAATAATAATAATAATAATAATAATAATAATAATAATAAATAGTGAAAAAGATATAAATATATATATGTGAACAGTAGTGTGTATGTGTGTTGTCAAGTGTATGTGTGTGTGGATATATATTATATATATATATATATATATATATATATATAAGATACAAATATCTTACACAATTGAATGCAAAGCTGCATTCTTAGAAGAAGAGAAAGTAAAAATTTATGGGGCAGAGAGTTGAGTCAAAGAAAGGGGCTGGTAGAGAGAAAGAGAGGGAGAGATTCAAGTCGGTTGAATCTTCTATATATATATATGTGTATGTATCCGTGAGAAAAAGGGAAGAAGCAGAGGTGAACCAAGTGGAACCCGAGAGGAAGGAGGACCTGCACTAGGAGGAAAACCTGAAAAACCAGGTAAGTGGGTTGTTTCTGTTTTACATTTTAAAGCATGATTTGTTAGTTTAAAATAGAAGGATTGAACAAGCATGAAATATAGAACAATTACCAAAAAGAATGATAAGAAATGATGCTAAAATGACCAAGAAAAATAGAGTTGCAGGTTTCGGGTAGCAAAAATTATCCTTGATATTTTATGTCTAAAACTATGATTAAATGGCCTAGATGTGAAGCTATGAGGTTCAGAAATCATATAGAAAAGGAAAGAAGGAAAATCAGTTGAGAACCGAGCATGAAATAATGGAAAATCAGTTCACCAGAGCCACGGGTTGGTTCAAATTCGTGAGGATCTGGTGCTTTAAATTGAAAACAAATATTAGAAATGAGATCTACATTAAATTTAGATCAAGAAGGCGTTTAAAAAGCATTAAAAAATGACTGAAATCCGGTGGCCGTCGTCGGAGAAGGCAACTGTTACCACCGGAACCCTACCGGAGTAATGGGGAAGGTGACCGGATAATCGTGGGGTATTTCGGGTTAAAATTAACCGGATCCGGGTGTGGATCCGGGTCAGGACCCAACCGAATTAGATACGGGTAAATGAAACGGCACAATTTTGTTAAGTTTAAAAGATTTTTAAAATTGAATTGGGACTGTTTGGTTCCTAGTGTAAGAAATTGAAATTTAAATTGATTTGGGAATAGGGATATCATATTCCAGTTTTGAAGCCTTACCACTATTTGGTTATCCCTATTTAGAATAGGATTTTTAGAAATTACAATTTGACCCAGAAAGTTACGAAAATTACAAACTGACCCCCCAACTGTTAATAATTGTGATTTGACCCCCAGAATAAAATATTAATAAAATATTAATATATTTAATTAATTTAAAATAATAAAAAATTACAAAAATGCCCCTAGTTCAAATAAGTCAAACGAAGTCCAAACGATGCAAATGAATAGTCAATTTTTATTATCTCGGACATTCTAAGATCAATGGTGGGGTCTATTTCACTATACGGGACCCTGAAAAATAAAAAACACATAAAAGTGCAAAATGACCATTTTGTCCTCTTGGTACAAAAGTCCAAATGGAATTTCGCGAAAGCCTAAACCGACTTTCTTCGACGTTCCGGACTCAATGGTGAGGTCCGTATGTTGAAATAAGGTACGAAAAACTGTGACGTAAATATGTAAGGTAATAGAATCAAACTTTAAAACTTAAAGAAGCTACCCAACAAATGTAACTAAAATAGGAAAAAAGAATTAATGATAATTAAATCAGAGTAATATTATGGAATGTGACCGGACTTTGAAATGTGATTTTAGGGAACTTCAAAGGAAGAATTTTTGGAGATAAGTCTTTGGAATTCAGGTGAGTGTTTCATACCATATTGAGGTAAAATTTCTTTATAGATATAAATATTGAATTCTTTTATGATTTATCGAACTATACTGTATACGTTTGAATGATCTATTGACAACTATATTGTCTTCTTTGACTTCAGAAAATGTGTTCGAAAGATACTCAAATGTTTTACGATATTCTTACAAATGTTTGAACTAAATGTCAAATAAAGAACCTTGATTTGAAATAATTGAACTGCTATTGATGATTATTAATTTTGGATACGATTTGGATATGAATTTGATGCTTTGAATAGAACACTCTTCTATGATTGGTCACTATCGAATAGATTGTGATTTATCGAACCCTCCCACAGGGTATATTGTGGTGAGCCGGTGTTGATACGGCATATCGAACTAGCTAGCCTATGATCTCAGTCAGCGAGGGTTAATTTGCTGGCCATAGAAGTGGAATATATGATTTGAATATGAATATTGAAAATCGAACCATGGATCTGAATTATCGAATTATAAATTATTGAACTATGAATTTGGGTTATTGAGCCATGAATATGAATTATCGAATTATGAATTATTGAACTATGAATTTGGGAATTAAACCATAATATTGAACTCTGATTTTGATTTATTGAATTATGTTATTGATTATCGATTTACGATTATCTTTGAATTGAGATATATTAGAACTAAATTTGATACCATTATCTTGTACTATAATTATGATAACATATGATATATGATCATCGACATTTCAGTATTGAATTACATAGTAGTTTTGAAACCCTTGGTATATTATGGAATGCTCACGAGCTGGGATACTCACGAGCTGTTGAGCTCATAGGATATTTTTATCCTATTTCAGGTGATGATATCGGACAAGAAATAGCAGGTTCAGTCAGACTAGTTGGAGGCTTGTAAAGCCATGAACCCCTTTTGTAATAGGATTTTGCTAGTCATGATGCTTTTGGAAATTTTTGGACTGTATATCGAATATGACATCAGCAGGTTTTGAAAAAATCACATCATGTACTTTGTAATTACTATGAAATATATAAATAGATGATTAATGTTGACTTGAGTGTTGATTGACGCTTCCGCAATAGAAAAAAGTAAATTTATTCCGCTGCATTTGATTAAAGGGAATTATGATCATTGGCAAAAAGGCCTCGGTGGCCGATCACGAACCCTCGATCCGCATGGACCGGATTTGGGGTCGTGACATTGTTCATATTTATAGTTTTTGTTAGTTTCACCCTAATAATTCTTAATTTTTTTTTAACAAATAACAATAATAATTAGCAAATGCACCAGTGCCTTTAGGATTATATTTCTATACTAAAAGGACTACCTCTCTCTCTCTCTCATCCAAAATTGTTGGAAAGACCGAGGATCAAAGTCTTATTCAAGTAGTATAAGTGTTCATTTTTCACGAAGTTGACGTAAGTTTGATTCCCCCTCTTTCATCATTGTATTAAAAAAAAAAAATTGTTGGAAAGACTAGAATAATGCCTAATAACAATCCAAACCTGCATATATGTAATTTAATGACTATAAGTCAACTCTTGTTGATGTTTTGAAAAATGATTTTAGAACCCGATTGAGTCTAAGATAGGAATAATTTATTTACGTTATACAGGAAAGACGCTTAGACATGATATTAGATATCGAATACGCAAACAATATTCCATCTTGTGGAAGACAGATAACAGTCAATTCTCAAAGTCTCATTGATGATCATCACAATACCTTCATAACCATGCAATCATTGCCTTTATAAATATGGAATTGGTTGGTACAATTATCTGTATGCAAGTGGGTATATTAGCTGCAGCCACACAAGTTATATGTCAAGTTTGGCAGCCCTGTTCTCTTCAGCAACAATGTGTTTGCCATTATTCCAAAATAAAGAGAAAAAATCAGTGTGTTTTCAGTTTTTGGGAAAAAAACTCAATGGGGAGACTTGGCTTTGCTCATGAGAAAAGAAATAGTTTCAATTATAGTAGGATAACCCCTCTATTTATGGGAACACTTCAAAGATGATACTCATCCTTAACGGTTTTTCTCACCTAAATAAAGGAAAGATCAAATTATCAAAGGAAAAAAAGCACCATCTTCACTTTTTGAGGTGCTGGCCACTCAATTTCTATGGTGACCTAGTTGGTCCCCATGGATCTTGGAACTTTCAATAATTTCATGTTCTAGAATTTTGTTTATTAAATTTTAACTCAACAGTGCATCAAATGATACGAATGAGTGATAATAGACTAAAACATTACCATTTTTTTTCTTAGGACATCAATTATTGTTAGAAAATTTGGATTAGACTTGATTGTAAATTTTTTCTCTTAATATTATATGTTGGCAATTTATTTCAAAAATTTATATTGAGTCTATAATTGTTAGGTTTAGATGCCTCTCGTTGAAATTTACATTATTAGTTAATTTCTATATTTAAGACTTGATTGTAGCAAGCTCAAATTACAGCCAGTGAATTCGATGAAAATATTCAAAGTTCAATGTGAAACCTCAAATCATACTTAAAAGGCAAAATCACAATAGATATCATGCATTCATAATTAGATCATTTTTAAGATGCGAGTGGGATTTATCTTTCATTTTGATAAAAAAAAAATGTTTTTAAAATACACATAAGTTAGGCACTTTTGACTAGAAACTCAAAAGTGACTAAGTTATGTCATAAAATAAATTTGAACACTTAGTTTGTTTTTTTACCAAAATTTTGTTACAGCTTTTTAATAAAACTCGTGTAAGAAATAGTGATTGTCCCATTCGTATGAAAGCCAAGTTACATCTGCATTACATCCGCATGGAGTGTTGTGTCTACACGGAAATTCTTATTTTGTTCGCATGCTTGTCAAATTTTTGGCAAATTTTAGCCATTTCTAATTTTGATTCAAATTAGGTTTTTAGATGTCTATATAAACTCATATTGTGAAATTCTTCATATACTAGTATAGATAGAGAGATATTTTTTTATTGGTTGGCTACCTCTACATAATCTTGTTGAGTATTTTAATACTCTTTTGAATCATTTAGCCTAAATTCATGCTTAGATTAAAGTTTCATATAATCCATGTATCACAAAGGTAATTGTGATATTTTTTGGATACTAAAATTGATCTTAGGTTTATTGTTTATCACGATATGGTAGAGTGTTGATTTGTAGAGTTCAAATTGATGATAAAAATATTTGTTGTGAAGAAAAATTATTGGTGATGACGCAATCAACCGTACGAGAGATCACAAAAGAAAGAATTGTGAACGTGGACTAACGGTGGAAAACCACAACGGATTGTAGTAAGATTAATTTACCAAATGTGCTGTATTTTTGTACAAATTGGTTTCATAGTGAATTTTTCTTGCTCGTGTAAGTTTTAATTATTACAGGTACCTAGGAGGATTTCTCAATTAAAATTCGATGTTATGTGCTTACTCTTTATTTTGTGTTTGATACTATAATTATTTAATATATGTTATATAGTACTTGACCATATTTTATTTGAAATCTGGTATCAAATATGCATATATCTAAAATAATCGACTTATCGTTTTGTTCAACGATTCCTCTCTAATTAACTAGGTTAGCTAGAAAAATAAATTTGAGGTTATCTGTGTACCCTATGGAACAACTTGTTAATTAAAACTTAATTTAATTAATTAATTGAGATCTAGAAACATCTCAATTAGTATCGGAGTAGTGTTTCGGTAGATATTAAATTTGATACTATAAATTATAGCATCAGAGAAGTCTATAAATCAATCTCTTATTTTTAATAACTCAAACTATGCTTATTAAAAAACTCGTATGAGATTTTTTTTTTACAATTATTAGATGAAAAGGTACGGATGGTAATAGAAGATGGATGGTTAACTCCCTTTACCTTACTTGAAAGTGTTAGGATTCTCATACCTAAAGTTTCGTGGATAAAGACGGATTTTGCAACTGTAAATTATAATTCAAAAATGTTAAACTCTATTTTTGTTTGAAGTTACCACAAGCAAGTTCCAACGAATCTCCACTTGCACAACTGTAAAGAGGCTTTGGGTGTACTTAAAGTGACATACGAAAGGACAATTATTGTCAAAAGTACTAAGTTTCAATTCCTTATAACCCAATTTGAAGTCATAAGGATGACAGAATATGGATATTTTTAAAAAATTTAAACTAAATTAAACGAAATTGTGACTCAGTGTCATTACCTATGAAAGGCGATGAAAGAATTTAAAATAGTTAAAAAAATCCATAGGTCACCTGATAGGTTTCAACTTAAGTTTACTGCCATGGAAGAATCTAAAGACCTAAGTATACTTAGACTATATGAATTAGTAGGTACTCTACAAACTTATGAACTTATTCTAAAACCTCGAAAAACACCAAAAATGTTAGTTTTAAGAATTATTGATAATATATGACAATTAAAAGAAGATTACATGAGTTTTATAATGAAACAATTTTAATTTTTTTTTAGGGAAAATAACAAAAGAGTTACTTCTAATGACAAAAGGAGAATGAATAACTCAGACAATCCTTACAGAAAAGAGTTTAGTAAAAACAGAAAAACCGAAAATAAAAAGAAAAATTATGGTAGACGCTATGACTATAATAAACTTGGTCACAAAAAAGCAAATTGTCCTCTTGAAAAAAAAAAGATGAAAGAGAAAGTAATAATTAAATGTGATTTGGTCGGATGATTCTAAAAGTGAACATACAGTGTTTCAAATTTTGTAACCCTTGCATTCTATTTGGTGGGAAAATTTTCATCAATTCCAACTTTAATGAAGAAAGAATAGATGTTTTAAATGATAAAGTAGTTAATGAGATGTACGAGAAGTTATTACCCAATTCTTAAACAAGAAATTAAAATAAAAAGAAAAAAACGTTTATGACTGATACCTAGATTAGATGGAAATATATGTGTATATACTATTATATACACTGTCAATAAAAATATATATATGATAGGCTTACAAATAGACATTTTATGCGAGTACGTGATGCCACATCTCAAGAGAATTTTACATGACCTGTTTTCGCCGCTTGAGTCATTTATCACATATCTTTTGAATGTCAACGAAGTCACCTAACAATTGAATCATTTGATAATAGCATTCATTCTTTATTAATAAACAATCCAATGATCAAAACTACTAGGACAATATTGACATTTTAATATAATAAAGTTTCATAATTTTCTTCTAATTTGCCAGCATAATACAAATATAAGTGTGTGTGTGTGTGTATATATATATATATATATATATTTGTGTTGTGTATAAGTGATTAAACAAACAATAAATTGATATCAAACAAGTAAAAAAAAAACGTATAAAGAAGATATAAGATTTACGTGATTCGACAAGATGCTTACGTTTATGAGTAGCGATGATCAATTTACTATGTGTCAAAGAGATTACAAAAACAAAAAAATTTCAAATCTTGAAACTCATTTTTTTCCAATGACGATTATCTTCTTCTTAGTCAAAACCCCAAAAGATAATACCTTTATATAAGTGAGTTACAATATAATAGACAAAGCGGGCCCAAAAACAAAAACGAGTCATTAAGAATTCTAATTGTTTTGGGTGATAAATGAATCATTAAAAACTCAAATGAATTCATGATAACTATCCAGTAATTTAAACAATCTCATGAAACTTTTAGATCAATTTTCACAAGAAGCATTTCAATATATGCTTGAAGTTGAAGATGCACATGAGGGCACATGCACAATTTGTAGCATCAGATTGACACGAAACATTTAACCCGTTTGTTTTCACTTTGTTACATAAACTAACTACAAGACCTATATAAAGAAGCATGTTTTACTACCTTGTCTGTCCCAACCACTCTCGTTCCTATGTATTAATTATTAACACGTGATCACTGTAACATATCTTTAAATGCAAATGGTCCACTTTCCTCTGCTTAACAAGAAAGTTATTTTATGATTTTGGCTGTCTTGAATCTCAAGATGGATCCTAGAAAACACTGAAATAGGTTGTCAAATTTTGAAGGGCTCAAAGAAATAATTTTTCTTACTTGATGTTCCAAATATCTGATTTAAATTAATATATATATATATATGTATGTATGTATGTGTGTATGTGTGTCAATTAACCAGTTCATGCAAGAACTTTTCTCCATGTGCCACCAACAGCATGAAAGGTACCTACCACACCCCGCCATATATACACATGCGCCATATATACACATGCCACATGTACATATGTAAAAATTTATATGTAAATATATATTTTATATGTAGATATATATATAGATATGTATATATATTATAATATACATACAATTTGAATAATGATTTATGATGTAAATAATTTTAATAATATTGTCTATTGCAAGTGTCACTTTCAATAATATGATAAAAGAGGACTTCATCTCACCACCTACACCACACCTTGAAAATGACAGACTACAGCAATCATAAAACATTACTCGTACACTTTCAATTATAAAAGGCCATCTGTGGTCCGGTCAAGTGCAAGTCCATAGGTACGTAAAAACCCAGTAACAATGTGGCTGTCTATCAGACCTGTACGGCCATGCACAGTCACAAGCACAAGTCACGTGCCTTTCCCGTACTGCACCAACACAACTCAACCAGCTAAGCTGAACAACAAGAGACTCACCATGGAGACGACCAAAGCGCCAAGCAACTGGGAACGGTTGCTCCTAGACTCCATTGCCGGCATCCCATCGCCGTTCACGCCTCCGACACCAGATAGGCTCAGTAAAAGGTGGAAGGAGTATCAGGGTATGAAGAATTGGGCGGGTTTACTCGACCCGCTTGACGATACTTTACGGGGCGAAATTATCCGGTACGGTCACTTTGTCGAGGCCGCTTATCGGTCATTCGATTTCGACCCGTCTTCTCCCTCCTATGCTACGTGCCGGTACCCGAAAAGTTCACTGTTCGACAGGTCTGGGTTTCCGGTGACGGGTTATCGGCTTACAAAGAATTTACGTGCCACGTCGGGTATTCATCTGCCACGTTGGATTGAAAAAGCACCTGGATGGGTGGGGACGCAGTCCAGCTGGATTGGTTACGTGGCGGTCTGTCACGACAAGGACGAGATTGCCAGGCTAGGCCGCCGTGATGCGGTGGTTGCTTACCGGGGCACTGCCACCTGCTTGGAGTGGCTTGAGAATCTACGCGCCACCCTCACTCAGCTCCCCGCCAATGGTGGTACTGAGATGGGTCAGGACGGTTCTGGGCCCATGGTAGAGAGTGGTTTCTTGAGTTTATACACCTCCGGCACCGCCGCCTGCCCAAGTTTACAAGATTTAGTGAGAGAAGAGATTTCGACGCTGCTGCAATTGTACGGCGGCGATGAAGTACCCCTGAGCTTGACCATCACCGGCCACAGTCTAGGCGCTGCCCTCGCCACGCTCACCGCCTACGATATCAAGAAAACCTTCAAGCGTGCCCCTCTCGTGACCGTCATTTCTTTCGGAGGTCCACGAGTCGGTAACCGGAGCTTTCGACGCCATTTAGAAAAACAAGGAACAAAAATTCTACGTATAGTAAATTCAGATGATCTGATAACAAAAGTACCCGGATTTGTGATCGACGATATGGGAAACAAGAACAACCCTGAATCTGATGTTCATATGACAAATATTAACCTTACTGGTTGGATCCAGAAACGGGTTGAGGACACCCAATGGGTGTACGCCGACGTGGGTTGCGAGCTCCGGCTCAGCAGTAAAGACTCGCCATACCTCGCCGGCGTCGGAGTCGCCACATGCCACGAGCTCAAGACGTATCTCCACTTGGTGAATGGCTTTGTGAGCTCCACATGCCCGTTTAGGCATAGGACCACTGCAACTTAGGAAGATACATCCCGAATATGTACATAAACAATTAATAATTTTTGCTCAATGTTTAAAATCGATTTGAACGAGTATAAATTTTGTTTCCATGCTACCTTACTTATCATTATACTTTTTATTTACTTATTAATTATGACATTATTTATGTTATATATACGGCTTGAAATTGATATATATGGTTATAAAATTCTTTTATATTATCTTATATATAAAATTGAGATGTATGTATGTATGCCCTTGCAGCATACCATTAATTCTTTATATCAAAATTAAAAAGTTACGTTGATTTTTTCTATTAGGAGTAAGTGATGATAGTAAGGAATAATATCTTGAGTCACTCCAAATTATTATCAGATGCGGTATAACTGTTTCTCACTAATTTTATAATTTTTCAAATTTATTGAAAAAATTATTTAGCAACAATGTAAATTTTTTTAAAATATTGTAAGTAGAAGTGAACATTATATCAGATAATTATGTAAAATGATGATTTCACCGGATAAATGAAAATATAATGTTTTAAACTTTTGGATAAGATGAATATTAATATGCTTACATCATGAGACCCATCAAACAAGTTTTTCTTGAAAAATTACAACATTTTAATTATTAGAAAATACATCTTGGCTCAAGGAATCCTTTTTTTTTTTTGGGTGAAAAGAAGTAAATTTCTCATATTTATCTTATCCATACCTGCATCATATAATTATAATGATTTATTAGCCTTCATCTGCTCAAAATTGATAGAAATATCATAGAAGATGACATGAATTACTCAGATTTTTTTGTACCCATCGTTTAACTAATACATGATAGTTCTAATAAGATTAATAGCAATAGCATAACAATAATAATATTATCATCTTATATAGATATACGGTCATAAGATGGCAAAATGCCCGGGTCAGTAGAGTCCCGCATTTAATGAGATAAGTTTGAAGGGAAGATAAATGGAGTGAGACGAGAATGAAAGGAGATACTAATATCCATTATGGATTTGGGGCGGGCAGTGGCGGACCTAGCCCATGGAATTAAGGGGGCAAAAACATAAAAGTTATAATTTAAGGGGGCCTTACATAGAAATATGAAAATTTTTGAAGAGGCAATTTCTAGTTTTTTAAAATAATTGTATAAAAATAAGATTAAAAAATACAAATTTCAAAACTTTGGGAGGGCCATAGCCCCCTTGGCTTACTTGTAGGTTTGCCATTGGACAAGAATGGAAGAGAGTACCTCTTCCCTATTAAATTTAAATTATATAAACACTCATCAATATTTTCATAATTCATCAAATACTCTCATATATATATATATATATATATATAAATCTAAATATGGGTATGTGTATAATATGTGCATATATTATGTATATGTTATTTGTAAATATGCGTAAATATAAATTTATTTTTTTAATAAAATTAATGAATTAGTTTTAATTTTGAAAATTTTAAAAATTAATTTATAGAAAAAGGGCAGGGTGAGAATGGAGTTAGGGTGCGGAATGCGACAGTGATAAAAGAAGCTATTTTTAAATGGGAAAGAGAAAGAGTAAGCGCTTTTGAAGGCTAGAGAGAGAAACCAGATTTAGTACCAGGCAATTTCGAAATTCCATTTCTACATCTTTACTTCTTTTCTTTCGATTTCTATTACCCCCTTCTCAAGAAATATAATTGTTCAAGTAAAGGATTTAGAGACCCGTGTTGCACCATTCCTAAATGTTCTTCATTGTCATTCTCTCAATTTATTATTCCTAGTCATGCTGTCTCTATCACCACGCATATGCCAACCTCCACCGTCCACAGCCTCTCTCTCTCTCTCTCTCTCTCTCTCTCTCTCTCTCTCTCTCTCTCTCTCTATCTTTCTGCATAGAATTTTTCTCACTATGTCGCCTAGTCCCTCTGTTCATTTAGGAAGGAAGTTGAAATAACGGAGAGACAAAAAATTAAGGCATCAAAAGTCCCACGTTAGCTGAACTTCTATTTATTTGAATTGAATTTGGAATATTCCTTTCTGAGTTTAAAATTTAGGCAATTTAGTAGTCATTAAAATCCTAAATGAGGTGCTATTTAGGAGCATGTTTGACCGACAGTTGCGTGAATAAATACAGATATATCACATCTTCTTTCAAAAGTTTTTGGAGTCAGAGGAAGGAGAGATTGCGTGATGGCTACGCAATTTAAAATTTCTCACGCCAAACTACCTCTAATACTTGCATATATAGTCTAAACTCTTAAAGAAAATACACAACTAAAAGGCCTGTAAACTCGCATTTTATCCATGAACTATTTCTATCTTTTTTTCATGAATAAAATCAGAGTTATATATATATATATATATATATATATGATAGGATAACTTTATTGTTGTTGTCTTAAATCTGACCGAAGAAATTATTTCACGATTGGAGAACCATTGATTCTAAACTTCTACTCAATTGTGAATAACATGTTACAATTTAAAAAAAAACAAACATATAATAACTTCTCATCTGAGTCATCTGACTATTACAAGAGCATTTAGCTTTTGTAAGGGATTGAAGCATTTGCTTTCTCACAGGCAGAACAAAAGTCAAATTTGCTGCCGATAGAACTGGCCTTTACACGATGGATAAATTGTCAAACGAAAGTAGTTCGTTGTTGGGATCAAGATAATATACAAATATTTATATATATGTATATCTGCCTGTGTATGTGTATGTATATGCATGTGCAGTAACATCATTAGTCACTATTATTTCAAATCTGTACGCTACTGAATATCTGTTCATTTTCATAAAAACTATTTGCCCGTCATGATAAAGTAACCTTTCTTCTTTCAAATGGCAGTTTTCCTGTAAAGCCCGACGTCATATGAGATAGGTTTTTTTTTTTGATAATTCAGATATTTTCTGTCCAACTCACCCTAATTTGAACTCGAATTGTCGTATTTTTGGATTATCAAAAATTAATTTTTATTCCAATGCCTATAATTAGAGGTACAACTTGAAGAGAAAGAATTCAAAATCGGGTGAGTAATCCACCCTCAACTAACTTGGTTGTGAGGACATTCGACGCTGAATGTTTTAACAATTGGATATTTTAGAGGAGTAATACTATACATATTATAAAATTTTATCCAATTTTTTTATCTGTTGACGTGGCTGCTCGGGTGTTAGTTAATTAAGCCTTTTAGTGTTAGTCAATTAAGCCTCTTGGATTCACCTAACATGACTAGCACTAAGAGGCTGAATTCACTAACACCAAGAGCAGCTACGTAGCAGGTAAATTTTTTTGATAAAATGTTAAGGTAAAGATAATATTACTCATTTTAGAGATTGATTTTTCATCTATTTAAATTACTTTATCTCGACTTATAAAATCATTCAATAGTTAAAATATTATGTATTAAGTGAAAATACATCAAGATAACGTGATTAAAACTTGTCTTTTTATACGACAAGTCAGAGTCTGACCTTCGTGTCATGTGCACACACACTTAAATTAATTCCACCCTCCCCATCACTATACTAAAAAATAAAAAAACATCATGTCTCATTGTCCAAAAAAAAACATCCAGTCTCATGGAAGCTCGAGTTTGAATTAATAATATATTTTTTTTCAAATTAATGATCATTCTTCTTTGTAATATGTGAATATGTTTCAGGAGCAATATTTCATTATATGGCATTGTTAGAATTGGACATGATCTAGACTTTTTGAACCCAATGACGTAGAAGAGGCAAGCTTACCCTAGCATACGGGTAAGCAAACAGTTAGAATATACATGACCTCAACTTGGTGAAGCCTTGTTCCATAATGCATGGGCCCGCAAGCAAGACGGCTTCTTTCACTAGAAGAAAAGGATCTTCTAATGAACACTATTAGCAATGCGCTAATAGTATTCTTTAGTGACACACATAACAACTGTCGTTAAAAGATAAAAAAATATAAGATTACAAATATTTAATTATTAAAGATGCACTCAAGTGTCGCAAATAATGAAAACTGATAGCAGCGTTGAAGCGGGACTTCCAAGAATATTAACAAAGTCTTAGAATCAATACCAAACTTGTTGGACTTCAAAAAACTTGGAAAATTCAGATTCAATCAATAGCAAATTTAGTATAGAACATATATATATATATATTGTGTGTGTGTGTGTGAGAGAGAGAGAGAGAGAGAGTAAAATCAGAATGAAGGTATGAATGTCTGTTTAGTAGAATAAGATACTCTCCGGTCACAATCCTGTTTTCTGTGTCTATATAACGTGGAATAGGATGCTCTCGAGAGCATATCCCACATTGTTGATATTTAATAACCATTCATTCGATTTCATATTTGACCTGATTTAAAACTAGTTTATTTAATCTTTACCCTTAAACTAATAAATAAACATAACCTCAATTAATTATGGAATATTAAGTTCTAGCTTATTATTTTTTAGAAAAACATCCTAGAAAAAAAACATATAACTGAAAAGAAAAATACATAAAATTAAGTGGCAATGAACCCTGTAAGTACCCTTATAAATCTGCCTATCTGAGCACGTCTGATGCAAGAAAAAGATAGTATTTAAAGCAAGTTCAATCTATATATTTAATTAATGATATATCAGCCATCCACAACCTAACTATTGGCATAACAAGTAGAAGAGAGTTTTTTTTTTTTCTTTTTTAAGTACAATGATGGGAGGAGAAATTTTACACAAATGTGTGTATGTATTGAGTCTCCAATTTAAACTGCATTTTTGAAAGAAGGAGATTTTATTATTTCGGATGACACCTCGATCCCAACATTAAAAGAGGAAGCTAAGATTAAGAATTTTTTAGACAACCCATGTTTTTTTATTAATATATTTTTTTCAATTTTACGTTATTTTGATCTTATTTTTAAAATTTTTGTTTTTTTGAATAATTTATCTTTTAAATTCATGTTTTTTTAAGGAAAAGAGCCGTCTCTTCATCTCTTTGGTGAATTTTTAAGTTCAAATTATTGTCTAAGATTTAAATATCAATCAAGAAGTATCATTTGAAAAAAGAAAGCCTATAAAAGTATATTTTTAAGAGCCGCTTTTAAATGATAACATAAATTTTTTTTAAAAAAAGTATAAAAGCGAGAGGAATTAAATTTTTTGTTTAGAAAAAAAAACACATGAGATTATAACAAAGATGGTCTAAGTGCCACTAGGTCATTCGTGGGCCCTAGTACTAAGAATGGCAACGGGATGGATTCGGGGTAGGGTGCCTCTTCTTTAATTCCGACCTTGTTTATATTTCATGTCCTAATCCTGATATTGATTTTTTTTAAATCAGTTAAAACTTTTATTTTGATATGTAATTAAATTTTTATTACCAAAATACTTAATACAATAAAAAATAATAAGAATATGATATGAAAAATTATAAAACTAATTTTTTATAGTATGGTTTATTAGTAAATATAGTATACATAAGGATAATAAAAATAAATAAATATATTAACGGGAACGAGGTGACCATCTCCAAACTTGCTCTAAACTTGACAAGATTTTAAATGTTTCATCCTGACTCTATTTATGAACACCTCATAACCTCATTAGAAACGGACACGGCAAATTATCATTCCTAGGCCCACCAAGAAATAGCGATTCAGCTGGGTCAGCATTTCTACAAATGTCGTCCAAACAGAAATTGGGCCTCACAGAGAAACCCAAGCCTGCCCCTCCCATAAAAAACATCAGATTGGGTGGACAGTCATTGGGCTTGCCAACCCAGTAAGCTTCATGAATCATAAGGATTTGTTCTTATTCTTGTTTTATATCCTTTGGTTTTGATGGATAATGAGAATTTCATAAAAGAATTCTAAAAAGCAAATAATATTCATAACCTATTATTTTGACTATGTTAATGCTATTGGGTTCCTCCATGAACAGAGAAACTTTGATTCACAAATTGTTTGGAAATTCTTTAAATCAGATTACGTAAAGATCGCTTTTATTAAATTATTTGATTTTTATAAAAGTCAGTCCTGATCTGGTTTGATTTTATTTAAGTTTTAAATATTTTTTAAAAATATATGTGAAATATTTTACTATTGAAGGGTAGTTATTAAACAGTTAAAATTTTAAAACCATATAGAACTAGTTCTAATAATTTTTTTTTTTTTTAAAAAAAACCTTAATTTGGATTTAAAAAACTTTATGATAAAAGGGACGATTGCTTCGCAATATAACTCATCATTAAAGTAAAATCATTAAAGTAAAAAAAACAAAAGAAGGTTAAAATTTTCAAAGATAGTGCATAATTAATTTATATACAATCAACCTCAGGCATGTTTTTTTCACGAAACATGTAATTAATATTTTTTTATCAAAACAGATAAAAGAACAGTTTTATTGACAAAGCAATAATAATTTTTATTGAGATAATATATATTTATTACAACCATCATTACTTTGAAAAATGCCAAAAAATAAAAAAAGCATGCATAATCTTAATTCTCTCTTTCTCTCTCTGAATGATGAAAGTAAGAATAACAACACAAATGTCATTTTCTTGCATGGTCTTGGCTTGGTACTGGTTCTACTCAATTGCTTTGGCTGACGCGAGTTTGATGTCAATGATAGCACCATCATGGGTGATGGGGTCTGATGGCTGCAGCAAGTTTCACCAAAGATGAAACCTCAACAACCACCACCACCACCTCCTCCACCACCGCCACCACCTCCACCACCAATTTCAATTACACTAGTTGGTCTGATTTAAAAAAAATAAAATATTAAATTGTTTAATTTTTAAACAATTATAATTTAACATGATATTAAAGTTTTGATTTAAGAGATTTTAAATTAAAATAGTCTCTTTTTCGTTTAAGTACAAAATATCGTACTTTATTATGTTCTGTTCTCTGTGTGCAATACGTTATATTTTATTTCATGAGAAAGTGTGTTAGTTTGATATATTTTATTGACGTATTATTTAATAACTTAAATTTTTAGAGTAATGAATAATTTATCAGTTTTTGAGCCTATATGATACGACATCTCAAATTTAAACACCCAAAGCTTGTCATTACAAAAATGTTTGAGCAATGGTTCATCTAAACGCTTTCAAAGATTCGAAATATCTTTATTTTTTCTTGTTATTTGTTAATTTTATTTAAATGAAATTCCGAATTCACCCTCTTATTTTGTTTTTGGTATTTTATGTGGCCTTCCAAGATAATAATTTCTGAACCTGTCGCTATGTATTGAAGGCTTGAAAAACACACTATATTTTGTATTTGTATATATTTATTTTGAAGCTTATTTAGGACTATGAAACCATCTCGCTTGTTGTGATTAGTGCTGTATTATTACCTAGCTGGTCTCAAACCTGAAAAAAGAAAAGAGTGACTGTGTTAGGTAACTGACAAATAACATACAATTTTGTTAGATATTTTATGAATATGAATCCTGAATTAATCACATAGAGTAAAATGACGACATAACATTCATATAATGGGTCTCAAATAAATGAAATCGTGTTTCTATTGAGTTGAGCATTTAGAGCAATAAAGTGAATCAAATTACTCTTATTTGATTTATGATCGATTCAGTTAAATACTCATTAAAAATCGACTCGTGAAATAAATAAATTATAATAAAATATAAAATTAATTAATTTATAAAATTTAACTAGAATTCGACTTGATAAAATAATAAAAACTTAATGATATATGAAAAAATCAAGTTACTAAATTTCAGCTCATATAATTGTAAGATATATTGTACGAGATTAGCTCTAGTTGTAAACAAGTTAAACTTGATCACAATTTATAACTTTTCAATTTTAATGTTTTATATTTGAGCAACGTTCTACTCCTCTTCCCTTGCTTGTATAAAATCCTAGGCTATTATAATATACATATATATATATATATTAAGTATTACTGTATATGATTATCTTACTGTTCAATAAGCAAACAAGGAAATATTCTCTTGTTTTTCGAAAAAAAAATCTAGTAGTTCATGTGCTTCACAGCTACAAAGTTGAAATTCATGAATCGAAAAAAAAAAAAACAAACAAAGAAAGTCCCAATTCAGCCCCCCATGAGGGCACCTTAGCATTTACAGTTAACTGATGCAACACTGATTGCAAATGAAGTCCATGTCCCTGAAGTTACTTTTAAATCACCTTTATTATTCCACCAAACATTTTCTTACCAAAAATCATATATATATATATATATATATATATACATCTCACCCGACCCAGTTAATTCAAAGTAACTAGTAACTCTTAGGTTTTCTTACCATAATTTTTAGAGTTTTCTGTCATTTGTATAATTTAGTTTGATGCCTAAACTTTCATTGATTACTGAAACTCAACTAATCAGAGGAAAAATGAAAAAGAAAAAGAAAAAGAAAAAGGTATCAATTGGGAGCCATCACAATGTTTTCTCAAATTTAATAATTATGAAGATCTCACAGGGGGTATGATGAGCATTCATGAATCACTTTGTGTCAGACACCTGGATAACTTTACTGTGAACCAAGTCAAATTGGGTCCCACCATTAGAAGTAAGGGAGTGTTTGGTACCCACAACTTATCAAGTTTCAACATCAACTCAAACAGGATTGTTCTTTTTCCATCCAATCACTGGCAGTGCAAATATTTTCTCACGTCAGAGAAATCTAAATGACATTTGGGTAAGAAAAACTGGTAACAGAGGAACAAAACAAAACCACTCAAATCAGAATTGCATCCATGAACCAAACGTGAAATATTCGGGACTTAAATAGTGATTTATATATAATTTTTTAAAAATATTTTTAAAAGTTTTATAATTAAATTTTTAAAAATTATAAAAATATATTTAGATATGATAATTTAAATTATAAAAAATTAAAATTAATAATTTGTCAAACACATATCTCACGTTTTGAAATTAAAAATCTGTTTTTAAAAACGTAAACAAACGAAATTAGTTTTTCTTAGATAATTCTTGGTCAAAAATTTTTTTCAATTATATTTTTCACTTTTCAAAATTTTAAATTTATATTTCATTATTTATTTTTACTGACAAATTACAAATACATTAAGTCATTTTTTTTTCAAAATAAAAAAACTGTGTATTTCATTTTATTTATTTTTTTACATTTTTTTTTTAATTTTAACCAATTTGTTCTAACTTTCTTCAATGATTTTTTTTTTGTTTTATATATTTTATTTTATATAAAAATAATTTTAAGTTTTTAATCAATATTTATTCAAATTTTAAAAAAAAATTTAAAAATTTGGTCAAAATTTAAGAAAACAATATAAAAATGACATTTTTGTTATTTTGAAATTTTTTTTCTAGATAGAGTATTTATAATTTATCAAGTAAAATAGGAAAGATCGGTGTAATTTCAAAAGAAGTTAATGTAATTATTAGAAACTTTAATACTATGCTTGGATAAATAGGAGGAAAATGAGAGGAGATAATAACATTAGTTACGAGAGAGAAGAAATGGGAGAAAAGGAAAGTATAATTTATCCTTCATGCTTGGACAACAAATGAGTAAAAATAAGAGTGTAATAATCTCATCTTGCTTGGGAACAACAGAAGAAAGAAATCAAAGAAAATGATTATATATTTTTTTACTAGGATAAATTACACTAACCTCCCTTGATGTTTCTGAAATTACACTAACATTTTCTACTTTATCTGATAATATACATATATACCTCTCCAGTCAATTTTTTTCTTCAAAATGGTAAACCTACCCCTTTCATCTTTTTTTTTTTTAAAAAAAATTGACCAATTTTTATTCTCATTTTTCAAATAAATATTGACAAAAATCTTAGATTTATTTTTATATAAACTAAAAATAATTTATTTTTAAGTAAAATAATAAAAAAATCTTTAAAAAAAGTTATAAAAAATTAGTCAAAATTAAAAAGTGTAAAAATAAATAAATAAAAAGGATAATTTTGTCATTTTGAAGAAAAAAATTGATTGAATGCGTATATCTGTATATTATTAGGTAAAGCAGGGGAGGTTAGTGTAGTTTCAGAAACCTCAGGAGAAGTCAATGTAATTGTTATAAATCTCAGAGAAGGTCATTGTAATTTACCTTTTTTACTATTATGTCCTAAGATAGAAGTGTTTTTTTTTTCGTAATTTTAAAGTTAGAATAAATATTATAAAAAATTCATTAAAGCTTATTTCATTTCTTTTTATGTCCGTCCACTTTTGAGATTAGAATTAATTAAATAAAGTAAGGATTAAAAGATTCTTCCCTCTCTTTCCATTTTCTTTTCTTTTTTTTCTTAATTTTAAATCAAAAACAAAATAACATCTCTTTTCTTATTTTTTTTCATTTCTTTTTAAATTCCGCAATTCAAGGAGAGTGTAAGAAATAATAGTGTAATACCCTCAATGTCATGTGGAAGCAATGAACCCAATTTCATCGGAATTGGTTTATTGGGAAATAACTTTTCCTGATTTCATTTTCCACATAATTCTAATTTCATGAGAAGGGGGGTTGAATGGGAGAAGGAAATGAAATGAAAGGAAATGGAATCTAGACAAGAGGAAACGAAAGCCGTACTGTTTCTTGTTCGATCCGTGGCATTTCATTGTCAATTTGTGAATTTCCCTTTTCCCCATGACGCACTCACTTTGTTGGGAAGTTCCGTGTAACGTAAGCGGAATTTCTTACCCGACCCGAGTACTTTTAAAACTTTTTGACCCGATCTAAGTACTTTTCAACTTAATTTTCAGACTCAGGTACTTTTCAAAAGCGTATAAATCTTATAAGCTTTTGACCCTTTGTTTGCCTAAAAAGCATAGAAGATTATTACGCCTTTAAAAGGCGTAATAATCTTCTACGCTTTTATGTCGATATAACCCCACACAGACAGTAGCTCTTCCGTCTTTCTCTTCCGTTTTTCCTCATCTCTTGGAGCCACCAACACCAGTCTTTCTCTCTTCCGTTTTTCTTGATCTCTTGGTTAGATCAATAGAGGGAATAGTATCTCAAGTGGATCTGGACTCTTCCTAGTCTGGTTGGCTTGAGTCCCTCCGGTGAGACTGAATTCTTCACTTTCACTCCGTTCTTATTCATCGTTGAACCCCCAGTTTCTTAGAAATTATCAAAAGAATCGTTATAATCCAATCCACCAACGATTCTCAGGAGATATAGACAGATATCTCAAGGAAGCAAATATTTATTTTCTTAAAAATCATTAAGCAGGAAAACATAGGATCAAAAAAAATTATACAGAAAAAAAGGGCGGAACCTGATGTACGTACAGCGAAGAGACGGCGGCGAGCGAGCGACGACGGCGAGCGACGGCGGCTAGGGTCTCTCTCTTGCTCAAAGTCGTATCGCGTGAATACGATTCTGAAATGGCAGTTGGCATATATAATAAAACTAAAGCGGGTAAGATTGTTACGCCTTTTAAAAGCGTATAAGTTTTATACGCTTTTGAAAGGCGTATGACTCTTATACCCTTTTGAAAGGCGTATGACTCTTATACCCTTTTGAAAAGCGTATGAGGCAAACAAAGTGTCAAAAGCGTATAAGATTTATACGCTTTTGAAAAGTACCTAGGTCCGGGAATTAAGTTGAAAAGGACTTGGGTCGGGTCAATAAATTTTAAAAGTACCCGGGTCGGGTAAAAAATTCGTCAAAATGTCATCACAAATGCTGATTCGGCGGTGGATGGTTGGATCCACACGAAAAATCAGAAATCCGACCAACCCGAAAATTACGATAACACCACGTCATATGTTTATCCATGATCCATCCCTCACAAAGTTTGTCATTTTTCCAATGTTTCCGATAGAATTCTTTTTCTTTTTTTTTTTATGATTTCTAAAATAATAATATAACAATTTTAGAATCCTTGTATGATTTCTAAAATAATAATATAATAATTTTAGAATCCTTGTTTCATTTGAGATGATAATATTTTTTTTTTCAGATACAGCTTTGAAACTTAATACATGCGTGTATATATTTAGATAAAAAAAGAATTTCTTATTATTGTACTAAAAAAATATTATAATTTTCAAATCTTTCTACTAAAATGGTAATTTATTACTATAATCTTTTTGTTAAAAAAATTAGTTTATCAAATAATGTAATATTCTATCATCTAGAAATGTGACCGAGCAGTAAAGATGTTAATGATAAAACTCAAGCGTTTCAAGTTTGAATCTTTTTTGTGTCGATTATTAATAGTTAGAGCTTAAAGGATGATCCATGGGAGGCTACTCTTGAGTATTAAAGCCAGAGGATCTCTCTCCAATCCCACCAACACCCCCCCCCAAAAAAAAACAAACAAACTCGCCCACACAAAATATAGGGAACTACAGCCAGGATAAATTCTTAATCGGGGTTTACAACAACAACTTAGAGTCAAGTATTAAAAAATTCCATGAAAATTTCGTTAATCTGCATGCACAAACTGATGCTAAAGGCTTCCAATCAACGAATCAAACTCAAAACTAATCAAAACAACAAGAAATAACAAAATCGAGAAGAACAAGAAATTTCTGCATAAACATGTTATGACAGAGACTTAAATGGAAATTAGAAAAATGATAATATTTAAGAAACCTAGATTATCAAACTCGGGTAGAATATTCCAATCAATGAATCAAAGCCAACCCAGAATCAGAACAGATAAATGGCACAACTTATGAGATGGGTGTGGAAGGAATATTACGTTGAAGCTAAAGCAACGGAGCGACGGCTCGGGCTTTTCTCTCTTGTAGCAAAGTCGGGGGCGGTGAGCGACGACTAGGGTTCTTGCTACAAAGTCGGAGGCGACGAGCGACGGCTAGGGTTCTTTCTGCAAATTAATACGCCTTTTAAAGGTGTAGTAATTTTTTACGCTTTTTAAACGAAAAAAGCTTCAAAAGCGTATAAGATTTACGCGCTTTTAAAAACCACCTGAGTCCGAAAAATAAGTTAAAAAGGGCTTGGGTCGGGTCAATAATTTTTAAAAGCACCCAGGTCAAGTCAAAAATTCAATGTAAGTGCTTCTATGATTGATTTGATAATACCTCTTCATCTTCTGATTTTGTAAGAGGTAAACATCAATGTTTTTAAATTCAAACTGATCATTGAATTGAAAAAATATTCGAATTACGAATTATCGACTTAATCATTGGGTTAACCGAAATCAAACTGTGATGTCATAATTATGTAATTAATAAATTTAATAATACATATTTTTGATATTTTAAATTAAAAAAATTATAAAAAAATTACTAAAAATTATATAAAATTTTTTTTACAAAATATGAATTTTCTTAATATGTAAAACTTGAAGAAAAAATTGAAAAAAATATAGTAGATATATTTTATTACAATATTGAAAGTTAAAACTTCATTGCCATTCTTTCATAATCGCAAGAACCATAACAAAAATCATTTTAACATCCAATCCAAGTATAATCTAATAATTTAGTCTTCAACTACATGAAAAAAAGAAGATATAAACACTAATAATCATGCATAAAATAAAATAAAATACCACATGATACAAATATATAATACTGGAGTTTCAAAATTCAAGGGTTTAAAATTTTAAATACAATCCAAAATAAATTCAGTCAAATACCAACTCAATTTAGCCAAAATTCAGCCAAAAAATTGCATGAAATTTGAGATTTTGAATATACCAAAAAAAAAAAATGCAACCAAGAACCGGTTGAACCGTCCGGTTTTACCGGTTTTCTATTTTTAGAACGGTTTTGAACTTAAAACGGGTTTATGGGTTAAACCGGACCGTTTTGTAGACCGATCGACGGTTCAACCGGTTGAACCGGCCGGTCCAGTCCGAGTTTTAAAACATTGGAAAACATCTCCATGGCTTGGCTTGTTAGCCACCAATACCATTATCTCAACTCAATTGACTTGTTGCCAAGTGACAACCTTCTTCCAACTTATCTCTACTATCATCCATTATTTTAAAGCTAGTTTGACATACTATTATGTCACATTCTAAATTTAAAAAATAATTATAAAATTAATAAGGATAAATTATATTAGGTTTTTTTTTAAAGTATTTTGATAATTATATTAATTTTTTAAAATATTTATAAAATTATATTGATCTCTTCTATTTTATCTGACAATATACAGATACTTATATCCAATCAATTTTTTATTCAAAATGAAAAAGTTATCAATTTCATATATATATATATATATATATATTTTTAAATTTTGACCAATTTTTTTTATTTTCTAATTAAATATTAATAAAACATTAAATTTATTTTTATATAAAATAAAAAAATTATTTACCTTAAAATTTATTTTTAAATAGAATTATAATGTTTTAAAAAAAAAGTTAAAAAAATTGGTCAAAATATAAAAAAAAATGGAACTAGTTATTGGCCAAAGTGGGATTTTCAAATAATTCATAATTTTATTATTCGAAAGAAGAGTTGGCTTTTTATTTTTTAAGAATAAATTTTTGAAACAATTTTTATTGAATTCGAAAAAAAAATACTTTTTTATTTGCATTTAATTCTTAAGTAAATAAAGAATAAAATTGAAGCGAGTTTATTCAGAGCATGCATTTTATTTACACTATAAGATATGATTTTTAGAAAAAAAGTGAATCGAACTTATTTGAGTTAATATGTTTTAATTATTAAATAATTTAAAATTTTGGTTGATTTTTCTCACTTCAAGTACTTTATCTCTATTTTTTAAATTACTTAGTAGTATATCATATGATCTTAAATTTACAATAATATTATCCTTAAAAAAATGACTAAAATCAAATATTCATTTGAATTCAATACTTTAAGTGGTCCTATTCTTTCTTACTTGTAATATTTTTGTAAATTTGAGTTATAGTATTTTAATTATTAAATAATCGAACAGTTCTAAATTTCTATTTTAAATACTTTTCTCTTTCTCCCTTTATATATATATATATATATATATAGACGTATGTATGCGGAAATCATCAGTTACGTAAGGAAGAAAAAGTATTTACTGTTAGGGATTGTAAGGATGGAAAAGGCAGAGAATTTAGCCAACATTCTCATCATTCCGTTTTAAGGTTGTAGTTATCATCAGTACAGAGACACGTGTAAAGGCCTTATTAGTGCCTGCTAAGTCTATTAAGAATATTAAAAGCATCTCCCAAAACGTAAGACAAGGGTAAATTCACGCATTTGACCCATTCTAATGTAATCCAATTTGGGATATTTAAGGATAAGTGTGCCTGCTCTCTCTCTCTCTCTCTCTCTATATATATATATATATATATATATATATATATTTGATTCGCTGACTGCTTTTATGATCTCTGAAGCTATATCCTCAGCGAGAATAAAAGATTGCAACTTTGCATTTTGACCCATATTGTAGAAGCTGGATAAGCTCTTAACGCTTTTTTTTTTTTTAAAAAAGAAAATTATTCACTTGAAAGAAGATTACGATTAATATAACAGCTATATCAAATACTAAATTACTAAGCGATAATTACATTGGACTGATGACTAATGAAAGTTCTGTGCAGGTGATCAGTACTGTGTATTTGCATTGAATGTTTCACCAAATCCAAACTTTTAGTAACTGAAAAAGAAGGAATGGATTAGGGAAAATTAAGTGATAATTAATGGGTAACGTTCTGGGTTAGTTCAGCCACCATAATATTTATATAGCTTCATGAAAAAGATTAGGTTATGAGTTACGTAATCATTCTGTTAATATTTCTATTAATTGTCACATTTTAAAAGTGCTTCTTCATACTCATATCATTCTTTTTCAACCACAAGTCAGTCCTGAACTTTCTTTTGAGCTCCAACCCAATTGATACAAATACTACACACACACACACACATACACACACATGTAGTTAGTATTCGTGTTTTGTACGAGTATATGAAAAAATTATATAAAAACTCATTTGATAAAAGTTTGCAGATCTTGGGACCATAAAAAAATTTTAAAACAATTATCTCGTTCCAAAAGAGACTCTTGAAAATAAAAATAAAAAATGTAAACAAATGATGAAACTAAATATATAGTTAAAGATCGAAGGTTAATGAAACTCTCATTTGTATGAGTTTTTTTTTTTTATTTCAAAGGACAGTGCTTGATATACCATAAAATGACAAATACATTCGTAACATGATACGCGTATGTACAGAGCTCTTCATTGTATAGATCAAGAAAGATTGTTTTATTCAAATCACATTGGCATGGGAGTTCAAGGTACGTGGTTCAGAACATGATGCCTTCCATATCCTACCGACTTCAGAATAAGGAAACAGAATTCAATATAACAACTATTATCTTTGAATATCTACGAATCCCTATTTTTATGGCTTATAATCCTACTCAACTTAGGAGATCTACAATCTATAAATAAAACCATAAGGTATGCTTTCTAGTTATGTTCAATTTTTTTTTTTAATTACAGTCTTTTTTATTTACTAACTTTATCATCGAAGCAGCTACCACCGGAGCCTACCTAGTGACCCTATGATCCTAAGTTCGAGAAAGGTTGCGAAGGACGGGAGGCCCCTCTCATCAAAAAGAGTAACATCAGTTTGACGCCGTTTATGGGAACGACAATCATTCTTGCTATCTTTTTTTCAAAACAACAAACCTTTTGTCTTTTTCTTCCAAAAAGCAATGGCTCCCAACCTTCGT
Source organism: Nyssa sinensis (assembly GCA_008638375.1). Taxonomy (NCBI): domain Eukaryota; kingdom Viridiplantae; phylum Streptophyta; class Magnoliopsida; order Cornales; family Nyssaceae; genus Nyssa; species Nyssa sinensis. The sequence continues at coordinate 38,978,051 of CM018052.1, forward strand.
CCTAGAAAGAATTCTCAAAACCCTTAAAATTAGCCTCCTGCTGGAAGAGGAAGGAGACAAACACCCAATCGATTGCAATAACAGCTTGATCGGATTCAACGACTATCTGATTAGATGCAGGAATAACTTACTGCCATGTCACAATCTTTGGCATCATTGGCCTAGTGCTAGTGGAACAATCCTCCTGTTATTAACGTTGTTCACGGAGGAACTCATCCTCTTGTCACTATTACGAAAGGAGAATCCCCCAATGAAGAGTTGCCTAACACCTAACCAGTACACCCCCATCGTACCACTTATATAGGGGCCGATCCCTAGACGTCAACAGCCGTAAGGAGAGGAATGCCCACGTTTCATCCAGATGTCCACTATCAGAGCAAAACGATGATTCCTACTGTAATAGCCTCTAGAGCCAACCGAGCGCCACGAGAATTCTAGCCTCTCAAGGCTGTAATCCCCTTAGTCTTGGGACGACAACATCCTCCTACTAACACTAGACAAATTCCTCCTTTGAGTCGAGGATCTAGAGGTACAAGATAAGATCAACAACGGGTTCTGATCCCATAACAAATCCTGCCCAAAGCCCCTCAAAGGGTAGAGGAGATAACAGACTCTCAAAAGCAGACAATCTTAACCAAAGGATTCCATGCCCCTCTTGAGCAAGACGAACTAAGTAAATTGTTCGGGAGGCTTTTCACGACATTTACATCTGCATTAATGACAAAGGAACAGTCGAAAAAGTTCGTTGTCCTAAAATTCACCCTCTACGACGGATTTGAGGACCCAATGGACCACCTATCTCACTACCAACACACAATGGCTCTCCATGGAGCTACTGATGCCTTCATGTACCGAACTTTCATGACGAACCTCAAGAGTACTGCCTTTAAGTGGTTCCACAACCTCCCCCAAAAATCGATCAGTAATTTTTTTAAGCTCAGTAGACTGTTTCTTGATTGATTCCTAACCAATAGGAAATTAAGAAAAGGAATAGAATTTTTGCTGACTATAAATCAAACAAAGGAAGAGTCGTTTCATGAGTATATAACTCATTTTAATGCCGAGCTCACAGAAATAATCGACTGTAGTCCGAGCTTCCCAGTGACCGCCTTCACTTCAAGCCTTGGGCTTGGGCGCTTCTAAGATTCCTTGACCAAGAATCCTCCCATTGACATGACAACACTCATTGAACGAGCGCAAAAGTATATTAATCTTGAAGATACAAAAACGTCTTTCCAAAAAGCAAAAGAACATGCTTAGAAAGATGAGTAAGTTTAGAAGAGAGATACCAAACCTAATAAGACGAGGAACATGAGCTCTGGTAAAAGAATAGCACCCAGAGCGCCAAACAATCCTAACTCTGGGAGGTATGGAACTTTCACCTCTCTAAATGCTTCTATCACTCACATACTCCAACAAATCTAGACTCGTGAAAACTTGAAGTGGTTAGAGCCACTAAAAATCTACCTTGACACAAGAAATCAGAAAAATATTATGATTTCCATAAAGAGCATGGACATATAACTAAAGAATGCAGAGCTCTCAAGTAGGAAATAAAACATCTCATCCGAAAAGGATAACTGAGGGAGTTTGTCCGATAGGCTCCGACGGGAAACAGAACTCCCGTGATGATAGACCGCCACAAAGAAGGTAAGAATAAAGACCTGAACAGAGAAAAATCTTAAACGACCAACAGCAACAAAATAATCAAGTCATCTTTGTGCTTCACGCTGACAATGCGATAACAAAAATGTCTAACCGAGCCAGAAATAAGTATGCTGGGGAGGCAAGGATAGAACCCCATGTCCTCTAGATCTCGACCATTGAGAAAACAATAAAGTTAGGACCTTAGATCTAGTTATCTGAATTGGACCTCGTTGGGATACACTGTCCCCACGGCGATGCTCTTGTCATCTCACTTAAAATCGCTAATTTTGATATCAGAAGGGTTCTTGTGGATACTAAAAATTCTACTAACGTATTATTCTACAAACCATTCAAACACATGAAGCTCAACCCTAATGACATCAGAGATACCTCTGCTGTTAATGCATGATTCGATAAAAATCTCAGCATCTCACTAGGCAAAATTGATCTACCAACCACGATGGGAGAAGGGGATGGACAGAAGACACTAATCTTTGAATACATGGTCCTAAACTCTAAATCCCCTAGTAATGTCATTATTGGGAGACCTTGGATCCACCAGATGAGAACGGTTATTTCAACCCTTCATCAATGCCTGAAATATGTCCACAATGACAAAGTTTTCTCCATCAAGGGCTGTCAGCCCATCGCCCGAGAATGTCATGCCCTCGCATTAAAAGAAAAGCCCCCAAATAGCCATTCTAGTACCCTCATGAAAGGGAAAATTCATCATCTTCCAACCTTTATAAGGCAAATGAGTGTCCCTCTGAAATTGACTAGCCGTTAAGTCCTAGACGAAGGGATAACACGGTTAAACCAATGGAAGAGCCCGTCAAAATACTCATCAGCACTGAAGGGGAGGGAAAATATTTACAAACTAGCTCAGCTTTGTCTCCTTCCGAGCAAGAGGAAATTGTTGAATTTATAAAAAAAAACAACCTGTTAGTATTTGCTTGAGAAACTAAAGATACGAAGGAAATAGATCCTAATTTCATCTCTCACAAGCTAATGACAGATCCGGACCATTCTCCGGTGAGACAAAAAAGGAGAACATTTGCCCCTAAATGGCACAAAATCATCAATGAAGAAG